>OU911040.1:9219166-10666388 GCA_918358695.1 Melinaea menophilus ssp. n. AW-2005 | reverse complement strand
CTTTTCCTTTTCCTTTTCCTTTTCCTTTTCCTTTTCCTTTTCCTTTTCCTTTTCCTTTTCCTTTTCCTTTTCCTTTTCCTTTTCCTTTTCCTTTTCCTTTTCCTTTTCCTTTTCCTTTTCCTTTTCCTTTTCCTTTTCCTTTTCCTTTTCCTTTTCCTTTTCCTTTTTCCCTTTTTCCTTTTCCTTTTCCTTTTCCTTTTCCTTTTCCTTGTCCTTTTCCTTTTCCTTTTCCTTTTCCTTTTCCTTTTCCTTTTCCTTTTCCTTTTCCTTTTCCTTTTCCTTTTCTTTTTCTTTTTCTTTTTCTTTTTCTTTTTCTTTCTTTTTCTTTTTCTTTTTCTTTTTCTTTTTTCTTTTTTCTTTTTTCTTTTTCTTTTTCTTTTTTCTTTTTTTCTTTTTCTTTTTCTTTTTCTTTTTCTTTTTCTTTTTCTTTTTCTTTTCGTTTTTTTTTAAATAAAAAATATATAGTTTTTTTTCGAAAAGCCACTAACAATTTATTGGATGTGTCTTGGTTTCCTCCATGGCATGACAATCGTTTACTATATGATAAACACCTCTGTGTTTTTTATAGCAAACTAGTTTTAAATTAGTGTCCGATATTACCACATCTTTACAGTAGTGTGGTACGTTGGTTGAGATGCTAATGATTCGTTAGGATTGGTAACTGATGTCTAAATGTGTTGTATTGCTATTCTTGATAAACAAGGAGGGATAAAGGAGAATAGGACATAAAGGAATTTTTCACAAAACACCATATGCTTTTCAGGATATCATTGAGCGAAGCCAGCGGAGCGCTCTACTGGAGACTTTTTCAAATTCTTTGTCACGAATAGGCTCGAAAACTAATGACGGAAATTTATGAAATTTTGCAATCAAAAAGACACACATCAGGTGATAGTTTAAAAAAGAAATTGAAAAATGTCTCGTCGTTGAGGAATAATCGTCAAATATATAATTTACATTATACTAGATTAATGTGACAACATTTCATTTTATTATTGAGCGAAGCGAGCGTAGCGAGCGGAGCGTTCTACTGGAGACTTTTTCACATTCTTTGTCACGAATAGGCTCGAAAACTACTTGACGGAAAATTATGAAATTTTGCAATCAAAAAGACACACATTAGGTAATGGTTTTAGAAAAAAAAATGTCAAAAAAATTACACTGCTCGCTTCGCTCAATATGAAAACGGCACCCGAGATTTCGCGAGCTCAGCGAGTCGAAATTGAGGTTCTGTTGGCGCCCCTAGTATAGATAATATTAAATGAGATGGTAAATTATTACAAAATAATAAAAATAACACAAGTGGAACAAACCATATGAGCGACGAAAATCACTATGTATCACTGCTTTTACTTGTTGCGTCCGCAGGCGTTACACGGTCCGACTCTCGCGCTGCGTTAAATTAAACCATCTACATTAATTATAGACTTTATTACGTAACAATAGATCACATTATCCAGTGATAAACACTTCACCAAGTGTAATATGTTTGTATTATATTTGGAGGTCGCTAAGAGGATGTAGTTTCCAATTGGAATAGATGATTTTATATTTCCTTCAATTTTTATTAAATTATATGATAATAAATTTATTTTGTTATTAATTATGTTTATTTTTTTAAGATTTATTTATTGGCATAGTTTGTTACAGTATAATGAGTTACAGACAGATATGTAAATGTATGAATTATACTTATATTTGGGTCGAGGTGAAGGTTTATAAGCATTAACTTGCTTTAATAGCTTAATTATTAATTATGTTAGATCTAGATTAAACTAATAATGTTCTTAGATCTGTTTTGATCTTGGATTATTGTTAACTTAAAAACAAATGCCATCAAATATATGTATCATATATATACATATATAATAATAATTTCCGTATGTTATTTTATTCATAATTAATTATATATTTTATATATACATATTATATAAAAAGATAATAAAATTTAGAGTTTAAAGAGCAGTTCCAGGCTAGGGGTAGGTTTTTTGACACATATAACTCTTATTTTTTTACCACTGTGGCACCCCTGTGACTTGGACACTATAAGGGCCAGCCCTAATAGGGACTTTATATATAACGCAATATATGAAATACATGTCATAACACAAAGTCAATAAAAAATCACCTTGTAAAATTCTTTGTTCAATTCGTGATCGTATTTCGCGAGGTCACTTAATATGTGTGAAGGACTGATTTGAATAATAATGAACGCATTATTTAATACATACATACATACATACATACATACATACATACACACACACACATGCATACATTTAAACATTCAGTCACTATCATTGTATCATTACTTCAGTGGTTATCCCTATTTTTCACGCACTCCATCCGCGTCGAATTCTTTCTCTTATCCTTATCCCCATTCACTTTTCCCATTACATATTTTTCATCGCGCATCACGTGGTCATATTTTTCTTTATTTTAACACTAAACCTAACGACAATTCTTGTATACATCTTCCTACCGCACGCTGTCAAATTGACCGGTAATTAAAAGTAATTATATAATAAAATTATTATATAACGCAGGTAATAATGGAAATAACTAAAAGTAAAGAGTGTAGAAAATATTATATGCATATTCTTAGAATTGTCATGTAGTTTGATAACGATATTATAACGTTTAAAAATGTGTAAGTTTTACAAAAGTTTAAGAACGGTCAATTTGACCGGTACTTGGTAGGTTTAGTGTTAATATACTATTTTATAATATGCAACTAATATTTCAAGGGTCACTTACTTCATAATCAAATTATTTCAAAGTGTACTTATAATTGTTATACATACAATAAAATGGCGATTGAAACATTCAAATTATAAGAACTAATATAAATTAATTTATGTATTCATATTTTATTGTAATTTGGTTTAAACATACCAGTGGCAGATTTGAGTCTAAAGCATTCTACCGTCAACCGTTAAGACTAGAAGAGAAACCAAAAAGGGGGAGGGGGAAATTGCATCAAAATAATCAATTAAATACTGTATACTTATATAATTGAGCTGAGCGTAAGCGAAGCTCTAAACCGTTTGGGAGACCTTTTTTGTGTTTAGTTGTCTCCAGAATGCAACGAGATAATTAGCTAAAAATTTTCTCATGTACGTTTGAGTCGAACGCGGATGTTATAGCGAAAACAGATTGAAAAAATGTTTAGCCATTCAAAAGTTATCAAGAAAAGAAGAAAGGAGAGGGGCTCAGCTCAACACTCGCGCACGGTTGGCGGATCCTAGTTTATACAGTGCTATAATAATAATAATAATATTTAAAATGCCTAAAAATACAAATATCCCCACTCAATCTTAATACCTACAATAAAAACAATTATAAAATATATGTTAGTCCTGAAATAATCTAAATACAGTCGTGACAGATAAAATTTCGACTCATTTTATGACTATGATTCAGTCCTAGAACTGGACAAAGAACAAAGAACACAATATCTAACGACTGAGTGATAATGTGAGCGGTCACGCGACCGTGTTTACATCCTACAGCACGGCTTTGTCCGAATAATATCATTAATTTACAATAATTACCAGATACCGAATAATAACATTCATAAAACAATAATACAATATCATTTAAATGATTTCGATATGTCACATACCGAATGATATAAACATTCAAATAATAATAATACAAAATCATTTAAATTATTTCGATATATCACATACCGAATAATATAATTAGCATTCAAATAATAGTAATACAAATATCATTTAAATGATTTCGATATATCACATACTAAATAATATAATTAGGATTCAAATAATAATAATACAATATCATTTAAATGATTTCGATATATCACATACCGAATGTTATTAACATTCAAATGATAATAATAGTACCTACATAATTTAAATGTATTCGATATATCACATACCGAATGATATAAACATTCAAATAATAATAATACATAATTTAAATGATTTTTATACATCACATACCGAATATTATTAACATTCAAAAAACAATAATTCAATACCATTTAAATGATTTCGAAATATCCTATTTTATCCGATATTTGTTTGTTGGAAATCATTTAATATTATTAATCCGATAATATAGGATTATATATATATATATATATATATATATATATATATATATATATATACGTTCAATTAGCACGTATTACATTTGGTTACAGTGAAATATTTCTCCAGCTCCAAGGTTCCTCTCCGTGCCCGTTCGCGACGCACGCAAGTGGGGCCAGAAATATTTTAAATCTAAACAAATATTCGGCCGCTGAAAATAAATATTTCAGTTAGAAATATTGAGGAGATTACACATACAGCGTCTTACATATAACGTGTAACAAGCAATTAATTTATAATTATCAACATTGTTTGTTTCTTTGTTTGTTTAATTGATTATATTAAAAATAAAATATAATTTATAATAAAAATAATTAATAATAGTAAGTAAGGTTTGAAGTTTTTTTTTTGACTTAAAAAAAAAAAAAATTGTTTTATAAATATTTTTGATGTTATTATGTTTAGTGTCTTGTTATGTTCCAAATGAAATGTTTAACACTAAACCCACCAATTATCGGTCAAATTGACCGTTCTTAAACTTTTGTAAAACTTACACATTTTTAAACGTTATAACATCGTTATCAAACTACATGACAATTCTTAGAATATGCATACAATATTTGCTTCACTCTTTACTTTTAGTTATTTCCATTATTACCTGCCTTATATAATAAAATAACTTTTAATTACCGTTCAATTCGACCACGTGCGGTAGGAACAGGTATACAAGAATTGTCGGTAGGTTTAGTGTAAATAATTAATAGTGAATAGATAAAATATGTGTGTGTGTGCAGTCCCCGTAACCCGATAAAACCAACGTTGACCAGAGCCGGATCACTTAGGACAAAAAGAGCGTGTTTACGTTACGCTCCTCCGGACAGTGTATCCACGGACCAAGTCATGAGAGATGAGATTAACACTAGCTGTGCTCACGGGTTTGTTTGCTATACCTTATAACATTAGCTATCTAGGGCAAATAAAATGTGTTTAGTTTCTGAGATTATTCAAAAGAAACTTACAGGTAGACAAAGAAAATAACAAAATATTTTTCATATGCATTTAGTTAAGAACTGTTAATTTGGATACAAATATACACTTCAATTTTATTTATATATATAATAGAAGAACATCTAGATTCAGAATAAATCTGTCCAATATGTAAAGAATTATATTGTGGGAATCGAACTCACGACCTTAGGTTCAATAGACGGGGACACTAACAACTAGACCAATAGGCAAAATTTAGTACTATTATAATTATTTAAGAATTAGAATTCAGTACAAAATATTATATTTGATAATTAAGAATAAAAGTAATGTTAATATCATTATCAATAAACATGTAATGAAATAATGAGGACGGGACGTTCCGGAAACGGAACGGTTCCTATCCTGATAGATTTAATCCAGGTTTTAGTTTCAAATAATAATTATTATTTAAATTTAATCGAACTTGCGCCATACGATGAAAGAGATGTTTAGTTGTCTCGGTAACGCTAGTCGGATTGTAACTGCTTCCAGAAATCGAAAATAATCAGTTTTATAAGGTGCGATAGGACATCAAACAGGAACACTTTATAGCGATAGTGTTGATCATTTGATACGCGGATGGTTTGGATGGTTGGATGGTTGGATGGTTGGAAAAATAGTGACGCAATTTATTTTAATTTGGTATTTGATTAGTGTTTAACTTTGATATAATGAAGTTAACTGTTGATTTGTTTGACTTCGTCTGTGGTTTGGTTGAAGAGATTTTCGGACAGGAGGACAGAATATATATATACATATATATATATAATTATACCAATTCGCACCGAAGTCCCCCAAGTAGTTTGCGTAACACCTATTCAAAGACAGACAGACCAACACGAACAAAAATATTTTTGGCAAATCGAATTCATATTATAATTGTTCAAGATATTAATAAATTCAAGGAATTCTTTATTCTTTTATAGTATATAGTTAATCCTAATAATGAAAAAAACAATCATATAATAAACTACACCCCCCACCCCAAAACCACCCCCATTTCCGACAATAGCGTGTAAAGTCAACGTCAACTAAATCTTATTTGACATGACAAGACAAATATTTGTGTTTTAAAAAGAATAATTAATTTTTACAGAAATAACAATTGGTTTAAAATGTAATAAGTGAAGTAGTTTAAAGATAAACGATAAAATAACGAAAATAGCAACTCGGTTCTTTTGTTGCGGTTAATTTAACTTTTACGAGACCTTCAACCTATTTTGAACCACGGTTAAAAGAATGAAAAAGTTATTTTATGAAGTTTAATATTATTTAGTTTAAAGTTAGTAAAAAAATATATTTTTTTAATTATTCCTAATTTTTTAATTAATCAATTTTTATATTTTATTATTTTAATTAATACAACCTTTTTTATATTATTAAAATACATCTACGTTGATCGTTACTAGCAGTTACAGTATAGTTCGTAAAACGAATAAGAGATGGCGCTACTAGTATGTAGAAACTACATTTCGTATTAAATGTATTTTGCTTTTTATTTGGTTATATTATACGTATACTAGTATAAAATATATATTATAATTATACATATATGTTATGTATATTTTTGTTATTTTGAAGCTATTAAATTTTTTAATTATTTTACTGATTGTCTTTTGTTTTTAATGGCTTTGTATGTAAGAATGTAATTCTTGGATGGGCTTTGTATTTAATTAATGAAATTCAAGCGAATTATTTTAATATTTTTTATGTGTATGAGTGTGTGTGTGTATAAAGGTATTTTTTAGGGATATTTGTCGGTATCGAATATTAAACCATATTTAAATTTTTCTTTAAAATGTTTATTTTTAATAAATACAATGTAATATAAAAAAAAAGTAAATTTCATTTTAACTAATGTTGTTTCTAAATAGATAAGAGTTATGAGGTACATCTTTCGAATATGAATATATTGAAAACATTGCGATATCTGTATTTAAAAGTGTAGAGCGATCTTAAATATTTTGCTTAATTTTGTATAAAAACTATAAAGTTACTAAGAGTGGTATATCTTTACGATTTTTAAGATTACAATTGTACTATTAGGAGATAAAGCAATCATTTCAAGCAAAAACACATTGAAATTTTCTACATATGAAGGTTTACAAACTTAAGTAGATTATAATTGTATTATAATTTGAGTTGAGTTTACTTATTCAGATGTTGAATTTAAAATTGTTTGTAAGAACGCATTGAGACTTAAACACTTAATGTCATGGGTTTAGAGCTATCAGATGAAGCGATCTCTACCTACGTAGAGTATAGCACGATGCACGATACACGCATGCACTTACTCTTCATCTCTAGCTCTACATCTCTAGCTCTACATACTAGTTACGTAACGATGTGTGATGCTTTACTTCTCGTGTGTACAGTGGTCCGAGAGTCGGTGTCGCTTGTCCCCACCGCGCATCGATCCGCTCCGCCCAGCGCTCGCTCCTCCCACCTGCACCCCCCACACCCCCTCGACTCCCCCCTCCCCCCGGCGGCCTTTGTCGCGCGCCGCCCGCGCGGTCACCTGTGTCGCACGTCCTCAGTCGCAAAGCGGCCGCGTCGCGCGCCACCCGCTTCGTACTGCTATATTATGACAGTGACGTGATGGAGGGCAAAGAGTTTGGTGCGGTCCCCGGGCTACCCGCCGGCTTGGACTACTTCATGATGCCGCGCGTAACGCAAGCGGCGCCGCAGTTCGACTTTAGAAAATTAGGCGCCAGTTTTAGTGGACGAGACGAAGATAAAAATGAAGAGCGACGGACGCCCGAGTACCCGCCGGAGCGTCGGGAGCCCCCGCCCGCGCCGTGGCCTCTGGGACTCGGGGTGCAATTTGTCAACCCCGCGACAGGAAAAAAAAGAGTGCAGTGCAACGTTTGCCTTAAGACTTTTTGCGATAAAGGCGCTTTAAAAATACATTTTTCGGCCGTTCATCTGAGAGAAATGCATAAGTGTACAGTGGAAGGGTGTACTATGATGTTTAGTTCCCGGCGTTCGCGTAATCGGCACAGTGCTAACCCTAATCCTAAATTGCATTCGCCGCACGTGAGACGCAAAATATCAGCACACGATGGTAGGTCGTCGCAGCCGTTCCCGCTGCTGCCGGCTTTGGCGCGCCTGCCGCTACCACCACCTGCGCTTCTACCACCCGAATTGGCAGCACGTCTTCCACATTCACTAGGACCGCCTCACGGACATACACACCTGCCTCCGCGGGTACCTCTTGATGATCTCCGGAACTTCAGTGAAATTGAAAAGATGTACAGAAAAATACCATCGCCAGAAAATCAAATCCGACACCCATTAGACCTGGCCAGATCATCTATCTCACATGAAGAAGCTTCAATTAATTACAGCGAAAATAATGAAGATATATCAGATGACGAAAACTGTGAAAAAATCAAAATACAAAACGAGTGTCCACAAGAAGAAACATTAAATTATACAGATGAGCCGGAAGATTTGAGTGTAAATAAGAAGAAAAACGATGATATCACACCTGTTGTGTGTTCGGATTCCAATAATCGTGCAGACGCAGCCACTTCCGATGATAAGTCATCACTCGTTCCTAATAAGCGCAAAAGAAAGAGCGGTAACCCTACGCGATGCTCACAAAACAATGAATACAGTGTGTCCGATGAGGAGTATAATAGTGATTTATTCAAAAACATATCAACGACTAGTTCGAATCGAGTCGATGAACCCTTATCGCTTAAAAAACAAAAACCGGAAAAATGGGAGCCATTTCAGAACAGTGACGAGCCGACTGTGGATTCAGAATCGTTAAGAGTGAAAGCGGAGAGTGAATCGGACGATGAGTCTAGCGCGCCCAGCGTTGTGCGAGAGGGGCTGAGATTGCGGTCGGATCTTTACACGCCGAGCGACAGCGGGAGTGATTTGCACGCGATTGAGGAGAGACTGGCGCGAGCGCGATCCCCATCAGCGAGCAGCGACAGGACCGACGATAGAACTGACATCAATGATCTGGAAATCCCGATAGACGAAGAAAATCCCGATAGATGCACCGCCTGTGGAAAGATATTTCAAAATCATTTCACATTACGCATGCACTACAGGAATGATCATTTAAAGCTACTTCACCCTTGCGATGTGAGCGGTTGTGACGCCGCGTTTCCCTCCAGACGAAGTCGAGACAGACACATGTCGAATGTAGATCTACACAGACGTCTGCTATCCACGGGTTCACCCGAGAACCACGACCAAAGGCCAGCGTTCGAGGTTAACGCTGAATTATTAAACAAATTGTATGCGGACATTAAAGGTCTAGCTTCAACACTCGAAACTCTCAGATACGGAGAAGAGTCTTCCCAAGTCCCGAGCTATGTATCAGAAACAATGAAATTTTACAGTAGAAATTTGACAGCCTTACAAGCGGGATTATTTCCGCAGCTCGGAGATCGCGGATTTTTTCCAAGTCCGTTTCTAATGGGTAACGGGACTCCCCAAGCGGGCGGGCTATATGGAGCACCTGCTGGGGCTCAGTCGGCTCGGGAATCCCTGTCGCCTCTCTCTGCATCATCACCTCCAGTGATATCCCCGGGGCGGCTGGACGCAGCCCACGCACGCCCTCGGGACGACGCCAAACTGCTTTTTCGAGAGACCACGGAGTCCTACAAGAAGATGACCTCGCTCTGCGAGCGCCAGGAGCAGCTGTACCAGCACCACGTCCCGGTCTCATGACGCTATCCCTACAATCCCCGCGCATCCTGGTGATACGTATCTTCATAACTATCTCGCGCAGACTGTATATTTAATTGTTAATAATTTTTTATTGTGTTAATTCTATCATATTTCGTTTTGTATTTTCTTGTGATATTTAGAAAAATATATTGTAACAGTTCCCACGAACTCTAAGTTATAGGGAATTTACCGCTTGGGTGTTATGTTGGCGTTTGTGAAGTGCAATAAGGACTCGAATATTAAAAATATTAATGGACTCGATATGATATCGTGTAGATACGTAATTGATGTTGAAAGTAAACGTTATAATGATCGGCTTCATTTATTGTTCTGACGCAATAAACTCATTGAGGTAAAAGAACATTTGTTTTTATTTCTCCACCGAGTGAAGCGAGCGAGCAAGCGAGCAAGCGGATAGTCAATCTTGTTACGGCTTATTAATAACAATGTAAGAACTAACGAGTGCTCTGAGCACCCGACTGTGAAGTACATCTGCCTTACTTTTTGTAAACAACCCTTTTCCACACAAACACGATTACTTCATTATATGTAAAGGTTACATTCAAACAACGCCTAATATTACAAAATCATTAATATTAATTTAATATTATAATCATTCGATTTAATTTTAACATTGCTTGTCAAAAAATTTTAACATTTATTCTAATCAGATATCATTATATTGTTTTGACATCTGTCAAAAAACTACATAACATTTGTGAGTAGTGACGTTTTTATTTGAATTCGTAAAGATTGTTAGTTACATTCAATTAAATGTACACATTTCCGTGTTAAAAAAGAAATCATTCATCACATTTGATATTCGTATTAATTATTTATAAATATTACACGCCATTGTAACATTTTAAAATGTAATATTAATTATTATAGAATTATCAATACTTAAAAACTCGCAAACCAAGATTTCAAGAAATTAAAATGAAAATGTTCTTAATCTGTACTAAAGAAAATCTTTAAAGATAAAAAAGCCAAACATTTCGAAATATCTTTAAAGATAAGAAGATAAACATTACGAGATATCTTTAAACATAAAAAAGGTAATCATTTCGAGATATCTTTAAAAATAAAAAAGGTAAACATTTCCATATATCTTTAAAGTTAAAAAAGCCAAACATTTCGATAAATCCTAAAATATAAAAAGGTGAATATATCCATATATCTTTAAAGTTAAAAAAGTCAAACATTTCGAGATATCTTTAAAGATAAAAAAGTCAAACCTCTTTAAAGATAACAAGCTAAACATTACGATATATTAAACAATCTAGACATATCTTTAAAGGTAAGCATTCTAACACTATTAGATTATACCAAATAATTCCTGGAAATTTTTTGGAGGTTTTTTGTTACTGTTTATGATTTCATTCAGCAACAATTCCTAACAAGTGTCCGACCACCGTGAGAAAATCAGACAGACTACGGACATAATTGTAGGCGACGCTCGGACTGATTCGTAACACTTAAATGGCACAGCAAAAAACACTCATGTTGTGTTGTTCCGATAGATGAAAAATATAATATTAATTAAGCTTTTTTTTTTTAATTCCATAGTAATTTTTTGTGTAATAAACTAGCGTACGCTCGCGATTTTGCTTACTACATTTTAAGTTAATAAAAAATAGAAATTTAACTTCATTCCCACAACATTCTGAATACATATAATTAAAATTTTGTCAATACGTTTATGAACTTCCATTGATATCAGTTTTTGATCCTTTTTTTATTAGATCGATTATTAATTTCTGACAATATACTGATAAGATAGACTTGATAACAAGATTGAAAAATCTTAAAGTACTAAACGTATTTTTTTATCTTAAAAATCCTAAACATATTAAAGTAAAGTCATTTGTAAGTCATGTCATGACGTCATTTTGATATAACAGATTAACACGAGAATCGATTTTATATTATTATATTTAATTGATTATTTGTGACTTGCAAATTAATTATCAAATTTAATTTGATAACCATTATATAATAAAAATAATCTGTTTGTGTTTAGAATATATATATATATTATAAACTGTTTAATAGTAATTAGTTAAACACACTAACAGATAACCCCTACGGCGGTGTGTTCGGGATTTATTAATTAGGGGTTGACAAACCCCGGGAACCCCTTTTCAACGTTTGACATCATGATACTTTGAATTAATGTTTGTAAGGAAATTGATATTGATAACAATAATGTTAAGTTTAATTTTAAATTATATTTTTGATTATAATCTTCTTTATTCTAGTAATAGATATTAGATTTGTAGGTATTGCGAGTTTTTTGCGTTTAAGAATAACTTATCTTCGCTACCGCTAGATGGCGGGGACATGTCGGAACTTTTGGTACTTTGGTGACAGTATACCTATTTTATATACATACATACATTAGAATTGTATGTATGTTTGTAAGTTCCATAAAAGAATTTAATATAACATAACATAATTTAATATAACATTTTCATTGATTTTATTTGTTAAATGTTACGTCTTTCAGTTCATATTGAATTTTTATATTTCAATTTCAAATACAGATTAATATTATATAAAAAAAATAATAAATCTTTTAAATATACAAGTATTTAAAATACAAATATATGATACTGGTAATATATTATATCACCCAGAACTAAAGGTATTAGCAAATTAATATTAATTAGTTAAGTTGCACACAAAACTGACTTGGTTTTGACAATCTAAAAAGAAACATGGCCGCGATCATGACATATGCTTGAAACGTACATAAATAAAATAATTCAAAGACATATAATATCTTATACAAAGGAAACTATAGATTATATAAGATATAAAAATCAACTAAACAATTAGATAAACAACTAATTAGTTATTTTTATCCTAATTTGTACCTAGAAAGCCATTCCGTGCCATACATATTTGATAATCTAAACCATGAGGAAGCGATTGCCCGGAGCCTTGCTTTAATCTCCTTGTCTCTTACAAACTTATGTAAACTCAGCTTAGGAATATCTAATGATTCTTTTAATCTCTTTAAAAATGTTCAAAGGAGTTCAAAGGAGCGAAATTGTGTGCTCGAGGCCTTATTAAAAGTCATTTTCTCCTTGATTATGGGTTTTCGTTAATATTAATTTATTAATAATGTTTTCTAATTAAATTATAATATTAATATATATTTTTTTATCTATCAAGAAATATAAATCTAAAACAGTACAATTCAATGAATGTTAAGGTCTATGAGGGTGTAGGGTGTAGGGTGTAGGGTGTAATGCAATGTTACGGGTGCGGATGAATAATTCACGTGTTGTGATCAAAGACAATCCCGCCGTCAAGTGCGTCATGGTTTTTACGCTAACTCTATAGGATTTGCATGTATTAAGCTCCTTTGTTCGAAATTTTGACGTTCGTATTTCGTTTAACGCGAGCTTAGAGTGTAAAGTGATGCCGTACCAAAATATGACAGTATATATGAAGCTGTATTATCATATAATTATTTCAATATATGTATTAATGAAAATGCAATTCGATATTCGGGTAATATTGAATTAATCAGTGATCATTTTTGTATCAAATGAATGTCAGGACTATGATATTATACTTATCAAAATAAGTACTGTAAATACATAACTTAAAATAAGTCTAAGTTACAAACGTGCTTCAGAACACAACAAACTCCGGTTTTATTTTTCAATTCAAGTCAATAGTAAACAAAAATGTAATAAAATTCAAGTGAAAAAGCTAAGTTCAATCTTTTATCGGTCTCGAAGTGATATTGAAGGCAAATGTCGCCAATAAAATTGAGATCATAAAAGTGTGGGGTTACTACCCCACTGCTACCCCATTGCTACCACCGCTACCCCACGGCGTGATGATTTGTTTGATGTCTTTTATTGTTATTGTTATGGTTATGGGTTTAGTGCTTTTTAAATGTCTGCCGGAGTTGAGGTAAGTGTACCAAGTGTTGGTTATGATCTACATATTGGGATAGATTAGGGTTGTTCGACTAAAATTATAATAAATTAATGGGAATCATTGATTAGCGATTTATGAAGTAAAAAAATCAACAATATATATTAAAATTTATTTATAAAAAACATAAGTAAAATAGTTAAATATAATATGAATATATCTCCAAAATATAATAAAAATGTTAGTAAATTGTTATAGTGAGGGTTGAAGTCAATTTGAAGGACAAACAGCGACAGCACTTGTGAGTTGCAAAACGTGGACGGCCTGTCACGTGTCACTTCCGCGTGTCGCTTTAACATTACGCCTCGCGACTTTAACGTGACAAGCGAGTACCGTTTGTCAGTTTTGAATTTTCATGTTTTTTAAAGTTTTGACACGGTGTTTGGGATTTGAATATTTCAATATGTGTTTATTTTGTTCGGATGTTTCAAACTATTGTATAAAAAATTATATTGTAAGTCGAAGCTTTTTTATCAGTCCAGTTGGTATCAAAAGGTAGGACTATGGAAAAATCGTCAAAAATATATATACTAGGATCTGCCAACCGTGCGCGGCGGGTGCTGAGCTGAGCTCCTCTCCTCTCTTCTTTTCTTGATAACTTTTGAATGGCTAAACATTATTTCAATCTGTTTTCGCTATAACATCGGCGTTCGGCTCAAACATACATGAAAATTTTAAGCTAATTATCTCGTCGCATTCTGGAGACAACTAAACACAAACAGAGGTCACCCAAGCGGTTAATAATTATCCATGGACACTTATTTT
Organism: Melinaea menophilus ssp. n. AW-2005; assembly: GCA_918358695.1. Lineage (NCBI taxonomy): Eukaryota > Metazoa > Arthropoda > Insecta > Lepidoptera > Nymphalidae > Melinaea > Melinaea menophilus. The sequence goes on along the minus strand of OU911040.1, from coordinate 10,651,887 downwards.
ATTATTATTTTCCACATATTCAAATATTGACCCTTGTAATGTAATACATTTGAATTCAAGTAAAGTGTAGTGCTAAAGAATACTAGAATATTTAACTAGAAAACTATGTTTTATGATGCACTCATCTTACAAGGATTGAAGGATTTTTAAACTTTACATATAACAGTACTTATATAATGTAAAAATATTTCAGAAATATTTCAGAAAATCAGTAAAATTATAAGTTTTTTTCCTGTATTCTAAAGAAATATATATGTTTTCTTTATACAAAATATGTAATGTCACACCATATTACTAGCACATAATACTGTATATAACTTAGATATAATATTATTATGAACTAGCTGTGCTCACGACTCCGTTTGCATCTAGCCGTTTCAGAGATTAGACGGAATAAACAGATAGACAGACAGAGATAAATTTTTGAAAGGTTTTTTTATGTAAGTACCATATACTTTAATATTCATTTAGTGAAATTATGTTAATTTAGAATTACGAACAGACACTTTAATTATATATATATATATATTAATATAAAAAGAGTAAATATGTATTATTAATATACAATTAAAATCAATTCTATTAATAAATCTTTTCATCTTCATCATCGTTTAATGAATCGTAAAACCTCATCATCTCATTGCTCCAAAATCTATAATATATTATAATATATATTATAATTCCAATATTATGTTATGAGGTATCTGCGGTCGCAACAGGAATAGCATTTGACGTTTGCATCTGTGGTGGCGCCTGTTCACTGTCAACTTCACAGACCACTCACTGGTAGAGGCTAACTTCATTTATTATATATTTTATGTTCGAAAAGTGACTTAAGACTTTATGTTAAATTAAAGTTGATAAAAAAAAAAAAAATTATATAAAAAAATATATATATTAAATTTTCTTTATAAAATTAAAAAGTGAATAAGATATTTTGGTAAAAAAAAGGCTCTGTATATAATTAATCTGTGCAGTGAAGGAGTGTAAAATTGAAAATAAATTCAATAACAATTTGATCCCGCGCCAAGAGTCGTCGATACGCGACTCGCGCTGCCTCTCGACTCGCACTAAAACAACACGCCACTAACATATAAAAAAAACTAATGTATTAATGTGTTTTGAGTGCTTATCGTAATGGTTTTCAGTTCCGTGGTTTATATCGGTTTTTGTTAGGTTTATTGGGAATAAATTGCAAAATATGGACACATTTTAATTGGTCAATGTTTTGCAATTTTGATTTTAGATTCATTTAATAGATGTGTCAATTGCAATTTTGTATTTAGGGTCATTTATTAATTGCAATTTTCGATTACAAATATTGTTTTAATGAATTGGTCACTTTTTTGCAATTTTGATTTTTTTGAACCTTCGAGTAACAATTTTTTTTTCTCTCTCTCTCTTACCAGTTTATAGTTTGAACATGATAGTTTGAAGACATAAAGAAGCTTTTTATATAAATAATTCATATCAGCACGAGCGCTATTCACGTGGAATATAAATATTAAACTATTTTCGTCAATGGCCAAGAAAAACAATTATTGTATCGACACGTCGGCTGTAAAATTGTCCGTTGGTACGTTCTGTTGCTTTAGACGTGATTGACGATGATCTTATCTATGTGTTTGTGTGTGTGTGTGTGTGTGTGTGTGTGTGATGTACAGAGGTTATTTCTGATGATCATTTTCAAGTTGATTTATTTCGAGATCCATGTCCAAGTCCTGAGCTATTGAACGTTAATTTATGACATACGGAAAGTAAATTGATTTTGTGTTGTTTATTTTATGTAAGAATCATATTATTAAAGATTTGAGTGATTCAACAATTATCATACATTTATGTATATCGTATATAGAATTTGTCTAAGATAATTTTTAATACCTAATATATGTTTAGACCGAAAAGTTTCTCCTGATCGATGGCTACTTATAGTTTCAAGAAGATAAACTATGTATAGTTAAGCGAGTGAAGTCTGAAGGGTGGACAGGGTAATGTATAAATCACAGGACCCTCAGCGGCATAAAACACCTGTGTTTGATATATCTCCATATTATCGGGATGCATTGCGGCTTCTGTGTTTTTGTTATACTATGGTTATCGATGTGACATTTTCTTTTTTTTTTTTAATGCTTTTGCTTAGAAAAAGCAAAGATTTAATACATAAGTTTTCTCCTTTTCTTTTCATGAATAATATAACTTGCACTATAAATAATCATTTGAGTACATAAAATCCACATCTTATAATGAAATAAAGATATTTTTTATACTAATATATTTTTGGCTTGTCAAATCTTTTAGTTAAAGTTAAAAAATATACTTTAAATGTTCCAAAACAGCCAGCACTCTACAACCCTAGTATACCGGACAGTGCAGATAGAAAAGTGTTAAGTCCCTGGGGTCCCCGATTAGATGGACACCACATTATTTATGTACCAAGTCCGAGGCCGGTGCATAACTTACATCTTAGAGATTTAGATTAAAATGTCCCCTATACTTACAAAAACCAACTATTTTAACTATATCTTTTCCATTTTAACACTAAACCTACCGACAATTCTTGTATACCTGTTCCTACGACACGCCGTCAAATTGACCGGTAATTAAAAGTTATTTTATTATATAACGCAGGTAATAATGTAAATAACTAAAAGTAAAGAGTGTAGAAAATATTATATGCATATTCTAAGAATTGTCATGTAGTTTGATAACGATATTATAACGTTTAAAAATGTGTAAGTTTTACAAAAGTTTAAGAACGGTCAATTCGACCGGTACTCGGTAGGTTTAGTGTATAAACCCTTCTGTTATATAATAATATCTTGTTTTATATTTTCACGAATTTCAATTATAATATTTTATAAGTATTAAATGATATGAAGGCACGTGTTGATTTCAATGTTCCTATGACAGGTAATAATGCCTAGATATACCTATATCCAGTGCGGCCTCGTAACGAATACTAAAATAAACGTTTCCATTATCAGGGATTTTTGTAATTTTATCACAAAATTTTGAGTTATAATTAAGTTTTTTTTGATAACTTTAATAATTGATATATTTTTTTATAATAACTTTAATAATTTTTATATTGTAGTTCTAACAAAACATACTAAAATTAAGTAAATATAATTTGCTGTTTAACACATGTTATTATTTTATTATTTGACGTTACACCATGGACACAAACCAGAGTTAGTTGTTAGTCACAACTAGCGGGCATTTACGCAAAAATACTATCAGATGTTCGGCACGACACGATTACCATACGTCATTAAGTACGGAATCACGATAATGAGTAATCCCCGGTAATTATTACCGACGATTACCGATAGCGCGCCGTGAGAATCAAGATCGGGATCTCTGCACGACCACTCAATGAAATGACGTGTGTATCTAGAAATATGACGTCATTATCTTAATACTTAATTATTAATTACTAATATAATTGATTTCGTTCAATAAAAAATAGTGTTTTGCAAATTAAATAGTCGTCTGCAAATCAAATAGTCTTCTGCAAATCAAATAGTCGTCTGCAAATCAAATAGTCATCTGCAAATCAAATAGTCTTCTGCGAGTCAAATAGTCTTCTGCGAGTCAAATAGCCGTCTGCGAATCAAATAGTCGTCTGCAAATCAAATAATCTTCTGCGAATCAAATAGTCTTTTGCTAATCTACTTATTTTCTGTAAATCAAATAGTCGTCTGCAAATCAAATATTCTTCTGCATAGCAAATAGTCTTCTGAAAATAAAATAGTCGTCTGCAAATCAACTTATCTTCTGCAAATCAAATACTCTTCTGCGATAAATTGTAATTTACAAAGAATGTTAATCATATATTGTGTGTTCTTAATGTATGAGACATTAACATAAAGATAATTGGAGATGGCTGCGAGATGGTGCAGGTGTTTAATTGGATCATGACTGGTAAGTGTGGTTTGTCACGTTTCCGCAGTCATATTGCACTTTATTTGCTCGTGTTTGTCGATTTGTTACAATTAAAATTATTGATTTAGACAAATAGTTATAGTTTAGTCATTATGTATATCACGTTCTAATCTGAACTCTCAAAATTTCATGATTTATCACACCAATAGGTGTGATGGCCTAATTTTAAACTTAATTTTAGACTTACCTAATTTTAAACTTACTAGCTAGGCTGTTTTCAATAAAATATCTAATACAATCATAGAATAATATTTCCAACGGTGAAAGAATTATTAAAATCTGCAAAGTGGTTTAGAATTTATCTATAAACAAAGAAATAAATGTTATATTTATAATATTAGTTGGTATAAAAAGTTCATGAAGTTGAAAAATTTTGTACTTCAAAATAAAACTGAGAAAATAAGATTTTGATATATTTTTTTAACTCTAAACCTACCGACAATTCTTGTATACCTATTCCTACCGCACGCCGTCAAATTGACCGGTAATTATTTTATTATATAACGCATTTAATAATGGAAATAACTAAAAGTAAAGAGTGAAGAAAATATTATATGCATATTGTAAGAATTGTCATGTAGTTTGATAACGATAACCTTAAATGTGTAAGTTTTACAAAAGTTTGAGAACGGTCAATTTGACCGGTACTTGGTAGGTTTAATGTTAATTGATCAAATTATTTCGTTATATTTATAACTCTTAATGTAGAATGTCATGACTATATATATATATATATATATATATATATATATATATATATATATATATATATATATATAGTGTACATTCGTGCACACAAATTTGTTACTGTCTCGTACCCGGACAGGTAGGATGTACATTTAAATATAATTGATTGTCTGTACATTGATGAGTTGAAACACACTCTTTGACCTCACGTTTGACAAATGACGTACGGGTAAGATAAAAAGCTTCGAAAAAGTACAGGTTACATAAATAGAGCTGGTAAATCATAGAAAAGTTGTTTAGAAATAATATATAGATGAACTTTATCGTACAGGCTGCATAAATAGATCTGGTAAATTATAGAATAGTTGTTTAGAAATAATATATAGATGAACTTTATATTACAGCTTACTTAAATAGATCTGGTAAAACAAAGAATAGTAGCTTAATAATATACTTTATAGTACAGGTTACATAAATAGATCTGAAAATCAAAGAATAGTGGCTTAATAATATGTACATGTACTTTATAGTACAGGTTACATAAATAGATCTGGTAAATCATTCAATAGTTGTTTAAAAAATATTTATCCATAATTTTTAAATACAGGCTACACAGATAGAGCTGGTATAATAAAAGTACAATTATATTTAATTTAAGGTGTATTCAAATATTGAAGAACTTACACATAAATGTTATTGAAGAAGATACTATAAACTGTACTGTATTGAAGAATATACTAGATACTGTAATATATATTGAAGAATATCTAAAAGTTAATTGAAACACCAAACAATAAATTCATTACGTTTAAATCTAATATTTTTAATGACTTCAGTGACTTAACATATAATCAAATTTAATCTCTCATCAGTTTTTACAAAAGACACTTCTCAGTTAAAAGATGTCTGCTGTATCATCCATCTAACGGACGCAGCAGGGTGCTTTTATTATATTACTTAAAACAGATTCAAAAAACGTATGTATGTTAAAATGTCTTCCTTGTAGTTTGTGACAACACGAGAAGTTCATTTTATTTAGTATTACAAAAATACATTTGGATTTACGTATAAATAAACTAATTAGTCTTAATTAATTAAGTTTATATTTTGATTGATTGATTGATTGATTTAAATCATTGATTGATATCAATCAATAAATATAAGATAATTTAATGAATTTAATAATAATTTTAATATACATAATTACTATATTATGTGGATTAAGTTTGTAGGAAACTATTTGATTATTTCGACCAAATCCAGTAATAAAGTATAAAATTACTTAAATTTTGACAGATTACTTTAAATCTTCTAAAGTCAGTCAACTGTAATCAAAGTCACTTTGACTTACTGTCAGAAAAACAGAAAAAAATATTATTTTCACAACTTTGCTGGGTTCAACGACCTCTGCCTTTAATTACATATCTATAACTATCAAATATTAATTCTATTACTAACAAAATTGACATACTTAATCATTTAATTTTGTTCGCATTTATTATAATTAAAAACAAAATACCTTAGCCACAAAAATATTTATGTATGACTATTAACAGATACTACCTTAACGAGACGTGAAAATTGACAAAAACTTACATAAAAAGTCGTCTCCAAGCCTCGGTAATCTTCACAGCGATTTATATTATATCGAAGCCTCAACTGGGAATCAATCTACTACCGATTGTCTCTCGCCTTGTCGAGTCATTAAATAATTTAAAATCGAAATCGAATCACGTATTACACCCGGTTGGGATGTTCTTTATAATTACCTCAGATATGTCAAATGGTAGTCACTGTTCCAATTCATGAGCGGCAGCGGGTAAACGCGAGAAGCTTAAAAGATGTTGAGAAAAAGAGAAAATAATCTTTATTTAATCTTTTTATTAATCTTTATTAATCTTTTTTAATCTTGATTTGCAGAAAACTATTTATATGTACTAAAGTGGACATAATTGCGAGTCAACTTTTGTTAGGACATTGGTTTTAGTTTTTCGCTTGTTTGTTATATAATAATACAATTAATATTATTATATGTATACATTGTATAATAAGATCTATGTATCTTCACATTACAATAGAGGTTTCAATGATAGATCACAGAGTAAAACCATCAGAAAACACAATAAATACTCTTTAAAATATTTCATAAAAAATGTATACATTAAAACTAATAATACTATATACTAATAATAATACTATATACTATACTAATAATACTAGGATCCGCCAAACGCGGCGGGTGTTGGGCTGAGCCCCTCTCCTTTCTTCTTTTCTTGATAACTTTTGAATGGCTAAACATTTTTTCAATCTGTTTTCGCTATAACATCCGCGTTCGACTCAAACACACATGAGAAAATGTTTAGCTAATAATCTCTTCGCATTCTGGAGACAACTAAACACAAAAAATAGGTCTCCCAAACGGTTAAGAGTTTCGCTTACGCTCACCTCAATTAATTGTATGTTACAAACAAAAACGAAATACGCTTATAACTTGAACCAAATTTCGAAGTCGGCGCCACCGTGTCAAAATTAAACAGCACCTAACCCAGTTCTCACAGTACATCTAGGAAATGTTAATAAAATAACTTTTAAATAATATTTTAAAGATTCAATAACAAGAATGAATAAATCATTGAAATAACAAAATATTTAATTCAATATGTTTTGGTTAAAGAACTAAAGAATATATTTTTATTTAATTAATAATATATATATAATTTATATATTACAGTTATTAAAATAAATCGCTCTCTGACTCGTTCGATATCCTGGTTTAGTTACTTATAATACTCAAAATATAATATTTTTTGGTCGTATATTTACACGCTTTTTAAAGATTTAATTTGTGTTAAATGTTATGTAAATTTAATTGAAATGACCCAACTGGAATGACTCGCTAAATTGCGGGTCATTTTAATGTTATGATGACATCAATTAACAAAAAATATATATTTTAAATATTGTATATATATACATAAAAATGATAGAAGTGTCTGTTTTTAATTCCAAATTAACAGCATTTCACTAAATGCATATGAAAGTATTTACGATATTATGTCTCTTTGTATGTTTGATTCATCTAATCTGAACGGCTGAACCGATTTTAACAGGACTTTGACGGATAGCTGATGTTATAAATAACTTGGCTACTTTAATTTAACACTAAACCTACCGACAATTCTTGTATACCTGTTCCTACCTCACGCCGTCAAATTGACCGGTAATTAAAAGTTATTTTATTATATAACGCATTTAATAATGGAAATAACTAAAAGTAAAGAGTGAAGAAAATATTATATGCATATTCTAAGAATTGTCATGTAGTTTGATAACGATATTGTAACGTTTAAAAATGTGTAAGTTTTACAAAAGTTTAAAAACAGTCAATTTTACCTGTACTTGGTAGGTTTAGTGTTGAAAAACATATTCCACTCAGACAAAGTCGTGGACATAACTAGTCAATTATATAAATATAAAGATTTTGTAATTAAATTGTTATTCTTAACAATAATAATAATTAATCACTAATTAGTATTTAATGTATTAGTATTCTTAATATGTCGTTTTACCTTACACATAACGGAAGTGACATACATACATACACATGGACATGTACGTGTGTACAATAAATCTTATTATTTACCACATAATGTAAACAAAACATTATATAACATATATATATAATAATAAAAAATCAATAGAACAACTATATCAATGTCAAAGATATATTAGATGATGTTGGTACACAGCATTCCGCCATTTTGGTCCGAAATTAGTCAACCATATTCATTACTTTATTACTATAATGTTATTTAATTAGATTTTAATTATAATATATTATAATTATCAATATTTTTCCATTGACGTCCGTGTGTTGTCATTGCGGATATTTATGTAAATGTTGGTACACCTGATGACAATTAAATGCAAATTAAATATATATTCCCGCTATAAAAATGTCCTAAGCGTGACCGATTCATAAACACACACACACACACACACACAAACACACACACACACACACACACACACACACACACACACACACACATACATTAATAATAATATATTGTGATGTGATGTAACATTTTTTTGTACCTACATATTTTTTTATTTCATATTCAAATTTGTTTTTCTTATAAAATATATAATCGGAAAATTAGAGTAGTAGACAACATAGCAGACAAATACTTATATTTCATTGCTGTTATTGCTGAGGCCTTATTCGCGTGCAAAACCACATGAAAAAGTAGTGAAACGACTTTCCGACAAGTAAATATGAATACCAATTTAGTGAAAGAGTTAAACGACAGAAATCACACGTAAATAAGTCTCCAATTAAGGAGAGAGAAAAAAAAAATAATCACAAAAATCAAAAGGCCACGTCAATTAAGATAATGGAGATTTGCATAGAAAATTCAACCATTATGGAACGGTCCAAGTGACAAGCTAAATCAGTGATAACATATTTTTAATTGAATTCCATATAAAAATAAATTTAAGGAAATATTCAAAACACTTGCACCAAACTACTTATACGCGACAATTATTATCGAATTCCAACTTTCTTGATCACACAAATAATTAATTTATGTTTATTAATTATTAAATATTAATTAAGGCTTTTTACTTTCTAATAATATTTTTATGATACACACCGGTACTCTGAGGATCCCGTGTGAATATTTTTGCAAATGTTACTAATAGTCCGGTCAATTTAAACATTCGAAACTACATAAATTCCCATCAAGCTGAAAATCAGTAAGGTTGTTTAAAATATGATTAAAAATAAAATTTGAAAGTTCCCAATCTTTCCCCTGCGAGGAAAAAGTTATACAAGGTCAAAGGTCAAAAAAATGAGTTTTTCGCGATTTTCAGCGTAACGTTAAGTTTTATCATAAAAATATCTCAAACAAAAATTGAAGATCACAAAATAATCTACAAAAAATGTCTAAATACTTTTTTTCCTACAAGCCACCGTTTTTGAGATATAACGAATTAAAAAAGTTGTACAAATTTATGTACCTTCGCTCTCATTTTTAGGTCTAAATTGACCGGACTATAATATACAAATTAAATTTATTTCATTTAATCCCATTTCATATTTAGTATTTAATATTACTTTAGTTTGATAGAATGGCTGGTATGTGGTTAAAATTTGAATTTATTTGACGAGGTTTGACTAATTTCTATTGACAGTTACAAAATTATCTGTGAATCTCAATGACAGCTAAGCGAAGGATACAACATTCATATTAACTGTATATAATTAAACATTTAGTGTAGGATTTCTCACGTTTTCTACATATCTGATTATATTACATTTTAACACTAAACCTACCAAGTACTGGTCAAATTGACCGTTCTTAGACTTTTGTAAAACTTACACATTTTTAAACGTTACAATATCGTTATCAAACTACATGACAATTCTTTAGAATATGCATATAATATTTTCTACACTCTTTACTTTTAGTTATTTCCATTATTACCTGCGTTATATAATAAAATAACTTTTAATTACCGGTCAATTGGACGGCGTGCGGTAGGAACAGGTATACAAGAATTGTCGGTAGGTTTAGTGTTAATGGGCTAGGATAGACAATCTTACAATCCACCACTCACTGTCTTTTTTTTTTGCTCGATTACATTCCACCTGATGGGAAATGTAGCCATAGGTGGTAAGGCACCTAACCTAGCAACCTATTCACTCTTCTCTTGAAGACACCCACATTGTATTGGAACGGAAATACCGAAGCAAGCTGTTCCAGTCCTTCGTTGTACGAATTACGTATTGTGTCAGAAAAGCGTTGTTGGCCTTTGAGGTAGTAGATGCTTCTATCTTACTTTTATCGAACCTGGATGTCCCCGAAGGAAGATTGGAACACATTGAAGAAAGGCTAAGTTCCTGGAGTGTTGTATTGATAAGTGTTAAGCAAATATCATTCAAACTTTCCAGGATACTATAGAGATATGTTTTGAACTTTAATTTGTATAAAAAAATTAAGGATCGCAAATATGTTTTGTCAAAAATAATCGCAAAAAGATGGCGGTAGGACGCAAAAAAGGTACAAAAATATCATTTATAATTGATAATACCTACTATATTGATAACAGTATCTATTTGTTATCATGATGGTGACTTCTGTCCTTTGAACTTTGACCTCTGATGGTAATAACAAATGTCATGACAAGACAATTCACTCGGGAGCGTGACGAATTTTTTGTGGTTGGATTACATAATATTAATATAATGTCACCGCTGTATCATATTTGGGTCATCATAATGACCAAATTACCACAGCCCATAAGACTTCTTCACTACTATAATTTAAGCAAAAAGTTATTTGAAGTGATGGCAGTCAGTTTTACATTCACACGGGATCGAACTCTTCAATATTAATATGAACTTGTTGAGCGAAGCGAGCGGAGCGCACTACTGGAGATTTTGTCACATTCTTTGTCACAAAAAGGCCCGAAAACTACTTGACGGAAAATTATGAAATTTTGCAATCTAAAAGACACACATTTTTTGATGTTTTAAAAAAAGAATTTTTGAAAAATGTCATGTCGTTGAAGAATAATCATCAAAAAACTGATATCCCATTAAAGTCAATGGGAAACGATACACTGGACTCGCTTCGCTCAAATGCAAACCGCACCCGAGAATTCACGAGCAAAGCGAGTCGAAATAGAGGGTCCGTTATCGCCTTTAGTATAAACTAATTACTTTTAATATATATATATATATATATATAAATCAAATTATTATTGTAATATTTTTGTTTTGATGTGCCGCAAAACTAATACGCGTCCAATAAATCCGGACCCCGCGGTGAACTTCTCCTAATTATAAAATTTAAAAGCCGATAAATAAAAAAGCGGCCTCCCATTCAATTAGTGCGAATAATTTATAACTTCCTTAATGTCAATATCGGTACGTTTCACATAAACCAATCAATATGGTATTTTCAATTAGAATTATCGGTTTATGTGAAACTGGCGTTATATTTTTTTTTATCGCTCAATTTCTTTTTGAACGTAAAGCAACTTAATTATAATTATAGATTTTTTTAAATGATTTTTGTCTAAAAATACTTATTATATTATATTAAATATATATAAATAAAATTGTATTGTTTGTTTATAATTCCAAATTAAGGTTTTCATTAAATGCATATGAAAATCTCTGTCTGTTTTGGCGTTTCTGAAACAGCTGAACCGATTTTGACAAGACTCTAAGTAAGATAGCTGATTTTAAGGAGTAGAAGCTATTTTCGCTCAAACAAAGTCGTAGACACATCTAATATAAAATATAAATTTATTTAAAAGAATTTTGTTGTCGTCTGTCATAGCACAACTGGATTCTTATCATAATAACGAGTCGATTTGACATTTTATATATAATTTATACATTAAATTGATTGATACAGAGATATCGATTTAATACAGAGGAACGACCTGCTACTGTGACGTCTGTCTGTGTGACCGTAAAATAAATTAAAATATATTTATTACATTATACATAAAACCGTCCCTAATTAGCTGATAACACCGGTAGCTATATATTTAATGTTATAATAAAAAGTTTATGCAACAATAGCACATTACCAAAATTGACAATAATATTTTTAATTAATTAATTGATTAATTGTTTTAATTACTCACGACTAACCACCTGTGGGTAATGAGCTGCTAATTATCAAGTCAGAACATTAGTATAGGAAACCTTTGTATACTAACTCCTATTACGGATACACGTACTACAGAATTGGAACTATCAATGAATAAATTATTCATTTATTCAAATTAAATCTTTAATTAAAAATAAATTGTTAGGTATTTTTTTTATATTATATGTCATTATTAGGTCATTATGATGACACACTCGTGATATCGTGATGTTTTGAAGGCGACATTGGACATCATCATTACTATCCAAGGTCTCGTGTGGTCACATTTAGGTTGACTTTTTTATTGTAATTAAATAATTTGTACAAAAAAAAAATATTTTTTTTTGTACCATTATGGTACAATTGTACTAAAATATATGATGTCCCAACTTACATTTAAGTGCCAAAATGAAGTCAATAATTCGTTCAATACTTTCCAAGGTTTCGAAATATTTTGTCCTACAAATTTTTGTCCCAATTTCTATGAGACCAAGTTGTCCCAATTTTGGTGGTACATCTAGTTTGCGGTACATATTAAACTAGTTAGAATCATTCAATCAACACAGTCTATTAAAAAGTAACACAAATATATGAAATATTACGAAAACTCAAAACAATGAACGTGAATCATGAAGTTTGGAAATATTCGCTAATGCGAATGGAGCATACACAAAATATGTTACACTAATATAACCTCTATAAACTGTAAATAAGAGTTAGATTGGCATGCATTAATATTTAATGTATACCAACTCTCAACACTGTATTTGTAATGGTTCTTAAAATGTGTACCATCTATCAAGTTACGTAATTGTCATTGCATTTTTTATATCAAAGTGACTTAAACAAATTAAATATATTATTAATAATAGTTATAAGGCAGCGTTTAGAATATTTTATCTATATAATATAAAGCTAAGACACACTGTATATTTTTAAACGTATTATGAAATATAATAATGATAATCAAACACTGTGAAGTCATCTTTAGGTGACCTCGACTGAGAGAAAGGTCAGAAACATTGGAGCCATTCTGCAATGCACTTAGCGGTAACCGAGCGATTCTTTAATAGTTAGGACTTGTAAACATTAAAAGATATAAGATATATATATTTGAGACAAACAGTAATATGATAATGTCTGTCTGTCTATTATGTATATTTAATATATATATATATTAAATATACATATATATTCAATATCGCAGAAATTTATATAAATAACTTTCTTATAGGCAATAGAAATATGAAACACTAATTATATTTATAAAACTAGCTGTCCCCACGACTTCGTTTGGAAAAATATTGAAAATAAAGGTAGTAAGGTTACTAAACGAAATAATTTTGAAACGAAACGTCAGCATAGCTGCACGTTTGGCTGTACACAATGCGGTTTGCTACCGACGCTGATATACGGCAGCCAAACGTGGGTAACACAGAAGAAGAATCTAAGAAAGATGAATGCTGTGGAGATGCGATCTCTTCGCAGAACATGCGAAGTCAGTCTAGATGATCGAATCCGCAATGAAGAGATCCACAGAATGGCAGGTACTAGCGAAGATGTCACGTGAGAATGAAGAAGAACGTGCTCGAACGAATGAGTGATGAAAGAATGGTAAAAAAGATTTATATAGGAAAAGAGAGCGGTAAGAGAGACAGGGGGAGGCCTCGAGTGACCTTCGAAAACACAGTATCTATGATACTGGAGGAAGGTCACGTCAAAAGCACGAGGACCCCCCGGAGGGCATGTATGAAGAGGTTAATGTCTGTGGCCGAGGCGAACGGGGTATGCAGGGACCGTAGCGTTTGGCGCTCCATCGTCTCTGGCTATCCCGCAAGCGATAGGGCGTTAAGATAAATAAATAAATATAAATAAAGTTACTCCTTATAACAACAGCCAGTGAAAGTCCTGTGAAAATCGGTCCATCCGGTTCAGAGTCGGACCAAACAGACAGAGACAACAACAATTTTATGTAAGTACCGTACACATGACATAAAATATAGCATTTCATTCGCTATAACATAGCATTCAGTGTGTCTAAAGTTCAAAATTGGAAATATATTTGACTATCCGTTACTAAAACAATTATAAAATATCGTGACCGTTTTGATGGTGTTTTACGATTTTATAAACTATTTATGATATAAAATTTTATTGTTATGGCAAGAAAATAATAAATGTTACATCGGTCTTCTATAAATGTATTCTTAAATAATGTTAATTTAATATTGTAAGTAACAAATCAAACATTGGTATTAAGAGACAGTGTCAAAAGTGAGTCACTTTTGATATGGTGTGAATTATATTTTAGTATACTATACTAGTTGTTGCAGGTGACTTCGTCTGTTTTATAAACTATTTTAAATGCAAATGTTAGGTTATTAGTCTAGATAAAATCTATCCTATCTTTTAAGTTGGATACTATAGAGAAACAAAATTTCATTAAAATCGTTCAGTGGTTAAACGCGCAAACGAACATTGGGACAATGGATTTATATATATATAATATAATATTATTTATTTATTAAGTATTTCATATTAAGATTGAAAGTAGATCGTAGATACGAGTGAACTACCACGCAATATGAAATATAACTGATTTAATAGAATTATTATTTATGTGGGATTTTGGATCTTGGTTTAAATTAATATTTAATTAGTTGTGACTCTTCAAACCGGTTATTCAATAGATCCTTGTCACCTTTGTGGCGCTGTAAAGCGATTTATTTGCTAAATGTTACGAAATAATTTTATCTGTACTTAAGATAAATTATGTGAAAGATTAAGCTTTATGATAATAGTAAAGGACAAAATAACGCCTGTATAGAATAATTCTTATACAAGCTATGTTCCCGACTTCGCTTAGAATGTTTTTTTTAAATAAAAGCTTCCGTTACTCCTTATAATATGAGCTATCTAGTAGTTAAAATCGGTCCAGCTGTTTTAGAGATTAGACGGAACACATAGACTGACCAACAAATATTTTTTTTTATGAGTTATCGTATATAATTATATGCATTTAGTATGAAGCTATTAATTTAGATTTACAAACATACACTTAAATTTAATTTATATATATACAAATTGACAATATTATAACAAAATCACCAAAATCATAACAATTTTTATGACACGTGGGCGCGTTTACACGGGCGAGTCAAGTGGTGAGTTTCGACACTGGCGTCGAGTGCCCACATCCACTGACTAAGCGCTTACAAACCTTAAACCATTACGACTTTAATTACGAGTGGGTGTGTATTGTGCTTTATCGCAAATCAGATCTGATAAACTGTAATGTGATAATTTATAATAGGAGACATCGGATTAATATTCTATAGCTATATATACAGATACTAGGGACGCCAACAGACCCTCAATTTCGACTCGCTGCGCTAGCGAAATCTCTGGTGCCGTTTGCATATTGAGCGAAGCGAGCCCAGTGTAATGACTCATCGTTTCCTATTGATTTCAATGGGATATTAATTTTTTGACAGGAATTTTTTTTTTTTTGTGGACATTTTTCTAATTTTTTTTATTTTAAAACCATCTCCTAATGTGTGTCTTTTTGATTGCAAAATTTCATAATTTTCCGTCAAGTAGTTTTCGAGCCAATTCGTGACAAAGAATGCAAAAAGTCTATAGTAAAACGCTCCGCTCACTTCGTTCGCTTCGCTCTATAATTGTCAAGTGAAGCCACAGGACATTACACAAGTAAACGAGCCTCAACTGCTATAGACAATTCTTAAATTCGATATTTTGAAGTTAATTATTATATTAATTGTAAAGTCCAATTCATTTTGAGTCTGTTTGAACCATGACCTATTCCTCCATTACTATGGTACTTATTGTTACCAAAAATATGTATTACTGATAAATAACTGTAGAAACAAATTAAACGAGTTATTTTTTGGAGGTATTTTGTATATGTAATTCCAAATACATAATCCATTTAGTGATGACATTAATCTTGAAATCGACATATACGTTTGTGACGTCACAATCAGGCGAAAATAGCAATAGAATGAACTATTTATTCCTATCTTAGCTTGAACTGTGACATTCAGGCGAAATACAATGTTGGTTTCAAGTATTGTGTGCTAGAAGATATCTTCCGTTTTTATTAAATGTCGTTAAACTATATATATAGGCAATTTGCCACTCACTGACTCATCACAATAACTCCGAAACTATCTGCCTTATTAACTTAAAATTTTACATAGTTACTTCTTTTGTGACGTAGACGTCCACTAAGAACGGATTTTACGGAATTCCTATACCAACGGATTACAACTTTTTGCATTTCGCCAAGTTTTAAACCTGTAGGAGCTATACACTTAACGCGAAGTAAGTGTTACCATAGCAACGGTTACGATGACAACGGATAATATGACAGGTTACCATAGCAACCTAAGTTCACATACAAATTAATATCCCCAGCGAAGCGGGAGGGAATAAGCTAGTGTCGTTATAAAATCAAATGTATTTAATCATTTACTTTCTAAATGTAAAAGCGAAAGCTCCTATTTTCATTTTCATCACATGGATTTGGTCACTAAATATTTCATATTAGTTACGTAACTCATAAATATATTAATATATTATATTATTAATATATTTTGAACAGATTTGCATATATTTGTGTCATATTCGCAGTGAAATTGCAAATTACTAATATAATTTTATGATGACATGATCGTTTTGTTATGTCATGATTTGGTGTAAATTATGGTATTATATTATATATATATATTTAACATAATCTGTCTGTCTGTAATACCATATTACCAGCGTTTCACTCATATGAAAGTATATAGTACTAACATAAAAAAAATAAATAAAAATGTTTGTCTCTGTGTCTGTTCAGGCTAATCTCTGGAACTGATTTTAACAGGACTTTCACAGGAAGATAGTATAGTAACTTAGGCTTCTTATATTTTGAAAAATTCAAACGGAGTCGGAGGCATAAATGGTATATATATATATATATAAAATATTTAAAAATGTTTGTCTGTCTGTACGTTCCGGTTAATCTTTGGAACTGATCATTTTAACAGGACTTTCACAGGAAGATAGTATAAGTATATATATATAAATAGTTAAACAGTTAATCCGTTTATCGCGTTAAGTAAAGATCTATCTCAGCTGTTATTGTAAATCGTCATAAAAGTTTATCACACGCCCACACGCGCGCTATCAGTGTTGTAACGCTGTGACTAAGGACCGTTTTGAAATAACCTTCTTGGATTTACCAGTTCAGACTTGCGACAAGACTGTCTTAATTAATATGTCTTTTGGTATAAACTATATTTGTTATAGACAGCATCTATTGCCAGATATATACATACTACCAGTGCTCACGACTTGGTTCGTTCGTTATACATTTCTTTATATATATATATATATATATATATTTTGTATATTATATTTATTCATTTTAAAAATCGTTAACTATACTTATAAATTTTAACACTTTTTTTATTTTTTTAATCTTTATTTAAGGGCTTTCGTTTATTAAAACATGCCAGCCCTATCATACTTATTCTAATATTTACAAACAAATTAAACTGTTTAACACAAATTGTATCACTTGATTGTCAATACAATACTTGCGACTATTAAGCGACAATGCGACTAAAATGTCGCGTCGCAAGTCCAATTCAATAACATCACAAACGCCCAAAGTCTATCGGCAATGACATTTTCATTAATTAATTATATCGATAATAGTTAAAGTAATGGTTATGTTATAAATTAAATTAAATCTAAACCTACTTTATCAAATCAAATCTAAACCTACTTTATCAAATTATATGAGATTTGTTAACTCTTATCATTGCTAATATATATTTTGATATAAAAATTTACGTTCACAGTTTTGAAGATATAATAAGGATAATATATATAGATAGGTCTGTCTGTCTGTTCGGTTTTTCTTCTAAATTATGTGTATTTAGTTTTATGATTAGAATTACACTATTTTTCGATTTGTATGTATGTACATTTGTATGTTTTTCTATAACTCGATAACCGATCTTGATAAAAATAATATACATACTAAAAAATAATGGCGTAATAAAAATATTTTGTAAAAATAAATTTTGTATTTATATTAGGGTATTTCGAGTGAGGTTAAATAAACGTAAACGGACAAAGCCAGGTCAAATGCTAGTATCATGCTAAAAAGATTAGTATATCAAAATATTAAAAAAAATAAATGTCAAATAGATAATAAATAATCTTTCCAAAATAAAGTGACTTCAAAATAAAACAACAAAACGTTTAACTGTATCGGATTGTCGTGTAACTGGTTTAGTGAGGTAGTGAGGTTGTGAGGTAATAAGTTATCGATGTTTATGATAAATTTATCGATATATCGATATTGAATATTTATTACGGGGTAATTGTGTCTAAACGGTTAATGATCGGTTTGTCGAGTGCCTTTCGTCGAGGTGCTTGTGTGAAATATTACGGGTGATTGAGTTGTGGGTGACTTTTTTGGTATTATTTATTTTTTTAGTATTTTTATGGTAATTCATGGTATTTTTTATTTTTATTTTTTTTGTTTTATAATTTTTTTTAGTTTTTTTTTGTAATTCATGGTGTTTTTTTTGTTTTTATTTTCGTATTTTTAGTTTGTTTAGTAGGTAATTGAGGGTTTTTAGGTTTTTTAGTATATTTTTCGTAATTGCTATTTTTATTATTTCTTAGTATATTTTTCGTAATAGTTATTTTTTAGTATTATTTATGTAATATTTTTAATTTCACAATAGTATACTATATTCATAACTAATGGATTATAATAGTGAATGTGACAAATTCGTAATGTTGGGAGTGTCTGAGTATATCGTGACCCCTATCGGAGATTGCCTTCCTAAGTATTGCGAAACATACTTAATAGTGCTTGCGGAGTATTAGTATTACAGATTAAAGTATTTTTTTCGTAATTATTTAAATAATTTAAGTTAAATTTATACTAGCTCTGTTTTTTCTTGTAATTATATTTTTTTATACAGATATTTTAAATTTAATTTTACTATAATATGATTTCTACTACAGCTATATTTCTGTGAAAATTTTTTTTTACAGTTACAATTCTATAAGCATCATACCTGTTTTTCTATTTTATATATATATATATATATATATATATATATATATATATATATATATATATAACGCTAAATTCATAGACACGGACTGGACTCGAACTTGCGACCTTGGGAATTCTCTTGCACATAATTTTTATGATTTATCGAAAAGAACTACTCGTTTGAACGATTGTAGCTTCATATATTGTTGACACACTGCGGCTGGTACAAGTTATAAAATATAGGTAATATTTTATTAATTTATTTATTATTATATATTAAATTAAATTCGATATTAATTTACATTTTATTTTATATTTATTAGGTTATTTGAAACCCCGGGGTTTTTAAATTCTAATTATCTATTTGTATGAAAATAATTGTGGGGAAAGTTGTTATGAATTTGTATTTTTTTGGACTGTTCTTTTTTATTCAAAAATGAGACTAGATTGTCCTAACTACAAACACGTTTACCACACAAATTATTAAAAAATTTAAAAAATCTTTTTGAAAAAAACTAAAATAATATTATTGAGCGAAGCGAGCGGAGCGTTCTATGTGAGACTTTTTGCATCCCATCTCCGGGGTTGCCATGAAAGCGGCTTTACCGATCTTCA
The DNA here is from genome assembly GCA_918358695.1 of Melinaea menophilus ssp. n. AW-2005. Lineage (NCBI taxonomy): Eukaryota > Metazoa > Arthropoda > Insecta > Lepidoptera > Nymphalidae > Melinaea > Melinaea menophilus. The sequence continues at coordinate 10,631,877 of OU911040.1, read as the reverse complement.
TGAAATTTTGCATATTTATAGTGATGGGTATTGCGATGGTTTATAAAAAAAAGTGATAAAATCTTATGTCGTTGAGGAATAATCACCAGAAAATGACAGTCCCATAGACTTCAATGTAAAAAGATTTCGCTATATGATATTTGATTATTCTATATTTTTGCCTGTCGGTTTCAGCTTTGAACGTTGAATTGAAGATGGGTTACTCACTTCGCTCAATACGCCGAACTCTACCGAGATTTTGCGAGCGTAACGAGTCAAAATCTCGGTAGAGTTCACGCCCCTAGTATATATATATATATATATATATATATATATATATATATATATATATATATGTGTGTGTGTGGTTTTAAATAGTTTTATAATATTATAAACCTTGCATAATCGCTAAATCTCTTCCCTTGCACACAATTTGCTCCCACGACCATTACATCCAGTGGTTTACTTTAATTATATGAATTTTGTATTTTTTGTGATCGTGACGTCAGAGACATCGATTTGTTATAATTCGATCGAATAACAAAAATAACAAAAAGTACAATTCCTCATGGAGATGACATAACGTGCAATCATACATCATTTGTTAATTATATTATTAGTACGTGATGAATTATGATTTTGTAATTTCGTCAATTTTCTTTAGAATTATTGATTTCTTGTTTAATTTATTTACAAACATACAGACATTGTTTAAAGTATCGATTTTGGTAATTTCGTTAATAATGTTTTTTTATAACTGATTTGATTACATCCTATCAGATTCTGATGAATTGAGTTATATTGTATGTATTAAGTTCTAGTGGAGTCCTTCAGAAATTATAAGATTATTAACACTAAACCTACCGACAATTCTTGTATACCTGTTCCTACCGCACGCCGTAAAATTGACCGGTAATTAAAAGTTATTTTATTATATAACGCAGGTAATAATGGAAATAACTAAAAGTAAAAAGTGAAAAAAATATTATATGCATATTCTAAGAATTGTCATGTAGTTTGATAACGATATTATAACGTTTGAAAATGTGTAAGTTTTACAAAAGTTTTAGAACGGTCAATTTGACCGGTACTTGGTAGGTTTAGTGTTAAGTTCTATTGGAGTCCTTCAGAAATTATAAGATTACTAATATATTATCTATTTAGGTATAAGAAGAGGATATTATATTTTGGTAATTATATTACAAAAATAATATTTTTATTTATTTCAAATATAAAAATTTATTGAGTTGTCATCAGTATCAATGCTTAGATATGATAGGTCCCAGGTTCGATACCCGATTATAGTAACATCGGGGTAACTCAAAACCTGAATATCTTAGAAGAAATATAAGATATAAACTGCTAACCAACTTAAAGAGTACTCTTTACCTTATGTTATGTCTTTAACACTAAACCTACCAAGTACCGGTCAAATTGACCGTTCTTAAACTTTTGTAAAATTTACACATTTTTAAACGTTATAATATCATTATCAAACTACATGACAATTCTTAGAATATGCATATAATATTTTCTTCATTCTTTACTTTTAGTTATTTCCATTATTACCTGCGTTATATAAAAAATAACTTTTAATTACCGTTCAATTTGACCGCGTGCGGTAGGAACAGGTATACAAGAATTGTCGGTAGGTTTAGTGTTAAATGTGTATTTAGTTAAATTTTTAACTGTTTAAACTGGATCGTGTTAAACCTCAGTAGATCTTCAGAGGTATTGTACCATATAAGGTAAACATTTCCACAAAATGTTTTAACCCTTGTTGTTAGAGCACACTTGATCCGCTCTGTTAAATAAATTGTGCGACTATTGGTACTGACGTCTCAATCCACGTGAAAAGCCACGGAAGCAAATATTTGAAAAGTTCGCGGCTCTAGAGCACCTGCGGTCGCCTGTCCACTTGGTGGAACCACTTGAGTAGTTATAACATTGTTATAATATAATAAAGAAAAAAAAGTTACTTATTTTATTGTCTCCTTAAAGTTATAGAAAAAAACAGTTTAAAAAAATATATATTTTTTTACTTTTTTACTATACAAAAAAAAAATGAAAATCTTCTCATGAGCTATTATATAAAATATTCTATCTTATTAAAATATATTACTTTTTAAAATGCTGAAAATAAAAAGAAAGATTTGTTTCAAATTTAACTATACAAAAAACATTAAAAAAATATTTCTGGTGCGTATTATGTAAAATATTTAATTGATAATTAAAAAAATCTTACAATTATTACTCATAATAGAAAAACAGAAATAAAAACCACAAGGTAATAACATCTCCATATAATCCCACACAAAGATTTTCTTTTTCCACCCTTATTTTATTCCGCGACTCAATACATTCCCTATTTCGGTCCTCCGTCTCGAGTGTTTGCCCTTTTCCCTTTGTGGTCCAAGGGTCCGCGAGAAGAATACCAAGTGAGTCCTTTAGAAGCCTTGAGTGTGGACTGCCCGTTCCTTTGCTATTTTATTAGTTGTCGTACGTGCCTCCTTATTCTACTGATATATTGTTGGGGTCTTCATATTTATCTTCTGTTATAAATGGCGTTAATTTTGTTGTTCTAATATATATCTTAATATATAAAACACAAAGACACTCACTGACTCACTGACTCATTCATCGCTCTACAGACCAAACCGTAATACCTAGAAAGCTGAAATTTTGACATAAGATTCCTGACATATTGAATAGGTGCAATACGAAAGGATTTTGCAAAGGTCCAAACCGTTATTAAGTTACAGCTAAAAAACTGCAAAGTTTACCACCCGCTCCCTCTCTTCTTCACTTTTGTCATCCGTCGCGAAGCACGGGTAACCTGCTAGTATATATATAAATAAAATTGAAGTGTCTGTTTGTAAGCACATATTAATAGCTTTTAACTAAATGTATATGAAGTTATATGATACTTATATAAAAAATTAGTTTAATTTTTTTTGCTGTTTATCCGTCTGTCTATTTGTTCCGGCTCATCTTTAAAATTGTATCGATTTAAACAAAACCTTCTCAGGCGGATAGCTAATGTTACTTAGTAAAAAAAACAAACAAAGACGCGCGCACAGCTAGTATATTAAAAGAGTTTGTCCCCGTTCATCTAAAGATGTCTTAAGAGATCACGACATCCACCAATAATAGTTTCAATAGACTTCCTTTATGACGGCTGCACTATCACGTCGGAGAGAAATTAGTCTGTTTCACAACACTAATGGTCGTAATTTGCTACTTGCACTAAATAATTAGCGTCGTGCGCCTGCGCATGGCATTCTGTGACCCGGTTATGCTGATAGCATTTATAGAGTATTTTTTTAGTAAACGTTTAAGAAATTTCATACCTTTTTCGTCACAAGATATAAGTACTACATTATACCTACTATTCTTATGGCATGTGTAATGCTGACAAATGAACATGACATATGAACTTACTAGTAATAATCTATATATATATATATCTATATATATATATATACCTTAAAATTTTGCATTGTTACTTTTGTGACGTAGACGTCCACTAAGAACGGATTTTACAGAATTCCTATCCCAACGGATTTCAACATTTTCCATTTCACCAAGTTTTAAGCCTCTAGGAGCTATACGCTTAACGTGGTTACCATAGTAACGGTTACGATGACCATGGTTACCATAGCAACCTAAGTTTACATCCAAATTAATAGTGTGACTAGCGAAGCGAGAAGGAATAAGCTAGTTAGTTTTAATATTTTTTCTGCTGTCTGTTTTTTAAATAATATTATGTCAGCAAATGACAATTATAACCGAGAAATTTTAATTTCATCACTAGAACCTTGATAAAAAAATTGAATTAAACAAATTTGATACGCGAATAAAATATATCAAAACACCCGCTGATTTATCACAACCTTTGACCTCAATTAAACCTATATTGTGAATAGTTGTGATACGGTTAGCTTGAGTGATGGCGAGCCATGTTAACCCTTGATTGCCTCTGGGTTGAGACACAATTGAATGCTGAGCCACAATATAATATGTCAGTTATTCTCCTAATCTATACTTAACAATTTGAGCACACCATTATCATAATACAAAACAATAATTCGCTTCAAAGCTCATGACATTAAGAAATTATTAGGTTGCTCGCAGTCCGCGTAAGGGCTTCGCTCGGGGCGCTAAGGGTGCTTACATACTTGACGTTTTGGTTAATAAGGTATCGAAATACTTGACGCATAGTTTTTTAAGCATAATTTGTCTCTGTATTTTCAATGTCATGTCTAAGTCATGATTTGTGGCAACTCATTGCTAGATATGGTCTTGCAATGTTTATAAAAGTTTCTCTGATGAAAACTTTGTTCGCCATTTTTAGTACAATGCAATTGAAGATCAGAATTTGTTTCATTTTGTCTAATATTTATGTTTGCTGCAATTAAATTATACCTGCTACTAATGAATACACCATAAAAATGCAAAAAATAATACTAATAATAATAAAAATTAATAAATAAAAAACTAATACAGAAAATAACTGCAAAATTACATATAAACGACGAAACATCAATTTCTAGAACATTTATATGCTCAGTTTCCCAACTCGCCCAGCTTGTAGCCAGCCTAAGCTATCATTTCGCAAGACAGACATACAGCATTGCGTAGGCGAACTTGCCGGATCTTCACTGCGTTGAAACGTATCCTACTTGTAACATCTCGTGTCAAAGGAGAACCGAATCGTATTACTTACTCGTATGTTACAAACGAAATATATTTCATTCCACATACTCCGATATTTTTATTACATACTACTTATTCACCTACTAATACATATAATTACTATGAATACTTGTTTTAGAGTTAATAATACCAAGGCTTACATGAAATGCATTATTTTTTATATATCTTAATTTAAAATAATAATAATTATAATTATTATAAACAACGTAATAGCTCTACAAACGCAGCTCTGAAACACGCTTAGTGGATTCTAAAATACGGACGACGCCGCGGGCTAAATGTTGAGATATTCTCGGTCATCACAGTCAGAAGTAGAATTAGACATTACAATGTTAGGATGGTAAGAAACGTTCTATAATTATTCTCGAAAAGCTTAAAATAGAGTATTAACTTAAATAACTTAAAAAGTTAACATAACATAACATTTAAAATTGTGACTCCAAAGTATAAAAGATTGATTATAATTCTTTAAAAAGAAATAAAATATCGATATGACAAATAAAAAATCATATATGTAACATCATCTCAATATGACAAAGTTAATCCTATTTAATATTATCTCATTATGACAATTAAAATAAAACTCACTTAACATCATTTCAATATGACAAATATAAAATCATAAAACTCAATTAACATCAATATGACAAATTTAAAATCATCCATGTAACATCATATATATGACAATTAAAATAAAACCTATTTAACATCATATCAATATGACAATTAAAATAAAACCTATTTAACATCATCTCAATATGACAATTAAAATAAAACCTAATTAACATCATCTCAATATGACAATTAAAATAAAACCTAATTAACATCATATCGATATGACAATTAAAATAAAACCTAATTAACATCATCTCAATATGACAATTAAAATAAAACCTAATTAACATCATATCGATATGACAATTAAAATAAAACCTAATTAATATCATATCAATATGACAATTAAAATAAAACCTAATTAACATCATATCGATATGACAATTAAAATAAAACCTAATTAAAATCATCTCAATATGACAATTGAAATAAACCCATTTAACATCATCTCAATATAACTTAGAATTAATGGAGTAATTGCATGTAAGGTTAAGAACATGAGTTATCATTACATAAACGTGTAATCAATACCACATGAACAATAGCTAAAGGTAGCTTAACTACTTTCAAATTAATAACAATCCAAAAAATCCTTGAAGGGATCAATTAATTCAAACATTCAACCATTTTAACATCCCTGAGAAAGATTGCCGAGATTGCCTTTTAGTTGGAGGCGTGTTCATATTGTTATTACGAAGCCTTCGAGACGTTATCGCGGGGAATCGTCACGAATTTTGCAATAATAAACCAAATGCACATCTGTCTAACCATTAAAATAATTTTATTGATAGTTTTCATTTTATTGTTTTATATATATATATATATTTAAATTATTTGGTATACGCTAAATGTTATTCAGGTTGGGTTGTAAAGGTATGTATGTATAGTGAAGGAGTGTTGTATATATATATAAAACAAAGGGTCTGTCCATCTATCACGACTTGTAATTACCTCGAGCGAATTCTCAGTGTCACGCCATATGTCCCTGAAGTGGGGACGGACTTGATATTTAATTAATAGCTATCGTTAATCGAAAAACAATAATACAATAAAAATAAAAGAATAATAGAATTAAATAAATATAGTGATATATATATTTATAGCGAATAAATCTAACAAAACACCAAAACAACCCCAAACTGACAAGAACAAGATGTCATCACGTACAAACAATATATGAACGTAATATATATTGCGTATATATCAGAGTACGGCCCTGGGCTGTCCTTGTCCATCACTTAGTGAAGGACTTGTCTCGAGTGAACGGTGAGGACACTGTGACCAAAATTAATATAATATTAAATAAATAACATTATATAGAATTGTAAAATGTGAATACTAATGAATTAAATGCGTATTTTATTTAAATAATTATATAATAATATTATTATTATCCGCTATCGCTCGTACATGGTAGCAGCCTTAACAACGCATGTTTCCACCTGACTCGATTTATTTAGTGGCAGCAAATGGCCGGTTTTTCTCCGACTTTTCGTGTAGTAAATTGCGTGGAAGCTCGCATTTCGGAAAGATTTCATATCAAGAGTTTGAGAGACACTGAGACTTGTTGATAAAGTAAATTGACAATTATATTATAATTAAAATATATATTCAATTAAATCTTTAAACTTAGTAAAGTAATAAGTAAATTGTTGATTTAAATCAACAATGTATATCAAAGGAATCTCAGGGCGCAATGCGACAGGAATGCGAAGCAGACGCCGGAAATACCAACACTTAGGCTGATCTTCCGGATTGAGGGGTCTGGTGTCAAGTGAACGATGTAAGATATACAATTATAACATTATGTTATTTTTGATCTCAATATATTTTAGGAATACTCTGTTTTTAAAGGAATAAAATAACATATGAATAAAAAAGTTTTTAAATATTTTTTTATTAACTAACTACGGGATATTATGGGACGATATTTTTAAAGGAAAGGAAGGAAAAAAGTTTTTTTTTTTTTTAAACCATTTTTTATTGACGGGATATTATGGGAAAATGGGATCAAATATATTTGGAAACATACTTTAGTAAAACATTTCGAATGTTCACAATTTTATATTTTCACGGTCAAAATAATAAGAGAATTAACAACTACATCACATGTGACCTTCCAACAAGTACTCAGTTATATAACAAAATACAATATTATAAAATGAACACGAAAATGAAATCATTAAATTTTAAAGCTCAGTTATTTTTATGTTTAAATATTATTTAATTGTATATATATAACATTTAAAGTTATTTTGTATGTTCGTTTAAAATATATTTTTAAATAAACGTATTTTAACTTCTATGTTAAGTATATTCTATTCCGCCATTTTATTTGGAAATTATTTTCGCGCTAAAATAATGTTTCTAATGATATTTTGTTAAAACAATGAATTTTAAAAGTTTTTGTTAAATAAAAATAAAAATCTGAAATACACACATTGACATAATATTTTTAGATTTACATCTTAGTAGCTGTTCCCGCGACTTCGTCCGCATTAATTACAGAAGGAAAACATAGCAAACACATTCCTCCACAATGTTATTTAAATTTTGATAATTTTCTAAACAGACAAAATCTTTACATACCGAAACATTTTCTGAGATTACGCCAACATACAGACATACATGTAAAAATATTTACTACTTTATAACAAGATATGGTTAAAATATTTAAAAAATCCATCTTTTATATTTGACAATATATTTAAATATTTTATATTATTTTCTATAACGATAAAAGAACAAAATTTAATTATTCAAATCTTTTGTAGCTTTCAATTCACAAAGTCATACATACATGTTCATACATTATCGATCCGGATTTTGAGTTAGTTCTGGTTCATCGGATCGCAATTAAAGATTGCTCTTCTATCCGAGGGTTGAAATGAACTTGGGTTATTGACTTGCCTTTACAAATTGAAATTATTTTTATATGTAATGTTACATATTATTTATGTTCACAATATTCTATTACAGATATACAGGTGTAATATAGTGAGAAATAGGGAATACAGGAACTTAGGATATGAAAGAGGAGGGTTGATACTCAAGTTCAAAAAGTATAACAGCTCCTTGGCGTCCTTATTCTGAGGTATACGTTATAATACCTTAAACAAAACATTTATATATTTATATATTTTCCACTTTGAATCAGTGAACTTGGGTATCAAACGAGTGTCAGGACTATGCCATACTTATCAAGATAAGTTCTGTAAAGACAACTTAAAATAAGTCTAAGAGTGTTACAAACGCGCTTGAGAACACAACAAACTCAGCGGAAATTTCTTTTTTATGCCAATATTTAGTGAGCAATGTACAAACAACTAGAACGACCTAATAATTAGTTAATAATAAAAAGAAATCCGACTATTAAGACAGCAGTACCGCAAACAATAAAATAATATGAATATCTTAATATTAGGCACTCACACAAACCAGTAAGGATCTAATGTTTACAACAACATAATCCTAGACTTAATGATAGCAATCTGTAAGCTATAAATTGCTAATAGCATATCTCTTGTCCACTGCTAGTGGGTGATTCTTTAATGCTTATTCTGGTTTGCAATTGAGATACGATTTAACTTTTGTATTTAAATAAAGTCCTCAAAATTCGAATTGTTGAGTATTTTGTTAAATACTAATGGTACTAACAGATATCGCAATCGCCATATTGACACTATCGAAACGTCACTGACACGACGCCATCTTGAGTTTCAGACGTATCAGTATTTTCTGTGCGTGTGAGTCCTTATTGTTAGAAAAATCAAAACAAAAAAAAATTGGAAAAGATTATCACAAGCGGAGCCGGGTTTTAATATAGTGTAGGTAAATAGTACGTTTGATCGTTTTAAGTAATTTTATTATATCGTTTTGGTGTCGTAATAATACCATCCGTAGGCCGTAGCCTCGGGCCCGGCGAATGCACTGAGTCTAAGACTTTCACCACGTGTCCGTAGCTGAGATAGGCTGGATTTATTAGAAATATTAAACTTGTTAAAGGTTAGCTAGCTAGGAGTAGGTGATGGCTCGTTAGGAAACACCGTTTCATATTCAAACCGTTTAGTTAAAATTTTAATACGCATTTTACGTTTAAATTATGAATCTATAGTAATGTGGTGATAAACAAAAATATTATTCAATCAATCAATCAATCAATCAATCAATCAATCAATCAATCAATGAAGTGAAACTTCATATGAAGTTTTTACTAACACAAAATTATATAACTGTATTATGTATTATATATTATACCATATGTTAAGGGTATCTGCTTCCAATATTGTATATAATAGAATCGAACCTGTAACCGCGGTGGGCAGTGACACGCGCCGCTGGCACTGAGCACAATGGCGATTGTTCTGAAACGATGATACGATACCTCGTTATTTATTATATACATATATATTGTATGTATGTATGTATGTAATTGTGAAAGCTAACTGATCTTTGGTACCTTTTAAAGGTATTAAGGTCTGTTTTTTAATTCAAAAATTGTTATCTATGAAATTACTGTCGGAAAGCGTTTATAAAGTTAATTATTTGAAACGAGAACCAAATCAAAGCAACATATAACAAATTAAAAAAAATGTATAATTTTGTCATTATAATTACATGTAATCAAAGTTCATTAAAATTCTGAACAGGATCTATAATTCAAGGATATTCCAATTATATTATATCACTATCGATACTTGACAAAAAAATATAATAAAATGACAGGAAAATTATGTTTTTATAACTATTATTAGGATTGATTATTGGACACACGACCATTATATTGGGACCTCTTCCTCCCCCACTATCCATGTTAAATGGGTAAGTGAGGGGGTTTAGTTATATGTGCGTAGATCATTTTATAATGGCCATCAAATCCTGTATGACAGTCCGTGATGCGAACACAAAAGATCACCTCAAGTGTCAGAAGCGTCACGTTCAGATTGTCTATAATTATTAAATATAAAAGGCAACTTTGGTAGCGGATGGTTGTGTCAATGTCATGTCATATTGAAGGTGTTCTCTGACGGTTATATGACCTTAACCATCAATGTTTTGTTGTAATGATATGAGTATAATTCGTCAGTATTGTTATGTTTATAATATTTTTGTTCGCGTGGTCTGTACTAATCAATTGAACAACATCAAACGATAAATCGCCAAGACTTTCAATTTGTACGACAAACAATTCGTTTCAGTTTCCAAAAAAATATCGTATAGCTACTAATTACTCGATATTGATGCGATGTATCGATTAAAATCGGAATTGACAAAACATCAAAGGCGGCACCCGAGATATTTCAATAAAACAGATTGACTAATAATGAACAAGAGATCGGATCTGTCGTGAGAACTGGTGGTTGTTAGATGCTTTTACAACTCTTCTCGTGTGGCCACGAGATACGCGATTAAAAGAACATATTAAACTTGTATTTAAAAAATACTTAAGTAAACTTAAGTAGTATAACATTTATGAACCACAAAAAATGGTAAAAAAGGGCTCTGTCTCTTGAATTGCTTGTCAAATCAAACATTATATGAAAAACATAACAATATATAAAAAAAATAGTAATATTACGAATGAACTAAAAAAGGTAGAGGTACTTCTCTCAATATAATATCAAAATATATGTTGAAATAGTTGATTTCGTGGCCCGCCCTTAAAGCGCGACTTTTACTGATAGAAGATATCCACCTATTTCGGATTCGTCACGCAATTTGTCAATCAATTCTTCGTCACCGCACACAAGATGGCCTCCACTCCATTAAATGTCAATTTAAAAAAAATAATATCCCTCCTAACATCCGCCGCTCCTATTAATTCCAATAAAATTAATAACAACGACAAAATCATTAATTCGTATTGCTTTTAACGTTTCCCAAATTGTTATTACATGGAAATATCGGTGCCTTTAATATATGTAATTGGGATGTCTATATTACAGTTTATACGTAGTTTTGTTCAAAATACATAGAATTTTAATTACTTAGTCTGTGACAGACACAGATTAAACATGACACATTGAGAACCATAGACAATGTTTAGTAAAAATCGATACCTCGAAGCGACAAATAAATCGATTAACCACGTTATTACGAGTCATCAATTAAAACATTCTATGTCCATTCTGATGCCACAAATTGTGCGTGGATAAAGGTTTTATTGGATATACCATTAATATTTATTTCATTGCTGTTCCTAAAACCTTACATGATTTCACAACTATCATTTTTCATAACATTCTATTCATTTTAAATATCTAGAAAGCGCTTTGATTGATTATAAAATTATATATATATGTATATATTTTGTCAATTGTCAATGTCATATATGCTATTAAGGCGTAACGACATATTTTTAATCTGTTTATAAGTTATTAAAAATATCTAATCTGTACATACATTAGTTTAACAAACTGAACCTATATATACATTATTTAAATCATTGTTTGTAATAGTAAAAATATAAGTATATAATCTAACAAATATGTCAATGTCATTTGAATATGTTCATGTCAGTGTCATTTATTAATTTTTTTTTCAAATGTAATTTTTTTTTTAATAAACGTGACGAAAGCATAAAAGTGAGCTCCTTTCCAATTCATACAACGTAAACCTCTTTACATCTGACGAAAGTACCTCGTGTCAATGTACTTGATGTACAACATGTAATTGTCCCTATCTCTTCATCTTTTTAGACAATGCGTGCTCAGTTGTTTATTTCCACGTCTATTGCTGTGTCCACCTACCGGAAAATTACAAAGAAAACCTTGCTATTTACTACACAATGAGTCTGTGGACGCCATTGGTCAGCAAGAATACGACAAAATCACAGGCCGTCATATCCGTGATGTAAAAATAAGGTCGTATATATGAAATTGTCAGTCGTATCGGAGTATATGATGCTAGCGTTACTTACAAACTTATGTTTGCCTTTACTTATAGATATTTTTAACAATTAAAAACCTTATTCCATTGTAATAGAGGATGTTGTTTATTAATGAGTCGTTACTTAATGTGTCAGTTATGGTTTGTTAGTTTCGTTGCTTAACAGTTCTCTGGTTGCAAAATGTCTCGGCTATGTGACGATTTACTTTTTATATACAAATATATATTTGATATGTTTGTTAGTTTATCCTTACATATACAATTTGATCTTATATATATATTTTTGTAACTCAAAAACTATATTAATATAATTCTTTTTTTAGTTTTCAAAATTATCCTTTACATTTTTAAGGTAAGTTTTAACAGTAAATTAACAAGTTAGTTCATGGTTTTTGTTTTCATCGCAAGACGAGCGGAGCCGAGGGAGAAGTTATTATAAAAGAATTGCGTTTCAACATTTATAATTACTGGTCACAGTAACGATGTGTAATATACTTACAGTAGGAATATAACGGACATGGCCGACGGAGTTTTTGTTGCGTTATCAAGTCATTATACAGTACATAGCCGCCATTTTGTCCATCTTTGACTTAGCGGCTGTAATCTATGTGTGACATTTTAATGAAATTTAATATAATATTAATTAGTTGATTTTTTAATTATTATTAGGACGGCTTATCGAATTGATTGCTATGGTTCTAGTTGTTCGTACATTGCTCACTAAATGTATTGTCGTTTGTGAAACAGTGATCACAATAAAAAAAAACCCGGCTGAGCTTGTTATGTGGTTCTTCTCAGAGCAGGGCACATTTGGAAACCTCGTAGCCTTAAAGTTGGAGTGTCTTTACAGAAGGACTTATTTTGATACATACGATATCAAAATAGGCCCTCCTGTCACTTCCGTTTGACGTACAAAAGAGATCACTGGTATGGATTCAAAGTAGAAAATATATAAATAAATAAATAAATAAATAAATATTTTTCTTTACAGGACTCGAACTTGCGACAGTGATTCCGTGTTGTCGCTCTACAAACTGAGCTACCGTGGTTACGAATGATATTCAGTACCTTTAAATTTCCAAAGCTTTGATTATAAATAGCATAACGGCGGGTAATTTTCAAATCAACCAAAACATTCTTGTTAAAATTTTAAAAGAATTCGTGTGATCCCAAAGAATGGAATTTGAAAAGTCCCCCAAGGCTGGTTAAGGTGGTTATTATGCAAATCCATAGAGGGGACCAAGAAATATGTGATGCATATATTTGGACAAAATAATATCACAGAAGATATTTAAGAATGTTTAAAATTATTTTATGTTTTATTTGGTAGCCATTTTTCTTTCACGTGAAAATATTTACACGTAAAATATCTAAGAATATTTGGTGAGTTCTCCAAAACCTATTTCGATAGTTCAATATTTTTTGTAACAAACACATTATTTGATATAAATGTCCTTTAATAACGACAAGGTTATATAAAAACTTTTTTAATCCACCTTTTTCCTGTCATCCAAAATGACGGAATATATGATTATTTGCAGTTCTAAAAATATTTATAAATTATATATTAGAGATAGTTTTGCCGCTATATAATTTATGTTAAGGGCGTAGACGGAATGTCAAAAATTTATCAAAAGAATGCCCTCAAATTATACCTGATTTTGTAAAGATTAACTACTTTTTATATAAGTTAAAAAAAAATCATTTCATTTTTTATAAAAATATGTAAATATATTTTAAATATACTTTCTAATGTATATAACGCAGTAATATATATATAAATAAATTTGTCTGTTTTTTAGTTCGAAATTAAAAGCTTTTCACTATGCATATGATAGTATACATTACATAAAAAATATTGCCAGTCTATCGATTTGTTTCGGCGAATCTCTGAAAGGTGTAAACCGATTTTAACTTTTACCTCGGATATTAGAAGGAGTACCTTCAAAACGAACGCGAGTGAAGTCGCGGGCAGAGCTAGTATCTAATAAAGATGGCCACAATTCGAGATCTCGTCCGACCGCTAGTCGCAAGTGTCTGTGACCGTTCCGGCGCACGCGCATTTGAATTATTCATCACTGGACGTAATTAAATGTCTTGCGATATAAAAAACACTGACACCTTCCTGTGGGACGCATGGGGAGAACTAACTGAAGACAACATGATTCTTTATAGCAAATATATATATATCAAAAGAATTCCCTGATCACGGTAGGTGGAATTCGACCGAATAATGGAAAACAAAATAGGTATCTAACCTTATATATATATATATATATATATATATATATTATTAATTAAATTGAAGTGTCTGTTTGTTGTAAATTAAGAGCATTTCATTAAATGCATTTTTAAATATATACGTTATAAAAAAAAAAAAGTTTTTTCTTTCTGTCTCTTTGGTGGCGCAAATCTCTAAAAATGCTGGACCGATTTGAACGACACTTTCACTGGCCGATAGCTAATTTTATGAGTCGACTTTTTAAAAAAACATCAAACGAAGTCGTGCTCACAGCTAGTATAATATAATATAAAATATAATCTAAGATTTTAGTAAAAAAAAAACCTTTAAAGAAAGATAAAACGCGGTAATTATTGTTGGAGGTGAATTCTGCGCGTGAGTTGCTTAAATGTCAAGTACAGACATTATTTCCTATCTAATTATATATATATTTTTTTTTGTGGTGTAGAAAATCGTTTGGGATTTGATGGTAGTATAATACTTTGTGTTTTTAAGTAATATTCTGTTTCATCTACTAAATGGCTGATTTAATTATAAGTCCCATCTGAACTTAATTACAATAACTGATCCGGGATTACAGGACTTCTGATAATGTGTAATTACTATAAGATTACAGGACTACCCTGTAATCTTTTGCAATTTTCATTTAATCGTTCTAATTTACTAACCATAATGTTGTGATCCCTCCACCATAAGTTAAATGAAGTAGTTTTTGTTGCTCAATCCATGAATGCGGTCCAAGTTATGCTGGTTCCAGTGAGATCGCTCGAGACATTTGGACTTGTGATAATACTAGGGCGAGTTAAAGAAATTTGATAATTCGCGGTTAGGAAAATGACCGTTTTAATAATAACTTGTCTGATAGTTTGTAAATTACAAAGAGAATATCAAATGAATAGAGATTTCATTTATATATATATATATATATTGTTTTTAAAAATTAAAATGTTGCAAACAGAATAAAAAAATCCATTTTTTATTTTATTTTTATCGAATCAAATAAAAACATACCAATATTTAATGTTCGATATTCAAATTAAATTATATTTTTTTAGTATCAACAGCGACTCCATATTTTTTCTTCAAGGTACCATTTATCACGGAGCCGTCAAAATCTAATTGTCCCTCGGCCTGTGACCATCATTATGCCCTTATATTTCACAAAGAATCAAATCATTTATTTTTTGTTAACTCTATTTAAAGATCCAATTTGTTAAAAATTCGAATGTTTTCCTGTTAAACATTTTGTTTAACAAAAAAATTATAAAAATTTCAATATAAGATCTTAAAATCGACTATGCAAAATAGGTTTTAAAATAATAAGAAAAAAAATTGTCTTTACTGAATTTCGTATTATACTACACTCATTTCCAAAAATGTACAAAATTTTTTTCTTAATGACCAAAAAAACTTGGATGGATAATGGATGGATGGTTACCCATCAACCAAAATTACATGACTTTAACGTTTTAACTCATAGGCGTTTCTATGAACTTTGGGGGTTGGACCTCGACCACAGAACGACTATTAGCTCCCTTATAATATTAATGTTAAATATAACAGATTACCAAAAAACAAGTAGTGAAACATTTCCACAAAAAAACAAAAAAAAATTGACATATTTTGAAAAAAACATTAAATAACCACCAATACAAACGAACCTAGGACCTTTGGGACCGTCTCAACCATTCTAACAACTGAGCTATCATGTCCATACATATTAATGAATTTAGAATTATATATTTTATATGTATTATATTAAAAACTGATTAAATATATATTTAAAACATTTTTATATAATATAAGATAATATATTGTGGTATTGTGAACAATCAATCACACGGAGGGTCGGCCCTAATTATAGGATTACGTCCAGGTAACGCGGCCCTTTAATAGATCACGGCTCTTTGGGGACTTTATAATAACTTTAGGTTATTTTTTAATCGTTTGGTAAATAACTTGTACCGCTGGGAGTGGTGATACCACTGATGGGATTCATTTTAAAATATTACTAATAATATAAACGCTAAAGTTTGTGAGGATGTTTGGTTCAGTCAAAAATGACTAAACAGATTTTGATGAAACTTTACTATAACATAGTCTATAATTAGAATAACATATAGATAGCCAACAATGTTGGAATACACAGTTTAGAATTTAAGACTAACAACGTCGCGGGCAGAGTTATATAGCAGAAATGCAAGACAAGGTAATTTCTGTTGATTCACATTTTACTAGATATATTCTACTCTTGTGAACCAAAATTTATAAAAAATAATACTATATATGCATATATTTTCAAATCCAATTATCAAAATCTCCATGTTTTAGACAATTAAAACAAAATAAAGTAAGAGAGGCCATTAAATAAATTTAAATTATGTAATCGGAGGGAGAGCTGTTATTTTGCGTCCACTATACTTACTGCAGCTTGACAGGCATCGTTAATTAAACATTTGGATTTAACCGACTGCCTTGAGAGATGTTATGTTATTGACACGAAGTAAGTGGGGATAATGTTATTAGATGGTTTTGATTTGAATTGTAGTTTGTTAATGTCAGTTTGACTAAAGAATTGTTTAATAAAACTTAAATTACCAAAAGAACACTTATGAAAATTGAATTAATTAAATAAGTTAATAAAAATCGAATCAGATTTACATGTAGTCAATTTCCTCCAGCTATTACGAGACCTTTAATTGAGGGTAAACAGCGAGACGATCCCTTCAGATAGAGGTCTGATTTCGTTGATTACTTGTTAAGATTGAGTCTGAGATTTTATATAGAACATATTTTAGTATGTAATACTAAAATAATAGAATAAAAAGCGATTTGATATATTCTTAGTTGTTTCAAACGTTTTACAATAACATCGTCCAAATATAAAAGTCATAAAATCAGAGAGCACCCCAACTAATTGCTTCGTGCTGTCAATAGTATTATAAAACATCTAAAAATAATAACAAAAATCAACCCATGCGGTTACCAAAAGCTTTCATAGCCCCAACTAAAATAGACGAACAAATTGACAGATGACAAATACGCACATTAACACTCATTCGACCAGTCCATCTTGAACCACGAAACACTAAAGATGAAATGGATGAATAGAATATCACAAACAAAAATCGAAATGAGGGGTCCAAATGATTTGGGCGATGTTAGTAAATATTTCTACTGAGCTAAATGCGATAATATATATCAAGACATTGTCGTTATAACAAGATAGATAGATTATAACTGATGTCGGCTATACATTCCTTTGAACAGAGAGATTAGAATAGATGTTTTGTATACACGCGTCGGACGCACAGACGGACTGATTAAGCTTTTATTAAATCATATTTAATAGATAAAATGAGGATAAAGATTTGGAAATGAAAATTAAAATAAGAAACAACCATTTTCATTCCAAGGTAATTCAAAATGAATGGAAGGGAAGTATTAATAGCGTCCAGAAACAAGCAACAATTGAGACAAAGGGCAAAAAGGTTGACCCTTGAGTGCATGGGTGTGGCGGACTTAAATTTTCGCATTGACAGCCGAAACGGCCCTTAGGGTTGAGCTTGGTTAGTGCCTTTATTCGTTATGGCTAATGCGACTCGTACTTTACGACCTGCACAGTTATTTGCGACCTTACAGGGAGTTTGAGGTACGAATAGTATTATAGTTGTTTCTAATAGAGAATTCTTATCAATACTTTTTTTAGATCGTGTTTATTTCTTCTTCTTGACAATAGTTATTTATAACAGAAGCATCTCCAGTGTATTACGGTCCAATGGCTATTTAGATTGATGTTTCTTTAGACATAAATCTACCAATCAGTGACTTTATTAAATGGGATCGCCCATCAATCAAATTGCACGAAAATTAGACGCATTGTTCAATCGCCGCTCCCTTACAAATTCCCTTCAAACGCTTTTGATTTGAATTTTTTTTCTAGTTACGGTGTTAGATAATAAGGCTTATTTGTGTTGTTTTACAAACGAAATAAATTATTAAATGTAGATATTCTGAGTATTGTGACTATTTCAAATCGGATTGTAGTAAAAATTATGTTTTCATATTAAATAAACTTAAATTGCACTTATGAAATAAGACTTATGATGACTTATATACTGACAAGAATCTATATAGATACTCTTTTAACTTATTATATATATATATATATATGTAATCTTTAAAAATAGATTTATGTACATATATTATTTAAATTACTGATACAACAGTTAAACGACATATTACTGTAGAAATTGTAAATAGTCGAAGTCTGAAATAAATAAAAGTCATTTGATTTTAGTTCAACTAGACGTTAAACTTTAAAAAACTAGTAGCTCGAATCCCAAGGGAGGTTCATACAAGAACCTTGGAAGAAACTAAATTAATATATATAAATTTAGTTATATATACCAAAAACATGAACGTAATAAACAAATTAATAAAAAAATACATATATTTCTTATAAAATATTTTACGGACAATATAATTGTCATCAAAAAATATAATTAAGTTGAGAGTCCCTCCTATCATCGTAATATGATTTACGAGGTCAATTTGGACCCCAAGCTCCA
Organism: Melinaea menophilus ssp. n. AW-2005; assembly: GCA_918358695.1. Classification (NCBI taxonomy): domain Eukaryota; kingdom Metazoa; phylum Arthropoda; class Insecta; order Lepidoptera; family Nymphalidae; genus Melinaea; species Melinaea menophilus. The sequence continues at coordinate 10,612,866 of OU911040.1, read as the reverse complement.
GTGGACAGCCGCTATCTGATCACACGACCCATAAATATTGCCTGGACTATATTTATCAAAGGAACGCAATAGACGACTTATTATTGGGAAAAATGTTACAAACAAACTTATATTACTTACCAAATATATAAGTAAAGTTAGATTTAATAATAGATTTATATATAAAAGATGTTTTTTTGTCAGTTTGTTTGTAAAGTTATAAAGTTCGTATAAAGACATAAAAATAGTCATCAATTTTTCTTTTGAATAATTTTAGAGTAAGCCAGTGAAGATGCAAATACCCAGGGTATTTCCCTAACGAACTTTGACGATATTATAAATGTTAATAAAAAACAAATGATTTTTAAGTAAAATGATTATTATTTATTGAAGAAAAGAAAATGTTAAATACATGTTTATTTATAATTACTAACAATTACAAAAAAGTGTGATTAATAATAATATAAAATAGTAATATAATTAAATATGAAAATAAACTAAATCAGTAAATTATAAACAGCGCCATCTCTTGACAGTAATGAAAATTTTTCCTGTCATCCATACACTCATCCGAGAAAAGTGAAAACAATACAGAACTAACAAAGTTCGTTTGTGAAAATTTACTTATATATATATATATATATATATATATATATATATATATATATATATATATATGTGTGTGTGTATATATATTAATTAAAACGTAATATCTTGAGACAAGTAGACATCTTTAATTTAATTCTTTGTATGGTGATAATATCTATGGGTAATTACCATAAAGTCGCGAAGGGTTCCCATCACGCTCTACTGGCCAGGATAGGTTTTTCAGTCCGCTAACACCTTGTTAAACTGCAGTTAAAATGTCTGCTACTTAAACTATAGTTAAGTAAGATTTGTTCGATTAGTACAAAACTAAATCTAATATATATATTTATTTATATATAAAATATACAATAACAAATGATAAGATTATTAAGTAGTAGTTAGTAAAGATTTTAAGCCGGAATTTAAACTTCAGTTAATAATTGAGTGGTAGCGGTCGTTTTTAATTAAATAAAATCAGGTGGCTGAACTAATGAATTCAGTTGGGGACACTTATCGGCGTCCGTTTTAATGCTAATGCAACGTCTTCCTGTCCGTCCGTCACAGTTATGAGGTCTTTAGTTTATGCACTGCACTTATTATCAAATGTGGACAGACACAAAAAATATATAAAAATTCCCTGTCCGTCTGTTTGTTCCGGGTAGTATCTAAAACGGCTGGACCGTCTTTAACAGGATTTTCACTGGCGTACAGTTATAAGGAGGAACTTAGGCTACTTTAGTTTTAGCATCTTCCACACAAACGAAGACGCATGCACAGGTAGTATATATAACGAAAACTATAATCTCACACACATTATAATAAAGACAAAATAAACACAAACGCAGACCTAATACAATTTATATAACGGGTACATGTCATTATCATATATCAAGTAATGTCACTCCATACGCCGCTGGCGCAGTGCTTGTAACGCGCAGGTCGCTTAATCATGGCCGTCGGTTCGATGCCTGACGGGGTCAAAGGTCACCTCCCGTGTGAACGCTCGCACATCAAAAACGACATGCCTCTGCTATATAAAAGTATATGATTTGTATTAATGTAATTATCATTTTGTTATTCATTGCACGTCTGGTTTTGCTATTCATTAAGCGATCATGAATGAATAGCAAAATATTTATAATAAGTTTTTGGTGAAAAACATAACATAGTTTTATTTTCGAGTAGTTAATTTGTTATTCATTCAGTCTGATTTTGCTATTCATTAAGCGATCATTGAATGAATAGCAAAACATATATTACAAGTATTTTAGTAAAAATAACATAGTTTTATTTTAAATTGATTATATGAATCATTACACGCAACAATGTTAAGAACATCTTTTTCTCGTATGAACTATATTTTAACGTCTATATAAAATATATTTAAGGGCCCCTCGTAATAGCGAGTTCATTACTGCTCTAGTATAAGCGGCGTTAACAAAGGGACAACAATGTATGATACTTTCTGGATGCTATCATTATCGTATATAAGGCTGGTATACACTATGAGGATTCAAATGTGAATCTGTATAGTGATGAATAACAATAACAAACTAAATTGTATATATATATATTTTGGTGATTTGAAATGAATAACAATAACAAACTACATTGTATAAAAAAATATTTTTTTGTGATTTGAATTAGAAAGTTACTATATATCTAGAAAAGGTTATTATAAATATAATTTAGGTTTTAGGCAAAAAAAGAAACAAGACATGGCGTGTCTCTCGCCAGTTGTTCTCAGGTCTCAAATAACTTATTTTTAATAAAGATTTTGATTTTAAAACTAAAATACGTGTGCACTACTCTTAATATTAATTTGCGAAGTATTTTTCTCAAGGATGTCTTTAGTAAGTGTCGTCACATGTATATGAATATATTTTATAGGATAATATAATTTTTTTCGTGTTATGTCATAAATAACATTGATGAAAAATGAACAAACTGAGGTATATTTTTACGAACGATCAGATGTGTTTGTTTGAGGTATTTCAGTATTATTGAGATGAGCGTAAGCGAAGCTCTTAACCGTTTGAGAGACTTTTTTTTGTGTTTAGTTGTCTCCAGAATGCGACGAGATAATTAGCTAAAAATTGTCTCATGTATGTTTGAGCCGAACGCGGATGTTATAGCGAAAACAGATTGAAAAAATGTTTAGCCATTCAAAAGTTATCAAGAAAAGAAAGGAAAGGCTCAGCTCAACACTCATCGCGCACGGTTGGCGGATCCTAGTACCTATTTGTATAGAAAATTTAAGTTAAAATATTTGTATACTCACTTGAGTGGGATGACTCGGTGGCGTGAAAAAACGACTTCCTTCCGTATTCCGTATAAACAAAATCATCTAAGATATATATATATATATGTATTCTTGCTCCCTATCTCACATATGAAACTTTTATATTAAAATCCTACCAATATTTTAGGTCACATGAGACCAAGTTCCTTTACCTATAATATATATATAACATATTTGTCCAAACCCAATTTTCCACATATCGTGCAAGTGTTAAGTAAGCTTCCTTCCGTCTTCACTGAAGCGCGCCTTCCTGATTACAAAACATCGCGTGTCCTTATATTAAGTACCTATTTACCCACTTACAGACAGACATTCAAACATTGTAATTTAACAATATTTGCTCCAAAACTAGACGAATTGACATTCTACTATTCAACCAATATACCTATTTTAAATATATCGAGGGATATTCACCTTTATTGTAATAAAATAAGGGTGGATATGGAATGAATATTTAATTGTATAGTTGTATATATGTATTGGTGCGGTGTACCGCGTATCACTTTTTCTATTACGCCGTGGTCCGAAGTGTACATCAATTCAGGACACAAGTGGCGTGGGGTGGCATATTAAATATTATATATAATAAATTATATACATATACACTAGCTTAGCCCACGACTTCGCTCGCTTCGCTCGTTTTTGAAAATAAAAGTAGTCTAAATTACTCCTTATCAGCTAGTGAAAGTCCTATTATCTGTCCAGCCATTTCAGAGGTTAGCCGGACCAAACAGACAAATAAAAAATTTGAAAATAGATTTTTATATAAGTATACACTTTCACATGCATAGTTAAAAGTCGTTAATTTGGAATTACACACAGACACTTTATATATACTAGGACCCGCCAACCGTGCGCGGCGGGTGTTGAGCTGAGCCCCTCTCCTTTCTTCTTTTCTTGATAACTTTTGAATGACTAAACATTTTTTCAATCTGTTTTCGCTATAACATCCGCGTTCGGCTCAAACATACATGAGAAAATTTTTATCTAATTATCTCGTCTCATTCAGGAGACAACTAAACACAAAAAAGGTTTAACGGTTAAGAGCTTCGCTTACGCTCAGCTCAATAAAGCGGCTCCATGGCCGCCTGTGTGTTGATTGTGCAACGCTGTGACCACAGACCGCGACACATACATATTTATGAGGTTAATATACAATTTCTATGTATTATCTGTAATGCAGGAAGCACTTGATTGTTTTAACAGTCACCGTCTTGATTCGAATCTTATAATTGCCGAGACGGAGAATAATGGTGTCTGTGACATAATACATATATATATATATATACATTTACTAGCCGACGACTTCACGAATGTATTTTAAAATAATAGTAGTAGTTACTTGTAGCTATTCAATGAGTCGTTTCAAAATCGGTCCAGCTGTTTCAGAGTTAATGTTAATTTGAAATTACAAACAGACACTCATCACGATATCCATAAAACTTAGAGACATGAAATTTGGAAATAATTTGTCGAGTAGAAGACAGATAAGAATTTAACAAAATTTCAACAACTTGGGTTCCGATGGGGGGGAGGACGGGTTATAAAAAACACATTTTCAATCTTCATCTCTTATATATATATATATATATATATATATATATTAAACTAGGTCGTCAGAAATTTTCATTTGGGATGTTAAACAACCAAGTACGGTTATGGCACGCGAAGCGGGAGGGCACAGCTAGTATATATATATATATATATACTTTGTCTATTTCGTGAATATACAGGTGACGTATCAGAAAAAAACATAAAATCAAAATGTCTCGATTGACGGGATCTCAGTTCGCCATTAGACTTTTAAGAATCATCATCTATTAGTACTAGTGTGAGTGTGTGAGTGGATCATCATACATACATCTATTAGTGTGAGTGGATCATCATACATACCGCCAAAGTGTTTGACAGCCCCGTACCAAAAGCTAATTAATAACCAGATACAACCACTTAAGATAAGTAAAAATGTATTTTCATCCAAAACCTCACCGGATACAGATTATATCGCCATGACAAAGCGTGGCGCCAAGTTACACCGAACAAATATACTGAAAAATCAACCTTATTTCAATATAATAGAGTTTAGTTTTCTATTACCACATACATACTACAACCAAAATTTATATTTGTTACAGGATATTAGACTTTATTGTCTACACAATAAGACATATTAAACATTAATGTAGCTACAGGAGCGATTGCGGAGCGTTTGTCAGCAAAACTTATGTGTTATTTAAAAATATACTCTATTATATATACATAAGGTAGATAATGGCATGTGATGTATAAAATATGAAACACTGGTAACTAAAAGCTTCATCCAGAATCTGAAGTGCAGGTATGGCTTCTGTCTCCTAAAATAAACAAATTGGTCATTCCGAGATTACTTTTCAATCACATTTGGATGACTTATTTATATTTTAAGAAATATGGCGTCATTATTAATATAATACTAGGGGCGCCAACAGACCCTCAATTTCGACTCGCAGCGCTCGCGAAATCTCGGGTGTCGTTTGCATATTGAGCGAAGCGAGCCCAGTGTAATGACTCATCATTTTGCATTGATGTCAATGGGATATCAGTTTTTTGACGATTATGCCTCAACAACATGACATTTTTCTTTTTTTTTTTTCTTTAAAAACCATCACCTAATGTGTGTCTTTTTGATCGCAAAATTTGATAATTTTTCGTCAAGTAGTTTTCGAGCGTATTCGTGACAAAGAATGTTAAAAAGGCTCCAGTAGAACGCTCCGCTCGCTATGCTCGCTTCGCTCGATAAAACCAACAAATTTCCTTATTATTATTTTTATTGAAAAATTAAACCTTTTTGTGTAATAGAAACTTAAGGTTTAGAATTTCATCTCCTACTTTCACACTTCACACCTTTTTAATTTTTACCTAACTGTTCTTTTTCAAAAAAATTGTACCTTTTACTATCTTTAAAAGATACAAATTTATGAATTTATAAATATTTGACAGCCAAACGACTATTTGTCGTTTCTAAAATGACAAAAGACATTTTAGGTTTACATCTATGAATTTTGCATTTGAAAATTAAACTGCCATTTTTGTATTTTCGTCACTTATTATTTGTGTTTCTTATTGTTTAAACCTTCTCCGAACTTTTAAGTCAAAATTAGTCAAAATAGTCCAGCGATTCTTAAGTTATAGCGAGACAAACAAACAGCAATATACATATATATTTATTTACATATTTATCTGTTTACTTGAAACTAAGAAAAACTATATTTTTCCTAAAAAAGCTGTCAACTCGGAATATCTGCTGAGAAGAGCCACCCAGAAACTCGACAGCTGTTCTATTTAAATGAAATTTTACAATGCTTGATAATATTAACCCTGCAAAGGAGTTAACCCTTTGAAAGTCTGATAACTCCCGATAATGATAAAGAGGAATTATTTATCAGGTAGTGTTGCTAATTCTATCCATCATCCTTAACACATCCCTCAATACCAAAAAGAGGATAAGTCGCTATCCTACATCCTAATTAAAGGGCAATCAAGCTCGCTTGACACCGGTCAGTGTCAAGCGTAATCCAAGATATGCGGGCGAGGACCGACAGACAAACAAATTGAATATAAATATATATACATATATATTTGGTTGTAACTTACTACTAACTAATTTTATTATTGTTATTGTTAACCATATCTCAGAAATAATAAATATGACTATTTTGAATGGAGTTAGAGAAAGTGAATCTCCTTCCTCTCCATTTGTTCCCTGCGATCTTCTCCTTCTTCTTTTCTTTCTTCTTTCTTTATGTATTTGTAAAGTATACTTATTTGTGACATTGGCACCGGCACCCTCCAATCAAGAAGAATATCACCTTATCAGCTGATCCTGTAAAAAACAAATAAAAATTTGCTCACTTTATTATAAACTAAGCTATTTATTATTAGCACGCTTTTATTAGCTTAACTTAACGGAATTTTATTATGTGATATCAATTTGATATAATTTTTACAAAATTTATCTCAAAATACAGAATTAGTTAATATTTTTTTATACTTATACTAAGTATTTTTACTTTTTAGTATAATTGTTTAGTGTGCGAGTTTTTTTATTTCTTTTATATTTTATTTGCAAGCTTATTTATTATATTATTTTTTTGCAATATTTTTCTGCAGGCTGTACCAAAAGGTATGTAATTCGCGGTAATGGCGCTGTCAATCGATAGCGGTACTCTTTTCGTCAAGGGTGCGTCAGTTAATATTATTGGGATAAGTATTACTTGTCTTAGGAGTTAATTTGTAATTAATTGTCTTGAAAGTATATATAGATAGACAAACCAATAAACTTATACTAGTATAATATTATGTAAATAATATTATTTATTTTAACACAAAATTTTATATAATACCGGACATATTTATGTATGTTTAAGATGATCTAGAGTATAAAGACTAGGTGCGAACCGGACCTTCGTTTTGACTCGCTGCGCTCGAAAAATCTCGGTAGAGTTCAGCGAATTGAGAGAATTTCATCCCATCTTCAATTCAGCGTTCAAAGCTGAGACCGACAGGCAAATATATAGAATAATCAAATATCACATAGCGAATTTTTTACATTGAAGTCTATGGGACTGTCATTTTTTGGTGATTATTCCTCAACCACATAAGTTTTTTCCCCTTTTTTTTATAAATCATCACAATAACCATCGCTATAAATGTGCAAAATTTCATAAAGATCGATAAAGCCGTTTTCATGACAATCCCGGAAACATGGAATGCAAAAAGTCTCACATAAAGCGCTCCGCTCGCTCCGCTAGGTTGGCTCAATTAACTTGTTTAAAGTACATTAAACAATAAATGTTGACATATCACGTTATAGGTGCGACAGAATATTATATCTAAGGTTTATCTAAGTTAATCTATGAGGAATGTCAAGGGAATTTCTCTGACAAGTGCAAAGGGCACGGGACAAGTCGGAGGTCGTTATCCGCTCGCAAACGTGCGTAAGTGTGCTTTTTAATAAAATTATTTATATAGTATTGATGGATTTTTATCCTCAAATAATTAATGTAACACATTTTGTTGTGATTGTTTATTATTTAAGTATGACAATAATTCTTAAAAATATGACATAATACAATTTGCATACCAATTCTTACAGCTGTCAAATTGACAGTGACACATGACAACAGACCACTACATATATATATATATATATATATATATATATATATATATATATATATATATATATATATAATAAATAATTGATTATCTGTCCATTAAAACAATTCTTATTGTAATATTCATATTAAATAATAATATAAATTTAATCAAATCTAAAAATAATAAAGTTATTCTAGTAAAGGTCCAATACAAGTTCAAGTTAACAAGTAATATGAAAAATTTCTTGTTTACTCAAAATACGAGTTTCCGATCTCCCCTCGTTTCATTTATTATATTAATTTCGCATGTCAACAAACACTTTCAGTTAAGGAAGAAACCGGTTTTGTGTGGTCCAAGTTATAGAAGTGCGGAGATTTGCAAAGCCAAGATATAATATTTTAATCGGTCTTTTGAGTAGTCAGATCCTAGTTGCACAGTTCCAAAGGGTTTATTGTGAAGAATCGAGAAGAAATTCTATGGATATTTTTATCTAAGTCTAAGTTACAGTCAGTGAGAATTGGATATGCGTATTTATATATTTTTGAGTTGGATCATATATGTAATCTATATCTATGAGATTAGCATTTTAAACTGCTCATAGCGGATATAGATAATATGTTGTTAAACATAAAACATCGTTAAAGTATTGGGATACGTTTTAAGCGTATAACTTGAACCAAATACCAAGGATTTCCTAGAGCGATTATTAACTGTCGCCTTGCATTGCGAACAGCTGATCAATCACATTCTCAAGATATTAAGAGAAAGTAAGCGTGTACTCGTCAAAGGATACTATTTTTATATATGTAATTTCTCAAATTCAAATTGACTAATTGCCCGTTTGACGAAGAATGATTAAAGATGATACATCACTGTCAAAAACTGTGATTGACCATCACGTCATCACAGATAGACAAAATAAGCTCGTGTTTTTGAGATCAAATCAAATCAAATCAAATAAAGAAAAGATTAAAAGACGACAAATTAATAGTATTTTATTAAATACGTTCATAAGGTCTGGGAAATATCACATGGGCACTCATACTGTGATTATAGTGATAGTGTATCACTACAGTGATAGTGTATCACTATGTATAGTGACAAATACCGACACTTGTGTGATAAGCATTGTAATATTGAGTTGAGTGTTTATTTGTTGAATCTTATCTGTGTTAATAGTTATAGATTTTTTGCTTTCAGTAGCTTATTTATTACAATTACAAGTAGTAAGTGCTTATATAACTAATAGGAGTACGTATATAACAAATAATCACTTCTTTGTCAGTTTCAATTAGTTCAAAATAAATTCTAAAATGCTAGTTCATACAAATCAGTTCTAAAAGTATTGGTTTTTATTTTGAATACAGACGGAGTCGCGGTCATGAGTTAGTTAATATATGACAAATGTTTTATATTACACTGAATATTTTTGACTAAGTTTTGACGGGATTTTCTGTCACAACGTGTCCAAGATCGAAATCTAGTTGCAAAAATATAATCATATACTTACATATAAGCAAAAGTAATATGACTAAAACAAAACATACTAAAAACAACAGACAAAGAAATAAAACAAGTGAAACTTTTAAGAAACAATATTTGAAAAAGTGGTATCAAAAAGATAAATGTATTTTTAAAATTATAGATATTACTAAGCAGCTTAGTTAAGTTCATTCTAGTACTAAAGCATTTTAAGTAGCATAATATCTGTAGTTAACCAGTTATAGTCATAGTTATAGTTATAGTTATAGTCATAGCTAACTCACCACACCAGCGACTGCATAATACGCGTAACTCGCATTCTGGAAATACCAACGAAATTACGAAACCAATCTCGAGATGTTAGAAAATAATAACAGCTGTAATACGAATTTTGATAGTTCACAGAACGTGAGGACATGCCATTCTGAGGTACAGCAGTTGGAATATTCAATTTAGCAGTTATCAGTGACGAGAGATGATATAGAGAATATTGAAGTGGCTTCAACATTCGATTGTTATTAGTTCAAACAAATAGAAAATAATCTTTACATTAATCATGTAAAATTGCGATTGATTATTGTTTTTTTTTTATTCACTAGACTAGCCTAATGGCCCGTTCTACAAATGGGCAACATCTAGAAACGTTTCAGAGCTTCGCCAACGGTAGTTGTATTTTTAATTAAACACAGAAAAATTCCAAAAGATGTTATTGTACCATATTGTATTTACTAAAGTAATGTTTGTATAAAAATGTATATAATGTATTAACCATTCCTGTTTGGATCTGGGTCCTATTGTAGCGATAGGAGCGTGCCTATATAACCGAATAACCGTAGAGAAGTATTATTATTCACTAGATGTACTAATTTGGTACAGTTATGGCACACTTTGCACTCCTTTGGCACTCCTTTGGTTAAACTTAATTTTGAAAGTGGGATTTCATGGGATTTCATGTCGGTTCATCTCCACGGATCTATCCAGGAACTGTACGAGTGATATTTGTGCATTGTATGCCTAATTGTAATAAAAAACTCTTTGACTCTTCCAGTTGTAAGCATCTTGTTCGTATAGAAATTGGTCGCGAGTCCAAGTTAGAAAATTACTTACATGAGAAGCAATTTACATAAACCGCAAGTGAGGTATGGCCAGCGAATAAACAGAGGACGCTTTGAGATACCGCCGCCGCAAGATTGACTGAGACAATATGTTGCAGCATCCCTCCGTCTACCGTCTTCTTGTGAGGTTATTGGATTTGATACGTATTGAGTTATTGTAAACAAATAATGTCTTATTTTCTGCAGTAAACATTTAAAATTATTTAATAATTTTTGAGGTTCATTTTTAATGCAAAGCTTGCATTTGAAACTTGAAAATTTTGAAAGACAATAAACATTTGAAGATTTGGAAACGGAGAAGAGTCCATGGTTCAATTATCAAAACCTCCGAAAAGATCCTAAAACATCTAACTTGGATGTTAGTTCATATAAACAGTAACTATCAGTAATACTAGGATCCGCCAACCGTGCGCGGCGGATGTTGAGCTGTGCACCTCTCCTTTCTTCTTTTCTTGATAACTTTTAAATGGCTAAAATTTTTTTCAATTTGTTTTCGCTATAACATCCGCGTTGGGCTCAAACATTCATGAGAAAAATTTTAGCTAATTATCTCGTCGCATTCTGGAGACAACTAAACACATAAAAAGGTCTCCCAAAAGGTTAAGAGCTTCGCTTACGCTCAGCTCAATGACGCAATATAATATTTTTCCAGTCAATAACATTATTTAATTGGATTAAAACTCGTGATTGGTTGTCATGTAACACGAAATCACTTCCGTGACAGAGGCGGCAATTACTAAAATTGATATTAAACATTATATGATGGTGAGGTCACTAGTGCTTAAAGCTTTGGAAATTGTACGCCTAATGTAATAATGCATAAAGTAATATAACCTCGTATTGAAACACCAAGGATGCATTAGTTAAAGTGTTCTTATATGACCTTTTTTTATCTTAATGACAAGCTTATAATAAAAAGTATCCGAGAAAGGGAGAAAGATGGAAATATAGGATTGGGCATATAGGTTTCTTTTTATCTTGAAGAAATATTCTGAAAAATATCCTTTAAATATGTGAAAGAGAGGAGGAGAACCGAACCGAAAAGAACGAAAAACAGAGAAAAGAAAAATAAAGATATAAAAAAGTGAAAGACAGAAGAAGAACTGAACTGAACCGAATGAAAAACAGAGAAAATGAAAACAGAGATATAAAAAAAGGAGAAGAGATTGTCAAACTACCACCAACAAATATGTCGAACTTCACACAAATATGACGAAAATCTTCAAAAACAAACGAAAGGGAAAAATAGAGATATGAAAAAAGGAGAAGAGATCGGCAAACTACCACCAACAAATATGTCGAACTTCACACAAATATGACGAAAAACTTCAAAAACAAAAGAGGAAAACAAAACGTCCATTTAAAACTATTACCATGTATTGTGTGAACTGCGGTATTAGTTAGGTTTACATCAGAGATAATCTTTTGTAACCCGACCCCATCACGACAGATAACATCTCGTCTGTCATTGGTGGATTTAATGAATTAATTGTGACGTCACAGTTTCAATCAGTCAAGCTTTGACGCAACCTTCCTGTGTTGTGTTGCGGATTTTTGTAGAGTTATCAACTTATAGACGTGAACATATCATTGGACCTTGAAATTAAAGTGCCGATTCTAATCATTACATGTGTACGAGTGTGTGAAAATAATTGAATACAATTAATATTATTTGATTTGCATCGTGTTTATTTCAATGACATCTTAATTCGTAATTATATTAAATAACAGCATCAATGGATGCCATCAATCAATTTAATGGATTTTTGTTTGTTACAAATTACAATATAAGGTCAAAATGTTAAATACTTTAGTGTGAGTTCAGTTTAGCCTAAACTGTAAGGTTTGTTTATGTAATTGAGATGAGCGAAGCGCTTAATCACTTGGGAAACTTCTTTTTGAAGCAACATCACATAAAAACTACTGAACCGATTTGAATGAAAATGTTCAGAGCTGTAGAGCTTGGGAATGGGCATGTTTTTAAACAAACATAATTAAAATATCTCATTCCGTCGAGAAATGATGGTCAAAAAACTGTTTCTCCTATAGACTTAACGTTATCAGAACCTCCGCGCTTGCCGATCGTCAACCTAGAAATACGGTTATAGGCAACAACACCTAAAATCTTCTAAATAAAATATATATATATATGAACTTCTGATATGTTATTGTAACTTTCTTGGTTTATAGCTGTTTATGAAAGCAATAGAAAGCTCTAAAAGCGCTGTAAAAGTCTCGGTAAATAATCAATATCAAAAAAATTGTCAAAAATTAATTCTGTAGTGAAGTTAGTTAAAAGTTTCTTTAATTTGAGACATTTGGAGTAATAATGTGTATATAGTGTATGAAGGAATGGACCACAGACATTCAATTCTGGTATTAACTATGTATGTATGTATGTATGTAGTATGAAAGAAAGTTATTTTTTTATTATAAATAACCACACGATAATTACTAAACCATAATAATCGATTTAAAAACCAATCAGAATTAAACAGTCCATACAATTGAAAGTTCATACAACCTTCTGATGTCATCATTGATTAATCGATTTTATTAATGATATCGATTATAATAATCAAATCATTCGATTATATATATATATATTAAATACAACGTTGAAGGATTTTGAACTTTATAAACTATACTTTAAAGTTCATTTTGGATGTATTTGTATGAGATCGCGTGACAATTCCGTTAATTATATTACACTGGCACATGTTTTTTTTACACTCTTACACTACAAGGTGTTTTTTCCCACATTCATTGCTATTGTTACTATTATGTAAAAATATTAAATTTACATAAGACAATCTCGATACACTTTTTTTCTTCAAGCTAAAATATAGCTATATGACAAAGTCATATGTAGGTCACGATAGTGTCAGATTCGTGTAAAATGAAAGTATAGTAGGGTAATAAAAAAATGTTACCCAATTTGCATATAAAGACAATTCCTTCAAGCTAAAATATAGCTCAGCTTGACAAATATGACAAAGTCATAATTAGGTCACGATAGTGTCATATTCATGTAAAATGAAAGTATAGTGGGGTAATAAAAAAATGTTACCCAATTTGCATATAAAGACAATTCCTTCAAGCTGAAATATAGCTCAGCTTGACAAATATGACAAAGTCACAAGTAGGTCACAATAGTGTCAGATTCATGTAAAATGAAAGTATAGTTGGGTTATGTAAAAAAATGTTACCCAATTTGCATATAAAGACAATTCCTTCAAGCTAAAATATAGCTCAGCTTGACGAATATGACAAAGTCACAAGTAGGTCACGATAGTGTCAGATTCATGTAAAATGAAAGTATAGTTGGGTTATGTAAAAAAATGTTACCCAATTTGCATATAAAGACAATTCCTTCAAGCTAAAATATAGCTCAGCTTGACGAATATGACAAAGTCACAAGTAGGTCACGATAGTGTCAGATTCATGTAAAATGAAAGTATAGTGGTGTTATGTAAAAAAATGTTACCCAATTTGCATATAAAGACAATTCCTTCAAGTTAAAATATAGCTCAGCTTGACAAATATGACAAAATCATAAGTAGGTCACAACAGTGTCATATTCATGTAAAATGAAAGTATAGTGGGATTATGTAAAAAAATGTTACCCAATTTGCATATAAAGACAATACCACATTAAATAAGTACAAATATCTCTGTTATCTTCATTTTGTAGACAAGACATCAATGTCGCAAGATGGCCGTGTGAATGCGTCTTACATAACTGGACAAATTATTCAGCTATTATATTTAACACAAGCTTTGCATACGGTTTCGCTTGTAAGTTTTTTTTAAATAAAAGTTGCTAATAACATTAGTTATCCAGTGAAAGTCTTGTTAAAATCGGTCCAGCCATTACAGAGGGTAGCTGGAACAAATATTGACAGACAAAATTTTTTAATGTATACCCCTTTTATTTGCTGTTAATTTGAAATTACAAACAAACACTTTATTTCTATATAGATATATATTTTATCAATGAAACAGAATAACAGAAGTTATGGGAGACAAAGACGGCCATTTTGGAAATTATTTGACTTATAAAGATTAGTTTACTTTATTCAACTTACTGAATATTGAATTTACATGAAATTGTTTTTTTTTTGGTGAAAAATAAGGCAATGTAAATTAATACGATGTTAAAGGTACGTGAAGCTAAGTTTAATCTTATCCAATCCAATCTAATAATAAAATTAAGGTCTTTGACCATAACACATGGCCGTAAGGTATCAGTTATAGGTAATTGTGTCAAGATCGTTTATGTATAGTGTAAATTGAACCTTATGTGTATATAAATAAGGGTGTAGTAATACATACTCCATTATCAATTGCGTGATAAGAATCTGTTGAGAAAATGTCATGAATTTTTTTGTGTAATTAGTTAATAACATGTGTTTGTGTTATCAAGGCTTTTACGTGAATTATTATTTGGGATTCCGTTACCTTTTTATTATATATGTATATTGACATTTAATATATATATAAAAAAAAATTTTTTTTTTAAAAACAAATATCCAAAAAATTTTTTTTATTTTTTTTTTAATAAAGTTTTATATATTTTTTTGTCTTTTTATTGTATTGTTGTATTATTCAAATTAAAAAAAAACAAATTTATTTTGTAAAAAAATATATAGATTTATTTAAAATACGCTGAATTGACAGATATTAATTATATTAGTTACTGTTTATTAAAAAATATTTTCAATATATGTTAATTAATAATAACAATCACAATTTACAAATCAAATATTTCCAATTATATTTATTATATTATATACATTTATTTGTATATAATAAATAAATTACATTTAAAACTCGTATATATATATGTGTTTTATGTTAACTGTAAGATGTAGTAAAGAATGGAAGTTCCCGTTCAAGAAGTATTGACTTATATATTTGGAGTTATATATATATATATATAATAAATATATATTTATATGTATATTATAATGTAGTTGTACTTATGTTTGTTGAACTCTCTGGAATATTAACAAGTTGTGTTGTGTTGTGTGTATGTTTTATTAGTAAAAGTAACCAAGTTACTTATAATATCAGCTATCCAGTGTAAGTCCTATCAAAATCGATGCAGTCAATAGACACACGGATTTTTTTGTTGTTTTTACCTTTATTTTTATATGCATTTAGTTAAAACTCCTAATTTAGAATTACAAACAGACATCAATTTTATTTATATATATTACATAAATGCCAATCGCATCTAGTTAATTATGAGTAAAGAGGGGTCATGAGTTTACATTGAAATTAAAATTATAATATAAATAACCATCCCGTAGTTGATAAGCTCACCTAATCAATATATTGCGTGCTTCAAATAAAAAAAAACTCTCCGGCCGTCTATCAACGTATGACGAACACTGTCAATTATATTTTGATATTAGAAAAATTATTGATGCAGGATAATGACCTCTATAGTGTATAAATACGGTTGGTGGTTAATTTTTTTGTAGGTATAACATAAAATTGTTGGTACGTCGGGATGTCAAAGCGTCGCGAACGAGCAGACGCAGGACAGTCTCGTGCTGAGAGCAATCTCGCTCGACCTCTGCTAGTGATGTCGTCAATACTATCGATATATTTTTATCGATAAATAATATATATTAAACTAAAGTCTCGTTTTATGTTAAATTAATCGCAATTGTCTATTATATTTCGGAAATGTGTTAAATTAAGTGGATCAGTAATCGATGGGTCGATAAAATTTTATCGATATCGATGTTAGTAGCCGCCCTGACAGCATCATTATCATCGCCGCGGGGCGCTCGGGTCAGAGAGTCGAGACAATCTGTCATATGTAAGAATCACAGGAGAGGAGACGGCGTATTAATCATATTTTTGACTTTTTTTTTTACAATTTCCGAACATTCTGATAATAGCTACTATTTTGACGGGATCATACACGAAATTCGTAAGCCGTATCCCGAGGGAATAGAGTTGAAATTTGCGTTATCTGTCATGTGATGGTATCTTGACGAATTTTTTCTCTGACAGGGTCAAAAACTACAAGCACCTCAATTACATATAACACGGACCGCTCGTCTGTTTGTATTAACAATTTGTTTTGTACTTGTTATTGTTATTAGATAAAATATTATATATTTGCAAATCACTTTTACGTAACAATAACATTCTTTATTAAAATTTTCCAAATAATAAATGTTGAACGTAAGAGCATGTCAAAGTATATGCGTTACTTGTAAAAAAAATCTCTGTCTGTATGTCTCTGTTCTGGGTAATCTCTGAAACTGACTTTCACTGGCAGATAGCTGATATTATAAGTAACTTGGCTACTTTGACTAATAAAACATACGCGGACGAAGTCGTATGCACAACTTGTTAATATTCCAGAGAGTTAGTTCAACAAACATAAATACAACTACATTGTAATATACATATAAATATATATATATAAATGTTCATAATAACTCCAAATATATATATATGTCAATACTTCTTGAACGGGAACCTCCATTCTTTACTACATATTACAGTTAACATAAAATACATATATATACGAGTTATAAATGTAATTTATTTATTATATACAAATAAATGTATATAACAAAATAAATATATATAATAAGTCTTATAACGCATCCGTCTGTCCACTTAAAGTAAATGCAGAGCATCAGTCCGTAATGAGAGGCTGTACCCGTAATGATGAGATTGACAGCACAGTGGAGAAAAACGTCAACCGTGCGATTGTTTCTGCTTTGATATAATTTGGCCACGAAATATGCGAGAAAAATTTAATTAAAATATTTAAAAATAATATATGTTAAAAAAAAACTTACTCGAAACGTTTATGAAAAGTGTAAAAAAAATTGACATAAGAATATTAAAAAAAAAATAAATTTTTTACACTTTTTTATTTATAGAAAAAAACACTCACAAATTAAAATTTCAATTGTAGAAATTTAAAAAAAAAAACACTCCAAAATTAAAATTGACATCAAATTATAAAAAAAAATAAAAACCGCCACTTCAATGGCCTTCAAATTGAGATATATTTAGATCGGACGTGATCGGTTTGAATAAAGGCCCTTGAAAGTGTCTTTGGTATCAAATTGGTTGATAGAAGGCACCTCGGGGTCAACTAACTCACTATTGAAAAATGGCCCCCAGCGAGGCGAGGAGCGACTCTATAAATCCAGTCGAGCCAAAACAATATATTATTTAATATATATACATATAAATAAAATTTACATGTCTGTTTGTTTCACTAAATGCATATATATATATGGTACTTACATAAAAATTATTCAGAAAATCTTTTCCTGTTTCTAATCTAACTGGACTTATTTTAACAGGTAAAATCCAAACAAAGTCGTGTTTATAACTTGTATAATTATTCAATCCAGACCACACACACAACACAACCCCTAGTTTTTATTTAATTATCATGAAGCAAGACAAGACAAGACATCAAGAAAATTTTTAATATCAATGGTTAAGGAAAAAGTTTATTTTTAATACGATTCAAAATCGAGTTAGGACGGACGAGGACAAGGACACCTAATGACCAAACGAATCGACTCGTCCAGATCTCGTCCAAAGTAATTTGTCAAATCCAAATCACGAATTCCGAAATAAAATTTCGTGGCTCGTAGTCCCATAATAACGGATGGGTAGGGTCGCCATGGTGATAGAAAAATGGAGACAAGATAATTGTGACGTCACTGTGACGTCATTATGACGTAATCATGTGTAACGTTATGTTATATAAGTCGATTATATTATAACGATAATTACATTAATATATATAAATAAAATTGATGTGTATGTTTGTAATTTCAAATTAACAGCTTTTCACAAAGCCTACCTACATAAAAAATATATATTTTATATTATTTTCGTTCGTTTGTCTGTTTGTTCCGACTAATTTCTGGAACGACTTAAGATATTTTCACATAACTTTAATCATAACTTTTTAAAAAACATATTTTGGGAGAACGAAGTCGTAAACAAAGGTAGTATATAAAAAAATCCGATAAAACTATGAAGCATGCGGGCCCTATTCGCGGGGACTTTGAATATTTTTTGTTGGGTATCCAATTTAAAAACTAATTACAGATGCGCGGTGACTAGCCTCAGATGGAGGAACACCCTTTATGAAATCACAAAGAACATAATTTCGTCATGTTAGCACAGGAGATGACAAAAAATATGATTAATAGTGTCTCTGGACGCGGTATTGACAGTTCTTAGGTATATCATCACGGTTTAGATAAAAAATACAACAACAATACGTAAAATAGAAAGATAAGATAAAAGATACGCAAATTATATAATTAAGGATAGTTAGTTCTATCTTTTAAAAGTGTAACATAATATTATCTATATATATAAATAATATAAAGTGTATGTTTGTTATTCCAAGTTGACAGCTTCAAATGAATATTACTTACTTTAAAAAATCCTTGTTTTCGCTCTATCCGTCTATTTGAGGGCTGGACACATTTTAATAGAACTTTCACTGGTCATGAGTAGCTTAGCTTTTATTTCAAAAACGAACCAAGTCACCAGCACAGCTAGTATATAAAGAATAAACCAACAAAATAAAAGCCTACGATTAACTTTGGTAATGAAACTAAACCTCCATTCATTAAACACATAAAGGACTCAATAAAATCTGCTGTGTCATACATTTTAAAGGTGACATGTTGACAATATAAGACCGTGACCTTTGCGGTCGTGACGCAGAGTCGTGACATCTAAACCAATAGGAAGTTGACAATCATGATTATAGCTTTGACGCTCTTCAATATAAACGTTATTTGCTTTTAACTCACTTATACTTATGATTGCTTATAAAAGCACACTTATAAATTATTTTATACTATTTTTTATTTTTAACTTTTTAAGCTATATTAGAAAAACTTCCTCTAGGAGCGTGTTTGGACCAACACTGTTTCCAATGTATATTAATGACTTTTCTGACATTAGGATTTAAAAGTATATATTTATTTACTTTAAGTTTATATATCTTATTAGGAGAATCACAATATTGCTATTCAAATAGAAAATAAACGTGTTAAGAAAGATTACAAAATTAACTTCGCCCTACATTGAGTCTCCTTTCACTGACAATCTGTTCATCACTTTTTGTGGTCCTAATATTATGTAAATATAATTTCAAAATACACACACGTACACATATACATACATATAAGTTTTGTAGATTTGTACCATTGGATTGGAACCTACAATCATTGGTTCCAGTCGGACTCACTAACCATTGAACCATCATGTCAAATAATAACTCGTTACAAATTTTATAGTACTTATATTTTCTCACTCAAATGATCCCAATTTTAAACCATTGCACTCCCTCACTTCCCGATCACAATAACGTACAGATATACAAAAAAATAGACGTAATTGTAAATCCATCGAGAGACAAGTGAGATCGACTCTCGGATTGACTTCACCTTGACTTTATCCAGTCATGGTTTGTCAATTACGATCCCATTGTGTCCGAGATGGTATCTGCGACAAAAAGATGCCGACATGTGACGAGATTCATTTGCTTTATTTTTTTATTTATATCAATTTATTAATAATTTATTATTATTGATAATGTTGGTGAGAACATGTGTTTCTAACAAAACTACTGAATTAATTTAGATGAAACTTTACAGTAATAACGTTGGAAAAATTGCCATCTAAGAGAAAAAAGCCTTGTATCTTACCAACCAATAAAAGAGAAGCCGCGGGCGAAGCTAGTTATTATAATTATTCATATATTATATTGTTTAACACTAAAACTACCGACAATTCTTGTATACCTGTCCCTACCGCACGCGGTCAAATTGACCGGTAATTAAAAGTTATTTTATTATGTAACGCAGGTAATAATGGAAATAAGTAAAAGTAAAGAGTGAAGAAAATATTATATGCATATTCTAAGAATTGTCATATAGTTTGATAACGATATTATAACGTTTAAAAATGTGCAAGTTTTACAATAGTTTAAGAACGGTCAATTTGACCGGTACTTGGTAGGTTTAGTGTTAATGAAGTATGTTATTAAATTGCTAAATCGTGTTTTGAATCATTCACAATTATAAAACGCTGTCCCTTCGATCCAATCAAATCAATCAAGTTATCAAATTATCATGTTAATTATTATGCCTATTATAAGTTTGATAAAATTGCTAAATTATCAATTTATAATATAATTATAGCTTCATTATTATTATTATTATTAATAGCACATATATATAGAATTTTGTTACTTTTAAACATTTATTTTCATTCAATACTAGCAGACTTCGTTCGCTCGAATATGTTTTTGATATAAAAGTAGCCTTAGTTATTATAACATCGGTTATCCAGTGCAAGTCCTATCAAAATCGGTCCAGCCGTTTCAGAGATTAGACGAAATAATCAGACCGACAAAAATTCTAAAAATATTTTTTATGTATAGTGAAAAGTTGTTAATTTGGATTTACAAACAGACATATTATATATATATATATATATATATATATATATAGTTTTGTTTTCATGCTTTGCTTATTAAAACCTTAACGGCAAAACTAATTTAATTTGACAAATACGAGCAATAAGTGAACATTCTAACAAGACACAATTATGAACTCAATGTAATTACTTAGCATTATCACGCTTTTAACGACCTTGACCTTAGGGTCAGGATGATGTCATGTAGGTCCCAGGAAGGTAAGCACGAGTTAGTTATAATTCAACGACATGACTTGCATATTTATATATTAATATAGATGGCAAAAAATATATAATATTAATAAATGTCATTCTATAATAAATATTAAGTGGCATACAAGAATCATTTGTATTTTTTAGTTTGATTTTATATATATATATATATATATATATTAATATATATAAATATATATATATATATATATATATGTATCTGTGTGTCTCTGTCTGTCTATAATTTTAGTTTAATTTAATATCTCTCTCCCTCCCTCTCACACTCTCTCTCTTTCTCTCTCTGTTTCTCTTTGTCTGTGTATATTTTTAGATTAATTTAATATCTCTCTATCTCTCTCTCTGCGTCTCTCTCGTCTTTAATTTTAATATCGTAATATTAACAGGATAATTCTGATGATTATCATAATCGTGACGTCAAAGTGATATTCGATGAAAAACTTTTTGTTATTTATATATTATGTATTAATAAAAACAGGGAAACACAATAAATAATGAATAATAAGGAAAAAGAAGATGTCATTATGTTTGTAGTATGAATCATTACTTGTATCCGGCTTAGGATGTAATGAGATGCTACCTAGTGCACTAATTAGTGGTTAGCGTGCTAGTTTTTGAGCGTCGCGAACTCTTTGTGATGTACCAGTTATGTCATTTTTATGTCATTATTATATCATTATTTTTTTAATATTTAAGACAAAGATACCACAGTATCTTTAAATAGCTGCTATATATAAAAATGTTATACATGTTAATGTTATGTCAAAATGTTATAAATGTTATACTTGTATGTTCGAACGTCACAAAAGGGGTTACTTCTAATATATAACTTAATTTTTATATAAATGTGTATGTTCTTCTCCTAAGTATTGGAATCTTTAGATTAGAATCTGACGTTAATAAGTGCAATAAAAAAAATAGTAACATAAAAAAACATATTTTGATTTCTAAAATAAATACAATACGGAAAATAACATATTATATGCAATTACTTGGATGAGCAAAACAGTATATGAACTTGGGACTAGCATCTTCTCTTCTACTTTAGTTTTGACAAAGTCACCATAAAATACTTGACTTGGTATCAGATATAAGTATAATAAGTTTCAAACATTAATAATTTATATATATTTTTTCATTTCTATACATCTATAGATATAAATAAAATTGAAGTGTGTGTTTGTAATTCCATATTAACAGCGTTACCATATCAAAGTATACGTTACTTAAAAAATAATTTTGAAAATTTTTCTTTATGCCTGTATGTTTGTTTCGGCTAATCTCTGAAACAGTTCGACCAATATTAACAGGACTTTCACTGTAGTTAAATGATATTATAGAGTAAGTAAGCTACTTAGTTCAAAAAAACATTACACACGAACGAAGTCAGGGGCACAGCTAGTTAATATATTATAAATAATCTATAAAGAATGAACTAATATATCCAAGTAATAATAAACAGGAACTAAGAACTGTCATAGCAAACAATTACAATGCATTTAAGTAAAATCGTGAGGTGACGTCAGCCACTAGAGATGGGACAAGTATTGATATATCGATAAATTGATAACTTCTTTTACTCAATGAGAATTTATAAAATATATTATTAAGCGAAGCGAACGTAGTGAGTGGAGCGTTTTACTGGAAACTTTTTACATTCTTTGTCACGAATTGGCTCGAAAACACACACATTAGATGATAGTTTAAAAAAAAATTAAAAATGTTCTCAAAAAATATATATATATATTTTTTAATATCATGTAAAAACTGATATCCCATTGAAGTCAATGGGAAACGATGAGTCAATACACTGGGCTCGCTTCGCTCAATATGCAAACAGCACCCGAGATTTCGCGAGCGCAGCGAGTCGAAATTGAGTTTGTTGGCGCCCCTAGTGGTATCTAGATTCTTTACATGAAGGAATTATTGATAAGTGTATTATATTATATTATAGATATATGTTAGTTGTGGACGTCTGTGTGTCTAGTATAAGCTTCTATTCAGTATTTCCCTATCAAAATGCGTGTCCATTACTTGTTAATATTCGCTCTCATAAAAACTAGATCCGTTATTCGGTGTGGGAAATACGATAGTGTCAGGGAAGGTCAAGTATTGGTGGCATTGTGTCCTCAATTATCCAAGGTATTGAGTGAGTCGGGCTCTCATCATTTACATAATAACAACTTATACGTACAATGCAGCCCAATTTACTGATGATGGCGGATGTACAACTATTTTTTATCTCACCCCCCCCCCCCCCAATTATTTGTTCCACATTTAAATTAAAATCTTTATTCTGTAAAAACATCGATATTGTATGCAATACATCACTAAGATAACGATCAATTAGTTATATATTTGTGTCAAAACAAATTGTATGTAAATTATAATGTATGAATTCTGATTTGTATTAACCTTGGCCTTATCCTAACACTTGAACCGTTTAATTCTATTTTAAAGTTTCCAAAATGGCGGACGAAATTTGACGTTACACCAGATTTAAAAGATAACAAAAAAACCACTCATTGTTTTACGTTATTACAACTTATCATTCATCTATTGAGTGTTATTTGAACGGGAAAATCTATTTTAATACCAATTCTAGTAGTTTTTAAGACTAATTCCTATATTATATCTATAACTATTTCTTCTTCTAACGTCGACAATACATTATATTGTAGATAAAAGTGCCAAGTCGTAATATTGGACAGTCGCGCTCATTAAACTGTGCCGCTCTGTTACTTGTCCATATGTAGCGGCACCTAACTGGACTATGTACGTATCTCAGAGGGAATAGATTTTATAGTTTGCGATACGATTACGTAATGATTACGTTGCGACAACACAAAAAATAGTAACGTATAAAAACAAAGGAATCTTTTTTGTGGTTTCGTAATACTAGAAACTTAATCTTCATGTCCGTCTGTTAAGTCTACCCAGAGGCAGTACTTGAAAGCTGTAATAAAGATACATATTAAATAATAAAGGTAGGTCTGTCTATTAAGAATTAAAGTTCAAATTTTTGTTGGATTTAAGTGTAACCCCCCCCCCCCCTCCCCTGTCAGCTTAATGGTTGATTTTGGAGGTGTGTATAAAGTATTTTAAAAAAACTCACAACTAAGTAAATTTTACAAGTTCACAAGTTATCTTAAATTATATACTTTTGTACTTATATTGCAAATTGACAAAATCTTAAAAGATAGATCAAGATAATGAATATCTTTACAAGATATACAAAAATCAGCGAGTGTATGTCTATCCATCATGGGCAACTTCAGAACTATACACACTAAGTCCTTTAAAAAAAATATTAACACAAATAAAGAATATATCATTAAAAGATTAAAAATATAAAAGCGATACCTTTGTTTACGGCGTGGTGAGTAAAGTCGTGAGGTGTAAAAGATATCTGTAATTAAAGTCGTTAAGATAAGTCGTCTCGGCGTGACTTCGGCAATCGGAGTCGCTATCAATTATGAATTAGCTTTGTAACAAAACACTATTTACAACAATACATACCAATATTATATTATATACATTAAAATGAATGTCCCTTGTAATATACATTTAATTAATACAGTTCTCAGGCTATATCCACTTAATAAGCCATGGTGACATTAGTAGCGGTCCCTTTGATAGAGCGCCATCTTGAATTTACAAAGGACGCCGTCATAATTAAATTCGTACTCCCAGTTATGACAGTTGTCTATGTGTTAGTTTTTATTGAAGCATTTATGGTATAATTGGTACTAATAAATTGATTATTAATAAAACAATTATTATTCTTTAAGCTTAAATACAATCTCCTGCCCCTCGGGTTTGTCTGGCAATCTTTATAAGATTTGTATACTATTTAGTATTGCAATATATTGTTTTGTTTGTTTTGTTACAATATTATTATTATGACTGTTAAAATTGATAATGTTAAATAAAAAAGTTTATTTTATTTTCTGTACCTTTGGTTCTAGTTCGTATATTGCTCAATAAATATTGAAGTTTGGGAAACAGTGATCACAATAAAGAAATAGATGAGTTTGTTGTGTTCTTAAGCGCGTTTGTAACACTTAGACTTATTTTAAGTTATGTCTTCTCAGTACTTATTAAGATAAGTATGGTATCATAATCCTGTGTCCCATTTGACACACAAGTGTTCAATATTGATTCAAAGTGGAAAAGATAAATAAATGTATTAAGAGCTTTATAGACGACAAGTTTTTAGCTTGACAGTATAGTCAGTAGTGTAAGGAGATTCTTATAAAGCATCACAAACAATTACGCTATCCATGTGATC
The DNA here is from genome assembly GCA_918358695.1 of Melinaea menophilus ssp. n. AW-2005. Taxonomy (NCBI): domain Eukaryota; kingdom Metazoa; phylum Arthropoda; class Insecta; order Lepidoptera; family Nymphalidae; genus Melinaea; species Melinaea menophilus. Next base: position 10,587,236 of record OU911040.1, on the reverse strand, counting down.
TAGGCCATGACGCAAAGCACTAAAATCACGACATTCTGTTTAAAAGAGGACTAGTCATTGCACGATGTGTGATTATTATTCATTTGATTACCTTATGTTTGTTTGTCATCTTTATTATATAGATGTTATATTTATATTTAACTAGCTGTCCCCGCGAATTCGTTCGCTTTTAATTAAAAGTAGCCAAGTTACTTATACATCAGCTGTCCAGTGAAAGTCCAAAATCAGTCCAAAATTTTAAAATAGATTTTGTTATGTTTGTCGAGAAAATTTATAATTTGATTACTAAACAGAAATTTTTATTTTATTTATACGTATATATTAGTTTGGGTAGGTTTATTATAAATTTTTTGTCAAGTTTTGGCACAAATATGAACTCACTTTTCCACCTTAAAGTTGTTGCTATTCAACTTTACGTGTTATTAATAAGTAAAAACACGAGAAATACGTAAAAATAATAAATTATCTAGAAGCAAGCCGCTTCGTTACCTTACGTTTTTTTTTACATAAATTAAAAAAAAACCGCTCTTACGTAAACACTTACGAGCGACGCGACCGGATGTTATTTATATTTATGATTTAATATAACGTGACATCTGGACATAATCATTATAATTATATATATAATTAATATATTTATATTAAACGGTGACAATATGACAATAATAGATAAATTTCTTAACAAGATTTTTTTTTTGTGTCTCTGCTGTTAGCCCTACTGGCCATGACAGCGTCACCGGTGGAATTAACAAGAAGGATCTATTTTAATTAACTTCATTTTTTTAATTTTTACTACTCACTGACTCATCACGAAATCTCCGAAACTATATATACATACACATAACTATAGACGTCCACTAAGAAAAGATTTTACGGAGTTCACTTTCCCAACCAATTTTGACTTTTTGCCTTTCGCCAGATTTTAAACCTGAAGGAGGGAAACTTAACGCGGGGGTAAGAGTTACCATAGCAACGGTTACGATGACAACGGACAGGTTACCATAGCAACCTAAGTTCACATCCAAATTAATAGTGTGCCCAGCGAAGCGGGAGGGAATAAGCTAGTATATATATATACTTTACAATATTAATTAAACTATTACTCTTAATTCTCATCTGTCCCACAATAAACTTTATAGTGCTCTGTCAAAGCATTTATTTTTTTGTCGTATAGAATAGTGACATTCGGTATAAAAGTTCAATTAATTTAATTACCCACCAGGTGATGTGTTATTTCATCTGGTTTGACCGGTTTTAGGGACTTGATAGCTGATTAAATTCAAATATATTTTAAGGACAGATTGACAAGTTTTAAACGTATTGTTGTATATATATATTTCGTCTTCCCATACGATGTGTTTTAATTTAGTACAATCGAACACAAAATCCTTAAAGTATATATATTATAATAAAAATTCAATGAAAAAAAAAAACAATAATCAATTCATACCATTTTAAAAAGTACAATGTATATATATATTGTTTATGTTAGAAATTTTATATTAAGATTTAAAATAGAAATGTAAATACAATCCAGTTGCATCTCAACTGACAAACTGACATGTGTACGACAAAACTGATTCCATGAATATATATATATATACATACATGTCCTGTGTCCGGTGACCACACGCACTTGATCTTTGTTAGTTTCTGGAAATCGTGAATATCTGTTGAATATTGCGACTTAAGTTTACTAGGAATAATATTATTACTGTGTTCCTTTTTAATATGTTGGCTTAATTACTTAAATATCCTTACATATATATAAGGATATAGATATAAATGCATACATATATTTATATATATACGAGTATCTTTGGTACGTGTTTGCCGTTAGACTAAAAATAGTTTAATTTCCTAAGTTGTAATATGTAGATTAAAACATTTAATATATTTAAATATGATAAATTTTAAGTGTCTGTTTGTATTTTCAAATTAACAGCTTTTCACTAAATGTACGATATTAGTAAATAGTACGGTACTTACATTAAAAACAATTTTATTTTTTTTGTGTGACGGTCTATTTGTTCCGGCTAATCTCTGAAATTGCCGGAAAAGATTTCTATTGGAGGATAGCAGAAGTTATCATGAGTAAAATAGGGTACTGTTATTCTAAAAAACATTCCACGCGAAACAAGTCGCTCGCACAGCTAGAGCTATGTAATATAACACTAAACGTATACATGTATGTCTGTATAGTTTGTCTTTTAAAAACACATTAGTCAAATCACCAAACCGCAAATAGGAAGCAAACCTTGTACTCTCGCTGAACACGCTGTAAACTCAAAACCCATAAATCATTGACACCCGACCAGTTACTCACTTTTACGTAAAACATTTAAATTATTTTAACATTCTGCATTTTTTTTTTTTACATATTTTATGTTTAAAACTGTTTTTAATCTGTACATTTTTTATAACAATTTTTAATCTTTTATTATCTGTTTTTATAATTTTTTATTGTTTGTAAGCATATTTTATTACTTGTACTTACCACACTGGAAATATATTCAGATTTTTATAAAAACATTTAAAAACTTTTTTATCAGTATATTTTTATAACAATATTTAATCTGTACCTATTTTTACTATATTTAATCTGTAGTTCTTTTATAATCTATTTTGATGTGTACTTACCGCTCACCAAACCGTACTCTGATAATATCTACGTCAATGACCCTACGTGGTAAGGTTAAAAACGTGTCTATAATTAGCCAAACTTTGTTCTGGTTTGTGTCGTGGCCGCTGTAAAAATTAAAGTAAACAAATATCCTCTCTCACGCCCGGGTGGCCGACACCCATCTCATTTAAGACGGTCATACCATTTAAGGATACGCCTCTGGTATGTGCACAACGAAAATCGGTAGGTTATCTTTATTATTCTGGGACTGAAATATGTCATTTGGTCTTTTGTTCGTGGCGGGAGTCACAGCTGATGTGCTAAAACAAGATGGCCGCGTCACTAATGTCATCTGTCAAAATAACCTCGCGTATTATATAAAAATAAACGAATAATAATATAAAATAACATCATAATTACAGTTATAACACACTCGATGGAATTAAATACATGTTCTTCTTCAGCGGAGGTGTAAATTAAGCATATCCGACTTAAAAACGGAAATTTGCGCAACATTGGACATACGAGTACGCTTACTGACACGCGCCATGAGCACTAGGAAAGTGCATTACTTACGTAACTCAAGTGTTATATGTGGATATTGCACACAATGCTCAGTTTAAAAACCTTGGAAAAACAAATATAATATAATAAATATTTTTTATCTTGAACTCTTTAAATTTAAATATAATTTCAGAGTTATTCGAGAATATTCCTAAAAATTTTAGATGAATTTGCATTTGCAGCGATCATATGAAGATGAAGTATTCATAGAGGTTATGAAACGAAGAAATAAGTATCTTCATAGACGTGTGATCACAATCAAAGATAGACAAAAATATGAAGAGATCTCTATTAATGTTAACAATAAAAAGTTTCAAATTATAAATGAATTCGACCTTTATACACATGAAATATTCATTTGATGGGTACTTGACCCAGTATACTTTACGACTAGATACGACTAGACCACCCGTATAGATTATGGTATATCCAATTGGTATTTCTATTTATAGAGTCAGAATTAGAGCCAAAAATAACTTATAAAAGTCTTTAAATTATTCTATCCTTGATAACCCGATTGCTTGTTATATCATAATAGGCTGTAAAATTTAACGACCCCATAAATAATTCACTCAGTCATTAACAATATTTAACACAAAACAAATATAATAAAGCTATTATTATTATATTAGTGATGAAAAATAAGTTATATTTGAGGGTGTTCTAAATTTGTCATACGTCCCGCTTCAAGTCAACAAGCAGTATCGTTTGAGATATTTCAGTCCGTCCGTCACTCTATACATTACCTCGCAGAGACATTCGAAGACAGCTATCAATCTTTTAATAAATAACAGCGGCGAAACCGATTACTTTACTGTTCCATATATTACATTAGACCGAAACTCCTGGAACAGATCGCAATATCAACTCTGTTCCAACTCTGACGAATTATATTGGTTATTTAACATATTTGTTATTTAACGATTGACTAAAATAACATTTTTCACACTTTTCTTGACACATGTTACGTTTGGTTGATGATACATAGTTTAATAATGTTATGACACAATGTATGTATCATTTTTTATATTTAACACGTTGTTAACTGTTGCTGTTGCTTTGACAAAAAGTTAACTGTCGTAATAAAGTTCAAACGACCGTTTGTCACAATGTTATAATAAACATAAAAAAAACACCAGCTCGTAATTACTGATATTTGTTACGTTATTTCGTATTTAAAAACATACGAAATACATTATGTTTTATGCGACATATATACGGAGATAAAAAGCTACAGATTTACGATGACACGGAATTAGAACTCATCATGCAATCAGAATATTGTCCTAATAAAAGACATGTAAACACAATATAAATTATACTATCAGATCGAATTCCCTTTACCATCAATTCCGAAATAACACATACATTTATTCCTGTACGTGTTTTGTTTTTGACAATGTAATAGCATTTAGCCTACCTAATAGTAGATTGTCTTTACAGAGTTTGGTGTAAGTTTTTCAACAACAGGAAACACCTATTAAAATTAAAACGCATTGAAGCCTAACCTATCAGTATTGAGTATCGCAAAATAACATCTGTTGCTATTTTTGTCTCATACATACGAATTTATAGTGCAATAAAGTTTTACTTGTCACTCAGCTGAGATTTATGTTCCGTCCGTCCTAAATGCGGTGTCTTCCGCCGATGAATTTCCTCAAGTCCACGTTATTCCAAACAATCGTTCGCAGCGTAGGCGACAGAACCGACGCCGGATCATTTGAATTCGTCCATCTGTGACCGTCCAAATGGAACAAAGGAGTTTGTCTTCTGAAATAATGTAAACAAAGTCTAATTTCCTGAACCTGTCTTTGCTCATCGTTTTGGAACCCAGAACCTATGTCAGTGGATATATTTAAACAAATTTGTACCCTGTGACGTGATGTTTAGATTTAAATTGAGTTGTCTGCGCATGTGTATTGTGATGTATAGCGAGAGTGGCGTGTGTAAATCGCGCGGGCGGCGCCGGCGACGTCGTTGGACGCCACCGCTCATACAAACAGTCGATGCGTATCGAGGAAGGATGCTTAACACTTGCACCTCTAATTATATCCCGGAACGTGTTGGAGAAATAAATAAAGCGTCCCTAGTTTGAGGTATTGGGTTTCGTCATTCGACGTTGTTTGCTAAATTGCACACGCATTTGAAATTGTAACATTATATCAAAGAAAACACAAAAACCGAATAAGATGAATATGTCTCCAAAAAAGAATTCTGGGACTGTATAAAAGTTTCTGGGAACTGGATCGAGGGCAATTTTGTTTGGGCTGCGCGTGCGCAACGAATACAGATGTCACTTAGATGTTGAGTCGAGTTCTACTAAGTGATGGTTGGAAATAGATGATATAAACTTTTCTCTGATATTTCTTTGAAATAACGTGATGTATCTTTTAAAGCGTCTTCAAATCTTTATTTATGTTATCGTATATACAATTTTTATATGATATTACACATCTATCTACTTATATAACGTATTCAATCGTTGACTCAACCGCACTTCCCGAGGATGTTCAAGATCAAGACACTAATTCTAATTTAAAAATAAGTAATAACGAGACCACACTAAATACAACCAATTTGTCTTCCAAAAAGTAAACATCAAATAAACCACATCAAACGACCCGTACAAATTGAAAGGAGTGATTCCATTGACAATATCCATTAATACCGAGCTGGTATCGCGGGCAATTAGTAAACAAATGAGGCGAGTGACAGATTGGATAGCTGGCACCGTGACAACGGAAAGATTACGAATGATTAAGGGGATTTTAGACTTACCGGTGTTATATTAGTTTTTATTTTTTTTTTGTATATAAAAATAAACAATGTGTTAACAACGTTTAACTGTTGATAAATACAATCATCAAATGTGGCTGAATAAATTTATTACATATAATATAAGAGCTCTTTGTTCCGGAAATGTCATAAAGTAAATTATTTTTTAATTAATTAATTTTATTTAATATAAATAATGATGTATATATAACATCTTAGCGCGTATTGTATCAGGCGGTGACAGAACATGTGTCGTATAAAAAGACGACATAAACCTTTCAGTTCGAGTTATTTTAGTTTTAATGACAAGTCTGGAACAATGAAACGTTTGGGTGTCGTTCGATTCTTGGACTACCGTCATCGTGTTTTATTTCCGTGATTTAAAACGCTGTAAAGATATGATAGATTTTATGTTCATTCTATATATATTATACAATAAAATAAACCCAATACTCGTCTCAATTGACTAATACCAAAAAAAGTATTCCGGAAATTGGGACACGAGTGAATGCGTCGTCTGTTTTGTTTCATTTTTGTGTCGGTGAGTCAATTAGCTTTTAGTTTCTTTTGGGACAGTGTGATCGGATGTTTGACAACGGATTTTACGTTTTGTGAATGTTATAGTGATTGTGGTGTCATTTTTCATTTTTTAACTGACTATTACCTACATGTCTAGTGTTTAAAAATATGCTAGTCATAACCAAGGGGTTTTAGGTTCGAATTTCAGGTGGTTTTTTTTTCAAAAAATCGTATCGGGATAGGGTTTGAGACCAGGATTTTGTAATCCATCGCCACATCACGAAATGATATATCCATTGTTGTGTAAGATGGGTGCAAAAAGTATACACACACCCTTCTATGTTTTTATGACATAATTTACTATCTTATCAAGGAAGTTGCAAAGTAGCTATGCTTTATAATTAATAAGTGTTGAATTTTTTTATTATAAATCTAGGATATATATTATTACAGCCATCCTCACGTATGACTCAAAGAATATATCAATGTAAGAAACTCGACATTTTCTAGACGTCTTCATGACGAAGTTATGTGGTCTTCTAACTAAATGAATAACCATGTATTGTGTAATTGTCACCTTCAAGGACGGTTGTTTTAAAATATTATTTAAAAATAAATCTATATACATATAAATAAAATTGAAGTGTCTGTTTGTAATTTCAAATTAATTACTTTTCTTTAACTTAAGCTACTTTTACTGCTAAAAGTTACTAAAAAAAACATTCCGCGCACGGAGTCGTGGGCACAGCTAGTAAAGAATATATTTAAATATCCATATCCTATAAAAATTATATATATATAAAAAAAAATTCTAAACCTAAAACCGTTATGCAAAAATCATGTTACGTAACACAAAGTCAAAATGTATTCATATTATTATATAACGGAACCCATAATTTCCGGAGCCCTCACTGTATATATCACTCCTCGACTCTTAAATGTACTTTTCAATAGTGATCTTAGGTGTAATCGTAATTGAAAATAACTACATTGCAGGAAGAAACGAATTTAGATCGGTCATTGAACCCTACTTACACGTGTTCATGGTGTCTGTTAGGTGAAGGGTTAATATATAACAAATAATATAAATATTAATTTATTATAACAAACTTTATTTTGTGTTTTCTTTATTTGTGTTTCAATATTATCAATTTAATTACTAGGATCCGTTGTGCGCTGCGGGAGTTGAGCCCCCACCACTTTTTGAATGCTATATTAAAAATATATATATTTATATATATATATATATATTTGATTTTTATTTGCCTTTAATCGTATTTCTAGGTTGACGATCGGCAGCGCGCGGAGGTACTGATAACGTTAAGTCTATGGAAGGAACAATTTTTTGACCATCATTTCTGTACGGAATGAGATATTTTAATTCGGTTTTTTTTAAAAACATGCCCATTCCCAAGCTTTACAGCTCTACCAATTTTCATTCAAATCGGTTCAGTAGTTTTTGTGATGTTGCTTCAAAAAGAAGTTTCCCAAACGGTTAAGTTTCGCTCACGCTCAGCTCAATAATCGTTCCTTTGCATTTAATTTTAATGAAATATTTGTACAGTACTCCACACAAGTTTGTTACGGGTATTTTTTGAATGTACATTTTGATTGCAAAGTAAACCAAATTAATAAGATCTCCCCTTGTTTATACATTGTTTCAAAGAAGCGTCCTATTAACATTCCTGGGTATCCTTACTCAACGTACACTTATAAACACTGTTCCTTTGATGTAATCTTTTGTCTTCAAAACCACGAAAATGCTAACACCAAATATATATATATATATATATATATATATATATATATGTATATATATATGATTTGTATTGGTTTAAATTATATTCAAATGTTCATGGAGTTTTTTTTATTATTTATAAAACTCAGCAGAGAGTAAACCACCGGTGATTTTGAGTCGTGCGATTGTATGTGGTTCAGTATTCATTATATTTTAAAGATCATAAAATAATTTAATAAATTCAATAAAACCATTAAATTATATTATATAATTAGTTTTGTAATTTGATTCATAGATAGAAAAACGTAATACTGATATCTTTACAAAATATTACATTAAAAATATTAATATACATATATTTTTTACTTTGAATGATCTATAAATATGTTACCCGAGTTATGTTAATACAATTCTAACAAATATACTATAAAAATAATTTAAGTTTAAACTGAATACTGATATGTCATGAACAAGGTTTTACAACTGAGCCATCTTGACAATCATTGTAAAAATATCGAAATGATTTCTTAAAATAGAATTCCTTTTCCAAAAAAAAATGTTACAATTTTTTTTTAAATTATTTTTGATATTTACAGAACCCTAAAACAACACGAGAGGCGACCACAGAAGTTGACATTTGACAAAAACGATTTAAAATATCTACCCGGCATCAAAATTGTCCAACCTACCGTTTTGCCGACCTTACCGCGAACTGTCAAAGCCTTTTATTATAACAACCTTACCAGACATCATCGGAAATCAACATCCACACCAATATCAACCTTATCACAAAGCATCAGAGCTTAAATTACATTAGTACACAGCAAAGGAATTTGTCAAAGTGTATCACCAAACTCAAATTTACTCAGTTATAAAAATCTTTACGGCGTTCGTTTTTTCTCTCGAGTCATTTTCGCGTTCGCTGGACATTGTCCAAAAATAAGACCTTGGTTGGTTATGATGGAGGTGTTTGTTATTTTTTTATCGTCCCAAGTGTCATAAATCTTATAAAATTTCCAGGTATTATAAGAATTAATATAATGTTTTTAATATTATAATTATTTGAACAAACAGGGTTAAATTTTTTAACAATACTAGTTAATACCAATTTAGTTTGAACAGAAAAAGGATAAAATAAAATTGACGTGTCTCTTCTTGTTTATCTTACCTTTACAATTAACACTAAACCTACCAGTACCGGTCAAATTGACCGTTCTTAAACTTTTGTAAAACTTACACATTTTTAAACGTTATAATATCGTTATCAAACTACATGACAATTCTTAGAATATGCATATAATATTTTCTTCACTCTTTACTTTTAGTTATTTCCATTATTACCTGCGTTATATAATAAAATAAATTTTAATTACCGGTCAATTTGATGGCGTGCGGTAGGAACAGGTATACAAGAATTGTCGGTAGATTTAGTGTTAAAGACAAATTCACAAAATGATTGTCTGAATGTATTTTCTTTTTGCTGTATGAATAATGTTACAAATTCAATATGTTTGAATTATTATAAGAATGACATGTCGTACCAAGAAGTATTGTTTTGTTTAAGCATTTTTACATTTAAAATTCTAATGATTTTGTATTATAGGCTGTAATTATGTTTTTTTTTAAGTTATTACGATTCCTTATTGAGTGTGACGGTTTCGGATGGTGTAACTCATGAATAAATGTTAAGGAACGCTGACGACATTATGTACTTATTATCTATGGTTGTTTTATATATATATATATATATATATATATATATGAAATTGAAGTGTCTGTTTGTAGTTCCATATTATCTTTGTAATACTATATTATATTCACTAATACATATGAAAGTATGTACGGTACTTGCAAAAAAATGTACTTAAATGTTTGTCTGTCAGCATATTTGTTCCTAATCTCTGAAACGGTTGGACCAATTTAACAGAATTTCACTGGCGTAAAGTTAATTTTATAAGGAGTAACTTTTATTTTAAAAAACATATTCCGTGCAAACAAAGTCTTGGGCACAGCTAGTGTATTAAGAAACAACGTTAAGAAGAAAAAATATATAGAATGCTAAATTCATTGAAGCGTACATGCCAGCTCAGTTAGTAGAGGGATAGGATTCCCAGAGGTCTCACGTTCGAGTCCAGTGTCGATGATTTTTTTTTATTAGAAGTATATACGAGTATGTATAGCTTAAAGACACTGGTGTTTAAGATTTTCTTTTTTTAAATAAGCTGGGATAAGCAATTCGAGTATAGTCATGCCTAGGATCGAACCTGAGACCTCTCTTTATAAATATAATTCAATTAATTAATAAAATCTGCTCAGAAATACGAGTTTAAAATGTTTAATAAGTATGAAAAATATTTTTTTTGTCACACATAAGATGTAAAAAGCGCTTAAATAAAAAAAAAGTAAAAGAAAATTTCGATCCTTACTTTTTGCCACCACGCCCCACCTTTTGAACTTCAGTAAAAAACACCACCAGCGTACAATGAACCCTGGTACGAAAAACACTCGTATATATAAAGTGGAGTTATGACAGCTATTGGTGTCTGGATAAGCTGGTGGATTCGTAATTGGATGTTCGTTAAAAAATTTTTAATAAGTCTCGAAGTTTTACGAGCACCAACTAAAAAAGCTTCTTTGTAAGCGCTAATGAAATTACTGTGTGTATTGTAATTAACTCTCGCTAGCTTATAATTAGGTGTAATTAATATCTTTTAATTCAATAAAAGATAACAATAAAGATAAAGGTAGTTTAGGGATTAATATTTTTGTAATGTATTTTCTTTTTTTTTTTTTTTTTTGTTATATTATAAAGGGTAGGACATGAAAGGACCAATTCCGCTGAGTAGCCCTTTTAAGGTCCTAAAGGTCAATCGTCCAAATGTGTTTTCAATTTTCCTTTGATCTTTCTATTATAATAATGATCAGAGAATTTATTAGCCCTATTACAGATGCATATCAAGTAAAAGGTTTTTTCTAAACAGCAAGTTAGCTGTAAAAATATATATTTTTTTATTATTCATTTACTTTTTGAGCGAAGCGAGCGTAGCGAAAGGAGCGTTCTACTGGAGACTTTTTCACATTCTTTGTCACGAATAGGCTCGAAAACTACTTGACGGAAAATTATGAAATTTTGCAATCAAGAAGACACACATTAGATGATGGTTTTTTAAAAAAAAAGAAAAATGTTATATCGTAGAGGAATAATCATCAAAAAACTGATATTCCATTGAAGTCAACACTTACACTGGGCTCGCTGCGCTCAATATGCAAACGGTACCCGAGATTTCGCGAGCGCAGCGAGTCGAAATTGAGGGTCTGTTGGCGCACCTACTTAGTTTTATATGCAAATCTATTAAACATATTAAAGATTTAAAACATATTTTATACTTTTTAGTGATATTAATTAATATTTATACCTGGTACACCCTTTCCTTGATCCAAATACACGAACTGCAATGATTTTCTTTAATCTCACCTCATTAGATACAGTACACAACACGGCATTCCAGTTATAATCAATTTATTCTTTATTCCCTGTTATTAAGGTTCATAATTAGTGTATAATTTAGTATTATCAAGGTTGTAAGTTAGTGACAAAACCGGAAATTGCCTTTAGTCAGTTGACGCGCACGCGACGCCTCTTTGCACTGAAATGGCGCAGTTTAACTTTTATAACTCTTATATTTTATTTATTTATATATTTTTCACTGAATCAATACTGATCACTTGTGTCAAATGAGTGTCAGGGCTATGTCACCATACTTATTAAAATAAGTACTGTAAAGACATAACTTAAAATAAGTCTAAGTGTTACAAACGCGCTTGAGAACTACGCAACAAACTTTTCTATTTCTTTATTGTGATTTTCACATATATCAGTATTCGTCGAGTGTTATTTATATTTATTATAAACAAATTTTAATAAACTTGCGCTGAATATAAGTAATAGCAGCGCTCCCAAAATAAAATAACCCCACAATACTTTAACCCCCAAATCGCAAACCCCTTTCTAATAAATAGCGCACGATTTATAAGAGAAAGGAATGACTATAAAAAGAAAGAAATTACCCCCTTTTGGTGGCATCGTTTTGTTATTCATAAAAGAGGAATATTTATGTTTTATAGTCAAAATATTTATTATTGTGTCCGTCCGATGGCCCTTCAGCCCTTTGTGCGACGCACAAAAAACTTCGGGGTGTGAAAACGACGACTTTGTAGTGATGTGCCTTGAAGGTTAGGTAAAATATCGATAGTTTAATATAGTATAAGACATATGACATAAACTTATAAAGAATAAAAATCATACATAACCAAATATTACTTGATTTTCGAAGGTAATATCTTAAGAGATTATACTGGAATTTGTAAAATTTTTGTCTATAATTTATGAGAAATTGGTCGATAAAAAATGTTGACATCGATATTAAAGATACCCCCTCACTAAAATTTATGAAATATGCGATTCCTTATACGTGTATGCATCCCTCGGGAACACTGGTCAAGTAGGTTATCACAAGTGGCCACGGGCGATGAAAAATTTATGTCTCAATTTACTCCAGAATTTAGCTCTCTTGCAATGGATCGGGATCTCGGGAGGATTGAGACTGGATTGGTTATTGGTTATCCTCTTGGTTATTGCGATACTATTCATTATTGTTTTACTGTTTTTGTTATTAGCAACGAATGTATCAAGATCTCAATTGAATAAGTCATAGTACACGACTACTTTAATAAATGTAAATCACAGGACACGCACAGCTTACTATGTGTAAGTCGCAGTACACAAACTATTTATCTATGATTTATATCTATAACTAGATAATATAGATGACACTGATCTGTAACAATCAATGTTAAGTTCTTTCGTAATTATATTAACACTAAACCTACCAAGTACCGGTCAAATTGACCGTTCTTAAACTTTTGTAAAACTTACACATTTTTAAACGTTATAATATCGTTATCAAACTACATGACAATTCTTAGAATATGCATATAATATTGTCTTCACTCTTTACTTTTAGTTATTTCCATTATTAAATGCGTTATATAATAAAATAACTTTTAATTACCGGTCAATTTGACGGCGTGCGGTAGGAACAGGTACACAAGAATTGGCGGTAGGTTTAGTGTTAATAAAATTAAGAAAAAATTATAATAAAATAAATGTTTTTGTACATTTTACATTGTAAATAATTCACGAGTTCTTCTATCTATTTGAAAAATATGATTTCTTATTGTCCAGTCAATTCTACAATTCTGTGTGTACAATTCTGTGTGTATTCTACGTGCATTGTCAAAAATATATCTCTGAGATTCGTATGTATGTCATAATAATATCACTAAATAATTGATTACTTCAAACGTAGCAGCAAACCTGTTTGATTTGAGTTTACTAATTCCTAATTCTGTTACTATCTGAGATATTATATTTGTAATATATTTTTGATATAAGATTTAATTATAGCTAAGAAAATATATATACATACATGAACATATATATGTTATAGCATTCAGCCTTGCTACAAATATAATATATATGTAGTTGGATTTAAACAATTCACATATGGCATCCAGTGGAATACATATATGTATATATATGTATATATATTATAAGGGTCTGAAGAGTTGTATAATATTGTGATTAGTGTAAGTGGTGGTACGACAGAAGAAACACAAGTCATGACGAGACTGATGGACTGTGACTTGTCACATCTTGAGATATATATGTGTCTGTTTGTAATTCCAAATTAACATTTCACTTAACGAAAGAAATTATATGATATTTATTAGACAACATTTTTTTTTAATTATTCTCTGTCTGTCTGTCTTTTTGATCCGACATATCTTATTTCTTGGGAATTTATTTCAAATTTGGAACACTAACTTCCTTAAAACGTTTTTAACTGATGTAACAGAAAGTAAAAAAAATCTTCAAATTTTTATTTCATTATTTTCTCATTTATTTTGCAAATATTTTGAATGTAAATAAGAAATACTTTAATAAAATACAATTAAATTAAATAACTTCGCTACATTTATATATACGAGAGTCATTAATCTCGAAGGTCAAGATACACTGGTCAAGTAACTTAAGTACAACTTATATAAGACCCATTATACACTATTAATCTTGCAGATCAAGTTACACTGGTCAATAAACTTTGTACAGGCTGCGACAGTGTATCTGATTCTCTATTATTTGATCTGTGACGTCAGTAATTATAACTTATACTAATGTGTTTGATCCTTATATAGCAAGCAATTAATACTTTGTAAAATATTTTTGATATATTAATTGTAATATTTGCATTATTTTTTTATAAAAATATAATTAAAATTAAGATATATCAAATTGTAAAAATTTTCGAGTGTATCTTTCCTGTCACCTGTCAATGCCAGGGTAATGACAACACGACGTAATGAACTTATTCAATACCTCTGGGTGGTCTTGTTATATATCATTTGGACTTTATTAATAATAAAATAAGGTCGAAAATAGCTTATCTTTATTTGATTATGATATTACATGGCGACAAAAGAAGTGTCCCGTCATCGCGTATTGAATATGACATTGGAACTAGAAAAATATTATATTAAATGGAGATTGATTTTGAATGTCGCTTAGAGATAATATTTTAATTATATTTAAAAGAAATAGTATGGTATCAATTCCCGTTTATTTAAAAGAGAAAATATATATCCTATTTATCCCTAAGGATAATGTAACAAATACAATTGTACCAATCAATTTATGAACACTTACAAAACAATTAAACCATACGACGTATTATTTATGAACACAATCAATCCTCGTATCATATAAATCAAGTTTCTTTACCCTTTCCGCACTACCAGTTTGAATGTCGTGCTAATTTGACACCTATTACATATTGATAAGGTTGATAATGGTGTGTGTGCTTATCAGGGTTGGCAGGTGCATCAATCTATCAACGTCAGGATGCCGTGACAATTTGACGTACGAGACAATCCGGTCCATGCAAAACGGAGTCGTCAACCCTAACCGACGCGGTTATATGACGTTTATATTTTTTTATCATTTAAGCTCGTTATACACTTTGAACAGCAGCGAAATAAAAAAAAAAAAATTTTTAATTTATAAATTAAATGAATTTATTTTAAAAACACTACGTAGAATCGTCATATATTTTTAATAAATTGCTATAATTGTTTTTTATTTCGACTCCATGTGAACCAGGTTTAATAGCTGCTTTGACAATTTACATCTTAAATTGATGTGAGGTGTCAAGTTAGGGGTCGATCAAAATTTCAAATAGACTCCGTAAGTGGATTTTTAGGGGTCCAAATGTAACCGACGAGAAAATTGACGCTGTCAAAGGATCTTTATTAAATTTGGGGGTTATTAATCAGATGCGGCACTTTATGTGCGTAATGAATGTCACTTTCCTGTTGTTATTTTGTTGCATCAATATTTATTATCCCGATATCAACTATATAATTGATCGACTTTTTTAGGGAGACTTTTTTATGTATTCCTAAAAAGCGAACAAATCCAGGAACAAATATATATACCAAACCCAATTATTAGAAAAAAAATATATTGAACATAAAATTAGCTTACAAAACTTAATAGTAATAATCGGTTTGTCATCGGAGACATGGAACCAATTTGGCAGATCGCCGATAAGTCGCTCAAACTGTACCAATATCAACCTTATTACCAATACAATAAGAACCATACATTTAAATATCACTTTCAAAATAACCAAAACCAAATTGTCATCGTCAAATTATGCAATCGATTCGTACGAGTTTCAATTCCATTCCAGCCGGCGACAGATGTCTGCGAACGTGACGAATTTCGACTAAACGAACTACCCTAATAGGACCCTAAACTTTCACATCTACAATCTAATTTCAACTCTAATATACAATCAAAGGGTTGAGATTCCCTTGTATGATACGCGTTATTTTGGTTACACTTTGGTATTGGTAATCAGTCGGTGACCGCAAATTGTTGTCCCTCGATCGTCAGGAAATTACAATTTCGATTTTTATTCCATGTGGATTTATAGTATATTTATATACAGATAAAGTCGCGTGATTATAACATATTTAATAGCCACAAACAGCTGACCAACAAAGTATTGCTAAGTGATTAACACCTGGATAAAAAATATATTTCATTTCGACTAATTATAAAAGTATTCCACACATGCGGTGTGTTTTTGTAACAATGAATTAATTAAATGCCACTTATTTCATTCACATTTTTATATATATATTTTTTAATATATAAGAATTCTCTTAATATTTTCCGTGTACTGTAAATAGTTTTGTTTTTGTGTATGTCATCGTGAGCAATGAAGGCCGCAAACGACTGCGGTGCCTTTGACACAGCTTTAGAATTTTGGCGCAAGTTATAAGTTATAGACAGACGATATATATATATATATATATATATATATATATATTAAATAAAAAACAAAAAAATTTAAACACCTATATATATATAACCTATTAAAATTTGAATACCTTTTCAAAGGGCTACCTCTTCACAGGAAGGCCATAACAATATATTCTATAACAGTAAGGTAACGACAAGGAGTAGCGCTTCGCCAGGAAAGATACAAATAATTTATAAAAATGCCAAAGCAAACAATACAGTCATATCATCGACCATCACTCACCGACATTGTCGGATGTCGCATCAC
Source organism: Melinaea menophilus ssp. n. AW-2005 (assembly GCA_918358695.1). Taxonomy (NCBI): domain Eukaryota; kingdom Metazoa; phylum Arthropoda; class Insecta; order Lepidoptera; family Nymphalidae; genus Melinaea; species Melinaea menophilus. The sequence goes on along the minus strand of OU911040.1, from coordinate 10,570,321 downwards.
ATCACATCACTAATACGACACCACCTATTGTGATGGCCCCAAAAAGTGTAACTCACACGACACTCCATTGTGATAGGCCAAAAAATATTTAAAAATGGAACACAAATATATAAAATTCGATTTTGGAACATCATCGGCGGATATATATCATCTTGTCATAACACGGTGGGTCAAAGGAATGGATCAGAGCTTGATAAATTACAGTTCAAATTTGGAATAATGTCTTTTTCACTATTCACGGTTTGGACTTGGTGAAGTGATGACGTCACGAGATCCGGCCTCCCGAGATGTTATAATCATTTAGTATTTTAGAGTTACATTTAATCATATTGTATTTTACTTTTTATAACTTCACAGTTCAAACTTATATGTATATATACTACTACATAACTCCAGAATGTCTGTCTATAGCACCTTAACCGTTGGATAGATCTTGGTAAAAATTTGTATATACTAAGAAAATGCAATGGCGAAAATATTAGGCTATACGAGATATCGGTAAATTCTGTAGAATTTTTCTGTAAATATTTTTTTAATCGGTCATTCTGTATATACTAAGCGCAGCCAGATGCATTGCGGTGCATCGAGGTGACAAAAAACTTATGACCTTCGAAAATGCGAGGAAAGCCACCGGCGGACGCTAGCTGTATAATAAAAAATATATATAAACGTTTACATGTAAAACTATTTCCACGGCTATCTTGATCTAATAAAGCCCGTTCAATTTGTCACAGGCAAGAGCCAGAGTAATGACGCACTTGACAAATGATGCCAGGGTAATGACGCGGAACGGTTATTAAGAGCGGATCACTAGTTAATACTATCGCTCCGAGATAACCTGGGTGGCTGAGAGTTGTTAATAGTGTATTTGATTGATTTAACATTGTATATCCGTGATTAACATTGCAGCTTTAATGAGATAGAGCGAACAATTAAATATATTTTCTATTAACCCTTCGCATTCTTTGACTCTCTTTATATAATACTAGGATCCGCCAGCCGTGCGGCGGGTGTTGAGCTGAGCCCCTCTTTCTTCTTTTCTTGATAACTTTTGAATGGCTAAACATTTTTTCAATCTGTTTTCGCTATAACATCCGCGTTTGGCTCAAACATACATGAGAAAATTTTTAGCTAATTATCTCGTCGCATTCTGGAGACAACTTGACACAAAAAAAGGTCTCTCAATCGGTTAATAGCTTCGCTTACGCTCAACTCAATAATGCGATTTAGGATCAATGTTCAGTGATGACTTCAACAGACTTCAATTGCTATTTAGTCCCGAACGAGTGCAAAGGGTTATATAAAGAATAAAATACATAACACGTTATCGGGTTATCTATCCTGGTAGTTTGTTATATGGAACTTTTTAAACAAACACACATACTAAGAGCTTACATAAAGTTGGGATCCTATCCCTCATTACGAGAGCATACATCATCGTCACATCATGTGCAAGTCACGCACCAGGTATGGAGACAGCTCCAGGGTAAATATTAATATATCATACCACTTTAATAGCTAAATATTAGATTATTTTATATACAAATATAGCTCTGCCTATGACTTGGTTCGACCGAAAAAAGATTTTAAAACAAAACTTACCTAAGTTACTCCTTATAACGTTAACTATCCAGTAAAAATCTTATTAAAATAGGTCCAGTTAATTCAAAAATTACCTAGAATAAACAGAGGGACTAATAGAGAAAAAAAATGTTTTTTTTATAAATACCATATATCTTTCATACACGTTTAATTAAATGTTCTTAATTTGATATTACTAACAGACAATTAAATTTGATTTATATGTATATATAAGTCCATCTCCACACTCACCAACGGCGAATGACAAAAGGAATATCAGAGCGGTAGCTTTTATATAAATTAACATAAGTATGGGAGCGTCATTACGGGATAATTAAAAATCATCTTAGATTTATGATGGGATTTGGGGAGCATCTTGCAGTGTCATGGGGTTGGAATGGGGATGATACCGCGATCACGGTCTGACCAGCATTTGTCATTTCATTGTTACAGAGAAATTGAATTCTGATACATATATATATTATTATATTCACTATAAAAAAACATATTTCTTCTCGACATAATTCTGTGAAAAAATATTTTTACAAATATATATTTTTATTTTATTTAAATAATGTTTTTAACAAATAAGTTATTCAATATTATTGAACCAAAGAATACTTGGTCACCGCGATAGTTTTTACATCTCCATTCTTACCTTTCACACCTTTTATCTCGAAGGCTTTCAAGCATCATCAGCGCGGCTACTATTAAAACATCTTGATGGTATAAATAAAAATGTGATTGGCAGCGATACGAGCTTCCATTTCGATGTTCATTAGGGTCCAGCGCTGACATCCGATGGACAGGACAGGACAGGACTAGATGATGGAGGGGATACATACTAAATATATTTTATTTAAAATAATATTACTAAAATTAGTAAGGGATTGAAAAAAATTAATGGAGACGATTCGTACTATTTCTTTTTTCATATAATTATTTAGAAAGTACATTTTTAGAGATGTGTGTATTTCTGTGTGTCTTCAGTATTTTACTATTTTTTTTATAATCTTTATTTGTCCAAATATAACATTATTTAAATTTTAGTAAGTCGCCTCCACACACGCCTTGTCCAATTCCCATTAGTAGCCAACACCCTCGCGATTAACGATAGAGTTGCCTTTTATTATTTTTTTTAACTTGTAGTTTTAGAGATTTCTCGCCGTGGCGGTGTCAAACGAGCTGTTCTGTCAAATCACGGTCTTCAAAGGCGCCGCTGTCAATACAGAGGAATAGAAGTGTTGAATACTTTCAGATACTGACCATTAGTTTAGGATTTTATTTATGTTATTATATTTCGTTGGCATTTATTTATCTTACTTGCTCTAATTCTAACGTAAGTCCCGACCATTTGCGATATTTTGACAAAAAGTTGCCTGTTACTATATTATAATGTATCAAAGACAGATCAAAGATTTTTTTAAACTAGTAGTTTTTGAGATTACCTACAAAAACATACATACAAACAATCCTCTTAAAAAAATCAGTATACTCTAATATTGAAGACGAACAAGCTTAAATTACCATATACTTAAAACATATTTTACTACATATATATGTATATATATATGTTCCAAATACCTCAATTATTCAAAGTAGTCAGTGACTATTTCTCATAGATAAAGTGGGACGCTGTCAGTAGTGATGTGCGAGTCCAATCGATGGATACGAGTTTTACAAACATTATACTGTTATGTCCGAGTGATGAGCAATTATCGTAAAACTTCACTTATTCTTTTTTGAGAAAACATCATATAAATGTCCATGACATATTGTTTTGCAAGTAATGGTAATATACATATATTTTTGGTAATATTTTCAATTTATATATTTTGATACAAATAATTATTGAGCGAAGCGAGCGTAGCTAGCGGAGCGTTTTACTGGAGACTTTTTACATTCTTTGTCACGAATAGGTTCGAAAACTACTTGACGGAAAATTATGATATTTTGAAATCAAAAAGACACACATTAGGTGATGGTTTTAAAAAAATATTTTGAAAAATATCGTAATTTTTTTTTTTTTTTTTAAATGTCATGTCAAAAAACTGATATCCCATTGAAGTCAATGGGAAACGACGAGACATTACACTGGGCTCGCTTCGCTCACTGCAAACGGCACCCGAGATTTCACGAGCGCAGGGAGCCGAAAATGAGGGTCTGTTGGCACCCCTAGTTTATATGTTATTATTATTATTAAATATACATATATATAAATACATTTTTCATACTTTTATTTTACTCTTCTAACTTCCAGTTAAATGACAAGAAAAATTTTTCAAATACCATAGTATGCAATAACTTAAGTGAATTTACCGTTATACATATTATTAACAAACTTTTTACATTTAAACTAACCTCCACCTGACCTTGTCAGTAAAATAAACATTGATTTGAAACCATAATCACAAACTTAACGCTTTCTCTCAAATATCGCCTTCAAATTCATTACAACCTGTGACTAACAAACCAACTGATAATATGTGTTATACGGTATACTTTAATACAGGCAGAGATAAGATAATAATATATATATATATATATATAAGCGATTTACCACTCATCACGAATATCAGAAACTATTTGTCCGATTAACTTAAAATTTTACATAGTTACTTTTGTGACGTAGACGTCCACTAAGAACGGATTTCAACTTTTTGTATTTCACCAACTTGTAAGCATATAGGAGCCATACACTTAACGCGGGGGTAAGAGTTACCATAGCAACGGTTACGATGACAACGGATGATATGACAAAGGTTACCATAGCAACCTAAGTTCACATCCAAATTAATAGTGTGCCCAGCGAAGCTCTCGCTCCTGGAGGGAATAAGCTAGTGTATAATACTTATAACTATATCAATTTTATGATATAATTTATTTGGTTTTACCAAAACTAAAGTAAAAATGGAAATTTTGTTATTAAATATGTTAAAAATCAAAAAGTAAACACTATTTCCCATTATATAGTCCATTGGGTTCACACCTCCCCTCGACTATGAATATGTAATACACCCTTGTTAGTGCTCCAACTATGACCTGGACTATGAATATAGCTCAAATAACAAAAACATTGTTACTTTCAAAAGAATTTGTACATAAATTAATAATATACATTAATCCCCCCTATAACACGGTACTCTTATAACGCGATTCAGTCCAGTATAACACGTGTTTTCCCCCATATAACGCGGGCATTTCCCACGTTATATTTCTATATTATGAAATTTATACTTTTTTTTACAGTTCATAATAAATTCCGCCTACCTTTATAAAATTAAGAAAAATTAAATTTTATTAAGTTCTTTCTTAATATTCCATTAAAACCGCCCTTAACGAGAAATGTTAAATGTTAATTATTTTTACATAACGCGTTATACGGTCATATGAGCGCGGTATACAAGGATATTCCTACAACGCGTTTTCCTATAACGCGGAACGAATCTACCGGGTTATAGGGGGGAGAACTGTATATACCTATATATATATATAATGTTATGTTAATGGGCGTTCCTTACCACGGTATAAAGTTTCTCAAATGATATTCCCCGCACCGACGCCATAATTATAATCGCATCAATCAGTGCGCAGGCGCAGCGCCTAAACGGTTATTACCCGGCTGATATATGTATGTGTGGTGACAATATTATTTATTCGCATTATTTAACACTAAACCTACCAAGTACCGGTCAAATTGGCCGTTCTTAAACTTTTGTAAAACTTACACATTTTTAAGCGTTATAATATCGTTATCAAACTACATGTCAATTTTTAGAATATGCATATAATATTTTCTTCACTTTTTACTTTAAGTTATTTTCATTATTACCTGCGTTATATAATAAAATAACTTTTAATTACCGGTCAATTTGACGGCGTACGGTAGGAACAGGTATACAAGAATTGTCGGTAGGTTTAGTGTTAATAACTTTGTTGCAATTCTGTAAAAGTAACTTGGATGTTATAATAATATATCATTAGAGCTACTTATGTGAATAAATTATTGTAATGTCATTGCGTCATCGAAATGTCAAAGTAATTTGATGTAATGCGGGTTATTTGTTAGTTACAATTTATTTATTGCTCGGTGGGTCGATTCTGAATCTTTTTATATGTAAATATGGATAGTATGGCAAATTCTGTTTAATTAATTATATTTTATCTTTCAAAGAGTAAATATATCACGTTAAATGCATGAGGACCCTCCGGAGGGCATGTATGAAGAGGTTGATGTCTGTGGTAGAGGCGAAAGAGGTATGCAGGGACCGTAGCGTTTGTGCGCTCCGTCGTCTCTGGCTACCCCGCAAAGGATATGGCGTGAAGGTAAGTAAGTAAGTAAGTAAAGAGTAAATATTGAAAGATATTAGTAAAAAAGTTTTTTATTATTAATAGTCGTTTTCAGGATAAAGAGGCACGCAATTGGTCAAATGAAAGAAAGAAAAAAAAGCTCCATAATATTCTGTAATAGTAATATTTCATTGTATTCAAAATAACAGCAAAATGTGGTCACATCATGACTTATCAACGAAATAATAATAAAAAATTAACAACTACACACACATACACACACACACACACACACACAGCATGTACATGTATATGTAATGGCTTCCAAATTGCTCTGGCATTAGGCAACTGTTTGATATTTCTTGACCTTAGTATATTGCGACAATTAAGGGGATGTGACCCATCAAATAAAGGACCCACATATAAGTGATAGTTTCTAATCAACTTTCAATACAAAAAGATGTACGAGCGAGGCACGTTCCAGTGGGGGGTAATGATATGAATTATAATGATTGTAGCGGGGGGGCGTGGCCAAATGACAATCACGAGCGCGTTTAATGAACGGGTGCGTACACGTAGGGGTGTCATATCGATAGATTATTACGTAAAAAATATCGATTAAATTTTGTTCTAAGAAAAAGAAATAAATAATAAATTAGAATATTTTTTAATTATTTCACATAAATTAAGTAACTTTATACACTTTTTTGAATACATAATTTATAACTTTTTTATCGTTAAAAATATGTACATACCGGAATAATTATTAAATAACTTTAAGGCTTATTTTTTACATTTAAAGAAAATTATCGATAAAAATCTATCTATCGATGTTTTCCCATCACTAGTTCTAACTCGACTGAGACTCGTATTATTATATAACGTCTCATCTGTCCAATATTTACGTTATTATGTGCTATATTTAATATAATTAACTTCAATTGTCAATTTATTATAATTTTATAATTGCTTAGGCTTATCATTTGGCTATGTCGTAGTGTAGGCTTTATTTGTGTGTTCACGAATTCTTTTAGAACATCAATCAATCAATCAATCAATCAATAACTTTATCGATATATACATTATATAATATATATATAAGTTCAACATCATTGGTTGCTTTGAAGATCTCTTCACATCCACCAAAATCAACAATTCTTATTTCAGTTTTATTTTAAATATATTATTATTATTAAATGGCTTATCAAGTGAAGGTTTTTATAAATATATATATATTTTTATAACCATAATTAAAAAACTAAGGAACATTATAGTCAATAGACTAAATATTTTTTTAAAGTTAACAAGTTCTTGAACTAATAGAGAGAATTCTATATTATATCACACACACACACACACATACACACACACACACAGTTAAAATAGTTCAAGTTCAAAAACATATAGAAATGAATATACAGATAATAAAAACTAATTAGTTTATTTTGAAACTACATAATTATAGATTAGTTTTTAGAACAATTGTCACCAAGTGATTTTGACTTTGAGTTCCTGTTAAGTCTGAATATTTATAAAGTTTTAATAAAAACTTCCAAAAGAAAGAAAAGATAATACAATTATTATTGTAATTTCTTTTCATATCTTTTCTTTATTATATTCTGTTAATTTAATACCAAACTACTATCCACTCTTTCATATAATCTTTAAACTAAAAATGTATTCAGCTTCAAGTTTTCTAGTACTTATTATCTACCGCAATATTTTAACATAATATTATGTGTGTGTGTGTGTGTGTGTATGTGTGTGTGTAGTAAATATTAATTATTTGTAGCTCGTAAAAGCACAACAGCTCTCAAGCTATACTTACGTCCATCCCAATTATTGGCTATAACTGCGGCATCGATTCTGACAATAATTATAAGTTCAGTCCAAATATAATATAGAATAAATAACTTTGACGGTCCCCGGGCGTCTTTAAATTGGTTTTGTTGTCCTGTTGTTAATACGGACGGAACAGGGAAACTATATATGTATTGGTGTTAGTATGGATAGTCATTTGAGTATTATTAGTGCTTCATTGATGTTTTTGTTTAGTGAAGATTTGTATTGCGTTTAAAAGTTATCTGTAGGATTATTAAGAAGATAATACTACAGTATAAGTTGAAAAGAAAGAGTGAGTATTCGGATCTCTCTCTCTTATTCACTACGGGTTGTACTAATCGAGACACCCCGTATATGAGGTACAGTCAAATGACATATAGGCTATCTTATTTTTTTTTCCTTATTTATTTCAATTATTGTTCTAAACGTATATTTATTTAATTTCTCTCATTCCTTACATAAAGGTTGTACTATTCAAGACACCCCGTATACGAGGTACAGTCAAATGACAATTACTATGCCCATCTTATTTTTGTATCTTCAGTATTAGCTTTAAAATATTACATATAAAAACATTTTTGATTTATTCTTCCGGGATTCGAACTTACGACTTTCTACTAACCACTAGACCAGCAGGCACCCTAACAATCACTGAATTTAATAGTACCAATACAAACCAATTGCTTTGTGACCTGCAATCAGATGTAATCGAACAGCCATCAGCCTTCGCTGACGAAGTCGTCTAACTTTTGTAATTCACTCGCCAACTTACAGGGACACCCGCTAACTCTCAACATTTGTTACAGACACACATACTGATAGACAGAGACGGAATCAATTAATTTAATTTGTTAATAATAATATAGATAATCTTAGTGCCATTTACCAAAAATGAATATATTTTAATCTGTATTTAAGTCAGGTAGAAAGAAATATTCTAAATGCCACGTCTATACATACATAGGTCTACAAAATGTTAAGTGTTGGACAAAGTTGTTTTGATAGTGCGATTAGAACGCGCCTCACGTGTCGGAGTCGTGTCGGCGTCGTGTCGTGCCAGGCACCACTCGACGTCCAATTAACGACCGTGTTTTTAATTCTCCCCCCCCCCGAGGGCGCCACTGATAAGCCAAGGTTAATAGAAATTGAAACAATTAAAACTTTTTCGGTAAAACGTTGAATCATTGCGACAGGAACACGCGAGGGATATCGGGTTTGTTGATATTTTTTAATTATTAAGGAATTGAACAACATTTTTATATAAAATTATTTGTTATATTGTTTTTTTATTTAATTTTATTATATGCTGAATCTTTTATAACAGATGATAAAACGAAAAACAGTTTTAGAAACATTGTTTGTGGTTCGAAAACAAAAAGACCCAGATTCTATTCTCGGATATGACAATATTATTAGTATAATAAAAATATAAACTAGCTGTGTTTACGACTTTGTTTGTGAATGGGGTTAAAAAAAATAATCTAACTCTATAATACAAGCTATCCGCAAGTGCATGTCTTATTAAAATCGGTCCAGCTTTTCAAAGATTAGAACCAAAGAGACGGACAAATTAAAAAAAAAATACTTTTTTACTATATATATTTTCATTTAGTGAAAAGCTGTTACTTTGGTACTACAAACAGACACTTCAATTTTATATATATATATTAATTTGTTTTACCTCTAAGATAATAAATAAACGTATATGACCATCCCTAAAATCATGACTAATATATAAGTGAGGGTAGAAAATTATGTATGTCATACATTGTTTGTCATGTCGCAGGGAATCGAACCCGGGCCCCTCGCGACGGTTTAGCATTTGTCTTCATTTCGCTACTTAGTCTTGAAGGGAGGGGAAGATTGGATATCGATAGCAATAAATCGATAACACAAATGTTGGAAAAAAATATATTAATCTGTTTGTGTGTATGGCATCATAGCTCCTAACGGATAAACCAATTTAGGTGAGGTTTGTTTTACATATGTTCGCTGTAGTGGTCTATAACTAATATTTTTAGTTATTGGACCTCTTTATAATAAAAAATATTGCTTTTTCATTAAATATTCTATTTAAATTAATTTATTCTTATTTTATTTATAAAACAATAAATATTACAAATTCCATTAAAGATTTTTTTATTTCTTAATATAAATAACATATTAAAATAAATTATCGATATCGACATCGCACATCACTATCTCACAGCACAAGGAACATCGATATTAATTAGGTGTTCCTGTACCAAATCACGTCTATCTAATTATCTCCACGACCTTCTGATATTAAATTATCAAAACTCCATCCCTAGGGAAATAACTCCTATTTTTAATATTACGGAAAATTACGTATTATTTTATTGTTTTCGTACAAATTGGGTTAAATTTATAATTTAAATTTAAATTAATGTTATTTTAAATTTAATTTCAGTGACATTGTATTTTTATATTGTTTTATGATTAACTAGCTGATTCCCGCAGTCTTCGCTGGCCACACTATTAATTTGGATGTGAACTTAGACTTCTTGTATACACAAAATGTTTAATTTCTATTTAATATTTAGTGTATTTTTTTTAATTTTAAATAGAGAAATATAATGCCAGCTAAATAATTATAATTTCTACTGCAATGCAATGGGAGAAGAGAGGGAGCGGGGGGTAAACTTTGCAGTTTTTTAATTGTTTTGTTAACTTTGGAACGGTTTGGACCTTTGCAAAATTCTTTCTTATTGCACCTATTCAATATGTCAGGAGTCTTGTGTCCAAATTTCAGCTTTCTAAGTATTATTTTTGGGCTGTAGAGTGATGAATAAGTCAGTGAGTCAGTGAGTGTCTTTGTGTTTTATATATTGAGATATATCAAAATTAACTCTAATATTAATATATATAAATTACGTGTCACGTTGTTTGTCCGTTATGGATCTAAACTACTTAACCTATTTAAATAATATTTTCACACCACGTGCAGTTTGATCAGGCTTAAAAGAAAGGAAAGTTTTCATCTCAATTCAAAATTCTAATGTTGTTTTATTGCAAATAATTTGTTTATTATTCTAATGGCAGATGTTCTCTTACCTTAAATAATTTACTACAATGTAATATAACAAAAACCATAATCACAGCAACGCCTGGTCGGGTCTGCTAGTATATATATATAAATATTTTATGTACGTAAATAAAAAAGTTTAATCTATTTTGGTCCCAATTTTGGTACCAAAATACTAATTCCTAACCCAACTCGGTATGCGCAGCTTAACTAACATTTAACGTGCAGTTAAAGCACAGTTAGATCAAAGGTCCAAATCGCTAAGGAGCAATTACACTGTTAAATTCAGTAACGCTTTGGGCGTATGAAATTTGAATTTGAAATTTTGATACCAAATTAGCTTCAGTGGCGTCAGGCGACAGTACCCACTGTTGGAATGAATGTTGTGTATGTGGAGGACAAACAGATAAATATATATATATATATATATATATATATATATGTGTGTGTGTTTTTTTTTAAAGGTTTTATAAAAAAAAAAAAATTTAATATCAATATTTATTTGTAAAAATAATTTATATTTGAAGATATTAAGCGTTTTCACTAAACGAAAAATTTTTAAATTTAGAATTTTAGGAGATATAAAGAATCATAATTAAATTTAAACTACAAAAATTTATTTAAAAATGTACATGATTAATTTATATATAAAAAATATTTTACAAATACACAGAAGATTGTAGCATTATCTGCATTTAGTGTATACTGTATCAGTCACAATATTAATATCGGGTCGCAGTTCCCGAGGGGTTTCTAAATCATCCGTCCCTGTCGCACCCTCCCCGACAGCTTACAAGGATATTACCAAAAAAATATTCAATATCATATTAAGAACAAGCATTCAAAATAATATAAACTCCATAATACACCAATATTATATTTGTATATTACAAAATCATATTAATTAATATTAATATTGGTAATTAATATTAAATATTTATAAAGGTACATCCACTATCGTCTCCGGTCCCATTCGTTTTATGTTGTAATTTTTCTTATATTATTTATTTATTTATTACGATCCGAGTGATCTATATCCCGTCATGTCTCCTGGTGTTGGGATGCTGGTGTTTCTTGGTTTCTTGGGGATGGATTAACAGGGATTAATTTGTATATTAGGGATAGTTTTTTGAATCTAAATTTAAGTATTATTAAAAAAATATTATCAAGTCTTCTATTAGACAAACTTTAAGAAAAAAAAATGTTTTCCTCTTTTTTTCATCTTAATTTATTTGTTATAGGCAGATTCAAATTAATACAAAAAATATTTTACAATTTAATTCATTCTTAGGCTGGAAACATTGAATTTAGTTTGACAAAACGATCATATTTTGACATATATATATATATATATATATATATATATATATGTATTTAACATTTATTCCTTAAGTTAAAATACAACCCAGTCCCTGGAGGTAGCACTTATACTGTTATAAAGACGTGCTTCACTCTCGTAAAACTTTAGATTTACTGTCCTCTGTAAGTTAACTCAAAAAGCGACTAATTAGTTTTTAAACTATGTATTTTATCGATATTTTACTTATCATAAATATTAATTATATTTCGCTCTTATTATTTGTAATTTTTGTAAGTAATTTTTGGTAGACGATACTAGAATAAAGTTACTTAGATTAGCATATTTACTTAGTTAGACTAGTATATTTAGTTAGTTAGCCTAGTTTATTTAGTAAGACTAGTATATTTAGTTAGTTAGCCTAATATATTTACTTAGACTAGCATATTTAGTTAGTGAGACTAGTATAATTAGTTAGTAAGCCTAGTTTATTTAGTTAGATTAATGTATTTAGTTAGTTAGATTAGTATATTTAGTTAGTTAGCCTAGTTTATTTAGTTAGACTATTTTATTTAGTTAGACTAGAATACTTAGTTAGACTACTATATTTAGTAGTTAGATTAGTTTATTGCATTTACAACATTTTTATATAAAAATACACATAAAAATATTGACACAAAAATATAATAACAGCTAAAACATCGATAAGGTACATCACTATTATACTGTACCAGATGTCAGGCAGGTGATAGATTTCATGGCAATTCAATCGATCCGTTGGTAAAGGATTTTATTTTGTTGCTCTGTCATCGGTTGAAATAAGATTTATACATCTGCTATTGAGTTTTTATATATCTGAGTCATTATTGAGTTTTTGAGTCATTGAATGTTTGTCCGGTCGTCATATCTTTTATATAGTTAGAATTTCTTCTAGGACATTTTAGTTTTAACTTAACACTAAACTAGTGTTCACTTTGTATCAAATAGAAGAGTCAGGAGGTCTTAATTTGATAACATCGAAACAAACCCTTCTGTAAAGACACTCTAAAACACCAACATATAGTGATATATTTCTTGACTTGTAATTTGTTACCCTATTATATATAACTTCAATTTATTTACCTTAATTTACCTTTGAATAACGCGTGAGATGAATTCTGCATCGCCAGGAGGCATGGGATGAGACAAAGCTGAATTATGTTTAAGGATTACCGAAAACTCAATTCTAATTAAGTGGGAGGGGTCTTAATTAGTCCCCATTGTAACATGACAAGCACCGGCAGTTTTGATACAACCGCAGACGGATACACACAGCTCTCAACATACGTGAATATATTAATAATGTGAGCAAAGTTGCGGGTGAAAGATAGTTTTATTATATTTAAATATATTCTCAATGCTCAAATTATCTTTAAAAATGTTTGTGATTTACTGGTTTTTATAAAAATAATATCTATTATGAAAATAATAATATTAAATTAAATTTGTAATGTATGTTGAGTAAAGCAACGAGTAAAAACTAGTGTTATTTTATATATATATTAATTTCAAACCGATTTTTGCAATGCTCAAAACAGACTTAAACAACACTGAGATTTTAACACTTTTTTTTTGTAAAAATAACCTTATATATATATTTTTTGCATTTTTTATAATTTTTTCTATTAATTATACATCTACATTATATTAAATATATTAATATAAAATGTCGCACGCGTTATCCGTCCGTGTGTCACAATGATGTTTAAGCAACAAATCAAAATAAGAGTTTTCAAAACGTTTAACTAAATCACCGTTTCTCCAAAAACTGAGTTTAGATAATTACTAACTCCCAGCTCCTTTCACGCAACCATTCCGGTGAACTAATTAATCTGAGAGAGATATAGATATAGATAGAGCGAGATAGACTATTATAACTATATATTATTTATCCTTTCATAATAATTGTTAGATATTATTATTTTGATTATATATATATAATAAATCTGTATCTGATTGTCGTCTGTACATCTTAGATATTTCGTGTCATTACTGGGGAAATTTTTTATGATGACAAAACTTTTTTTTAAATTTTTGTCTGTTTTTTTTTTTGATATATTATTGTGAGATCAAATTAAAATTTAGTGTTTGTTTTACTTAAATCGATCGAATAATTAAATAGTTGTTTCCATTAAAAAACATATACTACTTTTGAAAAAGTATTTTTGTTAAATTGTTTCAAACTATACAATTTTATTGCCTGCCGAAAAAACGAACGGAGTCGTGGGCACAGCTAGTATGATAATATATATTAACAGACATAATCAAAAATTAAATATATTAAATAATATAGTAACAAATAAAAACTATTTGTTACCACGGGTGATAAGATTTTTTTATCTGAACTTAACGCTACTGATAAGGGATTTTTTGAACAATTTAAAAGACGAAAAAAAAAAGTTATGGAGTAAGTAAGAGGCAATGCGTTCAACTATTAAAAAGTAGTATATATTATACATACCTCACTTAGCGTCGTGGTTACGTTCCAAAAAAAGACGACGCAAATTGAAACGACGCAAAGCGAGGTATATTTCTTAATAGTCGTATTAAAGTAAAATTAGTAACCAATTAAAGATCTGTTTGAGTTAATTTACATTACGCACTTAGCGACGCACGACGTCCGATACGGACCACGCTATACTGATATATTTATTTAAATTCATTTAAATAGAAAAACACATTAGCAATATTTGTATGACTCGATGAATATTTTACATTTAAAAAAAAAAAAAAAAAAAAAGTTTTTTTTTTTACTCTTGAGTTAACTTCAACTTTTTGTATTAACTGTCTTCGCATTTTTTTTTGTTACGAAATAAAAATACTTTAGATAAAAAAAAAAGTTATAGTGTTTTTTTTTACTATTTAGTAAACTTCAATATGTTTTTGTATAACGAAAAAAATTTTTTTTTTTTTTAAAACAGTTCCCAAAATATTATCCTATTTTTTTCTTATAAAATCTTGAAATATATTTTCAAATGAGTTACATAAGTGTACAGTTGTTGTATAATTAAATAAAATTTACAGAAGCAATATCTGTCACATGCGCTATCGACGGACGACAGTGACTTACGCACTCGATAACTTTGACTTAACACCTCGATAAGACCCACGCTAGTGTTGCACATACTTTGCGCACATCACTATTATCTTATAAGTTATACTTCGTGTACGTACTTTTAATTGAGACATTTTTTTTTGTTATTTTTGTTACGTTTATTATTGGTTTTTTTTTTGCTAAGTTATAGTTAGTAGTTTTAAATGTTATTTTTTTATATTTTTGAATGTTGCCATTATTACTTATTTTTTTTGTTTCTTGTTGCTTAATTTGTTTAATGTATTTTTAGTCTTGGTATACATTATAATTGAGACATTTTTTTTCAATGTCATGGTCGGTGTAAACGGTTTTATTTAAGACTTTTTTTTATATATTTTTTTAATGATGTAAGTAATTATATGGATATTGTTTTAGTCTTGGTATACATTATATTTGAGACATTTTTTTTTTTGTTTTTTTTTTTTCAATGTCATGGTCGGTGTTAGTACTTTTATTTAAGACATTTTTTTTATATATTTAATATATTTTTTAATGTCATGATGTAAGCAGTTATATGGATATTTTTTTATTGTTTTTTTATATAAAATTACTAGTTATTAAAAAAATCCTCACCTAACGCCTCGTTGCAGTATAATAGTAATTAGTTAATAATGTCACAGGAGATGGCGGATAGCGCGAGTAGATAACACCGAGGCCAGTCCCATAACTCAGTGATTGTTAATCTGAGACAATAAGATTGCCGGTCTTAGGATTTAAACACATTTGCATATAAAGTCGTTTCAATTATTTTTTTATACATATTTTTTGCGATGTCCGTCTGTCTTGTTAACCAAATATTACAATCTATTAATTGTAACAATCTATCAAAATATATATATTTTTTTTATTATAAAAAAATTATAACATAACCTAACTTAACCTAACTTAGGATATGAACTATGAACACTATGAACTATACCTTATGATAGAGACATATCCAAAATGAACACGGAACTTGTAACTTTATATAACAATAGTAGCGCGGGAATTCTTAATTTTTTTCTTCCTAATTAGACATTTTGGATTTGACAAGTGGGGATTTTGGATTGGACGAGTATTGAAGGGATAGTTATTTTTATATAATAAGAGTGGATTTATCCCAAAATTTGCGATGTGGGATATTAAATAGCAAATGTAACTTTAGAATATAATTGATAATGGTTGTTTGTGTGTCTATAACAAATAAAATAAAAAAATGCAATCTGCAATGCATACTTTTCTAAAAGGTTTAAATTCAAATCAAGTCTAAACTGAAAAAGAATCATCATGACATCATTAAAAAATCTTTGTGAGGATAAAAAACAAGGCAACAAAAAATATTTTTTTTTTCATGATGAGTCTTCTAATACAAAGTGCATCCTATACATTCAAATAATATATCGGTATAAAAAACTCAATATTATATTACTCGTATATCAATAGTATAAACAATAACAAATCACAATAATTCTTATTTCCCAACACTTATTAAAATAACTGTATAATAAGTTTTAATAACTTGTATAATTCATGAAAAAAAAACAATGAAATAATTGAAGTGACATTTCATTATATGCAAATGGCCGCCGGCAATTGGATAGGTCATGTTCAAGTTTATTAGTTTTTGCTGTATAATAACACATTAATTGCCTGGCTACAGTACTACAATACATGTTGTAGTACTATGGTAGTAGTTGATAAATAACTATACTATTTATTTACAACTAAACTTTCCTATAACGGCGAAATACGATTCCAAATTTTGACAATACCTCACCTAATTCATAATTAGTATATAAATATTATTTGTTTTATAAAAAAATCAATGCAAACAAAAATTAAAATAATGTTAAAATAAAAAAAACTATAACGAAATATATAAATAATTGATACACAAAATGACAGATGAATTATCACCCGCCATTTTGAATAATGAGCACTCAAATGAAGGTCAAATGGCCCTTATTATAATAATTACGCTTATTGACTGATAAATTTGCATACAATCCTAGATAACACGCAACATATTGTCACAAAGGGATTGGATATTAATATCGATTTATTTTTATAGATTAAAACACACACACAAACCAAAACGCACACATGGACAAAATGCAAGAATATTGAATATTTGTATAGGACCTGTCAATGTCAATTGTCAGTTTTTTTTTAATTAATTAGTTTGATGCCAAGTAGACTGCCAAAGGTTTCAATTATTATTCCACTTATACTATCAAAACTTAAGCAACAAAAAAAAATCTTTTATGCATAAATAATACTTATGGTAGCTTTTTATTAAAAACTATAATCCGCTTATGTATAATATTTAATGGGTTATAAAAAAAATTAAATAAACAATACTTTTTGTTTTTTTCATACATTTATAATATTAACTTCACAAGATTCATAGAATACTATTATTTGTTAAATCATAATCTTTCTTGAAATAAAAACTATAATTGAGTAAACCTTTTTGCAGACAATTAGCGGGAAGGAAAAATAAAGATTGCATTTAAACCTCTTTGCGATTAATCTTTTTAAAAAATAATCCTTTTTATAAGAGTAAAAGTTAATTGTACTATATTAATATATTCATATATTTTTTAAACTGAAATATGTAATTTTCTATTTTAAGTGTAGCAATTGGCGACAGAGTTTTGGCGCCAACGCGCGTGCCGTTAGCTGTAAACAGTGATCGCAGTTGTTCGAATTTCAAAAACATTAACCGACGTGACGTAGTTTCCGGTGAGCCATACTCGAAACGTTTTTATGTTACAATGTTGGTTACGAATTGTCGTTTCAATACTTTTTTTTTTTTTTTAAACTCCCAAAACAGAAATCATCCCTCCAAAAAGTAAAAGTCCGTAGCGATATTAAAATTTCAAATGTGGCGGGTAAAAAAGTTAATAATTTAGGAGCGAATTTTAAATAGATTCCGTGAACCGTTGTAAAGGCGGGACATTGCTTATGAGTTTGGTTTTGACTTTTTTATTTTCGTCTGGACCCCAAATTAAATTGACGGCGACCTGACTTCGTTTGTCCTCTGTTTTAAAGGCAATTAGAGTTGCCGTGTTTAAAAATGTACTTTATTTATTACAATCTTTTATTTCGGGTAAATACGAATTAGAGTTGCAATATAAAAAAAAAACTAGAAAATCTTTTTCATTATCAACTAATATTAATTTCAAACACAAAATGATTTTTCGAAGTAATTATACCAAATGTCGTTAATATTATTTATTACTAATATATATTATTATAAATCTCGTTTAATAATAAAATTAATAAATTTCGTCTATCGCCATGACATCTGAAGTATACAATTTTAGTCCCAAATGGGCGGAGAAGCATTCTTTATGGTCTGTTTACTTTTATTATTCTATATTAGAATGTCTATGGTTTGTTTATATTAATATTTAATATATTTAATGTTACAGGTACGCCCATTTTATTTTGTTATATTAAACGAAATTATAATTTAAAATCCCTAATAAATGTGATATATAAACAAAATGGCGGTGTTATTTTTATATTATTCAATGAATTACTCTTATTATGTTACATTATTTTATTGTCATGAAATCATATTTTCCTTGTATTTTATTGTCTGCTAAAAAGACGTTAAAGCTTTACATATAATTGTAGTATGGCGCGAATATTAAGGAGGGGGGGAAGGAGGGGGGATGGGATGGATTTCTGTATAGTGCTTACAATATTTACATCGATGGTATTAAGTATCAGTATTGTATATGATTTTGTTTTAGAAGATTTTTTTAATATAAAAAAATGCTGAATATATGTAAAATTATACAAAAATAAAAACCGCCTGTCTGTTATTATATTACTTTTTAAACATTACTATACTTAAATATTTCTAAAATAACAAAAATACACTAAAATAATACTTAAAATACTTACAAAAATACAATAAATACTAGAAAGTAATTTTGAATCTATTAAATGCGTAATTTCATTACTATTTGAATAGAAAAGGACATATCATTGAAATTGTTACAACTTATTATAATTACCATGACTCTTATTTTAATATAGTTAAAGTTGAATTTTGAATAACAATTTCATTATCAATGTTATTACGAAGGTCAAGTTTGTCTGTGTACAAATTATTTACTTATACAAAATATATCATTTTTTTTTTTGCTTATTTTTCTTTTCTTTTTTTTTGTGCTGTCTCTGCTGTTAGCCCTACTGCGTCACCGCTGGGTACATCTTATTTATTTTTATTTTTTTTGTCTTATTATTTATTTAATATTAATTGCCATTTAATTAAATATTAAAAAATGCCATATTAAAAATGTATTATATAATATTGTATCCTGAAAGTTAATTAACATATTTTTCAGGCAATTTCAATATGAATAAGTAAAGTCATAAGATAATATAAAGTTATTGTAATCAGTTAATGATTTGTCGTCATGAGAATAAAGACACCAAATACCAAATAACAATTGACTTGACTCATTTATAATAGTTTTATATACAATATTCGATTATTCGTAGTGTTTGTTTGTTTGTATTAATATGTGAAATGTATAACTGAGAGAAGTCCTTAATTTATTTTGTCTAAAACAAGTAGTGGTAACTATACTGTAGTAGTTTTTAAGAGATAAAAGAAGTTCAAACGGAAAAAATAATAAAATATTCAATAAGTCATACGATAAATAAGATACGAATATAATATATATAAAACACACACACACACGCACACACATACACACACAAACACACACCGTATTTATAATGTTGCATAAAAAGACACGAATAAAAAATATATATATACACTCACACACACACATACAGATACACACACATATAGAGAGTGAGACACTCACACACACACACACACACACAAACACACATACTTACAATATTTCATAATCTAGTAAGCCCAGTCACAACTGAATCCCTAAATAAAATTCAAAATGGACGCAACGCCTATCCTAATCCAATACGCCATAAGCTATCAATACATCAAGACGAATTAAATAGCAGTAAATACATCAGGATGAGCTTTTAGCTCCAGCGCGGAAGCGTCAGCGACCCAGTTTACGAGTTACTTTAGAAAGAACTGGAGTGCTCTCTATATGGGTTAGTGCTCCACTGGCAATAAGATTTTGACTTACCTGTGTTTATTAGCTGTTTTTATCTCCATTTTGTATTTATTTTGCACTATTTTTATTGTATTCAGTTCATTAATACATAATTACGTTAATTTTCCACTCTTTTTATTGTATAAATACATAATTACGTTAATTTTTGTTAATACATGTCATTAAAACCGCCATATTTGTTTCATTTGTCACCATTTTTAATGTGTCATATTTTGAAACAACACACGTTTGTTTCGCTGTTATTCTTGTTAATACATATTTTTAGAAGCGCCATATTTGTTTTATTCGCCGCCATTCTTTAATGACAAAAAAATCACATTATTCGACTATTATTTTGTCATAATTTAATTTAATTTATTAATTACATGTTATATAAATAGCTAAACTCAACATAAGTGAAGTGAACACTGTTTTTAAAACTAAACCACACAAACTACATTAAGACATAAAACATTCATTGGATTCTCGTGAAATTGCTCACATATAAAATGAACGCACTCGACGACCGACCGTCTATTTCGGTAAAAATAAATAAATACGAGTCAGTACACCTCACCACTCGATACTTCTAATACGGATACTTCACAATGTATTTTCATTATATTTTCTTTATTTTATACTGCAAATACTTTAAATAATTAAATATTTATATAATGTCAGTGGTGCCATCTAGTTTGACGCCATTTTGAAAATACAATTTATTGGGTTTATATTTGAATTATCGATTTTTTAATGTTTATAGTACTAGCAGCGCCATCTAGTAATGCGGCCATTTTGAAATGTATACATATAAATAATTGAATTCCATTTGTCTTTAAGATTTTCAGTATATGTGTATAAAAGATACATAAAAAAAATACTCTGTCTCTCTGTTTGTTCCGGATAATCTCTGAAATGGCTGGACCGCTTTTAGAAGGATTTTCACCGGATAAAGAATAACTTGGGTTAGTTTTATTTAAACAACATTCCCCGCGAACAAAGTCATGGGCACAGCTTATATTATAATATTAATATTTGAAGCCAAAATATTTATAATTTAAATCTAAATATTATAATCTAATATTATACTAATTATATATATATTGTTATTATTATCAAATGTAACATTATGTTAGTTTATCCAGATATGGCACTTGATAACGCGGAGAAGTGATTTCACGAAATATATATAGATACTGCGGGTTTGTCTGTTTGTTTGTTAGGTTTTGCTTCAATATATCATTATTGGATTTGTCTTGTCTTGTTTTATAACAGTTGCTATTTCTAATATATATGAACTTTGCGATTGCGATCGCGTTCGCGATTGCGATTGCGATTGCGATTGCGTTTGCGATTGCGTTTGCGATTGCGATTGAATTTGCAACCACTACACTAGTAATAGTAATTCTTTTTTTCTATAACGAAAATACAGTCATATATTTTTAATTTACTTCATTCTATATATGATACAGATTTTTAATAATAATAACAAATAGTCTCGTCCCTCCCACTATTGCACTACAAGAGATTGTTAAACGCTCTCAACCACACCCGGCCATTTTGTAAATTTGTGACCGCTAGTGACCCTCCGCTTCAACATTACGAGGGACTGTCCTAATTACTAACTGTGGTTTAAATTTTAATTAAAATATATATATATTTTTTTAAATTTATTTTAAATGTTATTACATTCTATATATATATATCAATATATTGAATACTGTTTGTTGGTGTATTAATTAAAATAATTATTAAATATATTAAATATAGTTATAATTAAATATTTGGGTAATCCAGCACGTGTATCATTAGTGCCGCCATTACGGTAACCGTGGTCCAGCAAACATTAAATTATAATAAGCAAGAGACGAAGCAGCCTCAGCGACGCCCATCGACTTATACCGGCTCCTTGCTAGGGTTACCACGGGTTTGGGAATTTTGGGAATTTTTATTTTTATATATAAAAAAATTTTGTTTATGATCATTCAAACTCAAGTATATAGTAAAACATTCTTGTGTTAGTTTTTGTATGTTTGTTAAATATATTAAAAATAAATATAAAATATAAGAATATATATTAAAAAGAAATATAAGATATAAATATATATATATATATATATATATATATATATATATATATATATATATATATATATATCTTATATATATATATATATATATATATATATATCTTATATATATATTAAAAAGAAGGACAAGATATAAGTAATAATAGACTAACCTATATTATTTTACAAATATGTATAACATAAAAAACACATCTTCAATATTGTAATTAACTACAATTATTATAAAAGTTACAATAAACACACACACTGTCCGCGTTTGTAACACTTACACTTATTTTAAGTTATGTCTTTACAGTACTTATTTTGATAAGTATAATATCATAGTCCTGACACATTTGATACAAGTGATCAGTACTCAAAGTGTAAAATATATAAACACACACACACACACACTCAAACACGCACACACATATAAATATATATATATATATATTGTTTCCCACAAGCCATGGTCACCGTACCCAAACGTGGGAACCGTACTCGTACGCACCAAAACTGCGGGCGGAGCCGACACAGCTTTGTTTTTATAATATTAGTTAGTAATATCCGGGCGTCTTCAACATTATTATCATTAAATCATTATACATATATAATTACACTCGCTATATTATGACATCATTTTGACAATTTTTTTATTTAGATATAATATAAATTCAATTGGAGTCATCACATTTGATTGATAATAAAAAAAACATCAAATTAATAAAAGAAATCAATACAAAAAAAAACACATCGGGTAAAAAAAAATATTATACAACCTTTGACTTCATATTACACATAAAACCCAAAAATAATCACCAAACAAACAAACTCACAAAATATTAAATAATTTCAATACAAAAAAAAACATCCTATATAAGAAAATTAAATGGTATTTCTAAAATAACCTTCAGTTAACGTTAACACTTGAGGGACGTGACAAGATGACATCTGTCCGAGACGGTTCATTTACACGGCTTTAATTATATTTGCCGTAAAGGTCAATGAACTTTGTGCATTAAACACCCTGTACGTGCTGGCAGCTACGTTAATTTAAAAAACTATATTATTTTTAAAAACTATAATTTAATTTAAATATCGAACTTGAGACTCAATTACGTCATAGTTAAAAAATATTTGAATATAGAACTCAAATCCGTCACCCAAAGGCATGTGGAACGAAAGCATAAAAGAATAAAAGATAGAAAAGAAATAAAAGATAAAGAAAAAGCAAAAGGTATAAAACACAAACGCGCCGGCGCCCGCGCCCCGCTGGCGATCTGTTCTAAACGCCCTCGCCCGCTGGCTTCATGTACACGGGGTGATGTTATTTTATATTAATATATATATTATTTAATTTTATTTTTATTACTACATTGATTAGTTGATTTTAATACTTAGTTTTTTTTTTATTTCGTTATGTTTTTAAAGATATCGTATTTCAACATAACATATATATTAATACTAGGATCCGCCAACCGTGCGCGGCGGGTGTTGAGCTGACCTCTCTCCTTTCTTCTTTTCTTGATAACTTTTCAATGGCTAAACATTTTTTCAATCTGTTTTCGCTATATCATCCGCGTTCGGCTCAAACACACATGAGAACATTTTTAGCTCATTATCTCGTCGCATGGAGACAACTAAACACAAAAAAGGTCTCCCAAACGGTTAACAGCTTCACTTACGCTCAGCTCAACTATTAACATTTAAATCCTATCACCCTGTATACATTTATGAAAGCCTCACAATATATAATCTGATATTTTGTTAACATTTGCGTTTTTGTCATAAAGGAATACCATTCAGTTATTAGTTGACACTAGCGGGTAATCGATTCCCGTTATATCGATATTAAATCGATTATAATCGATTATTCATCGGCGCCTTTGTATTCGGATGATTAAAAAAAATGTTCTAATGACATTTTTTCTATTACGCCCCGAAGCTCATTAATAATGATGAGACATGATTTCTTTGTCATGTGTACGTCATTGTAATTACATGACTCTGATACGAGCCGAGCTGAAGTGACGAGGGAATTTTGACAATAAAGTCATGACTTTCTATATATATATATATATATATATATATATATATATATATATATATATATATATATATGTATATGTAAAAAAAAAATAAGTTTGTTTGTAATTCCAAATTAACAGCTTTTCATCAAATGTACTTAATTTTTTTTTCTGTCTGTTTGTTCTGGTTAAACTCTAAAACGGCTGAACCGATTTTAGCAGAACTTTCACCGGATAGCGGATATTATAAGGAGTAACTTGGCTATTTTTTTTTAAATAAATTCCCGTGTGAAGTCGTAGTAACAGCTAGTATTTCAATACAGATATTTATTTACTGAGACATTAAAAACCATCCTGTATATGTCCACAGCTGGGCATAACCCACTACGCGAATGGGTTGGTGGGTCACATTTTTAAAGTTAGTGACATCATTTTGCACGACATCGAACCTGAGACAATCAAGCTTCAATATAAAACTTTTTCTATACATTTCTTGTCATTTTTCATTGACAAAAAAAACAGTATCCAGGCGATGACATTGCGATTATAATACCATAATTATTTATCCCAAAATACCCTCTATCCCATTGAGATAAGGCTCTGCTGCTTAACAATAAAAAGTTTAATAAACCGAAGGGTCCTGCTGTAAAAAATCTTATACAAGGTGTGACGGCTGTCACTAAAACGGTAAGACTTTTAATTTTGCATGAAATGACTTTCTGGAAACTGTTAATTGTAGGGCATTTTTTTAAACAGAATTTGTTATCTCTCTGCTCTCTCTCTCTCTCTCTAACTATTTTATAATAAAAAAAAATCTTGAATATATATACATATATTAATTGTATGTCCGTTTATGTTAAAAAACTGCTAACCCATTTAATTTTTTTAATTTAATTTTTATTAATAACTCGTATAAAATATTTCTTAAAATAAATATTATTTTATTAACAATATTAAATCTTATTTAACACTAAACCTACCAAGTACCGGTCAAATTGACCGTTCTTAAACTTTTGTAAAACTTACACATTTTTAAACGTTATAATATCGTTATCAAACTACATGACAATTCTTAGAATATACATGTAATATTTTCTACACTCTTTACTTTTAGTTATTTCCATTATTACCAGCGTTATATAATGATATAACTTTTAATTACCGGTCAATTTGACGGCGTGCGGTAGGAACAGGTATACAAGAATTGTCGGTAGGTTTAGTGTTAAAGTTAAAATCATCTCAGCACATGTGTAAGAGGTTATAACTTTATTGCTGACTCATCGCGATCCAATTTGGCAGCAGATGGCAGCTAACATTGACAATATGAATTAGATAGCCATCTAGAAGATAGATCTATAGATAGATAGATTTGTAGATATAGATATATGTTAATTTTCTTATTTTAATTACTATCTTTAATATCTTATTATTAAGTAAAACATTGTCAATATGATTTTATAGCCATCTAGAATATAGATAGATAGATAGATTGGTAGATATAGATATATGTTAATTACAAGCTTCGATGTATTAGGTAATTTTGAATAATACATATTATTGTCATTACCTTATTCTTTATTACCACAGGTAACAGGTAAGTATAAATAACTATAATTTGAATGGTACAGTAATCTTAAGTTATATTTCTTATCATTATAATAAATTGAGTTATATATATATATATATATATATATATATATATATATATATATATATATATATATATATATATATATATAATATCTTATTTTCTGTTAAGAATAATCCAATCACATTAAAAATCCGATTTTAGAGGAACTGTTATAAGTCTTATTGGAAACTCATTACCAATAAGAGTTTTTTTCAAGCTCTTATCATACGTCATCTCTACTAGAAAGTATAAGAGAGAGAGAGAGAGAGTATGAGAGTGATTATCTCTTCATAGTAGAGTTACTATTTACAAAGTCCATGTGCACTTCTTTTAAAGCCATCCACATACTTTAAGCTATTCTCATTACTTGCTGCCTTCTGCATTAAATGATAATTTCATTACCTACTTACATACATACATACATACACACATACACACATACATACATACTACAACTATATGAATACGTCTTTTAATAAGTACCAAAGTAATTTAACAGACGTACCCATGCCTCAGAGTAGGTAAAGTCCAAGGACGTCATATGTATGTGACTAGAAAATACCTCAAGTTTTGTTGGTTAGAAACAAAAATTTGTTATAATAAAGAATATATATAGAATGCTAAATTTCTCAAGATAGCACTGGTTTATTTGCTAGTGACGGTTTAGAGGTCGCAGGTTCGGTTCCTGACAGTTTCAATATTATTTTTTTTTAAACTATATGATATTTTAACAGCTACTATTATGGCTTTTGCAAAATGTATCATATATTTCATGACAAAAGTCAATATATATATATATATATATATATATATATATATATATATACATCATACTCTAATAACTCAAGTCCATAGAACACTGATAAGAAATTATATTACGTTTGATGTAATTCTGATGACAATTATAGCATTTACATTCCTAATAACAACCTAGACACATTGCAATTAAACATCACACTATAACTACACCACGGTTACATATATAACATTAAATCAAAATAGTTAATTAATTTTTATTGCATTTATGATTCCTCCTCAACATTTCTGTTTAGTCCAATACGTTTTTGTCTTATCTTCCATTTAACACTAAACCTACCGACAATTCTTGTGTACCTGTTCCTACGCACGCCGTCAAATTGACCGGTAATTAAAATTTATTTTATTATATAACGCATTTAATAATGGAAATAACTAAAAGTAAAGAGTGAAGAAAATATTATATGCATATTTTGATTGTTGATGTTTGATAACGATATTATAACGTTTAAACATGTTTAAGTTTTACAAAAGTTTAAGAATATCAATTTTACCGGTACTTGGTAGGTTTAGTGTTAAATATCTAATATATATTTATAATTCATTTCAGTAACAGAGTTTGTTAAAAATATTAATTTAACGAACAAAAAAAACGTAAACACCAACCACGTGACAGGGAGTCGACCGCGCAATTGTCAACCCGATGTCATTGGGTACGGACGACGTTTGCGATTGGCTGATTGTGTCGCGGGCGGTCATGCGACATCTGTGATTGGTCGCTTTTGTCACAACGGGCGGGGCTAGAGCGTTCCGTTTTTAAAATATCCACGTGGTTTTGTTTGTTGTTTTTTTTTAAATTGGAATATAAATTTAAATTCAGTAATATATGGTAATGATTGTAATAAGAGGTAAGAGGTAAGGTGAGTAATGTAAAGCCCGCACCACACATAGGACGGTGACTCCCGGGCGAGCTGTATCGATCGCTCCGTCTTGTGTCGTTTGACCTCGTTTTTTCTTATGTTTAGGTGTGGCTTTACTTTGGGTTGTGACCTAGGGTTGGCAATATTTAATTTACTTATCAGTTTTCAGCTTAGTATAGTAATATATTATGGGTTGTGACCTAGGGTTGCTAATACTTACTTTAATATTGACAATTATCAACTTAGTAATATATTATGTGAATTATAGATATTATTAAGAAAATATTTTTATTTTTTAATTTTATATAACTTAATTTCGGTGTATTAAATACGTTTATATTTTGTTGGATTAAATGTTTTTTTTTTAATAATAAAACTTTAATTTGAATAATTTGTTTAAGTAGTTGGTTGTAGGAGGTATTCTTGAAATAGGTAAAGGTCAAACAGTCTTCCTATTTCTTAAAATAACATTTACGATGCGATAGAGATAAGTTTTCAAGTAGCTATATAGATATTTATCACATAAATTAGTTAAATCCACATTTATATACATATATATGTATATAAATATATATACAGAGTATAAATATATATACAATGTATCACTTGCTATAGGTACCTACTATTTTATAATTTTTTAGTTACTTAACACTAAACCTACCAAGTACCTACCGGTCAAATTGAGCGTTCTTAAACTTCTGTAAAACTTGCACATTTTTAAACGTTATAATATCGTTATCAAACTACATGACAATTCTTAGAATATGCATATAATATTTTCTTCACTTTTTACTGTTACTTACTTCCATTATTACCTGCGTTATATAATAAAATAACTTTTAATTACCGGTCAATTTGACCGCGTGCGTAGGAACAGGTACCTATACAAGAATTGTCGGTAGGTTTAGTGTTAAAGGATTCATAGTTTAACATAAAACTTACAATATATGAAATAATAAAAGGTTTATCAGGACTCGTAATGAAGTTAAAATCGATTCGTCGCGATCCTTCCGCCAATGACCATTAAGTTTACAACCTACTGCTATAGACACGTACCTACCTACCTACTCGTAACACGTAAACCATCGAACAACTAATTGCTTTCGCTTCAAACTTAATCGCTATGAGTAAATGATACATAAAGGTATGATGAGTTCTGAGCTCGTGTGTGTGTGTGTGTGTGTGTGTGTGTGTGTGTGTGTGTGTGTGTTCATTAGTAAAGTTCGACTTCAAGGTTGTGTTAGCATTTCCCTTTTTTAAATCTTTAGTCATCAAATTATAAAATTTCCTTTAAACTAAGTTAACACTAAACCTCCCGACAATTCTTGTATACCTGTTCCTACCGCAAGCGGTCAAATTGACCGCTAATTAAAAGTTATTTTATTATATAACGCAGGTAATAATGAAAATAACTAAAAGTAAAGAGTGAAGAAAATATTATATCCATATTCTAAGAATTGTCATGTAGTTTGATAACGATATTGTAACGTTTAAAAATGTGTAAGTTTTACAAAAGTTTAAGAACGGCCAATTTGACCGATACTTGGTAGGTTTAGTGTTAAGTGGTAGTGTGTAAAACATTTAAGAATCATATTATTTAATATGTAAGGAAAGAGAGAAAGAGATAGAGAGTACAGCTTCCCTTTCACACTCTTTTATATTTATAATAACAATGGAGTAACATCGAAAATTTGATTAAAAAGTCACTTCAGTGTGAAATGTTCAAGCAATTTTGGGTTTTAATCGATTGTGTTAAAGTTGTGTTTCATTTGTATAGATTTGGACAAACAAGATGCTATCTGTATGAAGAGATATAAATAAGGCAGAAATTGAATTCAATTATTTTGTTTTATCAGATCGTGTCCTGTGAAGTGATTGTTTTGATTGTTTATAGTGATAGTTTATGTCACACCCTAGCTATAGATATAGATATAGATAGATTGGTTTTTACATAACACGAATATAGTTTGAGTTGTAAATATTTATTTTATACACTTTGAAAACATTTTTTTTTGTTACAATATAATTATTTATCTATTTAACCCTGAAATCTCTCCCCGATCTAACTCAATAAATAAACACCCCCTAATATATATAAAAGTAAATAATCTTGATAATTTATAAAGCGATATTGACACGTTATAATCAAAGAATCGGTTCTTAAGAGATTTGCGATAACGATAACAACCTTCTCGGAATTCGAAATTCGAATATTACATTTCGTTTTTTATTATATAAAAGGCCTTACAATAAATGCTTCAGAATTCAAATTTGGAACTGCGTCGTGTAACTCGGATTTTATATTTTTTTTATTTTTAAAAACGACCAGTGTTGACAGTTAGGAGAAATCGAGTCAGCGGGATAAGGGGAATCGATTTTAATGAGTTTAAATTGAAATTTTCAGAACGGTATCTGACGGGTCGGAATGAAAGCAAGAAGAGAATAACATCTTTTTTAAAATTACATTGTTATAACTATAATTACGATTAAAATGTCTGAACATTAATCGATATTCTAATAACATAGCGACATCGATACAATACCTTATAATAAATAATCGAAACATCTGCACTAATTATTAATTGTTTATAACTTTCTAAACGCTATTAATACTAGGCAGATATAAATCCCAACAAAACACATGGCAACATTACATCTGTCAGGCAGCGATTAAAAGAAAAAAAAAAAACGAACATCATACATTTAAACACCCAAATAACTTTGATCTTTAATTTACAACACTGCAAGATATTTAAGAGGTCCCATTACACTGGCCGCACGCGCTGTTGAGCGTTCGGAACGTCACCCAGATTACATAATCCCTCGGCTGATATGATGCCATATGATTGGTAGGTCAGGTTACGCTGGTGGCACGTCAGCGCCGCGGGCGGCAGATGACCGCAACATGATTTATGAATTGCATTTACATTCGTAAATGTGATCTCTGTAATTATGGTCGTTCCAGTTTGTGTGACTTCACTTCTGTGTTACATTACATTAATATACTATAATAGACAATATCGATTTTTAATCGATTTAAAAAAATCGATTTTATCTCAACAAAAAGCCATTAAAGGATGTGGCGTTCTCAATACATTTTTTTTTTACCTTTCTTTATCCGGTTAAACACAAGGTATAACTTCCTTTAAATAATCGAATGTATTGTCATAATATATAAGAGTTATTTGAACAAAAAATCAATTTATTCTACGAGGCGTGACACGGTATCCCTAAAAACTAAACAAACCATCCCGTATCAACGGATCCTTTCATAATGATTCAACTAAAACGGGATTGTCATTAAATTTCAAGGTCCTTTGTTAACGATGTTTCCACGCCCTTTGTTATTAACTTTTTTAAGTTAAAATAGATTTAGTTTTTTGTTAAACATATGAAATAACTGTGTCAATAATATAATTATCATAGAACGTCATATTCGGCTAAATAAATATGATTTACGCGTTCCGCTCAGGTGTCGGCGCATCTGCTGTACCGAGGTACCATGGAAGGGTCATATTATATCGATTTATGGATATTCAAATGATCCCTTCGCCTTTAACAGATGTGTTTTGACATTATTTATATTATATTAAATGTATGGTTTGGTGAAGAGATGAGTAATCGTTTTCAACGAATATTTTTTTGACTCAATTTGATTATAAATTTAATTTAATGTAATGAATCAGATATAATATATACAAAATGGACTATTTAATTTAATAAATTACTATATTTATGAATAAATAACTAAAACACTCACTTTTCTGATAATAAGTAAATTTTTAATTAAAATCAAAGAAAAAATATATGAATTTTACATCTATTAATAACTAAAAATACTAATAAAACACTCCGTATCCGTCTGTTTGGTTGTAATTTAAGGCTGTATCAATTTCTATAAATGGATCAATTTACGCGACAAAGCGACATGATTAATAGCGTGGCGACATCGCGGGCGTGTGAACCGCGCCTTATGACCGTAATTACCAACCTT
Organism: Melinaea menophilus ssp. n. AW-2005; assembly: GCA_918358695.1. Lineage (NCBI taxonomy): Eukaryota > Metazoa > Arthropoda > Insecta > Lepidoptera > Nymphalidae > Melinaea > Melinaea menophilus. Next base: position 10,538,646 of record OU911040.1, on the reverse strand, counting down.
ACCATACCTTACCATACACGGGTAAGTTATGAGTAATATTTACTATTATATTAATATTATTACATTTAATTTATTATTATTACATTTTATTATACAAATATATTTATTTTTATTTATTTATTTATATCTGTTCCACATTGAATCATAATCAGTGATTACTTGTGTACGTCAAAATGGAAGTGTCAGGAGGGCCTATTTCGATACCAGATTTATCGTAATAAGCCCTTCTGTAAAAGCACTGTCCAACTTAATGTTAAAGCTATGAGGGTTCCAAACGCGTCCTAGTCTGAGAAGAACCACACAACAAACTCAGCCGGATATATATTTTTTTATATTGTGATCACTGTTTCACAAATATCAATCTTAAAAGCTATTTTGGAACAACTAGAACCGTCGCAATATAATGAAAAAAATAATAATAATAATGATAATAATAATAAATAAAAATAGGCCTGCTACATATAATTTATTTTAATAAATAAATTAATATTTAAATAAGTTATTAATTAATTGTTATTGTAAACATTTTGTTAAGTGTCAATAATTGTTACGCTCAGGGCGTCCTGTTATCACCAATTATGCAAATTTTGACGAAAAATTTACGTATTTAAGGTAATCGTGACGACAACCAGCACTTATATTTAATGATTTTATATTTTTAATGTTGCATAAATTGCATTTATGTAAACAAGTTAAATTTATAACAATATTTAATTTAGTTTTTAAACTGTATTAAATAAATGGGTATTTTATTTTCTATTTCTACCCACAAACAAGTAATAGAAGACTGTGGGTTTACAAATTTTACTTTAAATTATCATTACTTTATAAATTAACGACATATGTTGATAAAAATTATCAAACGACAATCGAGAGTAAGGTCGTTGATAAAAGAAATTTTTAACCACAAAATTGCCAAATTTGACCACAATTCGTTATCACGTTAACAATAATTTCAATTTACGTAATTGTATCAAACATACATAAAAACTATACACATATATATATTTTATTGGATTGGATTGGATTGGATTATTGTACATTAAACTATAATTATAGTTCTTTTAAACGGCCATTACAAATTCTATTTGATATGCAATTAACCCTTCAGGCCTGTCCCGTCCTTTGTTAACCCCCATTGTGTCAACTGTCAACCCATCTGAATTAAAAGTGGGTGTATTCAGGACGTTGGAGGGGCTGTGAGGACCGAATGACAGCAAAAGAGTGGGTTATTTCATTGTTAATTATCATGTTATTTTATGTGTTTTTTTTTATTATTTACAGCGATTTTTTTGATAGAACGAACGAAAGAACGAATGAACAAATAGCGTATGAAGTCCCAATGACAGCTGTCTGTGACACGCGATGTTTGACACAGACAGCAAGTACGCTTTTATTATATTTATTAAACAAATATTATTTTTAATAATTCACTTAACTGTCCATAGAATAGAAAATAGAGAAAAAAATATTTATTATTAAATTCAATAATGCCTGAAATCTATCTAATCTAATCTATATCTAATCTATGTCTAGTTGTAGGTCTATTAAAGAAGGCTGATTTTATACACCAAATATATCTAACAAAGGTTTTCGATAAAAACACTCATTCATTAAGGAGCTATCAATACAAATATATACATACATTAAACTCACAACACTCCTAATTTCTGTCGGTTAAAACATTAATATTTTGCTAACCGTAGGTACTATATAATTGTATGTTGTTTACAGCGATCGGACAGTCTTGAGCATTGAGTATGTATTGCAACGCGTTCACACCTACTTGATTACGTGTTTATTTATTATTATCATTTCTATTACAACATAGACCCTTTGTTTGAGATATCTTCTCCTTTGTTACTTTGTTGCATAGGTCGCATTTTTAAGAGATTTTATATTTATATAATAATTGAGCGAAGCGAACGAAGTGAGCGGAACGTTTTACTGGAGACTTTTTACATTCTTTGTCACAAATTCGCTCGAAAACTACTTGATGGAAAATTATGAAACTTTGAAATCAAAAAGACACACATTAGATGATGGTTTTAAAAAAAAAATTGAAAAATTTCCTTAAAAAATTTTTTTTTTTTTAGTATCATGTCAAAAAACTGATATCTCATTGAAGTCAATGGGAATCGATAAGTCAATACACTGGGCTCGCTTCTCTCAATATGCAAACGGCACCCGAGATTTCGCGAGCGCAGCGAGTCGAAATTGTGGGTTTGTTGGCGCCCCTAGTAGTAAACATTTCTTTTTTACGACTGTACGTCGTACGGGCTGGCTCGACCGAGGTACTTTACAGAAGTAACTATTAGGAATTCCTACTTTAAATAAGAACGTTATCTTTAAGTCCAATCCTTCCTCTTCCCTTTATCCTCTTTCATTTCTTTCTCTCAAGAGTAGTTCTATTAGTATCTATAGTTCAACATTTCACATCCATGTAAGTACGATGAGCAAAAAAGTAGGTTTTTTATTTTATTTTATGTATTTTCTCTTACAACCGTACCTAACTGTTCATCTATACCTAACCCCAAACTCGCCCAAACACCAAACGGAACCAAACAAGTGATTATAAAATGGCGTCTCAGCTCACGCTTGACTAAGTTTCAATCCTTGCTCAAATAACAGGGGTTGAACGCAAATATCTCAATTACGTCGTTTATTAATTCAGTGGGGTGATTGTTAATCATGCTTTGTCTTGCTAAATATTAGAAATCGTAAGGGGGTTGGGGAGGGTCGATGGGGGTTGGTGGGGGATGTATGATAATATACTGTAGGTAACTGTAGAAGGTAATAAATTGCAATAATATTTTTAATTTTATGGGTTAAACCAAAAATCACTAAGAATATTTTGATCTCAAGAAAAAAATTTTATATTTCAAATTATTTTAATAAACAAAAACAATAATAAATTAATATTTTATTTTGTTTTTAATTTAATTTTTATATTAATAAAACTTTTTTTTCATAAAATCTGATTCAGTTAGGATCAAATTTCGGCAAAATATTTGTAACAGCAGTCTAACAACCATGAGATAGTGTGAACGCCATGGGAGCGACCAGCTGGGTCCCTGATAACATACCTTAATGTCTTTTGAGATTATAGGTATATATATATATATATATATATATATATATATATATATATATATATATATATATATATATCTTCAACTAACAAAATGTATTGGATGATTTTTTTGTAATTAAATATTAAATTAAAAAAATAATAAATCATAAAAAAAATACATATATATATATATATATATATATATATATGTATAATGTCAATTGCAGTAGTTCTTAGATTACAAGCGAACAAACAGACACACAAAAAATTACAATATATTATAATATTATACATTTTGATATATCAAAGAGTTTCATCGCATTCATATATTAAATATTAATATACATACGGACATATAAAATACATATAATAATGAAATTCAAAACGTTAGATAAGAATTTAAATGAAGCACACTGTCTAAGGGCGGCGCAGGAAGGGGTAAGTTGTTTTGCAAATCGAGGGTGACGCCAAATTATTCGATAAGGGATACAACCCTAAGTTATGTAATTATATTCTGAACACCCCACATATATATATATATATATATATATATAAAGCTTCTTCGAACGAACAGACAACAATCACCACAAAATGATATTTTTAGATATTTCGTTTGAAATAGAAGCTAATAAAAAAATGCAATTTTTGTTCCATAAAACAATTCATTCGGTTTTATCGGGTTTTTTAATATATTTTTTGTATATTTCATTAGAAAAAAAACGAACTAAAACTTGTCTTTTATATGTTTTTTTTTATAACTCAAAAACTAAAACAATAACGCTAAAGAAAGCTAAAATTATGATATTTTTTTTCAAAAACAGAAAACACACACACACATTCATTATTATCAAAATATTATCTTCACCTCGTTATGGTGTGCCTAATTCTACTATTACTTATCTTTACCATAAAAGATATCCCATAAGACACCATAATTCACGTATCGCCTGACCCGGGGCAGTAAACCTTCACTATAATTTGGACAGACCATTATGTCACTTCCTTAAGATATATATATATATAAAATTGTACTATCTGTCTGTAATTCTATATTAACTGCTCTAAATTAATATAAAACTATAAACATTAGTTAGGAATAAAAATGTTTGTCTCTCTGTTTGTTTGTTCTAATCTCTCTGCTGGATTCAGACAAGATTTTCAGTGTATAGTTAAAGTTATTTTAAAAAACGTATTCAGTTCGAACGAAGCCATGGGCACAGCTAGTATATATAAAAATAGTAATGACAGAATCTATTCGTATTTATGTCATGATTCAAAAAGTATTTATGAAATACACATTCAAGGCCTAAGTATAGTTTTCGCGAACTTCTCATCACATTCGCAGCACGTAACACTAAACAGATTTTGATAATGTTCAGACAATTTAATAGATAAAGTATTTACTGCGTAATATGTTCCAATAAATAAAATCAAATTCCAACATATATAATATTTAATAAAAATATTAATTAACCTAAACTCTAGTTATATTAATCATTGTCAAAATTAAATCTCAGATTAAAATATCTATTCCCAACTAAATATATATTTATAGCTGTATAAATAATTTACAATCACTATCATCTAAACCAGACCTCAGTCGGTGAGATGAGACGGGTCACACAGACCGACGGATAAAAACTGTTTTAACTTTAAGCCCTTAAGTGTCCAATTAGCGATGTAGTGTAAAAAGTGTAAAAACGACCGGCGACACTCCGACCCCAAATTTACACTGTACCAAGATTACGAAGATCTTCACATCTCACAGATAAGATTTGATATATTTTTCATATAACTAGGATCCGTGCGCTGCGGGTTGAGCTGAGCCCCCTCCCCTTTTAAATAAAATATAATATAATATTTTATATTGAGGTGAGCGTAAGCGAAGATCTTAACCGTTTGGGAAACCTTTTTTTGTGTTTAGTTGTCTCCAGAATGCGATGAGATAATTAGCTAAAAATTTTCGCATGTACATTTGAACGGAACGCGGATGTTATAGTGAAAACAGATTGAAAAAATGTTTAGCCATTCAAAAGTTATCAAGAAGAGAAGAAAGGAGAAGGGCTCAGCTCAACACCCGCCGCGCACGGTTGACGGATCCTAGTATTTATTTATATTTTTTTTTTATTTAGTATATTTTATGTGATGTTGCTAATAATCGTATTTCTAGGTTGACGATCGGCAGCGCGAGGTTCTGATAACGTTAAGTCTATGAGAAACAGTTTTTTGACCATCATTTCTTAACGAAATGAGATATTTTAATTATGTTTTTTTTAAAACATGCCCATTCACAAACTCTACAGGTCTGTAAATTTTCATTTAAATCGGTTTAGTAATTTTTATGTGATGTTGCTTCAAAAAAAAGTAGCGCTTCGCTTAAGCTCAGCTGAATAATTCTATTAATAAAATATTCAATACAGAATCATGAAGACATGAAAGAAAAAAATAATTAAAAAATATATAAATAACATTATTTTAATCACGTATTTCTGGAGATTTAAAATAAATAAATATAAAAAAATATTAAAATTGTATGAAATGATGCCGCCTCTGTAACATTCCCAACACACTAGAGCGGTGTCTCAACCGAGACTGTCACAACACAATGCAAAATGATTTCTTTGTACGCTGTTGTCCTTATTAATTCTTAACTTTTATGCGTCAAAGTGAATCATTTCAAACATTTTATTATGTTCACCGTATTTCCGTCCTTATTTCTCATAAAATAAAGACGAAATTAGTTTAAAAGATACATATTTACTATGCTTTTTGGGTCGGTGTAATAATAAATGACAAAAACAGCAGTAAAATCCTTTTATTGCGTGCGACTTTTTGAAATTATTAACCGATTTTTACGGAATCCGTACACTTTTGTATGAGGAACTGTGAATCGAGGTTTATGTATATATTTTTTTTTGCTTATTTATATATCAATTTAAATAATAATAATTTGAATTTAGTAAGACTAAGTGTTTTTTTTTATTTAAAAAGCGATATTTTTCTTTTATTTACATATCAAGAAAAAAAAAAACATTTTTAAATAAAAAATTTAAGTTAATAAGATATTTTTTTTCCCTTTCTTGTTGTTATAATATTTTCAAATAAAAAAAAATATATTAAAATACATAGCTTTTTCATTTACATGTTTGCTGAATTAAAAAACTTAACAAATCCGAACGAAGCTCCGAAGCCATGGATCCTATTAGCGGAGGCAAACTGTTTAAAAGCTACTGGACTTAGCTCAGTCAATGTTTGTGGGTTTTGTGGACTCAGGCCTGGGAGTCGTGTGTACCTGATAATTAAATGTTTTTGACCCCTGTTTTGTTTTCTATACTTTGTTTTTTATTTTAATATTATATAAAAAAAATGCAATATTAATTTAAATTATTATTAAAATATTATTTATTTTTTATATATATATATTATTTAATTATCTTTAAGGATGGTATCACTTATCACTAGCGCCACCAGCGGTGGTCTCCAGAAACACTAATCATTTCAACACACAAACCGCCTTTACCACGCCGACTGTGTACTTTTTAAATATCACAAACAACGACGTAAGTACGTCTCTTAGTATCCGACCATTCTGAGCGATTCCGACGAGTCCTGGTTGTGTGACCGTACCATTTGACATCCGTCGTTTCGGTCTGTGCGATAGCGACGAGTTTAGAAACGTCAAACACACGCTAATGCTTGTTTGCTGCAGACCACCGCCTGGTGTTTACCTCTTTAGCGTCTGAGGTCCACTTTAAGGGCGCATAATGGTACGTTTAGACCACGAATACTGTACACTACATCGAGTGTCTAAAACTAGTGTAATTGCAAAATTGATGCGACACTTGTCAGTGTCTAGTGTATTGTTTTATAAGAGTTTTATTATTTTCGTAGAAGCTAGAGCTTAGAAATTCATAAGGACTCTCCATAATGGAAGAAAGAAATTGGATGAAAAAGGAAGACAATTTCCGTACTTAAAAATATATTCAGACAAAAAAATCCGTACAAGCACAAATTGCGACAATAATGTCTGACAATATGTCGTAAACTAAACGTACTTTAACAATATTATTATATATAAACATCTAATCTATATGTCATCATATATATATATAATACAAGTAATTTTCTATATCAGTCACCCTCAATAACCCAGGGATGGACAAAAAATGGTCCCAAGCCCCCTTTTAATCAGCGCAAACCCCCGTAATGAAATCTGAAACGCCATTATGGGATTAAAAATAATAACTGCCGTGTAAGGGATGGGGATGGTCAAGGGCCCTTAGTGACCTATTGACAATATATATATGTATATATATAAAATTTTATATTTGTCTTTATTTTCATAAAGCATCCTTACATTAACGTTATATAACGTTTTTAATTGTCTGTTCGTTTGTGTGCTTATAACTCGCAAATATTTATTTATATATATATATATATATATATATATATTGTTAATAAATATAATTTAAGTTTTAATTAAATAAATAATTATAATATTCCAGACATTACCTACATAGTATGTATAAAGCGTAGTCGTCAAAAATCTCCCCAAAACAGAATTAAAACGCTGACCCCTTAACAAACAAAAAAAATATAATTGGCAAATAAGGGGACTGGGCTTTATTACACTCTCCTGCACACTCTGATTACATATGACAAGTATGTATGTGTGTCTGTATACACACACACACACACACACGCACACACACACACACACGTATGTACGGAGAATTAATTTTAAATTTTCATGTTTCATATTATTGATTATTCTGGATTTTTTAATATTAATTAAATCATATAAATTACCTAAATGTTATTTTAATCTTATAAAATTTTTAACTAATAGCATTTTGTTTACGTGTTTCATAGTTAATTTCATTTTTCAACACATCCATACAAGTTGTATATTATATATATATATTTACATACAAATAGGGAGGTGCCACCGTCCCGTTGATATTGAATTCATTGCCACCGTGTCACGGGGACGGTGTTATGCAACACTGAAGACAGCCAAACATATATTTATTATAAAAAAAATATTTTAGTAAATTATAAAAATATTTCTGACTATTGTGCTTTTAAAAAATCTTTTTATTTGTGCACTAGAAACAAGAGCGTTTATATAAAAAAATATTATCAAAAAAAGTAATGACGAGTATGTATATGTTAAGACACAACCTCAAAAACTTTTATTATTGTGATTCAAAAGCCATTTCTGATTTCTTTGCAAAAAAATATAAAATGAGCGTAAGTAGACGAGTTTTTATTTCAAAATTATTTATTAAGCGAAGCGAACGAAGTGAGCGGAGCGTATTACTGGAGACTTTTTACATTCCTTGTCACGAATTGACTCGAAAACTACTTGACGTAAAATTATGAAACTTTGCAATCAAAAAGACACACATGATGGTTTAAAAAAAATTGAAAAAGGTCCTAAAAAAAAAAAATTTTTTTTAAACAATGTCATAAAACGGATATCCCATTGAAGTAAATGGGAAACGATGTGTCAATACACTGGACTCGCTTCGCTCAATATGCAAACGGCACACGAGATTTCGCGAGCGCAGCGAGTCGAAATTGAGGGTTTGTTGGCGCCCATAGTATATATATATATATATATATATATAAGAGATTGTTAGTTACAAGATAAAGCCATCCCGCGGCACTACACTGCACATAATCCGCTCACGAGAGCACTTTTCAATACTCCACGAATCTATCCATACATTTTCAATCTATTCAAATATATTTTGCGGTTATACACAATCATTTATTCGATAAACAACCTTATCACACCTACATACGGTTCATATAATATATAATAGATGAAATAATTAAATTTGCCTTGTAGTAAATAGTTTGTTCGTACCATTTTGTAATCCTAGCTCTAAGTGCACTTTGTCAATACAAAGGGAGGGTTGATGTATTAATATTCATATTAGACTATATATATATATATATATAGTTGTAATGTTGTATGTATGTATGTCTTAGTAAAGACAAGTACTACCAAGGATATAATATAGTCAAAAAAGTCCTAAAGCCGATAAAAGTAAATATTTGATGTAAGAAATGAGTGAAAGAGATAGTACATATGTTGGAAAGGGATAGAAATTAGCACATTGGTTGTATGTAACTTTAAATTTGTTTTAGATTAATTTGCAATAATCGTATTGATCGGAAGATGAAATTTAATTAGACATTGTTACAAAATAGTTTAAAATAAAATATAAATTTACACATTAATACCAGAATATGTTTATAATAATAAATAAACAAAACATGTTTAAATACATCCTTCAGGACAACTAGATCGATTTTGATTAAACTTAATATTATCATAGTTTATTGTGTTGATTATAAAACACTAAATACGATTCAAAACCTAATAACAATAAAAAAAAATAACCGATTTTGATAGCGAATTAACCACTACCGATTTTAATACTCCTAAATCATGTTATTAGGAATTTCTAAATATATCTGGCAGCTCTCTCTCTCTCTCTCTCTCTCTCTTTCACGTGAAGTGAATGGCCACTCGTAACGTTTCCTAGTATTAAGTTAAATCTAGATTCTTAAGACTATATTTCCGCGTGCGCTTCTCAATAGCATTAAAGCGCCTTTTGAAGTATCACTTTGCTTGAGATTAGATATAGATTGAGGCTAGATATAGAAAGATTTTTATGAGGTAAATATTAATTAAGCTATGTCTTCACAGTACTTATTTTAATAAGTATGGTGACATAGTCCTGACACATTTGATACAAGTGATCACTGATTCAAAGTGGTATGGTAGTGGTATCACCACATTCGCATGTTGGTGGTTCTCTTAACCATAGAGAACCACACTACATAATATAATAACTTGTAAACTATCATTATTAGTTTACAAATTAAAAAAATTAACATAATATATGACTATTTTAAACGAAAATTATGTAAAATCAACCATTCTGGATCTGACGAAGTTTGATTTCATACGCTACAATATATATATATATATAAATAGCTTGATTGGTAAATTATACTACTTTGACACACGGGTTGGTCTATCACTACAATATATCCCTATTATACTATATACATATAATACACTCTTGATAAAACAATCCCAATTACAAACTCAAATCCCTCTTCAATATTAAAACTGAAAACAAAGTTCGCCAAGGAGTTTGTTCAGCCATTAGCCGAGCCAACGACAGGAGTTGCCGAATTAAAAGACCATCGATAAAACGAGGGATGATTGGATATTACTGTTAATGACAACGCATTGAACGCTATAAAATATAAATTAGAGCGAGAAAGATATACTAAATGATCTATAATTAGAGCGAGAGAGATGCTATGATTTTGAGGCTTGATTTTGTATTTAATATCTAAAATCTCAAAAACAATTATTTCAATTATTATATCTATCAAATATATCTATAATAATTATAAGATTTAATTTCTATATTTCAGCACTTTGTAATTATAATAATAAAAGTATATAAAAACAAAATTTCATTGAAGTATTCAATATGGCGTCATCAACAGGAGGGTATGTCGTAAAGAAGGAAATTTCTCAATTAAATATGGATGCAGCTTAATGAGTTATGCAAATAATATAAGAGAGATCGGGACGTCGAGTGTTTACTGAGGAATCTTTTTGTTTTCTTGGGAATTTAGAAATGGGGTTTGGTTCAAAGTGGTAGGTAACTGACGGAGTGGAGCGAATTATTATATTGAGAATATAATATATTATTTTTAATTTAAATCCTACAACTTTATAACAGATTTTGGATTGAGGAAAAGATATTTTTGGTGTTATGATTTACGTAAATTAATTCAAAAATATGTTACAATACATTAGACACAAAATGGCCACTTTAATGAGTGTTTTTTTTATAAAAAAACACGCCTGCTGTTGGGAAACTCATTATTATAATGCTGGCTCAGCAAAGTTCCGAGTTCAGTATAAATAATTCAAGAGACCGCCTCTTAAGTATTTCACCTGACTTTACAGTGCCAATATAACTTTTATACGGAGATTTTATTATAAAAATAACTTTAAATTATATATATTTAATTATAATTCAAAAAGATCAAAAACCTACAAAAAAAATTCGAACCCGCGACCATTAAGATCAAATGCGTCACTAAAAACTGAGCCATCGCGTCAGTACATCGTACATTCAAATTTAGAACATTAAAATATTGAAGCACAAATGAACAACCTCTCCATTGTTAATCCACGTTAACCCTTAAGCGACGTTACATTTTAATAAAATGGCCGCCATTAATGAAGTCGGAGCTAACAGGGTCCATTGTGTGTACTATGATTATAACCGAGATAATGCAGGAAATGACGGCAAAAGAAATTTAATTCGCATAACGACCAAAGGGTTACGGGTCCGCGTTCACAAACAGAGGGAGGAGGAGGGAGGGAGGAGGTATTACTCGCCCTTTATTGATATTAATTGTAAAATTTTTGACAATATACACATATTTTGTTTATTACTTTTTGTTGTACATAATTTACTGTATATATTATGTACTCAGATATACGAGACTGCTTGAAGTGTCTTGATTGCTAGTGATTTTTGTTTAATAACAAATTAATTGCGATGGTTCTAATACGTATATTGCTTCATAAATATATTTTGTATATTGAAATATAAATCACAATGAAGAAATATATGAGTTTGTTGTGTTTCTCAAGCGCGTTTGTAACACTTGGACATATTTGAAGTTGTCTTTACACTACTTATTTAGATAAGTATGGTGACATAGTCCTGAGTCCCATTTGATACACAAGTAATCAGTATTCAAAGTGGAAAAATATATAAATAAATATATTCATATAATAAAATATTTACTTTTTCTCAGAGAAACGTTACCTTTAAATGACTTAATAAGGGTTCAAATTAGCTTAGATGCAAATAAATCTTAACAATACAAAAAAAAAATACAAATTTCTGTAATTAACATATCTGTAATTTGTATTTATTACAGTAATTACAGCTGTGTCACCTTTTTGTGCCAGATTCATGGAGCGATAGCTCAATTGTTAGTCTATACTAACCCGAGGTCGCGGGTTCTAATAAATGTATCCATGTTTAGAATAATGAAAATAGTTTAATAATAGATGTTATAATTATTAAATCACAATCCCGTACAGGTGAAATCCCAAACGTCTGTACGCCTGTATCAGATACTTCATTAATATTTTGTAGATCAGTAATTAAATGGGGAGGGTATTAAAGGGTTGGTTTAGGATATGATATGGTAAAACTTATACTTATTATACACTGTATATGCCCCGGCTTTATCCGCGATTTTTTAATAATTTATTTAGTGTAAAACTGTTAATTTGAAACAAACAGATACTTCAGTTTTATTTATATATAGGTTTTTATTTATCTTATATTGAGTTACTGCCTTCATTTATTACATAATAGCTGTGCCCGACTTCGTTCATGAGGAATATTTAAAATAGAAATAGCATAAGTTAATACTTATAACATTATCCGGTGAAAGTCCTGTTAAAATCGGTCCACCCGTTTCAGAGATTAACCGGAATGAACAAAGAGAGACAAAAAAATTCAAAAAATATTTTTTATACGGTACATACATTGACATGTTTTTAGTGAAAATCTGTTAATTCGGAATTACAAACCGACATCAATTTTACTTATATATATATAGACAAAATCTGTATTCTTACATGCTTTAACATACCTCATGTGTCTTGGTTATTATTATTTGTAAAAAAAAAACAATATTACTTAATAGGGATGATTTTTGAATAACATATGTTACTGTAAGATTAAATTCAGTAATACGTTTGTCATTAACTAAATAACTGTTAAAAATTCATAACATTTTTATATTTTCCATTCTCTCCAGAAGGAAATATATAAGCGTAAAATCATATAATATATAAATATATATATATATATTATATAATTTTATTTAGCAAACAAACAGACAAATGAACGCAAGATGTTAGTTCCTATTTATTTGGAAACATATTTTACATATAATTTTATATAAATAAGTAAATATGTATATATATATATTGTTAAACCAATCGTGAACTATTGACGTTAACACACACACGCACATACGCACACACACACGGACGTTCTATACCGCTACCTACTTTTCGCTGACTACCTACCAGTAGTACCCGTACCGAATATAATACCTACTATAAAATTCACACGATCACTATACTCCAAGCAACTGTCACGATCTTAAAACGTAACGTACCCATCGGGCTATGAAATACGCGATTTATTATCAAAGCTACAATATAAAATAGGTTTGTTGGTTTGTTTGTATTGGATAATCTCAAAAACTACTGGATCGATTTTAATAATGTTGAACGCTACATTGACATGGGTTATCACAACAATATTGACGTACAACAAGAAATAAAATTAACATAGATAAAATCCTAAACTCATAGCTATAGAAGATAACATCACAAGTAAAACCGGGTTTGGTCCCAGTCTTATATTTTTTGATCCAAAAAGAATTAAAATATAATGTCATAGTGTATTGACAGAGAGAGACAGAGACAACCGTAACTTTAAGAACTATCCACAAAAGAAAAGGATGGTTTATGTGCCATAAAATGGGATAAGGATCGATTATTAATATCGATATTCCAATCGCTGTTCTGAAGGCCGAACTAATCTAATTTTAATACGCTCATCGTTTTTTATATCATCTATATCTAAACGAACTTTCATTTCGTATAGATTTATTTCAAACTAATTACGTGGTAATTGTGTAATTGCTATCAAGTGATGAAAGATACTAGGATCCGCCAACCGCCGCTGATGTTGGCGGGTGTTGAGCTGAGCCCCTCTCCTTTCTTTTCTTGATAACTTTTGAATGGCTCAACAATTTTTTTTAATCTGTTTTCGCTATAACATCCGCGTTCGGCTCAAACATATATGAGAAATTTTTTAGCTAATTATCTAGTCGCATTCTGGAGACAACTAAACACAAAAAAGGCCTCCCAAACGGTTAAGAGCTTCGCTTACGCTCAGCTCAATGAAAAGATTGGGTGAAGATAAGTTAAAGTATTCTATGTACATTTACACTTCGCTTCAATCTCCAAAACCGCATATATATGAACTCTAATATTTTTTGAATATAAATATACATTATATCTAGATTCGTTAATAATGCGGGTATTCTAATTGATAAGGTGATAGTGTGTGCGTGTGTGTGTAAATGTAGATCTTTATTCTTTGTCATATACATTTCTGGACTAATAAACGTAACGTAACCTAAGGTAACCTAAGAAACATCATGCACATAACAAATATCTATTTGTTTATAATTTTTTCATTTATGTCAATATATTGATATTTACGGACAAACTGAAAACACGCCCAGTTCATACAATACAAACCGAACAATAGATAATACACATAATACATCTGCTACATAAGAATTACGGATTTGTCCAATATATTATATATGAGATAGGGTTGGCGTCAACGCACCCACATCAAACTTTCAGCTGCCGGGGGTGTAACAACCCTGGACGGTCGGGAACAGAAGTGTTAAAATTTTATTATTATTTTTATTATTTTGTATAGTGTTTGCTATAACAATATTAAGCAGGGCTATATAGAGATTTAAAAAAAAAAAAGAAAAAATCTAGATAAGGTTTTTTGTAGTTAGTTTGAAACAATTTTTATTAAAAAAAAAAACAATTAAATCCTTTTAAAAAAAACAAAAGAAAAAAATATATAATAAAATTCGAATAAAAAAAATTAAAAAAATTATAATGAACACTTCTCCACACAAGTGTACTCAAACCGATCGATGTATGTAAGCCCACTGGCCCAATGGACTGACCTATATCATGTAATCACCCGATGCGCCGGATATTACAAATATTGTGGTTGTAGACTTTTTAAAATCTCCGCGTCTTTAAATTAACGACATCACTTTATATTGACTTACCTTTTCAAATTTGGAACAGCTTAAAACCGGAATGATTCCGCCTGAAATGAATTACTAAATTAAAAATATTAATATGAATTTAAATTTCGAACACTATCTACACTATACGTATTACGTTTTTCTTTCGTTTGAATTATTTTCTAGATTAAATAATTTATCAAAAATGTATTATTGTAATTTGAATTTGGAATACTATCTACACTGAATTCATGTTACTATTTTTACTGAATTATATTCTGGGTGAATCAAGTTAAATGATAAAAAAAACTATTTCCATTGTAAATTTAAATTTAGAACACCGTCTACACTAAACTCCTTAAACACACTGCACCCTAGAAATACATCTGTCCCGCCATTTCCAACGGATTAATGCATGTTTTAATAAAAAGAATATTAAAGGTTGAATAATAAAAAGCAAAATGGCGGCTGGGTGCTTGAGGACATAAAGAATGAATGCTTTGATTTTTAAATGAATGCTTCTTGAATACCTTCATTCGTTTTTTATTCAAAATATATCCGGACTCGAAATTTAAAAAAATAATTACTATTATTGATTTTCAATAACATATAGAGCGTAAGCATAAAGTTGATCATTTATTATAAATATATAAATAAAATGAAAAATATTATAATTTTCTAAATGAAAAATTTTCCATGATATATTTTGAAAATAATTTAATTTCCATATACACTTGAAGTTTATAGACATACATAAAATTACAATGTATCACAACACAAACAGGAGGCGGGCGTCCCGGTGACCGCTAAAAGGGCTCTCGAAGCGTATCGACGAAAAAAAAACCATACAAAACGTCTTTTTTACCCTTAGGGAAGAGAACAGCTGCACTTTTGTATAACAATGATACAGCCATGTTATTTCCACCGACCCCGGGCAATTGGCACTGGGCTATAACACAGCCGCGATATAAATACACGTGTTCTCAGCATTCCCCGTACTATGGCTGTATTTTTAATTTACCACCATTATACTCGATTGCGCATCCCATATACATCGCCCTTTGTAAAGTCACGCTTGATTTGGGGCGAAATTGTGTCCTTTTTGTTGTTTCATTCAACGTTATGAGTGTAAAAATTGTATTGTAAAATGCTTTTGGAAATTATGTTTATTTATAATACAAATTATAAACGCTTGTCGTATTAAAATATTCCGTTCCATTTTTGAATGGTAGCCGTAATAGGTTGGGATTACAATAGACTGTACATAAGAGAGAACGCGTTGACAATTTTGTGTTCCATTTTCGAATCCCGCGTCCCGATTGGTTGCAGCTTGGTGACAAATGGGTGACATAGAGAGGATATCCACCAATGGGATGGCTTTAATGAGACGCTACTGGAACGGAATAATTTACCGGGAAATTAATGTCATTTGAGTGATGTGTAATGATATTGTTGTTGTGTTTTGTGGGTTGCTAAAGTTATGTATATATAAGTGTCGCGTGTCGGTCTGTATATCCGTTATTATCGACTATTACACGCTATGAGGCTCGTAAATCCAATGTCGTGGTGATGCTCGTTAAGATTGTACTCGCACCCAATTTACTTTTACAAATAGGCGGTAAAAATATAGTAATAATTTTATATACATTATTATTTTATGATATTAAAAATATAGTAATTATTTTCATATGCTTTTTTATCACAAACATATTTTTTAATAAATGTGAAAATTCATTTGTTATTATTAAATAATAAATATTATTCATATCAATTTAGTTTATTAATACGTATTTTTTTTATCGCAGCAACAAAATGGCGTGACTAGTGTAGATGATAGATAAGGTTATGTCATTTATAACATTCCGTCCGTGTGTTGACATTCGAATGTGTTGATTGCTGTTATTATATCATAGATCGTGTTTGATATTTTTTTATTAACATTTTTATGGCGCTTAAAAAAATAGGGCATTTTTTTTTTGTTTATACACTCCAAACATTTTATTAGACGAATTAGACGCACTTAAAGATACCCACGAATGACAAACAGACAAAATGGTTCATCACGAGGTTATAACGAACCATAACGACCATCATGTTGAACGTTTTGA
The DNA here is from genome assembly GCA_918358695.1 of Melinaea menophilus ssp. n. AW-2005. NCBI lineage: Eukaryota > Metazoa > Arthropoda > Insecta > Lepidoptera > Nymphalidae > Melinaea > Melinaea menophilus. The sequence continues at coordinate 10,521,531 of OU911040.1, read as the reverse complement.
CAGTCCCACGGAAACCGATGTTTGGTTATGTTTAGCGGTGATCGACCGTCTCGTTAACAGACACCCACTAAGGAAGAACAATGTAGCTCATGAGCTGTTTCCTTTATTTATCTTTATTTATCTTTTTGTATCTTTTTTTATCTTTTAAAAGTTTTTTAAGTTATTATTGTCCCAGTTTTCGATAGAATTATATATTTTACAGTTTCATTATATCTATTATTTTAACCGGAAATCGAACTCATGAATACATACGAGAATACAGAATACCTTTAAAATATAAAAAAAACACAATTCCCACATAACAGTCAATTTAAACGTTATGTTAAACCAACAATAGTTTAACATCTGTTCTATAATTAGTAAATAAATAAATAATCCAATGTTTATTGTGTCAACTTTATTCTTAAACAAACCAATCAACTTGAACCGTCTTGTCGTTATGTTAGTGTTATTTGAAGTTCACAGTATCCTGGTCGGGTTAGACCTTGTCACTCCCTGTCGCGACATGTGGTTAACATTTGTATTTAAATCAGCCACATGACGCCATTATTTGTATATAATGTGAATGTCATTCGTGGATGCAATTATGACCTATATAGGACCTGTAATATGTAATTATTATTGGTAGGTATTTTAGTCATGTGGATGTGGATTTGATGCCGACATTTTGGAATGGGAGGGGGGAGGTTATTTTTTATGTAAATTAAATATATTAAAGAAAATTTGTTATGTTACTACAGTATATAAATGTAATTAAATGATGTATTACTTAAAATAAAGTTCCTTTCAAAATGTTAATACAATTTATTTCAAAGTCTAGTGCTTGTACCTGACTCCGCTTGTTATGTATACAAAAGTATGGTACAATAAAAAATAATCACTCATTCTACCCCTTAAACGTCCAACCCCCACTAAATACCCGAAATATAAGTATTTTACATAATTACAGACAATTACAACAATTCTTATCAAGGAGTTATAAATCCAACGATCACAACACGTACTTACGGTGACATGGATCGGCAACGCCACTTCCGGTCAGCACCGGAAGTGTTCAACAGGAAGTTGTATACAAAGTGGAGTGAAGCCTTCGCGTGTGGATGAAATTCAGGCAAAACATTTAATGTTAGAAATACTGGGAATTTGAGGTGGGTTTTTAAATTAAACTATCATCAAGACTTTGTGCTATTGTGGGTTGGTTGAAATGGGTTTTATAGTAAAATACTTCTTAAATAAGTCATTTTTTTTAGATAACTTGGTGACAATATAATTTTAATGTTACCAAAAAAATTTTTTATGTCAAAAACTACGAAACACTTTTTCAAGAAAATCTTAATTTCCATAGAGGAATACAATTTTGTTTATAACAAAAACAAAATTATATCTATTATTAGAGAAAAATATTTTTATTCATAAGAAAATATATATATTTTCTTTTAATGTATAGATTCCAAAACAAATACAATTTTCTTCCTCACAAAAGATTATATATATATATATATATATATATATATATATATATATATAAGACTGTCTGCACACAACACTGAATCACTGTCACTATAAATAATGTCGCGTGACGAGTGCCGGGGGGGGGAGACTAATTTGATGATAACAATCACTACTTAATGGCCTTTTGTATTTGATTGTTTGAATTAATTTGTCACTTCATAATAATATATAATTATTTAAAATTTACATTTCACTTTTTTTAAAGTTCAGACAGATACAGCAGACTAATAAATGAATATACAGATATAAAAATAACTAGGGCGCCAACAGACCCCCAATTTCGACTCGCTGCGCTCGCGAAATCTCGGGTGCCGTTTGCATATTGAGCGAAGCGAGCCCAGTGTAATGACTCATCGTTTCCCATTGATATCAATGGGATATCAGTTTTTTGACGATTATTCCTCAAAGACATGATATTTTTTATTTAAACCATCACCTAATGTTTCTTTTTGATTGCAAAATTTCATAATTTTCCGTCAAGTAGTTTTCGAGCATGTTCGTGACAAAGAATGTGAAAAAGTCTCCAGTAGAACGCTGCGCTCGTTACGCTCGCTTCGCACAATAAGGTGTTTTGACATTCTATAAAGGTAAAAATATGATCAAAAATTATTTTTCCCGATATATTTGATACGAAAAGAGACAAAACATAATGCCGTCTCATTCGCACAAGTCTAGATCAACCATAAGATTTAAGACAATCTATTTTCACACGGCACTCTCCCATCGACATGTCTTTGACCTCTATTCAAAACATCTCACCAATACATCGATATATTTACCAAAAATACAAAACACATCTAACCAAATATAACCTTTATTATAAGGTGTTAGGAGCTAGTATGGTGTCAATGTATTTTTGTCCAATACATGTGTTGTGAGGCAATGTTTATAAAATAAACAATTGTCGATCAAGAATAGGATAATGTCGTTGTCACTATAAGGCTCTAAACAGACGATACGTACTAGCGGTTAGGCTACGAACACACTAAATCTAAATCGTTTTTTTTTTTTTGTAATAAATAAATTATTTTAATTAGAGTTTCACTATTTTTTTATTTTTCTTCGTCTGTCTCTCTATAACTTAAGCACCGTTTGAGAGAATTTAATATAAATTTGTTTATACAAAAATGTGATGACGCAAATGTTAGACCATAATAGATGGGTAAATACCATAATATTTTCAAAATATACATACATATATATTTATATTTATTTATTATACATATATATTTACGCGCGACAATGCAGACGAGGTGAGAAAAGATAAATCCGCAAATAAAATTGGAATATAAAAAAAAAAATCATACAATACGAGCGACACCGCATGAAATGCCTAGTTTTATATAGAATCTTTTAATTAGATGCCTATCGGCCACCCACGTCGGTTATTGCGACAGTCGCGTGTGGGAGGACATACACACTCGATGACAAAGTGTGACAGCTCTTAAATATAATCTAGGTGTAATAACATAAGTCAGTGTATATATATATATATATATATATATATATATATATATATATATATATATATATATACACTGACTTATCACGAATATCCGACACTATCTCTCCGATTAACTTAAAATTTAACATAGTTACTTCTTTTGTGACGTAGACGTCCACTAAGAACTGATTTTACGGAATTCCTCTTCCAACTTTTTGCATTTCGCCAAGTCTTAAACCTGTAGGAGCTATACACTTAACACGGGGGTAAGAGTTACTATAGCAACGGTTACGATGACAACGGATAATATGACAGGTTACCATAGCAACCTAAGTTCACATCCAAATCAATAGTATGCCCAGCGAAGCGGGAGGAAATAAGCTAGTATATACAATATTTTCAAAAAATCTTAAAACTAAAAAAAACTAATAATTTCAATTAGTTTATTCATTCAATGAATAATAACTGAACTAACATATTTCTATTATTGTTAAGTTATGTACTGACATTTTAGTTTAGTCCAAAACGACCTTGATACTTGAGGTCAAATGTCATTTCGCATAACCAGATGATGAATTGTTATTCGTTACATCATTTTCGTTACAGCAAAAGAACAACAATAATTATAATAATATATAATATAGGAAATGTTATTAATTCTATTATATTTCACTAGCTTTTGAACGAGACTTCGCTCGCTCTGAATTCTACAAAGGCTAATATGTTTAAAAATTGTATTATTCTGATGTATAAACTATAAAACTGTAGAGTTTCATCGGAATCTGTTTATCAGTTTTTACATGAAACAAACATAAACTTTCACAAATATATTAATAGGATTTTTTATATTTCAGTATGTTTGTCTATCATCAAATATATATATATATATATAACTTATTATAATCATGATAGACGGATATATATATATATAATTATTATTAATATCACTGCAACATATAAAAAGCCGAGGTCGCGCCTCCAATTTGTATGTAATTTGATAAATGATCCAACTTCTTTGTGTGTTGTCTCTAAATATCTCATTATGACATTAATTGCGTTATAATTATTGTAAGTTTCAACGTATTCAGGCCAATATATATAATGTTAACACATCCGCGACCGCTGACGTGAATTCACGTCATTTCAAATTCTATTCCTGGTTGCCGCTGACGTGAATTCACGTCATTTCAAATTCTATTCCTGGTTGCCGTTGACGTGAAATCATGTCACTTTAAATTCTATATATGGTTACGGCAAACCAATTTTATACTTTTTATCCTCCCCTTGACGATTCAAGTTTGCGGCAACCAGCTTCAGAATTTCATTATATTAGCCGGTACTCAAAATTAGTAACGTAGAAAATTAGCCGGACTCGACTGTGTTAAGTCATTGATATGTCCATTTTAGGTCATAACTCTGAGAGCATGTGACTTTGAAAGTGGTTAATAAATGACAATTGAAGCTATTGACTTTGACACAGAGACAAAAATTTCAACTAGCTTTTAGACTCATAATCTAAAGTCATTAATATGTCCATTTTACGTCATATCCTTGAGAGCATATGACTTTGAAACTGAGAGATTTTAGACTACATATATATAAGGCCATGTGCATACAGTACAGTTGACAGCACCTCAATACTAGTGTAAACACAGGTTTATTATCAACGTCATAAAGCCAGCGTTTATTGGTTCAGTGTGGGTGGTCCTATGAACGAATATGGTACTTATGTACTCTTTTTTAAACACTTTCAAAGTCAGGAATAGTTTATAATGAATATGTTTACGTATTGTTTTATTAGGACGTGTTTTATGGAGATTTTATTGTGTGGGAGCGGTCAGTTCATATTTTGGGTTTTTTTATATAAATTTGTTATTTTAAGTATAGATTAGTAAATTTATATTTCCACTTTGAATACTGATAAGTGTATCAAATGTCAGGAGTATGATACTTATAGAAATAAGTACTGTGAAGACTCCAACTTAACACTAAACCTACCAAGTGCCGGTCAAATTAACCGTTCTTAAACTTTTGTAAAACTAACACATTTTTAAACGTTATAATATCGTTATCAAACTATATGACAATTCTTAGAATATGCATATAATATTTTCCAAACTTTTACTTTTAGTTATTTCCATTATTACCTGTGTTATATAATAAAATAACTTTTAACTATCGGTCAATTTGACGGCGTGCGGTAGGAACAGGTATACAAGAATTGTCGGTAGGTTTAGTGTTAAAATAAGTCTACGCGTGCTCTAAGAAGAACCACACAAACTCAGCCGGGTATTTCTACGAGTGTTACGTGTTACAAATGCGCTCTGAACTAAACAAACTCAGGGTATTTCTTTGTGGTCAGTCTCTTAAGTAAGATATTAAAATACTTTATGTTTCCATATAACTAATATTTCTTGATAATTCGGTAGTCGTTACAACTATTAAATCACTACGGTGTCTTACACCCTACCTTAGAATCATCAATAGCAAAAAAAAACAAACAAAATTCATCCTTATCACCAAACTATAAGAATCACATTGAATTTATTATATTATTTTTGTGAAACAAAATTTTCACATAAATTTAGTCAGTATAATGAATGTCAAAGTAAAATCAACCTTATGTTATCGTAATAGTGATCTTAGTAAAATTATAGAGTTACTTATAAAATTTGTAAGTCAGTAAAATAAATGTCAAAGTAAAATCATCCTTATGTAGTTGTAATAAAGAAAAGGTGAAATTATTTGTAATAATTAAATTTTAGAGCTTTATTGTATCGCGTCCTGTCTTCTCAGAACATTGGTGTCATTAGAGGCTGTAAATGAGATGACAGTAGTAACGAGGTAGCTAATTAGAGGTTTATTATATCTATATAATATAAGTAATATAATTGTCGGCCATATTGGATTAATGAAGTCGTTATGTTTATGATATGGACTGTTATGATTTTAGGATATAATAATATATATAGGAAGATACTAGCTGTGAGCACGACTTCGCTCGGGATATGACTTTGAAAAGGTCCTTATAGTATTAGCTATCCAGTGAAAATCCTATCAAAATCGGTCCAGCCGTTTTTGAGATTAGAAATAAAAAGACAGACATTTAGTGACAAGTTCTTAATTTAGAATTAAAAACAAATACTTCCATTTTAATTATATATATATATATATTTGATTCTAAATATTTCTAATATGAATATTTTTCAGAAGTTTAAAAAAATTAATCAATTAGTTTTAATCTTAGGACATATTGCATATTTTCCTAATAAAAATAAAAATGGCGGCATCATAACATCTCTAATAAGAGACATTATGTTCTTCCATTAAAGTTTAGTTTCGTCTATTCAAAACATCCCCATATTTAATACAAGGTAAAAACAATTTTAATTCATTTCTTTAAGGTACATTTCAGCTTATATTATAAATCAAAATCGATCTGCGTTAAAGGCAATTTTATGTATGCATTTGTATTAAACTGTATTCAATTGTAATAAGGCTTATAATTGTTTGTAAATAAATTTAGTTATTTTTGTTGTGCAATCCTGAATCGCAACCCCACGTGACGTTTCAATAAAAGATCGTTGTAATATCTATTATTTTACATATTATTTATTGAGTTGAGCGTAAGCGAAGCTCTTAACCGTTTGGGAGACCTTTTTGTGTTTAGTTGTCTCCAGAATGCGACGAGATAATTAGCTAAAAATTGTCTCATGTATGTTTGAGCCGAACGCGGATGTTATAGCGAAAACAGATTGAAAAAATGTTTAGCCATTCAAAAGTTATCAAGAAAAGAAGAAAGGAGAGGGGCTCAGCTCAACACCCGACGCGTTCGGTTGGCGGATCCTAGTAATATTATATTTAACATATAATTTAATATGTATATATATATAAGATGATTTTTATAAAGCATTTTTTATTGAAATGATTTTGATGTAACTTTCATATTTCGTAAAAAAAATATTATATATATAATACAGAAATATGAAAGTACATAAAAATTGTCTTCTAAAAGATAGTATAGATATTTAAGTAACAATTACTATAAAATAAGTCATAAAATAATCATAATCTATATATATATTTAAAAATATTACATAACTATATATATATAAAATTAAAGTGTCTGTTTTTAATACCAAACTTTCAATTAAATGCGTTTGAAAGTATATACTTTGAATAGAAAAGAAGCATTCAAACATTTTTGTCCGCTAAAGTTCCGGTTAATGTCTGAAACGGCTGAACCGATTTTAAATAAACTTTAAAGGAATAACTTAGGCTAATTTTATTTTAAAAACATATTCCGAGTGAAGTCGCGTGAACAGCTAGTACACAATAAAACTATAATAACATTAAACATCTAAACAATAAGGCCTGTTACTGACGGGACGTCAAAACGTCGGCCGTCGCCGGCGGCATGTGTCGCGAGCCATATTTTGATTATAGATTTAGATTTTGTTAATTTAGAATTACACATACAATTCTTAAAATGGCCGCCGGCGTTTTGGGGTATTGTTGTCGAAATATTTTATATATTTAGCTATTTTTATCCGCAAAATATATGTTTGTTATTCTTTAACATATAACTAATTTAATACTAACATAATATAACAATATCAAGGTCAATATATTCCACGTCTGTCTGTATTTAACACATTCAGAACTATTAATCATTTTTCATCACATTACAGAAGACACCAAAAAATATTACAACCACGCGATAATCATACTTATGACAGTATAAATAAGATCAAAAATCGTATAAACATTTAAATGCTTTATAATTTGTATTTGTATCAAACGAGGCACTAAAGTACACGTTTACTTATAAAACGATTTGCGCAACACAATCCAGTGTATCTTGAGCCGTGGCTGTGATAATTGCAGTGTTAAAAGGAGTGCCAAGTTAGGGTGGTGGGTGTGATGATATGCTCTACTTGTCAGTTACATCCTGAGTTTTGTAACTGTCTTCGAAATTGCTCTCGAGGCTGTGGTAATTAATGATTGTGTTATTTAAAATAACATTTTTTTTTTTATTATATACAGAAGACGATCTACTTAATGTGAAGAGACAGTCATAGAGAGGAAGGGAGATGGGTATATATATCTTTTTCACTTATTATGTAAATTCTAAATACCACATAGTAAACTCGATTTAAAATATTTTTTTGTATCGAATGTCTAAAACGAAGACGTATTTGTTGATGTGAAAAGTGGCAAAGTGAGAGAGAGGAAGAGAGATGGGTATATGTGTCCACCTCTTTCACTCATCATATGCATTCTAGCTAATACCACGCTACTTTTGGTGCAAAGGAGTAGGTAGTACTTATAAGAATTTGTAATATTTTGACTACAACTAGTTATACCAGCTATAAGTAGCGAATATTTTTGATACGAGCATTCTTATTCAGAGCTGCGAGAAATAAATTCAATTCAAATATGTATCTGTGTGTGAAATGAACAAAACGGTAGTGTGAGCTAGTGGAGAAGGAGGGAGAAGAAGGTAACAGTAATTTACCTTAATTCATCGCAAAAAAAAAAAAAGAAAAATCCAATAATTTAAAATCATTAAAATCCAATAATTTGACAAATGTTTCACTCATCTCAACTCAACTTAACTTCGCAAAAGATTTTTTTTCTCAACTCATCACAAAAAAACAATAATGTTTTAAAAAGCAAATCTTAAAAATAAAATCAGCACGAACATAATAAAACCGTCAAACTGTTAACACAATCACGTCACCCTCATCTCATAAACAAGCTATGACTTACAATATTTCAGGAGGGTTGGGAAAAAACTGGAAATATCAATTTAGAGGATATCCCGAATTACCCACTAATCTGTCACATCGAGACCCCGCGGCGGGATCTCCCTTTTTATTTTACCCCGGAATATTGTTATGATATTTTAATACCGTCTTCGTATTGTCAATAATTAAAAAAAAAAAAATTTTTATTTGAAAATTTTGGCAAAAAAAAATTTTTATACTTCTAAGAAATTTATCAGACCAAAAATTTTGCAAAAAAATTTTTAAACAATTTTTACATTATAATTTATTTCATAAATCAAATAATAATAATATTTTTTTTTTATTTATAAAAAAAAAATGCAAAAATAATAAACAAAACCGTTTAAAAACACAAAGCATCACTAATTCCTCCCCTAAGTCTCTTCCCCGGCGCTGCTCCCTTATTGCTCCCGAACAAAAACTCATAATTGGTTCATTGTCTTACCGCGAATTTGCTCTTTTTATTTCAAAACGCCGCGTCTAATTGGAGTACTGTTTGAAATGTTTATACAAACATAATTTTCCCTTTTTTCACATATATTTAGAATATTTATATTTTTAGAGTAAAAAAAAAGAAAATATTTTTTTAATAAACATTGTATCAACATTTATAAGAATTAAGATGGAGATCGCGTTTAAATCTTAATATATAAAACACAAAGACACTCACTGACTCACTGACTCATTCATCGCTCTACAGCCCAAAAATAATACTTAGAAAGCTGAAATTTGGACACAAGACTCCAGACAGATTGAATAGGTGCAATAAGAAAGGATTTTGCAAAGGTCCAAACCGTTCCAAAGTTAACAAAACAGCTAAAAAACTGCAAAGTTTACCACCCGCTCCCTCGCTTCTTCACTTTCATCGTCCGTCGCGAAGCACGGGTAACCTACTGGTCTTAAATAATATTTTCTTGTAAGTCAAAATTTACAAAAATTTTTTGACAAAAATTCTATTATCAACGCGCACAAAGTCAGAGACAACAGCTAAGTTAATAAAATCATTTGTACATTTAGAGACAAAACAATAAAAAAATATATAAATATAGTAACAAGATGACACTAACAGACGATGCTCTTAATTTAATTATAATAGTTCGTTGCTATTACTACTTAAGATTTTGTATTGAAGAGTCAAAGTTGAAGCTTTTTTAAGAAAATATACATTGCGCTTATAAAACGACTTTAGTTCCACGGTTCAAAAGTTCCATGGAACAGCTTAACTATTGAAATATGGACTATTAAGACAGTCACACCAAAACACTACTAGGATCCGCCAACGCGTGCGGGTGTTGAGCTGAGCCCCTCTTTTTTCTTTTCTTGATAACTTTTGAATGGCTAAACATTTTTTCAATCTGCTTTCACTATAACATCCGCGTTCGACTTAAACATACACGAGAAAATTTTTAGCTAATTATCTCGTCGCATTCTGGAGACAACTAAACATAAAAAAGGTCTCCCAAACGGTTAAGAGCTTCGCTCACCTCAATAATAAACCACGCCATTACTAACTATAATTCTTCCACATTTAGAAAGTGTTTACTTACTTACTAATAATTAACATGATATTTGCAAACTCCTTCATATTCTTAACATTATATTAATTTTATAAGTTTAAGAAGATTTTAATATTAGACAAAGTTAGCACTACAATAATATATATAAACAAAAATGTCTGCCATATTGTTTATAAGGAAATGATTTCCTAAAACTTATTGGTTATACGCCATTTTTTTACGTGACAACAATATAGATAATGCAAAATAATATATACTAGTGGTCGCCCAGTGGTCGAAATTCGACCATATAATAAATTTAAATTGTAAGTGACTTAATATACATTATTAAAATATAATATTTCAACATTATTAAGGTTCTACTGTCGAAAACTAACTACTATAACCACAGATTTTACCGAGACTGTTATTTGCCAATTTCTTTTTTGAACAAATTATATGAAATTAAAAGAAATGTTCAATTCATGTTCAATTCTAAGTAGTCTGTTAAATTGTTGTAAACTTCAGACCTAAGACTTGTTTGATTTTGTCGAATGAAATGTAATCGTGAGCCCTCTATTCTTACATACATATCAACAATCCACTGCAGAAATAGTTTTTGTGAATGGTGTAACATGCTGAAATCATCTCTAATTGCTAGTCGATAGGCTGTATACTGAAGCATGGTTAATTTATTTCTGGGTGCTCTTGAATTAAATGTAGTTGGTGTATTATGAGCAATATTGACATGCCACCCAGTATCACCGTTGGGAAAAAGCAGTAGGTATGCTAAAGGGTCTAATGATGAGTCCAAAACTGAGATATTCTTAATAATACCATTAACTTTTGAAAAACAAATCATATTTCATTCAAAAGGTGGCTTACTATCAACTGTATTAAATATTAATGCTACATCCGTTTGAACTGCATCATTAAATCGGCGTAGATCTAAATGATGATTTACTTTAATGAGCATACAAATTTCTTTGTTTTGATTTTTGACTCTGACAATGATCTTTCATTGCAATGAATGACCGCACAAAAGGATTACTGCGTTCCAATTCCAGTGAAATTTCATGCATTATGTTGTTGTTACATGTTTGATTAACATGTTCTTGTAATCTATAATTAATGGCAGTGTCAACATCATAAAAATATAATTGTGCATAACATGGTGAGCGACCATATGCGGCAGTCATTGGGCCTGATCTGTGATAAAAAACATCATGTATTTTGAAATGATACACTCCACTTGTAACTGCCTCAGCAACTTTGGCTTCTGAGCTAACCATAGCAAAACATGAATTATATTTCCTAATATTTTCAAAATAATTTTTTGATTTACTTTTTATTGAAGGTTCATTTGAAGTAAGTCCATCATATAATATTTTAAATCAAATATTCATTTTGACTTAAGGGTGGTAATATTGCTTTACCCTTGTGACAACATGAAGTGAATGCAGTTTGGTCGCCTAAAGTCACTTCAGGTTCAAAATGTTAATGTCATAACTTGAAAACACATTTGGAATGACATTTAGAGCACACTTAAATGCATCTCTCAAAATCATATTACTATCTAATACTACTGATGAGGAATTATTCCTTCCTCTTAGAGAAATATTCCTTCTTCTTTGTCTCTCACTCCGACTCGTTAATGTTCTATGTCGAGGCATAATTAAAGTTCTTTCATAGATTACTGAAATCAAGAAGAGAAAAAGTTTTTACACAAAATCACTTATTTATCCTAAAGTATATGCAATTACTGCAATCGTAAACTACAATAATTGCTTTGAACCAGCAATATCAAAAATTTTTGTACCTGAATGTTGTTATTGCAGATTGCTGCTACAGAGCTTTCTTTATGCATATAATGATAGTCCTTGAAAGACGACGATACGTTTAAATGTATCTTACTGCTACACAACTCACATAAATTTGTATAAACGCTCAGTATTTCACGTAGTATTCGTCAAATAAAACTTTAATTAACTTTAAACATTCAATAAAACCACAACAAACAAACTTTTCAACTACGTCTATAATAGAGAAACGAAACAATTTGACCACAGAGTATGTATGCGTGTGTCAAATGCATGCTGGTTAGTATAATGTTTTATTAACTGATTTAATTTATTTTTTATGCATTATTATTAAAATCTTTTATTATATTTAATTAAATGAGACATATTAAACTTTTTTTTTGAGTACTCTGTCTATGCACAAAATGAAAAACAAAAGAAACTATTTGACCACAGAGTATGTATAGGCAAATATATATATATTTGATATGTCAATGTCAGTACTCTAAGTCAGTAAGTATGTGTGTGTGAATTTGCATGGTAGTGTGTGTAATATTTCTATGTCTATAGACAAAATGAAAAACAAAAGAAACATGTGTGTGTGAACTGCATGGTAGTGTGGGTAATGTTTTATTTATTGATTTAATGTACTTTATAAGCATTATTATTGAAAAATATTAGCGTTCTGCACTTCTCCTGTACATAAACTATAAGTGTGCCAAGTTTTATGCTCTTGCGTCCGCGCAATTTTCGTAAAAAGGGGTCCAAAGTTTTGGCATCACGTATTAATATATAGATGTAAGATGTACTAAACTCGCTTCGCTTCGCTTCGATTTGTCAAAATACTGAACAAATATTTTGGCGTAACAAATGTTCGTAAAATTTATCTTACCAATAATTAACGAGAGAAGCCGCTCGCAAAAGGTAGTATCGACCAAGAGCCAGTTCATTTATTTTCAATTCATATCAAAACAAACCTCTTAAGATATTGTTTTAATTCCGACTTAAACATTAAAAAACAATAATAAAATAAATACCGCTCGCCATCGGAGACACAAAAACAGACACCCCAAATTATACTTTATATTTATAACTATAAAGCACATATTTGTATGAACATATAATGACAGTAAGAAGCTTATTCCAGCTTAAGTTGTTAAATTCTGTTAAAGTTGAAATGTAATTTTATTTTCCTTATTGATACGTAATTTCACGCAATTATGCGTATTATATTATTTTTAACACAAATGTGTGTTTAATACATACTAGCTGTGAGCGCGACTTCGTTCACAGAATATGTTCAAAATAAAATAACCTAAGTTATAACATCAGCTATCCAGTAAAAGGCCTATTAACACTAAACCTACCAAGTACCGGTCAAATTGACCGCTCTTAAACTTTTGTAAAACTTACACATTTTTAAACGTTATAATATCGTTATCAAACTACATGACAATTCTTAGAATATGCATATAATATTTTCTACACTCTTTACTTTTAGTTACTTCCATTATTACCTGCGTTATATAATAAAATAAATTTTAATTAACGGTCAATTTGACCGCGTGCGGTAGGAACAGGTACACAAGAATTGTCGGTAGGTTTAGTGTTAAAATCCTTTCAGACCTTTAACAGAGACATATTTTTTTTTTATTTATAGAAGTACCGTATTTTAATATGCATTTAGTGAATATTAATTTACAAACAGACGCTCAAATCATATATATATATATAAATGTCGTCCCGCCCTGTGATCTCTCACGCGTTAAATCCGTTTGACTATTACCAAGAGAATGATGCTTGAGGCAGTTTTACTTTTAATCAGTAAATATTTGTCTGTGCATATTGAGGAGGCCTGTGCAATTGTATTAGAGGGTTATCACGGATCACTGGGCGCACTGGGCTCAACGCTGACGGCTCACCGACTTACAGTTATGTCATCATAGTTTAAGCGACCCAATTAATCTGTTTGTTCATTCAAATTGCCGCTTTACGCTATATTATTGGATAGTTTCATCAAAATCTGTTTAGTGTTTGTGTTTATACAATTATTCCTACCGCACGCCGTCAGATTGACCGGTAATTAAAAGTTATTTTATTATATAACGCATGTAATAATGGAAATAACTAAAAGTAAAGAGTGTAGAAAATATTATATGCATATTCTAAGAATTGTCATGTAGTTTGATAACGATATTATCACATTTAAAAATGTGTAAGTTTTACAAAAGTTTAAGAACGGTCATTTTGACCGGTACTTGGTAGGTTTAGTGGTAATAGTAGCTTTTGCTTCGTTTGTTTCATTGGTGATAAGATTGTTTATATCATTATAAAATATTGTTGTGTAAGCAAGCGATATTATTGGTAAGTTTCATCAAAATCTGTTTAGTTTTTGCGTATGTTTTTCATATAGTACGATTATTGAAGCCAATTTCCTGTATACGGATATTAAAGTAATTTGGATGCTTTGACTCGAGAGCGATTTTTCAATTTTGTATAGTTGGTACCGCGACTTTGTCCGTGTTTTTTTTGTAATATATGTTTGATATATATTTTTTTACTTTTTTTAAATTTTTAAGAAGGTATCATTGGCTTATGTCCCAAAAAATATTTGTCAAGCAATATAAAGTCTTATATATATTTATTGGAACGCGATAGTTCAGCTGATATTTATGAAACGGGTCTTAGAGGTCGTAGGTTCAATTCTAGTTTAATTATATTTTAATTTATTTAATTAATAACGATATAGATAATATTTTTATTTTATTTATGAATTTTAATTGACTTTATTATTATTTATTGATATTTGTCCGTCCATAACTAGCTGTTGACAGCGACTTCACCTGCTTCAAGTATGTGTGATGTATGTTTGTATATATATATATATATATATATATGTAAAATTGTTGTCTTTTTGTAATTCCACTGGATGGATTTAAACAGATCTTTCACTGGCGGGTAGCTGATGTTATAAAGAGTGACTTAGGCTATTTTTATTTCTTAGTAACTTAGCTATTTTTATTTATTTATAAAACTCTAGGACGAAGTCGTGAGCAGAGCGAGAGTATGATATAAGTAAAATCAGTTAAATTCAAATTTAATAATAATAATAGCTGAAATAGGTTTAGGTTGTAAAAGTTGGTACCTAGAAAAAGTTATTTACCAAATATATACTATAAAGTACTGTCGCGTTCAAAAATGAGGTTTATTACTTCATTTTATTTGAACAAAATATAAGCAATAGGTACATACAAGTACAGTCACGTAGATATGTCACCAAGTGTATCCAATACGTACTATCGCTCTCAAAAGTGCTCTAAACAAATTATATTACAACTATGAATGTCATTAACAGTTTAACACTAAACCTACCGACAATTCTTGTTCACCTGTTCCTACCGCACGCCGTCAAATTGACCGGTAATTAAAAGTTATTTTATTATATAACGCAGTTAATAATGGAAATAACTAAAAGTAAAGAGTGTAGAAAATATTATATGCATATTCTAAGAATTGTCATGTAGTTTGATAACGATATTATAACGTTTAAAAATGTGTAAGTTTTACAAAAGTTTAAGCACGGCCAACTTGACCGGTACTTGGTGGGTTTAGTGTTAATGTTAAAATATGTGTAAGTTTTACAAAAGTTTAATAACGATCAATTTGACCGGTACTTGACTGGTTTAGTGGTAATACGACAAGCAATTAAGTACTGTCACACACAAAAGTCAAATTTGTTTTATTATTTATATCTATATGAGAGGTGAATAGTTATAGATCCAAGTACAATCACGTAGATATGTCACTAAGTGTATCTAATGACAGTGAACTACCCATTAGTGTACAATCACGCAGATAGCGGTGGCATATGTTTGCGCACGATGTCCTACTGTGGATTGGTGCACGTAATGTCATTACTGCGGACATGACTGTACTGGTACTGGCGGGTGGAGAAGTGGATATGAATATTAATATTCAAGTTTATTTACGCCTAAAAAAATATTTTTTAAATTATAAAATAAATTAATATTATATTAAATTTTATTATAAAATAGAATTTATTCGATTTTTTTGGTATTAATTATTCTTAATACATTTTTTTTATCCTAATCTATTTGTTAAAAAATATTTTTTTATATATTAATAGTTATCTTCGCGACTGTACTCACGTTTTTCATTGACTTTCATGTGGTCCTTACATTTTCTGTTGGAAAGATGATGAGACAATTCAACCTCTGGTTCCCAAAGATGATTATAACTTTGCCATAAAAATATTATTTTAAAAATTAATTTTGGAATATTATTTTAAACCAGTTATGGATAATATGCATAATAATATAGTAAAAAAAATAAGAAAGAAAAATAAAAAAAATAATAAAAAAAAAATTGTAATTCTGACTTTAAAGTCAATAGAAACTAAATTTGTGGAAAGAAAAACGTTTCTTGGACTAAAAATATTTAAGATTTGTTTATATAAGGATCTTAGAACAGACATTTGAGAAGCACAATGTCAATGCTGAATGAATTACCGTGATACGAGACTACCGACGGACGCACACCGCGTGGATAAATAAATAACTGCTACAATATTATAAATAAATTAATTAAAAAAAAAGAATATAATAAAAATATTAAACCTCCTTTAACCGAACCTTTCCAGAATATTCCATATATTCTAGAATATTCCATATTGTATAAAGGTCTCTCAGCTGAACATTTTCTATTTAATTCAACGAGCGTCAATGGTCAATTTGTGAAATAATAAACCACTGTTCAAGGAATCTAAATCGTGAACAATCTGAGATACGGAGGCAATCTCTAAAGGAATGTTACAAAGGAGGCGCGAAACAGCAATGCTTCGAGAAAATTGACACATCGCGCCATTTTGTAAAAGTCACGATTTTGTGACCGCAGAGGTTATGTCCTTATCCGTTTATGTGGGAACGAAAGAGATGCAGATAGCAGTTTTGATACAGAATTGAAATCAATCCGAAATTAGCGGTAGAATCGGTGCTTACATGCTACCAATGTGAAATATGGCGCGAATTGCTACGCTCCCAGCGCTCCCTAATTTGGCAATGATTGTTCATATCTAAAAGAAGCTTCAAGGAGTTTTTATTTTCATCATTATAATTTAAAAGAATAACAGTATGGCACATTATAAAAAAAAAAGAATAACATATTACTTAAAATTAATAGAAATAATAATAATAATAATACATTTAAATAAATAAATCAAAGAGATTTTATTCTCAACGTAAAATTTAAAAAAAGAAACGGCGTACCTGTATATTACAAATATGTAAAAGAAATACAAAAATTTCAAATTAAGAACACAATGTTACTTAACATTAATAACGTCCTTATTCTGGACTAATTATATAATTGTATACGTTTTTGTATCGTGTATTAACACGAGCGCGGCGTCACGATCATGTGATTACACATAAAGATATTGTATCAGCACCCAGTGATTTGTATCGGATCGTGTGAGAAAAACGTTACCCAGGAATCGAACCTGCAATTTGGGAATGTCAAATGTTGTGTAACTACGCTAGTTATCGGTACGTGTTTGAATGTGTTTGGAATAAACCAGAATAAGTACTTAAATGTTGTTTATATGAATATTGTGACTAGTTCTTGTCATCTGCTTCACCCGCAACTATTTTGTGTAATGTCATTTCAGATTTGGTCTTCAATAAAAAATATTAATTTAAATGTTTAAGTATCTATTTTAAATATTGATTATTTTTTTATCACATGAATAGTTTCGAAGATTAGCTCCCACACACAAACTAACAAACAAATATCTCTTTATAATATTAGCATAGACACGTTAATGAAATGACGTTTATTCTGTCATTATAAGAATCATTCGAATAAATATAAACTTTAAAAAAATGGCTTATTTTTTTTTATTTTTTAGACTGTTTGTATCATATAACTATATATAAATATATTTATACTCTTATACAAACACATGCCAACTCACACTTGACCGATTTATACATTTTGACGCTTCCAAGAAACCTGACATCAGGGGTTAAAAGAAGTACAAAGGAAAATAACCCTTAACACAATAGAATAGCGTGCAATTAGATACATTTCAAATTTGGAAGGTTAGCGGTCTTTCATAAAACGCATGACGGATAGTTGTTTGACGAATTCCTTTGTGATACACAAATTATTATTATAAAGTAATATGGACTTTATTAATATGATATAGAGCTTATTTCGGCTTGTACATATATATATTATATTAGCGCAGTGTAATATGAACTTTAAACCAATAAAATAAGGTTTAATTCAGCTTGTATTGAATAGTACATATTATATTGTGGTTCTGAGTGGTAGTCATGAAGATGTCAGTTGTCAGTTGATATCGAATGACATAAATTTGAATATATCATGCTGAGACCAAATTTCACTATACAGACAGACGGACAAGTGTGACGTGGATTTGGATATATATACCACCTAGTGTGTTTGTTTAGATTGTCTCATAAAATTATATATATAAAGTAATACAAACATACATATTTTATATTACAAACATTAAAAATCCTATTTACAATGGTATGAACCATCAATCAATGGTGATTTGAGGAGCGTCCTACAATCCAATACTATAACCTAAGCGTGAAATACGTGACGTGTACTGACACGCAGCTTGTGAATTTAAACTCAAATCATACATTGTAATATCACCCCTATACTTAAAAAATAAAGGTTATAATCGCATGAAGTAATATGTATGATAAATTTCTTATACAGATAGGTTGTACTTCGTTTACTGGACATTTGGAGGTAATGGGTAAGTTTGAACAAGAAAATTACTAGAAAATTACTTGATATCTGTCATTTGAGAGCGCACTTAGTACATGTTGGTAAAAGAATACGTGACCACACGAATAACATATAAGATATATATGGTTTTATTATTAAGCGCACTGTTTTAGCAACACTATTTATTGAAAACTATTTTTAGGCTTATTTTTGTAAATATTGTTATAAATAAAACCAGTAAGAGTTTGTTTTTTAATTTTAGTTCTCTGTTTTAGCTACTCTATTTATTGTAAACGATTTTCATTGCATCGTCTTTGATAAATATTGGTTTTTGTTCAGTGAAATAAAATAATTTTAAACAAGCTTTAATCAAATGAAATATTGTTGTAAATATCTTCCTTTGGTGGATGAAAGATTTTCCCAGAAATGGGATATATAAAAACACATTTTATCATAAAAACGCATTTTTTTATTTGTTTTCTTAGTTTACCATTAAAATTCATTTTTTATTTGTTTTCTTATTTTGTCATTTATATATATTTTTATTCAATTTTTTTATTAAGACCCTAGAAGAGAGCACCTTAATTTTATTGGTAGTTTAAGCTCATACTAATATTGAAATACACTTAACACTAAAATATATTTATTTTAGCGATTTTCACGAAATGTAACAAATCTCATGTACATATTAATACACTTCGCAGTGACTACAAAATTTTTTATTTTTATAACTATTATATTTAAATAGTTTTTACATTTATATTTATATAATGAAAAAGAAATACATGGACTTGAACCTGTGACCTCTGGGATACGCACGTCACTCTATCAACTGAGCCATCGCGTCGTGACGTGTGATGAGTTCAACGAATATTTGTATTCAAAGGAAATATATTTGATGACGTCATTTATTATAATAATATAATATAATATGTTATTTTATTTAAACTCAATTATAGAATAAATTTAATAATAAATAAACAATTTTATACCAAAATATACGAAACATTTTGAAAGTTATAACTGAAATATGTAAAAAATATATGTAAAATCTTGTTCTTATATTAATATATTATATATGTAAATGTAGATGGTATAGTTTGTCTGTCCGTGTGCTTATTTACCAAAAACATTGATGACATTTGATGAAGACCGGCTGAGTTATTACAACGCAGCGGGACAACGTCTAGTTCCACGTGGACTTAAAGTATACAAGTTACTAGAAGTGATTTATTTATTACAATTAATATATTATTTAAATATAAATAAAAAAAACGAATAGTAACAAACTTACTATTTTTATTATTATATATAAAATGTGTTCGAGACAAGAAAAAAATATTTTATAATTTAAATTATCACGAATAATTATTAAGAAAATATTAAAAGTTAAAAAAAATATTTACTACAAAAATTTTTTTTAGCTAAAAAAATATTTGAATTAAATTTATAGTATTTTATAACTGATTAATAAAATATGTTAAAAATATTGTTTTTATTTTTATAATATTAATTATAATTATTTTGACTACCACATCCAGTAAAACTATTTTATAACACAATAAATAGACAAAAAAGTGAAGCGTCCATTGCGCCTCCGATCTCACCGATAATTTTTCAACACACCATCTACTTATTACTATCATAGCCAAGGCATTAAGTAACGAATATATCCACACAAATAAAAACCAACTCTAATTACATAATAATAAGACTTATAATTCCATAGCATTGTATATATAAATTTGATAAGGTAATTACAACCGTAATGCAAGTGAATAGGGTTGGTTTTAATTTGTGTGGTCAATATGGATAGTATTTAAAGTCGACATCGGTCCCGAGTCGTGACCGGACCGGCCCCGCCACCTGACGTCTACTTGTTTAATGTAACCTCAATGTTATAAGACTATTTTAAATGCAGTAGGTTTCCTCATAGATATCTTTCACGAATTTCATTAAAAGACCCACACGATTTATACATTTAATTATTACGTAGTGACATATGACTTTGTTTTTTTTTTATTCGGTAGAGTATAGTTGCAATTATTCTGCCTAGTTTAATAAGTATATAAACTCTTTAGTAATGACATGTAAGCGTTTTTTTTTTATTTTCAAGCTATAGTCGTAATTTTTCTGCCTAGTTTAATATTTATTTATATTTTTTAGATTAAGTTTTTCTTTTTCTATATGCAGGTTAGAATTTTTAGCGTCTGGCCAGTTTAATAATAATATTTAATTTTTAATATTAAGAAAATATTGTTTATTTTTTTTACATAAGGACTAAAGTTAAAGTTATTCTTCCTATTTAATAATTATATATTTTTAGCAACATGTAAACCTTTGTTTTTTTTATTGTTATAGTCTGAATTATTCTGCGTAGCTCAACAATTATGTCCATTTTGTTTGTTTCATATGCAATAATTCTACATAATTTAATAATTATATACATTTTCTTGACAGATAAATATTTTAATTTTTTTTATTAACACACAGCCTAAAGTTGTGATCATTCTGCCAAGAATGATAAAAAATCAATTAATTGTAATAAAAAAATACGTCATGTAAGTAACTAGCAATTACAAAGATATACATTCCTCAATGTCCCGGGTCCAGGCACAGCACAGCCACAGTAAGTATAATACACGCCATAGTGCACGTCGTGACTGCACTGACAGCTACTTTTTATACCTTGCGTGCTCTCTTTGTCTACTTACCACAGTGTAGATAGAAACAGATTAATTGTTATATATTTATTTAATAATATACTAAATTTTTGTTATATATATATATATATATATATAATTTAAATAATAAGAATTGATATCACAATATTATATTGTACAAAATTTGTCGATTATTAATTTGATTATTTTTTTATACATTTTATATTTAATCAATAAAAATATAAAATCGGTCTCTTTCATGCTTGAGTGAACAGGGGGGGGGGGGGGGGCTGAAAAATCACCCCTAAAACATGTAACAGTGATATTCAACATTCTAATCTTATGATATTTTCGATTGAATATTCCAATATATATATATAAATATGTTTTTCCGTGTGTAGGTCTGTCGCACCTGGTGTATAGTTACTCTGTTAATAATATCTTGTCCTGAGTCCCGGAATGCCATGGGAACGAGTAGCTACATACGAATTATTGAGATACAAGCGCCCATTACACACACGATTATACTACTTTATTAATATATATATATATATATATATATAAAATAAAATAGGACAAATAATCTGTGTATTAATATTGTTTGATAATTGCTACGTATACGCAGATCTGTAGATTTTTGTCTATATGGTTTTTCATGATAAATGCTGGACCGATTTTGATGAACATTTTATTGTTAAAGTAAATATAAATATGGACTACTCATTATGAAACTAAAAATTTACTTTCACAAGAATAATTAAATGCAAAAAAGACAATAAAATCAAATAAATTGAAAATGTTTTTTTACAAAATCGAAATATTATTATTTTTAGATCCAGGCTATTAATTATGGAACACGGACGTACCCGCCAAGCCGACATAGTACGGGTTAGCGGGTCACATTATTTCTCCCAATATAAATAATGTCTATTATATTTAGTTAATCTAACAAATATGATGATAGAACAAAAAACTTAACTATTTTCACACTTAAATGTACAAACATTTATACCTTGACTACTTAATACTATATAAATCAATCAGACACACATACAGATGGATACACACACACAAAAACAATAAATCATATATATATATATCTGTATATAAAAATCCCATGTCATGGTGTTCGTTTATGTCACTTCTAAGTTGTATAAATTTCAAATAGATTTTCATAATAAATTTTTATTTCATCTAATAGTTAATGAAGCAGACGAAGTCGCAGGCAAACCTAGTATATACAGTCACAGGATATCACAGATGCATTGAGGAAGTGCAGGTCGAATGGCGAGAGGACAGTGCCACGTGAAAGTGATTAGCGAGAACAGAGGCGCCTTGTGCGCCACAAGGAACACTTGTGGGGGGGGCTGGGGATAAATATCACACACACACACACACACACACACACACACACACACACACACACACACACACACACACATACACACACATTGATATTAACATGCTTTATATCTACAATACGAAATATATTTCATATAAAAATTTAATTAATTAATATTATTAATATAATATTATACATAGTACACACAGCCCGTCCTCCTCTAGAGACTGTCGCGTGCGATCGGATTTCACTATATACAAGGGTCCCTTTGTCCGTCGATACACAACACAATGTACAGACACACTGCAATACAATTATTACTTGGTATGTTAATTACAGAGCAATACATGAGGTGCCTAATTTTTAAAACCACTTTACTGTGTTCATACAATGAATTCATTAAATCTATACATTACTCTGTGTTATACAAATTTTTTTTCTGTCTTCGTCTATATATATATATAATTGTAGTGTCTGTTTGTAATTTCATATTAATATTTCACTAAATGTATATGAAAGTAGCTATATATGGTTCTTATATAATTTTTTTTTATATTTTTTCCGTCTGTCTGTCTGTTGGGTCCGGGTAATCTCTGAAACGGCTGAACCGATTTTAACAGGACTTCGGCTACTTTTATTTTAAAACATATTCCACGCGAGCAAAGCCGTGGGCACAGCTAAGTTATTAAACATATAGAATTTTCAGTACTTAAACCGACAATTTTGTCTTAATTTTATATTAATAACAAATTGTCGCATGTCTGTATTACGCAGTAAAATAAAGGCGAGGTTACACAGTCGCTGCATTGATGGTTGGTTGCCAAATTGTAAAACCTTCGTAATTGTAAGACAAAGCGGTAACTCATGAACGTTTGACGCCATTTTGAGGTCACGTACTAACAAAGAAATAGGCATTTCCTAACAAGTGCTCACTATTTTAAAACTCTCTTAATAAGTAGAATCCGCCGTGCGCTGCTGGAACTGAGCTGACCCCCCTCCCCTTTTAAATGAAATATAATATTATATTTTTTTATTTAGTAGTTTTTATATGATGTTGCTTATAAGCGTATTTCTAGGTTGACGATCGGCAGCGCTCGGAGGTTCTGATAACGTTAAGTCTATGAGAAACAGTTTTTTGACCATCATTTCTGAACGGAATGAGATATTTTAATTGTGTTTGTTTAGAAAACATGCCCATTCCCAAGCTCTACAGCTCTGCCATTTTCATTAAAATCGGTTCAGTAGTTATTGTGATGTTGCTTCAAAAACCCAAACGGTTAAGAACTTCGATTACGCTCAGCTCAAAATAAATTAAATACCAAATATTATACAAAATTATATAATATAATAATTTCCAAATAAAACTCAACATCCCGTAAAATAACCGCAACTCAACGCAACTCAACTAAGTACTTCAAATTGCATCAAATACAATCAAATAACAAACAGGAAGCTACCAAATACAGTAAAATAGAAAAAAAAAATAAACATAAATTCAGTATAAAATCAAACTGAGCGTAAAATACAATATTGAAGTGAACAAATATGAAATATGATTGACATATTCTCTAATATGACATCGTTCGGCGATGTTGTTTTTTGTCGCATGTCTGCACTGGTTATATCAAGGTAATGTCAACCTTATGTGTATGAAGTAAGGTTCATTTTAATTAATGTGTTTATAGCAAATAATAGATAGTAATCCAATTACATCCTTTGTACGGGATGCGGATTATATTTCTATAGAAGCATTTTCTATTATACAATGATATGTCTATGTCTTTGTCTGTCTCTGTATGTATTGTACAAGCTTTTATGATAGCGCTTATTTATTACAATTATAATTGACTATGTGAAGAAAGAAAAAAATATATATGGCAATAAATAATAAAAAAAAAAAAAAAAAAATTTTTTTGATATTTGTTTCTAGTCTACACTGCTTATATTATAAGAAAAAAAATAGAAAAAATATATATATTTTTGAGACTATTTTTTATTGATAAAATAAAACTATATAATTTTTTGGTTCGAAATTAAAATAATATTTTAAATCATTTGCATCAATTTTTTTTTAATCTCTTAAATATTTAATATTTCACAAAATATTTTTTCATTTTAACATATATATTATAATAATAGACAAAGTAGTCAACCTAGATAGTCCTTAAAATAACAGTGGGACCGACAAACGACACTAATTAGCGGATATGTGTCACAGTTCCTAGAACGAGATATCTAGTTCAGGTTAACATTTAGACCATGGGTTATCAGTGAGAGGACGTCCATTACATCACATTATGGTACAAATATTATTGAGCGAAGCGAACGAAGTGAGCGGAGCGTTTTACTGACTTTTTACATTCTTTGTCACGAATTGGCTCGAAAACTACTTGACGGAAAATTATGAAACTTTGCAAACAAAAACTATCCTCAATTTTTTTTTTATATTATGTAAAAAAACTGATATCCCATTGAAGTCAATGAGAAACGATGAATCAATACACTGGGCTGGCTTCGCTCAATATGAAAACGGCACCCGAGATTTCGCGAGCGCAGCGAGTCGAAATTGAGGGTTTGTTGGCGCCCCTAATATATTTAATATATTTTACACTTTGAATACTGGTCTCAAATGTCTACTTGTATCAAATGTATCAGGACTATGATACCATACTTATATATAAGTAATAACTTCAACTTGAAATAAGGCTTCCATTTAATTTATTTAATAAAAAAATTAATACTATTTTACCAAGCAAAAAATTTTGGTGATGGTTTTTTTTGTGGTTTTCTTTTTTATTATTCTTAGCATCTAGAGTACGACCTTCTAATCATGTTATTTTCATTTAAGGGTGTTTTATATTTAAATACCACTATCAGAAGTACCTACTTCATATTATTTGATGGACATAGGTTAAGCCTAAAAACCGATCAACTTAATCAACTGGACAGATTTTGATGAAACAATGTTATCACCCACCAAATTAAATACATTGAAATTCTTGTGTTCTAAGAGTAACAAAAAAAAAAAAAAAAAAGTAATTTAATTATTCTACGGGTCAATGACACCAATAACAATCAAAATCGCGTGACAAAATTCTATACACGTCATATAATTAATGAATAAAATACGATATCTGATATGGGATTTTGGGCTTAATGCCTCAAGCGTAATTATAGCTTACAAAAATTTATAATATTTAAATATATCTAATATATTAAAAATTTATTTTATTTTCAACCTTATTTTAATGGAGTGAAGTTTCAATTTAACTTGTCAATTTTATAATTCTTTTTATAAGACAATTTAATGTCATCAAAATATTCGCAATAACATAATTAGCGAATTGGTCACAGAGTAGTTTACGACTCAGAGGTTGGATGGAACTCGGGCTGCGGCTAAAAAAATTATAATTAGCCATAAATCGGCTTCGGCGACCGATCGACCGATTCTCGATTATGAGTATCGGTTTTATTTGTGTGTGGGTATGTGTGTGTGTGTGCGTGAAACAACAGATTTATTGTTAATGGTGTCCCGGAGATAATTAAAATGGTTGATGTTTCGCCCGACCCGCCGCGGCTGGCGTTCTCATCCTTTATACAGATTAATATTTTACAGATGCTTTAATGTCCCCAGTATTATGCATATTAATATTATTAATGACGGATGTTTGTTAATCTTTCACGCCAAAAATACTGAACTGATTTCGATAAAACTTTTCAATAATATAGCTTATACATTAGATTAGCATACAGGCTATAATTTTAGAACATACCAATCAAAGTACAATTTAGGTCGAGCGACGCCGTGGATTCTAGATAGTATAATATATAAAAATTTGTAAAAGATTAAAAAAGCTTCGGCATTAATGGTCCTATTTAATCTATTAAAACTCTTAAATATATAAAAAAAAGAAAATATGTTAAACACTTATACATATAAAATATTATAACAAATAATAATGAATCCCCTGCACAAAGCTACACTGTGGCTAGTGTTATAGATGATAGTGAGCGATACAGACGGACAGTCTCACCTCGTGCAATACGGCGTGGCGCCATCTTGTGCCGGCTCGTAAATATTGTTATACAATTATATTGTTCTTATATAAATTAAACTATAAGTTAATTAGACATAGGATAGCTATTAATACCAGCACAAAAATGTATTTATAACATTGTTTCTTTGTTTCTTTACGATGTTATTCTTTTAATTACTTATTTCAATTATTATTTATCGCAAAACACTGAGCCTAATAAAACCAATTATGAATAGCAAATAAACAAAAATTGTTATTCAAAAAACAAAAATTGCGATTAACAAAAATAGAAATTGCGATTCGTCTTTTTGTATAACAAAAACCTACACGCGTCCATTTATTTCATAATAGATATTATTCAATCGCATTTTACACAATTAATAACTAAAAAATCATTAACAAGCGAGACAAGGGAACAAACGTCGCCGTCCTTTGAGACCTTGGCGGTGTAAAAAAGGAAGGGGAGATAAAAAAGGGCTGAGGGAACCCCGCGGGGCTGAACTAAACTAACACGGGATGTGTCGATGTAGTACGGTTATACAGGATGATATACGAAATAGCTTTATAAGTGATGTTAAATTAAAATAATGATCCAATCCGCATATATATTGCGGATCCGAATTTTGTATGTTATATTTCTTTTATTATTTTTTTTATCGCTATTTTATTAAAGATATATTGTGATGTTATTTTGTGTCTTATGTAAGTTGAAATAAAAATGGAGGTGTCACAGATAATATATATAAGTTATAATAATCAGATGATAATAAAATTGGTTACATGTCTCGCTCCAATAAATGGCTCCATTACCACCCGTGGTGGTACACAGCGGTGACAACCAAGCTTTGGTTATTGGATTTATTCGAAAATAATGACAGTTTAATATAAAAATCCGCAAATAAATCTTTAAATAATAATTTAGTTAATATTTTCTAAGATTATTATTAGGTTGGGGTACCGCAGGGCGCGTCTCTTGGGCCGCTGTATTTCCTTAATCATAAAACTGACGCAGTATTTATAACGGTTTGTCACGACACCACTCCGATGTCCCGATAATTCACTGAACCGGGACGACATTAAGGTGCAGTGAATTGTAATTTTGACCTCTGTGATACATTGATACTAGTGGTCTTGGGTTTTGATGATTTAATAATGTCTCGTTGAAAAATGATTATTGCGAGATATTTTTTTGTATGTGAGTAATATTTTTTAGATATATTTCTTCACATTTACTATATATATATATATATATATATATATATATATTTTATTAGTTATTTAATATTTTTAAAGTAGATTATATATGTTATTAGGTCGAGATACAAAAATTATATTCTTAATTGTTTTTTGTTTATTGTGAGACACGTTTCTAACAAACTTATGTAAATATATGATTATTTTAACTACATATATATATATATTCTATTATATATTAACTTATGGGGAGATATAAAAAAACCTATTTAAGTAAAAGTACCATAATATGACAGTGAAAACTCAATAGTTAATTTCAACCTTAATACTTATAAAAATCATTCAAACTATACAAAATTAACATATTCTCCATAGCATTTGATATCAAAAGCTTACGATAAAACTATTTAAACTCAATTATCTTATACTATAACAATGTATCTATATCTATATCTAAGTAAGTATTAATTGTGAGATAAGCTGTACAATTGAATTGATCTGACGTATCAATTAAATAACACTTTCCTTAATGACCGTTGATTGCTTAAAAGGTAAAGATAATGAAACTAAAAGATAAGATTGCAATGTTGTCATATCGGATATGTCGAAACGTGACCGAGGCCAGTGTATCCGCTGTAGTATTCATTATTAAAAAAATATATATTTTTAATTATTATACCGTACATGTTGTGTTTTTTTTTACAAAAAAAATTAGAGGTAGCCGTCTGTCATGGTATGGGTATGTTATGAGGAGGGATGAAAGGCACGTGACCAAAAGAGTGCTAGGTATGGTAGTGGAGGGATGGACAGGTAGAGGACGGCCGAAGAAAAGATGGATGGATTGCGTGAAAGACGATATGGAGAAGGGAGTGTGTACAGAGATGACGAGTAACAGGAGAGTATGGAAGGAAAAACATACTATGCCGACCCCAAAATGGGATAAGGGTAGGAAGATGACATGTTGTGTTTTTTTTTATATTTTGACGCAAGGCCTAAATAATTGCAACCAAAACTTCGGAGTGTCATCAAAGTTTAACATTTTAAAAGATATTAAAAAAAATACTAATGAAGTTCAAACGATATTTTATATCCATAGTAATGTAACATCGTAAATTCTCGTCAGTCAAAACGAAAAAAAATAAATAATCAAAAATAGTCCTTATTACAAGGGAATAAAAATCCTAGAACTGACGAGGTTCGGTCAGTTCGGCGATTTTTTTTTGTTTTTTTTTTTTCTAATTTCGTGTTTTCTTTGGCGGCATTGTAAGGACCAAATGACACGACAGGTGACGGTTTTTTTCGGGTCTTTTCGTTTTTTTTTGTCGTTTTTTTTTTCGTTTTAATACAATGCAGAGAGAATCGTTATACATTTTATTGCGTGTCAGCGATTGAGCGATAGCGAGCCAATTTGTTGGATTTTAGTTTTAAACACAGATGGTGCGATAGGACTTTGTGTTTTTATATTCAATTCAATTGGTATCATTCCTTGTATATATTATTTTAATAAACTGAATTTTTACATATAAAAATTTAGGAAAAAAAATTTTCTTTATATGTTATTCAATACTTACATCTTTGTGTGTAATTGGTTAAACCGAATTTTCTTAACATACAAAAAAAAAAAAATTGTGCACCAAAAAATCTTATTATTTTATATTTATAAACCAAAGTTCCATAAGATATTTTCGAAATATTAGATAAAATAAAAAAAATCACACAGCCAGTATATATATATATATATAACATATAATAAAAAACGAAGAGGTCATTTAGGTTCCATCAGTCACTGAAACAATAGACTAATAAATAACAGAGCCCTACGGAGGCCTATTAAAAATACATTACAGGCAATTACTTTTAAATATAATACCATTCCGTTATTATAATATTGTGTACGTTCGTTTGTTTGTAGCAGTCAAGGAATAATATTATTAACATATGTATATTTTGTTTTAAAATAGACACGCAAATAAAAAAAATATTATTGAGTAAATTTTGAAACAATTTTTTTTTTATTTTATCAAAAAATATCAAAATCGGAGAATATTAAGAAAAGATAAATATTTTTGTTTGTATAATTTAGAATCGAATATACATATATAAAAAATATGTACACATGTATAATATATATTATAAAAAAATATTAAATACGTAATTTTGAATAAAAAAAACAATCTACAAAGTACTACAAAAATGTATAATTTGGATTATAAAAAAAAATTGCTTACATAATACGCAATTAGACAAAAAAAATTAAATACTCTGAAAGCAAAATATTCATAGCAAAGTAAGTAACGACGTAGGTGGTCAGATAATCACAAAGCCGCCGTCCCATGTCACCATTGTGCGTGGCGCTACCACTACCACTACTGTAAGTGTGCGGTGTGATGGTTTTTAATTTGTCTCATTGTACTCTATAATGGATTTCGGAGTCACTTAACATTATTTTCTTTGAGACGGTTGACAAAAAATTTTTTTGCAATTTTTTTTTTGAGATATTGTTACTATTGAAATATTTTAATTTTATTTATTAGATTTTAAAAACTATTTAAAAAAAGTTTTTTTTAACATTTTTTTTTAAGGCTGTTGACAGTTTTTATTTATGAAATTGTTACCATAAAATATTTTAATTTTATTTATTATTAATATATTTATGTGTAATTTTTTTTTCTATAAAATTTGTCGACAAAAAAAAATGTATCATTACTTGTATAATAGTAAAAATATAAATTTTATTTGTAAAGCATTTTTTATATAATTTCTCAAGTTTGAAAGCTTATTAAAACTGACTCTAAAATAGAAACATTTCAAGTAATATTAGTATGAAAACATTTTCCTTGTTCTAAAAATATAATATACATATATATTATATGTATATAATTAATAATTATTTAATTAATTTTACATTCTCTTCTTAGTGCATCTTCAAACTTCAATAATATTATAGCCTAGTTCATTGCATTGTAGTTGCATTTAAAAATAAAATTATTTAAAAACTCCTTTGAATGGTTAACAATATTATTTGACTTCACCGCCATTATACTAGATATTAATAAAATAATTAAGTGTTGGTTTGTATATATATTTGAGCGAAGCGAGCGGAGCGTTCTACTGGAGACTGTTTAACATTGTTCGTCACGAATAGGCTCAAAAACTACTTGACAGTAAATAATGAAATTTTGCAATAAAAAAAGACACATTAGGTGATAGTTTTTAAAAAAAATATTTCAAAAAGTCATGTCGTTGAGGAATAATCAAAATCAAAATCCTGATATCCCATTGAAGTCAATGAGAAACGATGAATCATTACACTGGGCTCGCTTCGCTCAATATGCAAACGGTAACCGAGGTTTCGCGAGCGCAGCGAGTCGAAATTGAGGGTCCGTTGGCGCCCCTAGTTAATATATATGTACTAAGAAAATTATCACATATTGTTGGATTGAGAAATAAATAGACCATCCGTATGATATATGTAAAGAAATAAGCAAATGAAACCTATAAGAAATTATGATGCAGACTAGGGCAGAGGGAGACAAAAAGAGTTATTAATATGCATCTCTCTTACTCACTTTACGAATTTTAGCTCATGTCATCCCGGTCGAGACAGCCCGCATACTAGCTTTTCCATACCAACTATATTGTAATTCTCTAGAATCAAATATAAATAAATTAGTTTGTCATACATCGTTATTAGACGGACGGACGGACAGACGGATTGAATTATAAATATTTTGTATATATATATATACAAAATATTCAATCCGTCTGTACCATTTTAAATCCTAAAAATGTATAAATATAAATCAATAAATATTTTAGCGTACATGTACCGTACAGTTAACAGAAGACCAAACCACACCAAAATTATAATTAGGGTTAGTAAAAATTATAATACATTAAACCACAAATCCTTTACTATTTATTAGAAATCCGCATCCCTACTAACGGTGACACCTCCATCCTCCATCTCGCTCGCACCTAACAAATATCACATTTACACACACATTTAAATATACAAAAGGACACAACTCCACTAAACTATGACTCTTATGTCCTCTGAAATGAGTTTAATATGTTTTTTAAATGTCGTCTCTTTTCTTCTGGGTCCTGTTTTATCTATTTATCCTTCCCTTCCATCTTTTATCCCGCTCGCTAACCAGTGTCCGGCCGAGCTGTCTGTGGGACGGTCGTGTTGTGAATATGTACTGTGCTGTGTGTGATCGGTGTTAATAAAGAAGCATTCATGATTCAGGTTAGTTATTATTATTATTATTATTATATTTTATTAATTTTTATAATATATTACACATTGAAACAGTTGAATGTGAATTAAATTGATCCTAATCTTATTGCTCCATTTTGATTTTTTTTATTAAAAAAATGTATATTTTTGAACAAATTAAACATATGTTTAGTAATATATATTTAATGAATATTGCGAAAGTATCAACTGACAGACAAATTTGAAGACAATAGATTGATATGGTGTAACCAGTGAGGGCGGAATTAGTTAATTCTATTTATATTATAATAATTAAAATAACAAGACATTTATTTGTGTATCAAAAAATATTTTATTTAAATCATAATAATAAGTTTTTTGTATAGAAATAATAAAATTATTAACGATTCGAAGCAGATGAGACAAACCATAAACACATATAGGATTTAGTTTAAAATGAATTTATTATCTGTAGGATTCGGTTTCTTAGTTTATGGGATGTATTTTGAGAGCGGATTACGATCAAAGCACGGATGGTTTTTGGTTTATTTATGATTTTGGATGGATGGTTAGATGGTGATTTGATAAAAATATGTATGAATATATAGAATTTTAATAATATTACCATTATATTTAGTAAATAATGAATAAAATATAATATTATAGCATTTATTTGATATATAACTGATGTTTAAGGTAGTGCGTTTGAAGCGCCGCCGGACATATTCCTTTCAGTATACACTTAGAACTATGTATATATATAAATTAAATTTATAATATATGAAAAATAATCAATATCGTAGTCTAAAACACGATTATCAATAAAATGAATATTCTCTGATAATTATATTTCGAAGTATTAAAATGGTAACTATGTTTTTTTGTAAAATTATAGTGTTTTTGTATTCAAGTTATTTTGTATTTCAATCACCCGCGGTCGTATTGAGTTTGAGATATTTATTTACTAGAACTTATTCATTGTTTTAATAAGTTTAATATTTTCTATTAATATCTTAATTTAGATCGCCATTTTGTAAGAAATTAATGAATTTAGTTATTGTTTTAAAATATTAAAGATGGTTTTAGCTGATTGCTTTACCACTTTCTAACAAATATCTATTTAGATTTTTTATTAGAAATCAAACTGTACCCGAAATAATCAAACATATTACAATAATTATAATAATTTCAAAATTATATACATTTATGTCAGGATAATCCTATTTTAACAGAATCTCATTACCCATAGCTACCAACGCCATCTATTATCATAATTGGTACTATTGTTTTGACAAAGCTTTAATATTATATATGAATTCAAAATATCTTCATTCAAGTAGTCATTTACGCGTTTTTGAATCAATTATTACATTAAAAAGATCTGAAGTCAGTCCGTGAATAAGTAACACCGGCTCTGCTAAGAGTCCCTCGAAAACTCAAAAATTACTCTTTTTAAATAAAATTTAACAAAGTTTGATGTATTTGTACTATGAACTCAAATAAGTCTATAACCTAAGTTCCAAACATTTCGATCCACTACAACTAGAAGTTATAATAAGATTTATTTAATAAACTAAGAAAAGGAAAGTCTAAGATATCTTGTGGATTACATATGCACTCATAATATATCAATTAAATTAATTTATCTTTATAAAGTAACAAATATCCGCAATGAAAAGATCCACAGAATGGAATACTAGCGAAGATGTCACGGTGAGAATGAAGAACGTGCTCAGGTGGTTTGGGCACGTCGAACGAATGAGTGATGAAAGAATGGTAAAATAGATTTATACAGGAAAAGTGAGTGGTAGGAGAGAAAGGGGGAGGCCTAGAGTGACCTTTGAAAATACTGTATCTATGATACTGGAGGAAGGTCACGTAAAAAGCATGAGGACCCCCCGGAGGGCATGTATGAAGAAGTTGATGTCTGTGGCCGAGGCGAAAGAGGTAGGCAGGGACCGTATCGTTTGGCGCTCCGTCGTCTCTGGCTACCCCGCAAGGGATATGGCGTGAAGCTAAATAATAATAAATAATAATAATAATAACAAAATATTTAGTCATCATCTTCCTGCCCTTATCCCATTTTGGGGTCGGCACAGTATGTTTTTTCCTTCCATGCTCTCCTGTTACTCGTCATCTCTGTACACACTCCCTTCTTCTCCATATCGTCTTTCACGCAATCCATCCATCTTTTCTTCGGCCCTCCTCTACCTGTCCATCCCTCCACTACCACACCTAGCACTCTTTTATTCCTCATATTATAACATGCCCACAGACGGACAATAACACGGACGGAAAATAACAAATATTTAGTATACATACATATTTCGTTCAGGTAATTTTATATCGAATATTAAGGATTTAAAGAATATAGTTACATATTTTGATTTATTAAAAGATATGAATTCTAGAATACGGTGTTTTACAATAACTAATCATAGAATACCGTATTTTACAATAAGTCTAATAATTCCAAAGTGTTCTAACAATAAATTATTAATACAATCACCGCCCACAGATCAAATCACATTATATTTTGTAAATGTTAATATTACAACTAACATGGATTTATTAATTTTATTACCATATACTTTCTGATAAGTAACCCCTACCATTGTATAGGAAGTCATTTATTGGTTTGCAAAGTCACACACACATACATATATACACACATACATACATAAAATATATGATACATAAACGCTATGTCAAAATTATAATTGCTAACAAATTATTAGGTGCGAGCGCGCCCCGGGCTGGGCATATCTGATGCGTCTGACAAACTGAGCGTGAGGTTTACGATGACGAGGAATCCTTTTAAATGTTATTAATAAATGTATGTCTGTACGTATTTTAGTTATTCTCCTTTATTTAAATATAAAAATATTAATTTTTGATCGCGGTTTTCCTCGTGTTGTATACAATTTTATAACTAGGGGCGCCAACAAACCCTCAATTTCAACTCGCTGCGCTCGCAAAATCTCGGGTGCCGTTTGCATATTGAGCGAAGCGAGCCCAGTGTATTGACTCATCGTTTCCCATTGACTTCAATGGGATATCAGTTTTTTGATATATTAATAAAAAAAAATTGTCACCTAATGTGTGTCTTTTTGATTACAAAATTTCATAATTTTTCCTCAAGTAGTTTTCGAGCCAATTCGTGACAAAGAATGTAAAAAGTAAAACGCTCCGCTCACTTCGTTGGCTTCGCTCAATAATATAATTTCCAATCCTCACAATTTTTTATTGTTTTCTTTAATTTGTTAAGAATTTAATTATTATTATTATATTTCTCGAATTTTATAACAAATTGTCTTTCAAACTAAATGTAATGTAAATATTTTTAAGAAAACGTTTTCAATATTAACAATAATTTTTAAAAATTCACTATTCTTTGTCTAACTTTGACTTTAAATAAACTTTCAATAGGTCACGTCCAGGTTTACTCAAAGGGGTCCATAAAAAAGTCACCATTGTAGTTTCGCAACAATTTTGCGAAGGCAAAGGTTACATTGTCTCTTATCAGTGGTCATTGTCGTCTTATCTGTGTGTTATACATATAGCGGTCCCTTTCATCCATATAGTGATCTTTAAAGGCGGTCTCTTTCATCCAAACAATCGGCTGTCGTAAAATCTTAAAACAAATGCTAAAAAATATTTTCCAATGTTATCTATATAGTTTTAAGAAATTTGCAAAACTAACTAAAATGTAATATAGAATTTAAATAATAATTAATATATGTACATAATATTATGTTAGTTATAGGATATATATGTATTATTCTCGAGGCCGTGACCTTCACCTGTAACCTCAAGAACATCGATCAAAAATCGATTTATTTATGTAATCAACAATTAAATATAGTACGGGTTACATAAAATAAGTATACATTTGTTGGGTTATGTCAATAATATTATAAATTTTGGTATTTTAGTTTAAAATAACTTAACTTAAACTAAATAAAACATAATCCGCATCTACACGTGCTAATTGCATAAACAATAACTAAACCGATTAGCAACAAAAACATTGTTGCAAAAACTCCTTATCACTTGTTTGTGCTATTGTTATACCAGGTAGGCCTTTATCAGGTAAAGTCAAGGGTCAACCCCCACCCCTAGGTCAGGTAGATCTGTCCTGGTGTCACAACGGCATAACTTGTAAAGTGGACACATCGACTTCAGTAACCTCAGTGGAGTGTCTTGGTGACTTCAAAGTGACTTTAGTGTTCGTGGTTGTGCAATGAACGAAGACATGGATGATAGTTTGTGTAAATTGACACAGTTTGTGAAAAGATGGTGGGAAGACGATTATAATAAGGTTTGTTTTAGTACAGTGTTATAAGGTTTATATATGTATCTAATTGAAGTTCTGTTCACTAATAACTCTAACTAACTACGTAATATAAGTTAAAATAACTGATTATTTCAAACGTCGAATTGTCTACATTTTCTTAATATAATATAATAAACTTCGTTGCCGGAATATCATAATAGAAATGCTTTAAAAACGCTACACATCTGACAGTTGTAATTTTTAAACCAAAAAAGCGGGAACAATTTGACATTTATCGAAAAATAATAATATTTATACACAATAAAAACGTTCTTACCGATACCATAGATTATATCTAGGTATATGACCTCCAATCCAATTATTAATAACACCATAAGGTGCCGTAATCCGAGATTAACATAATCCATACTTCATTCTGTCCACACCATGTTATTATATATATAAACATATATATATATATGTTTAATACAAATTGTGTTATAAGTAATAGGACAGATATAATAATTGTATATTTGAATAAATGACACACAGAATTATGTTTTTATCTAAATTATAGTTTCAAGTTTCGCTTTATTATGTTTATGCATAGATCTATTTGATCGCCATATTTGTAATATTCGCAGCGGTTTTGTGCTATAAAGATAAGTAATTGACATTAAAATCACTATTATTAATAATTCAAATACCACAGTAATAAATGCTCTTTAATAAAAAACATATCACATATTGAAATTACATATTTTAAAATTTTCTAATACAGTAATAAATGCTCTCATACAATATTTATTAATATAGTAATTATTTAATTTCCGATTAAATAAAGATCCGTAAAGACATTTAATATATCGAATATATATATGTTGTTGTTTTAAAACACTATTAATTATACAAATAATCTAAATTCTACTTTCTAAACGTTTCATAATTGAATTAAAATGCCGCCCACCGCCATTGTTGTTGTGATGACAAATATTAATACTTGTGTATACACCACACACACACACACACACTATGACATCTTACAATGGTATTAATGATGACTTATGGTGTTTTAGTAAAATGACATGCAAACAAGCCTTTAATTAGCTTTTGGTGTATATATTTATGTTATTGAAACTTAAACTTTTCCGCTATATTTATTCTTTACCATATTAATTATTCCCGCGATTTCTTCAGTGTGAACTACAAAATGATATTCGTTCAGAAATATATTTCATTCGGAAAGTAAACTATTATTAATACATTTGGCGATAATTTATGTAAATAAATGTATTTGATTATAGTTTTACGATTAATAATAGACAAACAAGAATGTCAGGCAACTTTTTAGCCATATTGAAATACTTACAAATAAAAATAGATTAATAAAAAAATATTTATAAGTTTACAGAACTTTGTAGTCCTAGTTCAGAATATAACTTTAGTTTTAGATCAGAAACAATAAAAATGCTAACTATTTCACAAGTGCAGCCTTGTTGGAGTATTTACGACTGCACCGACTTTATCTAGAACTGTTTTATATAACGCTCACTTAACATAATATATTTAACATTAGTTTGAAAGAGGTTTAATATTTTGATGCAATTAATAATATGTCATTTTTATTGACAGTTGTTTTTTTTTTACAAACCGCAAACAAGGAATGCAAACATTCAGCTCATTTATGCTCACTTAATTTATTTAATATTACTTAAAGAGTGTTAATTGTGTGTTTTTGATTTAATTATTTTTAATTTTTATTGACTTTTCCCACTGAATGCCAGATATACCGCACAATTATACAACACTCAGCATATTTAATATTAGTTTGATAGAACCTTATTATTTTGATAGTGGATAATGATGTCATTTTTTTAATGACAGGTGTTTTTCTTTTTTTTAGTAACACTAAATGCCAAAAGTTGTGCGATCTAATGGCTCAATTTTTTTATTTGTTTCAGAGATGCTTAATATTTTCATGCAATTAATCAATAATATGTAATTTTTATTGACGGTTGTTTTTTTTTAATAAACCGCCATTTTACTTACACAGAATGCCAAACATTCCGCGCTTTAAACCTGTTCACTCATATCATGAACAATATGGAATATCACAACACGAGCCAAAAACGATGACTGCAAATTAAAAAAGTACACAACATTAAACGATTATCGTCTTTAGGCGGTTCTCTTAAGGTATAATTTAGTTTGACTTTAAATAAAAAATGCTGCAAAATATGTCCGCTGGTCATTACCTTAGTAGGCGTGGGTCAGATATTGCGAATTTATTATAACGTTTAAAAATAGTATTTAGTTAGTTGTCTTAAGGTCCATAAATACTTACACTTGTCTGGTCATTAACCTCTCCTTGGCTTTTGTTTACTACCATTAATGTACACATAGCTTAAAACTAACCACATGGCATAATAGATCAAACCTTTTGGTTGTAATTTCGTTGCCATAAACAAAAACTCAAATATCATTTTAAACTCTTCAATTTAATTTAACATCAACCCATAGTTTAGTTAAACGACACTTTATTATCCTGTTTATCCGTTTACATCATTAACAGGTATTAAGTACTTTTTTGGTGGGATTATATGAAATTGACGCCGGCTCGGTTAAGGTAAAACGACATTATAATTTTCCTCAGAAATGTATAATGATATGGCAACCCTGAATCGGTTACACGGTATAATAGTGACAAAGTGTTCTCAATACCACCGAAATCCTTTGTTCCAACCACATTGTATTTTAAACTACAGTTTAATTTGTAGTTTATTATTTTTGTATTAGGTACTATTATTAAATTAAAAATGTTCTTTTAAAAATACGTTTTTTTAACTTTTAAGTTATCTTGTTACAAATTATTATAATATTAGATTATTAAACTAAGTTTAGGAGCGGTCAAATTAAACTGGACTTGACAAAACCGGGCCCAAAATACAAAATGAATAGTAATTTAGTTATCAGATTAAATCGTTCCAAACACGCGACACAACCACTTTTCTATTCCACTCCATTCAAACCTTCATTTAACTAAATTTTGTATTTTGCTCTCGGTTCTCGGAATTAATTCTATATTGGGCTTCAAAACGCAAGGTGTGGTTGACTGAATAGTTTGAAGAGCAACAACCTATCTTTAAATTGTTAATATAAATGCATTCAAATTTAATTTAAATGATCACTGGTTATGGTTAATATAAGATTTGGGTTTTGATAAACGTTATAATTTGTTTTTGTTACAGGAATCGCAATCCGGCAGCGCGGAAAGATGGAGCGGCTGCGGCTCGGAGCACAACTTGGCTCTCCAGCAGATACTCCAGCTCCAGGAGGCCAGAGCTCTCCACAAGACCTCACTACTACCGCTGTACAAAAAAAACGGTCTCGCTCCTCCAGGAGTTAGTCACGATTATGAACAAGACAAGAATATGGATAACGATGAAGAAATGAGAGCTCTGGATCAGTTGAAGCTGGAGACAGAGTTCAGAAGACTCATGGAACGATCGAGAGATACCCGTAACGACGAATCTTTAAAATACTTCCAACATGTAATGGAAGCCAAATGTAATATGGATTATTTAAGAAACATGCAAGAGAAGGAAGCAAGAGATTCATCAGACAAAGATGTCAATGTGAAAAAAGAAAAGCTTTCTCCTAGATATAGATATTCTCCAGAACAAAAGCATTCTCCTCAACCTTCCTCTGCAGAGGCTTCTCCTAATAGAAGTGTTCATTTATCGTCACCATCTAGTCGTATTTCTGCTAGTCCTGTAAACTCTCCCTTAAATCATCTGCAAAATATGCAACCCTTCGATTTTAGAAAGCATAAGATTAACGAAAATAATGTCAAAGAAGAAAGGAAGTATGGCAATGTAACCTCAGCGGAAAAGGCAGCCATGGATGCGGTTATGCGGAACCAGTTTTT
The DNA here is from genome assembly GCA_918358695.1 of Melinaea menophilus ssp. n. AW-2005. NCBI lineage: Eukaryota > Metazoa > Arthropoda > Insecta > Lepidoptera > Nymphalidae > Melinaea > Melinaea menophilus. Next base: position 10,481,043 of record OU911040.1, on the reverse strand, counting down.
TAATTTTCAACTCCCATCAAATTTACCCATCCCTCCTATGTCCATACCATCAACGTTTTCTCATCCCGCGGCAATGGTGGCAGCACTTAGCCAAAACCCCATGGGATTAGCATCATTACAAGCGCTCTTACCTCAAATATCGAAGTCAGTCGAAAATCCAGATAATAGACCGAATGTAGCAGGAAAAGCGCGCACAGAAAATACAAGAACAGAAGAAGAGAATGTTCTTAATTTAAGTAAAGATGTATATACAGAAGCTCACAAAACCAGAGATATGATGTTGGGCAAATGTATCAGCCCCCCCAAAAGGCAATGGGGCGCGTCACAAATGCCTCTAAACCTAGGAACACACTTTATAAATCCAGCCACTGGTAAAAAACGAGTTCAGTGTAACGTGTGCCTTAAAACATTTTGCGACAAAGGTGCTTTGAAGATCCATTTCTCAGCTGTTCATTTACGTGAAATGCACAAATGTACTGTAGAAGGCTGCAGTATGATGTTCAGTTCGAGAAGATCGAGGAACAGACACAGCGCCAACCCTAATCCAAAACTACATTCACCACACTTGAGAAGAAAAATATCACCACACGATGGTCGAAGCGCACAAGCTCACCATGTGTTAATTTCTAACCCTGGTAGTGGTTTGAATATGCCCCCTGTGATGAATCCGATGCACGCATTTGGATCTTATCCAATGCTTAATTCATCACACAACATGAGACAACATGCTTCCAATATGTTATTTGATTATAAAAACAATATAAACTTCTCCCCAACAATGGAACAAGCTCATCAAATGCGACGAGAGTCAAGTTCTGTGGAGAACAAAGATCATGAAGTTCACGGGGATTCTGACGAAGATGATGGTATCGTGGTGGTCGCTGGGGATGATGATGATGATGAAAACGATAATGTAACTAATGAATATTATACAAACCTTAATAAATCATCCGCTTCCATGGATGGGTCTGAAATAGATTATGACCAAAGAAGCATTAGTGACAATAACGATAACTCCGACAGTGTTAAAGACACAAGTCCCGAAGTCATGAAGAGGAAACGTAAAAATCTTAACCCAACGCGACTCGAAAAGAACTATATTACTAATGATAATGACCAAACAGATAAACACGATGAGGAAGCTCTAAATCTAAAGAGAGTTAAATGTGAAGATAATGTTAATATTACTAATTATATAGCTTCATGTGACGATGTAAAGATTAAACAAGAACCAGTCACAATGGAAACTGATAACACTGATATCAACCGTGCTCAAGATTTGAGAGTCAAAGAAGAGCCAATAGAGAAAAGTGATGTAATGAAAAAAGATGAAATATATCAGGAAAGTAACAATCAATTCTCATCTGAAAATTCATTGAAAAGATTGGAAAGTTTATCGAAAGGTGATTTTCCGAATTCAACAAAAAAAATTGATAATACACTAAGCTATAATTTGAACGATACCACAGACTTCTCTGATAGATCCCCTTCATCATCAGTCTCCAGTTACGACTACACACCTGATGATGTACCAGGACAGATATATGGTCATTTTGATAATGGCTTCTTCATTACAACCAGTGATGTGCCAATAGATATCGACAATCCACTCAAATGTAAGGTTTGTGATAAAATATTCCAGAATGTATATTTATTAAAGACACACTACCAGAATGTGCACTTGAAGGTAATGTTCAAATGTAATAATGAAGGATGTCGAGCTGCTTTCACAACAAGACGGAGCAGAGACCGCCATAGCTCTAACGTAAACCTTCACAGATTTTTATCCGACCATCCAATAACCGACGAATCTCGTTTAGACAAAATAAAAGATCAAATGGAGCACATATCAAAATTTAATGAAGACGATAAAGCGGTACCGTATATCGATTCTCAGAAATACTACCGCGCAAAAGATGTAGAAAAATCGAAAAATTATTTAGGACAGATGCCATTCGGGACTGCGTATCCGGCTCTTCCAATGCCGGATGCTTATCTCAATGGCCGAGACATGTTTAGTCAACATCCCTTCCTGTTCACTCCATTCGGGATGCTTCCCAATTTCCCACCATTACCATTTGGCTTCCTACCTCCAAGCTTGAATACTTTTGGATACCACACTCCCAAGCTGAATTATTGCGTGGAAGACGAAGCTCCCCACCCAAACAAAGATGGCTACCCGTGTAGGGGGTGTCGGGAGAGTTTTAAGGATTTAACTAGTTTGAAGCATCACTGTGAGAGTGTTCATGTACATTTATTGCATCGGTGTGCGTTTGGTGGATGTAATGCTGCGTTTTTCTCTAGAACTAAACGAAATATACACAGCGAGGTACACGGGAGGAGGAATGGCCGCCACACGTGACCAGTGAAAATTAATTAGTGATATTTTATACCCAGTACCTTAAATTCTCAAAGGTTTTGTATAATAATGTATTTAAATCGCTTATTAAGTATCTTTAAACATTCCATAGTATCGTGCAATATGTATATAATGTAAAATGCTTCTCATAATAAACCGTAAACAATAACATATATAATAGGTTTGTCTGTTTGTAAATTTAAATAAATACTTAAATAATGTAAATAATTTTGATTATATTTATATTATAAATTTAGATCTATCTAGATATTTTGGTGCTAAACAACGAAAATATAATTTCATGTATATAACGCTTGTATGTCTTGTATGTATGTCTGTTTGTTACGTAATTTTAATTATAATTAAGTACCAAAAAGTATTATATGTAAATCGTGTGCACAAAATAAGCATGTTATTCTTCCTTTTGCCAAACATTACTGAGTAAATAAATAATTCAAAAAATATTTTTTGATGTATTTTTTTTTCTATCTGTAAACAAGTTTACAAGGGTCATTCATATTTTTTTATTATGTAAATTTAAACAATTCTTAGTAAGAGTACAACACATATAACTAACAAAAAAAAATTAAGAAACATTTAAATTAATAATCAAGACGTAAAGAAATAAGTTTTTTATTACACTATCATTTATACATGTTAACGTAAAATAAGTAGGTTTTTAAACTATCCATAGTTAATATTAAATTAACAATTCATTTTAACACATTACAATAATATTGACCAAAATCACATCAATTATTAAATTTACGCAAAACAAAACAATTATCAATTATATTGACCAAAATCTATTGACAATCACAATTGTCAATTTATATTGATTGACAGACTTGACATTCATGTCACCCGCGACATTTAGCGTGACGTCGCGTGTCGCCTGTATTAATAATGGAGATGGCGGTAATTGATTTCTGTATGTATATCCTTTGTAATTGACGTGTATCCAGGTTTGTTCATTAATGTTTTATAAACCATTGGTGATTCAGGATATAGACTTAATAACGTCTGGATACGTCTACTAGAAGAGACAGTTTATTTTTTTTCTATATAAGATTTTTTTTTTAATTTAATTTGACTTAGAATAAATAACAAGATACCGATGATGCAGAATCTTATAAGTATAATGCCTACCTTGGATTTGTTTTGACGCCAATACTTAATTAATTTACTATATAATTTATATATATAAAATAATTTATTAAGGAAATTATAATATATATATTTTTCAAGATGGCGTACTGACGACTTACCTATTTATTAAATAAATTCTTAAAAAGTAAATAAACTAAACATAATAAAATACGTTTGATTTATATATATATATAGATATAACAAAAACATACCGCAAGGCCGATCATCGAACCAGTCAATTCAAGGGCAATTAGAGCCGTCTACCTTTAGGCATTAGGCTTTAAAAAAATAAATAAAAAAAATGTCATAATAAAAAAAGAACAATTTGAATTTAGAATTTCGGATGCTAAAACAATATCCATAAAGCTATCCCGTATTTACATAATCAACTCTCATCAAGAGCATTTGCATTGAAAACGCGAAGGAATTACATTATACAGCCGCTACTACAGTCATGACGCTGTTATTACTATTTTATTGATATAAAAATAGTCTAAAATAAAGGTTTATAAATTTAAAATAAAATAAAAAATATATATATTGAATTAACTTCTTATATTAGAATGAGGAAAAAAGCATTAAAATATTACAGTATCATATAAGTGGCTGTTATAATCTTACATGTTACCTCTTTTATTGAGCACTTGTAATTACTTCCAGCATCAGCTAAGACCTAAAAGATCACGTTAATTATGATAATATCCGAGATTAATCATAATATCCTAGAATCTAGAACAATAACGGTACTTGAAGGTAACTAAGTATATTGATAAATGCAAACATGGTACAAATAGAAAACATTTTCACTACCAAAATATTACCCATAGATGTTAAGACAAACTGATCTTTATTACATTGATGTACATTTGAATTTAGAATGAATAGAATTTGGCGGGGGCTTGCGGTTGGCGCATTCAAAATAAGAATCGAGACGTCTCGCTTGTCAGCAATTTGTTTTGAAGAGAACACTTCTAATTCGAAAAAAGAACGACGCTCCTATGTTTAAAAAGTATCGTCACGCGAACCGAATAAGGACGGGGACATATTGACTGGTTTTGATATTACAATGTTTTTTATATTTAACACTATTGAGTATGGATGTAACTTATCAATATTTTGTTATTTATAAATATGAGGTTTGACAATAGATTATAAACTTTAATCATATTGACTCCATCTATAGATATATAACGTTAATTATTGTACTAACCAACTTTGAGCCTATGTTGCTTGACAATAAAAGATTTTTATTTTTTATTTATTTTAATTAGACCTTCGGTATTATAACATCACATTTTGCTTCCAATTTCAAAATAATAATAACCATATTAACATATTAAAATAAAAACTGTCCAAACTGTATCACAACATATATTTTTTAAATCGCGTGTGTTCACATCTTTAAGAATTCGAAATTTGAATATGAAAAGTTAAGAATGGGGGCTTTCTAGAGCATTTTTATTTTTTTATTTGCCGTTAATGAGTATGGCTTCTTAGGGAGCCAGGTTATTTCCATAGGCAATTTAGTTTGAGAACTTTGTAGAATCGCTCCTAATGTTAGACTTGGAGATTTAATAATAATACATAATGCCGTTAATACGAATATATTCCAAAAATATCAAACATGATATTAATGTTAAGTTTTGTTTTATAAAAAGTTTATACAAAAAAGTTTTTATATATCCATATAAATGAAATGCCATATGTAAGTCAACTGAAGTGGTACACACAGACCTACAAACAATTAGCTGTGGAGCAATAATGACTCGATTTTACATGATTATCACAATTATAAACGCTTTGGTATTGCGTTTTATACTCACAGTTCATTATTACCTTGAGTTCTCAGTTCTAATTCCATTTTAATAAATGTAAAACTTTAGTAGGCTTATAAATACGGGACAAACACTAGTTGGGTCTGAAGTATATTTAATATGACTTCAATAGGTTCAATCACCAGATTAAACACAGTTTAATGTTAAAACCATGTTTTGTAATTAAAATTACATTAAACGATAAACCATAGTTTAGATTGAAACTACCGTTAATCCTCGTTTTATAACAAACTAGTTGATTTTAGACCTAAAAATATATACACATATGTATATTAACAGTTAGTTAGTCACAAATATTTTATCATGAATGCCAAAACAATTAAACTTTTTTGTAAGGACCATAGAGCACATTATTTTTTTAAATAATAAGATATCACGCAACAGCCGCGGGGAAGGCGCGAAACAATCGAACCCAGACGATTCTTATTTTGAATTTGGAATCCAGAACAGCTGTCATATCGCACGCGACGCCATTGTAATTATGTAGCATTTATTTAAATTTGATAAATACTTTTAACATTTTTAAAGATATTATATTTATATATAACGGAAAATTATTTATATATAACGGAAAAAAACAAATATATACATACAACGTATCCAACATTTAGGTACTTTTTAGTTGATAAGATGGATAGATAGGAAAATTGAGTATAGAATTTGTTTTAAATTAAAAAGAACATGTTTTATAAGAGTTATAATAAAATAATTATTTGTTTATAATAACATTTTTATTTCTTAATTATTCCATTAATAATTATTTAATACATTATTTATTAAGTATAAAACTATCAATGTCTTTAGAGACGTTTTAAAATATACGCACACATACGCAACACACTCACACATACACAAACACGAAAATTTCATCTTTGACAGTCTGTGAGAACTAAATACCGTGACGTGGTATTCAAATTCGAAATTTAAAAATTTTGCAATTTTTAGAATGCCTACCGTTCCATATTTAAAATGCCATTAAACAAATCAGACAATAATTTAAATATTTTAAATTTAATAGCGCGTGTTACGTTCTGCAACTGAATGATTACAATATTATGAAAATATTCGTAAATTATATAAAATATTTGAATAATTCAAATATAATATTCAAATTATTCGATCATTCCGATGGAACTCGCCGGTGGCGTTGACAAAACGTGAGAATCTTGTGTCGTGTGCTGACATTTATTAAAATATTTAAAATTTCTGAACAATGAATAACCAGGGCATTTTCTTACCACCATTTTGAATTATTATTTTTTTCTTTCATCGATCTTACAGATAATACAAACACATAGGAAATTAATGAAAAAGAAATCAAAGAAAATATTTTTTTAATACGCTATTATTTCGGTAGTATGTTTGTCTGTAACGGAAACTTTGATTTTAATGTTCAAGATGTCGGATTAATTTTAAAATTCAATATGAACTATGAGGTATGGCGCCAATACATCACTTAGCACCCCACGTTTTTTAACATTGCAATACATTTTTTTAATTTGATTTTTTTTAGTTTGTATTTTAAATAAGATTTTTTAAACTATTATTTTTTTAATAATATATGGATATTCCTAATTTATCTCACTTACCTAACTTTTATAGTAAATATTAACAATAAAAAAATATATTATAATTATATAATATGTTACACACAACCAAAATTATCTGATTAGCTATTGATACAAAAAGGCAAGCAAGTTAAACATAATAATATAAAACACGCAAAATTCCCACACGGAAGCCGAACAGAGAATTTTATCCAATTTCAGTATCGATTTTAATCGGAAGCCCGAATCGAGAATCGAGATACTTAAATTGGTCTCAATTTAATAAATTTCAAAGAGCACGCTTCACGAAAATAATATTCTATTTTTAAAAAAATATTTTAAATTAATCTCATTCCTTTACAGTAAAAGAATAAACGTTCTATTTATGAAAAACATTGACCTATTTTACTGTAAAAACATAATGTAGTTTTTAATCAAAGTTCTATTCCTTTTTTGAATTTAACTTTTTTATAACGTTGCCAGTACTTTTCCATCGTTCTATTTACCGTATCGTGATTGTACCTTGTCAGTCGTAATACAAGTGACATCTAGGTGACGTTTGTAGCCAATGATGGAGCGGTGCGCTGCTATTGGTCGAAAGTGTCGCATTCCTATTACTTTGAATAAAGTTTTGTGTAACATTCTTTTTTTAAAATGCGACTGTAGTTACATTTTTTATTCGTTTTTTAAATTTTATTAGCATGTAGTGGCCTTTATTTGTAAATTTCAGGTCAATGCACTGTTTTTCAGAATGTTTTCTTTTATCGTTGTAACTATTTAAAAGTTTTCTATTCATAAAATCAAGTACCGAAGTTATAAACACTAAAGTTAATTTTACTTTTAATTAACTATGACTTAATTGCTAAAAATTCTATCACTATTAAAGACATTGTGGAATTATTCACAAATAAACTTACATAAATTAAGTTAAATTATTACGATTTCATAAGTTTTCAGTATTCAATGGAACTGAAACTCCCACTTTCCACGGTCCATATTATGAATGTCATTCTAATTCAAGTAGTGGGTGGAGGTCGGTGGTTGGTTGGAAATGTCACCGCAACTTTTCCCGCTCACCGATTGGTCGGAAGTGTCACCGTGTCGCAGTGCGTGACATCTACTATTGGCTGGGGCACGCCCACGTGCGTGTTCTAAATTTAAAATTAAAACTCTTATTGTTGAGTACATTAATTAATTTCTCCTCCAATAGGAGTACTATATATAATGTTAAATTACTTTATAGAGTTATGTATTTCTTTAATACAACATTTTTTTTTAATAGACTAAAAATATTACCAACTTTATAACAACGATCATCTGAAAGTTAATATATTTATAATTAATTAAAGTTATAAAACCAATTTCAGTGTTTTATTTCTAAACCGCACACACACACACACACACACACACACACACACACAGACAAAGTAGTATAATAATGTGTATGAAATGTATTTTTTTTCTTGTCCCCTGTGGGCGTGCGCGGATGTATTGATCAGACGCGCCCGTGACAAGCGACGTCTAATTCATTGATATACCTGGATTATAGGGATATAGGGATTGTCTTTGTTCTAAAATCTAGATTTATATAGATTATATAAAACCTTATTACTGTTATATGATGTTTTTTTTTTAAATTTCATTATGAAGACGATGATTTTATTATGAAATTATTTAATTTATAAGATACAGCATGTGTTTTATAATTTTATGATTATTGTGATTAAATGTTAATGTTGTAAAGGTGTTTTTTTATTATTATTATTATTATTGTTTTTTAATTCTTTATAAAGTCTTGTTTGTCTTTATATCTATAGGACCTTTATTATTAGATTTTTTATTAATATGATGTTCTTAATATATTATATTATACTTATTTATAACAATTATTGTTATAATGCTCCCCTTATGACCCTTCAGGCTGAATACTTTGAAGCACTATGGATTGTAATACTAAAAACTCCAATTAGCCAACAAATATTACCTAACAAGTAAAAAAATTCGCTTATTAAATACGGAAAAACTTTCGTTCGGAATCGATACTCGAAACTTTGTCGACTGAGATTTTCAAGTGAATTTTTTTGCGTTTTTTTTTTAAATGCTTAAACTTCAACGTTAATTTATAATTAAGTTGTAATCGAAGGTTTATTTGCTTGAGGATTCTGAATTCTAGCAATGAGTGTATTATAATTGTTCGTCCATGTTGTAATTACAACAATGAATACATGCTGTATATTAAAATTATCACACACACATAGAATACAAACACACACACACATTTATATAAAACCAAATGACAAACAACAATTAATTTAATTATAAACCACGCCCACTAAATCATTTACACACACATACAAAATAAATATAAACACAAAAATCCAGTGTTTATTCATAGCTGTGTGTGTAAGGTCTATCATCGCTATAAAACCTAACGGCCAGCTATAAACGGAATACACTTATCTACATTAAAAATCAGATTCACGCACACTACAGTATTATACTTACCTATATTATTGATAACATTCCATATTTAAATATTTTTTTTTTTTAATCTGAACAAAACAGACGCAGGCGAAGGTAATAAATACCTAATAGGTGTTATATTTTTTTTATTCTGAATACATCATAAGCAGAATACTATAAATATATTTTTATTTTTTTTTATTTATTTATATCTACTATTTTTTTATGCCGAAACGAAGCAAAATGTTAACTCTCTATCTATACATATACTAAACAAGATTGATGTCTGTTTGTAATTATAAATTCACAAATTACATATGAATCTATATACGGTACATATATAAAAAATATGTATATCGGTTTGTTCCGGGTAATCTCTGAAGCGGCAGGACTAATTTCAACCAACGTTCACTGGCGGGTAGATGTTATAAGTAGTAAAAACATATTCCGCACGAACGAAGTCGTGGGCACAGCTAGTATATATATATATATATATATATACACATGTATAATAATTTAATTTTATTATACTTTTTATAGGAATCCTAAATTATATTACCTGAAGTTGAATGTAGAGTTAACTTATCTTCTACACAAGTGGCAATGGTACTCTACTTAAGTAGAGTCAATGGTCAAATCCTTTTACTGCACGGACCTCGAACCCGCACTAACTCTTACATTTGCATTCCATTTCATTTCGTACACTTTTATTGTCGTATTATTTTTAAGAGGGTTACTTGAAGGGTTTGTTTTCGGGGTTTATGAGGGGTCCGAATAATATACTGAGTGATGTTTGTTTTACTTTTGTATAAATCTTTAATTAAAAATACCTTTTCCATATTAAAAATATGACCTTTTTTTTTAATTTTGTAATTAATCGGACATATATTAAAAAATTATACGGATATCGTCATAGATACAAGTTCATCTAAAATTCTAGTTATCTTTCTTAATTCGCCTGTCCGTCGGTCGCGTATCTAACAAGCTACCCGCTGTGATGTAAACTTTAATACATACAAACCATAATACCAACATATAGAACCATATGTAATCGTGTGACTCCGACTTTATAAACGTGTCTTAATTTTTTAAAGTACAAAAGCGTACAAGATTTCAAGCATCATTTAAAACTAATCACGAGGCGAAGGAGAGCGGTCGTTCAGCCGTGAATCTGTAAGTCACTGGCAGGTTCGAACGCTTGTATAAACAATGCCATTAACGCGAGCGTTACGCGGCAGATTTTAAATTTGGAACGTTCGCGGCCATTCGTCATGTCGCCGCCCGCGACACTCTGCCGCCAATGCTGCGTATACCACGGTTGAAAAATTTTGATAGTTTTGCACATTAAAATTATATTAATAAGTAAAAATGTGTAGGATTATTTTATGTTAAACAACGTAATCTTACATATGTTTTGTTCTCTTTCGTATTATTTTATATAATTCTACTTGGTTTAGAACGATCTATTAATTCAGTAAGAAGATTGATACAGAAACTTTCTCCATTGAAGGTATAACATTTCTTTAAGTACTTAAGTGCTTCATCTGCTTAAAGAAATCCTTTTAAAAGTTTAATCAGTCATACTAAATTGTACGCATCGTTTAAAAGCTAATATTTATATACATTACAATACCTAAAATAAATAAAATAAATATTACAATACCAAGACCGGTTATACACACACTAATGACGTCACGTGTCCCGCGCAGAGCTGAAAGCAAATGACTCGAGATGATTTTAAAATTTCGTACCCGGGACGCTAACGAGGGAATGTCATGAGTTATTGTCGAGCTGTCGATGTCGTGAACAATTTAACTGTTAGATGAATAACGTGTTGCTGTTAACTCGCGCTTTTGATTAAGTGATGTGCTGTGCCTACATTTTACGGACAACAATTATTAATAATAATTTAATCACTAGCGTTCACATTGCGTTACTTTCATGTCCATAAAAGTTGGTCAAATATTTAACAATTAAATGTTTATTACTATTTTAAAAGCATTAATTATTTTAACAACATCAAAATTATTACTAGTTAATGTTTAGGTTTAAAAATAATAGAACCGTGATATAAAATAGTTAAAAATACACAAACAATGGCTTTATGGTATTCTTTACTGACGAAAACCGACGATGAGTCTTACTTGCGTTAAAAATACATACGACGCGGGTGGCCACCGCTAGATCAATTATTGCCAATTAGCAAGTACCCAGGAAACAACGCCATCGGATATGAGAGGCGTTGGTTTTAGAATTATTGAGCGAAGCGAACGAAGTGAGCGGAGCGTTTTATTGGAGACTTTTACATTCTTTGTCACGAATTGGCTCGAAAACTACTTAACGGAAAATTATGAAACTTTGCAATCAAAAAGACACACATTAGGTGATGGTTCTTATAAAAAAAAAAATTGAAAAATGTCCCCAAAAAAAAAAAAAAATTTTTTAATATCATGTCAAAAAACTGATATCCCGTTGAAGTCAATGGGAAACGATGAGTGAATACACTGGGCTCGCTTCGCTCAATATGCAAACGGCACCCGAGATTTCGCGAGCAGAGCGAGTCGAAATTGAGGGTTTGTTGGCGCCCCTAGTTTGAGATTTGACCTGTATTCACATTGAGTTAAATTTGAGTTAACTCGATTTTTATAAATTGCAACTCAAAATGTCGTTTATTGTACATAATTGAATAGTCATTCACTTTTATTATTTAAAAAATCACAATAAATGACTTGATCATTTATTTCACAAAACATAAAATGAAATCGCAACCCAAAAAAAATATAGCAGTAAACGAAACCAAGATAATGAATTTTAATTGCGCTACAAAAACCAGATCAAATAAACCCTTACGATTCGTACTGTGTGTGTTGGCGCAGCTACACTTACAGTTCAAGACTGGTTGGTCGCACTTGTCACGTTGAGTCACTGCCCCGAATGGCATTTGTGCGCTAATGGCACTCATTGGCTGCCAATCAGTTTAGCGGTAGACATTTGCCGAATGTATTATGGCGTGATGTGCTAATGGCGGCCATGTTGGCACGCGTATATTCAAGAATATATAAGTTATATACTACATACCTTCCCTAAAACTTGACCTTAATTCGTATTTTTGTATATAAAGTTTTTTTTTAATTTACATGGTTTTAATTGCGACAAAGGTACAAAACTATTTGCAAATGTTGCAAAGAACACAAACAGCACTATGTTGCAAATTGATAAGTGCGTTTTGATATGGTCACTATTATTGTAAATAATTTATTATATAATATTGACATTAATGGCGGCGATGACAGATTGATTTTTTTTAATAGGCAACGCACATAAATATAATGCTTTAATGAAATTAAATATCAAGTAGGTACTTCTCATTTTTATTTATACAATAATAGTATAACGGCTGTTTAACAATCGTGTTAGCGGGAAAACGCCATGATTTGATGATATTTATACATACAGATAGGCATATTTTTACTTTTATTCATCCATCTATATATATAAATAAAATTTAAGTGTCAGTTTGTAATTACATATTAACATTTCACTAAATTCATATGATAAGTATATATGGTACGGTAAAAAAAAATCTGTCTATCTGCCTGTGTGTTCGGGTTTGTGTGTAAGGCTACATTATTTTAAAAAATATATTCCACGAACGAAGTCGAGGGCACAGCTAGTAGGTAATATAATAAATTTTGTGGGTTTGTTTATTATCAAAACATTATTTAATGCATCTAAAATATACATTCTCATTACTTATACATATTTATTATGTAAATAAGAGAAGAGTTCAACAGAAGAAGACATGGATAGAGTGAAATGACGTGGAGAAGAAAGTACATATATTATAGTAAGTATAGAATTAAATAAAGCGATTTAAGCGCTTGAAAGCTGCAAAAACCTAAAATGAATTAACGATTAAAGCGCTTCAAAACACTAAGACAATCTTGCAACATATATTATGTAATATTAAAATCCTTGATATAATTAAATAATACAAATAAATGCCGGATGTATGTGAATAATGAATCGTGCACCCGTGTGTTGTAGTATACATTATTATGTAATCTAATTACACCTTTATATACTTGTAATAGAGGATATATTGGCCTGCATTATATATGTATATTATTATTATGGTTAATATTCTAAATATTTACCTACTTATTGATAGGAAATATAATAAACTCTTTATAGTTTTTAATTAATATTAATACATTACAAATTACTATCAAATTGAATAAAATATGCCCGCTTGTGAATTTTAACTACTTTTTATTAAATATAATCACGTATTGTAAAAATTTAAATTTATGTATAATTTTTATGTATTGTATGTATTATATTGTTGGTTATTTTGTAACGCACATCTCTGAAACTAACGCTCGGAATGGAAGAAACATTATATTTGATACCCTTAATAATAATAAATATAGCTACATATATAAAATATATTACAAAAACTTAAATATAGTATAAAAATATAGAGTACATAACAAAAATATAGCAAATAATAAATAATATGTTCCAACATTTCGTACTAACAATTGTAATCCACTTACTAAGTCACAGGCATAGAATTAATAAATTATTATACACACACATACAAAGCACATTACACACATACACACACATACAAAACTTATAATTACGCACACATCAAAATAGGTGTTGAATTTAATGATTCCGTCACGACACTTATCATTATCATGTTATCAGACACTTCCGCGAACTAATGTATATATAACTATTAATACATAATTATATATTAACCTTCACTAACTACGCACTAAATAAGTATATATTACATAAGATATCTGTTATGAACTCATTATAATATCCAATTTTGAGCGCACAATTTGACTCCAAAGTTAAATGCTGATTAGGTAAATAGTTAGAATAAGCTAACTAGTCTCAGACTATGCTAACTAGTGTCACAATCCAGTATTCAGTAGTCATTAAATCCCTTTAGTGATGAGCAGGTTGCCCGTGCTTCGCGACGGACGACGAAGTGATCAAATTTGTTTGAATTTCCACACCACCTACGAGGTATCAAACAGGCGCGTTATATTTTTAGCTGTAACTTTGGAACGGTTTGGACCTTTGCAAAATCCTTTCTTATTGCACCTATTCAATATGCCAGGAGTCTTGTGGCCAAATTTCAGCTTTCTAGGTATAACGGTTTGAGCTGTAGAGCAATGAATGATTCAGTGAGTCAGTGAGTGTCTTTGTGTTTTATATATTATAATATCTGTCGCTAGTAAGAGTAATAGTGTCCATCGCGCTATATAGAAACGCTACCTAACTAATAAAGTTTTCACTGTGAGCTCTTAGTAGGCTAGTTTATCTAGCACTTAGGAGAAATAGGCAATTTGACACCCTTTTTGAATATAATCGACATTACAATAATAATTAACATAGTTTTAATTGTTTACTTACCTTCTATATTTCAAAGTTCTCCCAAAAACACTGAGCAGTTAAAATGAATTATATCTCAAACAATTCACTCACTCGTAGATATGGCATCTTTTTCAAAACGTTATTTTGTTTTTCATAAAATAAATATAGTTAAAATAAACTTCACTTCACTTACAAAAACACTAAATAGTTATTCTATACACTTTATATTAATTAGTATTGTTCTTATAACAAATAAATATGGCACCTATTTCA
Organism: Melinaea menophilus ssp. n. AW-2005; assembly: GCA_918358695.1. Lineage (NCBI taxonomy): Eukaryota > Metazoa > Arthropoda > Insecta > Lepidoptera > Nymphalidae > Melinaea > Melinaea menophilus. Next base: position 10,466,020 of record OU911040.1, on the reverse strand, counting down.
CAATATATATTCTTATAGTAATGAATACCTTTGTGCTCATAAAATCAAAATTGACAAATTGTAAATGAGCTCAAAGGTAATTCCATTTTCAAAATTCCCGCCCTCTCGCTGATTGGACGATAGCTCGTGCGCGCGGAATGCCGATGTCAGATACGCGTTCTGAATTATACGTACTATTGTTCGTTTTAATATTTTTATTTAAGATTGCTTGTAGATTATTTATTATAAATATAACTTAATTATTATATCACGGTATATTAATGTTATTATTTTTTATGTTATTTTGTATTTTAATATAATGTCTTGATAAATGTATATATAAAACCTTTACCAAGTTTTAACTACTTCAAAGAAATTAACACGACTGTAAGCATTTTCTTTGTACATAATACAATTATTTAACAATTTGGTAATATTATAAGTTTATGTAAGGTTAGAAATATAAATTAATTATTATTTATTTTGCTATAGCAAAAGAGATTGTAAAAGTGAGGACATTGTCATATAAATATAACTTGCCCACAGAAAATAAATCAGAAAACAAATCGTGATTCCATTCCAGGTAACAGTGTAATTGTTTCATTCCAAACAAAGCGTTATTACTGAGGAGTTAGGGCTATTTTCGCTTGATATATTTTAGATACTTATCTATTTATTATTTTCACTTAAAATCACCTGTCAACTAGGAAGCCATGGAATCTAATGAAATTATATCGCGAAGTTTGAGTTGTGTGATGAGAAGGGTTAAGTCGTGCGTTATTTAGTTAGTTCGAAGTTTATAATACTGTTTAGTAAAGGTTGTTTCAGATGTACCTGAAAGATTGACAAGCCGTATGATGATTGACCGTCTCGATTTTAAAAAATTAAAATATTGGAAATAAGTAGTAAAAATTTATTTGTATTTTTTTATTTTCTCTTTTTTGAGCGTTCATAATTAATGATTAAAAGTTTGGTTCACTGTTTAGTTAACCTAAAGGTCAAGTGACTGATGTCATAATAGTAATTATTAAACAATTATTTATTAGTATTTAAAGAAATAAGTAAATAAAAATCCAATATGGCAAAGAAGAGGCTAGGAACAAATTAAGTACATATTAGAACCGCAAAATGATATCATAGTTTATTATAATTATTATGTTATATTAATAATATATAATATTAAACATAGATGATCTTATCTCGTGAAAGCTAACTTATATCTCAGCGCGAGGGTCACGAGAATTTTCAATTTAACAAACTACTAACATTACCGGTAAATCTATGGAGACGCCATTATAATTTGCTTATAATTAATAATATTAAGAGAAACCTTCTTTAAAAGTATCAGTATAAAAAATAAACCCTTTTTTGAGCATATTTTGGATTGAAAATAAGTGTTTAAATAATTATATAAACGAGGCGTCTCCATTCTTTTTTCGCTAGTAAGTCGCCGGTTGCGATGTATTGTCCAATAGAGTAGTAAATCGTGCGATAACTGTCGCAGGTTCTAACCCCGGGTGTGTTCCTTTTGGTACCGTGTTTTATATCCATATACAAAATATATATAACTAGCTTTGGCCCGCGACTTCAGTTGCTCCTAATTCTACACAGTTGTGTTACAAAATTGTAGCTTATGTTATTCTGATATATAAGTTATATTGCTGTAAATTTTCATCGAAATCCGTTTAGTATTTTTGAGTGAAAGGGTAACAAACATATATACATATAAGGATTTTTAATAGCTGTTATTTGTTAATTGATTTTAACAACCTGTGACCGCGACTCCACTCACTACTTGAACCAATTATAAAACCTTCACAGAGATGTAGTTCCTATAATAATAGAATACATAAACAAGTAACATGTTTACATATTTTGTGATATTATAATTTGTTTATTGGCTATCAACGCTTATATTACACCGTTAGAAGAAATACACCAGATCTGCGTGTTTTATATCGAGGGGCGATTGGACAATAAATATAAACACATGTTTAGTTTATATAAGAAAGGTCAAATAAATCATTATATATAATGATGAGCTTATGGCTCAGTGGTAAATCTACATTTGAATTGAAGAGACCGTGTTTGGTGCTCGGTCGGTATTATCTAGTATTATTTGGGGCAAAATAAAATTATGATAATAAAATTTAAAAAATCACGCTGTATTATGTACAAACCTTTTTTAAAATAATAATACAATTAAAATATTAATAAAAAATAAATAAAAAGACAAACAAAACAAAACAACAAAAACAGTTAAGTGTGTAACATGAAATAAATCCTTCAATACAAATAAAATTGACGATTGACATAATATTGATGTCAATATTGTCTATAAATAAATACTTCAATGCTAAAGAAATTTAAGATTGATACTAATAAGTCATCATCAATCAAATTGTAAGGCCGACTACGGTCTTGTGAATTCTCGGATGTTGCAAGAGTTTGTGGGCGTGTTGATCCTCCTCTTCCATAAGAATCCTTCTATACAATAAAAATTGACGATTGATATCAATCAAATCCTCCAATACAAATGAAAGTGACGATTGAGGTAATATTGAGTCAATAAGACCCATCAATCCATTCTTCAATACATTTAAAATTGGTTGATATCAATAAGATCCTGTAGGAACCAACCAGTTACAATCAGGTGGTCTCAGGTCACACGACAACGGGATAATTTTCTCAAATTACATGCAAAGTGGTATAACCATATTACATAACTTGGATTGAAGTAAATTTACATCTATATCTAGTACGTATTATGTCTGTCCATAAAATATATATATAATCATTTTAGAAATAGGCAAATGATATTCAATAGAAAATAAATCTAATATATTTGATTAATTATTTTCATATCATATTCTCTCTCCCTCTCGCGCTCTGTTTCTATCTCTTTCTTTTTTATCAACACAGTTGTTAACTTGACTTAATACAGCTATGATTTCTTTATAATTAATATAGAAATACATTACAAACATAAATCCCCTTTAAACAGAGCGTTAAGAGCACAACACACTTAACAAATCTGGATTGTGTGGGCTATATTTTTGTATTGCAGATAGTATCTAGTAGATAGTGTCAGTTACACTGTTTATAGTGCGGCGGCACGCTAGCTGCTACGCTTGTCCTTGCCAAGGATTAGATAACGCTGTGTTATTTATTTTATTTAAAGTTACTTTTAATTTTTTTTTCTTTTATTAACTATTTTAATAGTATGTATTTTGGTGTAATAAAGGTTAGTTCAGATTATAGGTTAAACTTAATAATTAAATTAGATAATTATATAAAAAATACTTCCAGAGGGGGGGGGGGAGGGATATTTATCCCCCCCCAAACTTTATCTGCACACCAGTATATAAGTTAAAAAACTAAATAATTCAAACAATGGTATAAATATCTAGTTTTAATAAAACTTTCAACCATGACTCCGTGTCGTGACTGATTTGCTATAAAGATAATGAAATACACTTCGATATTTTTTCCTTTATTTTTCTTTACACGTTTCCTTTATACTTATTTTATTTCTTTTAATATAATAATATTATCCAATTATATTTTAACAAACACAAACAGTTAGTTTGGATATATCAAAAGCCTTCGATCATTTATAGTTCAAGTGGCTTCTTTTCTAGCTTCCTTCCTGAGTATATGGAATTGGATCACCAGCTTTCACTTGGAACATACATTGTATGAAATAAGAACAACGCCATTTTGACTAACGAACGGAACATTGTTATTATTATACAAAATCTAAGATTAGTTTAATCGATAGTTGGTAAAACAACTCGTAACAGGTCATTTATTTTACTTGGACCAAGCCTGAAGCTGGTGTACCTCAAGGCTGAATGCTATCCCCAACTCTCGTCCTGATGCACATCGATGATATTTGAAATATTCTATACAAAAGAACAAATAAATATTAAATCTCTTCAAACCAATTACAATTGTATTGTATTTATAATATTCATTGAACAATAAATTTATAATAATACGAATATGACAACCTTGGACATTTGGACCTCCCGGTTAGATGTGTTGTTTAAAATGAACCTTATCTCCTTGTAGTAAACAACGGTGGCGCTAAGACTTTGTAAAGGGATTTTACGCGTCAATAATATTCTATGTTAAAAGTATTTACGTAACTGGTAGTTAGGATTTTTTTTTATGTAATTGTTGCTATGAAATTTTTCTGTGTTTCTAAGTATTTGTGTATTTAAATTTACCTACAAAGTATAGATGTATAGATTAATTATCTAGAGTTGAGTGTAATTTTTTGTACATTTTATAATTTTAAAATATTTTTATAGTTCAAAAAAAGTAATAACTTTAATAGTACCTATATTTGTTTGTTTATACTCACTTTTGTCAATTTTATTTTATAAATGTCTAAATCTATTATTTTAGGATCTTCGTTCCCTACAACTAGTTCAAATACATAATAAAAAAAATTAAGTCACATTAAAACCTATAAAAAATAAAGACAAGTATAATTGCTGAAAAATAAAAACCACAGTCTCGATGTTTTGAACACAATAAAAAAAAAACAAAGTGTACCAAAAAGAGCAGGAGAGTGCAATTTTAAGCGCAGTGTAATCGTAAACGGTATGACATGCGTGCGTATTAATCTCCCTGACCGTGGGAAGCGGCCATTACCGATCAGCCTTTGCCTTTGTATAAAAAGTACGCACGGATAAAAAAGTGATACTCCCGCCAAAAAGGATTTTACTTTTTTGTGAAATGAAAATTACCGGCTTCGATTTTGACAAAAATACAGGTATTGTGGTCTGATTTTAACTTAATTTTTTTAAAAGTTTAACATTGTGTAGCCATTTCTTTTATTTTTGTTATTATTGTGCATACTTATTGTTATTCGTTTTTAATAGTTTTTTAGTATTGACGTAATTGACGTAAAAAAGGGTTTTAACGTTTATCTTAAATAGTTTTAGGAAGCCATTATTGTAATTTTCCAATAACATTAAATCTAATAAGTATAAAAAATATAAAATAACAGTTATTTTGGCGGCCGGCACGCGTTATTTTGACCCTAGGGTTTATAATTTGGGTCATTTTTGCTAATAATGGGTTTAGGAATTTGATCATAAAGTAGCAAACCCATATGCCACATCAAGAAAATTGGTTTAGTAGCGTCGTTGGTTCCCGAGTGGGGTGACTATGATTTTATATAAAATATAACATTTTCTATAAATATAATAATTATTTTAAATACTAATAATATATATTAATTAATTTAGTTATAACGATATTTCAAAACATACAGTTTTTTTTAAATACTCCTAATATTTATTTATTTTTATCTTTTCGACTTTCAATCTATACCAGTGATCACTTGTGTATATCAATAATATAAGACAAAATGAGTACTTTTTTATTTTATAGTACAAATACTTTAATAGTACTAGTTTTCCTCAAGAAATTCTTTTTTAGGGATATATCCTATATTCCCAACAGATGGTCACAATAACCTAACAGCGGTCAGTGTTCTAATCCCGGCGGTAATTGCTCCCACTTTAGCCATCATAAATCATACACCTAATTAGATATACCGGGTATGATAACAGTTTTTCTACCATTTTTATATTTTATGGCATTTGACGGAGATATATGATATAAGCGGTTCTGTTATGGAATAATATTTAATTAGAAATATATAACAACGGGATTTGAACCTGGGTATAGTTATTGTAGTCATGTAATCACGTTTTCGTGACGTGCTACAGTGACGTGACGTGACGTGACGTGACGGATACAATTTGAGATGCGATGATCTGGAATAATAGGACATCTTTCAAGTAACTCGAAATAGTAAATGTTCTTAATAAACTGGTAAGCACATTCTGATATTAATGTTTTAAATACACACACACACACATACACACAACAGAGCGAGACACACATACACACAGAAAGAGAGAGAGTGAGACACACACACACACACAAACAAAGATAATTATAAGAATTTCAAAGCATAGTACTTACTTATACTTGAATTATCCTAAAATGGACTTATCTTTTATATGTGTATTTAAGATATTTTAAAACCAAACAAGATAAAATTAATAATTCCGATGAAGCTAAGCAATATGGGAGTATAGTAACATTATAACATTGCGTGAGTTTAATAAGTAAAACAAGAGCCATGTAAGTCCTAATGTCAGGCTGAGAGGGGGCGGAGCACCTCATCTGGACCTGGGACGACCACACTGGGTCATTCCATTGAAGAATAATAAATATTTTCGATGTTTTGTTACTTTTAATATTAAACACATTTCTTATTTCCATCACATATTTGAGTATTATCGAGCAATAAAAAAATCACTACTAAATATTTTTATTACACTCACAAAAAACATTATTTTTTGAATACTATGTTATACAGTAACAAAATAAGACAATAAATTTCATATGTACATATATACATATAACTATATAATGAGCGATGTCTCAAAACCACCCCGTGTGAACCATGAACGCAGGGTGCGTTATTGTAAGAATTAAAAAGGGCATCTTGATTCACAATCAGCAGCCTGGGCGGGTCACGACGTGCACTAATGACTGTACCTTATTAACTTATGTATTAAACAAAATGCGACTCTATTGACCCGTTGTGAAATAAGGATCAAAGTACTTTGTATTGAAATTATGTATGGAAATTTCATATATAACTTCAAATGATCTGTTTTTTAATAATTGCATCGATTTTTCAATACGTTTGTGTTGTTATATACTAGTTGCTAACGATTCCGTTTGCATTTAAAATTGTGTGAACACCGCCATCTATGGGAAATGTATGAAATTAGAAGTGAATTAAACCCTTTATGTGTTAAAAAACCTCAAATTCGGAATAAAAAGTTTTAAGATTATTAATAGAGATAAAAATTATCCTATCTTTTAAGTAGGTCCAAGGAATAGATGTCTACAATATTTTATTGATATCGGTTCAGAAGTTTCGAAGGTAAGCGAAAACGAACATTACACGGGATTTTTATCTATATATATTAATCTTAGATACATAGACAATTTTTTGTCTATATCATCATAAACTATTTGAAATCTAGATTTCAACCTACAAATTAATATTAACATTAAAAACCCCAATATAAAAATTATTTTATTATTATTTTATTTATTAATTATTATAAAATATAATATATATAAAATTTTATCAAACATGTATGTTTGTCCTAAGATAAAATATAAATACTTAACTGTTTATAGTTAAGCAATAACAATATTATTTCAATGCTACTTCGTGACTCGCTCAGTTCAGAAGCGTTGTCCGACGCGTCGAGTGCATCGGAAATAGATAGAACTTTTATGGTATCTGTTTTACGGCTGATCTAGTTTGTGAAGACAGAACGAAGATTTTATTTCATCAATACATTAAGAAATCATGTGTTCAAATTGTTAAGGAATGATTGATTTCTGTTACAACCATTCACGATGCATTGATGACTTTGATGCAACTTTTGTCTATACATAAGACGTTTAAAAAAATACAAAAATCATAGACAGTTATTTAATAATGAATTCTACTATATATTAAAGAAAATCAATCGAACTAAAAAATTTGTTATATCAATAAATTTATAATAGCGCCATCTACCGGATTGAAGTTAAACTTTTAATAAAATAGTATGACATATTATCTTAGTCATTAAACTATTAAAAAAAAACAAATTATACTATTAATCCTTTATTTTACAAGCTTTCTTATGTTTCAAAATTTCAACGGGCGTTAGTTGAAGCGTTGTTTTGCAAATATCACAATTATACTCTTTAGTGTTGGGTCTATTATCGCGTATCACTTTCCTTTCTTCTACCTTCTCTATTTTAGCCGAACAAGTGAATACTTTGTGCTGTAATCGCTCCAATGGGAACATACAGACTGTCAACTCACATTGCGGGCACGTCCACGGTATGCTGTATGTTTCTTGATAGCTACTGTAACTCCATTCTGTATCCACGACACTGAAAAAAAAGATTAAATCTTACGTATTCATTAAAAAAATCATAAAAACCCACTAGAGAAGTGCTTATAATATATCACGTATAAAATATATAAAAAAACAGTTTAGGAGCTACGATGTGACAGACAGACACACAAGTAGAAATTATACTTATAAAATCCCCCTTTTCGACGTAAGTTAAAGAAAATATAATTCATACTTCACTCACCAATTGTAAACAACATTATCAGTTACATACACCCCCCCCTTTTTCTCATGGGGATAGGATTTGAAACCCTCATTGAATGGATTAGGGTCTATATTAGAATGCACCTCCTGTATATACATTATCTTCAAATCCCCGGGCAGTAGTCGTTTGATAGTGTAAGTCACATCGGTGTTCATGTACGAGGCAATGTCACAAGCGAGGTCATGTTGAAGACCTTCATATGACCCACTGTGATTAGATTTTTGTAGCTCGCTTTCCACTGACTTATTTGGATTTGCGTCTGAAATTTAACATTAATTGAATTATTATATTAGATATTATTATAGAAATTATACTTAATTAAATATTACATTATCAGTCTAGCTGACCGAATCCGCAATGAAGAGATCCACAGAATGGCAGGTACTAGCGAAGATGTCACGGTGAGAATGAAGAAGAACGTGCTCAGGTGGTTTGGGCACGTCGAACGAATGAGTGATGAAAGAATGTTAAAAAAGATTTATACAGAAAAAGTGAGGTGTAAGAGAGACAGGGGGATGCCTCGAGTGACCTTCGAAAACACAGTATCTATGATACTGGAGGAAGGTAGCGTAAAAAGCATGAGGACCCCCCGGAGGGCATGTATGAAGAGGTTGATGTCTGTGCCCGAGGCGAAAGAGGTATGCAGGGACCGTAGCGTTTGGTGCTCCGTCGTCTCTGGCTACCCCGCAAGGGATGTGGCGTGAAGCTAAATAATAATGAATAAATATTATATATATATATACATACCTGCAAGTCTTCTATTAATAAGTTCATCCCAACGTTGTCTCAATTTTGTTGCTTTATACAGCAATTGGATTCCTTCTTCGGGAAACGGAAATTCCAATAATAACCAGGAATCACACACAATTCTGTTAAAAAATTATATATAATTATAATTAAATAATTTGCAAGTTAGTTTAAGTATTTACCAATAATGAAACGGAGTTTCTGAATACCTAACAGGTATAACATTTTAGCCGAGTAGCCTTAATTTTAAGTTCTAGTGTCTTTACATAAGGGCTTATATTTATTAAGCTTGTATTTGATAAGTATGGTATCATAGTCCTGACACTCATTTGATATACAAGTAATCAGTATTGATTCAAAGTGGAAAATATATAAATAAATAAATGAATACAATCTTTAAATTATAAAAATCAAGTAAATTTAATATTATTTTTTTTCTAAATAGTATAAAAAGGTTAAATATTTCGGTTAGTGTGATATCAAATTAGAATTCTTTATACAAAAGGAAATATTCAAAAAGTTTTTGTTGATTCTCATATAGAAAGCCTTTCTTTGATTTGAACATACAACCGTCACATTGAGTATTTATTTCTATATGCCTAATTAAAATAAAATAAAAACGTTGTTTTAGACTATTAAAAGATAAATTCTAATATCATAAATCGAATTAAGAAATTTACCAAATAAACATTTATAAAAATAAAAAATTATTGTTTTTCTAAACATTTACGTAGTGACTAAAAATAATTGCTACTCAATAAAAATGTCACTCTGAAGTACATTTTCTATATAATTTTAATACTATATTAATTTTGCTACTCAAAGACAGATGGCGGTGTATATAATTGAATATTATTTCATATACTGGATAAGATATCTATAATATATATTAAAATTACACTCAACGTTTTAATTCTCGGATATGATTTTCTTTTCAATGTATATATATACAAATAGCCATGCGTTCACATGTAATATATTTTTCAAAATAAAACTAGCCCAAGTAACTCCTTATAACATAAGCTATCCCGTGAAAATCCAATTAACAGTCCAGCCTTTTCAGGAATTAGACGGAACAGACAGATAGATAGACAAAGATTTTTTTTATATAAGTACCGTATATACTTTCATATGCACTTAGTGAAAAGTTGTTGGTTTAAAATTACAGACAGACATTTCAATTTTATTTATATATATATATATATATATATATATATATATATATATATATATATATATTATTAAGTAGTGAAGACTTGTCTGAGGATAATACCTAGTAAATCCAATATTAGTGTCTATGGAGTGCGCTAGAAGCAGCAGTGTCTGGGCGGCCGGCATCCGCATTGAGTTCACTATGTAGGGTTTAGTCGTTTCTAATAAAGATCTGCAAAAATAATAAATATTAATAAGCCAACACAATGACTTGCGAGCCATAAAACGATATAATTAGTAACTTGGTCTATATATTAATAAATTTACTACAGCGCCATCTATGGTATTCCAATATAATTAAACTAAGTACAGCGCCATCTTTTGAATAAAATGCTCGTTTCCACAAATACAAATATAATGTGTACATTTAGTTAAATCCCAAGGTATAAAAGATTGCTAACTGACATTATTATTTATTAAATTAACAAATATTTTTTACATGAATATTCTTATTACAAAAAAAAAACACAATATACATATAAAATAATCACAGACCCGAATTCCATAACAAGAATAGATGGCGCTACTAACATAAAAAACTTTTCCATATATAAAACAGATGTCATTGTAAACAAATCTAAGACGAAAATATTTTTTAAAATTAACTTAATATAACAAAAAGTAATGCATTTTTTTAAACTAATAATTAGTTTTTATTTATTATTTATATTTTTTTGTTCATTCATTAGTAATATAATAAAAATTACAAATATACTTACAAATAACATAGTAGCTGGTGTCTATTGGACAGCGGCAGCTTGCTCTTATATCCCGGCGCTGTCTGTATATCGGTGTCGGTCAGTTGCAGCACTTTGGGATACCTCCCGAAGTACGAGGTCGGATGGAGGAACACGAACGGCTTATTCCAAGTGTGGTACAGTTGTTCAGATACGGTCTGGTTGGGGAGAGAATTGTTATATATTTTTATACATAAAAAAAACTACATGCTTTATATTAAAACCATAAAACCTTGAGGAATTAAATATGGCGTCTATAATGACCGATAAAACAGGCGACTGAACTGTCAAATGTTGCCGACTTTATAAGATTATTAGGAAGAATTGCATATTTATATAAAAAAAAACTTTAAATTTTGTTTCTATGATTTAAAATTATAATGTATTAAGATAAAAAGTTCATGTAAAGTTTTATAATTATACCATGTGTATGCAAAAACCAAAAGACACTGTTGTTTTCAGAGAAAGAAATAACTTCTTTACCTTTAAATTCCACATTTATACAAATATAGAACAACTTTCTTAATACTAGGGGCGCCAACAGACCCTCAATTTCGACTCGCTACGCTCGCGAAATCTCGGGTGCCGTTTGCATGTTGAGCGAAGCGAGCCCAGTGTATTGATTCATCGTTTCCCATTGACTTCAATGGGATATCAGTTTTTTGACATAATAGTTTAAAAAATATATCTTTTTTTTGAGGACATTTTTCAAATTTTTTTTTTAAGAACCATCATCTTATGTGTCTTTTTGATTACAAAGTTGCATAATTTTCCGTCAAGTAGTTTTCGAGTCAATTCGTGACAAAGAATGTAAAAAGTCTCCAGTAAAACGCTCCGCTCACTTCGTTCGCTTCGCTCAATAAATACTAGCTGTAGCCAGCAACTTTGTCTGCTGTTTTATAATCTATTTTATGTCAATTTTCTTTTTATTAATTATCTATGTATAAAAAAACCTATATAAATCATTGAAATCGATTCAATTGATTCAGTGGTTCTGATTATTATACATAAATATATATACATTGATAACAGTAAATGATTACTTACCTTGCAATGATTAAATTCGTCAGCAATAGCTATTTGTGGGTACAACGCTCTGCATAACACCACCTGGAACATTCAAAGCAAGGAATAAATTTTTATAAGTGGATCTTTCCTAACATTATTTTTTAACACTAAACCTAAAGACAATTCTTGTATACCTGTTCCTACCGCACGCGGTCAAATTGACCAGTAATTAAAAGTTATTTTATTATATAACGCAGGTAATAATGGAAATAAATAAAAGTAAAGAGTGTAGACAATATTATATGCATATTCTAAGAGTTGTCATGTAGTTTGATAACGATATTATAACGTTTAAAAATGTGTAAGTTTTACAAAAGTTTAAAAACGGTCAATTTGACCGGTACTTGGTAGGTTTAGTGTTAAACTAAATGTGTACTTCTAAAGCCCTAAACACGGTAGAATCCAATACACAATTTCACTATCCCATACGTAGACTCCGTGGCGCAACGGTAGCGCGTCTGACTCCAGATCAGAAGGTTGCGTGTTCAAATCACGTCGGGGTCAAAGTTTATTTTGCACTTTTTTTAGATTATTTTATTAATATTTTTAACTATATATTTACATAAATTAATTTTAAGATTATCTAATATTGTAGTTAAAACCTCACTTTCAACATAATAAGATCCCTCCCACTGTTAGTGGTGGATCCGTTGATGAGTTCCCGTATCCTCCCCGCGTCGTTGGTCATCCTGAACTCCACGTCCCGTATATCGATGGAGTCGTCCTCCTTATCATCAGCTATCTCCCACGTGTCTACTTTGAGACGCTTCCGACGCTTTGAATCCTCCGCCGCCTTCTGTTTGTACTGTCTGTAATTATTGATTGGGACTTATAGAAGTTGTAAGAGTATTTATTATTTAGTTTTTTGTTAAAAATATTATTAGTAATTATAAATAAATATATATATATATATATATATATAATTAAAATATTTATATATGTCAAGTAATAGTTATGTACGCATAATACAGATTGTTGGATATTCGGTACTATATTTTGTTCTTATTGTGTATACTAGTAGGGTTGGGAACAGAAATGAAGCCACAACTGTATACTGATCTGTAGCTTTCTGAGCTTAGCACAAGGCTATGATCTCAGCAGCTCTCCCCAAGACTTCAGACGTCTCAAGAAACATAATAACAATTTTATATTTTATAACATTTGTATATTATACCCGGTACAAAACCTCAGTACCTCCTCAAGTCCTTAAGTTGCTTCAGTTGTCCGTGTCTCATGGCCCGCTCTGATGACGTCATCGTCTCCGGCTCGGGGCCGTCCATTAGGTTATTATCCTGAAAATAAAAACAAAATTGCTATTTTTATCCGCTATAATTATTTGCAGAATTCTTGGGCTTCATTGCACATATTTGCAAATTCATTAAGTTAAGCTTTTTTTGGTATACAAAAAGTGGTATACTCATAGCTATACAAAAAATCTACACATACATTTTGTATGCCTGCTATTATCTGAAACTCCTGAACAAAATGAATTTGAATTTTATACAATAACCGCCTCTAACTAACCTGCAATAAGGACCTAAGTTGCGCGGCGAGTTTGGTGAGCTCGTATAGCCTCTGCTCCTCAATACCGCGCCGCCTGCACCAGGAGCGTCCTCCCCCCACGGCCTTCTCTCTCAGCCATGAGCAGTATAGAGATAATAGAGATATAGGGTCACCGTGGTCTGACTCGTCCAGCTTACGGGCGGACTGGAATTATATTACGGAAATTTAGGCAATACTCATTGGAATATCACAATAAGCCGTCTTGACATTTATTAATTAATAATTGTATAGGTATTGGTTAGTCTAAATAAGATATTAGAATTAATGCTAGGTTTCAAGATGGCCAAGCTGATCGAGATAGTTTAATATCCTTTAATAATTTCAAAACAACGCTGACAGCGCATCCAAGTACCACTCCCAGTATAGGATCAGTGAAGAAAAGAGCAACCTTCTAAACTCTACTGTCCAACCCTTCCCCTTCTACTTTATACTATCTTCCTCCCCTCACCTCGCAGTCAGCCTCCCTTCCCCGCCGGGTGAGCACTCCCCGCAGCCCCAGTGCCCCCCCCAGCGCGAGAGAGGCGTGTCGCGCCCGGGGCGGGAGGGTGGCGCTCCCCACCACCAGTGACTTGGCCAGCGACACCTCCACGGGCAATGTAGACAGACATCTACCCAGGGACGTCAGCTTCTCATTAGACGATAGGGCTCCCTGTAAAAAACGATTATATTTTAGACAATAATAGCTTGGCATTTTAGTATTAATTTTCGTATCTGGTACATATATTTAATTGATAAAATGAAAAAATATTTTCAAAATGTATTTTAACATTAAAACCACTTCACTTCTTGCCCTTGTCCCAATTTTGGGGTCGGCGCAGTATGTTTTTTCCTTCTGTTACTCGTCATCGTACACATCGTACATCGTACACTCCCTGCATCTCCATATCGTCTTTCATGTATTCCATCCATCTTTTCTTCGGCCGTTCTCCACTCCACTGCTTCCCTTACATACCCTTCTCTTCCAGAACTTACCACACCACATTACGGGGTACCCGGTCGTATGTCTTCTCGAAATCAACGAACACCAAGGTTCATGTGTGCTCGTTTGTACTCCTCAGCAACTGGGGGAGAGCGAATATAGCATCCGTCGTATCCCGACCAGGCATAAAACCGAGCTGATTCTCCGAGACATAACTCTTCTCGCATCCTTTTCTCTATCTCTTTCTCCCACACTTTCATAGGATGTTGAAGTCTTGTTCATTACCCTTATTTTTATAAATGGTCACTAGGTCACTGCTACACCATTCTACGAGGATCACTTCTTTATCCAACAACTTATTAAAAAAACCAAGCCAACCACTTATATCCATATACATCTAACACCTTCCATACCCCCACTGGTACTCATCTGGACCTACAGCATTTCCATTCTTCATACCTTGCAGAACCACTCACTTCATCAACGGTCACTTCTTTCACTAAACCTTTATTTACCGGCAGTTACAAAACTCCACTCTTATTATTTTCAACATTAAAGCCATTTCAATTATATATATTCATTTTATTCTTTACGTATTAATATACACTCACATGCTGCTTCAATTCCAATAAGGCGTTCTCAACAGCGTCGTCGCTGGGCGCGTCTATGAAGGGGAACCGTCTGACGTCAGTGACACCCAGTGACGTCATCATCAGCAGCAGCGAGGTGATCGGCACGCGGGACACCTCGGGCGCGCTGTACGGCTCCAGCTCAGCGTACTGCTGCTCGGAGTACACCCGGTAACACACGCCCGGACCTGGAAAGTGTTTATATCTTTAACACTTTGAATTGCTGATCACTTGTGTATCAAATTGGAGTGTCAGAACTATCTTGATACCATAGAAATGTAGAAATTATTCATTTTATTAACGTAAGACAGTTTGTTTTTATTTTAAATGTTCTATATAAATCGAAGTAAGTTTCTCTACATATATGTATATATCATTTTTGTCACAGACAGACACGTGCACACACACAGACATACACACACTTTTAATAAACATGGTGTTTAGCTAAAATGTTTATAATTTATGATAGATGCATAAAATTGCTTATAATTGATATTGATATTATAATTTACGCTAAATGCATAAAATTGCATATAATTGATATTGAGCCTTTTATTGAATATAATATATACATATAAAAACAAATACCTAAATAGGAAAGGTTTAATTAGTAATAAAATAAAGTACTATAACAAGTACCAGTTCTCCCCGCTCTCCCCTTCCTCTGATCCGCACTGGCCTTCGACACCCAAAACTCTTTTAATTTCTGCATTTTGGTGGACGAATCGTAACTCATTTCTTTAACCTAAATACAAATAAAATTATATTATTTATATATACATATATATATATATATATATATATATACATGTATGTACATGTATTTGTTACAATACAGTACCTTTCCGGAGTCTATAACGAATCGTATACCATCTATAGTGACCGAGGTCTCTGCTATGTTGGTTGATACGATACACTTTCTAACGCCATCTGGTGGATAATCAAAAACCTAAAAACCAATAATACATTTTAAATATTCCTGTTTAATATAATTTAATATACATTTCCAGTGAGAACAAAAATAAGATGTATATGTAAAATTAAATATAAAAATATTTATAAATACTTAAAATTTTATTATCAACACCGCCATCTATTGAAAAGTTATAGAAATTAGAATTTAATATAAAAACTATCCAATCTTTTAAGTTGGACACAACAATAGATCTACAAAATTTTATTGAAATGAGTTCAATTGTACAAACTAACATCATTACACAAGATTTATATATATAAAGATAATAATGCACTTAAATAAAGATGTTTCAGTTTCATTAAGGTGTTATACTTCATATAAAATACTCAAGGGGCTCCTCAAACTCAAACTTAGGCTCCTTTTAAAACCATATTCCACAAAAACGAAGCTAGTATTCAAATAATACCTTGTCCTGTTCGATAAGTGATAGTCCACTATGTAACGGCAGCACAATCCAGTTCTTAGACTTCTCTGCGTACTGCTGTGCAGCGTCACATATAGCAGTTATCTCTTGCACACCAGACATGAATATCAGTAAATCACCCCTCTCCTCTTCTGTGTAAAATATAATAAAAAAAAGATGAATATCTTGATCACTTAAAAAAATAATTAGAAAATAATCAATTTCTTTATCAACACTAATAAAACTAATTAAAAAAATAATTAATCTCTTCATCATCACTAAAAAAATAATCAATCTCTTTATCATCATTAAAAAAATAAATAAAAAATCAGACTTCATCATGACTTAAAAAATAATAAAAAAATCAATCTCTTCATTATCACTAGAATAATAATCAATCTCTTTACCATCACTAAAAAAAAAAAATCTGTCCCTTCATCATCACTTAAAAATTAAAAAAAAATCCATCTCTTCACCATCACAAAAAAAAAATCAAAAAAAAAAATCAAAATCATTCTTCATCTTCATCTTCAACCTCATCATCACTTCTTATTTCTTTTAAAAATACTAACTTGGATATTTGCTGTCTATCAGTTGTAATATTTGTATATAAGGCTGTGGGTCCAGTCGGTCAAATCTAGATGGTTTTTCATCTATGAGTATCGGTTTGTAATTTAATTCTATTGGATATAGTCTTCCTGGAACCTGAAATTGGTTCAAGATTTTGATGAAAAAGCAAAAGTTAGTTTAGTGGAAATTAAAGCAAGCAAATATGTAATATTAAGCATTTTATTAAAGGTTGTCTCTGTCCTGAAGAGAAATAACTTTCTCTTAGCTATAACTTAATTGGCAGTGGTATAGGAAGTCCTAGAAGTCTCAGGTTCAGGTTCTGTTGTATCAATTATTTTGACATTTTATGTTTATTCAAATCTTTAATAAGAACCTGACTAGACATGTTTATAGACAAATCAGACTATATAACATATTTTTTTAATCTACTATTTAGATTTAGAAAAAATAGATTAGGTAGATTTCAATGAAGACAGTTTAGAGGAGGGGAGTAACACCAAATTTTAGGAATTTAATATAATATATATGTATGTATATAAAAATAAATGTGCATATGTAAATGAGTGTTAAAAAAACACAATATTAGCTCTATTGGAGTACTCACTTGAATCACAACCGCAGACTCAGCTGAAAAATAATCCTCAAACAGCTGTATATTAATAGTAGCAGACATGAGGACGAGTTTGATATCATTTCTAGAATGGATGAGGCATTTTAATACACCAAGCAAGAAATCACCCATCAAATGCCTCTCGTGTATCTCGTCCAGGATTATTACATCGTAGTTTGGTAGATTGTCTGAGGACATCTGAAATATATTTTTTAATATTACATATACAAGTGCTGAGAAGATTTATAAAAGCGATAAAACTTAGAAAATACAGATTAAGATGAATCATTAAATATAGTGCTTTTATTTTGGGGGTTGAGTATGTTTTTAGGGGTTACCTAGGATAACTGGTTCTAGATATTTAACATCAGGTTCTATATTTATAACTTAAGCGAATGACAAACTTACCTGTCTCAGTAACAACCCTTCGGTTATAAAACATATTTTGGTATCTGAAGTTTTGCTTTTTTCAAACCTTATCTGGTAGCCCACTTTGGTGTCAAATTGGGTCAGCATTTCAAAAGCCACGCGTTTTGATAATGATATACAGGCGATTCTTCTTGGTTGAGTACAAGCTGAAAAAAAAAATTTCTTTTTTTTAATGAACACAACAATAATTATATATATTTAAAAAATACTGGACACAATAACACATAAAAAACAATAATAACATATAAAAGATGATCATAGAGTTATGTTTACTAGCATTGTTTTAGCTGAAAGAAAATGTCACTTTTGGCAAATTTTTACAAAACTACCTATGCAAAAAGCATTTACATCACAAAATTTAAAATATTAATTTACTTTCTTAGTACCACAAATGCTATCACACTCTTAGCAATGCACACGCACGGCAAAAATGCCAGCATGGTAAATACATTAAAATACCATTTTCTTTGGCATTTATTAGTAGACATGAGAAAAAATGCTTGGCACTAAGAGACAATACTATAATTACACATTACTAATTAATCAAATGTTACCAATGTTTTCAAAGCCAGCATCATGGAGATACTGCGGCACCTGTGTTGACTTCCCACAGCCGGTATCACCAGCTACTATCACCACTCGTTCATTTTTTACCGCTGATACAATTTCATCTCTGGAATATTGATGCATGTGACAAATGTTACATAATTACGTTAAAACAATGAAATATTTCTTATATTTTCAAGTAGATAAAGGATAATATATGTACCTTGTACAATTTTAATATAGACAAAAAATATAAATAACAACCTGTATTTGGCGACTGGCAGTTCATTTTGTGCTTTTCTCAGCTTTTTTAATTTATCTAACTTTTCCTTATTTTTAAAATCCAAATATATAGATATAATACTAAGAAATATTTCAAATATTTCTTTATCTAACTTTCTTTTATTTCTCTCATCATACACATCCATGAATTTCATTTTGCTTGTAAAATTAATACAATTGTGTTTAGAGAAGTTTATTGGTATGTCTAAATCGTTCAACTCATCACGTTCTAATTGTTTCTCCAATATAGGTTTTCCTGCCTTTTTCAAAGTAGCTTCATACTTTTTCACAAAGATCCAAAAGTCATCAAGACTATTTACCACAGCGTTACTATCATTGCTGTATGTCATTATTTTATTTAAATTTCTTTTATAATCCAAAAAACTAAAATCATCATTTTTTGTTTTTGTTGAACTTGTTCTTCTGAGTTTGTGTTTCTCCCTTGAGTCACTTTCAGGAGAATATGAATGCTTTCTTTTAGATGAGGTTCCATGATCTCTGGATCTTTTATCCATTGTGAATACTTTTTTATTTTAATATTATAAGTGAAGTGCTACTTTTTATTTAGTTTGTATTTGATTATAAATATATTAAATAAATAAAAAAGTTTTTACCATATGACCAAAAACATAAAAAAGCATTAACTACGTTACACCAATCGTGCAACATGAGCATTAAAACATTTTAAGAGTGATGGTACTCTGTGATTCATACTCTCTTAACTCTCAGCTCTGTGTTAAGAGTTATGTATTAACTCCTAGAACTAGAAAAATATAAACAATTAACTGTCAAAAGTATATAAGACAGGAGTGGAGGGTAGAGAAAAGGAGTACCAACTAATTTGAACAATATACTCGTCTAAAAGTACTAACTTCATGAAGACTTTTCAATTCTTTGAAGGCATGCGTTTTAAAGAGAAGAGAAGAACTTAAATATTTATAATTTCTTAAACTAATAACACTTTTTTATATTTAGGATTCTGGAATTCCTAATATTTTATAATTTATGACATTAAACGTGGTCTTACAGTAATTTTTTAGTTAAATAATAATTATAGTTCAAGTATTATAGCTCTCATTCGCGTTGTACCCTTTATTTTGTCTTGCTTGTTATCATTCTTCACCTAGTCTATAACTGCTAACTTCATACATTTGCAATTGGCGTCACCATAGGCTATTGTATCAACGTTTTGGGTTGTTATTAAGTATTCTTAGAATTGTCTCTTTTCTATAATAAATTATAACTTATCATCTTTGAGATAAAGGCGCATTGTTAATGATTTGTTATGGGAAAGATTTTCTATCCCTATCTTTGGTTGCTATTATTTATATTTTATTAATAAAATATATCGAAATTTAAAACAAAAATCTTGATATTAGCTATCACTATCAATTAAAGAGGTAACAAAAATATATTAACATTTTCTCATTTTCATAATATTGAAAAATATAGGTTCGGAGTCATACATTCTTATCTTACCAATTTACTATGATGTTGACAGCTAATGGATAGTACTGTTGAGGATGTTGGAAATATTTTTGTATTATCTACTGTCTACAAATCTCTGCAACAGATAAATATTATGACCAAAGATAGAACTACCAAAACATTATTTTAATTTATATGAAGCGCAAATAAGAACCTTAGGTGTTAATTTTAGTGCACTCATTAATTCACCATATAAGTCCCCAAACTTCTAAAGATTCTCTTAAGATCGATAGAGCAATCATAATTTTGCAGAAAGGAATTAACAGAGAAAAAATGTACAAAAAATAATTACAAAACTACACATTTTTTTTATAAGAAAATTAATTATCAAATTACTTAATGTTACATTTATAAACTGATTGTATGAATTTATACTGTAGTACATACCTTCATACAATAAAAAATTTCTTTACAAGCGAGATGGAAGATTTGCCTTTCTTTTTATATGTGGGCGCCCTCTACTGTCAATAATTAGTAAGTGTCTCGTCCGCCATTGCGTTCCGCCATTTTGCTTGGTCGGGAGTGAACGTAGAAATATTTCTATGTATTCTAATGTGGCAAATAGTTTTTAGTTTAAAAATTAGTGTTGAATACACTAATGGCTTGCTTAAATACCCTTAAGTTAGAAATAAAGACATTAGAACAAGTGTTTCCAAAAAACCATGAGCGGTTTCAGATAATGTCAGCTAGTGTCGACGAACTGACCTGCAGATTCGTTGGCAAAAATGGAAAGAAATATGAAATACACGCAAATATCACGGTAAGTGCAATATAATGTTTATATGTTGAATATCATACATCAAAATTAGTTGACATAAGTAATGATAGCATGTATTGATTATCGTTAGTTAGGACAAAGGGTCGTGTTTATGAGGGCAGGGCTGTCAACAAAAGGTTTACGGAAGTGATTATTTTACTTTTGATGTGAAGTAAATCGCGTGTTTTCACTAACATAACAGAAACTATTCCGGTTGTTTATTTATTTTGTTCCTACGTTGCAATTTGTTATCTGTACGCGCATGTATAAATCATAATATGGCATATTTTAGTTGATTTCGCGGATACGTGACGAATCATCGTATTGATTATTCAAGAATTTAGTTTAAGCGCAGTTTTCTGAGTGTTTCAGTTGAGGCTATTGAAAGTAACAAGGTTTTGTTTGAGTAACGGTATAGATGCGCGTTTTTGGGACAAAGGTTCTTAGTCATGCTGAGTATAGTCACTACCTGCTTTTTGTTATGACAATACTTTAGTCCCTCTATTCTTTTTTCACTGTCAATTGTTAAGAGAAATAGCTTGAACAGGAGTTTTAGAGAATATTATTCAAACATGTGTATGTTCAAACATAATTATGTAAATATATACCTATTAAAATAAACATTTTTATTAAACAAGGTAATAAATGTACTGACATTTGATTCTATCATATACATTTGTGTCTATAAAATAAATTTTGCTATTATTATCTTTGTAATATAATAATAGATTATTTCAAACCATCTTTGTTTATAATTCTTGTTATTTATATACTTAATTAATCAGACAGGTTGATTTTTTTAACTAATAATTTCATGTGATATCTTTTATTATAAAAATAATTAAATAATCTCAATACTACAACATTGTCTAATATTGACCCTTTGCACTCAAGGTGACTCTCGCTCACATTATTTAATAAAGCAATTTGAATCGGTGATGACTCTATTCTTATCTGGTGATTTGTTTAATAACTGTCTAATGGAGTGCTAAGAACATTCTAGCAAGACACACTTTGATTTGGTATAAGTGTTATAGAAACAACCCCAAGTGCAAAGGGTTAAGTGTTATCCGAACAGAATCTGTTTCCCATGCAATTTAATAAATAATTACATGTTGACTTTTTATTAATTAATTAAATATTTACATCATATTGTTTATTTATATTGAATAAACATTTACCTTACTTTAGAATATTTAATTAATGATAATATTTATCATTAAATTTGAACTTTTGACCTTATAATATTTATTTTGATTTAAAATGTACATTTCAGTTATTATAATAATTACATAAGGCCTAGAGACTTGATAATAATGAATAATTATAGAACTAATTATTTTCAGAATCATTTGCACAATAATAATAGCACCTTGGCTTGCATCTTTGTACATTTTAAATGCAAACTAAACTTATATGTCGTATTTTATTCCTTTTATAGAACTATTAGTAAAAAAAAAACTAAAATCAGAAGTAATTATTACATTTAAAGTAAGTTTTATACAAAATATTTTTGCATTGTCAAAGCTACCAGCAATTCTGAAAGCTATTTCCTACAGACCCGGGAAGAACATATGATAAACTCAACAGTCCTGTAAAGAAATATATATTTATTCAGTCAAAATTTTAAGATGTTATCTTTTTTATAAAAAACTTTCAATTTTGCCAAGAGATCTGTGCTTGCTCTATAAATAAAATAATTAAACTGAGTGTAAGCAAAGCTCTTAACCGTTTGGGAGACCTTTTTTGTGTTTAGTTGTCTCCAGAATACGACAAGGTAATTAGCTAAAATTTTTCTCATGTATGTTTGAGTTAAACGCGGATGTTATAGCGAAAACACACTGAAAAAATGTTTAGCCATTGAAAAGTTATCAAGAAAAGAAGAAAGGAGAGGGGCTCAGCTCAACACCCGCTGCACACTGTTGGTGGATCCTAGTTATAATATTATGTATATAAAGTTAACACTGCCCGAGACAGCTGATGGTTGTCAACTGCAAGTTAACAGACTGTAGAGATTTTATTGTTACAACATGTAGGTCAAGCGAAGCATCTGTACCAGACATCATTTTGCATGCAGTATTCACTTCAGAAGAACAAAAACATAATTGGACTGAATTCATAATAAATAACATAATACATATGTACCAAATTATCATTATAATTTTTGTAAGCATATATCAATATATTATATTCATATATACATATAAATAAAATTATAGTGTCTGTTTGTAATTTCAAATTATCAGCCTGGCATATGAATGTATGTATATGTATTTGTAGGTACTTACATTAAATATGAATTTTTAATTTTTCTTTGTCTGTCAGTTTGTTTGCACTGATTCTTGTTTGTTCTCTGTAATGGCTGGACCGATTTTATCAAGACTTTGTGGAAAATACCTGATGTTGTAAGAAGTAATATAGAATATTTTTGTTATAAACATTCCATGCAAACTAAGTCACTGGCACCTTTAGTATATAATATAAATATTAGCCATATGATATTATAAATAAATCATTAGTTGATTGTAAAAATAATAATCTTACATGATACAGAGACAGTGAATAGTTTTGATTAGTATATTTTGTAAATCCAATTTTAAGTGCACTATTTGACTCTAATAATATCTAGTTGAAGGTGTCCTATCACTAATAACCTTTTCACTATGCAATGTTAGTATGCTAATTGAGCTAGCATTTGGTAGATTGGATAACAATTTATAGGTTGCATTATAGGAACAATGTGGTAATTGTAATATTAATTTTATGTTAATACTATTTGAATATAACTCAAGTTCAATGTACTTATATTGATCAGCTGATTTCTTATGTAATTGTAAATGTTTGGTTCATTTGTTTTAGAATCAATTAATTTATTCTATTCTTATATAATATTGTTTCTATGATAGAGTGGATGTTTATTTGAACTAGTTTTGTAGAAGTACCACTGGACTCCAATGCGCTGTGATGTTTAGAGTATTCGTTTAGAATCGAGTATTGACTGAATCATTAAAGAATCAGCAGAATTTTTGCAGTTGCCTGGTTTTTGGGGATCGTATCTATCGATCTAACTACTTTCGATATTTTATTATTATTTTATTGTTGGTCACATACATACATGTAACCTTCCTTAATAATGGGTATTCAAAAGAAAATATGTTGGATGATTAAAGGATGGCTAAAAAAAAAATTTATTAAATAAATCTGAATTTAATAATTTTAATGGTAGTTGAAGCTAAAATAACTATAATATTTTTTTTTTCTTTTAATTTTTTCTATATACGATATAATTCGAAATATTTCATCATACGCTTATGAGTAATTTTTTAAATGTATGTGACCAAGTGCAATTTTGGTGGTTTTCGATATCGACATCGATTCGATATAGATTTAATATATAATCATTATAATTATAACTCGATAGATTAATTATTATTGTTCCAGCCATAGAGGCCATAAGGAAGGAATATCCTGTAGCTCATTCAATTAGTCCTTATTAATTTCATTATTCTTGGAAGATCTTTATATACCATATTAAAATTTACTTAAATATAAATTTGAATATCTATTTTGTTATTATTTAGTATATTAGTTTTTTTTTTAATATTTTTAACTGGTAATAATATATTGCGGTTTCAAAAAGACCGCTAAAATGCTACCTTTTTGTCACTATACGTCACACCTAACTGAACAACATGAATGCAGTATAAAGTTTCGTCAAGTATTTTTCAAGTTAAACAAGTTTCTAAATGGTTTAAAGTGTCATGTCTAAAAAGTCGAAAAAAAAACTGTCTGTAGCTTAGTTTACTCAGGTTTACAGTAGACCAAATTGTCTCATTTAGTGAAGAGCAGTGCACGAAAATAAATAATACCTATTGGACTACTTATTTAAAGTAGTTGGACAAAAATGAAACAAGTAATACTATTTTTATCTCTATGAAGTAGTTCCTTTGTACATATGTACCATATATCTTATAAATATGTTACATAGATACGTGATATACGTCAATATAATCTATAATTTAATTTAGCCAATGTCTTCAATAGATACTATAGATAAAACATTAAACAATAATTAATTAACGCTTTTAACCAAACTTGTATTGTTTTAATGATGTTTTTTTAATCTGTTAACATTGTGCTTAATTGCACAGTGACGTCACGAAACTTTCAGCCAATCACAGAGCTTATTTTTCGTGAACTGTGAAGTGATCAAATGTCAAAACATTTCTTTATTATTGTGTGTGATAAATATACTTATTTTATATTTAAAATATTAACAAATATAATTGATAGGGTAGTGTAGTCTTTAAAGATATTATTCTTAGCAATGTTTTCTTTCAAATAATTAATTTATTTTATTTAATTTGGAAATCAATATTACATAACATAAAAGGCTAATATTACCGCCCAAAAAGTTTTATTCTGTTATCAAATATATAATGATTGTAATAAAATAATGTAACAAAATAAATCACAACTAATAGAATAATACACTTATAGCAAATGGACCACAGTCAAGTAAACATCGCTAAGCTACAGCGTGTATTTAATTTTGAAAAATAAATATTATTTAATTGTATGTTTACTGAAAATGCTACTAGGAATTCGAGGTTTCGTTTATTGTAATACTCTTTTATTCTTATATTAAATTACTTATGTAACTTTTGATTACTAAAACTTAAATAAAAATAGACCAATTAATTAATTTAAAATGCCTGCTCTTGTTTATTCCAACCCTGTCTGGTTACAGAAAGTTTATAATAACAACATTCCCTACATCTTTTTAATGTATTTTTTTTTTATGTTAGGATAAATAGTTTTATTTTAATTACAATAAACTGCTTAATCCATTATAACTGTATGAACTTTTTTTTATTATTTTGATTTGAACGATTTTGATTTCACAAAATTACTGCTTATGTATGTATGTATGTATGTATGTATGTATGTTACCTTATAAGTATCATAGTATTTAAGTACACGAGCTTTACAAATATTTGAAAAGAACTAAAAGTTAAGCTGCACTTGATCTTTAGTGTCTGACCTTTGCTAAGTTGAGACAAGTTTTTATTAGGAACAAGTATTAAAATTATAAATATCAATATGTTAAATTCTCAAATATTAAGGTTAAAAAGTATAAAATAACGACAATAATAAAAGACATGATGGCATATTTGGTACAGCGACTGAAACATTATTACTGGTTGTAGGTTCTAGTCCTGCTTAACACTAAACCTACCAAGTACCGGTCCAATTGACCGTTCTTAAACTTTTGTAAAACTTACACATTTTTAAATGTTATAATATCGTTATCAAACTACATGACAATTCTTACAATATGCATATAATATTGTCTACACTCTT
The DNA here is from genome assembly GCA_918358695.1 of Melinaea menophilus ssp. n. AW-2005. Classification (NCBI taxonomy): domain Eukaryota; kingdom Metazoa; phylum Arthropoda; class Insecta; order Lepidoptera; family Nymphalidae; genus Melinaea; species Melinaea menophilus. Next base: position 10,439,515 of record OU911040.1, on the reverse strand, counting down.
TACTTTTAGTTATTTCCATTATTACCTGCGTTATATAATAAAATAACTTTTAATTACCAGTCAATTTGACGGTGTCCGGTAGCAATAGATGTACTAGAATTGTTGGTAGGTTTAGTGTTAATTTATTAAAACAATAAGTAAGCATAACAGCTAAGAAGTGAATACATGAAATATTATATATTATATTAGACAAATTACTGACTAATATATAACCATAAAATATATAGAAACTCTGTTACATATTAACAGGAGACATACCCGAATACACCTCCAGTGTGGTTTGCGGACAGCGAGGATCCTATTGTGACTAACGCCGTCCAGATCCTCACAAACACACAGGGGAGAGATAATCATGTTATAAACCAGGTAATTGATTAATTAATTAAATTAATTTATTTATTAATTAATATCATTTCTACTTTGAATCAATATTTAATTAAAAATCTTAAGTTATTTTAATTAGTCAATAATGATGATATTAAATTAAATATTTTCTTGATATTAATTATTGGTTACAATAAAACAATTATTTTCATCTTTTGTGCCTTATAAAAAGAATTTTTATAATTCAATTAGTTTCATTAATCGATTTCATTATTGTATCCAGGTGGGCATACTGCTGAGAGAATTATGCAAATTACACGGTGTGCCGGAACCGCCTGACCTGGACTCTCTGTCACTGCCCGTCCACCCCGCGCCTCAGCAAAGGTAACTTACAAGTTATAAAAGTGCTAGAAATATATAAATAAAAATAATATTATGCACATTTGGCTGTACACAATGCGGTTTTGCTACCGACGCTGTTATACGGCAGCCAAATGTGGGTAACACAGAAGAAGAATGTAAGAGAGATGAATGCTGTGGAGATGCGATCTCTTCCCAGAATATGCGAAGTCAGTCTAGCTGATCGAATCCGCAATGAAGACATCCATAGAATGGCAGGTACTAGCGAAGATGTCACGGTGAGAATGAAGAAGAACGTGCTCAGGTGGTTTGGGCACGTCGAACGAATGAGTGATGAAAGAATGGCAAAAAAGATTTATACAGGAAAAGTGAGCGGTAAGAGAGACAGCGGGAGGCCTCGGATGACCTTCGAAAACAAAGTATCTATGATACGGGAGGAAGGTCACGTAAAAAGCATGAGGACTCCCCGGAGGGCATGTATGAAGAGGTTGATGTCTGTGGCCGAGGCGAAAGAGGTATGCAGGGACTGTAGCGTTTGGCGCTCCGTCGTCTCTGGCTACCCCGCAAGGGATATGGCGTGAAGATAAATAAATAAATAATATTATGCATGTGCATTCAATTAATTATTTTTATTTATTTATTTAACATTTATGTACACATAAATATATAACAAAGTTACTTAAAATATTTTTACAAAGTCACTTTATTTAATTTAATCTTAATTGAATAAAAATTATATTTTAAAATGTTAATTGAATGACCTGAATTGAATAATGAATGAATTACCAAAATGCAGAATGTCTTAACCGTATTTTAATGTTAATAATTATATAATAGTAATATGATGTTTAATTTTAGAGTACCAAGTGTAACATCAAATGGGGCCGAGTCGGGTACGGAGGAGGATGAAGAGATGGCCGCCGAGGAAGATGAGTCCGAAGGGGAGGATGACTTGCCACTGGAGATGGTTGACGACGCAGGTCGCAGTAACAAGGTAAAGAATATCATGATGTTTGTGAAACAGTGATTACAATAAAAAAAAACCCGGCTGAATTTGTTGTGTGGTTCTCCTCAGCGTTTGGGACACCCGTATACTTATTTTAAGTTAGAAAATGTCTTTACAGAAGGGCTTATTTCAATACTTACGATGTTAAAATATGTCCTCCTGTCATTTTGACGTACACAAGTGTCTGGTGCGGATTCAAAGTGAAAAAGATATAAATAAATAAATAAATAATTTATTAGTAAAATATATATATATATATATATTTATATCGTAGTTTAGTAAGAAACATTTGGAATAACATTAATATTTTTAACAGTAATTATTTTTCTCGAATGAGAGAATAATAAGAGGTTTTTTTTAACGTTATGTTTTTTTTACTCTCTTAAAATTTTCCACAGTGTTAACTTTTAATAAAAGTACAATGTAATTTATTTGTGATTTATTAAGGTTGCACACGTTTTAGGTTGTTTCGGACACAAATATATATATATATATATATATATATATATATATATGTATATCTCAGTACACTTTCCCCTCCCGCATGATGCGTTTTTTGCCGAACCATTTTCCACGTCTGGTACCTGTGATTTTTAATTTGCTTCTGTATAAAATAATAATAAAATGTAACATTGTTCCAGGACGACATGGAGACGGAACACCTAGCGACCCTTGAACGGTTGAGACAGAATCAGAGACAGGACTACTTGTCCGGCAGCGTGTCTGGTAGTCTGCAGGCCACTGACAGATTGATGAAGGAGCTCAGAGATATATACCGCTCTCACTCTTTCAAGAATAATATGTATTCTATAGGTGGGTTTGATAATGTAAAATAATTATTTTATACTATCGATTATTTCCCATACGTTAAAAAAAAATACGTTTTATTAAGAATATTTTGAAGGAATTTAGTACCCTTTTCTTTTCTTCTTACAAGTTGATTAGCCATTATTTTACTTACATCCATTATGGTCATAGTCATCTTTGATACAGTCTATTCCGGTCTAATTGATCCATCTTTTAATTTTGTGTCATAAATAGTGATAATGACATTTTAACAAAGAGAATTAACACAAAGGATACTTTATCTCTTACAAAAGATTTCTGCCAGAAACTCTTTTTTACACCTACATATATAACTACATATATAACTACATATATAACTACATATATAAATATAAGTATAAAAATATATATAAGTAAATATATAATGTTTATTATTATGTGGAGAGAAAGTTTTTTTTTGTTTACATTCGAAGTCATAATTTTACCTGTTTCTTACATATTACTCCAAATTTATTTCACTGGGACCATTTTTAAAGCATATGTTATTAATATTATGTTCTATATGAATTCCAGAGTTGGTGAACGACTCGCTGTACGAGTGGAACATAACCTTACGCTCGGTGGATCCCGACAGTCCCCTGCACAACGACCTGCTGCTGCTCAAAGAGAAGGAGGGCAAGGACTCAATACTTCTCAATATTATGTTCAAGGAGACGTATCCCTTTGAACCGCCCTTCGTGAGGGTTGTATATCCCGTTATATCGGGTAAGGAATTTACGATATTGGTGTGTTTTTTGTAAATTTTTTTGTAGCTGTTTTCTGTATATATATTTGATAAATGTGGTTTAATAATTGCTCTTTCGATACTAAGTGAGTGTTTCTTCTAATTTAAAGAGTTCCACACTAGATAAGAAGTATCAGAGTTGTTCAATATTTATTGTTCAATAATACTTATTATGCTTGTTATAACCATGTAAAAAAAAGGCAAAAATTACCGAATTTTTCACTGTAGAGAAAACTTTGAATAGAAAATTTGTATATCAGATTTTATTTATAAGTAATAATAATGTAATGTAACATAATCCTCAGGCGGCTACGTGCTAGTGGGGGGTGCGATATGCATGGAGCTGTTAACGAAGCAGGGCTGGTCGTCCGCGTACACGGTGGAGGCGGTCATAATGCAGATCGCGGCCACTCTAGTGAAGGGCAAGGCCCGCATACAGTTCGGAGCCTCCAAGGTGGTATCGCAGACGCAGTACAGCCTCGCACGCGCGCAGCAGAGCTTCAAGTGCCTAGTGCAGATACACGAGAAAAACGGTGGGTTGTATATGTCTATTTGTATGAATTTGTTATAAAGGTGGGTTGTGTATGTCTATTTGAATGAATTTGTTATAATGGTGGGTTGTGTATGTCTATTTGAATGAATTTGTTATAATGGTGGGTTGTGTATGTCTATTTGAATGAATTTGTTATAATGGTGGGTTGTGTATGTCTATTTGAATGAAATTGTTATAATGGTGGGTTGTGTATGTCTATTTGAAAGGATTTGTAATGCATGGTGGGCGATTAGGTAATTATTAAACCAAAATAACCTCTAGGATTGAATTTCATTAATCTTTATAATATATGACCACAATATAATCAAAATATTAGTTAATTTCATTGAATGTTGCATGTAATTACTAAAATCCAAACAAAATATATTGTCAAAAATGTAGTTAAATGTGTATTGTATGTAATTATAAGTAGATATTAATATATTATGATGATTAGTGTATTTAAAACCGTTGCAACATGTTTCAGGTTGGTTCACGCCGCCCAAGGAGGACGGCTAATGTTGGTTGGTGTGGAGTGACAAAGACCAACGTGCAGCAAGCGGCCCGAGTGACAGTGGTTATCACTGCGGGTTGATCGATAGTGATGAACAATATCTCGTATAGTTGTGTATTTCGATATATAAGTGCTATTATGTTCTGAGTGTCACGAGAGACCTTATAAGACTTATATGAAATGTGTAACGTTTTTTGTAATCATTAATTTTCAAACAAGTTATCCATTGGTAGCCTAGACGTTACTGAGTGTAAAGTTAAATGTCTTTGCATTTCATTTTAGTTATTGAAAAAACATTAAAAAAAAAACAAAAATAATAAATGAAAACCTGTGATTCGTAACGATTCTGGTGTTGTTTTTGTATTTTAACCACATTCCGTATTAAATGTAATTATTATTATTGTAATATATTTATAATTTTTTTTTTTTTAATTATTCGGAACATTATAAATGCCAAAGTTAATTTTCATTTTATTTTGAATAAAACTATGAAGGTTTTTTAATGATACTTTTTAATGATCTTTATACTTTTTAATGATGTCCATATAATTTAATGATAATGTCACAGTTTGGATAATTTATTATATTTATTATTTTCCATTAAGGCTTTGAGACCAGCGACATGAAGTTCAGCTCCCGGTTGGTTTATGATTTTACAAACACGTTCTTCGGACATTCTGTTGTACCATTGCTGTAATTTTGGATATCTGAAAATAACATTATATATCAAAATGTTAACTAACATTTAGTTTGTCTGTTCGTGGCATCAATCTCCGAAACTGATTGTTTGGGAGCTGTAAAGATCATGTTTCTTTTTTACTATTTAAAAAATATGACTAACTTGTTGCTGTCTATTGGATGCAAGCCGTGAAGAGAAGACACAGTTGTGATAACGCTGTAATCAGCCAGCGTGATAGTGTTATCAGCTACATACAGGGTGTTTGACAAATATGCTTCAAGTATTCGGTAACCATCATCAATGTTCAGTTTCATTGATTTTGATAATTCACTCAGACGTCCTCCGTATGTTGGTGCCTGTAATTATATAATGTTATACTATATATATATTCTGGAATTAGGATTTTATTGATATACGCAAAATGGTGTTTTTAAGTTCCAAATGATAAGTATAGTTCCATTTTAGGGAAATTATAATTTCTATTTCCCAACAAAGTGGTACACTTTACTATATATACAGTCATATCTGTTATAAAGTTATTCCATATTTTGTAGGAAGTGGTCTGAATTATATGATCTGCTATTCAAAAAGAAATACTTAATATTGTAGTAATTTAAAATATAATCACCATAACAGATCTGAGACGAGGGAACAGAACTCCGCAGTCAAAAAACAATAATTGGTTTATTTTAGCTCTTTTTGCTGCGTCTTTAGGATACAGGTAAGAATGCTCTGGGCTTCGAGTATTTGTCGAATAAATACAGCATAATAACATGACTGGAATATTAAAGATAATAATTTCTAATTTCTTTCTATATATATATATTAAATTAAGCTTAACATGTTTATAGAAAGTTTACAAATAACTAATCTTACTAAACGTCTTAATATATTAGCTTTAACATGAATTAAAAGAACACTCACCTATCTCCCAAACAAAATCCGTTATCATCAATATATGGAATTGTTCTCAGAGGATTTTTCTAAAATAGAAATATAAAAAAGTTAATATTCTAGTTATAGGTAAGTATACAGCAACAGTACATATATAATTTATACTATACCATTGTCATCTCCGGCGTGTCTTGGTCGCGTTGTATGGGATTTATTTCATACGGTTCATATTTAACGCCGAGTATCTCGGCCACCATCATGGCAGCTCTGGCAGGGGGACTTGCGTCGTTTTTATAAAGTATAGGCATTTTCTTTATTTCAGACATATCTGAAGTGTAAAATATATAAATACTATAAATACTAAACATTTGATGTTTTACTCGGGATATGAACACAAAACTACGAAACAATTTCTTTAAATATAACAAACTAAATTTATTATGCCAACTGCAACATAAGCAACTAAATCATTGTCGTGGTTATTTTTAGTGTTTATTGTGACTTCTAAACTATCATGAACTGTAATAAAACAGCCTTGGTTTTAATGATTATATTAGACTTGAATGTAATAAATTTTTGCCTTTAGTTTATTCGTGTTGGATATATTTAATGTTTATAAGTCTATGTCAAAACTAAGTTTTTGTTAGATAACATTAAAATATACAAAACAGCAAAATAATCAAACTAAATAAACGTGCTCTAATGGTATAAATACAATCAAGCGTTCAACAATTGTCACTAAGTGATATTAAAATTGTAGGAAGCAACGTATAGTCATACCTACATTTTATTTATAATAATCGTTTCACTAAAAATAATGTATAGTAGTAAAAGCACGTACACAAATAACTAAAATACATGAGATTTCAATCAGATCAAGTGTTATATTTCTGGTAAAAGTTTAATACGTATCTAAGTATGGCCGTTAATAGTATTATCATTATAAGTAAACTAGTACCAAAGAGATAAATGATTTGTGTTTTATAATTAACAAATACTCATTAACCAGGATCCTTTTATCAATTTTAATCAACTAAATTACCAAGTGGAAAGTTTTTTGAGCAGATAAAAGTAGATATTCTCAAGCAAATCAAAATTAATCAAAAGGTGATAAGATATGTGTTTAATTCGAAAACAAAGGGATTATAATAAAAATAAATATTATTACACAATTTAATATTAAAACTCAATTCTAAAAATAAAAACTATAAGTTTATAATTAAACGTCAAAGACAGATGTTATTTGCTACGAATGTCAATTGTCACTTGCAAGTTGCAAGTTTTTTGTTTACAAATCAGATTCTGTATCGATTATATTATGTATTCGACCCCACATTGACAAAATATGTTACCTATAAATTAATATATTTTTCTATCCGACTTAAATATATAAATGATGATAAATAATATATATATAAGTAAAAAAAAAATTTTTATGAAGCAAAATTTTTTAAGGAATGTAAACAATAATTTATTCACATTTTGTCATTTGACAATAAATGAATATGTAAAACATTTTTAAAATGAATTTCTAGAATATATCTTAAAGTACTTAGTAAAAGTGAGAATTACGTACGTTATTTCTATTCTAACCACAGAGTAATATAAAATAATGTTTACACAACAAGTAACAAGTTATTAACGTCAAAGCATTAAATTAAACGGAGCGGCAGTTTAATGTGCTAATTTTTTTTTTTTGGAAAGGTGTTTTTTTTCAAGTATCTTTTTATTTGCGTTTTCTATAATTTAATAGTTACAAACATTACTTTTTTGTTAAAATTAAAATAAAACCATCTAGTGGTAAACTTGCAAACAAAATTTAATGTCATCACATTTTGTTTCTTATAACTGTTTTAAAACGGAACGTCTCCCACAAGTTAAATATTAAGAAAACAAATAAAGTAGCTACATACTACATTGTTTTAAACTGTAGTAAATTATTACGTACCAGATTTAATTTTTAACAACTCTGCCTTTACTTTCTTTAACACTAAACCTACCAAATACCGGTCAAATTGACCGTTCTCAAACTTTTGTAAGAGTTACACATTTTTAAACGTTATAATATCGTTATCAAACTACATGACAATTCTTCGAATATGCATATAATATTATCTACACTCTTTAGTTATTTCCATTATTACCTGCGTTATATAATAAAATAACTTTTAATTACCGGTCAATTTGACGGCGTGCGTAGGAACAGGTATACAAGAATTGTCGGTAGGTTTAGTGTTAAAGAAATATCAAATGCTCACATCAATTAGCTCATGAGACGAAATAGTCGGAGCTATAAAAATGACACTTTCATCAATCACTAAACTATTCGAACACTTATATCAAATAACTCACTTGAATAAGTAACTAACTTGATTTAAGTACTTAACAGGTTAAAGAATTTTATAATATAGACGTTCCAATAACATTATAAACTGAGCCATTATATCTTTGCCAAATATGTATCTTATCTTGTTTACGTAACTTATGCAAAATGATAAACATTATTTGTTATTATTTATTAGTTGACATTTATTTATTACGATGTTATATTGTAAAGACATTTGTTAGTTTTAATGGAATGTTTTATAAAAGTACGTTTCTTTAAAGAGAGGTTATATTTTTTAGATTATGTTTTCAAATTATTTTATTAAATTATTGTTACTAAGCCGTTATAATTAATACAAAACATAAATAGGAATACAAATCTGAGATACCGGATATACAGTATTGTTGGATTGAGCAAAGTTCAAATTAGATTATAAAATAAACATTTATCTAAAAAGTTTATTGAACTTTAGCATCAAGGAAGTTATTTGTACCGATTTATTTGTTAGTGTTTAATCTATACTTTATATGCTTATTAAAGCTTCTCTTTTGATTTAAAGGTTATAAAGAAAATGTCGGAGTATTTACTAATTATTTTATCTAAGAATATGAAAATGCGACAGAATGCGATAGGAGGGGAGAGGTTTCGAAAAAAACCACGAAATATCCCAGGTGTTAAGATACCACATGTATTTATTTTACCGTTATTACACGATCTTATTTATTATTTTATTACATAATATTTATATATAAACACAATATGGAAAAATAAGATACATGTGTCAAAAAATACTCGTGATTTTGGGTAGGGTAAGGAAATTACCCCAATTTAGAATCATAACAAATGTCAAATTACAATGTTGAAAAGTTGATAAAAAAATATCACGCCATTTCTGGACGAGCCCTTAGTAACCCAGCCATTCGTATGAAATTGAATTATTGCTCTGAGTATCTATAGATATAAAAATCAATTGAATGTATGAAAGGTCATTTTTTGGGTAACAGTTGTCAGGGCAAGACATTTATTAAGTATTTTCGTAAGAAAATCTCTAAGTGATGTTCAGTTTACAGTTTTGACTGCACTTACTTTTATTAGTATATTATATTTGAATTGACAGATAATGACACAACTAAATATATGAATATTCAGAATATACTTGCGAAATGCAGTTAATTTTTTCTCAATCTACTACCATATTTCAATCGTGCGAAGCCGCGCGGGTCGCTAGTTCAGAATAAATTATTACATTAATATTAACCATGGCAACATCCGTGAAATATTTAAGATGGAGTATACATAACTCAATAATTAATAATCCAGAGCTGATTGAAAATTCCTTATCTAATTACATTAAAACGTATTTATTTCCTTCTCTGTCTCTGCTAAACTATTTCACTAAAACAACAGACTGATGCGGTTTTCTTTGTCAATTAGTGAATTTATTTACAAACTATATTCTTATCTAAATATATATATAAAATTGAAATGTCTGTTTGTAATTCCAAATTAACAACTTTTCCCTAAATGCATATGAAAGTATATACGGTACTTACATAAAAAAAATGTTCTTCACCAGTTTGTCTGTCTGTCTGTTTATTCCGGTTAATCTCTGAAACGGCTAAACTTACTGGCGGATAGCCGATGTTATAAGGGGTAAATTAGGCTACATTTATTCAAAACAAACATTCCGCCCAAACAAAGTCGCGGGCACATCTAAATTAAAAATAAATCTTGGCAAAATTGTAATGAGAAATATACAGCTAATTAACTAATTTATTAGTATCTTTAAGCCTTAAGAGTATCGTATATTAATATATTTTACATATTTCTGTTACTAAGGCATTTACATTGAATATGTTCCCTTGATGCTGAGAGAGATCTAATTATTGATATCTTATTTATGATAACTTATTTATCGATATTCAAATAATTGAATATTGAACTTTATCGATAGAATTTTTATTCGTATAAATTCTAAATGGTTTTAGTATACGAAGCTATAATTGAATATATATATATATATTATATTGAATTATGTTTGGATATGGAATATATTTATTCTTTCTGATTATTTATGTCTTATTTATATATATATATATATATATATATACATTACATTTAGAATAGGAACATTTTTTTATTTTTATTTTTGTTGATTTTATAGAAATTTTGTATATAGTAAATAAATGTGATTACTTCAACTATATAAATATATAATATCGTAGAATGTCAATAACATAAATTTAAAACTGTGCTGAAGAAGCCGCTGAATAATTCATTAATACAAAACTAACACAAAATATTTGTTACACAAAATTATACCAAGTAACAAAATAAAAACCATTTATTACTTATGAACCATTAATAGGGCACATTAGTGAAAAGATAGGAAACAGATTCCGCATAATGTGTTCTCCGGATGGCCTCAGCCAGCATCACAGAGATGTCCATTGTTTGTAATTTATCACACATCTTCATATTCTTATCTTGTGGTATTGTGTTTGTAACAACAAACGCTTCAAGACATGAATTATTTATTTTATCAATAGCATTACCAGCTAGGACTCCGTGACTTAATATTGCATATATTTTATTTGCTCCTGCCTCTTTCAATTTCTCTGCACCCTTTATTATAGTGTCGCACGTGTCTGCCAAATCATCCACCATTATGGCCGTTCTATTTCTAACACATCCCACCAAAACTGTTGAATCGTCGTCGTTAGTTCTCTGCCTTTCCTTGTGGATAATTGCAAAATCGATATCAAGTCTGTCCGCTATGGATGTCATCCTTTTAACACCACCCGCGTCTGGGGACACCATCACACTGGTTTTCCATTCCGGTATGTTATCTTTAATCCATTTAGTGATGGCGGGTTCCGCGTATAAATTGTCAACGGGTATGTTAAAGAAACCTTGGATTTGGAACGCATGTAAGTCAATAGTTATAACGTGATCCGCACCAGCTACTGATATTAAATTCGCAAGGAGTTTAGCAGTGATTGGTGCACGGCTCTTCTCTTTTTTGTCTTGTCTTGAATACGGAAAGCAGGGTATGACCGCGGTGACTCGCGACGCTGCTGCTATTTTACAAGCGTTTATCATTATCAAGAGTTCCATGAGATTATCGTTTATCTCACCACATCCACTTTGCACGATATAAACATCTTCACCTCTCACAGACTCACCGATTTCGACATTTGTCTCCTTGTTGCTGAATTTCTTTGTAGTAGCTCTGCTCAGGTCCAGACCGAGTCTATTTACGATACGTTTTGCTAAATCTGGATGGGAGCTTCCAGTAAAAACTTTAATATTCGGCATTCTTGGAGTTTCTTCGGAACTTTCTTTCTGCGTTCGTTCTGTCTTCTCGCGTTGATATTGATCTGATTGCATTACCTTCACTGAATGACAACACTTTAAGGGTTACATTAATAAATAACAGTTATTTGCTAATAACAGATTTATCAAGGTTCAAGGAGGTCGGCCATATCTCTGTACACAAATGAAGCGGGTGATTTGTTATCAGCAACTGAATAACGAGAGAGGCAAATAAAATTACATCATATATTTGTATTTATTTGAACATTGTAATACATTTTCCATTATTACTAATTATTTGTTTTGTTATTTTAAAATATTATTTGTAATAATGTTATATGAAATAGATAATAATAATATATTTATAAAATATTCAGAATAAATACATGATTGCTTTTAAAGCTGAGTTAAAGAAATCACCACGGATACGGGCGAAGGACAAAGGGTGGAATTAATTTAGGACCGTGTTACGAAAAAACTGTTCGCATCAAATATATTTGCTATATTTACAGTTTTACTTTAATATAGATAAATTATTTTAGTATGTGGAAAGAAAAAACAACCGAATCTGCTAATTCCTTTCTAGGATCATATTTTTAATATATTTATTATCACCCATAGCTTAAATGCGACATCCCTCTGTTTAACAGACTATTACCATATTACAATAGTGTCAATGAACCACTCGTTACTAATTTCCAAAGATCTTTTAACTTTAATACGATGAAAGCAAGTCAATAACAATATCGTCGCCAAACTCCAAATTACATAAATCAGTGAAGTATTCAATCTGTCTGTGATGGTCGTAATTGTTAAGTTCATCCGGTAAGCCATAAATGCTATAATATTTAACATCGTACGCCCATGTCCCCGTGTTAATGTCGCATATAGGATCAAAGTCGTTTCCGATGGCCGATAATGTTACATTTTTGGCATTTGCTTCAAATGTTAATGTCAATCCTTCCGTTATAAATTGTTTCCCTGACGCTTTACAATCCATTTCCTCCACACAGTCCAACGCGATTATAACATGAAATGGAGTCTGCCATCGAGTGTCTGCAGTTGACATTTGTGATGCCTGAAAAAATGTTGATATGACAGAATATAATTATTAGTTATGAATAAGATATCTTATGTCTAGAGAGACTTTCTGACTAACCAGTAAGGGATAGCTTAAGGCTCTGGGCCGATGATTTTTAAATTCGTTTATATGTTAGGCTATTTAAAAATAATTTTAGAACCTCCAACTCTAAAAGGATCAAATGAGGAATATTGTATGAAACTCGGATATTTTAAAAGTTATATCTGACACGATTAGAATACTGTTTATACCGAAATAAAAGTTTTAAAAACGTGTCTTAATAAGGCGTTTTTGAATGAAGTTTCCTCTATATTTATTTTATAAAGCTCATGAAAATAGTAATAAAAATATACTAGTCTCGACAAGCACTGCCTTAGACAAAGATACAATTAAAAGATTTATACCCTTTGTATGAGAATAACAGATCCACCCTGAATGAACGTCATTAGGTCTGCCTCTGATGTCGACATGGTAATCGGATCACCCTCATTTCCTTGCAATGTAAGACCACTCCATAGTTCATACCAACTTCCTGGTGGTTTCCAAACATGCACGTGACTTTGCAACGGAAGTAAGTTAGGAGCTATAAGCAGACTATCCCCGACATTAAATTGAGTACTTATATCACGTATCGCTTCTGATGTGGGATATTGGTAAAACATAGGTCTCAACAATGGTCCCTCTTGTAGTGTAGTATAATAATAGGGTAACAAAGTATATCTTAGATGGATTGCCTCTTTAGCTAGAGACTTGTGAGTTCCCGTGAAAGCGGTTGGATATCTTGGAACGGTTTTTGAATGAATTTTTACCATTGGGAAGTATATTGCAGCTAAATACCACTTCATACAAAGATTACTTTGGGTTTCTGGATTAAAGTTTTCTGTGTCACCACAGATTGGTGACGACCAGAGCCAGTGACCAGATATACCTCCCAAAGCTGCATTAATTAGTTCTCTATGTAGATTTGCCCATGAGGCATCAATATTCTGTCTATTTATAACGTGTCCACCGTTCATCCAAAGACTACTGGACCATAGAGGTGTTTCATTGGATCTGCTCGAAAAAGCATTTGCAAAATTGTTACCATAGCTATTATGTTGGAAGAGATAACTCTGCTTACTATCAACCATTGTTAAATTCCACTGCGGTGTATACCTAAAAGCATCTTCAAAGTTCTGAAAAGAAACGGTTAAATTAACAATTATAGTTAATAAATAAAAAATAACTATAAGTCTTGTTGTTACCCGATTGAAATAAGGTAAATATAAGGACGTTTCGTTAATTCTCTTCTCCTTTCTGTCCAAAGGCCAATTGTTTTCAAGGACTAAGCCATCAAATTCTTTATCATACGCCCATAAACTTTCTAATAGCTCTGGAGGAGCCAAACCATAATTAGGATAAATGACTTCATAATCATTAACATTTCCTGTATAAACTTCCAAGGAATTTAGGGAACGATACATTAAAGTCTCGAATGATGGCATTATTTGACAGCTCACATTATATTTGATATACTCAGTTATATTCTCTGAAATCGAGTTATTTTCCAGTTCATGACGAATCTGAAAAATATGCATGAAAAATTTATAACCAGCGAGCTTTGAGAGTGAAAGTAAATAGTGAAATATTTAGTAGTATAGTAGTATTTTAGCAACTATTAAGGTTATAATTATAATGATACCTTAATATTTACTTTGATATCAGTTTCAATAATAATAATATCTTAAAAGTTACTCCGATATATATTCTTAATTGTAAACGCTCGTATTTGGGTCAGGGTGGACATTTTCATGACAAATTGTGACGAGGGTAGTTTAATATCACCAAATAACATTACTTACATGACCTAGATCTAGGAAAGATTTATTTATTATACAAATAACAAAATACTATATTTTTTTAATGTAACGTTTTAACTTTAACTTTTCCTTATTCTAAGATATGGTTCCTTATGTTTTTGCTTTACCTTAAGTGAATGCATTACACAGCACACCCGGGAATCGAACTCGGAGAACGTCAAAACTAAATTGGATACTGCTACTTCTAAGTCACTCGATACAACTTTTATAAAAATTAAAAAAAATATATTACAAACCCAAATAAACCGCAAAAACTTTTTCAATATACGTTTAGTCGTTTTGTGAAACGAACATAAAAGTAAAAAGTTTAAGTGAAATATTATGCTAATGGTTGACACCATTAGTTTAATAAAAATATGAATATTTAATCATTTTAACATTAGGGTTATTTCTTATATTAACTTTGACATACGGCAAGATATTACCTAAGGTTATATCACATTGATGTTCCTATATTGGGTTATGTGAATAATATTTTTATGTTTCCATAAGAACTATAATACATTTTAAAATAAACGACAGATATACGGAACAGGCAAAAGTCAAAACCAAAACACGTCGAAGCAAAACATCTGTTTTAACTGACTGACTTAAAATTGCCGATAACATGAGTGCCAACATAACGACAAAAAATACGTAAAATTTTTATGAATATAAAATTGCTTACATAAGGTGAAACATGGGGTACAAATTTCTTGTCAGCATCCCGTATCAACTTGGCTCCATTGTTAAATGCGTCTATATTATTAATATCGTTATTTTGACACTGATCACTCGTGAATACAATTGGTTCATATCCACAATGGCTGTCATATGGCATCCTTTCATTGGTGGCATTTGTTATAAATGTACTCAAATCCAAATTTGGAACTTCACTGGTAGAAAGAATGTATATTATTAAACAAAATTAAAATTTAATTAAAATATTTTATGATAACATTTAATAAATATACGCTTTCGAATGATTTGAATAGTTAGTACGTAAATTCCACGAAATTTGCAAATAATTCAGACTGCAATTTGAGTTTAGATATTAACTTCGATATTGCTATGCCAGAGTTGTTTTAATATTAACTTTATAAGGTAAATATTAGGGAACATAAATATATATAAATGTGGGAAATATGTATTTTGGCATTTTTTTTTATTTTGTACAACAAATCAAAAATTTTTTTAATTGTAAAAAAGTCAAAGCTGTGTTTACATTAGTATCTAAATCCATGTAGTGTTCCAGATCCAAGTAATGTTCCAGATTAGTTTAAAACCTATTCATGAGTTCGGAACATGGCGGAGATATGAGTTCTTTAGCATGAAAATAGAGCCGGTTAAATATAGGATAATTTATATTATTTAGAACTCACCTACAAACATGAACACCAAGCATCCAATACTCCAATTTCTTGTGTTTCCCTATCATAGACACCACGTCCTCCATAATATTCTTGGGCTCCGGTCCAACGAACAAATGAAATTTTAAACCAAAATTCGTTATACTACGAACGACGATATCGTTCTCAAGTGAAATAAATATCTCAGTCGGATCGCTGGTATCAAATAACAATCCATGGTACGAGTTATTCGATCTAGCGATAATAAGTGGTATTGAACTGAACCCGTTCTCGTGACTGTATATAATTTTATAACTATTTCTCTGTAAGGGCAGTTCTCCCAAACCGTACATCGATTCGTTTGTCAACATGAAAGCCAGCTCCCATATATTATCAGATGCTATGAAAGGTCCACGTGCGGTATTGAAAATTGTCCTATCAGACGCATTTACGATAATATTAATCTCTGGGGACGTCACAGCGTATGTGTAATTTTTTTCGTATATACGTTTTCCAGATAACGACATATTTCTGGAATTGTAGAAGGTGAGCGCTAAGTGTGTTGATGATATTTCGTCAATTGATAATCTTATTTTCGGTATGCTGTTTTGAGAGGAAAAAGGCACTGTTGCAATCCTCGGCGTCATTATTATATCTTCGTTCCATGGCTGATTAATTATATATGAAAATCTTGAAGGAAGGCGATGGTAGCATAAGTTGAGATTGAGGTCAAAGCAGCATTGAGGGTGGCATTCCTCTTGGGTCATTGAACCGTTACCACAAGCGAGTCTTGTGGTCCTCGGAATCAAACATGATCCTATTGAATAACCGTCAGAGGGCGGTAAATTCATACTAACGAAGAAAAAGTATTGGTAAATCAGCGTCGGACTCAGAATAGCCGCTAAAAAGAAAACTATTCCCACTTTCAGCGGTCTATTCAGAAGAACTTTGTCGTACCAAGTGACATCTGAAATAATAATTCAATTATGTTTATACAAAAATATATTTTTGTCATATTATATATTTATATCAATTCTTGGTATGGATTCAAAGTGATTACTGGTGATCATTGATTGATTGATTAATTGATCATTGGTACAACAGAAGTGATATTGATTCATATTTGAAAAGATAAATAAAATAGTCCAAAAATCGCATTTTTTTGTGATTACACCATCTTGTGTAATTATTTTTATGTTTTCTATCAAACAAAATATAATTCATAATATGCAATCACACTTACGATTGATGATTTTTAAGTTTTGATATCTTAATTCAGATTCCTGAATTTCATCCATTGATTTAATGTGAGGTAACATTTTGTATCACAGCTTGTTTTCCTGGAAATAGTAGGTGTGAAATAAAATAGTTGCATCTCCTATTTCTTAAAAAATAGTACAGTAGGTATGAAATAATACAGTAGCATATCCTACTTAAAAAAATAGTACAGTAGGTATGAAATAATACAGTAGCATATCCTACTTAAAAAAATTAGTACAGTAGGTATGAAATAATACAGTAGCATATCCTACTTAAAAAAATAGTACAGTAGGTATGAAATAATACAGTAGCATATCCTACTTAAAAAAATTAGTACAGTAGGTATGAAATAAAACAGTAGCATATCCTACTTAAAAAAATTAGTACAGTAGGTATGAAATAAAACAGTAGCATCTCCTACGTCAAAAAAATAGTACAGTAGGTATGAAATGAAACAGTAGCACCTTCTACTTCTTATCTGTTATTTAAAATTTAATAATTTACAATACATTTATAATATTTTTCAAAACAAAACTATTAAAAATTCTATTTCTTATGTAAAAGTATTTTGTAAATTGCAATTTTTATATTGTTTTAGTTTAAATTGCTATATATGAAATGTTTTAGAGTAATCATAATTTGAACAAATAACACTTACCGTATGTTGTATATTATTCAAATTCATTTCATTTTAATTATTCACAGCATTAAATTTTTGTGCAATAATTAGTCAATTCATTACTATTGTAATTTATTACTGATGCGCTATTGTTTGTTCTTATCACAATTACTCATTAGTATCAATAGATATCCTGATTCATTTGATAAGAGATTGATAAGGCCATACTTAACAATGGACGTATGAAGATTAATTTAATTTGAATGTTGTTTATGAAAATTGAAATGTATTTTATTTAAATAAGTTAGAAATATGTATTTTTCTATACTTTTTATGTTTTATATATTTCTCTTTATAATTATATTTTACAAAGAATCTAAGAATAGGTAATAAATTTATTAGTTTTATTATAAACACAATAGAAATATGTGACAATATTACTAAAAGATTAAAAAGTTAGTATCTTTGGTTAAAGCTAAAAATATATGTATGTATATTATTTCTATTTCTTTTAATAAATGAGATATTTTCCTTATTATTAGTAATTATATAGTGAATATTTTTCTTTTCCTTAAAACTACTACAATACAATAGAATGAGTAGATCTCGTTTGATCCTTGATTAAGTCAGTCAGTCAGCTCCTTGATGTAGGTACTCCTATTTGGATAAAGGTTAGTTTTCACTTTGTACCTATTTGCCTTAATATCTACTATCGGGATGTTTGTTTTATAAACATATATAAAAATATATTTATATTTTAATCTAAGATAATGTTATTCTTATATTTTTGTTATAATAGAAATGACGTTCTCAATATTAAAAAGAATCTCTAGCAACGTTTACGAATTGCTTTTTTAAGGACAAGTTTTTAAATTAAACAGAGATTATCGAGTTTTTTTCTTAATCGAAACAAGGTTACCGACGTCTAGTTTCATCTGGGGATGAAATTGATATTTGCTTTGATAAGATTTGATAGATCTGGTTAAAAACAAGTTTTTTTTACTGTTATCTGGTTCAATGATTCCATTAACACTTTCACTGCCAGCTCCGTAGCGTGTACGGAGACGCAAGTTTCACCCCGTGTTTCACCCCAGGGCCGTAGCATGTACGGAGCAATTAAAAGTCAATTTTTTATAGTATTTAATTGGCTCAACATTTTTTTTCACTATTTTTCCGTTTATTTAAATGCCTTTATGCAAACGTTTATATGAAAAATTGAAACAGCACACAGGGCTCAATTTCTGAAAATCTGGTGGCAGCGAAAGTGTTAACGCGGAAAAAGATCGGACTGAGCGTTTTACATTAAATTTCTTATTTAAATAAATGTAACAATAACGCACACTGACAGACGACGCCACCTTACGCAATAAGGTTGACACTGATATAGTGAAATAAGAAAAAATATGGAAGTTACGGTCTTGGTCAGGGCTGGATTCAGGGATTTTTACAGAAGAGGGGCTCCCACAATCAAGGAAAAAATTAAAATTTTGACGGGTCAGCAACTTTTACGTTATTCTTCCTAAGTATTTTGTGCACAAACAATAATATTGTTATCGATATATTACAAAATCCCCCATTACAAGTTTTCATTTACTATAGATTTTTCATTTGATAGAGTTTTTCAATGGCAATACATTTATTGTGTATATGTAATTTGTATTCAAAAGTATAAAATAAGTAAATAAATGAAAAACGGTCGTTCATTTGCTAAATAATTAATTGAGCGTAAGCGAAGCTCTTAACCGTTCATTTTGCTGTTTTACGACATCGGTAATTTTAAAACCTATAGATGTATTTTTTTTAAATTTGGCACATGGCTAGATCTTTTACTAAAGATGGTTCTGCAAAAAAAAGTTTGTTAGCATTAAAGAAGGGGAGGGTGCTCAGCTCAACTCCCGCAGCGCACGTCGGCGGATCCTAGTAATTAGTGTCTCCACTCCTTAGTAGTCTCAGGGTCTCCAGACTTCCAAATTCGGTCCTGGTCTTGGCTAACATATTGCGGGTACAAACACGAATAATTCTATTTATATTAGTTTTATAAAGAAAAGATTAATTAATATATCAAATGACATAAAGATACATTTATTTAGAGTAACATAATAAATGTAAATAAACTTACAAAAAATCGATTGATATATTAAAATTTTCCATATATATAAATTAATCTGAAATCAGTTAATCAAAATTTAATTAGGGAAAGAATGAGTAATAGACGCTGACTGACTGACTGAGTAATTGAAATGTTATCTTATGTATGAACTGTAGGTAATACGACATCCGAATTGAAAAATCAATTCTCAGCGTTTTAAGTAGATATTTTATTTCATTATAAACCCTTTTTATAATAAATCTATTGGAAAATGATCTAAATTTTATATATACATTTGAAATCTTATTTTCTTAGAGCTTTTAAGTTATTAAAGGTTCTAAAACGTCTAGATTAATGAGTTTAACTGAGGCTTTATAAGGCCTTAAGATACTCGTATGTCACTTTCAAAACAATTTTTATTATAATTTAATTAGTAATTATTAACATTTTTTTTAAAGATATAATAGTCATCCATTTGACTCTTTCAGTTCAACGACTTTTTTTTCAAATATTTCTTTCTATTATTCAATAATATTTATCCAAATCCCAAATATTGGACTAATCCTGAATAAATTATTTTGTACTAATTTGTATTTTTTTTTTATTTTTTTTTATTTTATTGAGCGAAGCGAACGAAGTGAGCGGAGCGTTTTACTGGAGACTTTTTACATTCTTTGTCACGAATTGGCTCGAAAACTACTAAACGGAAAATTATGAAACTTTGCAATCAAAAAGACACACATTAGGTGATAGTTCTTATAAAAATTTTTTTGAAAAATGTGCTCAAAAAAAAATAATTGTTTAGTATCATGTCTAAAAATTGATATCCCATTGAAATCAATGGGAAACGATGGGTCAATACTCTGAGCTCGCTTCGCTCAATATGCAAACGGCACCCAAGATTTCACGAGCGCAGCGAGTCGAAATTGAGGGTTTGTTGGCGCCCCTAGTTCAAATACGTTTTTACTTTCCGGAAATTTTTTTTATTTATATAAAGCACAATTATAATTTTTATTGTTTAGATACTTTGATCTTTTTTATTTTGTAAATTTAGTTAGATATTACAAAGTATTTTTTTTAACAATTGGATTAAAGAATTATAACATTTATAAATGTCAATGTTGATAGATGTAAATAACCTTCAAAAATTTAATGATATAAAAAATATATTCATAAAGGAAAAATCCCGTAATACTTTCTTGATATTTTTGAATATTTTCCTCCTTGACAACATTCATTATATATATCTTGTGCCAACTCTTGGTTGTGTTCAGACGAGTAATGAAGATGAATCACTGACTTTTATAGAAGCACGACTCTTGCTTGTTAGATTTGTTATTTCAGTTCATTGACAATGGGCATTCGATTTTACATTTATGGCAAAAATAATACGTAACCTGGTAAACTCCGGTGATCTGCTAGTAACTTATTTTCGTAGGGTAGGATAGCCTATTGGCCAACTTTGCGTATCATATTCAATACGCCTTATTCACCTTATAAACCGACTAACTTAAGACTATTTTAATGGTAATTAATTTAATAGGATTGATAACTGTCATTTTATGATTTCTTTTTTCAAACAAATGTTTAACGTAAAATGGGTGTCCTCAAATGAAAATTAACATTTCTATTTATATATATATATTGCGTCTGTCTGTCCAAATTAATTATTTCGGGGATAATATATTGCTAAGGTTAGTGACCTGTATGATGACAATATTAATATTGTTGGGCTTATTGCATATGCATGAATTACTGACGCATTCACTTCACTTTAAGCTTTTATTAGCCTTTAACATTACCGCCTTACCTGCGTGCATATTAAATTGCTATTAATAGTCTATCGGAGATAATGTATATATATATATATATATATGTTATTATCAATAGCAGCACGCACTCTTTCTATGGGAAAATTCTTTATTAAACTCCAAATTATTATGGCGTTTAGTGCAACCCTTACTCTCTAAAATAATAATGAAACAGCTTCAGTCGTCATATATGACAGTATACAAATAGTTGAGGTATAGGTTTATCCAAATATCAATAAAATAAAACGAAAAGCTTTGAAAGATAGAACAAAATTGCAAATCTCTAAGATATTCAATTCCATATTTTTCATTAAAAGGTTACTTTGGCAATACTTACGCTATGATTTATGTAAAATTACAAGAAGTAAACACAGATGTTTGAAATGTCCGTAACTTAAAAATCGGTAACTTAAGAAAAAAAAAATTACAGGGTTATTTTGCTTGTTCGTCTATCCCTCTGTCTGTGTAGATCCTTAATTTCGGGAATGCGTGGAGGTACAGGAACTTGAAGTCATCAAAAAGTACCACTTCTAAATTTATCGTAAACGCGTATTTCGACATTCTTAAGAGACATAGGGGACACAGCTGAATAAGACAACTAAGTCATCGCTGCTCTTAACTCTCAAACTAATTTTACAAAGTTGTTTTCCGTGGATACTCCACAGAACAGTTCCTGAATTCCAGAAGTTCCAGAAGTGTGTGTCATCCGAAGTCTTCTCTGCCCCTCGTCATGAACTGGCGTCTTATATTAAATCTTATCTTTTGTTACATCTGCATACTCTAAAGATATAAAGATAGTGAGAGGTAGAAAACATTTTAAAATATACAATATTTTTAGTTATTTTTATATTCTACAAAAGATTACAATAATCCTAAACTGGATTAAAATAAACGATAATCTTTTCAAGCAAACTTCGTCTTTACTATTTATTATGAAAATCTGATCCAAACACTCATATAATAATTATGAAAAATACAGAAAAATAAATGTAAAATAAATTTGTTTACGTTTTTGTTAATCTGAGGCTACCTTTTCTGGTTACCGATGACTGGTGGTAGCCGTAGTAAAGTAGCCTCTATCCAATTTATAGTGCTCTAACTCAATTAGCACACTAATCTCACAGTGAAAAGGCTGTCAGTGCGCTATTAGGAGCAAATAGAGCGTTTATAATTGGATAATGGAATGGGTCCAAGCCTTTGTCCTCTTACAACCAGAGAGTGAACTGACTGCTTCACTAACAAGCCTGGTTGTGGTTAATGTAGTACAAATGTCCACTCAAGTAATAAAATTGTAATAAAATTAAGTCAAGATCAAATCATTTCCAATATCAATATTAACACTAAACCTACCAAGTACCGGTCAAATTGACCGTTCTTAATACTTTTGTAAAAGTTACACATTTTTAAACGTTATGATATCGTTATCAAACTACATGACAATTATTAGAATATGCATATAATATTGTCTTCACTCTTTACTTTTAGTTATTTCCATTATTACCTGCGTTATATTATAGAATAACTTTTAATTACCGGCCAATTTGACGGCGTACGGTAGCAACAGATGTGCAAGAATTGTCGGTAGTGTTAGTGGTTCGGTTTAGTGTTAAAATGATGATAAGGTGTCAAGTGAATGATTTTGATTATTCATTTCAAGAATACACTCTGTTGTAAAATATATCTTTAACTCCAGGTTCAGAGCAAGTACATTATACAGAAAAATATGACATTTAATATCATACCATGACCATATAAAATCGATTACTTTTTATCTTTCTTGCACTACTCCTCCTAAGCGGCTTATCCGATTTTTATAAACAAGGTATCAAATGAAAGCTTATAGTCTAACGATGCCAGGGTTATGTTTTGGCGACGCTGTAAGGTCAATAAGGTCACCAAATTAAAAAATAAAAATAACGGCGAGCGAAGCGAGCATATAAGTAATATTAATAAATTCCTAACATGTCACTTAATAACTCACATAATAGTGGTAAGGTGTCAGAATTTAGGCAAAATCATGTTATTATAAAATATTAATTTTAAATCATATCTTATATATTAATATTTAATTATATTTTCATTATCTTAAACGCTTTTCATATTTAATTTATATGTCTAATAAAGGTTACTGACTGCTTCTGGAAGGTAAGGAATTCTTTATAAAAATCCAGATAACACTGAACTACAAGGGATACGACTGTGAAATGTATGTATGTATATATAGATATGTAAGTAAGTATGTATGTATGTGTGTATGTATGTATATATTAGTTATGGTAGAACATCATAGCGATAGAAATTATTCTTTCTTCATTTACAAAGCAAAAAAACATGGTAAAATTTTTACTCTTTTGATTTTATTTTAACTTTAATAAAAAAGGACTCAGTCGTTGACTTCCAATACATATAAATATATATATATATATATATTTAATATCTGTCTGTCAGCATTATTACGTTGGATTGAAAAACTAAAACAATTCAAATTCAATTTCAATGAAATTCCAAACATTTAGTATTATTATTATGGAAATAACTCGAACTCAGTGAAATTTAGATTTATTATATGTGGTTGAAGTGTTTTATCTCATGTACAATTTAAAATAAATAAATAATTAATGGATCAAACCTTGGGATCAAAAACACATACACACACACACACATATATATATATATATATATATATATATATATATATATATATATATATATATATATATATATATATATATATGTTATTCTGATAATGTACCTAAATAATATTATTTGATAATTTATTCTATAAAAATAATCGTATCTAAAAAGATTAACTTTCGATTTTCACATTTAAAGAGCATCCTATAAATTTTGTCTGTTTTCATATTCTCTAAAAGTTTAATTTGGGGTCGACGACCGTTATTTTTTAATATATATCACAAAGTGAAGCCGAATACATAAACAAATTTAAAACCAATTTCAGAAGTAATTTCTCTGAATCCTTCTATCTACATTATATTATTAATCGGAAAACGAACTTCTATAAATGTATTATTATTAAAATATTATTTAAACTACAAGTTGTTATATGAAGACCTATAATATACCTCAAATATAATGTTAACATGTGAATAATAATAATAATAATCAAATAATATTCATAAAGCCTAAAGTACTTAGCCTAAACCTGAAATGTCTTTAGTTGTTTTTGACTGTGCTTTAAAGCCACTTCCTGGGATAGGATTATAAATTATGTATAAATAAACAGAAATAAAAGTTTCTTTAGAAACTATGGTTATAAGAATAATAATTTATGAACATTTTCAACACGTAAAGACGCGTCCAAAAGTTAGTTCAATGACGCTCATCGGAATATAAGTTCATTTTATATTATCAGAGGTTTAATCGAAGCTTTTTTAGAATATATTTCGTCTGTTATTTTGTGAAGCCTTATAGATCTTTAGGTATAGATAATGTATAATCCTTCTAACAAATCTTTAGGTTGTGTAATAATATCTAGTTCTGGATTGTAAAAAATATATTTAAAATCCCATTTTTATTGGGGATTTTTGATTTATTAAAGACTTTTTAATCATATATAGTAAATTAGTTCTTCATACATATTATACTGAAAATAACCACACATTCCTCAGGTAAAATAAAAAAACATGTTTTTTATACACTTTTTTATATTAACCAGTTAATAATTACATGAAGTTAACTAAAACAGTTGTTCAGTTACAATAATATTTAAAGTAGGTTGGTGTTTCTATTCATTTTCAATGTAATGAATTCTTAGAATCAATTACGTATAAATTGTTTAAGATATATTTTATTAAAATATATAAAAATAAAACTAGAAGAAGTTAAAATCAATAATGAATTGTATATGTATGTATGTGTGTATGTATGTGTTTGTTACACAAATTATACTAATATTATACATGAAGTTTTGAAGACAATATTAAAAAACAATAAAATTAAAAATATCATTAACTGTTTAAAAATTTTATATTAATTATTTCGTAAAATAATAATTTGTATATTTTTTTCAAATTATATTATTATTCCTTAATACATAAAACAAATTAATTTTCAATTCGAATACCCTTAAAGTGTTCTGAAATGTATGGTTTAATCCAAATAGGGGTACATCGGCTTGTGTGTGAATCAGAGTGAAGGGTTAATTTTGACAAGAGTACAATGAGTCCTGAGTCCTATCCGTGACATAAAATAAACGAGCTTTGTGTTATTTTAATTGAATAACCCACTTTACACTTATCAATCAAATATTATTAAGAGGAAAGATTTGTTTATTTGTTTGTTTGGACCGATATTGAAAATTCTTTCACCAATAGAAAGGTATATCTGCGGATGACATACGATATATATGTACATCGAACGAAGCAGGGGCAGGCTACTAGTTATTTATGTAACGAGTAAAGACAATTTGATAGATATATAGATATAATCATTTCAGATGACTCTTATAAAGACAAATATACTATGAAGACCGCAAGGATCTTAATGCAATATAAACCTCATATAAAATTATAAGATTAATTTTTTTTATGATTGCAGAATAATGCGTAAACAAATACATACTATATTTATATATAGTATTATCACTACAATTCATTATAGCCTGTAATTATTCCAGTTATTTGGGGTTTTTTCACGTTCTTCTCTTTAATTTCTCTCTTACCTCAACTCTCCACCACTCTTACATCAACTCTTACTCAAATATAATAATTAATTGCACAAATGTCATAATTAATATAAATAATAAGTGATATATAATATTTTTAAAGATTTGGAGGGGGGGGGGGAGGTTTACAAAATATCTTGAGTCTATAAAGGTTGTTCAAATGACATTATTGGCCTCAGGCTTCTCTTTTCAAGAGTCAAGACCAGGTTAACGGTATCTTAAGTATCTTAAGTACGTGAGTATGAACAGACGAATTTATTTGTAAATTAATTAATTAATTAAAGTTATTATAGATTTGTGTATTAGTTAATACGCTTTTAGTTGACTATATGTAGTAAATATATTTCTGAATGGTGTTTAGTAATTGAACTTAACAGATTATAATTTAAGTTTGAGAACACCAATTTAGAATTTAAGATGTTAAATTTTTCTACGTACGTGTAGTATTAATTACACAGGCACACAAAAAAAAAAAAGTCATGAACCAGAGGGGAGACCCCATTATTCTTAGGTTTTTGGGATCGCTGAAACCGAATATGACAATAAAAACTAATTTTAAATGCCAGTTTTCCCGCTAGCACCCCCTTACTACCTCTTAAGGGGTGAAAATTGAAATTTTTGTATAAAATCAAGATAGATGTCTATTTCTATGTTTTTTGGGATGCTGAAACCGAAAATGATAATTAAAAATAAATTCATGACCACTATCACCCCCTACCACCCCCTACGGGGGGTGAAAATTTAAATTTTTCTATAAAGTCAAGATAGATGTGTATTTCTACGTTTTTTGGGATGCTGAAACCGAAAATGATAACTAAAAATAAATTCATTACCACTATTACCCCCTTACCACCCCTTACAGGGGGTGAAAATTTAAATTTTTCTATAAAATCAAGATAGATGTGTATTTCTACGTTTTTTAGGATGCGGGAACCGAAAATGACAACCAAAAGTGAATTTGATACCTCTTTTACTCAATACCACCCCCTAACAATAAATTCATGACCACTATTACCCCCTTACCACCCGAGCGAGAGAGAGAGTAACCTCAAACTAGTTTGATAAACATGTCACTTACTGTAAATCGTTAAAATTTCTTCATACATCTTGATTTTATACAAAATTGAAACCCCCATTAGGGATAGTTAGGGGGTGGTATTGAGTAAAAGAGGTATCAAATTCACTTTTGGTTGTCATTTTTAGTTTCAGCATCCTAAAAAACGTAGAAATACACATCTATCTTGATTTTATAGAAAAATTTAAATTTTCACCCCCTGTAAGGGGTGGTAAGGGGGTAATAGTGGTAATAAATTTATTTTTAGTTATCATTTTCGGTTCCAGCATCCCAAAAAACGTAGAAATATACATCTGTCTTGATTTTATAGAAAAATTGAAATTTTCACCCCCTGTAAGGGATGGTAGGGGGAGATAGTGGTCATGAATTTATTTTTAGTTATCATTTTCGGTTTCAGCATCCCAAAAAACGTAGAAATACACATCTATCTTGACCTTATAGAAAAATTTAAATTTTCACCCCCCGTAAGGGGTGGTAGGGGGTGATAGTGGTCATGAATTTATTTTTAATTATCATTTTCGGTTTCAGCATCCCAAAAAACATAGAAATAGACATCTATCTTGATTTTATACAAAAATTTCAATTTTCACCCCTTAAGAGGTAGTAAGGGGGTGCTAGCGGGAAAACTGGCATTTAAAATTAGTTTTTATTGTCATATTCGGTTTCAGCGATCCCAAAAACCTAAGAATAATGGGCTCTCCCCTCTGGTTCATGACTTTTTTTTTTTTGTGTGCCTGTGTTATTTTTAATTTCTTTCTTCCATTATACCTTTTGTGTTTATGTGTGTTTGAATTTGTATGTTAAGTATTAAGACTCCATGGAAATTGCAAGATAGCTAAAGTACCTCAATACCAATAATTATTGCATCAGCCTAGTAACGAGTGTGGGAACGCTGAATTTGCTCAACGTTACCCAGAGACATGGAACAAACAACGGCGTCAAATTCGACACCTTGGATCAGCTCAACGCGGTTGCGACAAACAGCGGCATCGCATTCAAGACCTCACCTCATTCCCTTTTTCACCTTCACTTTCTGTTCTCACATCGAACACGATTGTCGTCTTATAATTATAATTAAATAGTCTGTAATTTTTATTAAATTTTTAATAAAGTTATTGTAAGAGTTTCGGTTTTTTTTGAAACTTGTCTGCCGGATCGACTTAATTGGCGCAGTCGGTAGGATTCTCGAGGAACGCCGAGTACCTTCAAGCTATCCTGGCGGTTATCAAGCCCCATTCGAGAATCCGAATCTACACGTCGTGACCTGCAGCAAGTGTATCCAGCCCTTGATACAGCGAGGAAGCCGAAATGATATTTTTGTGAGTACATTAAATTCTTTTTAGTGGATTGCTCACCTTTAACCTTTAATTCCCGTGTTAAATAATATCCTTCCAAGATTTTCCATCCGCGAGAATTTAGGAGTGTTAGATTAGAGAATAGGGTTAGCAATAGGAATAGTTATCAAGATTTGAATAGAGGAATTAGTTTAAATAATTCTGAGGGCAAAATGGCCGACTTAGATAATATTTTTAAAGCTCTTAGATTAGTACCGGAATTTGACGGAAATGTTAATGTGTTAACTCGATTTGTACATTTGTGTGATCAGTTAATCGAAGAATTTATTACAAACCAAAACCCGTCTAACAGACTTGTCGAGATAGCTCTTATTAAGGGAATATTAAATAAAGTAACTGGAGCCGCAGCCCGATTGATCAATTCGAACGGAATCCCATCGGATTGGGCTGGCATAAGAAAATCGCTTATTAATAATTTCTCTGACCAACGTGATGAAACCGCGTTGTATAATGACCTAGCATTACTGACACAAGGTTCCGATAGTCCCCAAGAATTTTATGAAAAGTGTCAAAATTTGTTCAGTATAATTATGACCTACGTTTCGCTTCACGAAAATGTACTGACTACAGTAGAGGCAAAAAGGGATTTATATAAAAAATTAACCCTACAAGCTTATGTACGTGGTCTAAAGGACCCATTAGGCTCGCGAATTAGATGTATGCGACCGGAAAATATCGAGAAAGCTTTAGAGTTTGTTCACGAGGAACAAAACGTAGTTTACTTACAGCAGCGCAATAGTCAATTACCTGATAAAAAGACAGTATCGATACCTCAAACGACACCCCAAAGATCTATGCAAGGTTTTAATTTACCGGGGTCTAGGCCATTCTCTTTTAACATGCCCGGACCACCAAAGAGTCCATTTGTACAACCTTTGATGCCACAAGGACCCTTGCAATGGCGACCTAATTTTAATAATCAAAATTTGAGAGGTCCAACACGAACTCAGCAAATGTTTAGAGCTATTCCCCCTAATTATAATCCAAATCCATTTAAATTCACACCGTGTAACCCTACACCTCAATTTGGCTCTCAGTATCCAAAGCCTATGAGCGGTGTCAGTCATTTTGTACCGAAAGCATTGCCACTTACTAATGCGTTACACAATAATCCCTCGAACAACAATTATAAAAGTAACCAAGTTAACTTTAATGATTGCGCTAATTACCATGACTTTAGTGATTATTACTACGATTTTTATTCTTATTATGAGCCTAACGAAAACTATACAGATAATTACCACGATATTGAATATGACCAGAATTATTACCCGCAGCCTGAGGTAGATAATTTTATACCTAGTAGTGATGAACAGGCCACTCTAAAAGAGGATTTTCGGGATATTCCAAAGTCAGACAAACCAAAATAGAAGTTAATCTTCAAACACAACGCCAACTTCCATATTTACATATTAAAAATCCTCCTTTAAAGTTGCTGATTGATACAGGCGCGAATCAATCTTTCATTAGCCCTAAGGCAGTCGAAAATTATTTTAGTAACACAAGATTAAATTATGATCCTTTTGAAGTATGCAACGTGCATGCAGTTACACGTAGTGACTATTCGATAACCTTGCCTTGTTTTTCGGAACTAAATGATACCGACGATATAACACTGTTCGTCTATAACTTTCATGATTACTTTGACGGTTTGATAGGATCCGATCTCCTAGACAAGTGGGAAGCCACAATTGACTTTAAATCTAAACTATTAGTAACAAAAAACGCCTCGAATCCTATACAAGTTTATGACTCGCGAAACGTTAACTTGTATGAGGACGTAATACCCGCTGGTTCCTCCAAATTAGTCAAGGTACCTATAAATATCCGAGATGGCGAAGTTATAATTCCGGACCAAATTATATCTAATTGTCACATAAGTGAATGTCTCACAACTGTAAAAAACCAGACAGGTATATTAGAGATCCATAACCCGAGTCGTAGCGATGTAATTTTTTCTATGGATCGCCCCGTGTGTGCTCACCTTTATAATGTTGAGTGCACGCGCACCAAACAAACGTCTCAGCGCGTTAAGGAAGTGCTATCGCGATTGCGCACTCATCATTTGAATGAAGAGGAGCGCGTTAATTTAGAACTGTTATGTGAACGTTATGAAGATGTATTTTATTTAGAAGGGGAAAATTTAACTTTTACCAATAAAATAAAACACTCAATCAAAACTACTGACGAAACTCCTATATATACAAAGAGTTACCGTTATCCGTTCATACATAGACAGGAAGTTAGTGATCAAATTAGTAAAATGTTGAAACAAGGCATCATTAGACCGTCAGAATCTGCATGGAGCTCCCCTATTTGGGTTGTCCCTAAAAAGGTGGATGCTTCAGGGAAAACTAAATGGAGATTAGTAGTAGATTTTAGGAAATTAAACGAGAAAACTTTAGATGATAAGTATCCCATACCGAGCATTACAGATATTTTGGATAAATTAGGCAATTGTCAGTACTTCACGACCTTGGATCTAGCAAGTGGTTTTTATCAGGTTGAAATGAACCCCGCGGATATACCGAAAACAGCATTTACAGTAGAGCATGGTCACTTTGAATTTTTGAGGATGCCCATGGGGTTAAAAAATAGTCCATCTACTTTCCAACGCGTAATGGACAATGTCCTCAGAGATTTACAGAACACAATATGTTTAGTATATTTAGATGACGTAATCGTATTTTCTACATCGTTACAAGAACATATGGTAAATTTAGAAAAAGTATTTAACCGACTACGCGAATCCAATTTCAAAATCCAGTTGGATAAATCTGAATTTCTTAAACTCGAAACAACTTACCTAGGACACGTTATCAGTAGTGACGGTATCAAGCCAAACCCAGACAAAATATCCGCAATAAGAAATTATCCACTTCCAAAAACCCCTACTGAAATTAAAAGATTTTTAGGTCTTCTTGGTTATTACAGGAAATTTATACCAGATTTCGCCAAAGTAACAAAACCCATGACCCAATGTTTAAAAAAAGGTTGCAAAATAACGTTAAATGAAAATTATACTCAATGCTTCGAGAAGTGTAAGACGCTCTTAATTAATGATCCTATACTGAGATATCCAGATTTTAAGAAGGAGTTCATCCTAACTACGGACGCGTCTAACCTAGCTATAGGGGCCGTTCTTTCACAAGGGACTATAGGTGCGGATAAGCCTATCGCTTACGCTTCTAGGACTTTAAATTCTAGCGAAATAAATTATAGTACCATTGAGAAGGAACTGCTTGCAATTGTGTGGGCCACAAAATATTTTAGACCGTATCTCTTTGGTAGAAAATTTAAAATCGTGACTGACCACAGGCCTTTGCAGTGGGTTATGAACATTAAGGAACCCAACTCGCGTCTTACGAGGTGGCGACTCAAATTGAGTGAATTTGATTTTTCAGTAGTGTATAAGCAAGGAAAATGTAACACTAACGCCGATGCATTATCCCGCGTCAAAATACATAATGAAGAAATTAGTTCCGTAATAGCTAATCCTAGTGAAAAATCGCCTTCTCTAATAGTTAACTCAAACACTGATACAGTTCACACAGACTCTGAAAATCCTATATTAGAAGTACCTATTACTGATTTTCCGTTAAATAAATATCATAAGCAAATCGTTCTAACGCTTGTCGACGATATAAAAAGCCGTCCTTCAGTTTCTAAAACCTTTGAGTCACATATGAGAATACATATTCAAATTTCGGAAAATAATATTGAAAAGGATGTTGTTGACGCCATAAAGGAATATGTTAATCCAAAGGTGAAGACAGGTATCTTCATAAATCCCCCTTTGGCAATGTATAAAATTATACCTATTATACAAAATAATTTTAAAAGTTCCTCTATGGATTTAGTGTTGACAAAAAAGGAATTAGAAAATATTACAGACTATCTAAAGCAACAGGAAATAATTCGTAATTACCACGACGGAAAAACTAACCATCGTGGAATTAACGAATGTTACCTATCCTTATCCAATAAATACTACTGGCCAAAAATGAAAGAGCATATAACGAAATTCATAAATGAGTGTAATATTTGTGGCCAGGCTAAGTATGATAGAAATCCGATAAAACAGAAATTCCAAATTGTACCACCTCCGACTAGGCCTTTTGAAATTGTACATCTCGACTTACTTAGTGTAGAGTCACAGAAATATCTTACAATGATAGATGCTTTTTCGAAATATGCCCAAGCTTACTTCTTAAAAGATGCGACAGCCATTAGTATCATACAGGCTCTCTTAAAATTTAGCACACATCACGGTCTCCCCTTGACTATTGTTACAGATAGAGGTCCAGAATTTATAAACCAATTATTCTTAGAGTTCATTAGAATACACAAAATTCAACATCATAAAATATTAGCATGTGCACCTAACGAGAACGGCATGGTTGAAAGGCTACATTCTACGCTATTAGAACATTTACGTATCTTAAAATTAGGAAATCGCAGTGAATCTGTCACAAACCTAATGCCTTATGCAATTCTAGGATATAATAGTTCTATTCATAGCTTCACGAAATGTAGGCCTTTAGATATA
The DNA here is from genome assembly GCA_918358695.1 of Melinaea menophilus ssp. n. AW-2005. Lineage (NCBI taxonomy): Eukaryota > Metazoa > Arthropoda > Insecta > Lepidoptera > Nymphalidae > Melinaea > Melinaea menophilus. The sequence goes on along the minus strand of OU911040.1, from coordinate 10,406,285 downwards.
ATCACTGGTCACTTAGATCCTCGAAATCCTATAGATATAAATTTATCAGAAAATACATTACAATTGTATATGCAGGAGCACCGCAATAAAATGCAGAAAGTCTTTGAGTTGATCAATGAATCGTCCCTTCACGATCGAACTCGTATCACGGAGAATGTTAACAAAGATAGGGAATCCGAAGAGGTATATTCCCCAGACCAACCTATATTTATACGGAATCCGATGGCTAACCGCCAAAAATTAGCCCCGAGATATACACGTGATATAGTCCTAGCTGACCTTCCGATTCACATTTATACTAAAAGGAAACGGGGGCCAGTCGCTAAGTCTCGCTTGAAACGGGTCCCTAATAGCAACCGGTTGTTACAGGATTGTTCTTCTGATCCTGAGCCCAGTACGAGCGGAGGACATAACGCTGAATAGTTTAGAAAACGGACCCGGCATTTTACCTTTCTTTTTAGGACAATCAAAGTTCATCTCTCACTATCATTCCTTTATTCAACCCGTTAACGTAGATATTATAAGTAGTAATATTAATCTAGTAAGGAAACAATTAGATGATATTTCGCCTCAATTTCATAATAAAACACTCTCCTTATATCAACCTCACATAGAGTACCTGTATAGTAAAATAAAACAGCTATCTAATCAGGTAGAGTTATTTCAATCTCACCGAACTAAACGAGCCCTAATTGACGGTTTAGGTTCAGTAATAAAAAGCATATCTGGAAATTTAGATTACACTGACGCTATTCGCTATGATAACGCTATTAAGTCTTTACGAGAAAACGAGAATAAAATCGTCACGGAATTAAATAATCGTATTAGTTTGAATAAACATTGGATGTCGCAAAACTCAGAAATCTTAAGTAAAATGGCTCATAATCAGATTAAAATTAAAGAAGTTGTGGATGGGATTATGGATAACGAAGTAAATAACGAAAAGGATTTGATTAAATTTGCACATTTAGCTCAATATCTTATTATGTTAGCAGATAACATTGAATCCCTTTCCGATGAAATACGGAGGTTGGAGAACTTATTAGCATTTATACGTGCCAGAAGTACACATTTTCTTATGTTTAAATTAGAGGTCTTTGATAATATGATAGAACAATTAAATGCCCTCTATGGTCGGGAGCAAATACTAAATATTAGTTTTAGGGAATATTTTGATATAGTTAAGTTAGGTTACTATTACAACAGTCAAAATTTAGTGTTGGTATTTAAACTCCCCGTAGTTTTTCCTACAACTTATAATTTTTATAAACTATCCATAGTTCCCAATAAGAATAATAAAGTATTAATCCCATCCTATCCCTTCCTAGCAATTCACGATAAAGATTTCATGTACGTAGAGGCAGAATGCCCGAAGTCCAGTCAGTATTATCTTTGTGAGGATAATATCAATCAACACTACAAGAGTCAAGGCGACTGTATTCATCGTTTAATAACTACGCAACAAATCGACAAATCTTGTCAGTACACTACTACTGAACTGAAGACTGAAGCTGTAGAAGTGCTAGACGACCGCCACTACGTAGCAAGCTTTCCTGTATCTACGAAGATCCGCATGTCTTGCACCGAAACACAATATAACACTATAAAGGGTAGCTACTTTATTACAATTCCGAAAGGATGTGTTGTGCAAACGTCAGATTTAATACTAGCAAACCAGGACGACCGTTTGAAAGGACAGGTATTGAAAATAATGAACATCCCTTTCGCAAATAATGCTAGCGAAAACTCAAAAATAAGAAGACTGACACTCAACTCCGCAGATCTTCACAGCCTCCATGATGCTGCTAAAGAAATATCTATGGAAGCACCCCTGACCCTAGACAATGTTGATATTCATAGCGTGTACTACACTATAACACCGCTATACTTAGTGCTATTAGGTGCAAGTGTACTGGGTATCGGCTTCACATTACGAAAGTACGTGAGGCAGCGCTCAGTTGAAGTCACAGTAGAACGTGCTAATGGTGAGATGGAACGAGGCAACGCCTATTCAGAGATTGCCACAAGCACTAATATGAGATTAACTGGATTATCAGCGCTATTCTCGAATCAATCTGCAAATAGTCGCTGATCTTAGGGAGGGAGATGTTAAGTATTAAGACTCCATGGAAATTGCAAGATAGCTAAAGTACCTCAATACCAATAATTATTGCATCAGCCTAGTAACGAGTGTGGGAACGCTGAATTTGCTCAACGTTACCCAGAGACATGGAACAAACAACGGCGTCAAATTCGACACCTTGGATCAGCTCAACGCGGTTGCGACAAACAGCGGCATCGCATTCAAGACCTCACCTCATTCCCTTTTTCACCTTCACTTTCTGTTCTCACATCGAACACGATTGTCGTCTTATAATTATAATTAAATAGTCTGTAATTTTTATTAAATTTTTAATAAAGTTATTGTAAGAGTTTCGGTTTTTTTTGAAACTTGTCAGTAGTGTGTATTCGGGGGTTCTGCCTCATTGGTATTGGGGGATGTTCTGGCTCAGCGGGGGTCTCGCTCAAGTTTGGGTCTGATTCAGACTAAAAAAAAAAAAAAAAAAAAAAAAAAAAAAAAAAAAAAAAAAAAAAAAAAAGGTTTTGCTATCATCTAAATCGTTTGCTGCTATCCCCGTTGCGCTAGCTCTTACGGTTACAGACATAGCTTTTTGAATTCAACTACCTGGCCGAAGGCTGATAAGACCATTCATTCCCTACTCAACTCGCCCGGCGTTATCGCCGCAGGCCGATAAGGCCCACCGATACTAATTACTACAGTATTTGTTTATATACATATTTGTTTTATGCAATAATACCACAAATTAAAATTTATATTTTATTTAAAATCATACTTGATTAAATTATCAATTATTACATCCTAACCAAATAATCTATTTTATATAGATTTTTATTTTATGCAATTATTATTACATCATTGTACAGGGTTTCATCTTCATCGAATATCCTAAACATAATCTATACAACCTAACATAACCTAACCAAATATAATCTATACAACCTAACATAACCTAACCAAATAATCTATTTTATATAGATTTTTGTTTTATGAAATAATACCACAAATTAAAATTTTACATTGTATTTAAAATAATACTTGATTAAATTATCAATTATTACATCATTGCACAGGGTTTCATCTTCATCGAATATCCTAAACATAATCTATACAACCTAACATAACCTAACCAAATATAATTAAAATTTTACATTTTATTTAAAATAACACTTGAATAAATTATCAACTATTATATCATTGCACAGGGTTTCATCTTCATCGAATATCCTCACGAAGTTCTGCATGCTCTGACCGTAGAACATATGATGTAGGTATACCAAGCAGTATTCACCACACACCGAAGTCCACTCGTTTTGTATTTTCTTACTATTAAAATACCATATTTTACAGTTTCTATTAAGAAATGCTTTATGGAAGCCTTTCGGTGCTCGGCCAAATGAATCAAAATATTGGCCGATTTTGTTTTTGTCTACATGTATGGCTACCCAGTGAGAACCTGGCTGAGTATCATAATCTAGATTGCTTACTAAAAATGTAGGGGCTTCAATATGTATCGGCAATCTGTTTGCAGGAAATACATTCATTTGTAACAATGGATTAATCCTATTTAAGCATTCCTGAATTTGTAGGGTATTCATATTTTAGAATAGATATGTGTACACGTGCTCTATCATGCATAGACATGTAGTGAATAGTTAGGCATCTTAAAACATGTCTTTATAGTAAAGAGATTATGTACAGCAAGCAATGCATACGCTAAATCGTTGGAATTTATAAACTAGTGACTAACGTTGAAATACCAAAGAAATAGTTTTAAGGAATTTTGAATAGACAAACCATTACTTATCAGGTTTTACTCATAAGTCAACAATGTAAATGTTTCGTTTAGAGTTATCGTTTTACGATAATAGTAAGCACTTACTATCGCTATATAAGTCCAAAACGAAAGAGGACCACCACATAACAATATTCGTCTACGTGCAGTACAGTGTATCCAAGTTACAAGTTATTGTGTGGTTACATTAAATTTCTTTGGGCTCACCATGGAGGTAAGCTAACTATTTTTAAATATTTATTCGTGTTGTACTTCTTTCAATATGTCTTACATGGATCTAATCACTTTTAATCTAGTGCGTGTGCTATGTTTGTGCTTAAAATGAATGTTATTGTTACAGAATACATTTGAAAAAAATACCTTCAAAGATTATTATTACAAAAACCAATCGGATGATAGCAACGATAGTCTTATGATTACCAGAGATTCGTCAAAACTTAAAGCGAAACGTGGAGAAGAAGACCGGCTTGACGACTTGTTCAAGTTAGCTACTAACAAAAGGAAAAAGCAGTGCTCGTCTGTATCGCGAGCGCAAGCAAATGGAGGCGTAGCATTCATATCAACAAACAGAGAAGATACGGCCTCATCATCTCACTTGATAAAAATAGAAGTGTATGATATGAAGAAACTTGCCAACGTGCCACAAGAACAACATTGGAAGAATGCAAATATTAGATTGAAATATTTTACCAACGATACTAACCAACACATGGAATCTATCAATAAGATAATTTACAGTATAACGAAAGAAATAACACAAATAGATAATTGTAAAAAAATGTGTTTCAATAATAACAATTAACGATATGAATGTTTAGATTTTTTTTACAACACAAAAACTGTTACTTGAATATACTGTTTCAATGTAATAAGGTATTATAAAAAATAAAGGCTTTAAATTCATTTTATCATTTTATTTATAAACAATAGGGACAACTTAAACTAAAATACAATAGAAAATCTTAACTACTATAATCTACGATTACATTGCGATTCTTATCTATTTCAATAACATTATCGAATTCAGCATAAACAATACAGTTTATAGTTTGCGTTAGAGAAGATTCAAAACGAACTTCTAATCTTACACTACCATTCCTTATCAAATTCCAATGACTTGAGGAGTTAGCTGATAAATCAGGTGTTAAGTCAAAAGCTAAAAGACAATAACCATTCGCATATTGTTCTCTAGATATTCCATTGCCCTCATTTAAAAAATGTATTCCTGTTCCAGAGAATAACGAATGGTAAGCTGAAGTGAACATGTTACTTTCAAATGATGGTTGCAATGCTTTAGAAGGTATTTGCTGACCGTCAACGTATAAACAAAATGAACTCATCTGATAGTTCTTGAAATTAAAAGGATTTTTAACAAGAGTACCATTGAACGCTGCATTATTGATAAATCCAACAATACATCTTTTTGGAATTTGGCCAAGAAAGATATTATCCAGAGTTTTTCCTTGAACACCTGAAGGTATAGTTAAAACTTTAACTTCAGCACGGGTAATAGGATACTTTGCTGTTGTAGAGGCTAAAACTTTTTGATGTGCAAGTAATACACTTGGATTAATTCTGGCTCTACGAATTATGAGAGTAGCATCCGAAATACATACTTTTAACTTTAAATCACTTGAAGATGCCATCAAATTAAAGGTTTCTCTAGATCTTACTAATTTAACAGACATATCAACCCCATTTATTAAAAATTTTTCTTGATTGAATAAATCACCATGTAAATGTCCAATCATTTCAACTTCTTTGCTTTCGGCTATAAGCTCTTGACGTTTTGTAAATCCTTTGTTGGCTTCGTCGGTTGATTCCATCTTTTCAGAAGTATCTTCATACCAGAGACCGCAAGTCAGGTGAGACGTTTTAGCGGCCGGGGCATAATTAAGTAATGTCTCTATATATGAACGGTAAGCATATGTGTTATTAGGAGGTGAAATAAGTTTTTGATTTAAATAGATATCAAGCTGACTGAAAAGTGAATGCAACCAATTATTAACTGGAGCCACAACTGCTGATGAATTAAGTTTTGTAGAGTCTTGATTTATAACTTTTGCTTTTATGTGTATCAGCGTGTGAGATAAATCCATGTAATCATCACCAGCTCCCGGTACTTGGAACTCTATAGGTCCATCATCAGCAAGTGAAGAAATTGGTTTGTAATGTATCCATGACCCATTTTCTATACTAGTTTGAGTAGAGGGCAAGGCAAACAAATCTAATTCGGACTTAATACATTCACAGGAATGGTTATGTAAAAATGACATTTTATTATTTAAGAAAAAATGTCTTTAGTTACTTTTTTAGTAAATTTCTTGCTCTTATTAACTTTCCCGTTGGCGGTAGGCGATGAACTGAATGAAGTCAGACGTTTTCTCTTCGTTATATATCCTGAACCGGACATATTAATGCGGTCGATTTTAGCATCTGCCTTTCTTTTCAAATTGGAGCCTGCTTCCTTTAACCGTGATTTAACAGCTTCTTCCATAGATCTAGAGGCCACCATATCAGATAAAAGTCCTACACCAGCGTTTAAAGCTTCTTTACCGATAGCTCGAGCACCACTAGACAGTAATGGAAAAACACATCGAAACAACCCTCCTAAAAAGCTACCAATTCCGTGACCTCGTTGATACGGGACTCCCTTATAAATAACTCCAATACCAGATCCGGCTTGGTGAGAATAATAATGTTCATAAGGACAAATAATTTTATCACTGTGAGAATACATGATTATAATTTTCTAAAATGGAGTTTAATACACACTGTTCCAAACTGAAATGGTATTTTTTGACCGGTGCTTGTTCTTATATCTATCTCAATTGTATCGAACTCTCTTCGCATTACTGGCAAGTAGTGAGGTGGTGAAAATACATGCATTTTGTTGGCTCCGTAAATATACTTAGATGGGTCTAATGGTATTATTCTTAATAAGGGTGTCATAACATCTCCAACTATTTGTGGTTCAATAATATCGCAGTAAATAAACAACTGTGGTGGCAACCCCAAATGAAGATTAGCTGGACATTTTCCTAGTCCTTTTTCTACTAGATTCTTATTTGGTTCGAACCCAAGTTGAAGCGATAGCTGAGTTGATAAGGATAATGATTTTATATTTTTGTCCATTACGACAACATGAACATACTTTGATAATTCATCATATCGAAATTTTACTTGTTCATTTATATTGTTTAAGGCCGTCAATATATGGTTAATATTATCATAGTTTGTTGCTGGAATATGTTTTTTGTAGTAAACGGTTGAAGTACCTATTTCATTGGGCATTTCCATTGTTTTAGTCACATATACCATACTTTCTTGTTCTTGCACAGTAAACATTGTACACGGATATTGAAACTCAACGATACCAACATCCCACGTTCCTTCAAGTACTATTGGTTTCGGTAACTTTGTTGAAAAGCGTGTTGTCGTATTGTTAGGAAAGTACTCCATTGAACTGTTACTGAGTAAAGTTAAATAAAAACTTATTTTCGTCATATTTGTTTTAAATTTGAGGCTAAAACCCAACTGTTAAATTTATCTGGATAACCTTTCCACTTGACTAACACTTCCTTTCTGTTTCCAGAGAAGCGTGAACGAATTATTTTATCTATTTTATAATTTAAAGTGGTGTCATATGTTACCTTTTGTAATTCTCTTTCATAAAACGTTCCTACTATCGGCTCTTTTACTAAATCTGTCAGTGTGTAGACCACCCATGGAGAACGATCTACAATTGATGAAATAATGAATATTTCATCACTCCAATTAGATTCATATCCCTTTTGAAACATATGTTTAAATTTAGTTATTCTGACATAATCTCCTACATTAAATTTTGGCTGTGAAAGGTATGAAGTTTTTGTATCTTTTGTTTTCCTATCATATAAATTTCTCCAAACTGTCATTATATTCCCTGAGCTAACATCGCTAGGACTCATTTTTATACTAGAGTGACGACTATGATTATATGCATACATTAAATCTTGTAAAACATCTATGTACCTGTAAGTGTTCCTGTGAGTAAAATATCGCCACATTTTCATTTTTAAAGTCCTTTGAAATCTCTCAACAACACTAGCCTTAATGTCAGGGTTGTTTGTAGTATAATAATTAATATTCTTGGTTTTAAAGTAACGTTGTAAATCTTTGGAAACGAACTCCGTACCTTTGTCGGACTGTATATGAGTAGGGGTACTGTTCGCTTCTTCAAATATACTTTCAAAAGATTTTTTTATAGTTTGAGAATTTTTATTTTTTATTGGTCTAGCATAAGCATACTTAGAAAAAACATCAATAACACAAAGTATGTAATTATAGTTGTCATTATATTTCACATAAGTTCTCATATCACTTAAATCAACTTGCCAGAGTTCGTTAAAATTTGATAAAACATACTTATTTCTAGGAAATTTTCTATTAACAGGTCTATGGAGCGTATATGTTTCTTGAGACTGCAACCAATTTCTTACTTCATTTTTATTCATATATTTATTCATAGCTTTAGTTAATTTTTCAATGCTACTATAACTAGCAGGGTGCGATGGATTATAATAAATTTCGTTAATCCGTTCTAGTGGATTGATTCTATCATTATCTAGTAGGGAGTCCATTTTTCCCAGTCAAGTTTTTTATGGATTTTTTTATTCAGAAGTTTGTTTGAAGGAGTAGAATATTCTTCATCCGGTGAGAGATCGCCAAGGTGTCTTAATTTCAATTTGTTTATAAATTCAACTCTCTTTGGATTGCCTAAGTATGTGAGTGGGATTTTTATTTCATGTAACGCCTTTGCAAAGTGTTCCCAACCTATTGGATCATCTCTTTTAAGTGGTCTTAGTAAATCATTAACCAAGTCTACAATATTGCTTCCCGAAATACTCTTGTTATCTATGATAATCGTACCATTCTCATTCCAACGAATTTTATTTTTACTTAAAGATATTAAACGTAACAGAGTTTCACCTTTTTTCACATACGTTTTTGGTATATGACTCAGTATTTGATTTGTTGAATAAAGAGGATCAATTTCCGATGCTGGTTTAAATTCAAGCTTTTCATCCTTCAATGCTTGGTTCGAGACTGAATCTTTAGTATCAATTCCATCATTTATATTCGTTTCCATGTTTATTTCATTATTAGCCATTATTGGTAATTCAATAGGTCGTCGATTTTCTTCATTGAAATGTAAATATCTTTGTAAAATTTGTAAGTAAAGAATACATTTCTTTCTGTCATCCATATTGCTATTTAAAATAGTTTTCATCTCACCATCTAATCTAGATGTTGGATTATCATCATTATTATGGTTATTTAACTTTTCAATAACACTTGGTTCAATTAGTATCATTTTCTTAGCATGTTGCATTTTACAATCTGTTAGTTTACAGAAGTGATTGAACAATTACACTCAAAATTGAACCTAATATTATTGGTAAAAATGCACCACCTTTTTGAATAATTATCCTCTTCCTTAATTTATTTGCGCCTTTTTTGACTAACTTGCGTAGAACAGATTTATATTTTTGTAACTTTTTCTTATGTTTATCTTCGAGGGGTACTTTCCCTTGCAAAACGTTATGAATACACTCACAAATACAGTTTATCTCATCTTCATCACAAGATTTTAACAAAGCTGCTCTATATTTTGGTTTGAGCTTATGCAATGCTAACAATAAGTCTTTATGCGTGTTGACACTTCGGGACATTATTTATAAATGATTGGAATTTGTTGGTTATCAGCGTATTTAAAACCCTTTGTAGGTACGTATACTTGACAGTAACCATCCGAAGGAAAAATATTTGTTTTTATACGACATATATCGCTTGTACCTTGCTTTAAATCGATCATTAAGTATCCATGAGCTTCTTTTGTTGCATCTCTGTAAGCATCTTCAAGGAATTTTGTATTTTCTGGTAATATTTGTCGTGCCAAATGTCGGATTTGAGTTTTGTCTCGAGGATTTTTGAAATAAATCATATAACTAGAGTTTAAAGAAATATCTCTTTGTCCCTTCCCTTGATGAAAGAGATTTTGTGTTATGTAAAATACGCTTAAGTTTCTATGATGACTACCCTTAGTGAATATATCGACAATTCGACCATCGGATTCCCTCATGAGATCATCAATTATGATAAGATTTGGTTTTTTACCATCAAACATATTTAGATCTGGAATGCCCTGATAAAAATTTACATTCTGTAAATTATTGTACAAAGGTTGCATTTCATCAAAACACCACATTATCTGAGCAAATGAAGTATTACAAATATCATCTGTAGACTTTAAAAAGTTTTTTACAAAATTCGATTTTCCACAGCCACTTGGCCCCGCTACTATTGCAGTGAATGGATGTACAAAATGAAACATTTTGTAATACGTGTGAATTATTAAAAGAGTAAATTAGAAGTGAAGACTTTTATTGGATAACAACCATTTTATTTTATTTCATAAAGAACTTAACATACTATACATATAATAATTTTATTTTATTACATTTAGTCTAGAACATAACATTTTTTATATCTTAATATTAACAACCTTACAATTTAAAGATAATACATGTCTGAATAACAATGATAATAATTGACAATCAATAAAAAATATTAAAGCTTCGCTTACATAAACATCGCTATTTCAATTTATAGTGACCCCAAGCCAATGTGTCCACGTTATTTGGTAAAATGTGCCTTTTCGTATCATTATAGGATAAACATACTTTATTAACTTGCTGTGTAAAAATGGCGTGTTTAATTGATCTGAATCTTAACATTTTATCATATTTAATATTTTTATTATAAAGACAAGATTTATAACTCTCCATCGTCATTCTTTTTGTAACGCTTTTGTTAACACCTTTTGCTTTAGTTGTTAATTTTGTATTCGTTTCTATTGCATACATTTTTGATCTTAAACCAACGAATTCCTTAACAATATTTCCGTTGTTTTCATCTTTAAAAAATCCTAACTGTTTTTTATTTATTAGCGGATAATCAAATAAATTATTTAAGGGATAATCGGATGTATCAAATCGCAAAGCAAGATCAGGTTTTATATCATCATAAAAATCCTCAGTAAAAATTTGATATATTAAGCTATCAGTATCGGTATATAATAATTTAGTTTTGTTTTCAAATTTTGGTAACATGTAATCATAATGAAATTCGTACATGAGGGTTTTCGACATATCCAAAATGGAAAATCCTAAGTATATTGGTTTGTCATAACTGATTTTAGTCTTTTGTAACTGAACAGCTACTAAATTTTCTGAAAATATCGATAAAGTTTTAAATTCAGGTTTAGCTATTAAATCTTGGACACCTAAACTTTTTCCTACATTTTCCCAATGAGTTATTAACTTAACATTTACTCTTTTTTCAACATTTTCCATGGTTTTACCGAATACAGAATTATTCATTAATTTAAAGAAATCTTTTTCGAAGTTAGATTCTGCTTTTTTCCTTAAATCTGTATTTAAATCAATATATTTTTTTAGCCATGGACTCTGTCTAAATTTTAAAACTCTATGTACTTTTGTTAATTTAAGACCTAATTTTAAATATTGTTTTAAATTTCTATAGTGAATTTTATATTTTTCTTTGTTGTTTAAATTTGGGATGAGTTTTTTGTCCTCCGATCTACCTATGGATATATTTTCTGGACATAATGGTAAATCTGAATGCAAATCATGAAGGTGTTCAGGATATTCCAAATCAACTTCTAAAATGAAACCAAACTCAGATGTGTCTTCAACTTCAAAATTGGTCTCTGGACTAGTCCACTCAAATTTATCTAGAGGAAGGTATTGTGACATAGCCCATCCATAAAGGTTATTAGCATCAAAGTAAGTTATATAAGATGAGGGTTCGTTTTTATTAAAATCGTTTAAGTACTTATTATTAGCTTTTGCATGACGATTACTACATTGAGATACACCTCCTCGAATCCCTGATTTAATGAATGATATTTGATCTATGTCCGTCAATAACTCTAATCTAACTTTTGTTAATTTTAACATTGCATCCCAACTAAGTCCTGGTGCTGTATAATAGTGAGCAGCATCTAAATCATACGTTTTGAGACAAAGATTTCTGAAATTTTCAAAAATATCGACTAACAATAAAACATCTGTCTTTAAATATAAGTTTGAATAGTCTAACATATTGCGACAACCAAAATGTTGCCAAACGTCTTGAGCTCGATGGTAATCGTCTGCCGTTATGTTTGTATCATTCAATGAGTCATAAAATTCATCTTTACTTGGTAATTGTGTACAGTTTAATAAGTCAAATGATTTCATGAACTCATAAGGATAGACTCCTTTCTTTCGTAGGCGATTGAAATCTTCTATCTTTGGAAAGTTTTTTTTAAGATCATGAAATTCTTCATCTTTTTAATTTTGAGCTAATTTATCAAGACTACATGACAAAAATCTAAACGAATCTACAAATCTCAAACTAACTTTTTGATTGTTAATGCAAATGCTTTTAGAAAATGAAATATATTTTTCTTTATTTTGTGGTATTAAGTCTATTCCACCTTCTACAAAATTAAGAGCATGAACAATGAAATGAGCATCATAATTGCTCAAATTATGTAAAAAAATAGGGATGTATCGCGGGACATGACATTTATTTATACAGATTTCATGTACAACACCTTTAAAATCACCAGTTTGCCAGTCAAAATCTAAGGAGTTTTTGTTATTCAAATCTGTTTCACAAATGTGACAAAGTTTGGCGTTACTTATTTTATAATTATCTACTTCTGACAATGGTTTTGGAGACCGTCGAAAATTATTCTTTTCATATATTAATTTTACATCATTGTATAATCGTTTCATAAACACTTCTGAACAATTTGGACCACTGTATGACTCATATTTACTCAAAGTATTATCAAAGGAACATTTTATATAATAACCAAAACTGTAAGGTTCATGTTTTTGTATGTTATTTGTAAATGGTTTTGATGGATCATTAGCACACGTTTGTATTGGGTATAAGAATGCTTCAAAATCAGCATAAACTACGAACGGGACTTTAATTTTCTTGTGAAATTTATCAAATTCTAAATAATCACTAGGTACAAACTTTCCGAACCAATTTTTAGTTAGCTTATCACTGCTAGGTAAATTAGCAGTGACATGAGAGCAATCGTGAAGTTGATGGTTACATAATTTTTCTTTGGTAGTAAAATGTACTAAACACCCATCACATATATGTACAGCTACTTTTTTCTTTATTAATTGTTCGCTTACTAAACGAGATAAGTTTTTAATATAACAGTAGTGATAATTACTACCATTTTGCAAGAGTAATAAATTAATATGATTAGTTTTACGACATTTACTAAAATAAAGTGGTCCAACTACGGAATGCTTTTTCGTCTTGATATCCCATTCTAAACCAAAGACATTTATACTAATATTATTTTGTTTTTCTACTTTAGGTATATCATTCAATTTGACTGGGAAGGATATCCCATTAAGTTTAATTCTATGAGAATTTAAAGTGTAAGATGATGGTCGATCGGAATTTTTGTTCACGGGGTATAAAGCCGAAAGTATAGACCACTTTAAGCATAACTGATCTGAGTTTTTAACATTTATAACAGCTTTTTTAAGTTTTATATCTTTTGGTAAGTCAATGTAAGAACCACTACGAAATGGGGTAAATTTGTTTATATTTAATTCTATGTAATTTATATGTTTTAAACTCCAACCACTATCTTTTCTTTCAAAAGAACTAATTTTATTTGACAGCATATCTTTCAACGATATCATAAAAATGTTTAAATCGTCAGCTTCAGTTATTATAAAATTACTTGTTTGAAAATCAAAGGAGTTATTTATTTGTTTTGTTTCATGCACAAAATCAGCATGTAGAACAAAGTTAATCTTTAAAGATCTATGTTGTTTGATGACTTCATTGATTAAAAAAATAATATCACTTTTGATAGATTGCAAAAATAATTCTGGTGTTTGGAATGTTATGTCAGATTCTTTTTTACTTTCAATTTTAAAAGATATTATGCGCTGTCCAAAAGCAGAACCTACAACAGACACATTGGCAAGGGAGCAGTGTGATTTTAAAACATTATTTTTGTGTAAATTACTCTTGGTATGATTTACAAAATATCTTCTATTAACGTAAGTGTTACAAGTTTCACAGAGTACCTTATTCCCATCTTCGGTTGAAGTTGACGGTTCCTGGTGTCGTGGTCTCTTGTCTTGACTGCTGCTTTGTCCGGAGTCATCCATTAATTTTTTTGCTCCACAACCCGTCTGATATAGTAATAATGGTGGCTGACTGTGGATGAACTATATTGATTACTTTTAATACACCAAAATACATTATTTACACTACTAAACCGATTAGTCACTGATTTCACTAAGTACATACCTCTCAATATCTGACTGTGTTATTTCTTTCGTTATACTGTAAATTATCTTATTGATAGATTCCATGTGTTGGTTAGTATCGTTGGTAAAATATTTCAATCTAATATTTGCATTCTTCCAATGTTGTTCTTGTGGCACGTTGGCAAGTTTCTTCATATCATACACTTCTATTTTTATCAAGTGAGATGATGAGGCCGCATCTTCTCTGTTTGTTGATATGAATGCTACGCCTCCATTTGCTTGCGCTCGCGATACAGACGAGCACTGCTTTTTCCTTTTGTTAGTAGCTAACTTGAACAAGTCGTCAAGCCGGTCTTCTTCTCCACGTTTCGCTTTAAGTTTTGACGAATCTCTGGTAATCATAAGACTATCGTTGCTATCATCCGATTGGTTTTTGTAATAATAATCTTTGAAGGTATTTTTTTCAAATGTATTCTGTAACAATAACATTCATTTTAAGCACAAACATAGCACACGCACTAGATTAAAAGTGATTAGATCCATGTAAGACATATTGAAAGAAGTACAACACGAATAAATATTTAAAAATAGTTAGCTTACCTCCATGGTGACCCCAAAGAAATTTAATGTAACCACACAATAACTTGTAACTTGGATACACTGTACTGCACGTAGACGAATATTGTTATGTGGTGGTCCTCTTTCGTTTTGGACTTATATAGCGATAGTAAGTGCTTACTATTATCGTAAAACGATAACTCTAAACGAAACATTTACATTGTTGACTTATGAGTAAAACCTGATAAGTAATGGTTTGTCTATTCAAAAATTCCTTAAAACTATTTCTTTGGTATTTCAACGTTAGTCACTAGTTTATAAATTCCAACGATTTAGCGTATGCATTGCTTGCTGTACATAATCTCCTTACTATAAAGACATGTTTTAAGATGCCTAACTATTCACTACATGTCTATGCATGATAGAGCACGTGTACACATATCTATTCTAAAATATGAATACCCTACAAATTCAGGAATGCTTAAATAGGATTAATCCATTGTTACAAATGAATGTATTTCCTGCAAACAGATTGCCGATACATATTGAAGCCCCTACATTTTTAGTAAGCAATCTAGATTATGATACTCAGCCAGGTTCTCACTGGGTAGCCATACATGTAGACAAAAACAAAATCGGCCAATATTTTGATTCATTTGGCCGAGCACCGAAAGGCTTCCATAAAGCATTTCTTAATAGAAACTGTAAAATATGGTATTTTAATAGTAAGAAAATACAAAACGAGTGGACTTCGGTGTGTGGTGAATACTGCTTGGTATACCTACATCATATGTTCTACGGTCAGAGCATGCAGAACTTCGTGAGGATATTCGATGAAGATGAAACCCTGTGCAATGATATAATAGTTGATAATTTATTCAAGTGTTATTTTAAATAAAATGTAAAATTTTAATTATATTTGGTTAGGTTATGTTAGGTTGTATAGATTATGTTTAGGATATTCGATGAAGATGAAACCCTGTGCAATGATGTAATAATTGATAATTTAATCAAGTATTATTTTAAATACAATGTAAAATTTTAATTTGTGGTATTATTTCATAAAACAAAAATCTATATAAAATAGATTATTTGGTTAGGTTATGTTAGGTTGTATAGATTATATTTGGTTAGGTTATGTTAGGTTGTATAGATTATGTTTAGGATATTCGATGAAGATGAAACCCTGTAACATGATGTAATAATTATTGCATAAAATAAAAATCTATATAAAATAGATTATTTGGTTAGGATGTAATAATTGATAATTTAATCAAGTATGATTTTAAATAAAATATAAATTTTAATTTGTGGTATTATTGCATAAAACAAATATGTATATAAACAAATACTGTAGTAATTAGTATCGGTGGGCCTTATCGGCAGAACATCCCCCAATACCAATGAGGCAGAACCCCCGAATACACACTACTACTCTTGTCTGCCGGATCGACTTAATTTGTATATAAACATCGTGTTTTTGTCTCTTAAATTTTGTATAAAATTATAATGACAAAACCATCAATACAGACAGGACTCGAACCTGTGACTTTTGAGATATACTCGTCTTTTTAATTTATTTTTTTCACTTTGAATCCATCCCAGTGATCAGTGTATTAAACTGTATTCTTTACAGAAATTATATTTCTTTTTTTAATGCATTTGATACATGTAAATAATCCATTATTAATAGCTGAATGTTATCAAAATAAATACATATATAAACAATGAAATATTATATTTATTTTGGGCTAAACTTTTAAAATAAAAGCCATACTTTATTGTATATATCATTATCTGGGACAATATCTGAGCGATGTTTACGTGCTAGTTGTTCGTAAATTGCTTACCTTAACACTAAACCTACCGACAATTCTTGTACACCTGTTCCTACCGCACGCGGTCAAATTGAACGGTAATTAAAAATTATTTTATTATATAACGCAGGTAATAATGTAAATAACTAAAAGTAAAGAGTGAAGAAAATATGATATGCATATTCTAAGAATTGTCATGTAGTTTGATAACGATATTATAACGTTTAAAAATGTGTAAGTTTTACAAAAGCTTAAGAACGGTCAATTTGACCGGTACTTGGTAGGTTTAGTTAATATTGACATTTTGGAAACAGCGATATATGAGAAATAAGTTTGTTGAATAGAATCATTGGCTAAGAATTCATATTATGCAAAAAATTAAATATTTTTTTGTGTATTTGCCATAATAACTGTTTTATGATTGAGATTGGGGAGAAAGTTAATATTTTAATGGATAAAAATAAGATAATATACAAAGTAAATTCGTTATTTCTAACATGTGATTTTTATTCAAGCAATTTATTTTTATATTAAATGTTAAAAGGTTATTGAACCCAGACGAAGACGTAAAATTATTTATGTATTTCGTGTTCAAACTTGACGATCTAATGATTATCTTCCGTTTTATTTTACGGTTCAATAATATTTTGTATTGTGTGAAAAGTAAATTTATACTCAACAAAACATTCAGTCTCGTTGAAATAGAAATTTTAAATTACTATTGGTGAATTGAATATAATGCACAAAGCATATTTATATCAAAAAGAAAATAATTGACTCATCGTAGAATCCTTCAGCTATATAAAGGTTTATAATTTAAAATTGTTTTTTATTTTTTATATTATCTATTATCATATAAGTCAAATATACTAATATTTTATTTTATAATATATATATATGTGGTTATATAGAGAAGACTACATTCATCAAGGTATGTTAGGGACGGTAGTTCAGTTGGCAGAGCGTCATCGCTCTCATTGTATCCCAAAGGTTGCAGGTTCAAGTCCTGACTGTATTAATGTTCTTTTCATTTTATATTTATAAAAAAATGTGATGACATGTTCCTGTTAGGTTAATTAAAAATTTTACAGAAAAGCAGTCTTTTAGATCTTATTAATTTCCGTTCCTATAACGCAGCCGGAACCACTGATTTTTCAACCGTTGATTTTTCGATAGTAATGTGAGGCTTTAATTTTATAAAGTTTTTTTTATATATTTTTTAAGAGCTTAACCCAGGCTAAATATGAATTATGACAAAGTGGTTGAATAGCTGCTCCCATAGGAATTAACCGACTTGGCTTAGATTGGATTTTATAACTTTTTACAAGGTTGCGAGACTTGGGCGTTTTTTTACATGTTATATTTTTATGGGATATAATTTTTCTGTTATATACGCAGGTATAAGTAAGACATTTTTATAATTCAAAGTTATTTATTTTTATCAAAGTTTAAAAACTTTATTATATGATTTTATTTTATGTTAATTATTTAAGTCAACTAATTATAATTCATCTAAATATTGTTTTGCATAACAATTCTAAATGTACGAGTAAAATATATTTTATCTCATGAACTTTAACCTTTAGTTTTTGTAGTTTGATAAAAATGTCCGCGTCAAACCATTTATGAAGTAGAGTTTTTATGAGACAGTAATTTAAAAGTATTAGAACAATATTTAATTTAAAATGTTATTAATTTTCATAACAAGTTGTCTACTCTCATCAGTTCTCGCGAGAGGTGGTATTGAAGACAGCACCGCAGCATCCCAATTCCATGGTGATTATAATCTTGTTTATGTGTGGCCGAAGATAAATAGAAAGGTACCAAACTGTTTGAAAGTGAAATACTCGGAAGCACGAGATATAATAGACGAACCATTTACATGTCAATGTGGAAGACGCTCACCCAATCTTGCTTTCCTGATTCAGGAAGTACATTATGTTAGTGGAGCTGTTCTGACTGATATTGTTACAAATCAGATTGAAGTTTCAGAAGCTTTGAAAGACGGTTGTCATTGTCAGCCATTGGATAAAAAACGAACCGTGTTTATGAAAATTAATGATAATTATTTCTTACAATACGATGAAGAAAGGGGAGTGCCGGTAACTTATTTATTTAGTAGGACTGTACCAACAGAGGAGGAAGTATATGAAGTTATTAAACAATATGATGAATTGAAAGAGAAGGACGGCATGTTAGTCTGTAAAGAATAATTTTTATTCTAAAATAAGTTTATTTTTATAAATATATAAATCATAAATTATTGTTTGTTTTATTAACATTTCTTAATGTAATTTTATTACTTAATCATACATATATAATAATAATAACATATTTAAGTAGTGTAGTACAATATTATATATCTGAATATTATAGTGATATTATAAATTGATTGTCTTCCAATTGTAGCTGAGACATTATGGTACCTCTAACTCTACCCAATTTTGTTCCTCTTCTTACAAAAATAACTCCCACCGATGAACTTGAAAATGGTCACAGTTAAAGTTTATATGGAGAAGAAAAACAGATATATTTGTACATATAATGTATGAGATATACATTAATTTAGTAAAACAAAACATTACACACACTACTGTTTTGACAAAAACACACAAACACACAAATATAATATAATATTGATTGTGTACGTACAATGTGATCAGCAATACACAGTTTGACGCAGAGTGGATTGCTGCATGATGGAGAAGAATTAAATAAAAGAGATAAATGCAATGATTGAAGAGATTTTGTAGATTTTCATTATAGTTATGTAATATTTCCTTTGGAGACTATAATTTTACTATGTAATAATTATGAGAAATGTATAATATTGATACAGTCATTGTGTTTTAACCACTTTTTTCCATTAGAATATCTCATCTACACAGAAAAATATGAATACTATTAATATTGAGTATTTCGCAGCTAATGTTAAATAGTAGTAATATAATATATAATGTGCCTGTACATATTATATATTATTAATTACATGTTTAGAATTTAATATCTTCACTCATTTAAAATGTTATATAGAAATATTAATGTTTAAACTGTGCGATAGACAGTTGGTGATTTAGATGAGCTGCGAAGAGCGGCTACGACTTGTGTTTGCGACTTGTGACTTGCGGTTGCGACTTGCGGTTGCGACTTGCGCTTGGGGTTTGTGGTTGCGACTTGTGGCCGCGACTTGATGTTGCAACTGCAGCCGTGACTTGTGACTGCGACTTGTCTGCGCTACTCACCATAATCCCCGGACCTTTTATTAACATATCACCATTGTTCCCCTAATTTGGACAACTAATAGCAAAAATGTAATAAAAGACGCAGTCCAAACCATTCTCAAGGATTTTATGGATTCTCACTTATAATTTTTTGCAATGGAATTAATTGACCAATTATAAGTTTGCGAAAGTGTAGGAATATGCTTCGATAGATTAGATTTGTATTCGGTTTACATTTTCCATATACGCCTATTTAAAAGTAAGAACCTAACATTTCTTTGAAATTATAACACAATAATGAACACCCATTACAATAGAATTAAATATCAAAGACACTTTTAATAACTCTTCTTAGTAATTATGATATTATGAAACGACCAACCTGAGATAAATTTATTACAGCACTTTATACAAAATAGCAAATAAATTACAATTTAGTTTAAGTCTGTAATATATTAAGAAAAGGCAATAGTGTTGCAGTGCAATATTTCCTCGACTCTAAGTAGATTAAACATTTAGAGGTACAAGAATGTAGTCAATGAAGAATATAAATATTACTATAAATTGAAAGTTTATTTGATTTTTATTTCAGTCATTACATACAAAATATTTTTAATACATGACAATTATTGTATGATCGGTTATTTTTGTAAAACAATGTCCTCTTGTTATCATTACTACCTCAAGTTTATAAGGTCCTCTTTTAAGTAGTTTTTTTATACCGCCTTTAATTCACCTTCCAAAAGAATGGACATATCAAAAAATAATACAAAGACTTATTTAAAATTCATTTATTTATAAAAATGATTTTATTTTGTACATGCAATAATAAAGTTCCAAATGTATTTCGATTTGAAAATTTAGATATTGTTATAATTTACTCCACATATTTATTGTAATAAATGTATAAATCAAAATATCTATATGACAATATAAAAATAATTACAATTTCTAAAACGTTTATAACGTTAGAGATTCTTTGGTACTTAGTCCCAATAATATCATATTCCCTATATCAGGTTAAAAGATAAAGATAGATATTATCTCAACTTTGGCAAAGAGTTAATGTATTGAATATTAGGAACGTTCATATGTTTAAAATCAATCAATCAAATTTTCTCTTATCTATGTTAAACAAATCTATGAATACAAACTAAAATACATTTAGACATTATTTCTTTACACATATTAATATTAAAACCTATCTATCGCCTGTATTGTATTGTCATGTTTTCTCTCTGGTTGTATGTTATTATCGATCCAGATCGGAACGGGTTCAGAATTCCCGCTCGGGATAAGCGAAGTCTCTTGAAAAGCCACCCTATACTGACGCTTACTGAGCACGTACTTCTGTTGAAATAACGTAAATGAATACAAAATACAATGTTATATTTAAAACTAAATAATCAAATAATATATTCGTATTACACAATGTGTTAACACTTGTCTCGGTCATGAACTAGATAGACTTGGGACGAGACAAGGTAATCCACGTTTTGTAATAAGACCGACTCTATGATGATACTATAATTTTAATGATGAAAATTGTACATTTAATTCTGCCTTGTTAATTAATTACATAGTATTGTTATTTATTACAAGCTGTTAATCCACCTCGTCTATCTATTAGTAGTGTTACCCAAAATAGTTCATAAAAGTTCATCCCAGGAACGTATTAGCAATATCATCATTTATTATATTTTAATACTTTAATTCATAAATATATTATTAAATTTTAAATTTTCCTTAATAAATGAGTTATTACTTACAATAAAATTAAAATAGAATATATGTAGATTTCATATTGTTATACTCTGTCGCAATAATATAATATTACGAAAAAATCATAACTTATGTATCTTTGTATTAAGGAAACATTTGTTTTCGATGGAAAAATAAGCCTCAATTTAATAAAATATACATTATTTCCACCTCATTGTAACTTTGCTTGTATCAAAGTTTAATTAATCGGTCTTTACATTCTATTGTGAATGTCATCCATTCATTCCTATTTCCGTTCAATATCATTCATACATACACGCGTTAAAGCAAAATAATACTTTGCAATACTTATGAATTATAATACATATACATATATAATAAAAATGATAAAAAGAACTTACATTTCCTGGAAGAACGGTTGTTTTGGTCGGCACTTTACACCCATAATTATCTGGACAAGATAACGTAGCTGCAATAACATATAATATATATATATTTACACAAATACATAGCATATAAAAAACCAGGCATATAAGAAAAATAATTTTAGTTTATATATGTTAAGAAATATCGTATAAAAGATTCTTTACTTAAGAGATATCTCACAAACTGAAATAATCTCAGAATATTAAACTTAGAGTAAATTTATACCCACCGTTACCCTTGGAGACGTTGTCATGAACGCAGAACACCTTCTTCATATTCTGATTGATCATATCCATATCCAAAGTATACGAGCCATACACGAGGGGATCCATGCAGGAATTTGATACCGCCATGATGAAGAACAGATCCTGGACTCTACCGGACACGTGAACTGCGGACTCACGATCGAACATGTACCTGGATTAGGGAGGGCTGTGTTACTATCGGTTATTAAGACAACTATATGTATTCCAGATGGAATGGGTCTGCTCCCCCTGTAACAGACTCAGTACTCTCCTATGCCAAAAGTTGTTAAGGCAATTTTTCTTACACCAATACATATGTCGAAAATAACTGAATGATTTTTTTCAAGAGTCGAGCAGGATACTATAATATAATATCATTCTTTTGTACTATTTGTATATAATTAAAGTCTAGTCATCTCCTTTGTGATATTTACAATTTGATTTAGGATACTTTAGTGTTAGGGTAAAGGGCTTTTTATAATGTTAATGTAATGTTGTCAATGTTAGGTACTTGGCAAGAATCCTCCGTTGTTGTGAGGCTTTAATAAGATAATAGAATAGATATTGCGAATATCATTATTACTATGACTATAGTATTTCACATAATAGTTTTGTTTATAAAAAATAGCTAAATGAATAAATAACATAACTTAATGTAAAGGTAACCGCTTAAATCATATTTTTAAAATTAAATGCTGCTTTAAATCACTCATTCCGGTAAATAACAATTTTGTTAGGAATTACATTTTAAAATGTCAACCCTTAATCATTTGTTTCAAAATGCTTCCTCTCAAAACGAATTTGGTGAATTTGAGTAAAGGTAATTTCTTAAAACAATTAAATTGGTTTCCGGTATTTCGGTCATTCAAACTTTCTCGATATATAAATATTTTAAACTAAATTTTGGTAAACGGCGACCATAATTAAAATTAAATTGTTATGTTTTTTTCACAAAAATTTATGTAAAAATAATATAACGATTTATTAATTTTAGTAGACTTATTATATTTTTATTGTCGTATGTAATCAAAAATTAAAGAAAAAAAATGGATTCCGTCCCATATACTAAAATACTTAAAAGTCTAAAGGTGACATTGAAATAAGTTATTGATGTTAAGTGTGACCTCTTTACAAATAACTAATTTAAGTAAGTCGAAATTCAATATTCCTGAAATTGCTATGTGTTGATGATATGCAGAAAATGTGTTTTATTTATTTAGTTTTGGTCTTGAATATGTATTTCACGATTTGTGATGCTTGTAACATTTTACTAACAAATGAAAATATATATTGATTAAGAGACGAAGCTTCTTAGCATTCCATGGATTCATCGTGCGGGTGCCGGGCCCATCGCGTTGCAAGAAGAGGAGCGCAAACAATGCCTGGGACTTGCGACCCAGATGTAGGTTTAAGGGGCCCCTTTACTATGCGCATATACGCTCACCTTCACTGTTTACGCTCCTCTCCCTACCTAACCAAATATCGTAAGAACCTACTAAAGCCGCCTTTGAAATACGTTCCAGAAATGAACTGATGATCGTTCTAGAAAGGCCGAGATCTTTAAATAAGTTGTAGAGAGATTTTGCTGTTATACCTCTCGCTCCTACTTCTACAGCGTACAAATTAACTATAAATTTATTCCTGATCAGTTCGTTACACAGTTCGTAATACTTGTTAAGCTTAAATGTATGATCTTTGGGTATGTTTTGTTTCCCAGGGTACAGTAAGCTCCACAAGTATAACGCGCCTTAGTTGTTTTGAATACAGGAATAAGTCCGGCCTAGATGACGAAACACAAACATCCCCGGGGATTTTGTATTGCCTTTCATACGTGTCCATCATGAGAGTCCAATCAGGAGACGCGTCCAAGATGGAATAAGTTTTTAATTTAGATTTTTTGGACGAACCTGCCTTTACGAACTCTACAGATTTTTTGGTGGTTGTTATACCCCTCTGCGCTCTTGCTACAGAAAGACTAACCGCTTCTCGTATGATTTCTAATACTTTATCGTGGCGACGCGAGTATTTACCTCTATTTAATAGTACCCTACACCCTACTGGCAAGTGTTTCGCGGTTCCTACTGTCTCCCCGCAGATTTTTCGGTGGCTTTGCCCCATCTTACTAAGTTACTTTGATCTGGGAGAGTCATTTGGAATGCATTAAGATAAAATTTTAATAATGCTGGGGACCAATCATGAAGCAGGGTGCGCCATCGTAAAGCTAATGGAATACAAAAATCTCCTATGGTCACCCATTCGTTTTGCAATTCTAGGCTCATCGCGTGCAACCGGTAATTATCATTTTCATCGTGCCGAATAAAGGATTTTATTATTTCTATGTCTGGTTCTTTCCTACTTGATCCTAGCCCTGCTTTATTTGTTTGAGCACCTATCATAAATTGTTTATGGAATTGAAGTCGTGACTCCAGCTCTGCGGCAATTTTATCTTTTGGGAGAGATGTTACAGTATCATCATTCGACTTTGAGATGATATGTCTCTTGGTCACTCTTAGGTGTTTATAGAGTTCCGATGGTTTCTTTAATTTTAACCCAAAATTGTGTCGGTCTCTAAATAAGGTAGAAGAGTCCGCTGGATGCGCTAACCCGAGCCATGACTTCAATGTCCTTATGAGGCTTGCATCTAACTTTAACAAAAGGGTCTTATTAATATCGTAAACGAGGAAAGGCCAATTTAAACGTGATGTTTAATAATTATCATATATCCAAGCCTTTTTGATGTTACTTATTGGCTGATTGTCTACCTTTTTAAGATCATTCAAAAAGTTATCGACTAATATAATTTAAGTTTAGTAGGGAAATATTGTTTACTTTTTTCCATTTAAATAATAAGTCATATACTGAGCGAACGAAATCATGGTCACAGCTAGTATACGAATAAGTTATGACTATGATCATTAAAGCGGAAAGTGTTTGTGGATATTATATCAAAAATTCATTGAATAACTTTGCATAACGTCAAACCTGCTGCTATTGGGATAAGACGAGATTATATTCTAACAAAAACCTTTAACCTGCTCACATCCGACACGGGAGCAATATAAGAAAATATTATATTTTTGGTCTTTTTAACCTTTTATAATATTTTGAATGAACGAAAATTGTTGGGTAGAGCGAAGGTATTCTTATACTGTGATACGCGACTGCGTCCGTCCATGTATCTTCAGTCAGAATAAAACCATTGTATTGTATAACAATATTGTATAACAATAACTATAACAGAAATAGAAATTGTTAGGAGAAAATATTTTTTTCTGTTTTTCATATGTGTATTATCAAAAAGTACTAAAAACAGCCTCAGTCCTATATTACAACTCATTTTGAAAATTATGTATATAAAAGGAAAAAAATAAATGTTATATAATGTTATATATGGGCTATTCATTGTTAGAAGAAATAGAATAGAAGAAATACTGTTTAATTATTTCTTTATTCTTAGATTTTGATTGTAACAAACACGCCGTTTTATTATATTATGAACAAAGTTGCGTTCATCACTAGTTTAATATATCAAATATAATGAAATTCAAATGTGTACTATATAATAAATAAGTTATTGATAAAGTAAATATCGGTCGAGACGTGCTATAACTTTGTGGTGCAAAAACATTTTTCGGTTTATCGATATACTTTAAAATCAATTTACCAACCACAAATGTAAGTTTGTAAAGAAAAAAAAAATGAGAAAATAGTGATCTACACCTGTGTTATTAATCATACTATTATTTAATTATAAGTTTAATAACTTCAGTAATAGAGTTTATTTTCAATCAACGAGTTATTTGATATTATTTTCCACTCGATAACTTCATATCAAATTCAACCCACAAAAAAACCTTTACAGATAGACAGCTAACAAAATGATTTTCCCTTTTATAATGCGGAATTTTTCTGGATAAATTTC
This sequence comes from Melinaea menophilus ssp. n. AW-2005, assembly GCA_918358695.1. Classification (NCBI taxonomy): domain Eukaryota; kingdom Metazoa; phylum Arthropoda; class Insecta; order Lepidoptera; family Nymphalidae; genus Melinaea; species Melinaea menophilus. Next base: position 10,380,129 of record OU911040.1, on the reverse strand, counting down.
CATAATTTAGCATTGAATTCCTTGTTTATAATAAGTTAATAAATACTAAACAATGTTTGTGATGGACTACATCATGAATTTTAGATTTCTCTCATGAGTTGTCATTGGGGTACAATTTTCTTGGAATTAGCTGCAATATTGTATTTATAACATTCACAGCTAATTAACCACCCAAATAGAAGTCAGCTTAATAAGCTACTGATTGCAAGCCTTTGAGAAATGATACATTACAAAGTAATACATTGAATACGTTAATAAGTGGGAAAGATACGTATTTAAATAAATTTCTTAAATATGTAAGACACAAGAGTATGTTTTATAATAAATTTAATTGATTATTGTCGTTTTCAAATATAGATGTGATATATTCTAATCTATATCTATATATATAAGTGATTTACCACTCACTGACTCATTACGAAATCTCCGAAACTATCTGTCCGATTAACTTATAATTTTACATAGTATCTTCTTTTGTGACGTGGATGTCCACTAAGAACAGATTTTATAGAATTCCTATCCCAACGAATTTCAACTTTTTGCATTTCGCCAAGTTTTAAAATTGTAGGAGCTATACACTTAACGCGGGGGTAAGAGTCACTATAGCAACGGTTACCATAGGAACGGTTACCATGACAACGGATAATATGACAAAGGTTACCGTAGTAACTTAAGTTCACATCCAAATTAATAATGTGCCCAGCGAAGCAGGAGGGAACAAGCTAGTTATCTATAAAAAACAAACAAAGAAGCTTAATTAATAGGGATACAATCCAAAATAATTTGATGTTATAAATAAAATAGAAAAGAAATTAATTAATATGTGAATAAATGAATTTAAATTTTGATAAAAGGAATCTTAAACAAATATCAGATAGTGAAGTAAACAATTCAATTAATAAAAACGCTTATTTTTGCTTATTCCACTACAACTACGAAGACGAGTAAACAGAAATAAAATTTAACAAAATATATAAATGAAAATATTCCAAATAATTGCTTAAGTACGAAATAATGAACACTCAAGTGAAAAATAAGTTATTAACTTGACTTTAATACCCAATCATTATAATAATTAATCCATATAATAATTTATGTTACTTAGGGGAATATATTTTGAATAAAATAACAGAAGCTTAATATCGTATTAATAATTTTTACTCTCCTAAAATATTTTAGATATGTTTATACATACATGTTTTTAAGAACTGAATATCCGAAATATAGATTTGTATTTCGTACTTTTTTACTTATCACGGGTCACTTTAAGATATTTTTTAATTTATTTTAACAATATATTTTATTTTCCTTTCTTTTGTTATATTTCTCTCTATTATACTAATATGCCAAAGAGATTGAAAACTAAAACAAAGTAGAAAGAATTCAAAATGGCGAACGCTTTCAAAATTCCTTTTATATTAACCCTTTGATATAATGTTATAAATAACTATCTTTAATAAATAAAAAAACATATATTTTCAAATTAAATTTAAGTTAAGTCGTGATAAGTTAAATATAAAAGCGTTAAAATTATTTTATAATTATGGCAGTTCCTTTTCAGGAGTCATCTAAGACCCTATATGTACAAACTATGCTTCTACTAAAGATTATCTAAAGGAAAGCTGAATATAGTGAGAGTGAGAGAGAAAGAGAGAGGGAGAGAGAGAGAGAGAGAGAGAGAGAGAGGGGGAAGAAAAAGAGAGACAGGGAGAGAAAGAGAAATGGGGAGAGAGAGAAGGTGGGGGAGAGAGACAGGAAGAGAAGATATAAGTGTGAAAACTCTCTAAATTCAACGCAAAAGTGTGATTACAATGTAATGAAATGTATACCAAATTAATATTCCCCAATCAAAAATTAATTTCTACCTAAAAGGCTTCGTACAATCTATTTGGAGCAGTCAAAAACAGATTTTATTTTCAATCTTTAATTGGTAATTGGATTGATTGTTAATTTGTTTGTTTACCAAAGCGTCATTGTAGCGTAAGGGAGCCAGCAACACGCGAAGACGGTGACAATTGTGACAGTCATTCTTAGAGTGCGGCGTCGAGCTCTGGCTAGAGGTCGTTGATCAGATCTTCGTAGTTGAATGCGTCCAGTATCCGTTTGTAAGGATTTACCTACAACAACAAAAACTAATTTATACTTACTCATCTAAATTTCGACTCCCCGAAAGAAGAAAGAAAGGGCGAAATATGTAAAATGTACATCATAAAAACATAGAATTTGTATTTATGTTCATACGTTATAAATATTTAGCAAAAATATATATTTTTGGGGATACACGTACACGCACACGCACACGCTCACGCTCAAGCACACGCACACGCACACGCACACGCACACGCACACGCACACGCACACGCACACGCACACGCACACGCACACGCACACGCACACGCACACGCACACGCACACGCACACGCACACGCACACGCACACGCACACGCACACGCACACGCACACGCACACGCACACGCACACGCACACGCACACGCACACGCACACGCACACGCACACGCACATGCACACGCACACGCACACGCACACGCATACGCACACGTATACATATTTAAGCTGTAAGTTTGACCAGTGATTATATTTCCTTTTAATTATTATATTTAACATTTTTGAAATTCCAATTTATCTGCGTAAATTAAGGATTTATTTTAACATAAACAAATTCTGTGGCGGTGTTTATCCTTTGAACCCGCTCCTTACACGTCAAATTAGTACGACGTAATTAGAATTAATTCAACCGAAAAGTCCAATCATTATCAGTCCCTCTTTACCATGTTTATTCTCTCTCCGATATAGTTAAAAACAAATAAACATCACATTTTTATAATTAAATATCCCTTGAGGATATTTTTTTATGTTGAACCCGAAAAAATGCAATGTACATCTCTCTGTTTGTATGTTTTCTTAAATTTTATACTGACATCTTCCTTATATAAGTTGTTCACTTGAAATCGGATTTTTTTTACCTTTAATATGTTCTAGATATTTCCTTGGCAGGATATATCTTTAACCTTACCTGTCACTTCCTTTGAGTTTGTATGTATCTCGGAGAATATGCAGATGTAACAAACAGTGATAATGATAAGAGGTAAGAAGTACATCGCGAAGAGACACATCACGTTATACGCCAGTTCCTGATGAGGGCTGGAAAAGGCTTCGAAGGACACACACTGCTGGAACTCGGGAACCGTCGGGTGGTGCATTACACGGAAAACTAAACTCTGTAACAATAATCTAAGATCTAATTTTAAATAGCTAGAGCATTAGAAAGAAATAACCAAAATAAAAATAATATAAATTACAGATTAGAAAATAGAAAAAAATCTTGTATATATAAACATGTAAAGGTCTGACGTATTTTTCCATTAATAAATTATTATTGCAGTAATATCCTGTTTTCTAAGATCACAGATCGTATAAATTTTCAAAAGATATCACCATTCTTTTGTAAAGATATTTGTATTCATTCATATGTATTTGTATCCTTTTTCTTTGACAGAAAACTAATATTGAATTACCTAATGCTATCAGTTAATCTGTTTGCCAACGATCACTAACACAGGACGAATTTGATCTGTATTATATAGATAAATAGTGTTAACAGAATTAATGGAATTAAGAATATTATAATATTAGAAATATCAAAATATTTATATTAATAAAATAACTTTGAATATATTCTATATGTTAGAAGAATATGTTGTTTTTACTTACTTCTTAATTTCAATTTAAGCATTTAATTGCATACAACTTTTAAGTTTAATCGTCTCAAAGACTGAAATAAGAAACGAATATACATCTTATAAAATAAATGTCAATGACATTCATTATTTGTCTTAACAAGGACACATGGTAAATATAATAATGTACTTTTGTGAGTGAAATATCAGATTCAGTTTCAAATGTCTAGTGAAATTTTGTTAGAGAATATTGTTATAAGATTTTGGAGTAGATGTTAGGATTTTTAAGTTTTATATTTAATGAACTTTATATGTAGATTTTTGAATTTTCATAACCCTAGAAAAATTGTGTCTTTTAAAAAAAATTGTTTTATTAGATGTATTAAGAAGAGATATTACACTTACATACCTACATCTTCCCGAAAACTAATTGCTGCATTGCAACATTTAACATCAGCAATCAACACGAGTTAAAATTAAACTTTTAAACTGTAAATTAAAATACTATTGAAGTTTTAAGCTGTAAATTAAGTCATAATAAAAGTTTTAAGCCGTAAATGAAACCCAGCGAGTTAAATCTCTTAAAAATATTTTGTTTAAATTTGTACTATTATGATAATTTAAGTAAATGCTATGATTTACAGCAAATAAAAAACTTTGAAGGACTAAAGTCATTATTGTAAAAATAATTGTTAAAATATTATACTAAACGTTCACGAAAGTAATCGCTAATTGAATAAAAATATATTGTGTTATAAAATTTTAAGCCTTACATTACTTTCTAAAAGCCGCAGACGTCTAAAAAGACGCAAAAACCTTTTAACCACTTTAAACTACAAAATTACTTGAAAGTAATTTTATAAAGAAATATATTCTTTATAAAAATCCTGTATATTTTTTCTCTCTTATAACTTCAAGCCTCAAGACTAAAACATTTAGTGCTGCACTTAAAGTCTTAATTGAGCGAAGCGAACGAAGTGAGCGAAGCGTTTTACTGGAGACTTTTTGCATTCTTTGTCACGAATTGGCTCAAAAACTACTTGACGGAAAATTATGAAACTTTGCAAACAAAAAGACACATATTAGGTGATGGTTTTTAAAAAAAAATTTTTTGAAAAATGTCAAAAAAATTTTTTTTTTTTATTGTCATGTCAAAAAACTGATATCCCATTGAAGTCAATGGGAAACGATAAGTGAACACACTGGGCTCGCTTCGCTCAATATGCAAACGGCACCCGAGAGTTCGCGAGCGCAGCAAGTCGAAATTGAGGGTTTGTTGGCGCCCCTAGTAAATTAAATAATATGTTTTTAAGGGATGTCTCTCATATAAACTGGAGTGGCATTTGGGACGTGACGGACATCAACACAAAAAAATATATTGTTAACAAAAATATTTTGAGTTTCTTTAAAAAGCATGTGCCATTAAAAACTGTCAAATTAAACATCACCTGCTGCTCACATCATCAGTAAGCCACTGGGCTTACTGATGATGTGAGTTCATCAATGCGGAGACGGGACCGAGCTTTCCGTAAATTTATCCCTAATATATTCCTTCTCATCATACTGGTTTAATGTTTAATTCGTTCACAATACACTCTATAACATTTCGAATTTGCCTCCCTCTTACACTTGGTCGTGCTCCCGACAAATATTTAAGAAGGGCATTTGTGAATATTTTCATTAGATCACTATCTAACTCTAAAAATTTAGTATTTGTATTTATTTTTAAGTATTTTTTTTTAGCGATAAAATATGTATGTATTTATATACTATTTATTATCTTTAGATTATTTTAGTATATTCCTTAATTAATTAGTGATTTTCCTTTATCAATTTTATTGTTTACTTGTTAGTTACGTATACATACTCCAGGAGGATCGCTGACTGGAATTTACTTCCATGTGAACAAAATGTGTTTTGCGTCATCGCGACGGAATGCATACTTGCATTTTAATTAGAATATAAGTTTAATTAATGTAATAATTAAATTCATTATTTTTTGTACTTACATCGAGTAGGTCATACTTTGTATTAGTTAATAAGTTCTTTATTTTAATTAAAGTTAGTTTTAAATCAGTTTTGGTTTTTTTTCGACTCTGCGTCTGTGGCTAACGTAATTGGCGCAGCCGGTAGGATACTAGAATAGTGACTGTTAGGTCATCGCTAGTATCCAGAATCTACGGACCAGCTGCAGCAACGGGAGGCGAATCCAAACTTCGATTCACGAGAAGAAACCAGAAATGAAATCTATGTGAGTACATTTGAACCATTCTCGTGTTGCTCTTTCCTAGTAATAATTCCTTTCCAAAATTTATTATCCTAGAGTTTATAATCAACGGGAATCTGCATCGCAGCAGGCCCGTAAGCGTAGTTTAGATATTAATAGAGATTTAGATAATAACTGTATTTCAAATATGGCTCAAGATCCGGATAACATTTATAAAATCCTTAGGATCGTGCCTGAATTTGACGGAAACCCTAATGTTTTAACTAGATTTATTAATATTTGTGACCAAATTGTAACTCAATACTTAAAAAATTCGCCCGGTAGTGAATTATCTAATTTGCGTCTATTAAACGGTATTCTTAATAAAATAACCGGCACTGCCGCTGCTACTATTAATTCCAATGGTATTCCCGATAGTTGGTTAGGAATTAGAACATCTTTAATAAATAATTTTTCTGATCAACGGGACGAAACGGCCTTATACAACGACCTCTCATTAGCCGTACAAGGAAATAAGACACCTCAGGAATTTTATAGCCATTGTCAAACGCTATTCAGTACGATAATTACTTATGTTACATTACATGAAACTTTATTAACAACAATTGAGGCTAAGCGCGATTTATATAAAAAAGTGACTAAGCAGGCATTTGTACGTGGCTTAAAAGAGCCCTTAGGGTCGCGAATTCGGTGCATGCGCCCGGATACTATTGAAAAAGCTCTAGAATACGTTCAAGAGGAATTAAATGTTATCTACTTACAGCAACGTACAGATGGACTGAAACAGCAAACATCCACTAATAAAAACACAATACATGACAGAGTTTTCACACCTCCTCAATCTCAAGGTTATCATCCCTCAACCCCTAACTGGCCAGCCCCTATGTCACATCGACCCATACAACAACCACAACCTTTTAAATTTAACTTCAATCGAAATCAACCCCAGTATAATACGCCCATGCGTTCTAGAACTCAACAAATGTTCAGCGCACCCCCACCTAATTATAACCCACACAGTAATGTTTTCCGTTTACCACCTAGGAATAATTTTAATCAAAATCCCATGCCCAAGCCTATGAGTGGTGTTCAAAGTTTTATTCCCAAGCCCTTACCTCATACCTTGATGACTGGACATGACTGGCGTAAATCTGGTAATCCGCCGCCGACAAATTACTTAAAAGCTCGTGAGATGAACATGAATGAATGTTTATCTTATGATAATTTGGAATACAATTATCCTGACTATTATTACCAACCAGACTATAATAACACAGGCACACAAAAAAAAAAAAACGTCATGAACCAGAGGGGAGACCCCATTATTCCTAGGTTTTTGGGATCGCTGAAACCGAATATGACAATAAAAACTAATTTTAAATGCCAGTTTTCCCGCTAGCACCCCCTTACTACCTCTTAAGGGGTGAAAATTGAAATTTTTGTAAAAAATCAAGATAGATGTGTCTTTCTACGTTTTTTGGGATGCTGAAACCGAAAATGATAACTAAAAATAAATTCATGACTAATATCACCCCCTACCATCCCTAACAGGGGGTGAAAATTTCATTTTTTTCTATAAAATCAAGACAGATGTGTATTTCTACGTTTCTTGGGATGCTGAAACCGAAAATGATAACTAAAAATAAATTTATGACCACTATCACCCCCTAATACCCCTTACAGGGGGTGAAAATTTTAATTTTTCTATAAAATCAAGATAGATGTATATTTCTACGTTTTTTGGGATGCTGGAACCGAAAATGATAACTAAAAATAAATTCATGACCTCTATCACCCCCTTACTACCCCTTAAAGGGGGTGAAAATTTCAATTTTTCTATAAAATCAAGATAGATGTGTATTTCTACGTTTTTTAGGATGCTGGAACCGAAAATATGTGAATTTCTATGTTTTTCAAGATGCTGAGAGAAAAAATGATTATAAAGTATATGGTAACCTTATTGTATGCATATATTTGTTATTATGATACTAAGACTGAATCATGATTTTTGTCCTATTCTTAACAAGTTGTTTCATTTTTTGTTTTTTTTTTGCTTTCTATTTAATTCTGTTTATACTGTTATCCATCCGGCAGTCTTGTAAAATGCTTAAAAGATGCTGAACCTAATTCTATGCCTCCGAAATAGAAAGGTTACTATTTTTCGGCCAATTTAGGAGATTATAGTGAGGAGCAAGGTGAAAGGTTCCATCAGACAGGATCTTAAGACAATGGAACAGCGCTATCAGGGTAAATGGGATGTCAATATGTTAGCAGACTACTGTTGGAATTTAAAAAGAGATTTGCCAGAACAGAAAAGAACCAATAAAAAGCAACCACTTAGAAGAACTTTTGACAACAAGAGAGTTCGTTATCGTAGAAACAGGTAGACGCTGAATAGTGAGAGGCAAGGGGACTCACTTTAATTCAGCACCCCGGATAGTGAGAGGCAAGGGGACTCACTTTAATCCAGCACTCCAAAAGGGAACAGAAATCTACTACGTCCACGCCGTTGTTCCTGGGTTACGCTAAGAATAGAATTAAATCATGAATATATATCGGATACTTCTGATCGATAAAGCATTTGAATTTCTAATATAAGAGCTAAGAGTAACTTCAAACTAGTTTGATAAACATGTCATTTACTGTAAATCGTCAAATTTTCTTCATACATCTTGATTTTATACAAAATTGAAACCCCCCATTAAGGATGGTTAGGGGGTGGTATTGAGTAAAAGAGGCATCAAATTCACTTTTTGTGGTCATTTTCGGTTCCAGCATCCCAAAAAACGTAGAAATATACATCTATCTTGATTTTATAGAAAAATTTAAATTTTCACCCCCTGTAAGGGGTATTAGGGGGTGATAGTGGTCATAAATTTATTTTTAGTTATCAGTTTCGGTTTCAGCATCCCAAGAAACGTAGAAATACACATTTGTCTTGATTTTATAGAAAAAAATGAAATTTTCACCCCCTGTTAGGGATGGTAGGGGGTGATAGTGGTCATGAATTTATTTTTAGTTATCATTTTCGGTTTCAGCATCCCAAAAAACGTAGAAAGACACATCTATCTTGATTTTTTACAAAAATTTTAATTTTCACCCCTTAAGAGGTAGTAAGGGGGTGCTAGCGGCAAAACGGGCATTTAAAATTAGTTTTTATTGTCATATTCGGTTTTAGCGATCCCAAAAACCTAGGAATAATGGGGTCTCCCCTCTGGTTCATGACGTTTTTTTTTTTTTGTGTGCCTGTGTAATTATACTGAACAAGAATACTATGACAGTTATTATAATCCAGACCCTTATATTAATAATACTATCACTTATGAAATGAATAACGACGAAATAGTTAAAGAAAGTGAACCCCTATCAGATACTAGTTGTACAAATCAGGATTTTCGTTTAGACCTAAAATCACCAAAACCAAGATAGAGTTAAATTTACAGACACAAAGACAACTTCCATATATTCAAATAAAAAATCCCCCCCTTAAACTTTTAATAGACACTGGTGCAAACCAATCATTCATTAGTCCCAATGCTGTTGAAAAATATTTCTCTAATTTTCCTTTAAATTACGACCCTTTTGAAGTTACGAATGTACATACAACAAGTAGAAACGAATATTCTATAACATTACCTTGTTTTAAAGAATTTACAGACCCAGAGAATATTAAACTCTTTATCTATAAGTTTCACGACTATTTTGACGGACTAATAGGATTAGATTTATTAACGAAATGGGAAGCAAAAATTGATTTAAAGGACAGAAATCTATTAACTCGTACAGGCTCAAATCCTATTAGGATGTATAACTCTTGTAACCTAAATTTTTACGAGGATATAATACCGGCTAGAACCTCAAAATTAATTCGTATCCCCATAAACTCTCAGGACGGAGAAGTTTTTATTAAGGAACAATTAATTGGCAATTGTATTTTACACGAATGTATAACTAACGTGACTTGTAACCGTGGATACGTAGAAGTTGAGAATCCGACACCAAATGACGTAATACTATCGCTAGACCAACTGACTAATGCCGACTTATTTAATATTGAGTACGAATGCACTCAATATAAGACACACGGACAGGACGTCACATCACGATTACGAACTAATCATTTAAATAAGGAAGAAAAAGCCAACCTTATACAGCTTTGTTCCAAATATTCTGACGTTTTTTATATTGAAGGCGAATATTTGACGTTTACCAACAAAATTAAACACCGTATTAAGACCACCGACGAGGTCCCTGTACATAGTAAAAGTTATCGTTACCCCTTTGTACATCGCCAAGAGGTCAGGGACCAAATAACGAAAATGTTGGAACAGGGTATTATAAGACCATCCGTTTCTGCTTGGAGTTCACCGATCTGGGTCGTGCCGAAAAAGATCGATGCTTCAGGTAAGCAAAAATGGCGTTTAGTAGTTGACTATCGTAAGTTAAATGAAAAGACTATAGACGACAAGTACCCAATCCCTAACGTTAACGACGTACTTGACAAATTAGGGAAGTGTCATTACTTTACAACCCTCGACTTAGCAAGTGGATTTTACCAGGTAGAAATGGACCCACAGGACATTTGTAAGACAGGATTCAATGTAGAGCATGGCCATTTTGAATTCCTCCGTATGCCCATGGGACTTAAAAATTCACCATCGACTTTCCAAAGAGTTATGGACAATGTTCTACGAGGCTTACAAAACGAAATATGCCTTGTGTATTTAGATGATATAATAGTTTTTAGCACATCCCTGCAAGAACACATCAACAATCTAGAAAAAGTATTCCAAAGACTTCGTGAATCCAATTTTAAAATTCAATTAGATAAATCCGAATTTTTAAAACTTGAAACATCTTACCTTGGACATATAATTAGTAAAGACGGTATAAAACCAAACCCTGACAAAATTTCAGCCATTAAAAAATATCCTATCCCCCAGACAGCTAAACAAATAAAACAATTTTTAGGCTTTCTCGGTTATTACCGAAAATTTATTCCAGATTTTGCCCGCATAACTAAACCTTTGACTCAATGTTTAAAAAAAGGTAAAAAGATTACATTCGATAATGAATATACCTCTTGTTTTGAGAAATGTAAGACCCTTTTAACCAACGACCCCATTTTACAATATCCAGATTTTACTAAAGAATTTAATTTGACAACTGATGCTTCAAATTTAGCTATTGGAGCCATTTTATCCCAAGGTCCTATAGGATCTGACCGACCAGTATGTTATGCATCCCGTACCCTAAATGACAGTGAAATTAATTACAGCACAATCGAAAAAGAACTTTTAGCCATAGTATGGGCTACAAAATATTTTAGACCATACCTATTCGGACGAAAATTTAAAATACTGACAGACCATAAACCTTTACAGTGGTTAATGAATATGAAAGAACCAAGTTCTCGACTCACTAGATGGCGACTTGGACTAAGGGAATATGACTTTACAGTAGTATATAAAAAAGGTAAAATGAACACAAACGCAGACGCCCTATCGAGAGTTGAAATCCATAACGACGAAACTAAGACCCTTATTGAAGAAATTGACGAATTGAACTCTTTACTAGGAAACCCCTCTGACTGTGTACCACCTATAACAAATTCTTCAACTGACACCGTTTATACAGACAAAGAGAACCCTATATTAAATATACCAATTACTGACGACCCTCTCAATAGATTTACTAGACAATTATGTTTCACAGTCGTTAGTGATACTAAACGAAAAACGACAGTTACTAAGCCATTCGATACCCATACACGAACTTCTATACAAGTGTTAGAATCCAAATTAGAGGAAGATGTAGTTAATGCCATAAAAGAATACGTGAACCCAAAAATTAAAAGCGGTATTCTCATAAATCCACCCCTTGCTATGTATTCAATAATTCCCATTATTCAAGATAAATTTAAAAGTTCTGCTATGAATCTTGTTTTAGTAAAATTCGAAAATGAAAATGTAAAAGAATATCTACAACAACAAGAAATTATTAATCATTATCATAATGGAAAAACAAACCACCGCGGAATAAATGAATGCTATTTAGCGTTATCCCGAAAATACTATTGGCCAAAAATGAAAGAAAAATTTTTTAAATTTATTAATGAATGTACGTTATGTGGTATGGCTAAATATGACAGAAATCCTATTAGACCCCAATTTAACATTGTACCGCCAGCTAACAAACCCTTTGAAATTATCCATATAGATTTACTGACTATACATAGTGAAAAGTATATAACTTTTATAGACGTCTTCACAAAGTATGGTCAAGCGTATCATTTACGAGATGGAACAGCTGTTAGTATCATACAGGCATTATTAAAATATTTTACCCATCATGGTGTACCCCTAACTATAATAACCGATAACGGAACGGAATTCACAAATCAATTATTTTCAGAATTTACAAGATTACACAAAATTAACCACCATAAAATTTTAGCTCACTCACGTTTTCACTCAACGATATTAGAACATTATCGACTCTTAAAACTACAAAACACAGACGAACCTCTTATCAATCTTATGCCATATGCCCTCATAGCTTATAATAGTACAATACACAGCTTTACTAGATGTAGGCCTTTTGATCTATTAAATGGACACTTTGACCCACGAGACTGTCATGATTTGGACTTTACTCAACATTTATTACAGCAATACATGATAAATCATAAAGAAAGCATGCAAAAAGTATACGAAATTATTAATAGCACTTCCTTGGAAAAGCGTGCTGCTTTGATAAATAATAGAAATAAAAATCGCGAACCAGAAATTGTATATGCACCCGAACAACAAATTTTTATTAGGAACCCTCTGGCAAGTCGTCAAAAAACCGCACCTAGATATACTCAAGACAAAGTTATAGCTGACCTACCAATCCATATATATACTTCCAAAAAACGTGGTCCTGTAGCTAAATCCCGATTGAAACGAGTACCTAAAGGATCCAACTTGTTACAGGATAATACTAGTTCTGCTGACAATCCACGTGACGAACCCCCTAGAGATAAAACTTGAAAGCTTGGATGATGGACCTGGACTATTACCATACAAACTTGGACTGATCAGACTTACGACTCATTACCATTCTTTTCTATAATACATCAAACTCGACTCCATAGAAGATAAAATAGAACTTTTAATGACTCAATTAAATAATCTCAAAACTCTTTTTAGTAATGAAACATATTTACTCTTTGAACTGCAAATAAATTATCTTACTGAAAAGCTTTTCAAAGTTTCAGATCAATTAGGATCTTTTGAACCAAATCGTGTTAAAAGAGGTCTTGTAGATGGTTTTGGTTCTGTTATAAAGTATATAACAGGAAATTTAGATTATAAAGATGCGTTAAGATATAATAATGCAATAAAAATGTTAGAAAATAATAAAAATAAGATAGCTTCCGAGTTTAACAATCACATAAGTTTAAATAAAGATTGGATGGCAAAACAAAGTGAAGTAATAAATCAATTAGTTAAAAATCAAGTCAAAATTAACAATACTCTGCAGATTATTCTAAATGCGAGTGCAGATAAGGATAATATTTTATTGAAATATGTAAAATTTGCCCAACTTTTAGTAATCATTGGAGAAAATATAGAAGACCTTATGTCTGAATTAATAAAAATAGAGAATATTTTAGCTTTTACTCATACTTCAAGTATGCATCATTCTATGATAGAGATAAGTACTTTAAAATTAATGATAGAAAAATTAAGGAAAATTTATATTAAGGATCAAATTATAGATTTAGAATTGAGAGAATACTATAGTATTATAAAGCCGGCATGCTATTATACAGAAAAGCAAATAGTAATAGTTTTTAAATTTCCAATAGTCTCTGCAGATATCTATAATCTCTATAAACTCTCTATTGTTCCTAATAAAATCCAAAATGTCCTCATACCCCCGTATCCTTTCATTGCAATTAACGAGAATTCGTTCTTGTACATGGAGGCAGAATGCCCGAAGCTTAAAAACTGGTACCTTTGTGAAATGGAAGTGAATCAACGTATTCATACAGAACCTGACTGCGTGCAGCAGCTTATTTCTCATCAAGTCCTGAAGGAATACTGCAAGCATACAACAGTTACCCTAGCAAAAGAAGCAATGGAAAAACTAGATGATCAACATTATGTATTTTCTTTCCCTCGTGTCACCAAAGTGTAACTATCCTGTGAAAAAGAAGAATTTACATCACTCCAGGGTAGCTTCTTAATTATCATCCCCGTGAAATGCTACATAAAAACCGCCGAATTCACTATTCTGAATAATAGTGATGAAACAAAAGGACAACCATTAAAATTGATGCAAATACCATTTAATCCTACGAATCATATTGAGATTCCTACTCATCTCAACCTAAATTCGATAAACTTACAAGAACTTCATGGTATTCAAGATAAAATAATCAAAGAAAACCCCTTACAACTAGAGAAATTTAATCGTCATACAATCTACCATACTACAATACCGTTTTACGTCTTCATATTGAGTGCAAGTGCACTTATAATTGTGTTTGGATATCATCGCTACAAGCTACGAAAAACCAAGGAACCTAAAAAAATTACTACTTCATCTACTTCAAATGACAATATTGGTGAACAATTGGAAGAAGAAGGGACGCCAACACACAGTAAGAAGATGCCAGCAACATTTTATCTCAACGTTCTAAAATAGTTGCTGATCTGAGGATGGAGGAGTTACGTATACATACTCCAGGAGGATCGCTGACTGGAATTTACTTCCATGTGAACAAAATGTGTTTTGCGTCATCGCGACGGAATGCATACTTGCATTTTAATTAGAATATAAGTTTAATTAATGTAATAATTAAATTCATTATTTTTTGTACTTACATCGAGTAGGTCATACTTTGTATTAGTTTATAAGTTCTTTATTTTAATTAAAGTTAGTTTTAAATCAGTTTTGGTTTTTTTTCGACTCTGCGTCTGTAGCTAACGTAATTTGTTTCCTTCATTGTTTTTCTTTTTTCTGTTAACATTGTTGGCTTACTGGTAGATAATTCCTTAGTATTAAGTCCGCCAATTATACGAGTATATACTTTTGTTAAAAAAAAAATTAATAAAGCAATAAATTAATAAACCTGCCAACTACATCATTATTCTTGGAGAATTAAATTTTTTATTACTATAATTGCAAAGAACTCTCTGGTATAGGCATATTAAAGCTGATATTCCCGGGTTCAATTCCCTGTTACAAACATATTTATATGGTATGATAAATGTTTATATTTGTTAACATTTACAGATGGTGATGATTTCTAATCATAGAAAGAACACATGGAACAGTCCATATAATTATATAATAAGAAAATAGATTTTCATTTAGCTTAGTATTTTAGTACAATTTAATATTATTATAAGATTAGATAAGATATTGTAATTTAAATAAAAAACAGTGAAAATCTTTTAGATTTTACTGCTTTAAACAATAATTTAATAAAGAAATGATTAGAATTCTCGTAACTCGTTTTGATAGTTCATTAATAACGTGAGACTCAAAAGGATTTTCACGAAATATCACAAGAGATGGAATAGTGAGTAAATTTTAGAAGATTTTAATTATTATTGTGGTGTCAGAGAAAACACAATCTGCGATCTTAATAAGTCAGAAAAATAAAATATAAATTAAATAAGATACTTTGTTTCAAACAATATACGTAATTTGTTTAGGGAAGGACCCCTCTCTTCCTAGTTGAAACTTAAGAGGGTTAAAAAGTTGTTTAAGTCACGTGGTTAACAACCCCTCACTTACAGTTACTGGAGAAAGACAAATATAGGTATGTTATATAGTTTTGGGTAGACCTCGAAGAATTCGGTCTGCCCATTCATTTGTACCCGAGTATCGAATTTTGGAAAAATTTCTTCACAGGAGGTCTTGTTATGATCCTCTGAGTCCGAAATGACCATTGGTCAAAAAGTTTATATATATATATATATATATATATATGCGTGCGTGCGTCCAGATTCGACTTTTGTTAGCACGATAGCAGCCGCAGTTTCACTTGGATCGCTTTCAAACTTTGCACAAAAATCAACCATCCAAAAATAAAGGTCAAGTTCGTTAACCAGAGAAATCCGGCCACAGAGAGCGCTAAGACCTCACTTTTTCTGATTTCAGTTTTTCGACAATAACTTTTTCCCTATACAAAGAAGATCATTTGCGTTTATATCGTATGATATCTTTGATAAATACCTGTAACTAATGTAGATAAACCGAAAACCTAACTTCAATAACTTAGGGGTGGGGGTAAAAAAACCGAATATTTTTGGAAAAAAATTCATAACTTTTTTTTAGTAAACATTCTTACATTACAAGTATTTTTAATAGAAAGGTTATTTTTTACTCTAAATTTAAGTATCAAAAGTTTTTCCGTAAGAGGTACCGTTTCCGAGAAAAAAATAAAAAACACTTTTAGCTTGAAAATTTAAGATAGGTAAAACCACGACAACTTTTTTCTGGTAAATATTCCCTCCTCGCAAATATTTTTAATAGAAAGGTTATTTTTTACTCTAAGTTTAAGTACCAAAAGTATTTCCAAAAAATATACCTTTTCCGAGAAAAAAAATAAAAACTGCTTTTTTCTTGAAAATTTTTGATGTAAACAACGGCATCATGTGTTATTCCTAGGTAGTGAGTTATATTTTAAACAAGTTACACACGAGGTCTACCCACGCGTGTCCCCCTGCGGGCACGGATTTTTTTACGTTTAAATTATCAACAAACTGATATTGCAATTAATTTAACTTGATTCGGTTTGTTTAAGTAAATACAGTGTACAAAAATTTTATATGTAGACATATTTTGTTCACAAATTACCACATTTATATTGTTATATAAATGTGGTAATTTGTGTAATAATTATTATAAATAACATAACTTAGAAAATATTCTATTAATATTTTTGTTTTGAATAACTTCCAGTGTATTTTTGATGTTTGTCATTTTAATACACAAAAAATAATAGCTCTTTATAATGAAAATATTATACAAACAGACAAAAAAATATTTTGTGAATATATATTATATTTTATTTTTAATTAATTGTTTCTGAGTATATATTTTTCTGGGTAAGTATGGATTACCTGTGGCAAGCTGCATATGAAAGCCACAAGCCACGCAAACCAGAGCATGGTTTTACTTCTCTTTCTCGCAACAGCCAAGCGAAGGGGATGGAGAACCGCGAAATATCTAAAAGAAATATATTAAGCACATAAAAGTATTTCAATTGTTACATATATAACATATTTAATTGCAATTTGCGGTCACATTTTCTTGTTACTTACTTCTTTATATGTTTTATTTTGTTTGTATTTTATTATGATAATTTAATAAATAAAATAACACATACCTGTCCAAGGAGATGCAGACTAGAACGTTTGAAGACAGATACAGACCAAACGCTCGCAATACTAAGAAGAACTTGCAGGCAAAGTTTCCTGCGAGCCAGGCATTGGTCGTCCGCCATCCAATCTGAGAACAACACGAACTGGAAACACTTGTCCCTCGTCAAGTAGCAAAAAGGAGTGCTAATATTTGAACATGAATGTCATTTCTTTCTATATTTTCTCTAGTTCTTTTAAATATTTATTTTAGAGGTATACTTAGGTATACAAAAACCCTTTCCAATTGAAATAGTATCAAATTTCGTGCTGTGAGCCAATTCCCCGGCTAATTGATACTTAATTAATCTATCTTTTGTGCATTTTAAATAAATATTTGTTTTTCTTCGCTTCATTTAATATTTGTATCACATGTGCAATAAAAAGATTAAAAATTAATATCGCCTTATTTGGAGTTAGGTTATTTCGACATTTTTGAAGGAGCTGTGAGGGCCTGCTAAGGGATAAGAAAAAGGGAGACATATAATGATATCCATATCATTCTACTCCACATATCAGTAAGATTGAAATCCTACCAACACGCTTTCATATGTTGGTGGGATCAATTTTATGAAGGGTTGAGGTTAAGCCTAACAAAATTTGCATTTGTTTGGCTTCAATCGAAACATATATTTTACATATTGGCAGATTGAAGGACCAGTAATTATTTGGAGGGTAAGGGTTTGGGTATATTTCGGCAAGCGGGTCGTATCATGAGGACAAAGATATGACTAGATATTGTGTTTAGTTTTGAAATATACATTACATTTATTTGGGTGAAACCTTTTTATCTTAAAGTATTTTAATTCGTTTTTGTTTTTATCAATGCCTATATTTATATTGGTATATAATTGCCTCAAGTGTTGTTATCGAAGAGTACAGTTCTCGTCTTGCTTAGCTCGGCCTTGTTGACTTAGACTGTAAAGATTACTTCAGTCTAAGCTTTAAACTCTAAAGCTGGGTTTACACTTTGACATTCTAATTTAGCTATAATTCTGTGCATAATATTTACTTACTTGAACTGTTTGATATATTGTTTTTTAATGGAGAAGATTTTTGTGCTTATTTTCTTGTAATTATTCACTTGCTACTACAGCTTCTATGGAATTTATAGACATCTAGAAACTCATAATATTTCCTTGTACTTGACTATATGACAGTAGGTTGTTGTATGACAATATGTTGATATGTATGTTGTATGACTGTCTGACTATGTTCGGTGTGAGTGACTAGGTCATACTTGTAATTATTCAGTTTAATAGCAATGAGATCAACCTTTTACTGAATCATTATAAGAAAGGTCAAGTCCGCTTTCTTCACCCTCCTTTTCTAGTCTCTTTCATCCTTCCTCATTATTTAATTTTACAGATATCTTTGGACTATCGTTCTTAGGTAGTGTGCTGCAATTTTCCAATGATCCCAACAAAAAATATGATAAGGAATGACGACCTACAATAATTGTTCCAACTGCAAAAATACATTTCGTATGTTTGTTACCATATCTTCTATTTTTTTCTTAAGGATGGAAACCTCCTTATGTTGAGAGTGTTCGTTGTAGATGATGACCACTTATTATTAAGTCTTCGTTTTCAATTTATATTATAAACATAATTGAAAAGATAAGTAAATGAAAATATTTTATTATTCTGAACATTTTAAATTGAAGTGAAGTGAAGTGAAGTGAAGATCACTGAAGTGTTTGATTCCAAATATAAAATGCTTTTTAAGAATAATTTTATTTACTTAATTGTTTTAATAATTTTAATTTTAAATATTATTTTTAGTAGATATTTTGTATAAAAATTCCCCTGTCTATATATAAAGTAATAAAGTTAAATCATTCTAAATGTTAAACGTCTAATGATTTTTAATAAAAAGAAATTGAAATATGAATTTATATAAAATATTTGTTAATTTATTTAAGTAATGAAATTATATTCTAGATTTTAATGAAATTTAAACATAATTAATAAATAGTCTGTAACTACGAGTATATTAAGAATCAATTTTAAAATATTTTTATAATACTTTAAAGTTGCTTTTTAATATTGCAGTAATTGTTTTTATATGATATATTTCGATAAAAAATGCTATTCGGTTGTACTGGAGCTACAAAAAGTTTCTGAAATATCTGAGTAAAAGCTTTAAAATCTTAATGGATTTCTATTTGAAACTGCAGAACCTGATATAATTGCTCTTTGACATCTTTCAGCACTTACTCGTATATTAAGGCTGTAAATTCTGATAAAAACATTTTTTTTACAAAATCAGGTATATAAAGCATAGCGCCAGTGACAGAAAAAATTAGAGGTAGCCGTCTGTCATGGTATGGGCATGTGATGAAGAGGGACGCAAGGCACGTGACCAAAAGAGTGCTAGGTATGGTAGTGGAGGGATGGACAGGTAGAGGACGGCCGAAGAAAAGATGGATGGATTGCGTGAAAGACGATATGGAGAAGAAGGGAGTGTGCACCTCTGTGCACACTCCATGACGACTTCATGACGAGTAACAGGAGAGTATGGAAGGAAAAAAAATACTGTGCTGACCCCAAAATGGGATAAGGGCAGGAAGATGATGATGAGGTATATAAAGCGTATCTGGTGTCGTTTTTGTTAGGAAAATATCTTTGTATATCTTGTAATAGGTAAATCTAAATTTCTCGAATAACTTTGACTTGTGTGTGGTTCGCATGTGTGGTTCTTTAATTCTCAATTCCATCTCATAAAAATTATGATTAATTTCGAAATTCACAAGTGTCAAAGTCACAAAGATGCTATTTGTTTTTTATTTGTTATTTTGCTTTATATAATCCGAAACAATATTTAAAATATAGATATGTAATATATAATAGTAAATAACATATGTATATATATATATATATATATATATATATATATATATATATATATATATATATACATATATATCTTCCAAATATAGATTTTGAGTCTACATAAATTTGTGTGATATCCAGGTAATACAATCGTAAATCATAAAATGTGAGTTAATTATTGTGAAGGTAAGCTCAACACGTCAAAGTTCGCAAACAAGAAACCTAACAAATAATTTATCAAAGCTTGATCCCAATATATTATATTTAGTGCCAGAATGAATATAAATAAACAAAATTATATTCCACTGTACTTTTCCCTGTTATATAATGCCTTTTTTAAAGATTAAATTGTTTTATTGAATATTCAACAAATTCTTTAGAATATTTTCTTAGAAAATCATGTGCTGAAAAAAAAAGTAGTAAAAGGATTTTTTTTGTGAATTTTTACTTTTTTTAAATGATTTACTTATTTATTTTATAATCAAGATAATGACCTTGAAACAACTTTGAAGCGTCAAGTATGTCTATTCATCTGCTGGTCTACTGGTCTACTGGTCTACTGGTCTACTGGTCTACTGGTCTACTGGTCTACTGGTCTACTGGTCTACTGTATAATGGTTTATTGCTTTGAACTTGTGCATGTGTGTTTATATCAGAATAATGTTCTTTAAAAGACATGTCCCAAAAGCCATTAAAAGTCTTGAGATAAAAGCTAAGACTTAAGTTGTTACATTTACTTAAACAATGGAGGACATTGTTTAAGTAAATGTATGCGTGTGTGTGTAAAATGTGTGTCATCATTACTGCCTCAAGTTGAAAAGGTCCTCTTTTAAGTAGTCTTTTTATACTGTCTTTTTATACTGTTATATAACTGACATACCAAAAGAATGGACACACCGAAAAATAATACAAAAATTTATTCAAAATTCATTTATTTATAAAAAATATTTAGTTTTGTACATACACAAGTAATGTCACAAATGTATTTTGATTAGAAAATTTACATATTGTTATAATTTACTCCACATATTTATTATAATAAATGTATAAATCAAGATATTTATACAATAATTTAATAATAAATACCGTTTCTAATATACATACATACAACGTTTTCTTTGGTACTTAGTCCCAATAACTCCATGTTCCCCATATCAGGTTAAAAAATAAAGATAGATATCATCTTAATTTGGCAGAGAGTTGAATTGAATATTAGGAAGGTTAATGTGCTTAAAATCAATCAATCAATCAATCAACCAAATTTTCTCTTACCTATGTTAAACAAATCTATGAATACAAACTAAAATACATTTAGACATTATTTATTTACACATATTAATATTAAAACCTATCTATCGCCTGTATTGTATTGTCATGTTTTCTCGCTGGTTGTATGTTATTTTCGATCCAGATCGGAACGGGTTCAGAATTCCCGCTCGGGATAAGCGAAGTCTCTTGAAAAGCCACCGTATACTGACGCTTACTGAGCACGTACTTCTGTTAAGATAAATAAGAATATATATAAACTTCATATGGTGGTATTCTGTCGCAATAATATATTTTTTTATTTAATAAAAAATATTTCCTCCTCATTGTAAATTACTTTTATCTTATCTTATCTTATAAGTTAATGATTCAAAATAATACTTTTTAATAATAATACAAATAATAATAATACTTTGCAATAAAAATGAAATGTCTGATAAAATGCACTTACATTTCCTTGAAGAACGGTTGTTTTGGTCGGCGCTTTACACCCATAATTATCTGGACAAGATAATGTAGCTGCAATAACACACATATATAAATTTAAATGATCTAAGAATATAAAACTTGCAGTAAATTAATAATACCCACCGTTACCCTTAGCGACGTTGTCATGAACGCAGAACACCTTCCTCATATTCTGATTGATCATATCCATATCCAAAGTATACGAGCCGTACACGAGGGGATCCATGCAGGAATTTGATACCGCCATGATGAAGAACAGATCCTGGACTCTACCGGACACGTGGACTGCGGACTCACGATCGAACATGTACCTGGATTTGGGAGAGATGTTTTACTATCCAGATTTTAAGACAGTTTTGTGCGTTCCAGGTGAAATGGGTCTCCTCCCCCTGTAACAGACTCAGTACTCTTCTATGCCAAAAGTTGTTAAGGCAATTTTTCTTACACCAATACATATGTCGAAAATAACTGAATGATTTAATTCAAGAGTCGAGTAGAATATTATAACATAATATAATTATTTTGTACTATTTTTATATAATTAAAGTCTAGTCATCTCTTTTGTGATATTTACAATTTGATTTAGGACACTTTAGTGTTAGGGTGAAGGGCTTTTTATAATGTTCATGTAATGTTGTCTATGTACTCGGCAAGAATCATGCGTTAGTGTTAGGGTAAAGGGCTTTTTATAATGTTAATGTAATGTTGTCAATGTTGGGTACTTGGCAAGAATCCTCCGTAGTTGTAAGGCTTTAATAGGATAATAGAATAGATATTGTGAATATCATTATTACTATGACTTAGTATTTTATGTAATAGCTTTGTGTATAAAAATAGCAAAGTGAATAAATAAAATAACTTAATGTAAAGGTAACCGCTTAAACCATATTTTCAAAATTAAATGCTTCTTTAAATCACTCACTTTGGTAAATACCATTTTTCTAAAGAGTAACATTTTAAAATGTTAACCCTTAATGATTTGTTTCAAAATGCTTCCTCTCAAAACGAATTTGGTGAATTTGAGCAAAGGAAAATTCCTATATAATTGGTTCCGGGATTTAGGTTAAACTTTTTAAACTTGTACGCATTTTAAATAATAATATATACACTCACAGTCACAATTAACCGCCCACCTTGTATTTCCGTCAATTTATAGAAATCGACAAATTTAGACCACATTTTATGAGAGGTACATTGAAAGCTACCCTTAAGGTCTTGAAAGAAAACAAAATTCTTCAAAAAAGGGGTTTTGTTAAACGGTAAATTGCAAAACTTGATTTTAGGAAAATTTTCGACCAAAATTTAACAATTTCAATTTTGAAAAAAGTGTTCTAATTAAAAAGAAAATTTAAAATTAATAATGCGTGTTGCCTCTACAGCTTCCAACGACTTCTTGGAGCCGGTTTGACATTCCACCCATGATATCTTGGATATCCAATAGGGGTATATTGTGCCACTCCTCTACCACAGCCGTCTTGAGCTCTCCTAGTGTCATAGGTGCTGGTTCTCTTGCTAGGACACGTCTTTTGAGGTTGTCCAAAATGTGCTCAATTGGGTTAAGATCGGGACTGCGTGCCGGTCATGGTAAAACTTGAATACCGACCTCATTAAGGTACTCTATGACGGACCTTGCTGTATGGCAACGTGCAATATCACGCATTAATCTAAACTGTCACCAATGAATGGTGCAAAAGGTATGACATGGGTCTTGTAGGACTTTTTCCACGTATCTTTGAGCCTATATCGAACACAACAAGGTCAGTACGAGCCTCATAAGAGATAGCTCCTCAAACCATTACGGATCCTTCCTGGTAACCCACTGTTTCGATTATAGGGCATGGAGCAAACCTTTCATTTTGGCACCTGTAGACACGCTGACGTCCATCTGGAGCTCTTAGGACTATTCTGATCTCATCTGAGAACATTACGCCCTTCCATTACCAAACAAACCAGTTAGCATATTCTCGAGCAAAAGCAAGTCTAGCTCTACAGTATTGTGGGAGCAGTTGTGGGGCAGGAGCTGAACGAAAAGCACTCAGATTCCTTTGTGCACGTCTTCTCCTAATTGTTCGTTCACTCACACTGACATTTCTCACCTTAAAAAGACGCATACGAACCTCAGTAGCCGTATAAAAGCGATTTCTCAACACGTTGCTGATAACGAAGCGGTCATCTAGAGCTGAAGTGTATCGATATCCGCCTTGGCCTGGCCTGAGCTTGTTTGAGCCTGTCTCCCGAAATTGTCTGTTGGCATGCCGTACCGTAGTTCGAGGTATACCGAGTGTACGGACGATGCAACGTTGGCTCTACCCAGCGTCCGATAAAGCCATTGCCCCAGCTGCACCAGTTGCATCGAGTGGCATTTTTTACAGATAAAAACAATAAGCAAACACTGGAAACTCAAAGTAAACAATATTTACTATGGTACAAAATAACTGGAAATGTTAACACGGGAACACAACGGCAACAATGTCAAATAACGACTAAATTCCAAAAACCTGTCGGTGACACAAAATTAGGAAACAAATTATGAGTATAAGTGTTTAATTTATTGCTAGAGTAGCCACTTGACAAAAAACAAAACAGTTGATAACCCATAATAAAGGTAAACAAACAGGACGACGAATAGTAAAGGTGGGCGGTTAAATGTGCCGGTGAGTGTATATATATATATATATATATATATATATATATATATATATATATATATATATATTTTAAACAATTTTGGAAAATAGCGACCATAATCGATAAGAAATTGTAATTTTTTTCACTTATATTCTTATAAAAGTAATAGAACGATTTATTAATTTTAGTAGACTTATTATATTTTTATTGTCGTATGTAATTGAAAATTGTTAAAAAATTGGATTCCGTCCCATATACAAAAATACTAAAAAGTCTAAAGGTGATATTGAAATAAGTTATTGATGTTAAATGTGACCTGAAATAAGTCGAAATTCAATATTCCTGAAATTGCTAATGTGTTGAAGATATGCAAAAAATGTGTTTTATTTATTTATAATTTGGCTTTGGATTTATATTGTGATACTTGTAACATTTTACTAATAAATGAAAATATATGATGATTTAATAATATAATTTCAATTTTTAGGAAATTATTGTTTACTTTTTTTCCATTTAAATAATAAGTCATATACCGAGCGAACGAATCCTGGGCACAGCTGGTATATGAATAAGTTATGATTTATTTTTACACACAATGATTCAGACTGACACAATGACAGAACATTAAAGGGGAAAGTGTTTGTGGATATTACATCAAAAATTCATTGAATAACTTTGCATAACGTCAAACCTGCTATTGGGATAAGACGAGATTATATTCTAACAAAAACCTTTAATCTGCTCACATCCGACACGGGAGCATTATAAGAAAATATTATATTTTTGGTCTTTTTAACCTTTTATAATATTTTGAATGAACGAAAATTGTTGGGTATTCTTATACTGTGATACGCGACTGCGTCCGTGCATGTATCTTCTGTCAGAATAAAACTATTGTATTGTATAACAATATTGTATAACAATAACTATAACAGAAATAAAAATTGTTAGGAGAAAATATTTTTTTCTGTTTTTCATATGTGTATGATCAAAAAGTACTAAAAACAGCCTCAGTCCTATATTACAACTCATTTTGAAAATTATGTATATAAAAGGAAAAAAATAAATGTTATATAATGTTATATAATGTTATATATGGGCTATTCATTGTTAGAAGAAATAGAATAGAAGAAATACTGTTTAATTATTTCTTCTTAGATTTTGATTGTAACAAACACGCCGTTTTATTATATTATGAACAAAGTTGCGTTCACCACTAGTTTAATATATCAAAGTTAATGAAATTCTAATATGTAGTGTATAGTAAATAAGTTATTGATAAAGTAAATATCGGTCGAGACGTGGCCATGTTAACAAAATACTTTGAATTTTCAGGCATCTTTTGTGGTTTGATCGGAAATTCTGTTTAAGTATTCTGACTTCATCCTCTTTTAAAGTATATTTGTAAAGAAAATAAATCACATTCCTACATATTAAT
This sequence comes from Melinaea menophilus ssp. n. AW-2005, assembly GCA_918358695.1. Lineage (NCBI taxonomy): Eukaryota > Metazoa > Arthropoda > Insecta > Lepidoptera > Nymphalidae > Melinaea > Melinaea menophilus. The sequence goes on along the minus strand of OU911040.1, from coordinate 10,354,147 downwards.
ATATTTTAATAATAAAACTCATACGATCCTCTTGAAAATATTTGATTATTTAAATATAATATCGTATTTGAATGCCTAGCAGACTTAGAGTGAGATTTCTTTTACTATTTTCCACATTCAGTAGAAACTTCATTAATAATAAATTGAGTTTGATTTTTGTGATTGATGAGCTTATTATATAAACTTATTATTATTATATATAGGTGGAGAATTTAATCGATCATTCAAAGTCTAAAATATAGATACATTAAAAGAACAGAAAGTAAGTAAAGAAACATAATGACGTTAGTTTCGAATTAGAAAATTTTAATTATACATTTTTGTATGTTTTATTTTATACCGTCACTAAAAAATTAACTAAAATAAGACAAAAAAACAGATAAATGTTAATTTAACTTCAAACTTGTGGCCTCGGAATTCATCTATCAAGTATCGATTTTTAAAAACATAACTTTTGTGGTGAAAAAACATTTTTCGGTTTATCGATATACTTTAAAATCAATTTACCAACCACAAATGTAAGTTTGTAAAGAAAAAAAAATGAGAAAATAGTGATCTAGACCTGTGTTATTAATCATACTATTATTAAATTATAAGTTTAATAACTTCAGTAATAGAGTTTATCCTTAACGAGTTATTTGATTATTATTTTCCACTCGATAACTCCGTATAAAATTCAACTCACAAAAAAGCCTTGACAGATAAACAGCTAACAAAATGATTTTCCTTTTTATAATGTGGGATTTTTCCGGATAAATTTTCATTATTTAACATTGAATTCTTTGTTATTATAATAAATTAATAAATACCAAACAATGTTTGTGATGGACTAGATCATGAATTTTAGATTTCTCTCATGAGTTGTCGCTGGGGTATAATTTTCTTGGAATTAGCTGAAATATTGGATTTATAACATTCACAGCTAATTAACCACCCAAATAGAAGTCAGCTTAATAAGCTACTGATTGCAAACATTTGAGAAATGATACATTTCTAAGTAATACATTGAATACGTTAATAAGGGGGATAAATACGTATTTAAATAAATTTATTAAAGATGTAGGACACAAGTGTATGTTTAATAATAAATTTAATCGATTATTGTTATTTTCAAATATAGATTTGATATTTTCTAATTATGAAAAACAAAAAACAAAGAAGCTTAATTAACAAGGATACAATACAAAATAATTGGAACTATAAATATAATAAAAAAGAAATTATTTAAAATGTGAATAAATTAATTTAAATTTTGATATAACGAATCTTAAACAAATATCAGAAAACAAAGCAAACAATTCAATTAATAAAAATCCGTGCCCTCAGAGGGACACGCGTGGGTATACCTCGTGTGTAACTCGTTTAAAATATAACTCACTACCTAAGAATAATACATGATGCCGTTGTTTACATCAAAAATTTTCAAGCAAAAAGCGGTTTTAATTTTTTTTCTCGGAAAAGGTATCTTTTTTGGAAATACTTTTGGTACCTAAATTTAGAGTAAAAAATAACCTTTCTATTAAAAATACTTGTGATGCAAGAATGTTTACCAGAAAAAAGTTATGATTTTTTTTCCAAAAATTTTCGGTTTTTTTACCCCCACCCCTAAGTTATTGAAGTTAGGTTTTCGGTTTATCTACATTAGTTATAGGTATTTATCAAAGACATCATATAATATGAACGCGATTGATTCCCTTTGTATAGGGACAAAGTTATGGTCGAAAAACTGAAATCAGAAAAAGTGAGGCCTTAGCGCCCCCTGTGACCGGATTTCTCTGGTTAACGAACTTGACCTTTATTTTTGGATAGTTGATTTTTGTGCAAAGTTTGAAAGCGATCCGAGCGAAACTGCGGCCGCTATCGTGCTGACAAAAGTCGAATCTGGACGCACGCACGCATATATATATATATATATATATATATATATAAATTATATATATATATATATATATATATATATATGCGTGCGCGCATATATATATATATATATATATATATATATAAATTATATATATATATATATATATATATATATATATATATATATATATATAAACTTTTTGACCAATGGTCATTTCGGACTCAGGCGGTCATAAGAAGACCTCCTGTGAAGAAATTTTTCCAAAATTCGAAAGTAGGGGACAAATGAATGGGCAGACCGAATTCTTCGAGGTCTACCCAAAAACGCTTACTTTTTCTTATGCCGCTACAAAGACGAGTAAACAGAAATGAAATTTAACAAAATATATAAATGAAAATATTCCAAATAATTGCTTAAGTACGAAATAATGAACACTCAAGTGAAAAATAAGTTATTAACTTGACTTTAATACACAATCATTATAATAATTAATCCATATAATAATTTATGTTACTTAGGGGAAAATATTTTGAATAAAATATTAGAAGCTTAATATCGTATTAATAATTTTTACTCTCCTAAAATATTTTTGATATATTTATACATACATGTTTTTAAGAACTGAATATCCGAAATATAGATTTGTATTTCGTACTTTTTTACTTATCACGGGTCACTTTAAGATATTTTATAATTTATTTTAAAAATATATTTTATTTTCCATTCTTTTATTATATTTCTCTCTATTATACTAATATGCCAAAGAGATTGAAAACTAAAACAAAGTATAAAGAATTCAAAATGGCGAACGCTTTCAAAATTCCTTTTATATTAACCCTTTGATATAATGTTATAAATAACTATCTTTAATAAGTAAATGAAACATATATTTTCAAATTAAATTTAAGTTAAGTCGTGATAAGTTAAACATAAAAGCGTTAAAATTATATTATAATTATGGCAGTTCCTTTTCAGGAGTTATCTAAGTCCCTATATGTACAAACTATGCTTCTACTAAAGATTATCTAAAGGAAAGCTGAATATAGTGAGAGTGAGAGAGAAAGAGAGAGGGAGAGAGAGAGAGAGAGAGAGAGAGAGGGGGAAGAAAAAGAGAGACAGGGAGAGAAAGAGAAATGGGGAGAGAGAGAAGGTGGGGGAGAGAGACAGGAAGAGAAGATATAAGTGTGAAAACTCTCTAAATTCAACGCAAAAGTGTGATTACAATGTAATGAAATGTATACCAAATTAATATTCCCCAATCAAAAATTAATTTCTACCTAAAAGGCTTCGTACAATCTATTTGGAGCAGTCAAAAACAGATTTTATTTTCAATCTTTAATTGGTAATTGGATTGATTGTTAATTTGTTTGTTTACCAAAGCGTCATTGTAGCGTAAGGGAGCCAGCAACACGCGAAGACGGTGACAATTGTGACAGTCATTCTTAGAGTGCGGCGTCGAGCTCTGGCTAGAGGTCGTTGATCAGATCTTCGTAGTTGAATGCGTCCAGTATCCGTTTGTAAGGATTTACCTACAATAACAAAAACTAATTTATACTTACTCATCTAAATTTCGACTCCCCGAAAGAAGAAAGAAAGGGCGAAATATGTAAAATGTACATCATAAAAACATAGAATTTGTATTTATGTTCATACGTTATAAATATTTAGCAAAAATATATATTTTTGGGGATACACGTACACGCACACGCACACGCTCACGCTCAAGCACACGCACACTCACACGCACACGCACACGCACACGCACACGCACACGCACACGCACACGCACACGCACACGCACACGCACACGCACACGCACACGCACACGCACACGCACACGCACACGCACACGCACACGCACACGCACACGCACACGCACACGCACACGCACACGCACACGCACACGCACACGCACACGCACACGCACACGCACACGCACACGCACACGCACACGCACACGCACACGCACACGCACACGCACACGCACACGCACACGCACACGCACACGCACACGCACACGCACACGCACACGCACACGCACACGCACACGCACACGCACACGCACACGCACACGCACACGCACACGCACACGCACACGCACACGCACACGCACACGCACACGCACACGCACACGCACACGCACACGCACACGCACACGCACACGCACACGCACACGCACACGCACACGCACACGCACACGCACACGCACACGCACACGCACACGCACACGCACACGCACACGCACACGCACACGCACACGCACACGCACACGCACACGCACACGCACACGCACACGCACACGCACACGCACACGCACACGCACACGCACACGCACACGCACACGCACACGCACACGCACACGCACACGCACACGCACACGCACACGCACACGCACACGCACACGCACACGCACACGCACACGCACACGCACACGCACACGCACACGCATACGCACACGTATACATATACATATTTAAGCTGTAAGTTTGACCAGTGATTATATTTCCTTTTAATTATTATATTTAACATTTTTGAAATTCCAATTTATCTGCGTAAATTAAGGATTTATTTTAACGTAAACAAATTCTGTGGCGGTGTTTATCCTTTGAACCCGCTCCTTACACGTCAAATTAGTACGACGTAATTAGAATTAATTCAACCGAAAAGTCCAATCATTATCAGTCCCTCTTTACCATGTTTATTCTCTCTCCGATATAGTTAAAAACAAATAAACATCACATTTTTATATTTAAATATCCCTTGAGGATATTTTTTTATGTTGAACCCGAAAAAATGCAATGTACATCTCTCTGTTTGTATGTTTTCTTAAATTTTATACTGACATCTTCCTTATATAAGTTGTTCACTTGAAATCGGATTTTTTTTACCTTTAATATGTTCTAGATATTTCCTTGGCAGGATATATCTTTAACCTTACCTGTCACTTCCTTTGAGTTTGTATGTATCTCGGAGAATATGCAGATGTAACAAACAGTGATAATGATAAGAGGTAAGAAGTACATCGCGAAGAGACACATCACGTTATACGCCAGTTCCTGATGAGGGCTGGAAAAGGCTTCGAAGGACACACACTGCTGGAACTCGGGAACCGTCGGGTGGTGCATTACACGGAAAACTAAACTCTGTAACAATAATCTAAGATCTGATTTTAAATAGCAACAGTATTAGAAAGAAATAACTAAAATAAAAATAATATAAATAACGGATTAGAAAATAGAAAAAAAACCATGTATGTATAAACGTGTAATATTTTGGCGTATTTTTCCATTAATACATTATTATTACAGTAATAGCCTGTTTTCTAAGATCACAGATCGTATAAATCTTCGAAAGATATCACCATTCCTTTGTAAAGATATTTGTATTCATTCATATGTATTTGTATTCTTTTCTTTGGCCAAAACTAATATGAAACTACGTAATACTGTCTGTTTGCCAACGGTCACTAACTCAGAACGAATTTGATTATATTGTACTGTATTATTAAGATAAATAGTGTTAACAGAATTAATGGAAAAATATTATAATATTAGAAATACCAAAATATTTATATTAATAAAATAGCTTTGAATATATTCTATATGTTAGAAGAATATGTTGTTTTATTAACTTCTTAAATTCAATTTATGCATTTCAGCATTGCATTCAACTTTAAAGTTTAATCGTCTCAAAGGCTGAAATAAGAAACGAATATACATCTTATAAAATAAAGGTCAATGACATTCATTATTTGTCTTAACAAGGACACATGGTAAATATAATAATGTACTTTTGTGAGTGAAATATCAGATTCAGTTTCAAATTTCTTGTGAAATTTTGTTACAGTATTGTTATAAAATATTGAAGTAGATATTAGGATTTTCAAGTTTTATATTTAATAAACTTTATATGTAGATTTTTGAAGTTTCATAACCTCCTAAAAATTGTGTCGTTTAAAAAAATTTGTTTTAATAGATGTATTTAGAAGAGATATTGATCTGACACTTACATACGAGTACCTACCTCTCATCTTCCCGAAAATATGATTGCTGCATTGCAGCATTTAACATCAGCAATCGACACGAGAGTTAAAATTTTTAATATGTTAATTAAAATACTATTAAAGTTTTAAGCTGTAAATTAAATCACAATAAAAGTTTTAAGCTGTAAATTAAACCACGCGAATTAAATCTGTTAAAAATATTATTGAAATTTGTACTATTTATTTTATTTTTTATTTTACTAACTTTATTGCATACATGTAAGATAACAAACAGTAAAAAAAATAGATAAAAAATAATACCAGCAAAGGGCGACCTTATCACTAAAGTGATTTCTTCCAGGCAACCTACACTTACAGACTTAAGCACTAATAGACGGGCTATTGCAATAAAAACACAAATACATAAATGTATTTATGTATACATATATATATATAAATATACAGATAACAAATAAACTTACAAACATATATATATCTATAACACATTACATACATACATACATACATACATATATACATACATAATATATAACAACACTACTATATGATAATTAAATGAATGCTATGATTTACAGCAAATAAAAAACTTTGAAGGACTAAAGTCATTATTGTAAAAATAATTGTTAAAATATTATACTAAACGTTCACGAAAGTAATCGCTAATTGAATAAAAATATATTGTGTTATAAAATTTTAAGCCTTACATTACTTTCTAAAAGCCGCAGACGTCTAAAAAGACGCAAAAACCTTTTAACCACTTTAAAGTACGAAATTACTGGAAAGTAATTTTATAAAGGAATTTATTTTTTATAAAAATCATGTATATTTTTCTTTCTTATAACTTCAAGCCTCTCAGACTAAAACATTTAGTGTTGCACTTAGAGTTTTTCTAAATTAAATAATATTTTTAAGGATGCCTCTCATATAAACTGGGAAATTTCGGACGGGACGGACATCAACACAAAAATATATATTGTAAACAAAAATATCTTGGGTTTCTTTGATAAACATGTGCCAATAAAACTGTCAAGATTAAACATTACCTGCTCCGTGGCTTACTGATGATGTGATTTCAGCAATGCGGAGACTGGACTGAGCTTTCCGTAAATTTATCCCTAATATATCCCTTCTCACCATACTATTTTTCTATCTAATTCGTTAGGAATAGCCACCCTGTTACACTTCGTCGTGCCTCCGATAAATATTTAAGAAGGGCATTTGTGAATATCTTCATTAGAGAACGCAGAGATTACTTTGAATATAATTTCAATAACTCTAAAAATTGAATATTTTTAACTATTTTTAAATATTTAGTTTATTTCATAGCGATAAGATATGTATGTATTTATGTACTATTTATTATCTTTAGATTATTTTAGTAATTCATTAGTTTTAGATTTTCCTTTATTAATATTACTGTTTACTTGTTAATTACGTCGGTCACAACCGGAGGATCCCAAAGAATACAAATTTATTGACTTAAAATTTAATCATTATATTTAAACTACAAACTACGTTAAGTTCGCCAATTATATAAATTAAGTTTTAATGAAGTAATAAATAAATAAACCTGCCAACTACTTCATTATTCATGAAGCATTAAATTTTTTTTTATTACTATAATTGCAAAGAACTCTCTCGTATAGGCATATTAAAGCTGATATTCCCGGGTTCAATTCCCTGTTACAAACGTATTTATATGGTATGATAAATGTTTATATTTGTTAACATTTACAGATGGTGATGATTTCTAATTATAGAAAGAACACATGGAACAGTCCATATAATTATATAATAAGAAAATAGATTTTCATTTATCTTAGTATTTTAGTACAATTTTATATTATTATAAGACAGGATAAGAAATTGTAATTTAAATTAAAAACAGTGAAAATCTTTTAGATTTTACTGCTTTAAACAATAATTTAATAAAGAAATGATTAGAATTCTCGTAACTCGTTTTGATAGTTCATTAATAACGTGAGACTCAAAAGGATTTTCACGAAATATCACAAGAGATGGAATAGTGAGTAAATTTTAGAAGATTTTAATTATTATTTTGGTGTCAGAGAAAACACAATCTGCGATCTTAATAAGTCAGAAAAATAAAACATAAATTAAATAAGATACTTTGTTTCAAACAATATACGTAATTTGTTTAGGGAAGGACCCCTCTCTTCCTAGTTGAAACTTAAGAGGGTTAAAAAGTTGCTTATGTCACGTGGTTAACAACCCCTCACTTAAAGTTACTGGAGAAAAACAAATTTAGCTATGTTATATAGTTTTGGGTAGACCTCGAAGAATTCGGTCTGCCCATTCATTTGTCCCCTACTTTCGAATTTTGGAAAAATTTATTTACAGGAGGTCTTCTTATGACCGCCCGAGTCCGAAATGACCATTGGTCAAAAAGTTTATATATATATATATATATATATATGCGTGCGTGCGTCCAGATTCGACTTTTGTCAGCACGATAGCGGCCGCAGTTTCGCTCGGATCGCTTTCAAACTTTGCACAAAAATCAACTATCCAAAAATAAAGGTCAAGTTCGTTAACCAGAGAAATCCGGTCACAGGGGGCGCTAAGGCCTCACTTTTTCTGATTTCAGTTTTTCGACCATAACTTTGTCCCTATACAAAGGGAATCAATCGCGTTCATATTATATGATGTCTTTGATAAATACCTATAACTAATGTAGATAAACCGAAAACCTAACTTCAATAACTTAGGGGTGGGGGTAAAAAAACCGAAAATTTTTGGAAAAAAAATCATAACTTTTTTCTGGTAAACATTCTTGCATCACAAGTATTTTTAATAGAAAGGTTATTTTTTACTCTAAATTTAGGTACCAAAAGTTTTTCCGTAAAAGGTACCGTTTCCGAGAAAAAAAATTAAAACCACTTTTAGCTTGTAAATTTTAGGTAAGTAAAACCACGACAACTTTTTTCTGGTAAACATTCCCTCCTCGCAAATATTTTTAATAGAAAGGTTATTTTTTACTCTAAATTTAAGTACCAAAAGTATTTAAAAAAAAGATACCTTTTCCGAGAAAAAAAATTAAAACCGCTTTTTGCTTGAAAATTTTTGATGTAAACAACGGCATCATGTATTATTCTTAGGTAGTAAGTTATATTTTAAACGAGTTACACACGAGGTCTACCCACGCGTGTCCCCCTGCGGGCACCGATTTTTTACGTTTAAATTATCAACAAACTGATATTGCAATTAATTTTACTTGATTCGGTTTGTTTAGGTAAATACAGTGTACAAAAATTTTATATGTAGACATATTTTGTTCACAAATTACCACATTTATATTGTTATAATAATTATTGTAAGTAATATAACTTAGAAAATATTCTATTAATATTTTTGTTTTGAATAACTTCCAGTGTATTTTTGATGTTTTGTCATTTTAATACACAAAAAATAATAGCTCTTTATAATGAAAATATTATACAAACAGACAAAAAAAATATTTTGAGAATATATATTATATTAAATTTTTAATTAATTGTTTCTGAGTATATATTTTTTTGGGTAAGTATGGATTACCTGTGGCAAGCTGCATATGAAAGCCACAAGCCACGCAAACCAGAGCATGGTTTTACTTCTCTTTCTCGCAACAGCCAAGCGAAGGGGATGGAGAACCGCGAAATATCTAAAAGAAATATATTAAGCACATAAAAGTATTTCAATTGTTACATATATAACATATTTAATTGCAATTTGCGATCACATTTTCTTGTTACTTACTTCTTTATATGTTTTATTTTGTTGGTATTTTATTATGATAATTTAATAAATAAAATAACACATACCTGTCCAAGGAGATGCAGACTAGAACGTTTGAAGACAGATACAGACCAAACGCTCGCAATACTAAGAAGAACTTGCAGGCAAAGTTTCCTGCGAGCCAGGCATTGGTCGTCCGCCATCCAATCTGAGAACAACACGAACTGGAAACACTTGTCCCTCGTCAAGTAGCAAAAAGGAGTGCTAATATTTGAACATGAATTTTATTTCTTTCTATATATTCTTTAGTTCTTTTAAATGTTTATTTGAGTGCTATACTTAGGTATTCATACAAAAACCCTTTCCAATTGATATAGTATCGAAATTCGATACCCTAATTAATATTTATTGTACATTTCGTACCGTGAATCAATTCTCCGGCTAATTGATTCCTAATTAACTTATATATTGTGCATTTTAAATAATTATTGTTACTCTTCACTTCATTTAATATTTGTATCACATGTGCAATAAAATGGTGAAAAATTAATATGATTGATCAATTAATTTAAAGTTATATTTTATCAATTATAAAGATTATTTTTGTGCTGTGCTTTCGCGAAGTAGTACAAGACATTTCTGAAGAAGCTGTAACTGCCTGCTAACGGAAAAGGGAGAAAAATATTGGTATCCATACCATTCTAAGCCACTTGTCCCTAAGATGGAAATCTTACCAACATGCTTTCATATTTTGGATGGATCTATTTTATTGAGGGTTGAAGACAAGTCTGACAAACCGTTTAAAATTAGCATTTGTTTGGCTTCAATCGAAATATATATATTGGACATATTTTACATACCGACAGACCGAAGGACCAGTAACAATAACTTGGAGGGTAAGGGTTTGGCATAATTCGGCAAAGCGGATCGTATTATGAGGACAAAGTATTATGATTAGATTTTGTGTTTAATTTTGAAATATACATTACATTTATTTGGGCAGTCTTTATGTCTTAAAATATTTTAATACACATATATATTGGTATATAATTGCCTCAAGCGTCGTTATCGAGAAGTACAGTTCACATCCTGATTAGCTTAGCCTTGTTGACTTAGACTCTAAAGAATACTTCAGTCTAAGCTTTAAAATCTAAAGCTAGGTTTACACTTTGACATTTTAATTTAGCTATATTTCTGTATATAATATTTACTTACTTGAAAACTGTTTAATATATTTTCTCGTTGGTAATCCATAGTAAATTGTGGTTTTAATGGAAAAGATTTTTGTGTTTATTTTGTTGTAATTATTCACTTGATGCTGCAGCATATTTCTTATATTATCATTATTTAGGTGGTAGAGCCTAGTTGTAGTCATCCGACTGCAGCTCGTATTGGGCTGGCTCGACCGGGGAAGGACCACCCTTTCTCAGAAGACCGACGCGTAGTAACCAAATTCATTTGGTTATGTTCTGTCGGTAAGTGAGAGAATCCGGAAGCCCAAACCCCCCTCCCCTCTCTCCCCGCCAAAACATGAAAGCGATGCCATAAAGACAAATACCCCAGGAGGGTACCGGCTTTGATGAAGCCGGGGACCCCCTCCCCGAGCAAAATCGGGTAAATGATTCTCGGATTTTGCTCGAGCTGCCCGTCATATCTGGGGCGGGCAAAGTATCGCCTTTTGTGTTGTTTAAGGGCAAACGACGAGTCAATGCAGCGGCACCCCGACCCACTCTAAATGTGGACTTTTGCAACATCCGGGGACTTCATTCCAACTTGAACGCCGTCCACTATCATCTAGAGACGGCGCAGCCAGCCTTGTTGTTTCTGACGAAGACGCAGATATCTCAACCTAGCGACACAGCGTACCTGTCATACCTCGGGTATAAACTAGAACACCATTTCATACCACACGCCGTGGTATCCGTGTTCGTAAGGGAGGATATCTGCCACCGTCGCCTTCAGGTTTTTGAAGGTCGGGAAGGAACCTGTTTGTACTCTGGCTGCGCGTGGACATAGACGACTATGTCCTAGTCTACGCGTGCCTCTACAGGTCCCATAGTGGTAATGTAGAAACGGATCAACTCTTGGGCCATGTTCAGGCGAAGATTGACGATCTGCTTTCACAGACTCCCTCCGCTGAAGTCGTAGTCCTCGGGGACTTCAATGCGCACCATACCGATTGGTTAGGGTCACGTGCCACCGACTACGCGGGGAGATCCGTGTTTGACTTTGCTCTGGCAAATGGTCTGTCCTAGTTGGTAAAGACGCACACTCGTCTACCGGACGTGAACAGCCATATGCCCTTTTTGTTGGATCTTCTGCTGACTACACATCCCGGAAAGTACCAGGTCACTGTCGAGGCTCCATTAGGGTCCTCTGATCATTGTCTGGTACGGAGTGTAGTGCCCATTCAACGTTCGGCTCGCACAACAACTGCGACTCGACGCGTTTGGCACTATAAGTCAGCGGATTGGGATGGAATGCGGTCCTTTTTTGCATCCTACCCATGGGAGCCGATTTGTTTCCCTTCCGATGATCCTAGTGGCTGCGCTGCGGCTGTAGCTGATGTGATACTACAGGGCATGGAACTATTTGTACCAAAGTCTGTGGTACCACTTGGTGGCAGATTGCGGCCTCGTTTTGATGCGTCTGTCAGGGCTGCAGCAGCTGGCAAACAGCAGGCTTATCAAGCTTGGGGCAATGCGTTAGTCACTAAGGATCCGAACTCTAGAGTTCTGAAGAGGAAATATAATCGTGCCTCCAGATTCTATAAACGGCAAATCGCTAGAACAAAGTTCAAGCATGTCGTCAAAATTGGGGATCAGCTGGCAAAGTACCCGCCTGGCACGCGCAAATTTTGGGCGCTTTCAAAGGCCACTCTGGGCAACTTTAGCCGGCCGTCCTTACCGCCGTTGCACATGGGGAATGACTCTCTGGCCCACATGGCAAAAGAGAAAGCCGATCTCTTGGGCACTCTTTTCGCCTCCAACTCGACTTTGGACGACCAGGGGAAGACACCGCCTATCATCCCGCGGTATCAGAGATCAATGCCGGAAATAGTTTTTCGGCAGAAAACTATTAGGCAGTCTCTATTTTCCTTGGACGTTCATAAGTCGAGTGGGCCGGATGGCATTTCTCCATTAGTGCCACGAACGTGTGCCCCTGAGTTGACTCCAGTGCTAACGCGTCTATTTCGGTACTCCTATCTTAAAGGCGTATTCCCGGTCTCATGGAAGTGTGCCCTTGTCCATCCGATCCCTAAATAATAAGGTGATAGCTCGGACCCAGCTAACTACAGACCTATCGTCATTACCTCTCTGCTCTCCAAAGTAATGGAGAGCATTATCAATAAACAGCTCCTGATCTACCTCGAGGATCACCAGTTGGTCAATGACCGGCAATATGGCTTTCGCCATGGTCGGCCGGCTGGTGATTTTCTATTATATCTTTTGCACCGTTGCGCAGCTGTTATTGAAAGCAAAGGACCACGTTCAGTTCAATCCCCTAAAGACACAAGTTTGCGCGTTTACCACTAAGAAAACCCCATTTGTCGTATCACCGCTCTTCGAGAGCACTCCTCTTAATGCCTTGCCAAGTATCAGAATACTGGGTCTTGAAATTTCGAGCGATTGTCAGTTTCGTGGTCATCTGGAGAGCAAGGCCAAGTTGGCCTCGAAGAAATTGGGAGTGATTAATAGAGCGAGGCAGTATTTCAAACCTGGCCAAAGACTTGCGCTCTATAAGGCGCAGGTCCGGCCACATGGAGTACTGTTCTCATCTCTGGTCCGGATCACCCCAATATCAGCTTCTACCATTTAACCGCGTACAGCGGAGAGCCGTTGGGATTGTCGAGGACCCGGTGCTCTGCGAACGGCTGGACTCATTGGCATTACGTAGAGACGTGGCTTCTTTGTGCGTTTTCTACCGCATTTACAACGGGGAGTGTTCCGAAAAACTATTCGATCTGATGCCTGCCTCCGAATTTCATCGCCGCACAGCGCGCCATCGACTTGTTTACCATTCCTACCACCTGGATGCGTGGCGATCCTCCACTGTGCGGTGCTCAAGGACCTTTTTTCCACGTTCCACTCGCTTGTGGAACGAACTCCCTTCGGCGGTATTTCCAGATCGATACGACATGGGTACCTTCAAAAAAGGCATTTACTCCTACCTACAAGGCCGGCAACACTCTTGTAAATCCTCGGATGTTGCAAGAGTTCATGGGCGGCGGTGATCACGTCCATCCGTGACCCGCCAGCTTTTTTGCCCTACTCTTATACAAAAAAAAAAAAAAAAAATTTGATGCTATAAAATTTATAGATATCTTAAAACAAATAATATTTCCTAGTACTTGACTATATGACAGTAATATGTTGAACTGGACTGTCTGTCTGAATATGTTCAGTGTAACTGATTGGGTGACTTGTACTAGGTGATACTTGTAATTGTTCGGTTTAATAACATTGAGATCAACCTTTTACTGCAGTAGAATAAGGAAGGTCAAGTCCGCCATCTTCACCTCCCTTTTCTAGTCTCTTTCATCCTTCCTCATTATTGAATGATTAGGATATCTTTGAACTATGGTACTTAGGCAATGTGCTAATTTTCCAATGATCCCAACAAAGAAATTTATAAGAAAAGATGACCTGCAATAATTGTTCCAACTGCAAAACTACATTTCGTATGTTCGTTACCATATCCCTCAATTTTTTCTTAAGGATGGAGACGTCCTTATGTTGAAAGTGTTCGTTGTAGAACTTTTACCACTTATAATTAAGTCCTAGTTTTAAATATATATATTAAAAACATAATTGAAAAAATAAGTAAATGAAATTTTTTTGTATTCTGAGCGTTTTAAATTGAAGTGAAGTGAAGATCACTGAAGTGTTTGTTAGCAAATATAAAATGCTTTTTAACAAGACAATCTTACACTATCCTAAAATATAAATTTAAACTTAAAAATATTTCAGCAAATTAACGCGACATGGCTTCTGCAATATTTCAATTAACTGTTTTAATAATTTTAATAATGTTAAACGTCTAATGTTTATTATGAAAAATAAGTGAAAATATGGATTTATATAAAATATTTGTTATTTTATTTAAGTAGTGAAATTATATTCTATATTTTATTAAAAATTAAACATAATTAAAAAATAGTCTGTAATTATATGAAAAATCTATTAAAAAATGTTTATAATACATTAAAGTTTCTTTTTAATATTGCTGTAATTGTTTTTAATATCAGATATTTCGATAAAAGATGCTATTTGGTTGTACTGGAGCTACAAAATGTTTCTATAATATCTGAGTAAAAGCTTTAAAATCTTAATGGATTTCTATTTGAAACTACAGACCCTAACATAATTGCTCTTTAACACCGTTCAGTATTTATATAAAGGCTGTAAATTCTGATAAAAACATGTTTTTTCTACAAACCCAGGCATATAAAACGTATCTGGTGTCTTTTTTGTTAGGAAAATATCTTTTAATTTATTAGGTAAATCTAAAATTCTCAATACAACTTTTACTAAAGCCTTTATTTCTGTAATAGAATATGCGGTTCTTTCATTCTTAATTATATCCCATAAAAAATATCATTAATTCCGATGGGTGGTCACAAAGATGCTGTTTGTTTTTATTTGTTATTTTTCTTTGTTTTTATAGTCTAATATATATATATATATATAGTATAGTACTTCCTAGAAATAATATTTGAAATACGGATTTCGAGACTAAATATATTTACGTGATTTCCAGGTAATACAACCGTAAATCATAAAATGTGAGTTAATTATTATGAAGGTAAGCTCAACACGGCAAAGTTCGCAAACAAGAAACCTAACAAATAATCTATCAAAGCTTGATCCCAATATATTATACCTTTGACCTTGGAATATCTGTAGTCGCGGACACCCTACGATAAGTAGGTTTTGAGACAAGTTTTAGGGTGTTGAAATAAAGGTTTATACAAGTTTATATAGCCGACTATCTCTCATTCCGAGGTGAAACCCCTAATATGCCTGGACTAATTATATAATGTCTTTAATAAAGATTAACTTGTTTTATTGAATAGCCAATAAATTCTTTAGAATATTTTTTTAGAAAATCATGTACTGAAAAAAAGTTATAAAAGGATTTTCTTTGTGAATTTTTACTTTTTTTAAATGATTTACTTATCTATTTTATAATCCAGATAATGACCTTGAAACAACTTTGAAGCGTTAAGTAGTAAGCTATTCATCTACTGGTCTACTGGTCTACTGGTTTACTGGTCTACTGTATATTGGTTTATTGCTTTGAACTTGTACATGTATGTTTATGTCAGAATAATGTTCTTTAAAAGACATGTCCCAAAAGCCATTAAAGGTCTTGAGATAAAAGCTAAGACTTAAGTTGTTACATTTACTTAAAGTTGTGACATTTTTACTTAGACTCTAAAAATATTCTAGAGTTGAATACTTCTATTATACATTATATACTTTCCTTAACATATTATTCATCATTCCCTGCAATGTTTATAATTATTATTAATATTTTAGTTTTGTTCAAAGAAAAAAAGGTTGTATCTGTTACATTGTTAAGAGGGCGTCGAGTTGTTTACATTATTTTGTTATAACAGGCCCACTTTGTAACCTTTAAAACAAAAGCACTTACCAAAACTGATAATAAAAACATCGGTAAGGTAACAAGTATATATTTGTTATTCTTATTTAAATTATAATATATTAAATGATTTTATGATAAATATAATAGCTAAGTATATTACATAATATTTGTTTTAAAATATTTTAAAGAGAATTTTTTTTTCAATACTATTATTTTACTGAAACTACAATCAACATTCTCCTGTTATTTTTATAAACTTGTGTAGGCGCAAAATAATTGCGTCTACTTATATATTTATATATATAAATATATATATTAGTTACAAATAAATATACACATATATAATGTTAAAAATTGCTTTTTTATCTAAATATCGCAAAAACTTTCATATGTTCTTCGAAATTACAAAAAAGACACTTAAATTTCACCGACAATACACCTGACTTCATAATTTTCATTGAAGTATTGAAATATAATTTGATAGGTCTTACTCAATTTATTTTAGATTAACTCCTAGATACCCAATAATTGGATATCTCAAGTTGAGATTAAAGTGGTTCCAATCTGGTTAGAATCGTCTTCAAACGTTTTCTGTATATATTATATTTAAACTAAATAAACAATATTATTGAGTATAAAACTCACATTGATCATTCGAACACATACTATATATTAGTTACGAAGGACAAAAGCATAAATCATATTAATATTGTCATTCTAGTTTTACTAATAATGGAATATATCTCATATATTTTTGTATCTGTAATCTGAAAACGCCTCGTCATTCAAACGGGGTTCAGAATATTTCAGTCAGTTGCGATCAGTCAAGGTTGCGATGTAATTAATCTTTCAAATATTTTTCATAAGCCTGGCGATACAATGACGGTTTAATTAATAAATTAGTTTTTTTAAGTTTTTTAAAACTAAATTCTAATTATGAACAATTATTGGGTATGGAAAGAATTATTTTGTTTGGATTATTTGATTGATTATAGATAATAAACATACCTTTTCAAATTTATATATATATACATTTGTGAATGGGATGGTGTTTATTTAAAACGTTTTGTAAAAGCAAATGGTGTTCGTATTTATAAATATCTTTTACACAAAATATTGTTAGGATGATTTTATTACATTTTTTAACGTTTTGAAATTCTACTGAAAAAATTATAATAAGCAACAGGATTAAAATTATGTAATACTTCTTCCTAATAAAAGGAAATGGAAAGATTTTGATCCTTAAAACATTATTGTAATTTATAAAATACTTTCTCAGACTCACCTCAAACGGAATAACAATAAAGGTGACAATCATATCAGCGACAGCAAGGTGGATCATTAATAAATTGACCCTAGATTTCCTCCTCCTCGACCTCAAGAGGGACACAAACACACTGATATTACCAGCAGCCCCTATCACAAAAAGAGCGCTATATATCCCAAGAACAAATCCCTGGTCCGTCCGCAGTTTCAGTTACATTCATTTTTTCATCATTAAAATAATCCCAAAGTTTTTTGTCCGTCTCTGTTATATTTGATGTGTTATGCATCATTTTAATTAATAAATTTTTAAATTATCGCGTCTAGAGAAAAAAGAATGTAGTCAATGGAGAATATAAAAATTACTATGAATTAAAAGATATATATTGATTTATTATTTAATTTTTAATTTCAGTCATTACATGTAAAATATTTTTATTACATGACAATTATTGTATGATCGGTTATTTTTGTTAAACAATGTCCTCCTGTCATCATTACTGCCTCAAGTTGAAAAGGTCCTCTTTTAAGTAGTCTTTTTATACTGTTATATAACTGACATACCAAAAGAATGGTCACACCGAAAAATAATACAAAAATTTATTCAAAATTCATTTATTTATTAAAAATATTTAGTTTTGTACATACACAAGTAATGTCACAAATGTATTTTGATTAGAAAATTTACATATTGTTATAATTTACTCCACATATTTATTATAATAAATGTATAAATCACGATATTTATACAATAACTTAATAATAAATACCGTTTCTAATATACATACATACAACGTTTTCTTTGGTACTTAGTCCCAATAACTCCATGTTCCCCATATCAGGTTAAAAAATAAAGATAGATATCATCTTAATTTGGCAAAGAGTTGAATCGAATATTAGGAACTTTAATGTGTTTAAAATCAATCAATCAATCAATCAACCAAATTTTCTCTTACCTATGTTAAACAAATCTATGAATACAAACTTAAATACATTTAGACATTATTTATTTACACATATTAACATTAAAACCTATCTATCGCCTGTATTGTATTGTCATGTTTTCTCTCTGTTTGTATGTTATTTTCGATCCAGATCGGAACGGGTTCAGAATTCCCGCTCGGGATAAGCGAAGTCTCTTGAAAAGCCACCGTATACTGACGCTTACTTAGCACGTACTTCTGTTAAGATTACTAAGAATATATATAAACTTCATATGGTGGTATTCTGTCGCAATAATACAATTTTTTTTTATTTAATAAAAAATATTTCCTCCTCATTGTAAATTACTCTTATCAAAGTTAATGATTCAAAAGAATACTTTTTAATAATAATGCAAATAAATAATATACAAATAATAATAATACTTTGCAATAAAAATGAAATGTCTGATAAAATGCACTTACATTTCCTGGAAGAACGGTTGTTTTGGTCGGCACTTTACACCCATAATTATCTGGACAAGATAATGTAGCTGCAATAACACACATATATAAATTTAAATGATCTAAGAGTATAAAACTTACAGTAAATTAATACCCACCGTTACCCTTAGAGACGTTGTCATGAACGCAGAACACCTTCCTCATATTCTGATTGATCATATCCATATCCAAAGTATACGAGCCATATACGAGGGGATCCATGCAGGAATTTGATACCGCCATGATGAAGAACAGATCCTGGACTCTACCGGACACGTGAACTGCGGACTCACGATCGAACATGTACCTGATTAGGGAGAGCTGTGTTACTATCGGTTATTAAGACAACTATATGTATTCCAGATGGAATAGGTCTCCTCCCCTGTAACAGACTCAGCACTCTCCTATACCAAAAGTTGTTAAGGCAATTTTTCTTACACCATCACATATGTCGAAAATAAATGAATGTTTTTTTCAAGAATCGAGTAAAATGCTATAACACAATATCATTCTTTTGTACTATTTTTATATAATTAAAGTCTAGTGATCTCTTTTGTGATATTTACAATTTAATTTAGGATACTTTAGTGTTAGGGTAAAGGGCTTTTTATAATGTTAATGTAATGTTGTCAATGTTAGGTACTTGGCAAGAATCCTCCGTTGTTGTGAGGCTTTAATAGGATAATAGAATAGATATTGCGAATATCATTATTACTATGACTATAGTATTTCACATAATAGCTTTGTGTATAAAAAATAGGTAAGTGAATAAATAACATAACTTAATGTAAAGGTAACCGCTTAACAATATTTTCAAAATTAAATACTGCTTCAAATCACTCATTTCGATAAATAACAATTTTCTAAGGAATTACTTTTTAAAATGTCAACCCTTACTGATTTGTTTCCGAGAGCTTTCTCCTAAAACAAATTTGGAGAAATTGAGCAAAGTAATTTATAATAACAATATAAATGGTTTCCGGTATTTAGGTTATATAAAGTTTCTCAACTTCTAAGCATTTTAAATTATAAAAATATATATTTTAAACTAATTTTTGGAAAATGGTGACACCACAATCAAAAATAAATTGTAATGTTTTTTCACTAATATTATTACAAAAATAACATCACATATTATATTTTTAATGTCATACGACATCGAATGACATGTAATCGAAAATTAATGAAAAAAATATAAAAAAATATTTTGATCCATATACTATAATAAACTAAAAAGTCTAAAGGTGACATTGAAATAAGTTATTAAAGTTAAGTGTGACCTCTTTACAAATAACTAATTTAAATAAGTCGAAATTCAATATTCCTGAAATTGCTATGTGTTGATGATATGCAAAAAATGTGTTTTATTTATTTAGTTTTGGATTTTGATTTATAACACGATTTGTGATGCTTGTAACATTTTACTAATAAAAGAAAATATATATTGATTAATAATATAATTTAAATTTAGTAGGGAATTATTGTTTACTTTTTTCCATTTAAATAATAAGTCATATACTGAGCGAACGAAAACCTGGGCTCTGCTAGTATATGAACAAGTTATGACTTATATTTAAACACAGTGACTCACACAGACCCAATGACAGATCATTAAAGGGGAAAGTGTTTGTGACTATTATATCAAATATTCGTTTAATAATTTTGCATAACTTTAAACCTCCTGCTATGTGGATATGAGATTTATTCTAACAAAAACCTTTAATCTGCTCACATCCGACACGGGACCATTATTAAAGAATATTATATATTTGGTCTTTTACCTATTATAATATTTTGAGTGAACGAAAATTGTTGGGTAGAGCGAAGGTATTCTTATAGTGTGATACGCTACTGCCTTCATCCATGTATCTTCAGTCAGAATAAAACTATTATATTATATTATAAAAGAAATAGAAATTGTTAGGAGAAAACAATTATTTTTGTTTTATAACATTCTGTTTTTCGACCAAATTAGTGGAGATAAGGTCAAAAAGGTATCAAACATTTACCTATTCCTATATCATTAAAATTTTTAAAATACATATAAAAATCTTTTTAATTATTCTTTCATTTTTAGATTTTGATTGTAAAAGACTCGCCTTTTTATTATAGATTACGATCAAAGTTGGTTTTACCACTTGTTTAATATATCAAAATTAATGATATTCTAATATGTATTGTATAGTAAATAAATTATTGATAAAGTAAATATCGGCCGAGACGTGGCTGTAAACAAAATTCTTTGAATTTTCAGCCATCTTTTGTAGTTTGGTCGAAAAATCTATTTAAGTATTCTGACTTCATCCACTTTTAAAGTATATTTGTGAAGAAAATAAATGACGTCCCTAGAGTTTAATATATTTTAAAAATAAAACTCACACGATCCTCTTAAAAAGCCTTGATTATTCAAATATAATATCGTATTTAATGTCTAGTAGAGATAGAGTGAGTTTTCTTTTATTATTTTTCATATCCAGTAGAAACCTCATTAATAATGAATTTAATTTGATTTTTGTGATTGATAACCTTCTTATATTAACTTATTATTATTATACATAGGTGGAAAAATTTATATTATACAAAGTCTAAAATATAGATACTTTGAAAAGAACAGACGGCAAGAAGATGCATAATTACGTTAGTTTCGAACTTAGAAGCAATTTACCTACGGCAAATGTAAGTTAGTAAAAAAAAAGGGAAATAGCTACATATAAGCCATATATAAACGAGAAAATAGTGTTTTACATCTGTGTTATTAATTACACTATTTTTATTATAAGTTTAATATAATTACTGTAATCAGTAATACAGTTTATTTTCAGTCAACGAGTTATTTGATATTATTTTCCACTCGATAACTCCGTATCAAATTCAACTCACAAAAAAGTCTTGACAGATAGACAGCAAACAAAATGATTTTCTCTTTTATAATGTGGAATTTTTCCTGATAAATTTCCATAATTTAACATTGAATTATTTGTTATTATAATAAGTTAATAAATACCGAACAATGTTTTTGATGGACTACATCATGAATTTTAGATTTCTCTCATGAGTTGTCGCTGGGGTATAATTTTCTTGGAATTAGCTGATACATTGGATTTATAACATTCACAGCCAATTAACCATCCAATTAGATGCCAGCTTAATAAGCTACTGATTGCAAGCCTTTGAGAAATGATACATTTCAAAGTAATACATTGAATACTTTAATAAGTGGGATAGATACGTATTAAATAAATTTATTAAAGATGTAGGACACAAGTGTATGTTTAATAATAAATTTAATCGATTATTGTTATTTTCAAATATAGATTTGATATTTTCTAATTATGAAAAACAAAAAACAAAGAAGCTTAATTAACAAGGATACAATACAAAATAATTGGAACTATAAATATAATAAAAAAGAAATTATTTAATATGTGAATAAATTAATTTAAATTTTGATATAACGAATCTTAAAAAAATATAAGAAAACAAAGCAAACAATTCAATTATTAAAAACGCTTACTTTTTCTTATGCCACTACAAAGACGAGTAAACAGAAATGAAATTTACTAAAATATATAAATGAAAATATTCCAAATAATTGCTTAAGTACGAAATAATGAACAGTCAAGTGAAAAATAAGTTATTAACTTGACTTTAATACACAATCATAATAATAATTAATCCATATAATAATTTATGTTACTTAGGGGAAAATATTTTGAATAAAATATCAGAAGCTTAATATCGTATTAATAATTTTTACTCTCCTAAAATATTTTTGATATATTTATACGTACATGTTTTTAAGAACTGAATATCCGAAATATAGATTTGTATTTCGTACGTTTTTACTTATCACGGGTCACTTTAAGATATTTTTTAATTTATTTTAAAAATATATTTTATTTTCCTTTCTTTTATTATATTTCTTTGGGTCATTCTTTCTATAATTTACCTATTTTTTCCAAAGGGCCACCAAATTGGTTGATTTTTTTTCACAGTTTCCTCTCTATAAAAAAAGACGAAAAAAACATTTTTTCCCGATTTTTTTGTCGAATCCTGCGTCTTGAAATAATGATTTGATTTTTTGACAAAAAAGATAAATAAATTAACAAAAATGTTTATACCTATAAAAGTCAACAATAAATTCGTTCTGAATTTACTGTCAACAATGCTTTTTGTTTGTTTATGTTTGGACTTTGTAAAAATACTGTGAAACCAGATAAAAAATGACCCTATTTTTTACCGATAAAAAGTGAAAAACTCACTATTTTACAAAAAATTCGATTTCTCAAATACTCCATCACCGATTATAACGTTTCTAGCGTTAAAATTTTTGGAACATCTCAAACTAACTGCAAAAAAATTTTCAGCCATATTTTTGGGCAAGTTTTATTTTTGCGACTGTTTATTGCTAAATATTATGATTATTACCTTAGGTTTTTATATGATAAGTCAAGAAATTAATTAGTCATCATTTTCAGTTCATTAGAATTAAAATGTCTCAGTTATAAACTATGAAAAATACCTTGAAGTTTTCAAAAAACGATTCCAAGGCCAGGAATAGGGCCAGTGGCGCAGGCCTCTCTTAGACATGTTCAATAGCACTTGTTTTAGTGAAAACAAAACATACTGTTGCTAATGACTGCTCGATAGTAGTTTTACTTGTGGTTGCGAGTTAAGTTGTACTGAACAGTGCAAAGCCGCTGACAAAGTTCTTGGCAATTGCCAAATGCCATTGTTATTAGCGAACGTGAGACAAACTTTCTAAAAAATTGGAGCGCGATCTGAACTTTGTCATTGTTTACACGTTACCTATTGTTGCCTATTTTATGAAGCAAACCAATTAATGTATGTCTTTCTAACAGATCACAAACCCGAAGAAGCCAGATGTCTACCTGTAATACAAACCAAAAAAGGAGGAGACAATGATGAAATTACGATTGGAGATTACAAACTTGATTCGTTATAGTTGTGTCTCTCATAATAGGTTCAACATTCTGATAAAATTCAAAACACAATATAAATGTCATATTAGAATTAAGAAATAAATAGCAATGAGAAGCGTTATGTGTAAACTGGAATTATTTTCTATAAAAAAATTGATATGAGTCCAACAAAATTTCTGTCTTAACTGTAAACAGTCGCAAAAATAAAACTTGCCCAAAAATATGGCTGAAAATTTTTTTACAGTTAGTTTGAGATGTCCCAAAAATTTTAACGCTATAAACGTTAAAATCGGCGATCTAGTATTTGAGAAATCGATTTTTTGTAAAATAGTGAGTTTTTCACTTTTTATCGGTAAAAAAAAATAGGGTCATTTTTTATCTGGTTTCGCAGTATTTTTTCAAAGTCCAAACATAAACAAACAAAAAGCATTGTTGACAGTAAATTCAGAACGAATTTATTGTTGACTTTTATAGGTATAAACATTTTTGTTAATTTATTTAGCTTTTTTTGACAAACAATCAAATCATTATTTCAAAACGCAGGTTTCGACAAAAAAATCGGGAAAAAATGTTTGTCGTCTTTTTTTATAGAGAGGAAACTGTGAAAAAAAAATCAGCCAATTTGGTGGCACTTTGGAAAAAATTGGTAAATTATAGAAAGAATGACCCCTCTCTATTATACTAATATGCCAAAGAGATTGAAAACTAAAACAAAGTAGAAAGAATTCAAAATGGCGAACGCTTTTAAAATTCCTTTTATATTAACCCTTTGATATAATGTTATAAATAACTATCTTTAATAAGTAAATGAAACATATATTTTCAAATTAAATTTAAGTTAAGTCGTGATAAGTTAAATATAACAGTGTTAAAATTATATTATAATTATGGCAGTTCCTTTTCAGGAGTCATCTTAAGACCCCATATGTACCAACTATGCTTCTACTAAAGATTATCTAAAAGAAAGCTGAATATAGTGAGAGTGAAAGAGAAAGAGAGAGGGAGAGAGAGAGAGAGGGGGGGGAAGAAAAAGAGAGACAGGGAGAGAAAGAGAAATGGGGAGAGAGAGAAGGTGGGGGAGAGAGACAAGAACAGAAGATATAAGTGTGAAAACTCTCTAAATTCAACGCAAAGTGTGATTACAATGTAATGAAATGTATACCAAATTAATATTCCCCAATCAAAAATTTATTTCTACCTAAATGGCTTCGTACAATCTATTTGGAGAAGTCAAAAACAGATTTTATTTTCAATCTTTAATTGGTAATTGGATTGATTGTTATTTTGTTTGTTTACCAAAGCGTCATTGTAGCGTAAGGGAGCCAGCAACACGCGAAGACGGTGACAATTGTGACAGTCATTCGTAGAGTGCGGCGTCGAGCTCTGGCTAGAGGTCGTTGATCAGATCTTCGTAATTGAATGCGTCCAGTATCCGATGGTAAGGATTTACCTACAACAACAAAAAACTAATGTAGACTTGTTTACAATACTTACTCATCTACTTCTCGTCTTTCCGAAAAAAGAAAGAAAGAAAGAAAGAGCGAAATATATATAATGTACAAAATAAAAACATAGAATTTGTATTTATGTTCATACGTTATAAATATTTAGCAAAAATATATGTTTTTTGGGGATACACGTATACGCACACGCACACGCTCACGCACACGCACACGCCCACGCACACGCACTCATATACATATTTAAGTTGTAAGTTTGACCAGTGATTATATTTCCTTTAAATACCAATTTATTAAGGATTTATTTTAACATAAAAGAAATTCTGTGGTGGTATGTATCCTTTGAACCCGCTCCTTACACATCAAATTAGTACGATGTAATTAAAATTAATACAACCGAAAAGTCTATTTATAACGAATAAACATCACATTTTTATATTTAAATAATCCTTCAGGATATAATTTTAATACTATAATGTTGTACATAAAAACGGATTTATAACTATAATATTTTTTTAATATTTCCTTGGCCGGAAATATCTTTAACCTTACCTGTCACTTCCTTTGAGTTTGTATGTATCTCGGAGAATATGCAGATGTAACAAACAGTGATAATGATAAGAGGTAAGAAGTACATCGCGAAGAGACACATCACGTTATATGCCAGTTCATGGTGAGGGCTGGAAAAGGCTTCGAAGGACACACACTGCTGGAACTCGGGAAGGGTCGGGTGGTGCATTAAACGGAAAACTAAACTCTGTAACAATAATCTAAGATCTAATTTTAAATAGTAACAGCATTAGAAAGAAATAACCAAAATAAAAATAATATAAATAACGGATTAGAATATAGAAAAAAAACTTGTATATATAAACATGTAAAATTTTTACGTATTTTTCTATTAATAAATTATTATTGCAGTAATTTCCTGTTATCTAAGATCACAGATCGTATAAATCTTCAAAAGATATCACCATTCCTTTGTAAAGATATTTGTATTCATTCATATGTATTTGTATCCTTTTTCTTTGACAGAAAACTAATATTGAATTACCTAATGCTATCAGTTAATCTGTTTGCCAACGATCACTAACACAGGACGAATTTGATTTGTATTATATAGATAAATAGTGTTAACAGAATTAATGGAATTAAGAATATTATAATATTAGAAATACCAAAATATTTATATTAATAAAATAACTTTGAATATATTCTATATGTTAGAAGAATATGTTGTTTTTACTTACTTCTTAATTTCAATTTAAGCATTTAATTGCATACAACTTTTAAGTTTAATCGTCTCACAGACTGAAATAAGAAACGAATATACATCTTATAAAATAAATGTCAATGACATTCATTATTTGTCTTAACAAGGACACATGGTAAATATAATCATGTACTTTTGTGAGTGAAATATCAGATTCAGTTTCAAATGTCTAGTGAAATTTTGTTAGAGAATATTGTTATAAGATTTTGGAGTAGATGTTAGGATTTTTAAGTTTTATATTTAATAAACTTTATATGTAGATTTTTGAATTTTCATAACCCTAGAAAAATTGTGTCTTTTAAAAAAAATTGTTTTATTAGATGTATTAAGAAGAGATATTACACTTACATACCTACATCTTCCCGAAAACTAATTGCTGCATTGCAACATTTAACATCAGCAATCAACACGAGTTAAAATTAAACTTTTAAACTGTAAATTAAAATACTATTGAAGTTTTAAGCTGTAAATTAAGTCATAATAAAAGTTTTAAGCCGTAAATGAAACCCAGCGAGTTAAATCTCTTAAAAATATTTTGTTTAAATTTGTACTATTATGATAATTTAAGTAAATGCTATGATTTACAGCAAATACTTTGAAGGACTATAGTCATTATTGTAAAAATAATTATTAAAATATTTCACTAAACGTTCACGAAAACAATCGCTAATTGAATAAAAAT
The DNA here is from genome assembly GCA_918358695.1 of Melinaea menophilus ssp. n. AW-2005. Classification (NCBI taxonomy): domain Eukaryota; kingdom Metazoa; phylum Arthropoda; class Insecta; order Lepidoptera; family Nymphalidae; genus Melinaea; species Melinaea menophilus. The sequence goes on along the minus strand of OU911040.1, from coordinate 10,326,894 downwards.
ATATTGTGTTAATAATTTTAAGCCTTACATTACTTTCTAAAAGCCGCAGACATCTAAAAAGACGCAAAAACCTTTTAACCACTTTAAAGTACAAAATTACTTGAAAGTAATTTTATAAAGGAATTTAAATATATAAAAATCATGTATATTTTTTCTCTATTATAACCTCAAGCCTCCTAGACACAACATTTAGTGCTGCACTTAGAGTTTTTCTAAATCAAATAATATTTTTTTAAGGCATGCCTATAGAGGCATACATGAGTGATATTTGGGACGTGGCGAAAATCAACACAAAAATATATATTGTAAACAAAAATATCTTGAGTTTCTTTGATAAAAATGTGCCAATAAAAACTTTCAAGATTAAACATCACCTTTTTTTTATGTTAGAGGAGGGCTAACGAGCTTGCGGGTCACCGTTGATATGTGATCACCGCCGCCCATGAACTCTTGCAACATCCGAGGATTCTCAAGAGTGTTGCCGGCCTTGGAAATAGGAATATATGCCTTTTTGAAGGTACCCATGTCATTTCGATCTGGAAATACCCCCGAAAGTAGTTAAAACGTGGGGAAAAAAGCTCTTGAAAACCGCACAGTGGGAGATCGCCATGGATTCAGGTGATATGAATGGTAAAGGAGACGATGGCGAGCTGTGGCGAATGTGACTCCCCGTTGTAAATGCGGTAGAAGACGCACAGAGAAGCAACGTCTCTACGCAATGCCAAAGATTCCAGACGTTCGCAGAGTACTGGGTCCCCGACAATCCGAACTGCTCTCAGTTGTACGCGGTCAAATGGTAGAAGCTGATATTGGGGTGATCCGGACCAGAGATGAGAATAGTACTCCATGTGTGGCCGGACCTGCGCCTTATAGAGCGCAAGTCTTTGGCCAGGTTTGAAATACTGTCTCGCTCTATTGATCACTCAATTTCGTCGAGGCCAACATGGCCTTGCTCTCCAGATGACCACGATACTGACAGTCGCCCGAAATGTCGAGACCCAGTATTCTGATACTTGACGAGGCAACAAGAGGAGTGCTCTCTAAGAGCGATGATACGACAGATGGGGTTTTCTTAGTGGTAATCGCGCAAACCTGTTTCTTTAGGGGATTGAACTGAACGTGCTTCAGTTCACCCCACTCAGAGACCATCCCCAGGGAGGTCTCTATTGAAGACACAAGTTTCTTTCGACACTCGTCGACGTTTTCCCGAGAGAGACCTGCAGGAACGGAATATACCGCATCCCCAGTGCTGTCATCCGCATTACAATGTATGTTTGGAATATCCAACATATCATTGATGTGCAGGAGGAACAGAGTTGGGGATAGCACGCAGCCTTGGGGTACACCAGCGTTCACAGTCTTGGGGTCTGAGCAAAAACCGTCGAGAACGACCTGTACGACCTGTATGCTCCGCCCAGTGAGGAAGCTAGTGATCCAGTTGCATAAACTCTCGGGAAGCCCATAGGAAGGTAGCTTCGAAAGAAGCCCATTGTGCCATACACGATCGAAGGCTTTCGCCATATCCAGACTTACTGCCAGACCCTCTCCTTTACTTTCAATAGCAGCTGCCCAACGGTGCGTAAGATATAACAGAAGATCACCAGCCGATCGACCATGGCGAAAGCCATATTGCCGGTCATAGACCAATTGCTGATCCTCGAGGTACGCTAGGAGCTGCCTATTGATTAAACTCTCCATTACTTTGGAGAGAAGAGAGGTAATGGTGATTGGTCTGTAGTTAGCTGGGTCCGAGCTATCACCTTTATTAGGGATCGGATGGACAAGGGCACGCTTCCATGAAACCGGGACCACGCCTTTAATGTAGGAGTGCCCAAAACAGACGCGTTAGCACTGGAGATAACTCAGGGGCACACGTTCGTAGCACCAATGTAGAAATGCCATCCGGCCCACTCGACTTATGAACGGCCAAGGAAAATAGAGACTGCCTACTAGTTTTCTGCCGAAAAACTATTTCCGGTATTGAGCTCTGACACCGCGGGTTGATAGGTGGTGTCTTCCCCTGGTCGTCCAAAGTTGAGTTGGAGGCGAAAAGAGTACCCAAGAGATCGGCTTACTCTTTTGCCGTGTGGGCCAGAGAGTCATTCCCCATGTGCAACGGCGGTAGGGATGGCTGGCTAAAGTTGCCCAGAGTGGCCTTTGAAAGCGCCTAGAATTTGCGCGTGCCAGGTGGGTACTTTGCCAGCTGATCTCCAATTTTGACGACATGCTGAACAAAATTTTAAACTTTGCTCTAGCGATTTGGTTTGAAGAATCTGGAGGCACGATTATATTTCCTCTTCAGAACTCTAGAGTTCGGGTCCTTAGTGACTAACGCATTGGCCTAAGCTTGATAAGCCTGCCGTTTGCCAGCTGCTGCAGCCCTGACAGACGACACCTGCTCTGGCTTACTGATGATGTGAGTTCAGCAATGCGGAGACGGGACCGAGCTTTCCGTAAATTTATCGCTAATATATTTATCCTAAAATATTTAAGAAGGGCATTTGTGAATCTTCATTAGAGAACGCAGAGATTATTTTGCATATAATTGCACTAACTCAAGAAATTGAGTATTTGTATTTATTTTTAAGTATTTAGTTTATTTCACAGCGATAAGATATGTAAGTATTTATGTACTATTTATTATCTTTAGATTATTTTAGTATAGTCCTTAATTCATTAGTGATTTTCCTTTATCAATTTTATTGTTTACTTGTTTCCTACATTGTTTTTCTTTTTTCTGTTAACATTGTTGGCTTACTGGTAGATAATTCCCTAGTATTAAGTCCGTTAATTATATATTTTTTTGTTAAATTAAGTTTTAATAAAGCAATAAATGAATAAACCTGTCAACTACTTCATTATTCTTGAAGAATTACATTTTTTATTACTATAATTGCAAAGAACTCTCTGATATAGGCATATTAAAACTGACATTCCTGGAATCAATTCCCTGTTACAAACATATTAAAATGTTTATATTTGTTATCATTTATAGATGGTAAGGATTTGAAACAAAGAAAGGATACATGGAACAGTCCATAGAATTATAAATTGAGAAAAGAAATCTCCATCTAGCTTAAGATTAAATAAGACATTGTAATTTAATTTAAATTAAAAACTGAAAATATTTCACAGACTTTAGGGCTTTAAATAATAATTTAATAAAGAAATGATTAGAATTCTTGTAACGCGTTTTGATCGTTCATTAATAACGTGAGACTGAAAAGGATTTTCACAAAATATCACAAGAGATGAAATAGATAGAATAGATGGAATATTCCTTGCATATTAAGATTTTAGAGGGTTTTAATTATTATTCTTCAGTGAGACAAAATACAACCTGCGATCTTAATAAGCCAGAAATAAAATATAATTTAAATATGATACTTTGTATCAAACAATATAAGTAATTTGCTTAGGGAAGGATCCTTCCCTTGCTAGTTGAAACTTAAGGGGAGTTAAAAAAATTGCTTAAAAGTCACGTGGTTGTCAACCTCACAGTTGCTGGAGAAAAACAAATATAGGTATCTTTTATAGTTTTACGTTTAACTTACCAGCAAAATGATGTAACTATTAGTGTAATGTACAAATAAAAAAGTATTATATGTAGACATTTTTTTTCACAAATTATCAAATTTATGGTATTAGTGTAATAATAATTATTGTAAATAATACAACTTAGACAATCTTCTATTAATATTTTTGTTTTGAATTACTTCTAGTGTATTTATGATGTTGCGACATTATACAATGAGTCAAAATAAATATTAAGTTTATATATTTTATTTTTAATTAATAGTTTCTGAGTATATCTTTTTCAGTGTAAGTACGGATTACCTGTGGCAAGCTGCATATGAAAGCCACAAGCCACGCAAACCAGAGCATGGTTTTACTTCTCTTTCTCGCAACAGCCAAGCGAAGGGGATGGAGAACCGCGAAATATCTAAAAGAAATATATTAAGCACATAAAAGTATTTCAATTGTTACATATATAACATATTTAATTGCAATTTGCGATCACATTTTCTTGTTACTTACTTCTTTATATGTTTTATTTTGTTGGTATTTTATTATGATAATTTAATAAATAAAATAACACATACCTGTCCAAGGAGATGCAGACTAGAACGTTTGAAGACAGATACAGACCAAACGCTCGCAATACTAAGAAGAACTTGCAGGCAAAGTTTCCTGCGAGCCAGGCATTGGTCGTCCGCCATCCAATCTGAGAACAACACGAACTGGAAACACTTGTCCCTCGTCAAGTAGCAAAAAGGAGTGCTAATATTTGAACATGAATGTCATTTCTTTCTACATATTCTTTAGTTCTTTTAAATATTTATTTTAGAGCTATACTTAGGTATACAAAAACCTTTTCCAATTATATAGCATCAAATTTCGTGCCATGAGCCAATTCCCCGGCTAATTGATACTTAATTAATCTATCTATTGTGCATTTTAAGCAAGTATTTGTTTTTCTTCATATACTCGTATCAGTAAGATTGAAATCCTACCAACACGCTTTCATATGTTGGCGGGATCAATTTTATGGAGGGTTGGGGTTAAGCCAAACAAAATTTGCATTTATTTGGCTTCAATCGAAACATATATTTTACATATAGACCGAAGGACCAGTAATAACTTGGAGGGTAAGGGTTTGGGCATATTTCGGCAAGCGGGTCGTATCATGAGGACAAAGATATGACTAGATATTGTGTTTAATTTTGAAATATACATTACATTTATTTGGCGAAACCTTTTTATCTTAAAATATTTTAAATTGTTTTTGTTTTTATCAATGCCTATATTTATATTGGTATATAATTGCCTCAAGCGTTGTTATCGAGGAGTACAGTTCACGTCTTGTTTAGCTTAGCCTTGTTGACTTAGACTGTAGAGATTACTTCAATCTAAGCTTCAAACTCTAAAGCTGGGTTTACACTTAGACATTCTATTTTAGCTATAATTCTGTACATAATATTTAGTTACTTGAACTGTTTGATATATTGTTTGTAATGGAGAAGATTTTTGTGCTTATTTTGTTGAAATTATTCACTTGCTACTGCAGCATCTATAGAATTTATAGACATCTAGAAACTCATAATATTTCCTTGTACTTGACTATATGACAGTAGATTGTTGTATGACAATATGTTGATATGTATGTTGTATGACTGTCTGACTATGTTCGGTGTGAGTGACTAGGTCATACTTGTAATTATTCAGTTTAATAGCAATGAGATCAACCTTTTACTGAATCATAATAAGAAAGGTCAAGTTCGCTTTCTTCACCCTCCTTTTCTAGTCTCTTTCATCCTTCCTCATTATTTAATTTTACAGATATCTTTGGACTATAGTACTTAGGTAGTGTGCTGCAATTTTCCAATGATCCCAACAAAAAATATGGTAAGGAATGACGACCTACAATAATTGTTCCAACTTCAAAACTACATTTTGTATGTTTGTTACCATATCCCTCAATTTTTTCTTAAGAATTGTGACGTCCTTTTGTTGAAAGTGTTCGTTGTAGACGATGACAACTTATTATTTAGTCCTAGTTTTCAATATATATTATAAACATAATTGAAAAGATAAGTAAATGAAAATCTTTTATTATTCTGAACATTTTAAATTGAAGTGAAGTGAAGTGAAGATCACTGAAGTGTTTGATTCCAAATATAAAATGCTTTTTAAGAAGAACATCTTACATTATCTTAAAATATAAATTGAATTTTTTAAATCTTGGCTGGCTTGGCTTCTGCAATAATTCACTTAACTGTTTTAATAATTTTAATTTTAAATATTATTTTTAGTAGTTGTTTTGTATAAAAATTCCCCGTTCTATATATAAAGTAATAAAGTCAAATCATTCTAAATGTTAAACGTCTAATGATTTTTAATAAAAAGAAATGGAAATTTGAATTTATATACAATATTTGTTATTTTATTTAAGTAATGAAATTATATTCTAGATTTTAGTGAAATTTAAACATTATTAATAAATAGCCTGTAACTACGAGTATATTAAGAATCAATTTTAGAACATTTTCATAATACTTTAAAGTTTCTTTTTATTTATTTTTTATTATTATTTAGCTTCACGTCATATCCCTTGCGGGGTAGCCAGAGACGACGGAACGCCAAACGCTACGGTCCCTGCATACCTCTTTCGCCTCGGCCACAGACAGCAACCTCTTCACACATGCCCTCCGGGGGGTCCTCATGCTTTTTACGTGACCTTCCTCCAGTATCATAGATACTGTGTTTTCGAAGGTCACTCGAGGTCTCCCCCTGTCTCTCTTACCGCTCACTTTTCCTATATAAATCTTTTTTACCATTCTTTCATCACTCATTCGTTCGACGTGCCCAAACCACCTGAGCACGTTCTTCTTCATTCTCACCGTGACATCTTCGCTAGTACCTGCCATTCTATGGATCTCTTCATTGCGGATTCGATCAGCTAGACTGACTCCACAGCATTCATCTTTCTTACATTCTTCTTCTATGTTACCCGCGTTTGGCTGCCGTATAACAGCGTCAGTAGCAAAACTGCATTGTGTACAGCCAAACGTGCAGCTATGCTGACGTTTTGCCGTCTCAACAATACAGTCAAAGCACCGTTGACTCTGTTACCGGCAGCAATACGCCTTTCCACATCCATTTCGTATCTTCCGTCTCTGCTAAACATACTTCCCAAATATACCACTTCATTCACTTATTCTATTATCTTATCATTCACGTTGATCTTTCATTCTGTTCTTTCTTTATTTCTTTCAAATATCAGAACCTTCGTCTTATCTACATTCAGGTTAAGACCATTAATTTCACACCCATCTTTCAGAGTGGTGACGAATGCCTGGAAATTGCATTCTGATGATGCAATGAGCACTGTATCATCTGCATATAGCAAGCAATTGACCTTAAGGTCACCTACTTTCACTCCCATGTCACTGTCTTTCATGCCTTGGAGACTTATTTCCTTTTAATATTGCAGTAATTGTTTTTATTTGAAATATTTTGATAAAAAATGCTATTTGGTTGTACTGGAGCTACAAAATGTTCCTGTAAAATCTTTAAAATCTTAATGGATTTCTATTTGAAACTACAGAACCTAACATAATTGCTTTTTATTATCTTTCAGTATTTATATAAAGGCTGTAAATTCTGATAAAAACATGTTTTTTTTAACAAAACCAGGCATATAAAACGTATCTTGTGTCTTTTTTGTTAGGAAAATATCTTTTAATGTAATAGGTAAATCTAAAATTCTCGAAAAGCGAATGTGTGGTTCTTCGATTCTTAATTCCATTTCATAAAAATTATGATTAATTCCGAAAGTCACAGTATCAAAGTCACAAAGATGCTGTTTGTTTTTTATTTTTTATTTTGTTTTATTTAATCCGAAACAATAGTTAAAAACATATATATCTAATATATATATTTCTTCCAAATATAGATTTGGAGTCTAGATAAGTTTGCGTTATTTCCAGGTAATACAATCGTATATCATAAAATGTGAGTAATTATTGCGAAGGTGAGCTCAACACGGCATAACTTCGCAAACAAAAAACGTAACAAATAATTTATCAAACCTTGATCCCAATATATTATATTTAGTGTCAGAATTAAAATAAATTAACAAAATTGTATTCCACTATATTTTTTCCTATTATATAATGTCTTTATATAGATTAAATTGTTTTATAGAATAGCCAATAAATTCTTAGAAATATTTTAACTCAAAACAAAAAGTTATAAAAGGATTTTTTAAGTGAATATATAAAGCTTCATATAAAGAAATATAAAACTTTTTTTTTAATGATTTACTTATTTATTAAATAATTCCGATAATAATCTTGAAATAACCTTGAAGTGTCTAATAGGTCTACTGGTTTACTGGTCTACTGTATATTAGTTTATTGCTTTGAACTTCTGCATGTGTGTTTATTTACAAAATAATGTTTCTAAAATACATGTCTCCAAAGCCATTAAAGATCTTGAGATAAAAGCTAAGACTTAAGTTTTTACATTTACTTAAAGTTGTGACATTTTTACTCAGACACTAAAACATTTCTAGAGTAAAATACTTCTATTTTAATAATAAAATTCTACATTATTTACTTTCCTTAACATATTCTTCATCATTCCCTACAATGTTTATAATTATTATAAATAATTTAGTTTTGTTCAAAGAATTAAAGATTGTATCTGGATACATTGTGAAAAGGGCGTCGAGTTGTTTACAGTATGTTGTTATTACAGGCCCACTTTGTAACCTTTACAACAAAAGCACTGATAATAAAAACATTGATAAGAGATTAGCTATATATTTGTTTTTCTTATTTAAATTGTAATATATTAAATGATTTTATGATAAATATAATAGCTAAGTATATTACATAATATTTGTTTTGAAATATTTTAAAGAGGATTTTTTTTCAATACTATTATTTTACTGAAACTACAAACAACTTTCTCCTGTTATTTTTATAAACTTGTGTAGGCGCAAAATAATTGCATCTACTTATATATTTATATACATAAATATATATATTAGTTACAAATAAATATATACATATATAATGTTAAAAATTGCTTATTTATCTAAATATCGCAAAAACTTTCATATGTTCTTCGAAATTACAAAAAGACACTTTAATTTCACCGAAGATACATTTGACTTCATAATTTTAATTGTAGTATTGAAATTTTGAAAAATAATAAAAATAAAGTATAAATTGATAGATCTTGATCAGTTTATTCTAGATTAACACCTAGATACCTAATAATTGGATATCTCAAGTCGAGATTACAGTGATTCCAATCTGGTTAGAATCGTCTTCAAACATTTTCTGTATATATTATATTTAAACCAAATAAACAATATTATTGCAGAATAAAACTCACTTTGATCTTTCGAATACATACTATATATTAGTTACGTAGGACAAAATCATAAATCATATTATCATTGTTTTCCTAGTTTTACATATAATGGAATATTTCTCATATATTTTGTAAAATCAAGAATCTGAAAAGGCCTCGTCATTCAAACGGGGTTCAGAATATTGCAGTCATGTCGAATTGATTATTAAATTAGTTTTTAAAGGTTTTTAAAACTAAATTCAAATTGTGAGCAATTATTGGGTATGGTATAAATTATTTTGTTTGGATTATTTGATTGATAGTAGATAATAATCATTTTTTATTAATATATATGTGAATGTGCTGGTGTTTATTTAAAACGTTTTGTAAAAGCTTGTAGCTTGTAGCTTGTAGACTTTTTAATGTTTTGGAAACGTTTATCTCATCTATTGTAAAAATATAAAGATTATAATGGTATAAAATCATTTGAAAATCAAAGCAACCTTTTTACTTTATCATATAATATTCATTCCTCATAAAACACAGATTGTAATCCTTAAAGATAATTGTAATTTATAAAATACTTTCTTTGACTCACCTCAAATGGAATAACAATAATTGTGACAATCATATCAGCGACAGCAAGGTGGGTCATTAATAAATTGACCCTAGATTTCCTCCTCCTCGACCTCACGAGAGACACAAACACACTGACATTACCAGCAGCCCCTATCACAAAAAGAGAGCTATATATCCCAACAACAAATCCCTGGTCACTCTGCACAGTTTCAGTTATATTCATTTTTTCATCATTAAAATACTCCCAAAGTTTTTTGTCCGTATGCGTTATATTTCATGTGTTATGCATCATATTAAATAATAAATTTTTGATTTTTTGAAAGAATGTAGTCAATGGAGAATATAAATATTACTATGAATTAAAAGATATATATTGATTTATTATTTAATTTTTAATTTCAGTCATTACATGTAAAATATTTTTATTACATGACAATTATTGTATGATCGGTTTTTTTTTGTAAAACAATGTTCTCCTGTCATCATTACTACCTCAAGTTTATAAGGTTCTCTTTTAAGTAGTCTTTTTATACCGTCTATAATTGGCCTCCCAAAAGAATGGACTCACCGAAAAATAATACAAACATTATTCAAAGTTCATTTATTTATAAAAGTTATTTAATTTTATACATACAATAATAATGTCTCAAATGTGTTTCGATTTGAAAATTTAGATATTGTATTAATTTAGTACACATATTTATTGTAATAAATGTAAAAATCAAGATATCTATATGACAATATAAAAATAATTATCGTTTCTGATACGCATATAACGTTAGAGATTATTTGGCACTTAGTCCCAATAACTCCATGTTCCCTATCTCAAGTTAAAAGATAAAGATAGATGTCATCTTAAATTGGGCAAAGAGTTAATATATTGAATATTAGTATTAATGTGTTTAAAATCAATCAAATTTTCTCATACCTTTGTTAAACAAATCAATTAATACAAATTAAAATACATTGGACATTATTTATTTACACATATTAATATTAAAACCTATCTATCGCCTGTATTGTATTGTCATGTTTTCTCTCTGGTTGTATGTTATTTTCGATCCAGATCGGAACGGGTTCAGAATTCCCACTCGGGATAAGCGAAGTCTCTTGAAAAGCCACCGTATACTGACGCTTACTGAGCACGTACTTCTGTTAAGATTAATAAGAATGTATATAAACTTCATACGGTGGTATTCTGTCGCAATAATATAATATTTTTTTATTTAATAAAAAAATATTTCCTCCTCATTGTAAATTACTCTTATCAAAGTAAATGATTCAAAAGAATACTTTTTAATAATAATACAAATAAATAATATACAAATAATAATAATACTTTGCAATAAAAATTAAATATCTGATAAAACGCACTTACATTTCCTGGAAGAACGGTTGTTTTGGTCAGCGCTTTGCACCCATAATTATCTGGACAAGATAATGTAGCTGCAATAACACACATATATAAATTTAAATGATCTAAGAATATAAAGCTCACAGTAAATTAATACCCACCGTTACCCTTAGAGACGTTGTCATGAACGCAGAACACCTTCCTCATATTCTGATTGATCATATCGATATCCAAAGTATACGAGCCATACACGAGGGGATCCATGCAGGAATTTGATACCGCCATGATGAAGAACAGATCCTGGACTCTACCGGACACGTGGACTGCGGACTCACGATCGAACATGTACCTGTGTATATAACTGGTAACTATATGTGTTCCAGATGGAATGGGTCTCCTCCCCCTGTAACAGACTCAGTACTCTCCTATGCCAAAAGTTGTTAAGGCAATTTTTCTTACACCAATACATATGTCGAAAATAACTAAATGATTTTTTTCAAGTGTCGAGTTAATACTATAACATAATATCATTCTTTTGTACTATTTTTATATAATTAAAGTCTAGACTTTTCATCTCTTTTGTGATATTTACAATTTGATTTAGGACACTTTAGTGTTAGGGTAAAGGGCTTTTTATAATGTTAATGTAATGTTGTCAATGTTAGGTACTTGGCAGGGATCTTCCCTTGTTGTGAGGTTTTAATTGGATAATAGATAGATAGATATTGCGAATATAATTATTACTATGACTATACAGTATTTTACGTAATAACTTTGAGTATAAAAAATAGCTAACTGAATAAATAAAATAACTTAATATAAAGGAAACCACTTAAATAATATATTTAAAATTAATCAATTAATTATTGTTTGTACCAATGTTTATGTAACTGTTGCTTTAAATGACTTATTTCGGTAAAAAATATTTATCTAAGGCATTACATTTTCAAATGTCAACCCCCTTAATTATTTGTTTCCGAGAGCTTTCTCTTAAAACAAATTTGGAGAATTTTGAGCAAAGTAATTTCTCATAACAATTAATTTGGTTCCCGGTATTTAGGTTATATAAACTTTCTCAACTTGTAAGCATTTTAAATTATAAAAATATATATATTTTACACTAAATTTTGGAAAATGGTGACACCACAATCAAAAATAAATTGTAATGTTTTTTCACTAATATTATTACAAAAGTAACATCACTTATTATATTTTTAATGTCATACGACATCGAATGACATGTAATCGAAAATTAATGAAAAAAATATAAAAAAATATTTTGATCCATATACTATAATAAACTAAAAAGTCTAAAGGTGACATTGAAATAAGTTATTGAAGTGAAGTGTGACCTCTTTACAAATAACTAATTCAAATAAGTCGAAATTCAATATTCCTGAAATTGCTATGTGTTGATGATATGTGAAAAATGTGTTTTATTTATTTAGTTTTAGCTTTGAATTTATAACACGATTTGTGATACTTGTAACATTTTACTAATAAATGTAAATATACGTTGATTTAATAATATAATTTCAATTTATTAGGGAATTATTGTTAACTTTTTTCCCTTTAAGTAATAAGTCGTATACTGAGCGAACGAAATCCTGGGCACTGCTAGTTATGAATAAGTCATGACTTATATTTACACACAATGACTCAGACAGACACAATGACAGAACATTAAAGGGGAAAGTGTTTGTGACTATTATACAAAATATTCGTCTAATAATTTTGCATAACGTTAAACTTCCAGCTATTGGGATATGAGATTTATTCTAACAAAAACCTTTCATCTGGTTTGACATCCAATCGGGTGTTAAGCAAGGTTGCGCTATGTCAGCTTGGTTGTTCAATTTGTATTTGGATAGTTGTCTCCAAGGCGTGAAAGACAGTGACATGGGAGTGAAAGTACGTGACCTTAAGGTCAATTGCTTGCTATATGCAGATGATGCAGTGCTCATTGCATCATCATAATGCAATTTGCAGGCATTGGTCACCACTCTGAAAGATGGGTGTGAAATTAATGGTCTTAACCTGAATGTAGATAAGACGAAGGTTCTGATATTTGAAAGAAATGAAGAAAGAACAGAATGTAAGATCAACGTGAATGATAAGATAATAGAATAAGTGAATGAAGTGGTATATTTGGGAAGTATGTTTACCAGAGACGGAAGATACGAAATGGATGTGGAAAGGCGTATTGCTGCCGGTAACAGAGTCAACGGTGCTTTGACTGCATTGTTGAGACGGCAAAACGTCAGCATAGCTGCACGTTTGGATGTACACAATGCAGTTTTGCTACCGACGCTGTTATACGGCAGCCAAACGTGGGTAACACAGAAGAAGAATGTAAGAAAGATGAATGCTTTGGATTCTTCGCAGAATATGCGGAGTCAGAAATTTTTGATCTTATCACATGTGTATTATATAAATTCTAAATCGTGTTGAAAGTTATATATAAAAAAATCAATGTTATATAATGTTATAATTTGTTATGAGAAATAGATAACATTTTTTATTTGTCGTCCAACTTAGTGGAGATAAGGTCAAAAAAATTTCAAACATTTACTTATTCCTATATCATTTAAATTTTTAAAATACATATAAAAATCTTTTAAATTATTCTTTTATTATTAGATTGTGTATTTAGAAGTTGGGTTTACCACTAGTTTAAAAATATCAAAGTTAATGAAATTCTAATATGTACTGTATAGTAAATAAGTTATTGATAAAGTAAATGTCGGTCGAGACGTGGCTATGTTAACAAAATTCTTAGAATTTTCAGGCATCTTTTGTAGTTTGGTCGAAAATTCTATTTAAGTATTCTGACTTCATCCACTTTTAAAGTATATTTGTGAAGAAAATAAATGACGTCCCTAGAGTTTAATATATTTTAATAATAAAACTCCTCTTAAAAAGCCTTGATTATTCAAATATAATATCGTATTTAATGTCTAGTAGAGATAAAGTGAGTTTTCTTTTATTATTTTTCATATCCAGTAGAAACTTCATTAATAATGAATTTAATTTGATTTTTGTGATTGATAAGCTTCTTATATTAACTTATTATTATTATACATAGGTGGAAAAATTAATATTATTCAAAGTCTAAAATATAGATACTTTGAAAAGAACAAACGGCAAGAAGATGCATAATTACGTTAGTTTCGAATTAGAAAATTTAAACTATACATTTTTGTATTTTAGGTAGATTCCATAGATGAATCTACCTATTGCAATCGATGCGATAACGGGACCCAGACCCCAGAGTAGGAGCGCTACGCCGTTTATGAACTGGAGATTGAGAATCCGTCGAAAAAAAAAAAATTATATATCCCTCTATATATATATGTATATATGATCCATCAGTCCAAATTCATCGTAGGCGAAATCTGACTTCACAGGTCAATAGGATAAATTAGTAAAACGAACGTAGCATCTTGTTTTTTTGGAAAAAGTGAAAGGGGGGGCTGGGAGGGGGGGTGAAAGTGCAAACCTTTGGGACACGCTACAGGTCGCAAATTTTGACGAAGGATTTTCAAACTCGGTATACACATTTTTAAGGACAAAATAGAGGTTAAGTTCTTGAACGGGGGAAATCGGTCAAGGGGTTGAGGGGCTGGGAGGGTTGAAAGTTAAAAACCGAAAAAAGTCATAGAAGGAGACAAAATTTTGCGGTCGGAAAAATCTTAGAAAATTAACAAATTAATAGAGAAAACTTTTTTGTCCGAAAAGTTTTTTGATGCGACCCCCCGTTTAGGAGATAGGGGTGGGGGGTGGTTCCCCGCTAACCGAATATATGCAGAGTGACCCGTCATAAGACTCGTAATGACCAGTAGAATACTGCTGGCTAGTTTTGCTTTGTCGATCCGACCGACGGGAATCTACCTAACACGATCGACCCTGTCGAACGAGGTATTTTATTTTATACTGTCAATGAAAATTTAACTAAAATAAGAAAAAAAACAGGTCAAATGTTAGTTTAACTTTCAAACTTGTCGTTTATGAATTTCTTCATCAGGTAGCGATTTTTACAAACATAACCTTTGTGGTGTACAAATATTTTTTAAAATATCGATATACTTTAGAAGCAATTTACCAACCGCAAATGTAAGTTAGTAAAAAAAAGGGAAATAGCTACATATAAGCCATATATAAACGAGAAAATAGTGTTTTACATCTGTGTTATTAATTACACTATTTTAATTATAAGTTTAATAATTACAGTAATACAGTTTATTTTCAGTCAACGAGTTATTTGATATTATTTTCCACTCGATAGCTCCGTATCAAATTCAACTCACAAAAAAGCCTTGACAGATAGACAGCAAACAAAATGATTTTCCCTTTTATAATGTGGAATTTTTCCTGATAAATTTCCATAATTTAACATTGAATTATTTGTTATTATAAATACCAAACAATGTTTGTGATGATATCATGAATTTTAGAGTTCTCTCATGAGTTGTCACTGGGGTATAATTTTCTTGGAATTAGCTGAAATATTGTATTTATAACATTCACAGCTAATTAACCACCCAATTAGAAGTCAGCTTAATAAGCTACTGATTACAAGCATTTGAGAAATGATACATTTCAAAGTAATACATTGAATACGTTAATAAGGGGGATAGATACGTATTTAAATAAATTTATTAAAGATGTAGGACACAAGTGTATGTTTAATAATAAATTTAATCGATTATTGTTATTTTCAAATATAGATTTGATATTTTCTAATTATGAAAAACAAAAAACAAAGAAGCTTAATTAACAAGGATACAATACAAAATAATTGGAACTATAAATATAATAAAAAGAAATTATTTAATATGTGAATAAATTAATTTAAATTTTGATATAACGAATCTTAAAAAAATATAAGAAAACAAAGCAAACAATTCAATTAATAAAAACGCTTACTTTTTCTTATGCCACTACAAAGACGAGTAAACAGAAATGAAATTTACTAAAATATATAAATGAAAATATTCCAAATAATTGCTTAAGTACGAAATAATGACCAATCAAGTGAAAAATAAGTTATTAACTTGACTTTAATACCCAATCATTATAATAATTAATCCATATAATAATTTATGTTACTTAGGGGAAAATATTTTGAATAAAATATCAGAAGCTTAATATCGTATTAATAATTTTTACTCTCCTAAAATATTTTTGATATATTTATACATACATGTTTTTAAGAACTGAATATCCGAAATATAGATTTGTATTTCGTACTTTTTTATTTATCACGGGTCACTTTAAGATATTTTTTAATTTATTTTAAAAATATATTTTATTTTCCTTTCTTTTATTATATTTCTCACTATTATACTAATATGCCAAAAAGGTTGAAAAATAAAACAAAGTAAAAAGAATTCAAAATGGCGAACGCTTTCAAAATTCCTTTTATATTAACCCTTTGATATAATGTTATAAATAACTATCTTTAATAAGTAAAAAAACATATATTTTCAAATTAAATTAAAGTTAAGTCGTGATAAGTTAAACATAAAAGCGTTAAAATTATATTATAATTATGGCAGTTCCTTTTCAGGAGTCATCTAAGACCCTATATGTACAAACTATGCTTCTACTAAAGATTATCTAAAGGAAAGCTGAATATAGTGAGAGCGAGAGAGAAAGAGAGAGGGAGAGAGAGAGAGAAGGTGGGGGAGAGAGACAGGAAGAGAAGATATAAGTGTGAGAACTCTCTAAATTCAACGCAAAGTGTGATTACAATGTAATGAAATGTATACCAAATTAATATTCACCAATCAAAAATTAATTTCTACCTAAATGGCTTCGTACAATCTATTTGGAGAAGTCAAAAACAGATTTTATTTTCAATCTTTAATTGGTAATTGGATTGATTGTTAATTTGTTTGTTTACCAAAGCGTCATTGTAGCGTAAGGGAGCCAGCAACACGCGAAGACGGTGACAATTGTGACAGTCATTCGTAGAGTGCGGCGTCGAGCTCTGGCTAGAGGCCGTTGATCAGATCTTCGTAGTTGAATGCGTCCAGTATCCGTTGATAAGGATTTACCTACAACAAAAAAAACTAATTTATACTTACTCATCTAAATCTCATCTCCCCGAAAGAAGAAAGAAAGAAAGAAAGGGCGAAATATATAAAATGTACATCCTAAGAACATAGAATTTGTATTTATGTTCATACGTTATAAATATTTAGCAAAAATATATATTTTTTGGGAATACACGCACACGCACACGCACACGCACACGCACACGCACACGCACACGCACACGCACACGCACACGCACACGCACACGCACACGCACACGCACACGCACACGCACACGCACACGCACACGCACACGCACACGCACACGCACACGCACACGCACACGCACACGCACACGCACACGCACACGCACACGCACACGCACACGCACACGCACACGCACACGCACACGCACACGCACACGCACACGCACACGCACACGCACACGCACTCATATACATATTTAAGTTGTAAGTTTGACCAGTGATTATATTTCCTTTAAATACCAATTTATTAAGGATTTATTTAACATAAAAGAAATTCTGTGGTGATATGTATCCTTTGAACCCGCTCGTTACACATCAAATTAGTGCGACGTAATTAAAATTAATACAACCGAAAAAGTCCAATCATTCTCAATCGCTCCTTACCATATTTATTTATCTTTCCGATATATTTAAAACGAACAAACATCACATTTTTATATTTAAAAAATCTTTCAGGATATGTTTTTAATACTATAATGTTGTACATGAAAACGGATTTATAACTATAATATTTTACTAATATTTCCTTGGCAGGATATATCTTTAACCTTACCTGTCACTTCCTTTGAGTTTGTATGTATCTCGGAGAATATGCAGATGTAACAGACAGTGATAATGATAAGAGGTAAGAAGTACATCGCGAAGAGACACATCACGTTATACGCCAGTTCCTGGTGAGGGCTGGAAAAGGCTTCGAAGGACACACACTGCTGGAACTCGGGAACCGTCGGGTGGTGCATCACACGGAAAACTAAACTCTGTAACAATAATCTAAGATCTAATTTTAAATAGTAACAGCATTAGAAAGAAATAACCAAAATAAAAATAATATAAATAACGGATTAGAATATAGAAAAAAAACTTGTATATATAAACATGTAAAATTTTTACGTATTTTTCTATTAATAAATTATTATTGCAGTAATTTCCTGTTATCTAAGATCACAGATCGTATAAATCTTCAAAAGATATCACCATTCCTTTGTAAAGATATTTGTATTCATTCATATGTATTTGTATCCTTTTTCTTTGACAGAAAACTAATATTGAATTACCTAATGCTATCAGTTAATCTGTTTGCCAACGATCACTAACACAGGACGAATTTGATTTGTATTATATAGATAAATAGTGTTAACAGAATTAATGGAATTAAGAATATTATAATATTAGAAATACCAAAATATTTATATTAATAAAATAACTTTGAATATATTCTATATGTTAGAAGAATATGTTGTTTTTACTTACTTCTTAATTTCAATTTAAGCATTTAATTGCATACAACTTTTAAGTTTAATCGTCTCAAAGACTGAAATAAGAAACGAATATACATCTTATAAAATAAATGTCAATGACATTCATTATTTGTCTTAACAAGGACACATGGTAAATATAATCATGTACTTTTGTGAGTGAAATATCAGATTCAGTTTCAAATGTCTAGTGAAATTTTGTTAGAGAATATTGTTATAAGATTTTGGAGTAGATGTTAGGATTTTTAAGTTTTATATTTAATAAACTTTATATGTAGATTTTTGAATTTTCATAACCCTAAAAAAATTGTGTCTTTTAAAAAAAATTGTTTTATTAGATGTATTAAGAAGAGATATTACACTTACATACCTACATCTTCCCGAAAACTAATTGCTGCATTGCAACATTTAACATCAGCAATCAACACGAGTTAAAATTAAACTTTTAAACTGTAAATTAAAATACTATTGAAGTTTTAAGCTGTAAATTAAGTCATAATAAAAGTTTTAAGCCGTAAATGAAACCCAGCGAGTTAAATCTCTTAAAAATATTTTGTTTAAATTTGTACTATTATGATAATTTAAGTAAATGCTATGATTTACAGCAAATACTTTGAAGGACTATAGTCATTATTGTAAAAATAATTATTAAAATATTTTACTAAACGTTCACGAAAACAATCGCTAATTGAATAAAAATATATTGTGTTAATAATTTTAAGCCTTACATTACTTTCTAAAAGCCGCAGACATCTAAAAAGACGCAAAAACCTTTTAACCACTTTAAAGTACAAAATTACTTGAAAGTAATTTTATAAAGGAATTTAAATATATAAAAATCATGTATATTTTTCTTTCTTATAACTTCAAGCCTCTCAGACTAAAACATTTAGTGCTGCACTTAGAGTTTTTCTAAATTAAATAATATTTTTAAGGATGCCTCTCATATAAACTGGGACATTTCGGACGTGACGGACATCAACGCAAAAATATATATTGTAAACAAAAATATCTTGTGTTTCTTTGATAAGCATGTGCCAATAAAAATTCGTTAGGAATAGCCAGTTACACTTCGTCGTGCTTCCGACAAATATTTAAGAAGGGCATTTGTATAAATGTGCAAAATAATATCTTCATTAGAGAACGCATGGATTATTTTGAATATGATTTCACTAACTCTAAAAATTGAGTATTTTTATCTATTTTTAAGTATTTAGTTTATTTCATAGCGGTAAGATATGTATGTATTTATGTACTATTTGTTGTTTTTAGATTATTTTAGTATAGTCCTTAATTCATTAGTGATTTTCCTTTATCAATATTATTGTTTACTTGTTAATTACGTCGGTCCCAACCAGAGGATCCAAAAAAATACATTTTATTGACTTAAAATTTAATCATTATATTTAAACTATAAGTCCGCCAAATATATAAATTAAATTTTAATGTAGCAATAAATAAATAAACTTTCCAACTACTTCATTATTATTGTAGAATTAAATTTTTTATTACTATAATTGCAAAGAACTCTCTGGTATAGCCATATTAAAGCTGATATTCCCGGGTTCAATTCCCTGTTACAAACATATTTATATGGTATGATAAATGTTTATATTTGTTAACATTTACAGATGGTGATGATTTCTAATTATAGAAAGAACACATGGAACAGTCCATATAATTATATAATAAGAAAATAGATTTTCATTTAGCTTAGTATTTTAGTACAATTTAATATTATTATAAGATTAGCTAAGACATTGTAATTTAAATTAAAAACAGTGAAAATCTTTTAGATTTTACAGCTTTAAACAATAATTTAATAAAGAAATGATTAGAATTCTCGTAACTCGTTTTGATAGTTCATTAATAACGTGAGACTCAAAAGGGTTTTCACGAAATATCACAAGAGATGAAATAGTGAGTAAATTTTAGAAGATTTTAATTATTATTTTGGTGTCAGAGAAAACACAATCTGCGATCTTAATAAGTCAGAAAAATAAAATATAAATTAAATAAGATACTTTGTTTCAAACAATATACGTAATTTGTTTAGGGAAGGACCCCTCTCTTCCTAGTTGAAACTTAAGGGGGTTAAAAAGTTGTTTAAGTCACGTGGTTAACAACCCCTCACTTACAGTTACTGGAGAAAGACAAATATGTATGTTATATAGTTTTTACGTTTAAATTATCAACAAACTGATATTGCAATTAATTTAACTTGATTCGGTTTGTTTAAGTAAATACAGTGTACAAAAATTTTATATGTAGACATATTTTGTTCACAAATTACCACATTTATATTGTTATAATAATTATTGTAAATAATATAACTTCCAGTGTATTTTTGATGTTTTGTCATTTTAATACACAAAAAATAATAGCTCTTTATAATGAAAATATTATACAAACAGACAAAAAAAATATTTTGTCAATATATATATTATATTTTATTTTTAATTAATTGTTTCTGAGTATATATTTTTCTGTGTAAGTACGGATTACCTGTGGCAAGCTGCATATGAAAGCCACAAGCCACGCAAACCAGAGCATGGTTTTACTTCTCTTTCTCGCAACAGCCAAGCGAAGGGGATGGAGAACCGCGAAATATCTAAAAGAAACATTTAAAGCACATAAAAGTATTTCAATTGTTACATATATAATTTATTTAATTGCAATTTGCGATCACATTTTCTTGTTACTTACTTCTTTATATGTTTTATTTTGTTGGTATTTTATTATGATAATTTAATAAATAAAATAACACATACCTGTCCAAGGAGATGCAGACTAGAACGTTTGAAGACAGATACAGACCAAACGCTCGCAATACTAAGAAGAACTTGCAGGCAAAGTTTCCTGCGAGCCAGGCATTGGTCGTCCGCCATCCAATCTGAGAACAACACGAACTGGAAACCCTTGTCCCTTATCAAGTAGCAAAAAGGAGTGTTAATATTTGAACATGAATGTCATTTCTTTCTACATATTCTTTAGTTCTTTTAAATATTTATTTTAGAGCTATACTTAGGTATACAAAAACCCTTTCCAATTGATATAGTATCAAATTTCGTGCCGTTAGCTAATTCCCCGGGTAATTGATACTTTATTAATCTATCTATTGTGCATTTTAAACAAGCACTTGTTTTTCTTCACATACTCGTATCAGTAAGATTGAAATCTTACCAACACTCTTTCATATGTTGGTGGGATCAATTTTATGGAGGGTTGAGGTTAAGCCTGACAAGATTTGCATTTGTTTGGCTTCAATCAAAACATATATTTTACATATTGGCAGACCGAAGGACCAGTAATAACTTGGAGGGTAAGGGTTTGGGCATATTTCGGCAAGCGGGTCGTATCATGAGGACAAAGATATGACTAGATATTGTGTTTAATTTTGAAATATACATTACATTTATTTGGGTGAAACCTTTTTATCTTAAAGTATTTTAATTCGTTTTTGTTTTTATCAATGCCTATATTTATATTGGTATATAATTGCCTCAAGTGTTGTTATCGAAGAGTACAGTTCTCGTCTTGCTTAGCTCGGCCTTGTTGACTTAGACTGTAAAGATTACTTCAGTCTAAGCTTTAAACTCTAAAGCTGGGTTTACACTTTGACATTCTAATTTAGCTATAATTCTGTGCATAATATTTACTTACTTGAACTGTTTGATATATTGTTTTTAATGGAGAAGATTTTTGTGCTTATTTTCTTGTAATTATTCACTTGCTACTACAGCTTCTATGGAATTTATAGACATCTAGAAACTCATAATATTTCCTTGTACTTGACTATATCACAGTAGGTTGTTGTATGACAATATGTTGATATGTATGTTGTATGACTGTCTGACTATGTTCGGTGTGAGTGACTAGGTCATACTTGTAATTATTCAGTTTAATAGCAATGAGATCAACCTTTTACTGAATCATTATAAGAAAGGTCAAGTCCGCTTTCTTCACCCTCCTTTTCTAGTCTCTTTCATCCTTCCTCATTATTTAATTTTACAGATATCTTTGGACTATCGTTCTTAGGTAGTGTGCTGCAATTTTCCAATGATCCCAACAAAAAATATGGTAAGGAATGACGACCTACAATAATTGTTCCAACTGCAAAACTACATTTTGTATGTTTGTTACCATATCTTCTATTTTTTTCTTAAGGATTGAAACCTCCTTACGTTGAGAGTGTTCGTTGTAGATGATGACCACTTATTTTTAAGTCGTCGTTTTCAATATATATTATAAACATAATTGAAAAGATAAGTAAATGAAAATATTTTATTATTCTGAACATTTTAAATTGAAGTGAAGTGAAGTGAAGTGAAGTGAAGATCACTGAAGTGTTTGATTCCAAATATAAAATGCTTTTTAATAAGTTTAATTTTAAATATTATTTTTAGTAGATATTTTGTATAAAAAATCCCCTTTCTATATATAAAGTTAAATCGTTCTAAATATTAAACGTCTAATGATTTTTAATAAAAAGAAATGGAAATATGAATTTATATCAAATATTTGTTATTTTATTTAAGTAATGAAATTATATTCTAGATTTTAGTGAAATTTAAACATAATTAATAAATAGTCTATAACTACGAGTATATTAAGAATCAATTTTAAAATATTTTTATAATACTTTAAAGTTGCTTTTTAATATTGCAGTAATTGTTTTTAATATCAGATATTTCGATAAGAAATGCTATTTGGTTGTACTGGAGCTATAAAATGTTTCTGTAATATCTGAGTAGAAGCTTTAAAATCTTAATGGATTTCTATTTGAAACTACAGACCCTAACATAATTGCTCTTTAACATCGTTCAGTATTTATATAAAGGCTATAAATTCTGATAAATACATGTTTTTTCTACAAACCCAGGCATATAAAACGTATCGTTAACGTATATCGTACGTATAAAATGGTGTCGTTTTTGTTAGGAAAATGTCTTTAAAT
Source organism: Melinaea menophilus ssp. n. AW-2005 (assembly GCA_918358695.1). Classification (NCBI taxonomy): domain Eukaryota; kingdom Metazoa; phylum Arthropoda; class Insecta; order Lepidoptera; family Nymphalidae; genus Melinaea; species Melinaea menophilus. The sequence continues at coordinate 10,303,578 of OU911040.1, read as the reverse complement.
GTAATAGGTAAATCAAAACTTCTCGAATAACTTTGAATTGTGTGTGGTTCGAATGTGTGGTTCTTTAATTCTCACAACACACTCTCAACACGGCAAAGTTCGCAAACAAGAAACCTAACAAATAATTTATCAAAGCTTGATCCCAATATATTATATTTAGTGCCAGGATTAAAATAAATAAACAAAATTATATTCCACTGTACTTTTCCCTATTATATAATGTCTTTAATAAAAATGAAATTGTTTTATTGAATAGCCAATAAATTCTTTAGAATATTTTCTTAGAAAATCATGTACTGAAAACAAAAGTTATAAAAGGTTTTTTTGTGAATTTTTACTTTTTTAAAATGATTTACTTATTTATTTTATAATCCAGATAATGACCTTGAACTTTGAAGCGTTAAGTAGTAAGCTATTCAACTACTGGTCTACTGGTCTACTGGTCTACTGGTTTACTGTATATTGGTTTATTGCTTTGAACTTGTGCATGTGTGTTTATGTCAGAATAATCTCCTCTAAAATACATGTCTTAAAAGCCATTAAAGGTCTTGAAATAAAAGCTAAGACTTAAGTTGTTACATTTACTTAAAGTTGTGACATTTTTATTCAGACACTAAAACATTTCTAGAGTAAAATACTTCTATTATACATTATATACTTTCCTTAATATATTCTTCATCATTCCTTACAATGTGTATAATTATTATAAATATTTTAGTTTTGTTCAAAGAATTAAAGGTTGTATCTGGTTACATTGTTAAAAGGGCGTCGAGTTGTTTACATTATTTTGTTATAACAGGCCCACTTCGTAACCTTTAAAACAAAAGCACTTACCAAAACTGATAATAAAAACATTGATAAGGGATTAGCTATATTTGTTATTCTTATATAAATTATAATATATTAAATGATTTTATGATAAATATAATAGCTAAGTATATTACATAATATTTGTTTTAAAATATTTTAAAGGGTATTTTTTTTCAATACTATTATTTTACTGAAACTACAAACAATTTTCTTCTTTTATTTTTATAAACTTGTGTAGGCGCAAAGTAATTGTGGCTATTTATATATTTATATATATACTTATGATTACTATATACTTATATAGTTACAAATAAATATATACATATATAATGTTAAAAATTGCTTTTTGTTCAAGTACCGTAAATACTTTCATATGTTCGTCGGAATTACAAAAATACACTTCAATTTCACCGAAGATACATCTGACTTCATAATTTTAATTGAAGTATTAGAGATTTGAAAACTAATTTAAACAAAATATAAATTGATAGGTCTTGCTCAATCTATTCTAGATTAACACCTAGATACCCACTAATTGGATATCTCAAGTTGAGATTAAAGTGGTTCCAATCTGGTTAGAATCGTCTTCAAACGTTTTCTGTATATAGTATATTTAAACCAAATAAACAATATTATTGAGTATAAAACTCATTTTGCGTATTCGAATACGTACTATATATTAGTTACGTAGGACAAAATCATAAATCATATTATCATTGTCTTCCTAGTTTTACTAATAATGGAATATTTCTTGTATATTTTGGTATATCAGGATAATAATAATCTGAAAAAGTGTCTTCATTCAAACGAGGTTTAGAATATTTCAGTCAGTTCCAGTTAAGATGTAATTAATCTCTCAAATATTTCTCATAAGCCTGATGAGACAATGTCGGTTTGATTATTAAATTAGTTTTTTAAAGATTTTTAAAACTAAATTCAAATTATGAAAGAATTATTTTGTTTGGATTATTTGATTGATAGACATTCTTTATTAATATATATATATATATAAAATCTGTGTTTTATTAGGAATATATATTATATGATTAAGTCTTCCTAACAATATTTTGTGTAATAATTTTTATAAAAACGAACAGCATTTGCTTTTACAAAATGTTTTAAATAAATACCATCACATTCACATATATATTTTAGGCCCAAAAACCGAAAACGCTCAGTGGAAGTAAAAAACGGTCACAACGCGTTCTGGCTGTCTTCAAATGCACAGAATGCGTTTTGGCTGCTATTAAACGCTCGCAACGCGTTCTGGTAATTTTCGAACGGCCAGAACGCGTTTTGTCATTCGTCAAGCGCTTAGAACGCGATTTTAATTTTTGAGTCTTATTATGTGCCACTGTCTATCTGCGTAAAATAAGATTCATTTTGTACCGTCCACTGAGTGTTTTCGGTCTTCGGGCCTAACATATATATAAACACCATCACATTCACACACACATATATATATATATATATATATATATATATATATATATATATATATATATATATATATATATATATATATATATATATATATATATATATATGTGAATGTGATGGTGTTTCTTTAAAAACTTTTGTAAAAGCAAATGATGTTCGTTTTTATAAAATTTATTACACAAAATATTGTTAGGAAGACTTTTGTAAACTTTTTACCGTTTTGGAAACGTTTCTCTCATCTATTGTAAAATATAAAGATTATAATGGTATAAAATCATTTAAAAATCAAAGCAACCTTTTTACTTAATCATATAATATTCATTCCTAATAAAACACAGATTGTAATCCTTAAAGATAATTGTAATTTATAAAATACTTTCTTTGACTCACCTCAAATGGAATAACAATAATTGTGACAATCATATCAGCGACAGCAAGGTGGGTCATTAATAAATTGACCCTAGATTTCCTCCTCCTCGACCTCACGAGAGACACAAACACACTGATATTACCAGCAGCCCCTATCACAAAAAGAGCGCTATATATCCCAACAACAAATCCCTGGTCACTCTGCACAGTTTCAGTTATATTCATTTTTCATCATTAAAATACTCCCAAAGTTTTTTGACCATCTCCGTTATATTTGATGTGTTATGCATCATATTAAATAATAAATTTTTTAATTATCGCATCTAGAGAAAAAAGAATGTAGTCAATGGAGAATATAAATATTACTATGAATTAAAAGATATATATTGATTTAATATTAAATTTTTAATTTCAGTCATTACATGTAAAATATTTTTATTACATGACAATTATTGTATGATCGGTTATTTTTGTAAAACAATGTCCTCCTATCATCATAACTGCCTCAAGTCCTCTTTTAAGTAGTCTTTTTATACCGTCTATAATTGACCTCCCAAAAGAATGGACACACCGAAAAATAAACCAAAAATATATTCAAAATTCATTTATTTATAAAAATTATTTAATTTTGTACATACACTAGTAATGTCACAAATGTATTTTGATTTGAAAATTTAGATATTGTTATAATTTACTCCACATATTTATTGTAATAAATTTATAAATCAAGATATCTGTAAGACAATATAAAAATAATTACCATTTCTGATACGCATATAACGTTAGAGATTATTTGGTACTTAGTAACAATAACTCCATGTTCCATATCTCAAGTTAAATGATAAAGATAGATATCATCTTAAATTTAGCAAAGGGTTAATATATTGAATATTAGTATTAATGTGTTTAAAAACAATCAAATTTTCTCATACTTATGTTAAACAAATCAATTAATACAATCAATTAAAACACATTGTACATTATTTATTTACACATATTAACATTAAAACCTATCTATCGCCTGTATTGTATTGTCATGTTTTCTCTCTGGTTGTATGTTATTTTCGATCCAGATCGGAACGGGTTCAGAATTCCCGCTCGGGATAAGCGAAGTCTCTTGAAAAGCCACCGTATACTGACGCTTACTGAGCACGTACTTCTGTTGAGATAACGTAAATGAATACAAAATACAATGTTATATTTAAAACTAAATAATCAAATAATTGTCTCGGTCATGAGCTAGACAGACTTGGGATGAAAAGGTAATCCACGTTTTGTATTAAGACCGACTCTATAAATGATGATATTATAATTTGAATGATGATAATTGTACATTTAATTTGTAATTATCTATTTGTAGTATGTAATTTTGTCACATCAATTAATTATATTTTAAACCTTATTACAAGCTGTTACGGAACCTCGTCTATCTATCAGTAGCGTTACCCGAAATATTGTTTCAAAACATATTCAAACAAGGAATATATTGGCAATATCATCACTTATTATACAGGATGGGCCAAAAATTTTTGCACTTTTGAAACATGTCTAGAAATAAAAGTACAAATGTTATTTTGTTTATGATTTATTTATCGTAATTATTATTTATTAAAATTCATTTATTAAAAATGACATCGTCGAGATGTGCTCCGTCTCGTCGTTGCCACTCCTGCAATCGACTACGTAAACTTTGGAAAACTCGTTGACACATGCTGCGAGGAATCGCGGCTATCTCCTCGTGGATGTTTTCTTTTAATTGGGATATGGTCGTCGGTTTATTAAGTTATACTTGACTCTTCAGATATCCCCACAAGAAAAAATCGCAAGGTGTAAGGTCCGGGCTTCTGGGAGGCCATGGGATATCACCTCTGCGAGAAATCAATTTGTTAGGAAACATTTCTTTGACCACCTGTAAAGTCACGTTTGATGTATGGCATGTTGCTCAGTCTTGTTGCATCCAAGTCCGACTATTGTATCCTTCAAATTCATGCAACTGTGGTGTCAAAAACTCTCGCAACATTTTCACGTATTCCACTGAGTTCACAGTTACGTTATTTCCTTGATTATTTTCAAAGAAGTATGGACCGATTATGCCCTTTGCGAATATGGCAGCCCACACTATCGTTTTTGGTGAATGAAGAGGCTTTTGGTGTTTATAGTGAGGGTTTTCCGTGCTCCAATATCGACAATTATGTTTATTTACGTGACCATTAATGTGAAAATGGGCCCCGTCCGTAAACAATACATTCTCAAGGCTAGAGAATCGCTCCAGTATAGTGTCAGCAAATAACTTGCGTTGAATGTAATCGTTTGGTTTCATCTCCTGTACAGTTTGAAGCTTATATGGGTGCAGTTTAAGGTCCAAATGCAAGATTCGCCGCAGACTAGTTCTTGGTATAGCAAGAGCCGCCGACCGCTTACGCGTAGATGATTCTGGATCGTCCCTTACAGAAATTTCAACCTCCCGAATGTTCTCTTCGCTTCTTCTTGAACGTGGTCGCCCAGTTTGTTTAATATTCGTTGTCGATCCCGTTTGCTCAAACTTTTTAATCCAAGCTTTAATTAAATTAACACTTGGACACTCACTTACACGTTGTAATCCGTATTCAACTCTAAAGAGGCGTCGTACAGTACCGTAGGAATCGTTGTTTTTGTAAAATTGTTTTACGCAAAAATCACGCTGTTGTCCCGTGAAGCGCTCCATCGTGACTAAAATTGCATTAAACGACGCACAATTCCCCGCCACCCGCGCACCCCTTGCTCTCACGGTTTTGGAGAAATCAAGTGTTGCTATTTGCAAAAATTTTTGGCCCATCCTGTATTTTAATACTTTAATTCATAAATATATTAATAAATTTAATTATTACTAACATCAAAATTAAAATAGAATATACATAGATTTCATATTGTGATACTCTGTCGCAATAATATAATATTACAAAAGAATAACATTTTCTTCGATGGATAAATAAGCCTTAATTTAATATAAAATATTTACACCTCATTGTGACTTTACTTGTATCAAAGCTTAATTAGTCAGTCTTTCCATTCTATTGTGAATGTCATAATCCATTCATTCCTATTTCCGTTCAATATCATTCATACATACACGCGTTAAAGCAAAATAATACTTTGTAATATATATGAAATATAATACATATACATATATAATAAATCTGATAAAATGCACTTACATTTCCTGGAAGAACGGTTGTTTTGGTCGGCACTTTACACCCATAATTATCTGGACAAGATAATGTAGCTGCAATAACACATAACATATATATACATATATATATATATATATATATATATATAAATATATACAAATACTCATTAATAATAAATTATTTTAGTACGCATATTTCAAAAAATATCTAAATTTCAATATTTACAATTTTACAATTCTCATATGATTTCTTAGTTAAGATATATCTCACAAATTTCAATTTTAATTTCAATGATCTAAGAATATTAAACTTAGAGTATATTTATACCCACCGTTACCCTTAGAGACGTTGTTATGAACGCAGAACACCTTCCTCATACTCTGATTGATCATATCCGTATCCAAAGTATAGGAGCCATACACGAGGGGATCCATGCAGGAATTTGATACCGCCATGATGAAGAACAGATCCTGGACTCTACCGGACACGTGAACTGCGGACTCACGATCGAACATGTACCTGATTAGGGAGAGATGTATTACTATCCAGATTTTAAGACAGTATTGTGCGTTCCAGGTGAAATGGGTCTCCTCCCCCTGTAACAGACTCAGTACTCTTCTATACCAAAAGTTGTTAAGGCAATTTTTCATACACCAATACATATGTCGAAAATAACTGAATTATTTTTTTCAAGAGTCGAGTAGAATACTATAACATAATATAATTATTTTGTATTATTTTTATATAATTAAAGTATCTTTTGTGATATTTACAATATGATTTAGGATACTTCAGTGTTAGGGTGAAGGGCTTTTTATAATGTTAATGTAATGTTGTCAATGTTAGGTACTTGGCAAGAATCCTCCGTTGTTGTGAGGCTTTAATAGGATAATAGAATAGATATTGCGAATATCATTATTACTATGACTATAGTATTTCACATAATAGCTTTGTGTATAAAAAATAGCTAAGTGAATAAATAACATAACTTAATGTAAAGGTAACCGCTTAAATCATATTTTTAAAATTAAATGCTGCTTTAAATCACTCATTTCGGTAAATACTAATTTTGTTAGGAATTACATTTTAAAATGTCAACACTTAATGATTTGTTTCAAAATGCTTCCTCTCAAAACGAATTTGGTGAATTTGAGCAAAGGTAATTTATAATAACAATTAAATTGGTTTCCGGTATTTCGGTCATTCAAACTTTCTCGACTTGTACGTATATTAAATTATATTAATATATAAATATTTTAAACTAAATTTTGGTAAACGGCGACCATAATTAAAATTAAATTGTTATGTTTTTTTCACTAATATTATTGTAAAAATAAAATAACGATTTATTAATTTTAGTAGACTTATTATATTTTTATTGTCGTATGTAAACAAAAATTAAGAAACAAAAAATGGAGTCCGTCCCATATACTAAAATACTTAAAAGTCTAAAGGTGACATTGAAATAAGTTATTGATGTTAAGTGTGACCTCTTTACAAATAAACTAATTTATATAGATCGAAATTCAATATTCCTGAAATTTGCTTATGTATCGAAGATATGCAGAAAATGTGTTTTATTTATTTAGTTTTGGCTTTGTATTTATATTGTGATACTTGTAACATTTTACTAATAAATGAAAACATATATTGATTAATAATATAATTTAAATTTATTAGGGAATTATTGTTTACTTTTTCCCTTTAAATAATAAGTCATATACCGAGCGAACGAAAACCTGGGCTCTGCTAGTATATGAACAAGTTATGACTTATATTTAAACACAGTGACTCACACAGACCCAATGACAGATCATTAAAGGGGAAAGTGTTTGTGACTATTATATCAAATATTCGTTTAATAATTTTGCATAACTTTAAACCTCCTGCTATGTGGATATGAGATTTATTCTAACAAAAACCTTTAATCTGCTCACATCCGACACGGGACCATTATTAAAGAATATTATATATTTGGTCTTTTACCTATTATAATATTTTGAGTGAACGAAAATTGTTGGGTAGAGCGAAGGTATTCTTATAGTGTAATACGTTACTGCCTCCATCCATGTATCTTCAGTTAGAATAAAACTATTATATTATATTACTAGCTTTTGCCCGCGACTTCGTCCGCGTTTCCGTCGTTTTTCGAAAAAAAATTAGCAGATGTCCTCCCTCATAGTTTTGACGTAACAGGCAGATTCACTTTCGTATTTTAGAAGGGCAATAGTAATATAATATGCCAATCCACAAAACTGTTGAAAAATATAAGTAACCGCAGAATATTATAATATACCCACGCTATACCCACGACTCGGTCAGCGTGTAACTCCTTGTTTTTTATTAAGATAATATATTGCTAATATTTTTAGATCAAATTAAAATGTTTCAGCGCAAAGCTTCTGGGTAGACTATGTTAAGAGTCGACCCGTCCGGCACGTGAACGTAAAGATTCCTAGAATTGCTAACCCGGGAAAGAGCGACGTATAATTGACCATGCGAGAAACAGCTAACACCGAGATCTACTCCAGCAACACGAAAAGTCTGCCCTTGAGCTTTATTGATAGTCATGGCATAGCACACCGATACTGGGAATTGCGTTCTTTTAAATTGGAATGGAAAATTATTTGGTATTATGGGAATTCTGGGAATAAAGACAGTTTCTCCTGCACCGCAACCTGTTAAAATTTGAGCCTCGATTACATTTTGTTGCAACTGGGTTACTTTTAGCCGAGTTCCATTGCAAAGTTGAGGTGGTCTTAAATTTCGGAGCAGAATTATCGGTATGCCAATTTTTAAACAAATTATATGAGAAGGTAGTCCAGGCATACTTAAAGAATTTAAAAATTCTATCGGGTAATTAGTGGCTTCTTGTTCATCAACCATTCTATTTATTGAACTATAAACTTTGCTTTCTCCCTGTATATTAGACAGTATTTTATTATTAATTTCAGATGCCTGGTCATTGCGAGGAGTCAAAATGGACCTTTCGCAAAGCCAAGAATTGTCCCTATTTAATATAATTGTTATGTCACCGTAAACCGAAGATATAAGATGTTGTTGGGATTGCACTATACAACATAACTCAGGTGTCAGAATAAGTTTTCCTTGGTGTAGTTGTGGATAGGTACCTTCACCAATCTTCAATAATGTATCAGAAAATTCACGATTATCTGCGTTGTCTCCAGTTCTCACTCGCATATTTATAGTCAAATGCACCGATTGTATATCACGCCACAAATAAGAGCTTTTCAGGCAAGCCCTAATCTCATCAGCTCGGGTTCCCCGTGGTATTACCGGTAAGGTTTGTCGGAAATCACCACAAAATAAAACCGTAATACCGCCCATTGGTCGATCATTTTGTCTTATGTCCCTTAGAGTTCTGTCTACTGCTTCTACTCCTTTTCGATGGGCCATCGTACATTCATCCCATACGATTAAATTACACTCACGCAATACCTTAGCTTTGTCTCTATTTCTTGAAATACTACAGGTTGGACTTTCCGTGCGATCTAAATTAATTGCTATTTTAAACATAGTGTGAGCAGTCTTACCTCCTGGTAGCAATGTTGCAGCTATACCTGATGAAGCCACGGCAAGAGCGATTTTACGCTGATTTCGAACATAAGCTAATATTAATTTAGTCAAAAAAGTTTTCCCAGTTCCTCCAGGTGCATCTAAAAACCATATTGTTCCTAAATTATTCTGCACACTCTCGCACACGCGATCATAGACTAATCGTTGTTCTGCAGTCATCATTGGGACACCGTTTTCTAATGTTACCAGCAGTTCCATTGGGTTGTAACCAATCTCTGCGGAATATTCCCTATTGGTAACCTCTCCGACTGAGGTTGGCGTTGGCAAACCATATTCACAAAGTGATTTACCGCCTACTGCTGTTAAGTCTTCCTGAAGAGCTAATAAACACTGATTTATAGCCAGATCTCGAAAATTATCATTAGTTGCGCCTTCATTATTGTGAGATAAATTCCGAAGAAAGTCTTCTGCAAATTTTTCTTTATATTTTTCCCATAATTGGACAGGATCAGATAAATTACAAAATGTGAGTAATGTTACAAATAAATGGCGTAACCGTCGTGGATTATCACTAACACAGGATTCTGCTAAAGCGTCATCCCAATGTTGATCATTTTCAAGCAAATGACGCGCTTGGCAAGCTGCATGATAAGTTGGATAAACAACATCGTCTACTTTTCTCAAATCTATAAATGATGTTGGTCCTCGCACTGTATGTAATAATAATCTCAAATAAAAACACTCTGCGTTGTTAGGATGAACAGTATACACTCTACCAAGAACATGTTCTTTGAAAATACCTGTCTCGCCATCTACAGGCCTGCCTCGGCGTCTACGGTTAAAGACACCTCGTTGTTTATCGTAGGTATAATACGATGGAACTTCTTCATACAAAAGAGACTTTGCGAAATTATCAGTTTGGCAAAGTCGAAAGAATGCCAATAAAGTTGTTTGTCTAGGGTTCTCTAATCGTTCTGTAACATTTTCGGCGTTAAAATATATACGTTGACCGCCTTCCAGATGAACATCCAGATGGGTCACAGGTGGATATCTTTCGTGAATATTAAAACTTAAGATCCGCCACACAGCTTCTGAAGAGCTGATATATCTGCCTGACTGAAATCTAGTAACTTCATCATGTTAATTTCTTAACGCAAACGTAGCTTGGTCACTGCCCTTGTTAATGTACTTACAAATATATTTAATTGACTCTACACTATTACACATTTCTACATTTATGTGAGCTTGAAATGCTCTGGACAATACAGGCGAATACGGAACGACCCACCTATTATCTAAAGTAACCTGTTGTCCAGACATTCGCTTTTCAACAGTAAAACCACCATTGTCTCTTGAACGGCGACGATATAATGGGTATCCATCATGTCCTGTTACAGTTTCATCCACTAATGCTTTTGGATACCTTTTAGTGCAACGACCGTCTTGCATGCAAGGAGCATTTGCGTTAAATGCACCACATGGACCATGTATCATATGAGTTTTAACAATGTCGTATAACAGGGGATCTGCAGTCGGATCTGGAATTTCAGCACTGATTAATCTGTCTACATCATTAGGTCGAACCTTATCTTTTAACCAAAGCAAGATATGTGCGTGAGGTAAGCCGCGTTTTTGCCACTCAACACTATACATATAACACAATACTTCTCCAAAAATGTTATCTTTGGTAAGAAGATCTATCATTGATTTTAATTTTAAATGAAACACTCTTGCAATAATATCATGGCGGTCATGCGGTGCCTGACCCTCAAGAAGCTCCCGAGTGATTTCATCCCACTTGGGATTGGTAGTTACAGTAACAAATAAGTCGGGACGTCCATATTTTCTTACGTAACAAAAAGCGTCTTGAGTACGTTCATGCATGTAGCGTGGACCACCAGTAAAAGAAGAGGGTAAAATAACTAAACGACCCATATTCACAGTATCGTTATCTTGCTGCATGGCATCGCGAAGGTGCACGTATTCTTCAGCGCGCAGCTGCCTTTGATTAGATCGTATATAAACTAATCTTTCGGTTTCAATTTTTGCGTACATGTCAACAATAAACTGATTAAATAAGCCACGAAAACGTTGAAAGTATACCAATCTATTCCGTCTCACTTGCAGGTGGTAACAATAAAATTGAAGGCATGACACCTTTTTATTATAATTAGGTGCGCCTGTGCGCGGATCGGTTTGGTATACAGCGAAATTATAACCATCTTCCCCTCGACAGTATATCATAGGATATTGCAAACTGTCGTAAGCCCTGTGGGTTTCGAAAATACGTTGCAAACGATTGTCTCTGGAACGTATAACGATATCACGCCTATCACATTCCTGGTCGACCAGTACTACAGCAACTTCATTCGTGGATGGAACGTTATGACGCCCAGGGTGTTCCTGAGTTGGACGCTTATCGGCATTTATAACAATTTTATAATTGTTATTACCATCTTGAGAAAGGGCTTCTAATGCCGATTTAAAACTGCATACGTACGAATTAACCTGATGTAACATGTTCTGAAGTTGTGAAATGAGTTCAGTATTTAAATTCGGAAAATATTGATTTCTTATATTCGACTGTTCGTTGTAATCGGATACAAAATATATTTGAAGAAATTTAGGTTGTTCTTCAGGCAAAAGGGACCCTATCAAATGGTAAACCTGACCTTGTACCTTAAAAGTAGGCATGAAAGGGCCTTCTGAGATTTGTTTAGCACCAAAGGATGTCATTTGGAATGCACTATTATAAGTGCGAATATTATCTAAAAACTGTTTGGATTGCAAATGTTCCCCTAAAAGTAGTGATTTTAAAGGTTCCGGTGGGTCTTCGAACGAAGGCAAATTTATTTTACCTCCAGAACAACAGAAACCAGCAGACTCCTTCCTCCACTTCGAAGCATTACAAAAGGAACATACTACGTTCATATCGCCTATTTCAGAAGATGATCTGTAATCAATTGTGAGGTTATAAGCAAACCCACTTTTATATTTATCGGACCACGCCACCGAATTTGTAGATTGATCTACCACGTGTATATCTAAGTCATTAAGACCATGTCGAAATCTATCTGCAGTAAGACGGGCCTCTCGCTGTTCTTCTGTTTCAAGCGACCGAATATTTTCAATTCTTAATCTTTCATTAGATAAAGTAATCAATTGTTCTTGTCTCAAAGAATTGTAATAATCGCGTCCCGACTCTAGTCGTTGTTCATGCTCATGTTCATCTTCAAGAGATCGAATCATGTTATGGTGCGCCCTATCATTTGTCAAACGGTCTTGATATTGAGTAAATGTTTCAGATTCTCGAGACAAAATATGACGTTCGCGATCAGCTGTAAGCCGTAATTCCCTCTCAGTGAAGGTTTCGGACTCGCGAGATAAAATATGACGTTCGTGGTCAGCTGTAAGCCGTAATTCCCTCTCAGTGAAGGTTTCGGACTCGCGAGATAAAATATGACGTTCGCGGTCAGCTGTAAGCCGTAATTCCCTCTCAGTGAAGGTTTCAGACTCGCGAGATAATGTATGCCGTTCGCGGTCAGCTGTGAGTCGCAATTCTCGTTGTAAAGCAGTTTCAGCTTCTCGGGATAACGCATGTTGTTCCCGGTCAATGGAACGCCTTAGCTCTCGTTGAGAAGAGCTTTGAGAAGCCTGTGTTGTAGCTCGTCTCGCTCTTTCAGCTGCTAATCGCATCTCTCTTTCTGGAGAGCTTTCATTAGCTCGAGATGTTGAGGCACTAACTCTCATAGAGTTCAACCGATGTGCTCTTTCCTCTTCCGATTCTTGAGAACGCGTCATTCTCATTCTCCTAGCTTGACTCGAAGTTCGAGATAAAGATGGTCGTTTTTTAGGTGGCATCGTTTATTTTATTTTTAATCGACGGTAACTTAAATTCTATTTAGTTACCCAACAAAAAACTTACGTCAGAGGTCCTAACTATAGCTAAGTATATAATAAATAGAATATAAATCTAAGTGCCTATTAAAACTAAAATAATATTCTAATCGAATTATAAATATGTACGTAGGTACCTACAAATTACAAAAGAATAAAAAATGAAAATAAAGCTATACTTAATGCGTGTGCAATACTATCTACACTTACCTACTTCACTTAAAAATGAATAATAAGAAATACCTACAACTACTGTAATTAATCAAAGTACCTATGCTAATACAAAAAAAACCTTAGATGTTCTAAGTACAGCTGCTATATAATAAAAAAATATAAATCTAAGTGCCTATTTAAACTTAAATACCTAATATTCTAATAAAATTAAACTAAGAAATATGTACCTACCTACCTACAACTTAGGTACAAAAAAAAAAGAAATGAAAATAAAGCTAAAACACGTGTGCAGTATAGGTAGATAGTAGGCAATATTTACCTATACCTACTTCACTTAAAAATAAATAAAAATACCTATGAATACTATAATTAATAAAAGTACCTACCTACGCTTTTATCTACTCAATACAAAAAAAACTAAACATAAAATGCCCAAAACTAACCTATCAGTAACTAAAAATCTAACAATAATCTAATCTATCTATCTATTATCTAATCTAAAAATCGAATCTAAATCTACTTAAAAAGAAATAAAATAGGAACTATTAATAGTTAAGAATTTAAACAAAACTAAAACTAATTTAGAAAATTACAACAAAAGAAATTAAAATAAACTATTTAAAGACAAAAAGTCGCGCTGATAAGCACGGTTTATAAAATAACAATTATTGTCTGTCAATAAAGTTCAACACTCTGAACGCATCAACAGCCAAATATTGAATGACGCTTGCGCTCGCCTCCCGCCCCTTTTATACTCTGCCGCCGCGAGCCCCGTCGAGCGCGGCAACCGTTACGCAAAAATAATCCTTATAGCTTGATTCACTATTCACGCGCGATGTCTTGTTGGCGTATTTCATGTAAGTAAGTATAAGTTTGGTGTTTCTATACCGATTTCAATGATTCTTTTTTTATTGAATTGGTGCTAATGTTTATTTTTTTTTAATTAGGAATGATGGTGAGCATTATTGGTTTTATAAACGTAAAAGTAAACAAATATAATAAGAAATCTCCGAACTGCTAAGCTATCGAGAGTTATGCGTGTTATTGTGAGTTAACTATAAAAGGTAGATATATGCTGTCTTGGAATATTTTTCGTGTATTTTTATGTAGAATATTTCCGTTATACATAGTTTCTATGTAGCTCTAACCATTAAGGCTGCACACGCGACGGAAGCTTAAAAAATCAAGCAACTTCTCCCATTTTCTCAACATTTCCTTTCACTGCTCTGCTCCTATTCATTGTAGTGTGATGAAAAGTATACTATTACCTGCCCAGGAGTATAAAGAATAATTGTACTAAGTTTCGTTAAAATCCGTCGAGTAGTTTTTTTTTCTATAAATAACATACAAACAGACAGACAGACAGACAGACAGACAAAAATTTTTTTAACTGCATTTTTGGCATCAGTATCGAACACTAATCACCCCCTGCTACTTATTTTGTAAATATATTTCATGTACAGAATTGACCCCTCTACAGATTTATTATAAGTATAGATAAAAGAAATAGAAATTGTTAGGAGAAAACAATTATTTCTGTTTTATAACATTCTGTTTTTCGACCAAATTTGTGGAGATAAGGTCAAAAAGGTATCAAACATTTACCTATTCCTATATCATTAAAATTTTTAAAATACATATAAAAATATTTTTAATTATTCTTTCATTTTTAGATTTTGATTGTAAAAGACTCCCCTTTTTATTATAGATTACGAACAAAGTTGGGTTTACCACTAGTTTAATAGATCAAAATTAATGATATTCTTATATTTATTGTATAATAAATAAGTTATTAATAAAGTTAATGTCGGCTGAGACGTGGCTGTAAACAAAATACTTTGAATTTTCAGACATCTTTTGTGGTTTGGTCGAAAATTCTGTTTAAGTATTCTGACTTCATCCACTTTTAAAGTATATTTGTAAAGAAAATAGATGAAATCCCGAGATATTAATATATTTTAATAATAAAAATCATACGATACTCTTGAAAATATTTGATTATTTAAATATAATATCGTATTTGAATGCCTAGCAGACTTAGAGTGAGATTTCTTCTTTTATTTTCCATATCCAGTAGAAACTTTATTAATAATGAATTGAATTTGATTTTTGTGATTGATAAGCTTATTATATAAACTTATTTTTATTATAAGTGGTGGAGAAATTAATATTATTCAAAGTCTAAAATATAGATACATTTAAAAGAACAGAAAGTAAGTAAGTAAGAACACAAGCATAATGGCGTTATATTTGAATTAGGAAACTATGTCTGTTTTATTTTATAGTGTCATAAAAAAATTAACTAAAATAAGACAATAAAATAAGTCAAATGTTAGTTTAACTCTCACACCGATAATGTCACAAATATGTCTCCTGTGAATTCCTAGATCAGGTAGCAATTTTTTACAAACATAACTTTTGTGGTGCAAAAATATTTTTCAATATATCGATATACTTTAGAATCAATTTACCTACCGCAAATGTAAGTTTGTAAAAAAAAATGAAATAGGTACATATAAGCTATATATAAACGAGACAATAGTGTTCTACATATATGTTATATGTGTTAATTACACTATTATTTAATTATAAGTTTAATAATTTCAGTAATAGAGTTTATCTTTACTCAAAGAGTGATTTGATATTATTTTCCACTCAATAACTCCGTATAAAATTCAACTCACAAAAAAGCGTTGACAGATAGACAGCTAACAAAATGATTTTCCTTTTTATAATGTGGGATTTTTCCGGATAAATTTCCATAATTTAGCATTGAATTCTTTGTTATTATAATAAGTTAATAAATACCAAACAATGTTTGTGATGGACTACATCATGAATTTTAAATTTCTCTTGTGAGTTGTCACTGGGGTATAAATTTCTTGGAATAAGCTGAAATATTGTATTTATAACATTCACAGCTAATTAACCACCCAATTAGAAGTCAGCTTAAAAAGCTACTGATTGCAAGCATTTGAGAAATGATACATTTCAAAGTAATACATTGAATACGTTAATAAGGGGGATAGATACGTATTTAAATAAATTTATTAAAGATGTAGGACACAAGTGTATGTTTAATAATAAATTTAATCGATTATTGTTATTTTCAAATATAGATTTGATATTTTCTAATTATGAAAAACAAAAAACAAAGAAGCTTAATTAACAAGGATACAATACAAAATAATTGGAACTATAAATATAATAAAAAAGAAATTATTTAATATGTGAATAAATTAATTTAAATTTTGATATAACGAATCTTAAACAAATATCAGAAAACAAAGCAAACAATTCAATTAATAAAAACGCTTACTTTTCTTATGCCACTACAAAGACGAGTAAACAGAAATGAAATTTAACAAAATATATAAATGAAAATATTCCAAATAATTGCTTAAGTACGAAATAATGAACACTCAAGTGAAAAATAAGTTATTAACTTGACTTTAGTACACAATCATAATAATAATTAATCCATATAATAATTTATGTTACTTAGGGGAAAATATTTTGAATAAAATATTAGAAGCTTAATATCGTATTAATAATTTTTACTCTCCTAAAATATTTTTGATATATTTATACATACATGTTTTTAAGAACTGAATATCCGAAATATAGATTTGTATTTCGTACTTTTTCACTTATCACGGGTCACTTTAAGATATTTTTTAATTTATTTTAAAAATATATTTTATTTTCCTTTCTTTTATTATATTTCTCTCTATTTTACTAATATGCCAAAGAGATTGAAAACTAAAACAAAGTAGAAAGAATTCAAAATGGCGAACGCTTTCAAAATTCCTTTTATATTAACCCTTTGATATAATGTTATAAATAACTATCTTTAATAAGTAAAAAAACATATATTTTCAAATTAAATTTAAGTTAAGTCGTGATAAGTTAAACATAAAAGCGTTAAAATTATATTATAATTATGGCAGTTCCTTTTCAGGAGTCATCTAAGACCCTATATGTACAAACTATGCTTCTACTAAAGATTATCTAAAGGAAAGCTGAATATAGTGAGAGTGAGAGAGAAAGAGAGAGGAAGAGAGAGAGAGAGAGAGAGAGAGAGAGGGAAGAAAAAGAGCCCTGTCTCTCTTCTGTTCTCTTCTGTTCTCAGAGAAAGAGAAATGGGGAGAGAGAGAAGGTGGGGGAGAGAGACAGGAAGAGAAGATATAAGTGTAAAAACTCTCTAAATTCAACGCAAAGTGTGATTACAATGTAATGAAAAGTATACCAAATTAATATTCCCCAATCAAAAATTAATTTCTACCTAAAAGGCTTCGTACAATCTATTTGGAGAAGTCAAAATCAGATTTTATTTTCAATCTTTAATTGGTAATTGGATTGATTGTTAATTTATTTGTTTACCAAAGCGTCATTGTAGCATAAGGGAGCCAGCAACATGCGAAGACGGTGACAATTGTGACAGTCATTCGTAGAGTGCGGCGTCGAGCTCTGGCTAGAGGTCGTTGATCCGATCTTCGTAATTGAATGCGTCCAGTATCCGATGGTAAGGATTTACCTACAACAACCAAAAACTAATTTAGACTTGTTTACAATACTTACTCATCTACTTCTCGTCTTCCCGAAAAAAGAAAGAAAGAAAGAGCGAAATATATATAATGTACAAAAAAAAAACATAGAATTTGTATTTATGTTCATACGTTATAAATATTTAGCAAAATTAAATATTTTTTGGGAATACACGTACACGCACACGCACACGCACACGCACACGCACACATATTTAACCTGTAAATCCGACGAGTGATTATATTTCCTTTTATTATTATATTATATTATTATATTATGAAATGCCAATTTATCTGCGTAAATTAAAGATTTAAATTAACATAAAAGAAATTATGTGGCGGTGTTTATCCTTTGAACCTCCTCCTTACACGTCAAATTAGTACGACGTAATTACAATTAATACAACCGAAAAGTCCAATCATTTTCAATCCCTCTTTACCATGTTTATTCTCTCTCCCATATAGTTAAAAACAAATAAACATCACATTTTTATATTTAAATAATCCTTGAGGATATTTTTTTATGACGAACCCGAAAAAATACAATGTGATGTACATTGTATTTTTTCGGGTCTCTGTTTGTATGTTTTCTTAAACTTTATACTGACATCTTCCTTATATAAGTTGTTCACTTGAAATCGGATTTTTTGTACCTTTAATATTTTCTAGACATTTCCTTGGCAGGATATATCTTTAACCTTACCTGTCACTTCCTTTGAGTTTGTATGTATTTCGGAGAATATGCAGATGTAACAAACAGTGATAATGATAAGAGGTAAGAAGTACATCGCAAAGAGACACATCACGTTATACGCCAGTTCCTGGTGAGGGCTGGAAAAGGCTTCGAAGGAGACGCACTGCTGGAACTCGGGAACCGTCGGGTGGTGCATTACACGGAAAACTAAACTCTGTAACAATAATCTAAGATCTAATTTTAAATAGCAACATCATTAGAAAGAAATAACCAAAATAAAAATAATATAAATAACGGATTAGAAAATAGATAAAAAACTTGTATATATAAACATGTAAAATTTTGACGTATTTTTCCATTAATAAATTATTATTGCAGTAATATCCTGTTTTCTAAGATCACAGATCGTATAAATCTTCAAAAGATATCACCATTCCTTTGTAAAGATATTTGTATTAATTCATATGTATTTGTATTCTTTTATTTGACCAAAACTAATATGAAACTACGTAATACTGTTTGTTTGCCAACGGTCACTAACTCAAAATGAAATTGATCTGTTTTATTAAGATAAATAGTGTTAACAGAATTAATGGAAAAATATTATAATATTAGAAATACTAAAATATTTATATTAATAAAATAACTTTGAATATATATTCTATATGTTAGAAGAATATGTTGTTTTCATTTACTTCTTAAATTCAATTTAAGCATTTCATTGCATACAACTTTAAAGTTTAACCGTCTCAAAGATTGAAATAAGAAACGAATATACATCTTATAAAATAAAGGTCAATGGCATTCGCTATTTGTCTTAACAAACAAGGACACATGGTAAATATAATAATGTACTTTTGTTAGTGAAATATCAGATTCAGTTTCAAATGTCTAGTGAAATTTTGTTAGAGAATATTGTTATAAGATTTTGGAGTAGATGTTAGGATTTTTAAGTTTTATATTCAATAAACTTTATATGTAGATTTTTGAATTTTCATAACCCTACAAAAAATTGTGTCTTTTAAAAAAATTGTTTTAATACCTACATCTTCCCGAAAACTAATTGCTGCATTGCAACATTTAACATCAGCAATCGACACGAGAATTAAAATTAAAATTTTAAGCTGTTAATTAAATCTGTTTTAAGCTGTAAATTAAATCATAATAAAAGTTTTAAATTGTAAATGAAACCACGCGAGTTAAATCTGTTAAAAATATTTTATTTAAATTTGTACTATTATGATCATTTAAGTGAATCCTATGATTTACAGCAAATAAAAAACTTTGAAGAACTAAAGTCCTTACTGTAAAAATAATTATTTAAATATTTTACTAAACGTTCACGAAAATAATCGCTAATTGAATAAAAATATATTGTGTTATAAAATTTTAAGCCATACATTACTTTCTAAAAGCCGCAGACGTCTAAAAGACGCAAAAACCTTTTAACCACTTTAAACTACAAAATTACTTGAAAGTAATTTTATAAAGAAATATATTTTTTATAAAAATCCTGTATATTTTTTCTCTCTTATAACTTCAAGCCTCAAGACTAAAACATTTAGTGCTGCACTTAAAGTTTTAATAAATTAAATAATATGTTTTTAAGGGATGTCTCTCATATAAACTGGAGTGGCATTTGGGACGTGACGGACATCAACACAAAAAAATATATTGTTAACAAAAATATTTTGAGTTTCTTTAAAAAGCATGTGCCATTAAAAACTGTCAAATTAAACATCACCTGCTGCTCACATCATCAGTAAGCCACTGGGCTTACTGATGATGTGAGTTCATCAATGCGGAGACGGGACCGAGCTTTCCGTAAATTTATCCCTAATATATTCCTTCTCATCATACTGGTTTAATGTTTAATTCGTTCACAATACACTCTATAACATTTCGAATTAACCTCCCTCTTACACTTGGTCGTGCTCCCGACAAATATTTAAGAAGGGCATTTGTGAATATTTTCATTAGATCACTATCTAACTCTAAAAATTGAGTATTTGTATTTATTTTTAAGTATTCTTTTAGCGATAAAATATGTATGTATTTATATACTATTTATTATCTTTAGATTATTTTAGTATAGTCCTTAATTAATTAGTGATTTTCCTTTATCAATTTTATTGTTTACTTGTTTCCTTCATTGTTTTTCTTTTTTCTGTTAACATTGTTGGCTTACTGGTAGATAATACCTTAGTATTAAGTCCGCCAATTATACGAGTATATACTTTTGTTAAAAAAAAATTAATAAAGCAATAAATTAATAAACCTGCCAACTACATCATTATTCTTGGAGAATTAAATTTTTTATTACTATAATTGCAAAGAACTCTCTGGTATAGGCATATTAAAGCTGATATTCCCGGGTTCAATTCCCTGTTACAAACATATTTATATGGTATGATACATGTTTATATTTGTTAACATTTACAGATGGTGAAGATTTCTAATCATAGAAAGAACACATGGAACAGTCCATATAATTGTATAATAAGAAAAATAAATTTTCATTTAGCTTAGTATTTTAGTACAATTTAATATTATTATAAGATTAGATAAGACATTGTAATTTAAATAAAAAACAGTGAGAATCTTTTAGATTTTACTGCTTTAAACAATAATTTAATAAAGAAATGATAAGAATTCTCGTAACTCGTTTTGATAGTTCATTAATAACGTGAGAGTCAAAAGGATTTTCACGAAATATCACAAGAGATGGAATAGTGAGTAAATTTTAGAAGATTTTAATTATTATTTTGGTGTCAGAGAAAACACAATCTGCGATCTTAATAAGTCAGAAAAATAAAATATAAATTAAATAAGATACTTTGTTTCAAACAATATACGTAATTTGTTTAGGGAAGGACCCCTCTCTTCCTAGTTGAAACTTAAGAGGGTTAAAAAGTTGTTTAAGTCACGTGGTTAACAACCCCTCACTTACAGTTACTGGAGAAAGACAAATATGTATGTTATATAGTTTTTACGTTTAAATTATCAATAAACTGATATTGCAATTAATTTAACTTGATTCGGTTTGTTTAAGTAAATACAGTGTACAAAAATTTTATATGTAGACATATTTTGTTCACAAATTACCACATTTATATTGTTATAATAATTATTGTAAATAATATAACTTCCAGTGTATTTTTGATGTTTTGTTATTTTAATACACAAAAAATAATAGCTCTTTATAATGAAAATATTATACAAACAGACAAAAAAAATATTTCGAGAATATATATTATATTAAATTTTTAATTAATTGTTTCTGAGTATATATTTTTCTGGGTATGTATGGATTACCTGTGGCAAGCTGCATATGAAAGCCACAAGCCACGCAAACCAGAGCATGGTTTTACTTCTCTTTCTCGCAACAGCCAAGCGAAGGGGATGGAGAACCGCGAAATATCTAAAAGAAATATATTAAGCACATAAAAGTATTTCAATTGTTACATATGTAACATATTTAATTGCAATTTGCGGTCACATTTTCTTGTTACTTACTTCTTTATATGTTTTATTTTGTTTGTATTTTATTATGATAATTTTATAAATAAAATAACACATACCTGTCCAAGGAGATACAGACTAGAACGTTTGAAGACAGATACAGACCAAACGCTCGCAATACTAAGAAGAACTTGCAGGCAAAGTTTCCTGCGAGCCAGGCATTGGTCGTCCGCCATCCAATCTGAGAACAACACGAACTGGAAACACTTGTTCCTCGTCAAGTAGCAAAAAGGAGTGCTAATATTTGAACATGAATGTCATTTCTTTCTATATATTCTCTAGTTCTTTTAAATATTTATTTTAGAGGTATACTTAGGTATACAAAAACCCTTTCCAATTGAAATAGTATCAAATTTCGTGCTGGGAGCCAATTCCCCGGCTAATTGATACTTAATTAATCTATCTTTTGTGCATTTTAAATAAATATTTGTTTTTCTTCGCTTCATTTAATATTTGTATCACATGTGCAATAAAAAGATTAAAAATTAATATCGCCTTATTTGGAGTTAGGTTATTTCGACATTTTTGAAGGAGCTGTGAGGGCCTGCTAAGGGATAAGAAAAAGGGAGACATATAATGATATCCATATCATTCTACTCCACATATCAGTAAGATTGAAATCCTACCAACACGCTTTCATATGTTGGTGGGATCAATTTTATGGAGGGTTGAGGTTAAGCCTGACAAAATTTGCATTTGTTTGGCTTCAATCGAAACATATATTTTACATATTGGCAGACCGAAGGACCTTTAATTATTTGGAGGGTAAGGGTTTGGGTATATTTCGGCAAGCGGGTCGTATCATGAGGACAAAGATATGACTAGATATTGTGTTTAATTTTGAAATATACATTACATTTATTTGGGTGAAACCTTTTCATCTTAAAGTATTTTAATTCGTTTTTGTTTTTATCAATGCCTATATTTATATTGGTATATAATTGCCTCAAGTGTTGTTATCGAAGAGTACAGTTCTCGTCTTGCTTAGCTTGGCCTTGTTGACTTAGACTGTAAAGATTACTTCAGTCTAAGCTTTAAACTATAAAGCTGGGTTTACACTTTGACATTTTAATTTAGCTATAATTCTGTGCATAGTATTTACTTACTTGAACTGTTTGATATATTGTTTTTAATGGAGAAGATTTTTGTGCTTATTTTGTTGTAATTATTCACTTGCTACTACAGCTTCTATGGAATTTATAGACATCTAGAAACTCATAATATTTCCTAGTACTTGACTATATGACAGTAGGTTGTTGTATGACAATATGTAGATATGTATGTTGTATGACTGTCTGACTATGTTCGGTGTGACTGACTAGGTCATACTTGTAATTATTCAGTTTAATAGCAATGAGATCAAACTTTTACTGAATCATAATAAGAAAGGTCAAGTCCGCTTTCTTCACCCTCCTTTTCTAGTCTCTTTCCTCCTTCCTCATTATTTAATTTTACAGATATCTTTGGACTATCGTTCTTAGGTAGTGTGCTACAATTTTCCAATGATCCCAACAAAAAATATGATAAGGAATGACGACCTACAATAATTGTTCCAACTGCAAAAATACATTTCGTATGTTTGTTACCATATCTTCTATTTTTTTCTTAAGGATGGAAACCTCCTTATGTTGAAAGTGTTCGTTGTAGATGATGACCACTTATTATTAAGTCTTCGTTTTCAATTTATATTATAAACATAATTGAAAAGATAAGTAAATGAAAATATTTTATTATTCTGAACATTTTAAATTGAAGTGAAGTGAAGTGAAGTGAAGATCACTGAAGTGTTTGATTCCAAATATAAAATGCTTTTTAAGAAGAACATCTTACATTATCTTAAAATATAAATTGAAACTTTAAAATCTTTCAGCAAATTGACGCCATATGGCTTCTGCAATTATTTACTTAATTGTTTTAATAATTTTAATTTTAAATATTATTTTTAGTAGATATTTTGTATAAAAAATCCCCTTTCTATATATAAAGTTAAATCATTCTAAATATTAAACGTCTAATGATTTTTAATAAAAAGAAATTGAAATATGAATTTATATAAAATATTTGTTAATTTATTTAAGTAATGAAATTATATTCTAGATTTTAGTGAAATTTAAACATAATTAATAAATAGTCTGTAACTACGAGTATATTCAGAATCAATTTAAAAATATTTTTATAATACTTTAAAGTTGCTTTTTAATATTGCAGTAATTGTTTTTATATGATATATTTCGATAAAAAATGCTATTCGGTTGTACTGGAGCTACAAAAAGTTTCTGAAATATCTGAGTAAAAGCTTTAAAATCTTAATGGATTTCTATTTGAAACTGCAGAACCTGATATAATTGCTCTTTAACATCTTTCAGCACTTACTCGTATATTAAGGCTGTAAATTCTGATAAAAACATTTTTTTTTACAAAATCAGGTATATAAAGCGTAGCGCCAGTGACAGAAAAAATTAGAGGTAGCCGTCTGTCATGGTATGGGCATGTGGTGAGGAGGGATGAAAGGCACGTGACCAAAAGAGTGCTAGGTATGGTAGTGGAGGGATGGACAGGTAGAGGACGGCCGAAGAAAAGATGGATGGATTGCGTGAAAGACGATATGGAGAAGAAGGGAGTGTGCACCTTTGTGCACACTCCATGACGACTTCATGACGAGTAACATACTGTGCTGACCCCAAAATGGGATAAGGGCAGGAAGATGATGATGAGGTATATAAACCGTATCTAGTGTCGTTTTTGTTAGGAAAATATCTTTGTATATCTTGTAATAGGTAAATCTAAACTTCTCGAATAACTTTGACTTGTGTGTGATTCGCATGTGTGGTTCTTTAATTCTCAATTCCATCTCATAAAAATTATGATTGATTTCGAAATTCACAAGTGTCAAAGTCACAAAGATGCTATTTGTTTTTTATTTGTTATTTTGCTTTCTATAATCCGAAACAATATTTAAAATATAGATATGTAATATATAATAGTAAATAACATATGTATATATATATATATATATATATATATAGATATATATACATATATATCTTCCAAATATAGATTTTGAGTCTACATAAATTTGTGTGATATCCAGGTAATACAATCGTAAATCATAAAATGTGAGTAATTATTGTGAAGGTAAGCTCAACACGGCAAAGTTCGCAAACAAGAAACCTAACAAATAATTTATGAAAGCTTGATCCCAATATATTATATTTGGTGCCAGAATGAATATAAATAAACAAAATTATATTCCACTGTACTTTTCCCTATTATATAATGCCTTTTTTAAAGATTAAATTGTTTTATTGAATATTCAACAAATTCTTTAGAATATTAGATATATAGATAGATATATAGAATAATAGAATATTTTCTTAGAAAATCATGTGCTGAAAAAAAAAGTAGTAAAAGGATTTTTTTTGTGAATTTTTACTTTTTTTAAATGATTTACTTATTTATTTTATAATCCAGATAATGACCTTGAAACAACTTTGAAGCGTCAAGTAGGTCTATTCATCTGCTGGTCTACTGGTCTACTGGTCTACTGGTCTACTGGTCTACTGGTCTACTGTATAATGGTTTATTGCTTTGAACTTGTGCATGTGTGTTTATATCAGAATAATGTTCTTTAAAAGACATGTCCCAAAAGCCATTAAAAGTCTTGAGATAAAAGCTAAGACTTAAGTTGTTACATTTACTTAAAGTTGTGACATTTTTACTCAGACACTAAAACGTTTCTAGAGTAAAATACTTCTATTATACATTATATACTTTTCTTAGCATATTCTTCATAATTCCCTACAATGTTTATAATAGTTATAAATATTTTACTTTTATTCAAAGAATTAAAGGTTGTATTTGGTTACATTGTGAAGAGGGCGTCGAGTTGTTTACATTATTTTGTTATAACAGGCCCACTTTGTAACCTTTAAAACAAAAGCAGTTACCAAAACTGATAATAAAAACATTGATAAGGGAATAACTATATATTTGTTATTTTTATTTAAATTATAAAATATTAAATGATTTTATGATAAATATAATAGCTAAGTATATTACATAATATTTGTTTTAAAATATTTTAAAGAGGATTTTTTTTTTCAATACTATTATTTTACTGAAACTACAAACAATATTCTCCTGTTATTTTTATAAACTTGTGTAGGCGCAAAATAATTGGGTCTACTTATATATTTATATACATAAATATATATATTAGTTACAAATAAATATATACATATATAATGTTTAAAACTACTTGTTTATCTAAATACCGCAAAACTTTGTTCTTCGAAATTACAAAAAGACACTTAAATTTCACCGAAAATACACCTGACTTCATAATTTTGAAGTATTGGAATTTATAAAAATAATTTAAATAAAATATAAATTGATAGGTCTTACTCAATTTATTTTAGATTAACTCCTAGATAACCCAATAATTGGATATCTCAAGTTGAGATTAAAGTGGTTCCAAACTGTTTAGAATCATCTTCAAACTTTTTCTGTATATATTATATTTAAACCAAATAAACAATTATTATTGCAGAATAAAACTCACTTTGAATATTCGAATACGTACTATATATCAGTTACGAAGGACAAAATTATAAATCATATTAATACTGTTTTCCTAGTTTGACTAATAATGGAATAATTCTCATATATTTTGGAATCTGTAATCTGAAAACGCCTCGTCATTCAAACGGGGTTCAGAATATTCCAGTCAGTTTGAACGTTGCGATGTAATTAATCTCTCAAATATTTCTCATAAGCCAGGCGATACAATGACGGTTAAATTATTAAATTAGTTTTTTTAAAGTTTTTTAAACTAAATTCTAATTATGAACAATTATTGGGTATGGAAATAATTATTTTGTTATACATATATATATATATATATATATATATATATATATATAATATATATATATATATATATATATATATATATATATATATATATACACATTTTTGAATGGGATGGTGTTTAATTAAAACCTTTTGTAAAAGCAAATGGTGTTTGTATTTATAAAAATCTTTTACACAAAATATTGTTAAGAAGATTTTGGTACACTTTTTATCGTTTTGAAATGTTTGTCTTATTCTACTGAAAAAATTATAATAAGCAACATGATTAAAATTATATAATACTTCTTCCTAATAAAAGGAAATGGAAAGATTATGATCCTTAAAACATTATTGTAATTTATAAAATACTTTCTCAGACTCACCTCAAACGGAATAACAATAAAGGTGACAATCATATCAGCGACAGCAAGGTGGGTCATTAATAAATTGACCCTAGATTTCCTCCTCCTGGACCTCACGAGGGACACAAATACACTAACATTACCAGCAGCCCCTATCACAAAAAGAGCGCTATATATCCCAACAACAAATCCCTGGTCACTCTGCACGGTTTCAGTTATATTCATTTTTTCATCATTAAAATACTCCCAAAGTTTTTTGTCCATCTCCGTTATATTTGATGTGTTATGCATCATATTAAATAATAAATTTTTTAATTATCGCATCTAGAGAAAAAAGAATGTAGTCAATGGAGAATATAAATATTACTATGAATTAAAAGATATTTATTGATTTATAATTTAATTTTTAATTTCAGTCATTACTTGTAAAATATTTTTATTACATGACAATTATTGTATGATCGGTTATTTTTTTTAAACAATGTCCTCCTGTCATCATCACTACCTCAAGTTGAAAAGGTCCCCTTTTAAGTAGTCTTTTAATACCGTATATAATTGACCTCCCAAAAGAATGGACACACCGAAAAATTATACAAAAATTTATTCAAAATTCATTTATTTATAAAAATTATTTAATTTTGTACATACACTAGTAATGTCACAAATGTATTTCGATTTGAAAATTTAGATATTTTTATAATTTACTCCACATATTAATATATAAATCAAGATATCTCTATAACAATATAAAAATAATTACCGTTTCTAATACCCATACAACGTTTTCTTTGGTACTTAGTCCCAATAATTCCATGTTCCCCTATCTCAGGTTAAAAGATAAAGATAGATATCATCTTAACTTTGGCAAAAAAAATCAATCAAATTTTCTCTTACCTTTGTTATACAAATCAAAGAATACATACTAAAATACATTTAGACATTATTTATTTACACATATTAATATTAAAACCTATCTATCGCCTGTATTGTATTGTCATGTTTTCTCTCTGTTTGTAGGTTATTTTCGATCCAGATCGGAACGGGTTCAGAATTCCCGCTTGGGATAAGCGAAGTCTCTTGAAAAGCCACCGTATACTGACGCTTACTGAGCACGTACTTCTGTTGAAATAACGTAAATGAATACAAAATACAATGTTATATTTAAAACTAAATAATCAAATAATATATTCGTATTACACAATGTGTTAACACTTGTCTCGGTCATGAACTAACCAGACTTGGGACGAAAAGGTAATCCACGTTTTGTAATAAGACCGACTCTATAAATGATGATACTATAATTTGAATGGTGATAATTGTACATTTAATTGGTAATTATCTATTTGTAGTATGTAATTTTGTCACATCAATTAATTACATTTTAAACCTTATTACAAGCTGTTACAGGAACTCGTCTATCTATTAGTAGTGTTACCAGAAATATTAGTTCAAAACATATTCAAATAAGGAACATATTAGCAATATCATCACTTATTATATTTTAATGCTTTAATTCATAAATATATTAATAAATTTAATTATTACTAACATCAAAATTAAAATAGAATGTGCATAGATTTCATATTGTGATACTCTGTCGCAGTAATATAATATTACAAAAGAACTTATGTATTAGGGATAGCATTTTCTTCGATGGATAAATAAGCCTTAATTTAATATAAAATATTTACACCTCATTGTAACTTTACTTGTATCAAAGTTTAATTAGTCAGTCTTTCCATTCTATTGTGAATGTCATAATCCATTCATTCCTATTTCCGTTCAATATCATTAATTTACATACAGGCGTTAAATAATACTTTGCAATATATATGAAATATAATACATATACATATATAATAAATATGATAAAATTCACTTACATTTCCTGGAAGAACTGTTGTTTTGGTCGGCACTTTACACCCATAATTATCTGGACAAGATAATGTAGCTGCAATAATACACATATATAAATTTAAATGATCTAAGAATATAAAACTTACAGTAAATTAATACCCACCGTTACCCTTAGAGACGTTGTCATGAACGCAGAACACCTTCCTCAAATTCTGATTGATCATATCCATATCCAAAGTATACGAGCCATACACGAGGGGATCCATGCATGAATTTGATACCGCCATGATGAAGAACAGATCCTGGACTCTACCGGACACGTGGACTGCGGACTCACGATCGAACATGTACCTGATTAGGGAGAGCTGTGTTACTATCGGTTATTAAGACTACTATATGTGTTCCAGATGGAATGGGTCTCCTTCCCCTGTAACAGACTCAGTACTCTCCTATGCCAAAAGTTGTTAAGGCAATTTTTCTTACACCAATACATATGTCGAAAATAACTGAATGATTTTTTTCAAGAGTCGAGTTAATACTATAACATAATATCATTCTTTTGTACTATTTTTATATAATTAAAGTGTAGTCATCTCTTTTGTGATGTTTACAATTTGATTTAGGATACTTTAGTGTTAGGGTAAAGGGCTTTTTATAATGTTAATGTAATATTGTCAATGTTAGATACTTGGCAAGAATCTTCCCTTCTTGTAAGACTTTAAATGGATAATAGAATAGATATTGTGAATATCATTATTACTATGACTATAAACTATTTTACGTAATAACTTTGAGTAAAAGAATAGGTTAGTGTATAAATAAAATAACTTAATGTAAAGGTAACCGCTTAACAATATTTTCAAAATTAAATACTGCTTCAAATCACTCATTTCGGTAAATAACAATTTTCTAAGGAATTACTTTTTAAAATGTCAACCCTTATTGATTTGTTTTCGAGTGCTTTCCCTCAAAATGAATTTGGTAAATTTGAAAAACGGAAAATTTTCATAACAATTAAATTGGTTTCCGGTATTTAGGTCATTCAAGCTTTCCCGACTTATAAGGATAGTAAATTATATTAATATGCAATACAAAATCCCCGGGGATGTTTGTGTTTCGTCATCTAGGCCGGACTTATTTCTGTACTCAAAACAACTAAGGCGCATTATACTTGTGGAGCTTACTGTACCCTGAGAAACAAACAACCAAAAGGTCATACAATTAAGTTAACAAGTATTACGAACAAGGTAACAAACTGATCAGGAATAAGGAATAAGAATTTATAGTTAATTTGTACGCTGTAGAAGTAGGAGAGTAGAAGTAGAGAGAAGTAAGAGGTATAACAGCAAAATATCTCTACAACTTATTAAAGGATCTCGGCCTTTCTAGAACGATTTATTCCTTTTAGTAGACTTGTTTTTATTGTCGTATATAATCGAAAATTAATGAAAAAATAATAATATTTTGATCCATATACTAAAATAAACCAAAAGGTCTGAAGGTGACATTGAAATAAGTTATGGATGTTAAGTGTGACCTCTTTACAAATAAACTAATTTAAATAAGTCGAAATTCAATATTCCTGAAATTGCTTATGTGTTGAAGATATGCAGAAAATGTATTTTATTTATTTTGTTTTGGCTTTGAATATATATTGCGCGATTTGTGATACTTGTAACATTATTAATAAATGAGAATAGGTGTTAGTTTAGTACTATCAATTCACTGCCGTGTTATTCGAGGCGCTTAAGGTTAAAAGTTGATTTCTAATTAATGTATTACTAGGGAATTATTGTTTACTTTTTTAACATAAAAATAGTAAGTAATATACCGCGCAAATAAAATCATGGTCACAGCTGGTATATGAACAAGATACGATTTGTATTTAAACACAATGACAGATCATTAAAGCGGAAAGTGTTTGTGGATATTATATCAAAAAATCATTGAATAACTTTGCATAACGTCAAACCTGCTGCTATTGGGATAAGACGAGATTATATTCTAACAAAAACCTTTAATCTACTCACATCCGACACGGGAGCAATATAAGAAAATATTATATTTTTGGTCTTTTTAACCTTTTATAATATTTTGAATGAACGAAAATTGTTGGGTAGAGCGAAGGTATTCTTATACTGTGATACGCGACTGCGTCCGTCCATGTATCTTCAGTCAGAATAAAACTATTGTATTGTATAACAATATTGTATAACAATAACTATAACAGAAATAGAAATTGTTAGGAGAAAATATTTTTTTCTGTTTTTCATATGTGTATGATCAAAAAGTACTAAAAACAGCCTCAGTCCTATACTACAACTCATTTTGAAAATTATGTATATAAAAGGAAAAAAATAAATGTTATATAATGTTATATATGGGCTATTCATTGTTAGAAGAAATAGAATAGAAGAAATACTGTTTAATTATTTCTTTATTCTTAGATTTTGATTGTAACAAACACGCCGTTTTATTATATTACGAACAAAGTTGCGTTCAACACTAGTTTAATATATCAAAGTTAATGAAATTCTAATATGTAGTGTATAGTAAATAAATTATTGATATAGTAAATATCGGTCGAGACGTGGCCATGTTAACAAAATTCTTTGTATCTTTAGCCATCTTTTGTGGTTTGGTCGGAAATTCTGTTTAAGTATTCTGACTTCATCCCCTTTTAAAGTATATTTGTAAAGAAAATAAATCACACTCCTAGATATTAATATATTTTAATAATAAAACTCATACGATCCTCTTGAAAATATTTGATTATTTAAATATAATATCGTATTTGAATGCCTAGCAGACTTAGAGTGAGATTTCTTTTACTATTTTCCACATTCAGTAGAAACTTCATTAATAATAAATTGAGTTTGATTTTTGTGATTGATGAGCTTATTATATAAACTTATTATTATTATATATAGGTGGAGAATTTAATCGATCATTCATAGTCTAAAATATAGATACTTTAAAAGAACAGAAAGTAACTAAAGAAACATAATGACGTTAGTTTCGAATTAGGAAATTTTAATTATACATTTTTGTATGTTTTATTTTATACGGTCACTAAAAAAATAACTAAAATAAGACAAAAAAACAGATAAATGTTAATTTAACTTCCAACTTGTGGCCTGGGAATTCATCTATCAGGTATCGATTTTTAAAAACATAACTTTTGTGGTGAAAAAACATTTTTCGGTTTATCGATATACTTTAAAATCAATTTACCAACCACAAATGTAAGTTTGTAAAGAAAAAAAAATGAGAAAATAGTGATCTAGACCTGTGTTATTAATCATACTATTATTAAATTATAAGTTTAATAACTTCAGTAATAG
Organism: Melinaea menophilus ssp. n. AW-2005; assembly: GCA_918358695.1. Taxonomy (NCBI): domain Eukaryota; kingdom Metazoa; phylum Arthropoda; class Insecta; order Lepidoptera; family Nymphalidae; genus Melinaea; species Melinaea menophilus. The sequence goes on along the minus strand of OU911040.1, from coordinate 10,271,004 downwards.
AGTTTATCCTTAACGAGTTATTTGATTATTATTTTCCACTCGATAACTCCGTATAAAATTCAACTCACAAAAAAGCCTTGACAGATAAACAGCTAACAAAATGATTTTCCTTTTTATAATGTGGGATTTTTCCGGATAAATTTCCATAATTTACCATTGAATTCTTTGTTATTATAATAAGTTAATAAATACTAAACAATGTTTGTGATGGACTACATCATGAATTTTAGATTTCTCTCATGAGTTGTCACTGGGGTATAATTTTCTTGGAATTAGCTGAAATATTGGATTTATAACATTCACAGCCAATTAACCACCCAATTAGATGCCAGCTTAATAAGCTACTGATTGCAAGCCTTTGAGAAATGACACATTTCTAAGTAATACATTAAGTAATACATACGTTAATAAGGGGGATAGATACGTATTTAAATAAATTTATTAAAGATGTAGGACACAAGAGTATGTTTAATAATAAATTTGATTGATTATTGTCATTTTCAAATATAGATGTGATATATTCTAATCTATATCTATATATACATAAGCGATTTACTAATCACTGACTCATTACGATATCTCCGAAACTATCTGTCCGATTAACTTAAAATTTTACATAGTTTCTGCTTTTGTGACGTAGATGTCCACTAAGAACAGATTTTATAGAATTTCTATCCCAACGGATTTCAACTTTTTGCATTTCGCCAAGTTTTAAAATTGTAGGAGCTATACACTTAACGCGGGGGTAAGAGTCACTATAGCAACGGTTACCATAGGAACGGTTACGATGACAATGGATAATATGACAAAGGTTACCATAGTAACTTAAGTTCACTTCCAAATTAATAATGTGCCCAGCAAAGCGGAAGGGAACAAGCTAGTTATCTATAAAAAACAAACAAAGAAGCTTAATTAACAGGGATACAATCCAAAATAATTTGAAGTTATAAATAAAATAGAAAGAAAAGAAATTTAATATGTGAATAAATGAATTTGAATTTTGATATAAGGAATCTTAAACAAATATCTGAAAACCAAGCAAACAATCCAATTAATAAAAACGTCTATTTTTGCTAATTTTACTAGAAAGACGAGTAAACAGAAATGAAATTTAAAAAATATATAAATGAAAATATTCCAAAAAATTGCTTAAGTACGAAATAATGAACACTCAAGTGAAAAATAAGTTATTAACTTGACTTTAATACTCAATCATAATAATAACACAGGCACACACAAAAAAAAAAACATTATGAACCAGAGGAGAGACCTCATTATTCTTAGGGATTTGGGATCGCTGAAACCGAATATGAAAATAAAAACTAATCTTAAATGCCCGTTTTCCCGCTAGCACCCCCTTACTACCTCTTAAGGGGTGAAACTTTAAATTTTTGTATAAAATCAAGATAGATGTGTATTTCTACGTTTTTTGGTATAATGAAACCGAAAATGACAACCAAAAGTGAATTTGATACCTCTTTTACTCAATACCACCCCCAACCACCCTGATGGAACCTTTCACCTTGCTCCTCACTGTAGTCTCCTAAATTGTCAGGAAAATAGTCCCTTCTATTTCGGAGGCATAGAATTAGGTTCAGCATCTTTTAGTCTCCTAAATTTTTAGGAAAATAGTTACAATTCTATTTCGGAGGCATAGAATTAGGTTCAGCATCTTTTAAGCGTTTTATAAGACTGTCGGATGGATAACAGTATAAGTAGAATTAAATAGAAAACCAAAAAAAAAAACCAAAAAATTAAAAAACTTGTTAAGAATAGGACAAAAATCATGATTCAGTCTTAACATCATAATAACAAATATATGCATACAATAAGGTTACCATATTCTTTATAATTAAATTTTTTCTCAGCATCTTGAAAAACATAGAAATTGACATCCATCTTGATTTTATATAAAAATTTAAATTTTCACCCCCCCGTAAGGGTTGGTGAGGGGTGTTAATGGGTGATAGAGGTCTTAAATTTATTTTTAGTAATCATTTTCGGTTCCAGCATCCCAAAAAACGAAGAAATACACATCTATCTTGATTTTATAGAATAATTGAAATTTTCACCCCCTGTAAAGGGTGGTAAGGGGGTGATAGTGGTCATGAATTTATTTTTAGGTATCATTTTCAGTTCCAGTATCCCAAAAAAACGTAGAAATACACATCTATCTTGATTTTATAGAAAAATTGAAATTTTCACCCCCTGTAAGGGGTGGTAAGGGGTTGATAGTGGTCATAAATTTATTTTTAGGTATCATTTTTGGTTTCAGCATCCCAAAAAACGTAGAAATAAACATCTATCTTAATTTTATACAAAAATTTTAATTTTCACCCCTTAAGAGGTAGTAAGGGGGTGCTATCGGGAAAACGGGCAATTAAAATTAGTTTTTATTGTCATATTCAGTTTCAGCGATCCCAAAAACCTAAGAATAGTGGGGTCTCCCCTCTGGTTCATGATTTTTTTTTTTTTGTGTGCCTGTGTAATTAATCCATATAATAATTTATGTTACTTAGGGGAAAATATTTTGAATAAAATAACAGAAGCTTAATATCGTATTAATAATTTTTACTCTCCTAAAATATTTTTGATATATTTATACATACATGTTTTTAAGAACTGAATATCCGAAATATAGATTTGTATTTCGTACTTTTTTACTTATCACGGGTCACTTTAAGATATTTTTTAATTAAGTTTAAAAATATATTTTATTTTCCTTTCTTTTATTATATTTCTCTCTATTATACTAATATGCCAAAGAGATTGAAAACTATAACAAAGTAGAAAGAATTCAAAATGGCGAACGCTTTCAAAATTCCTTTTATATTAACCCTTTGATATAATGTTATAAATAATTATCTTTAATAAGTAAATGAAACATATATTTTCAAATTAAATTTAAGTTAAGCCGTGATAAGTTAAATATAAAAGCGTTAAAATTATATTATAATTATGGCAGTTCCTTTTCAGGAGTCATCTAAGACCCTATATGTACAAACTATGCTTCTACTAAAGATTATCTAAAGTAAAGCTGAATATAGTGAGAGTGAGAGAGAAAGAGAGAGGGAGAGAGAGAGAGAGGGGGAAGAAAAAGAGAGACAGGGAGAGAAAGAGAAATGGGGAGAGAGAGAAGGTGGGGGAGAGAGACAGGAAGAGAAGATATAAGTGTGAAAACTCTCTAAATTCAACGCAAAAGTGTGATTACAATGTAATGAAATGTATACCAAATTAATATTCCCCAATCAAAAATTAATTTCTACCTAAAAGGCTTCGTACAATCTATTTGGAGCAGTCAAAAACAGATTTTATTTTCAATCTTTAATTGGTAATTGGATTGATTGTTAATTTGTTTGTTTACCAAAGCGTCATTGTAGCGTAAGGGAGCCAACAACACGCGAAGACGGTGACAATTGTGACAGTCATTCTTAGAGTGCGGCGTCGAGCTCTGGCTAGAGGTCGTTGATCAGATCTTCGTAGTTGAATGCGTCCAGTATCCGTTTGTAAGGATTTACCTACAACAACAAAAACTAATTTATACTTACTCATCTAAATTTCGACTCCCCGAAAGAAGAAAGAAAGGGCGAAATATGTAAAATGTACATCATAAAAACATAGAATTTGTATTTATGTTCATACGTTATAAATATTTAGCAAAAATATATATTTTTGGGGATACACGTACACGCACACGCACACGCTCACGCTCAAGCACACGCACACGCACACGCACACGCACACGCACACGCACACGCACGCGCACGCGCACGCGCACGCGCACGCGCACGCGCACGCGCACGCGCACGCGCACGCGCACGCGCACGCGCACGCGCACACGCACACGCACGCGCACGCGCACACGCACACGCACACGCACACGCACACGCACACGCACACGCACACGCACACGCACACGCATACGCACACGTATATACATATTTAAGCTGTAACATGTACACGTACATATTTAAGCTGTAAGTTTGACCAGTGATTATATTTCCTTTTAATTATTATATTTAACATTTTTGAAATTCCAATTTATCTGCGTAAATTAAGGATTTATTTTAACATAAACAAATTCTGTGGCGGTGTTTATCCTTTGAACCCGCTCCTTACACGTCAAATTAGTACGACGTAATTAGAATTAATTCAACCGAAAAGTCCAATCATTATCAGTCCCTCTTTACCATGTTTATTCTCTCTCCGATATAGTTAAAAACAAATAAACATCACATTTTTATAATTAAATATCCCTTGAGGATATTTTTTTATGTTGAACCCGAAAAAATGCAATGTACATCTCTCTGTTTGTATGTTTTCTTAAATTTTATACTGACATCTTCCTTATATAAGTTGTTCACTTGAAATCGGTTTTTTTTTACCTTTAATATGTTCTAGATATTTCCTTGGCAGGATATATCTTTAACCTTACCTGTCACTTCCTTTGAGTTTGTATGTATCTCGGAGAATATGCAGATGTAACAAACAGTGATAATGATAAGAGGTAAGAAGTACATCGCGAAGAGACACATCACGTTATACGCCAGTTCCTGATGAGGGCTGGAAAAGGCTTCGAAGGACACACACTGCTGGAACTCGGGAACCGTCGGGTGGTGCATTACACGGAAAACTAAACTCTGTAACAATAATCTAAGATCTGATTTTAAATAGCAACAGTATTAGAAAGAAATAACTAAAATAAAAATAATATAAATAACGGATTAGAAAATAGAAAAAAAACCTTGTATGTATAAACGTGTAATATTTTGGCGTATTTTTCCATTAATAAATTATTATTTCAGTAATATCCTGTTTTCTAAGATCACAGATCGTATAAATCTTCGAAAGATATCACCATTCCTTTGTAAAGATATTTGTATTCATTCATATGTATTTGTATTCTTTTCTTTGGCCAAAACTAATATGAAACTACGTAATACTGTCTGTTTGCCAACGGTCACTAACTCAGAACGAATTTGATTATATTGTACTGTATTATTAAGATAAATAGTGTTAACAGAATTAATGGAAAAATATTATAATATTAGAAATACCAAAATATTTATATTAATAAAATAGCTTTGAATATATTCTATATGTTAGAAGAATATGTTGTTTTATTAACTTCTTAAATTCAATTTATGCATTTCAGCATTGCATTCAACTTTAAAGTTTAATCGTCTCAAAGGCTGAAATAAGAAACGAATATACATCTTATAAAATAAAGGTCAATGACATTCATTATTTGTCTTAACAAGGACACATGGTAAATATAATAATGTACTTTTGTGAGTGAAATATCAGATTCAGTTTCAAATTTCTTGTGAAATTTTGTTACAGTATTGTTATAAAATATTGAAGTAGATATTAGGATTTTCAAGTTTTATATTTAATAAACTTGATATGTAGATTTTTGAAGTTTCATAACCTCCTAAAAATTGTGTCGTTTAAAAAAATTTGTTTTAATAGATGTATTTAGAAGAGATATTGATCTGACACTTACATACGAGTACCTACCTCTCATCTTCCCGAAAATATGATTGCTGCATTGCAGCATTTAACATCAGCAATCGACACGAGAGTTAAAATTTTTAAAATGTTAATTAAAATACTATTAAAGTTTTAAGCTGTAAATTAAATCACAATAAAAGTTTTAAGCTGTAAATTAAACCACGCGAATTAAATCTGTTAAAAATATTATTGAAATTTGTACTATTTATTTTATTTTTTATTTTACTAACTTTATTGCATACATGTAAGATAACAAACAGTAAAAAAAATAGATAAAAAATAATACCAGCAAAGGGCGACCTTATCACTAAAGTGATTTCTTCCAGGCAACCTACACTTACAGACTTAAGCACTAATAGACGGGCTATTGCAATAAAAACACAAATACATAAATGTATTTATGTATATATATATAAATATACAGATAACAAAAAAACTTACAAACATATATATATCTATAACACATTACATACATACATACATACATACATATATACATACATAATATATAACAACACTACTATATGATAATTAAATGAATGCTATGATTTACAGCAAATAAAAAACTTTGAAGGACTAAAGTCATTATTGTAAAAATAATTGTTAAAATATTATACTAAACGCTCACGAAAGTAATCGCTAATTGAATAAAAATATATTGTGTTATAAAATTTTAAGCCTTACATTACTTTCTAAAAGCCGCAGACGTCTAAAAAGATGCAAAAACCTTTTAACCACTTTAAAGTACGAAATTACTGGAAAGTAATTTTATAAAGGAATTTATTTTTTATAAAAATCATGTATATTTTTCTTTCTTATAACTTCAAGCCTCTCAGACTAAAACATTTAGTGTTGCACTTAGAGTTTTTCTAAATTAAATAATATTTTTAAGGATGCCTCTCATATAAACTGGGAAATTTCGGACGGGACGGACATCAACACAAAAATATATATTGTAAACAAAAATATCTTGGGTTTCTTTGATAAACATGTGCCAATAAAACTGTCAAGATTAAACATTACCTGCTCCGTGGCTTACTGATGATGTGATTTCAGCAATGCGGAGACTGGACTGAGCTTTCCGTAAATTTATCCCTAATATATCCCTTCTCACCATACTATTTTTCTATCTAATTCGTTAGGAATAGCCACCCTGTTACACTTCGTCGTGCCTCCGATAAATATTTAAGAAGGGCATTTGTGAATATCTTCATTAGAGAACGCAGAGATTACTTTGAATATAATTTCAATAACTCTAAAAATTGAATATTTTTAACTATTTTTAAATATTTAGTTTATTTCATAGCGATAAGATATGTATGTATTTATGTACTATTTATTATCTTTAGATTATTTTAGTAATTCATTAGTTTTAGATTTTCCTTTATTAATATTACTGTTTACTTGTTAATTACGTCGGTCACAACCGGAGGATCCCAAAGAATACAAATTTATTGACTTAAAATTTAATCATTATATTTAAACTACAAACTACGTTAAGTCCGCCAATTATATAAATTAAGTTTTAATGAAGTAATAAATAAATAAACCTGCCAACTACATCATTATTCATGAAGCATTAAAATTTTTATTACTATAATTGCAAAGAACTCTCTCGTATAGGCATATTAAAGCTGATATTCCTGGGTTCAATTCCCTGTTACAAACATATTTATATGGTATGATAAATGTTTATATTTGTTAACATTTACAGATGGTGATGATTTCTAATCATAGAAGGAGCACATGGAACAGTCCATATAATTATATAATAAGAAAATAGATTTTCATTTAGCTTAGTATTTTAGTACAATTTTATATTATTATAAGACAGGATAAGAAATTGTAATTTTAATTAAAATTTGTGAAAATCTTTTACAGACTTTAGGGCTGTAAACAATAATTTAATAAAGAAATGATTAGAATTCTCGTAACTCGTTTTGATAGTTCATTAATAACGTGAGAGTCATAAGGATTTTCACGAAATATCACAAGAGATGGAATAGTGAGTAAATTTTAGAAGATTTTAATTATTATTTTGGTGTCAGAGAAAACACAATCTGCGATCTTAATAAGTCAGAAAAATAAAATATAAATTAAATAAGATACTTTGTTTCAAACAATATACGTAATTTGTTTAGGGAAGGACCCCTCTCTTCCTAGTTGAAACTTAAGAGGGTTAAAAAGTTGCTTATGTCACGTGGTTAACAACCCCTCACTTAAAGTTACTGGAGAAAAACAAATTTAGCTATGTTATATAGTTTTGGGTAGACCTCGAAGAATTCGGTCTGCCCATTCATTTGTCCCCTACTTTCGAATTTTGGAAAAATTTCTTTACAGGAGGTCTTCTTATGACCGCCTGAGTCCGAAATGACCATTGGTCAAAAAGTTTATATATATATATATATATATATATATATATATATATATATATATATATATATATATATATATATATGCGTGCGTGCGTCCAGATTCGACTTTTGTCAGCACGATAGCGGCCGCAGTTTCGCTCGGATCGCTTTCAAACTTTGCACAAAAATCAACCATCCAAAAATAAAGGTCAAGTTCGTTAACCAGAGAAATCCGGTCACAGGGGGCGCTAAGGCCTCACTTTTTCTGATTTCAGTTTTTCGACCATAACTTTGTCCCTATACAAAGGGAATCAATCGCGTTCATATTATATGATGTCTTTGATAAATACCTATAACTAATGTAGATAAACCGAAAACCTAACTTCAATAACTTAGGGGTGGGGGTAAAAAAACCGAAAATTTTTGGAAAAAAAATCATAACTTTTTTCTGGTAAACATTCTTGCATCACAAGTATTTTTAATAGAAAGGTTATTTTTTACTCTAAATTTAGGTACCAAAAGTTTTTCCGTAAAAGGTACCGTTTCCGAGAAAAAAAATTAAAACCACTTTTAGCTTGTAAATTTTAGGTAAGTAAAACCACGACAACTTTTTTCTGGTAAACATTCCCTCCTCGCAAATATTTTTAATAGAAAGGTTATTTTTTACTCTAAATTTAAGTACCAAAAGTATTTCCAAAAAAGATACCTTTTCCGAGAAAAAAAATTAAAACCGCTTTTTGCTTGAAAATTTTTGATGTAAACAACGGCATCATGTATTATTCTTAGGTAGTAAGTTATATTTTAAACGAGTTACACACGAGGTCTGCCCACGCGTGTCCCCCTGCGGGCACGGATTTTTTACGTTTAAATTATCAACAAACTGATATTGCAATTAATTTTACTTGATTCGGTTTGTTTAGGTAAATACAGTGTACAAAAATTTTATATGTAGACATATTTTGTTCACAAATTACCACATTTATATTGTTATAATAATTATTGTAAGTAATATACCTTAGAAAATATTCTATTAATATTTTTGTTTTGAATAACTTCCAGTGTATTTTTGATGTTTTGTCATTTTAATACACTAAAAATAATAGCTCTTTATAATGAAAATATTAGACAAACAGACAAAAAAAATATTTTGAGAATATATATTATATTAAATTTTTAATTAATTGTTTCTGAGTATATATTTTTCTGGGTAAGTATGGATTACCTGTGGCAAGCTGCATATGAAAGCCACAAGCCACGCAAACCAGAGCATGGTTTTACTTCTCTTTCTCGCAACAGCCAAGCGAAGGGGATGGAGAACCGCGAAATATCTAAAAGAAATATATTAAGCACATAAAAGTATTTCAATTGTTACATATATAACATATTTAATTGCAATTTGCGATCACATTTTCTTGTTACTTACTTCTTTATATGTTTTATTTTGTTGGTATTTTATTATGATAATTTAATAAATAAAATAACACATACCTGTCCAAGGAGATGCAGACTAGAACGTTTGAAGACAGATACAGACCAAACGCTCGCAATACTAAGAAGAACTTGCAGGCAAAGTTTCCTGCGAGCCAGGCATTGGTCGTCCGCCATCCAATCTGAGAACAACACGAACTGGAAACACTTGTCCCTCGTCAAGTAGCAAAAAGGAGTGCTAATATTTGAACATGAATTTTATTTCTTTCTATATATTCTTTAGTTCTTTTAAATGTTTATTTTAGTGCTATACTTAGGTATTCATACAAAAACCCTTTCCAATTGATATAGTATCGAAATTCGATACCCTAATTAATATTTATTGTACATTTCGTACCGTGAATCAATTCTCCGGCTAATTGATTCCTAATTAACTTATATATTGTGCATTTTAAATAATTATTGTTACTCTTCACTTCATTTAATATTTGTATCACATGTGCAATAAAATGGTGAAAAATTAATATGATTGATCAATTAATTTAAAGTTATATTTTATCAATCATAAAGATTATTTTTGTGCTGTGCTTTCGCGAAGTAGTACAAGACATTTCTGAAGAAGCTGTAATTGCCTGCTAACGGAAAAGGGAGAAAAATATTGGTATCCATACCATTCTAAACCACTTGTCCCTAAGATGGAAATCTTACCAACATGCTTTCATATTTTGGATGGATCTATTTTATTGAGGGTTGAAGACAAGTCTGACAAACCGTTTAAAATTAGCATTTGTTTGGCTTCAATCGAAATATATATATTGGACATATTTTACATACCGACAGACCGAAGGACCAGTAACAATAACTTGGAGGGTAAGGGTTTGACATAATTCGGCAAAGCGGATCGTATTATGAGGACAAAGTATTATGATTAGATTTTGTGTTTAATTTTGAAATATACATTACATTTATTTGGGCAGTCTTTATGTCTTAAAATATTTTAATACACATATATATTGGTATATAATTGCCTCAAGCGTCGTTATCGAGAAGTACAGTTCATATCCTGATTAGCTTAGCCTTGTTGACTTAGACTCTAAAGAATACTTCAGTCTAAGCTTTAAAATCTAAAGCTAGGTTTACACTTTGACATTTTAATTTAGCTATATTTCTGTATATAATATTTACTTACTTGAAAACTGTTTAATATATTTTCTCGTTGGTAATCCATAGTAAATTGTGGTTTTAATGGAAAAGATTTTTGTGTTTATTTTGTTGTAATTATTCACTTGATGCTGCAGCATATTTCTTATATTATCATTATTTAGGTGGTAGAGCCTAGTTGTAGTCATCCGACTGCAGCTCGTATTGGGCTGGCTCGACCGGGGAAGGACCACCCTTTCTTAGAAGACCGACGCGTAGTAACCAAATTCATTTGGTTATGTTCTGTCGGTAAGTGAGAGAATCCGGAAGCCCAAACCCCCCTCCCCTCTCTCCCCGCCAAAACATGAAAGCGATGCCATAAAGACAAATACCCCAGGAGGGTACCGGCTTTGATGAAGCCGGGGACCCCCTCCCCGAGCAAAATCGGGGAAATGATTCTCGGATTTTGCTCGAGCTGCCCGTCATATCTGGGGCGGGCAAAGTATCGCCTTTTGTGTTGTTTAAGGGCAAACGACGAGTCAATGCAGCGGCACCCCGACCCACTCTAAATGTGGACTTTTGCAACATCCGGGGACTTCATTCCAACTTGAACGCCGTCCACTATCATCTAGAGACGGCGCAGCCAGCCTTGTTGTTTCTGACGAAGACGCAGATATCTCAACCTAGCGACACAGCGTACCTGTCATACCTCGGGTATAAACTAGAACACCATTTCATACCACACGCCGTGGTATCCGTGTTCGTAAGGGAGGATATCTGCCACCGTCGCCTTCAGGTTTTTGAAGGTCGGGACCTGTTTGTACTCTGGCTGCGCGTGGACATAGACGACTATGTCCTAGTCTACGCGTGCCTCTACAGGTCCCATAGTGGTAATGTAGAAACGGATCAACTCTTGGGCCATGTTCAGGCGAAGATTGACGATCTGCTTTCACAGACTCCCTCCGCTGAAGTCGTAGTCCTCGGGGACTTCAATGCGCACCATACCGATTGGTTAGGGTCACGTGCCACCGACTACGCGGGGAGATCTGTGTTTGACTTTGCTCTGGCAAATGGTCTGTCCTAGTTGGTAAAGACGCACACTCGTCTACCGGACGTGAACAGCCATATGCCCTTTTTGTTGGATCTTCTGCTGACTACACATCCCGGAAAGTACCAGGTCACTGTCGAGGCTCCGTTAGGGTCCTCTGATCATTGTCTGGTACGGAGTGTAGTGCCCATTCAACGTTCGGCTCGCACAACAACTGCGACTCGACGCGTTTGGCACTATAAGTCAGCGGATTGGGATGGAATGCGGTCCTTTTTTGCATCCTACCCATGGGAGCCGATTTGTTTCCCTTCCGATGATCCTAGTGGCTGCGCTGCGGCTGTAGCTGATGTGATACTACAGGGCATGGAACTATTTGTACCAAAGTCTGTGGTACCACTTGGTGGCAGATTGCGGCCTCGTTTCGTGATTCGTGCCACGAACGTGTGCCCCTGAGTTGACTCCAGTGCTAACGCGTCTATTTCGGTACTCCTATCTTAAAGGCGTATTCCCGGTCTCATGGAAGTGTGCCCTTGTCCATCCGATCCCTAAATAATAAGGTGATAGCTCGGACCCAGCTAACTACAGACCTATCGTCATTACCTCTCTGCTCTCCAAAGTAATGGAGAGCATTATCAATAAACAGCTTCTGATCTACCTCGAGGATCACCAGTTGGTCAATGACCGGCAATATGGCTTTCGCCATGGTCGGCCGGCTGGTGATTTTCTATTATATCTTTTGCACCGTTGCGCAGCTGTTATTGAAAGCAAAGGAGAGGGTCTGGCAGTTAGTCTGGTTATGGCGAAAGCCTTCGATCGTGTATGGCACAAGGGGCTTCTTTCGAAGCTACCTTCCTATGGGCTTCCCGAGAGTTTATGCAAGTGGATCACCAGCTTCCTCACTGGGCGGAGCATACAGGTCGTTCCCGACGGTTTTTGCTCGGACCCCAAGCCCGTGAACGCTAGTGTACCCCAAGGCTGCATGCTATCCCCAACTCTATTCCTCCTGCACATCAACGATATCTCCAACATACATTGTTATGCGGATGACAGCACTGGGGATGCGGTATATTCCGGCCGTGCAGGTCTCTCTCGGGAAAACGTCGACGAATGCCGAAAGAAATTTGTGTCTTCTATAGAGACTTCCTTGGGGATGGTCTCTGAGTGGGGTGAACTGAACCACGTTCAGTTCAATACCCTAAAGACACAAGTTTGCGCGTTTACCACTAAGAAAACCCCATTTGTCGTATCACCGCTCTTCGAGAGCACTCCTCTTAATGCCTTGCCAAGTATCAGAATACTGGGTCTCGAAATTTCGAGCGATTGTCAGTTTCGTGGTCATCTGGAGAGCAAGGCCAAGTTGGCCTCGAAGAAATTGGGAGTGATTAATAGAGCGAGGCAGTATTTCAAACCTGGCCAAAGACTTGCGCTCTATAAGGCGCAGGTCCGGCCACATGGAGTACTGTTCTCATCTCTGGTCCGGATCACCCCAATATCAGCTTCTACCATTTAACCGCGTACAGCGGAGAGCCGTTGGGATTGTCGAGGACCCGGTGCTCTGCGAACGGCTGGACTCATTGGCATTGCGTAGAGACGTGGCTTCTTTGTGCGTTTTCTACCGCATTTACAACGGGGAGTGTTCCGAAAAACTATTCGATCTGATGCCTGCCTCCGAATTTCATCACCGCACAGCGCGCCATCGACTTGTTTACCATTCCTACCACCTGGATGCGTGGCGATCCTCCACTGTGCGGTTCTCAAGGACCTTTTTTCCACGTTCCACTCGCTTGTGGAACGAACTCCCTTCGGCGGTATTTCCAGATCGATACGACATGGGTACCTTCAAAAAAGGCATTTACTCCTACCTACAAGGCCGGCAACACTCTTGTAAATCCTCGGATGTTGCAAGAGTTCATGGGCGGCGGTGATCACGTCCATCCGTGACCCGCCAGCTTTTTTGCCCTAATCTTATACAAAAAAAAAAAAAAAAAAATTTGATGCTATAAAATTTATAGATATCTTAAAACAAATAATATTTCCTAGTACTTGACTATATGACAGTAATATGTTGAACTGGACTGTCTGTCTGAATATGTTCAGTGTAACTGATTGGGTGACTTGTACTAGGTGATACTTGTAATTGTTCGGTTTAATACCATTGAGATCAACCTTTTACTGCAGTAGAATAAGGAAGGTCAAGTCCGCCATCTTCACCTCCCTTTTCTAGTCTCTTTCATCCTTCCTCATTATTGAATGATTAGGATATCTTTGAACTATGGTACTTAGGCAATGTGCTAATTTTCCAATGATCCCAACAAAGAAATTTATAAGAAAAGATGACCTGCAATAATTGTTCCAACTGCAAAACTACATTTCGTATGTTTGTTACCATATCCCTCAATTTTTTCTTAAGGATGGAGACGTCCTTATGTTGAAAGTGTTCGTTGTAGAACTTTTACCACTTATTATTAAGTCCTAGTTTTAAATATATATATTAAAAACATAATTGAAAAAAATAAGTAAATGAATTTTTTTTGTATTCTGAGCGTTTTAAATTGAAGTGAAGTGAAGATCACTGAAGTGTTAGAAAATATAAAATGCTTTTTAACAAGACAATCTTACACTATCCTAAAATATAAATTTAAACTTAAAAATATTTCAGCAAATTAACGCGACATGGCTTCTGCAATATTTCAATTAACTGTTTTAATAATTTTAATAATGTTAAACGTCTAATGATTATTATGAAAAATAAGTGAAAATATGGATTTATATAAAATATTTGTTATTTTATTTAAGTAGTGAAATTATATTCTATATTTTATTAAAAATTAAACATAATTAAAAAATAGTCTGTAATTATATGAAAAATCTATTAAAAAATGTTTATAATACATTAAAGTTTCTTTTTAATATTGCTGTAATTGTTTTTAATATCAGATATTTCGATAAAAAATGCTATTCGGTCGTACTGGAGCAATAAAATGTTTCTGAAATATCTGAGTAGAAGCTTTAAAATCTTAATGGATTTCTATTTGAAACTACAGACCCTAACATAATTGCTCTTTAACACCGTTCAGTATTTATATAAAGGCTGTAAATTCTGATAAAAACAAGTTTTTTCTACAAACCCAGGCATATAAAACGTATCTGGTGTCTTTTTTGTTAGGAAAATATCTTTTAATTTATTAGGTAAATCTAAAATTCTCAATACAACTTTTACTAAAGCCTTTATTTCTGTAATAGAATATGCGGTTCTTTCATTCTTAATTATATCCCATAAAAATTATCATTAATTCCGATGGGTGGTCACAAAGATGCTGTTTGTTTTTATTTGTTATTTTTCTTTGTTTTTATAGTCTAATATATATATATATATATATATATATATATATATAGTATAGTACTTCCTAGAAATAATATTTGAAATACGGATTTCGAGACTAAATATATTTACGTGATTTCCAGGTAATACAACCGTAAATCATAAAATGTGAGTTAATTATTATGAAGGTAAGCTCAACACGGCAAAGTTCGCAAACAAGAAACCTAACAAATAATCTATCAAAGCTTGATCCCAATATATTATACCTTTGACCTTGGAATATCTGAAGTCGCGGACACCCTACGATAAGTAGGTTTTGAGACAAGTTTTAGGGTGTTGAAATAAAGGTTTATACAAGTTTATATAGCCGACTATCTCTCATTCCGAGGTGAAACCCCTAATATACCTGGACTAATTATATAATGTCTTTAATAAAGATTAACTTGTTTTATTGAATAGCCAATAAATTCTTTAGAATATTTTTTTAGAAAATCATGTACTGAAATCAAAAGTTATAAAAGGATTTTCTTTGTGAATTTTTACTTTTTTAAAATGATTTACTTATCTATTTTATAATCCAGATAATGACCTTGAAACAACTTTGAAGCGTTAAGTAGTAAGCTATTCATCTACTGGTCTACTGGTCTACTGGTTTACTGGTCTACTGTATATTGGTTTATTGATTTGAACTTGTGCATGTATGTTTATGTCAGAATAATGTTCTTTAAAAGACATGTCCCAAAAGCCATTAAAGGTCTTGAGATAAAAGCTAAGACTTAAGTTGTTACATTTACTTAAAGTTGTGACATTTTTACTTAGACTCTAAAAATATTCTAGAGTAGAATACTATTATACATTATATACTTTCCTTAACATATTATTCATCATTCCCTGCAATGTTTATAATTATTATTAATATTTTAGTTTTGTTCAAAGAAAAAAAGGTTGTATCTGTTACATTGTTACATTGTTAAGAGGGCGTCGAGTTGTTTACATTATTTTGTTATAACAGGCCCACTTTGTAACCTTTAAAACAAAAGCACTTACCAAAACTGATAATAAAAACATCGGTAAGGTAACAAGTATATATTTGTTATTCTTATTTAAATGATAATATATTAAATGATTTTATGATAAATATAATAGCTAAGTATATTACATAATATTTGTTTTAAAATATTTTTTAAATGATTTTTTTTTAATACTATTATTTTACTGAAACTACAAACAATATTCTTTTGTTATTTTTATAAACTTGTGTAGGCGCAAAATAATTGCGTCTACTTATATATTTATATACATAAATATATATATTAGTTACAAATAAATATATACATATATAATGTTTAAAATTACTTGTTTATCTAAATACCGCAAAACTTTGTTCTTCGAAATTACAAAAAGACACTTAAATTTCACCGAAAATACACCTGACTTCATAATTTTCATTGAAGTATTGGAATTTATAAGAATAATTTAAATAAAATATAATTTGATAGGTTTTACTCAATTTATTCTAGATTAACACCTAGATACCCACTAATTGGATATCTCAAGTCGAGATTAAAGTGGTTCCAAACTGTTTAGAATCATCTTCAAACTTTTTCTGTATATATTATATTTAAACCAAATAAACAATTATTACTGCGGAATAAAACTCACATTGATCATTCGAATACATACTATATATTGGTTACGTAGGACAAAATCATAAATCATATTATCATTGTTTTCCTAGTTTTACTAATAATGGAATATTTCTCATATATTTTGGAATCAGGAATCTGGAAACGCTTCGTCATTCAAACGGGGTTCAGAATATTCCCGTCAGTTTGAACGTTGCGATGTAATTAATCTCTTAAATATTTTTCATAAGCCACGCGATACAATGTCGGTTTAATTAACTTATGAGCAATTATTGGGTATGGTATGAATTATTTTGTTTAGAATATATAGATTATAGATTATAGAAGTATAGTAGATTTTAATTTTATACTAGATCTATATAGTAATGGCTAAAACAAAGATTTGTTATATACCATAATCATACCATATTAATGTGTATTTATATATATATATATATATATATATATATATATATATATATATATATATACATACATACATACATATATATTAGTGTATGTGATGGTGTTCATTGGAAACCTTTGGTAAAAGTAAAACGGTGTTCGTATTTATAAAAATCTATATAGTATATTGTTAGGAAGATTTTGGAAAACTTTTTAACTTATTGGAAACGTTTGCCTTATTCCGTTAAAAAAAGTATTAAAATTACAATCAACTTTTTACATAAAAGAAATTAAATCTTTCCTGATAAAAAGTAATTGCCAGATTATGATCCTTAAAAGATAATTGTAATTTATAAAATACATTCTTTGACTCACCTCAAACGGAATAACAATAAAGGTGACAATCATATCAGCGACAGCAAGGTGGGTCATTAATAAATTGACCCTAGATTTCCTCCTCCTGGACCTCACGAGGGACACAAATACACTGACATTACCAGCAGTCCCTATCACAAAAAGAGCGCTATATATCCCAACAACAAATCCCTGGTCACTCTGCACAGTATCAGTTATATTCATTTTTTCATCATTAAAATACTCCCAAAGTTTTTTGTCCATCTCCGTTATATTTACGATTTATGCATCATATTAAATAATTCATTTTTAATTTATCGCATCTAGAGATAAAAGAATGTAGTCAATGGAGAATATAAATATTACTATGAATTAAAAGATATTTATTGATTTATTATTTAATTTTTAATTTCAGTCATTACATGTAAAATATTATTATTACATCACAATTATTGTATGATCGGTTATTTTTGTAAAACAGTGTCCTCCTGTCATCATTACTACCTCAAGTTGAAAAGGTCCTTTTCTAGGTAGTCTTTTTATACCGTCTATAACTGATCTCCCTAAAGAATGGACACACCGAAAAATAATACAAAAATTTATTCAAAATTCATTTATTTATAAAAATTATTTTATTTTGTACATACACTAGTAATGTCACAAATGTATTTCGATTTCAAAATTTACATATGGTTATAATTTACTCCACATATTTATTGTAATAAATGTATAAATCAAGATATCTATATGACAATATAAATATAAATTCCATTTCTAATTCTTTGGTTCTTAGTCCCAACAATACCATGTTCCGTATTTCAGGTTAAAAGATAAGGATAGATATCATCTTAAATTTGGCAAAGAGTTAATATATTGAATATTAGTATTAATGTGCTTAAAATCAATCAAATTTTCTCATACCTATGTTAAACAAATCTACGAATACAAACTAAAATACATTGGACATTATTTATTTACACATATTTATATTAAAACCTATCTATCGCCTGTATTGTATTGTCATGTTTTCTCTCTGGTTGTATGTTATTTTCGATCCAGATCGGAACAGGTTCAGAATTCCCGCTCGGGATAAGTGAAGTCTCTTGAAAAGCCACCGTATACTGACGCTTACTGAGCACGTACTTCTGTTAAGATAAATAAGAATGTATATAAACTTCATACGGTGGTATTCTGTCGCAATAATATAATATTTTTTTATTTAATAAAAAAATATTTCCTGCTCATTGTAAATTACTCTTATCAAAGTTAATGATTCAAAAGAATACTTTTTAATAATAATACAAATAAATAATATACAAATAATAATAATACTTTGCAATTAAAATGAAATATCTGATAAAACGCACTTACATTTCCTGGAAGAACGGTTGTTTTGGTCGGCGCTTTGCACCCATAATTATCTGGACAAGATAATGTAGCTGCAATAACACACATATATAAATTTAAATGATCTAAGAATATAAAACTTACAGTAAATTAATACCCACCGTTACCCTTAGAGACGTTGTCATGAACGCAGAACACCTTCCTCATATTCTGATTGATCATATCCATATCCAAAGTATACGAGCCATACACGAGGGGATCCATGCAGGAATTTGATACCGCCATGATGAAGAACAGATCCTGGACTCTACCGGACACGTGAACTGCGGACTCACGATCGAACATGTACCTGGATAAGGGAGGGCTGTGTTACTATAGGTTTTTAAGACAACTATGTGCGTTCCAGATGAAATGGGTCTCCTCCCCCTGTAACAGACTCAGTACTCTTCTATGCCAAAAGTTGTTAAGTCAATTTTTCTTACACCAATACATATGTCGAAAATAACTGAATGATTTTTTTCAAGAGCCGAGTTAATACTATAACATAATATCTTTCTTTTGTACTATTTTTATATAATTAATGTCTAGTCATCTCTTTTGTGATATTTACAATTTGATTTAGGATACTTTAGTGTTGGGGTAAAGGGCTTTTTATAATGTTAATGTAATGTTGTCAATGTTAGGTACTTGGCAAGAATCCTCCGTTGTTGTGAGGCTTTAATAGGATAATAGAATAGATATTGTGAATATCATTATTACTATGACTTTAGTATTTCACATAATAGCTTTGAGTATAAAAAATAGCTAAGTGAATAAATAACATAACTTAATGTAAAGGTAACCGCTTAAATCATATTTTAAAATTAAATGCTGCTTTAAATCACTCACTTTGGCAAATACCATTTTTCTAAGGAGTAACATTTTAAAAAGTTAACCCTTAATGATTTGTTTCAAAATGCTTCCTCTCAAAACGAATTTGGTAAATTTGAGAAACGGAAGATTTTCATAACAATTAAATTGGTTTCCGGTATTTAGGTCATTCAAGCTTTCCCGACTTATAAGGATAGTAAATTATATTAATATGCAATACAAAATCCCCGGGGATGTTTGTGTTTCGTTATCTAGGCCGGACTTATTCCTGTACTCAAAACAACTAAGGCGCATTATACTTGTGGAACTTATTGTACCCTGAGAAACAAACAACCAAAAGGTCATACAATTAAGTTAACAATTATTACGAACAATGTAACAAACTAATCAAGAATAAATTTATAGTTAATTTGTACGCTGTAGAAGTAGGAGAGTAGAAGTAGAGAGAAGTAAGAGGTATAACAGCAAAATCTCTCTACAACTTATTAAAGGATCTCGGCCTTTCTAGAACGATTTATTCCTTTTAGTAGACTTATTTTTATTGTCGTATATAATCGAAAATTAATGAAAATAATAATATTTTGATCTATATACTAAAATAAACTAAAAGGTCTGAAGGTGACATTGAAATAAGTTATGGATGTTAAGTGTGACTTCTTTATAAATAAACTAATTTAAATAAGTCGAAATTCAATATTTCTGAAATTGCGTATGTGTTGAAGATATAGAGAAAATGTGTTTCATTTATTTAGTTTTGGCTTTGAATATATATTTTGCGATTTGTGATACTTGTAACATTATTAATAAATGAGAATAAGTGTTAGTTTAGTACTATCAATTCACTGCCGTGTTATTCGAGGCGCTTAAGGTTAAAAGTTGATTTCTAATTAATGTATTACTAGGGAATTATTGTTTACTTTTTTAACATAAAAATAGTAAGTAATATACATACATATCATGGTTACAACTGGTATATGAACAAGATACGATTTGTATTTAAACACAATGACTCAAACAGACACAATGACAGATCATTAAAAAATTCATTGAATAACTTTGCATAACGTCAAACCTGCTGCTATTGGGATAAGACGAGATTATATTCTAACAAAAACCTTTAATCTGCTCACATCCGACACGGGAGCAATATAAGAAAATATTATATTTTTGGTCTTTTTAACCTTTTATAATACTTTGAATGAACGAAAATTGTTGGGTAGAGCGAAGGTATTCTTATACTGTGATACGCGACTGCGTCCGTCCATGTATCTTCAGTCAGAATAAAACTATTATATTATATTATAAAAGAAATAGAAATTGTTAGGAGAAAATATTTTTTTCTGTTTTTCATATGTGTATGATCAAAAAGTACTAAAAACAGCCTCAGTCCTATACTACAATTCATTTTGAAAATTATGTATATAAAAGGAAAAAACAAATGTTATATAATGTTATATATGGGCTATTCATTGTTAGAAGAAATAGAATAGAAGAAATACTGTTTAATTATTTCTTTATTCTTAGATTTTGATTGTAATAAACACGCCGTTTTATTATATTATGAACAAAGTTGCGTTCACCACTAGTTTAATATATCAAAGTTAATGAAATTCTAATATGTAGTGTATAGTAAATAAATTATTGATATAGTAAATATCGGTCGAGACGTGGCTATGTTAACAAAATACTTTGAATTTTCAGACATCTTTTGTGGTTTGATCGGAAATTCTATTTAAGTATTCTGACTTCATCCCCTTTTAAAGTATATTTGTAAAGAAAATAAATGACGTCCCTAGAATTTAATATATTTTAATAATAAAACACACGATCCTCTTAAAAATACTTGATTATTCAAATATAATATCGTATTTAATGTCTAGTAGACGTAGAGTGAGTTTTCTTTTATTATTATCCATATCTGGTAAAATCTTCAGTAACAATAAATTGAATTTGACTTTTGTGGTTGTGATAAGCTTTTTATATTAACTTATTATTATTATGTATAGGTAAGAAATTAATCGATCATTCCAAGCCTAATATAGATACTTTAAAAGAACAGAAAGTAAGTAAAGAAACATAATGACGTTAGTTTCGAATTAGAAAATTTTAATTATACATTTTTGTATGTTTTATTTTATACCGTCACTAAAAAATTAACTAAAATAAGACAAAAAAACAGATAAATGTTAATTTAACTTCAAACTTGTGGCCTCGGAATTCATCTATCAAGTATCGATTTTTAAAAACATAACTTTTGTGGTGAAAAAACATTTTTCGGTTTATCGATATACTTTAAAATCAATTTACCAACCACAAATGTAAGTTTGTAAAGAAAAAAAAATGAGAAAATAGTGATCTAGACCTGTGTTATTAATCATACTATTATTAAATTATAAGTTTAATAACTTCAGTAATAGAGTTTATCCTTAACGAGTTATTTGATTATTATTTTCCACTCGATAACTCCGTATAAAATTCAACTCACAAAAAAGCCTTGACAGATAAACAGCTAACAAAATGATTTTCCTTTTTATAATGTGGGATTTTTCCGGATAAATTTTCATTATTTAACATTGAATTCTTTGTTATTATAATAAATTAATAAATACCAAACAATGTTTGTGATGGACTAGATCATGAATTTTAGATTTCTCTCATGAGTTGTCGCTGGGGTATAATTTTCTTGGAATTAGCTGAAATATTGGATTTATAACATTCACAGCTAATTAACCACCCAAATAGAAGTCAGCTTAATAAGCTACTGATTGCAAACATTTGAGAAATGATACATTTCTAAGTAATACATTGAATACGTTAATAAGGGGGATAGATACGTATTTAAATAAATTTATTAAAGATGTAGGACACAAGTGTATGTTTAATAATAAATTTAATCGATTATTGTTATTTTCAAATATAGATTTGATATTTTCTAATTATGAAAAACAAAAAACAAAGAAGCTTAATTAACAAGGATACAATACAAAATAATTGGAACTGTAAATATAATAAGAAAGAAATTATTTAATATGTGAATAAATTAATTTAAATTTTGATATAACGAATCTTAAACAAATATCAGAAAACAAAGCAAACAATTCAATTAATAAAAACGCTTACTTTTTCTAATGCCACTACAAAGACGAGTAAACAGAAATGAAATTTACTAAAATATATAAATGGAAATATTCCAAATAATTGCTTAAGTACGAAATAATGAACACTCAAGTGAAAAATAAATTATTAACTTGACTTTAGTACCCAATCATAATAATAATTAATCCATATAATAATTTATGTTACTTAGGGGAAAATATTATGAATAAAATAACAGAAGCTTAATATCGTATTAATAATTTTTACTCTTCTAAAATATTTTGGATATATTTATACATACATGTTTTTAAGAACTGAATATCCGAAATATAGATTTGTATTTCGTACTTTTTTACTTATCACGGGTCACTTTAAGATATTTTTTAATTTATTTTAAAAACATATTTTATTTTCCTTTCTTTTATTATATTTCTCTCTATTATACTAATATGCCAAAGAGATTGAAAACTAAAACAAAGTAGAAAGAATTCAAAATGGCGAACGCTTTCAAAATTCCTTTTATATTAACCCTTTGATATAATGTTATAAATAACTATCTTTAATAAGTAAATAAAACATATATTTTCAAATTAAATTTAAGTTAAGCCGTGATAAGTTAAATATAAAAGCGTTAAAATGATATTATAATTGGGGATAAATGGGGAGAGAGAGAAGGTGGGGGAGAGAGACAGGAAGAGAAGATATAAGTAAAATTCTCTAAATTCAACGCAAAGTGTGATTACAATGTAATGAAATGTATACCAAATTAATATTCCCCAATCAAAAATTAATTTCTACCTAAAAGGCTTCGTACAATCTATTTGGAGCAGTCAAAAACAGATTTTATTTTCAATCTTTAATTGGTAATTGGATTGATTGTTAATTTGTTTGTTTACCAAAGCGTCATTGTAGCGTAAGGGAGCCAGCAACACGCGAAGACGGTGACAATTGTGACAGTCATTCGTAGAGTGCGACGTCGAGCTCTGGCTAGAGGTCGTTGATCAGATCTTCGTAGTTGAATGCGTCCAGTATCCGTTTGTAAGGATTTACCTACAACAACAAAAACTAATTTATACTTACTCATCTAAATCTCATCTCCCCGAAAGAAGAAAGAAAGAAGGAAAGGGCGAAATATATAAAATGTACATCATAAAAACATAGAATTTGTATTTATGTTCATACGTTATAAATATTTAGCAAAAATATATTTTTTTTGGGGATACACACGCATACGCATACGCACACGCACACGCACACGCACACGCACACGCACACGCACACGCACACGCACACGCACACGCACACGCACACGCACACGCACACGCACACGCACACGCACACGCACACGCACACGCACACGCACACGCACACGCACACGCACACGCACACGCACACGCACACGCACACGCACACGCACACGCACACGCACACGCACACGCACACGCACACGCACACGCACACGCACACGCACACGCACACGCACACGCACACGCACACGCACACGCACACGCACACGCACACGCACACGCACACGCACACGCACACGCACACGCACACGCACACGCACACGCACACGCACACGCACACGCACACGCACACGCACACGCACACGCACACGCACACGCACACGCACACGCACACGCACACGCACACGCACACGCACACGCACACGCACAAGCACACGTATACATATTTAAGCTGTAAGTTTGACCAGTGATTATATTTCCTTTTAATTATTATATTTAAATTATCATATTTAATTATTATATTTAATTTATCTGCGTAAATTAAGGATTTATTTTAACATAAACAAATTCTGTGGCGGTGTTTATCCTTTGAACCCGCTCCTTACACGTCAAATTAGTACGACGTAATTAGAATTAATTCTACCGAAAAGTCCAATCATTATCGGTCCCTCTTTACCATGTTTATTCTCTCTCCGATATAGTTAAAAACAAATAAACATCACATTTTTATATTTAAATATCCCTTGAGGATATTTTTTTATGTTGAACCCGAAAAAATGCAATGTACATCTCTCTGTTTGTATATTTTCTTAAATTTTATACTGACATCTTCCTTATATAAGTTGTTCACTTGAAATCGGATTTACCGGATCGGACCTTTAATATTTTTTAGATATTTCCTTGGGAGGATATATCTTTAACCTTACCTGTCACTTCCTTTGAGTTTGTATGTATCTCGGAGAATATGCAGATGTAACAAACAGTGATAATGATAAGAGGTAAGAAGTACATCGCGAAGAGACACATCACGTTATACGCCAGTTCCTGGTGAGGGCTGGAAAAGGCTTCGAAAGACACACACTGCTGGAACTCGGGAACCGTCGGGTGGTGCATTACACGGAAAACTAAACTCTGTAACAAGAATCTAAGATCTAATTTTAAATAGTAACAGTATTAGAAAGAAATAAGAAAAATAAAAATAATATAAATAACGGATTAAAAAATAGAAAAAATTCTTTTATATACGTAAAGTTATGTAAAATTTTGGCGTATTTTTCCCTTAATAAATTATTATTACAGTAATATCCTGTTTTCTAAGATCACAGATCGTATAAATCTTCAAAAGATATCACCATTCCTTTGTAAAGATATTTGTATTCATTCATATGTATTTGTATCCTTTTTATTTGACCAAAAGTAATATGAAATTACGTAGTACTGTCTGTTTGCCAACGATCACTAATGCCAAACGAATTTGATCTGTTTTATTAAGATAAATAGTGTTAACAGAATTAATGGAGACATATTATAATATTAGAAACACTAAAATATTTATATTAATAAAATAACTTTGAATATATTCTATAGAATATATATATACATATATATATTTACTATATACATATAGAATATATATATATATATATATATATATATATATATATTTACTTCTTAAATTCAATTTAAGTATTTCATTGCATACAACTTTAAAGTTTAACCATCTCAATGGTTGAAAGAGAAAACTTGTTCGAAGTCTACTACCACCGCCCAGACTTTATAACAACTGCCATCATAACACAACTTATGTGCTCAAACAGATGCCCGAGGGATGTAGTCTACGCCCTTAGAAAAGTATATGACGGTATATATTCCTCGAGCAGCATAGCAAGATCTATGAACATAAAATCCCTTACAGGTGAAAAGATCCCCATTGACCAACCAAATACCCTATACCTGACCTTCACTCAAGAAGAGAAGCTAACATTGGAAGAAAAAGGGTACGGAAAAGGGAAGGGATCCAAAACACTCACCGTTCATGAGGCACAAGGTTTGTGTTATGAAAGCACAATAGTTGTAAAAAGAACCGGAAAGAGCCTCCCACTCCATGACAGCGTACCTCATGCGCTAGTAGCCATTTCCCGACACACCAGGACGTTTGTCTACTACACGGACCATCAAGAAGATGCGCTGGCGAGGTTCATCAAAGACAGCATTGTTAATACGGACAAGACAATAAATGATTACAACTTGAAATTAGCAATACACAACCAAGACCAGAAGGTCATAACAAAATTAACCAATTGAATAGAATATTTATTTATGTATTTATTAAAGTAATTCTTGTGCCTGAATACACAGGCAAAAATCTCAAAAAAAAAAGAAATCAAAATAATAATTATAAAACAAATTTAAAATGTCATGGACTACAAGTCTATGGTAAATTTATAATAAAAATAACAAAAAAAAAAAAAAAAAAAAAAAAAAACCATCTCAATGGATTGAAATAAGAAACGAATATACGTCTTATAAAATAAAGGTCAATGACATTCATTATTTGTCTTAACAAGGACACATGGTAAATATAATAATGTACTTTTGTGAGTGAAATATCAGATTCAGATTCAAATTTCTTGTGAAATTTTGTTAGAGAATACTGTTATAAGATTTTGGAGTAGATATTAGGATTTTTAAGTTTTATATTTAATAAACTTCATATGTAGATGTTTGATTTTTCATAATCTACTAAAAAATGGTGTCTTTAAAAAAATAGTTTTAAAAGATATATTTAGAAGAGATATTGATCTGACACTTACATACCTACATCTTCCCGAAAACTAATTGCTGTATTGCAACATTTAACATCAGCAATCGAGACGAGAGTTACAATTAAAGTTTTAAACTGTAAATTAAATACTATTAAAGTTTTAAGCTGTAAATTAAAACCTAACAAAAGTTTTAAACCGTAAATGAATCCACGCGAGTTAAATCTCTTAAAAATATTTTATTTAAATTTGTACTATTATGATAATTTAAGTAAATGCTATGATTTACAGCAAATAAAAAACTTTAAAGGACTAAATTCATTATTGTAAAAATAATTATTAAAATATTTTACTAAGCGTTCACGAAAATAATCGCTAATTGAATAAAAATATATTGTGTTAATAATTTTTAGCCTTACATTACTTTCTAAAAGCCGCAGACGTCTAAAAAGACGCAAAAACCTTTTAACCACTTTAAAATACAAAATTGCTTGAAAGTAATTTTATAAAGAAATTTATTTTTTATAAAAATCATATATATTTTTTCTCTCTTATAACTTCAAGCCTCAAGACTAAAACATTTAGTGCTGCACTTAGAGTTTTTCTAAATTAAATAATATATTTTTAAGGGATGCCTCTCATATAAACTAGAGTGACATTTGGAACGTGACGGACATCGACATAAGAATTTATATTGTAAACAAAAATATCTTGGTTTTCCTTGATAAACATGTGCCAATAAAAACTGTCAAGATTAAACATTACCTGCTCCGTGGCTTACTGATGATGAGAGTTCAGCAATGCGGAGACGGGACCGAGCTTTCCGTAAATTTATCCCTAATATATCCCTTCTCACCATACTGGTTTTCTATATCATTCTTTAGGAATAGCCACCCTGTTACACTTCGTCGTGCTTTTGACAAACATTTAAGAAGGGCATTTGTTTAAATGTGCAAAATAATATCTTCATTAGAGAACACAGAGATTATTTTGAATATAATTTCACTAACTCTAAGGTATTTGTATTTATTTTTAAGTATTTAGTTTATGTACTATTTATTATCTTTAGATTATTTTAGTGTAGTCCTTAATTCATTAGTAATTTTCCTTTATCAATATTATTGTTCACTTGTTAATTACGTCGGTCACAACCGGAGGATCCAAAAGAATACAAATTTCTTGACTTGAAATTTAATCATTATATTTAAACTACAAACTACGTTAAGTCTGCCAATTATATAAATTAAGTTTTAATAAAGCAATAAATAAAACTTCCAACTATTTCATTATTATTGAAGAATAAAATTTTGTATTACTGTAATTGCAAAGAACTCTCTGGTATAGGCATATTAAAGCTGATATGCCTGGGTTCAATTCCCTGTTACAAACGTATTTATATGGTATGATAAATGTTTATATTTGGTAACATTTACAGATGGTGATGATTTCTAATCATTGAAGGAACACATGGATAGGTGTTGATAGTCCATTAATAAAGTGAGACTCAAAAGGATTTTCACGAAATATCACAAGAAATGAAATAGTGAGTAAATTTTAGAAGATTTTAATTATTATTTTGGTTTCAGAGAAAACACAATCTGCGATCTTAATAAGTCAGAAAAATAAAATATAAATTAAATAAGATACTTTGTTTCAAACAATATACGTAATTTGTTTAGGGAAGGACCCCTCTCTTCCTAGTTGAAACCTAAGAGGGTTAAAAAGTTGCTTAAGTCACGTGGTTAACAACCCCTCACTTACAGTTACTGGAGAAAAACAAATATAGGTATGTTATATAGTTTTTACGTTTAAATTATCAACAAACTGATATTGCAATTAATTTAACTTGATTCGGTTTGTTTAAGTAAATACAGTGTACAAAAATTTTATATATAAACATATTTTGTTCACAAATTACCACATTTATATTGTTATAATAATTATTG
Source organism: Melinaea menophilus ssp. n. AW-2005 (assembly GCA_918358695.1). Taxonomy (NCBI): domain Eukaryota; kingdom Metazoa; phylum Arthropoda; class Insecta; order Lepidoptera; family Nymphalidae; genus Melinaea; species Melinaea menophilus. The sequence goes on along the minus strand of OU911040.1, from coordinate 10,242,546 downwards.
TAAATAATATAACTTAGAAAATATTCTATTAATATTTTTGTTTTGAATAACTTCCAGTGTATTTTTGATGTTTTGTCATTTTAATACACAAAAAATAATAGCTATTTATAATGAAAATATTATACAAACAGACAAAAAAAATATTTTATTTTTAATTAATAGTTTCTGAGTATATATTTTTCTGTGTAAGTATGGATTACCTGTGGCAGGCTGCATATGAAAGCCACAAGCCACGCAAACCAGAGCATGGTTTTACTTCTCTTTCTCGCAACAGCCAAGCGAAGGGGATGGAGAACCGCGAAATATCTAAAAGAAATTTATTAAGCACATAAAAGTATTTCAATTGTTACATATATAACATATTTAATAGCAATTTGCGATCACATTTTCTTGTTACTTACTTCTTTATATGTTTTATTTTGTTTGTATTTTATTATGATAATTTAATAAATAAAATAACACATACCTGTCCAAGGAGATGCAGACAAGAACGTTTGAAGACAGATACAGACCGAACGCTCGTAATACTAAGAAGAACTTGCAGGCAAAGTTTCCTGCGAGCCAGGCATTGGTCGTCCGCCATCCAATCTGAGAACAACACGAACTGGAAACACTTGTCCCTCGTCAAGTAGCAAAAAGGAGTGCTAATATTTGAACATGAATGTCATTTCTTTCTATATATTCTCTAGTTCTTTTAAATATTTATTTTAGAGCTATACTTAGGTATACAAAAACCCTTTCCAATTGATATAGTATCAAATTTCGTGCCGTTAGCCAATTCCCCGGGTAATTGATACTTTATTAATCTATCTATTGTGCATTTTAAACAAGCACTTGTTTTTCTTCACATACTCGTATCAGTAAGATTGAAATCTTACCAACACTCTTTCATATGTTGGTGGGATCAATTTTATGGAGGGTTGAGGTTAAGCCTGACAAGATTTGCATTTGTTTGGCTTCAATCAAAACATATATTTTACATATTGGCAGACCGAAGGACCAGTAATAACTTGGAGGGTAAGGGTTTGGGCATATTTCGGCAAGCGGATAGTATCATGAGGACAAAGATATGACTAGATATTATGTTTAATTCTGAAATATACATTACATTTATTTGGGTGAAACCTTTTTATCTTAAAATATTTTAAATCGTTTTTGTTTTTATCAATGCCTATATTTATATTGGTATATAATTGCCTCAAGCGTTGTTATCGAGGAGTACAGTTCTCGTCTTGCTTAGCTCGGCCTTGTTGACTTAGACTGTAAAGATTACTTCAGTCTAAGCTTTAAACTCTAAAGCTGGGTTTACACTTTGACATTCTAATTTAGCTATAATTCTGTGCATAATATTTACTTACTTGAACTGTTTGATATATTGTTTTTAATGGAGAAGATTTTTGTGCTTATTTTCTTGTAATTATTCACTTGCTACTACAGCTTCTATGGAATTTATAGACATTTAGAAACTCATAATATTTCCTTGTACTTGACTATATGACAGTAGATTGTTGTATGACAATATGTTGATATGTATGTTGTATGACTGTCTGACTATGTTCGGTGTGAGTGACTAGGTCATACTTGTAATTATTCAGTTTAATAGCAATGAGATCAACCTTTTACTGAATCATAATAAGAAAGGTCAAGTTCGCTTTCTTCACCCTCCTTTTCTAGTCTCTTTCATCCTTCCTCATTATTTAATTTTACAGATATCTTTGGACTATAGTACTTAGGTAGTGTGCTGCAATTTTCCAATGATCCCAACAAAAAATACGGTAAGGAATGACGACCTACAATAATTGTTCCAACTGCAAAACTACATTTTGTATGTTTGTTACCATATCCCTCAATTTTTTCTTAAGAATGGTGACGTCCTTATGTTGAGAGTGTTCGTTGTAGACGATGACCACTTATTATTAAGTCGTCGTTTTCAATATATATTATAAACATAATTGAAAAGATAAGTAAATGAAAATATTTTATTATTCTGAACATTTTAAATTGAAGTGAAGTGAAGTGAAGATCACTGAAGTGTTTGTTTCCAAATATAAAATGCTTTTTAAGAAGAACATCTTACATTATCTTAAAATATAAATTGAAACTTTAAAATCTTTCAGCAAATTAACGCGACATGGCTTCTGCAATAATTCACTTAACTGTTTTAATAATTTTAATTTTAAATATTCTTTTAGTAGTTCTTTTGTATAAAAATTCCCCTGTCTATATATAAAGTAATAAAGTTAAATCATTCTAAATGTTAAACGTCTAATGATTTTTAATAAAAAGAAATTGAAATATGAATTTATATAAAATATTTGTTAATTTATTTAAGTAATGAAATTATATTCTAGATTTTAGTGAAATTTAAACATTATTAATAAATAGTCTGTAACTACGAGTATATTAAGAATCAATTTAAAAATATTTTTATAATACTTTAAAGTTGCTTTTTAATATTGCAGTAATTGTTTTTATATGATATATTTCGATAAAAAATGCTATTCGGTTGTACTGGAGCTACAAAATGTTTCTGAAATATCTGAGTAAAAGCTTTAAAATCTTAATGGATTTCTATTTGAAACTGCAGAACCTGATATAATTGCTCTTTGACATCTTTCAGCTTTTACTCGTATATTAAGGCTGTAAATTCTGATAAAAACATTTTTTTTTTACAAAATCAGGTATATAAAGCATATCGCCAGTGACAGAAAAAATTAGAGGTAGCCGTCAAGGGCAGGAAGATGATGATGAGGTATATAAAGCGTATCTGGTGTCGTTTTTGTTAGGAAAATATCTTTGTATATCTTGTAATAGGTAAATCTAAATTTCTCGAATAACTTTGACTTGTGTGTGGTTTGCATGTGTGGTTCTTTAATTCTCAATTCCATCTCATAAAAATTATGATTAATTTCGAAATTCACAAGTGTCAAAGTCACAAAGATGCTATTTGTTTTTTATTTGTTATTTTGCTTTATTTAATCCGAAACAATATTTAAAATATAGATATGTAATATATAATAATAAATAACATATGTATATATATATATATATATATATATATACATATATATATATATATATATATATGTACATATATATCTTCCAAATATAGATTTTGAGTCTACATAAATTTGTGTGATATCCAGGTAATACAATCGTAAATCATAAAATGTGAGTTAATTATTGTGAAGGTAAGCTCAACACGGCAAAGTTCGCAAACAAGAAACCTAACAAATAATTTATCAAAGCTTGATCCCAATATATTATATTTAGTGCCAGAATGAATATAAATAAACAAAATTATATTCCACTGTACTTTTCCCTATTATATAATGCCTTTTTTAAAGATTAAATTGTTTTATTGAATATTCAACAAATTCTTTAGAATATTAGATATATAGATAGATATATAGAATAATAGAATATTTTCTTAGAAAATCATGTGCTGACAAAAAAAGTAGTAAAAGGATTTTTTTTGTGAATTTTTACTTTTTTTAAACGATTTACTTATTTATTTTATAATCCAGATAATGACCTTGAAACAACTTTGAAGCGTCAAGTAGGTCTATTCATCTGCTGGTCTACTGGTCTACTGGTCTACTGGTCTACTGGTCTACTGGTCTACTGGTCTACTGGTCTACTGGTCTACTGTATAATGGTTTATTGCTTTGAACTTGTGCATGTGTGTTTATATCAGAATAATGTTCTTTAAAAGACATGTCCCAAAAGCCATTAAAGGTCTTGAGATAAAAGCTAAGACTTAAGTTGTTACGTTTACTTAAAGTTGTGACATTTTTACTCAGACACTAAAACATTTCTAGAGTAAAATACTTCTAATATACATTATATACTTTCCTTAATATATTCTTCATCATTCCTTACAATGTGTATAATTATTATAAATATTTTAGTTTTGTTCAAAGAATTAAAGTTTGTATCTGGCTACATTGTTAAAAGGGCGTCAAGTTGTTTACATTATGTTGTTATAACAGGCCCACTTTCTAACCTTTAAAACAAAAGCACTTACCAAAACTGATAATAAAAACATCGGTAAGGTAATAAGTATTATATATATTTGTTATTCTTATTTAAATTACAATATAATAAATGATTTTATGATAAATATAATACTTAAGTATAAAATTTGTTTTAAAATATTTTAAAGAGAAAATTTATTTCTAGACTATTTACTATTTCTATAGAAACTACAAACAACTTTTTCCTGTTATTTTTATAAACTTGTGTAGGCGCAAAGTAATTGCGGCTACTTATATATTTATATATATACTTATGATTACTATATGCTTATATAGTTACAAATAAATATATATAATACATATATAATGTTAAAAATTGCTGTTTGTTTAAGTACTGTAAATACTTTCATATGTTCTTCGGAATTACGAAAAGAGACTTCAATTTCACCGAAGATACATATGACTTCATAATTTTTGTATTAGTATTGAAATTTTGAAAAATATAATTTAAATAAAATATAAATTGATAGGCTACCACAAAGATTAGTTACATACAATAATCAAACCATATTAATATATATATATATATATATATATATATATATATATATATATATATATATATATATATATATATATATATATATATATATATACATACATACATGTATATTAGTGTATGTGATGGTGTTCATTGGAAACCTTTGGTAAAAGTAAAACGGTGTTCGTATTTATAAATATCTTTTACACAGTATATTGTTAGGAAGATTTTGGAAAACTTTTTAACTTATTGGAAACGTTTGCCTTATTCCGTTAAAAAAGTATTAAAATTACAATCAACCTTTTTACATACAAGAAATTAAATCTTTTCTAATAAAAAGTAAATGCCAGATTATGATGCTTAAGAGATAATTGTAATTTATAAAATACATTTTTTGACTCGCCTCAAACGGAATAACAATAAAGGTGACAATCATATCATCCTCCTCCTGGACTCCCGAGGGACACCAACACACTGACATTACCAGCAGCCCCTATCACAAATAGGCGCTATATATCCCAACAACAAATCCCTGGTCCGTCTGCAGTTTCAGTTACATTCATTTTTTCATCATTAAAATACTCCCAAAGTTTTTTGTCCGTCTCCGTTATATTTGATGTGTTATGCATCATTTTAATTAATCAATTTTTAAATTATCACATCTAGAGAAAAAAGAATGTAGTCAATGGAGAATATAAATTTTACTATGAATTAAAAGATATTGACTTATTATTTAACTTTTAATTTCAGTCATTACATGACAATTATTGTATGATCGGTTATTTTTGTAAAACAATGTCCTCCTGTCATCATTATTGCCTCAAGTTGAAAAGGTCCTCTTCTAGGTAGTCTTTTTATACCGTCCATAACTGACATACCAAAAGAATGAACACACCGAAAAATAATACAAAAATTTATTCAAAATTCATTTATTTATAAAAATTATTTAATTTTGTACATACACTAGTAATGTCACAAATGTATTTTGATTTGAAAATTTAGATATTTTTCTCTATAACAATATAAAAATAATTACCGTTTCTAATACCCATACAACGTTTTCTTTGGTACTTAGTCCCAATAATTCCATGTTCCCCTATCTCAGGTTAAAAGACAAAGATAGATATCATCTTAACTTTGGCAAAAAAAATCAATCAAATTTTCTCTTACCTTTGTTAAACAAATCAAAGAATACATACTTAAATACATTTAGACATTATTTATTTACACATATAAATATTAAAACCTATCTATCGCCTGTATTGTGTTGTCATGTTTTCTCTCTGGTTGTATGTTATTTTCGATCCAGATCGGAACGGGTTCAGAATTTCCGCTCGGGGTAAGCGAAGTCTCTTGAAAAGCCACCGTATACTGACGCTTACTGAGCACGTATTTCTGTCAAGATAACGTAAATGAATACAAAATACAATGTTATATTTATACCTAAATAATATAATAATACATAACGTGTTTGTGTCACAACTTGTCTCGATCATGAACTAACCAGACTTGGGCGGAGACAAGGTAATCCACGTTTTGTAATAAGACCGACTCTATAAATGGTGATACTATAATTTGAATGATGTACATTTAATTCTGCCATACCAATTAATTATAATTTCAGCAATTAAGCGACCTTGTTACGTCGATTTTAACGGGTTTTACCAAAACATTATACTTTAATTAATTTATATATTACTAAATTTTAAAAATTTCCTTTATCACTAAATAAAATAATAAATAATTACACTGTAATAAAATAATTTCACTGGTCTTTTTTGAGGATAAAAAGCTTAAATAAGAATATATATAAACTTCATATGAACCTTCATACCACCACGTATTCCGCCGCAATAATATAATATTTTTTTATTCAATAAAAATAAATTACTCTTAGTTAATGATTCAAAAGAATACTTTTTAATAATTATACAAATAAATGATATACAAATAATAATAATACTTTGCAATAAAAATGAAATATCTGATAAAACGCACTTACATTTCCTGGAAGAACGGTTGTTTTGGTCGGCACTTTACACCCATAATTATCTGGACAAGATAATGTAGCTGCAATAACACACATATATAAATTTAAAGATCTAAGAATATAAAGCTCACAGTAAATTAATACCCACCGTTACCCTTAGAGACGTTGTCATGAACGCAGAACACCTTCCTCATATTCTGATTGATCATATCCATATCCAAAGTATACGAGCCATATACGAGGGGATCCATGCAGGAATTTGATACCGCCATGATGAAGAACAGATCCTGGACTCTACTGGACACGTGGACTGCGGACTCACGATCGAACATGTACCTGGATTTGGGAGAGATGTTTTACTATCCAGATTTTAAGACATTTTGTGCGTTCCAGATGAAATGGGTTTCCTCCCCCTGTAACAGAATCAGTACTCTCCTATGCCAAAAGTTGTTAAGGCAATTTTTCTTACACCAATACATATGTCGAAAAAAACTGAATGATTTTTTTCAAGTGTCAAGTAGAATACTATAACATAATATAATTATTTTATATTATTTTTATATAATTAAAGTATCTTTTGTGATATTTACAATATGATTTAGGATACTTTAGTGTTAGGGTAAAGGGCTTTTAATAATGTTAATGTTATGTTGTCAATGTTAGGTACTTCGCAAAAATCCTCCGTTGTTGTGAGGCTTTAATAGGATAATAGAATAGATATTGTGAATATCATTATTACTATGACTATAGTATTTCACATAATAGCTTTGTGTATAAAAAATAGCTAAGTGAATAAATAACATAACTTAATGTAAAGGTAACCGCTTAACAATATTTTCAAAATTAAATACTGCTTCAAATCACTCATTTCGGTAAATAACAATTTTCTAAGGAATAACTTTTTAAAATATCAACCCTTATTGATTTGTTTTCTAGTGCTTTCCCTCAAAATGAATTTGGTAAATTTGAGAAATGGAAAATTTTCATAACAATTAAATTGGTTTCCGGTATTTAGGTCATTCAAGCTTTCCCGACTTATAAGGATAGTAAATTATATTAATATGCAATACAAAATCCCCGGGGATGTTTGTGTTTCGTCATCTAGGCCGGACTTATTCCTGTACTCAAAACAACTAAGGCGCATTATACTTGTGGAGCTTACTGTACCCTGAGGAACAAACAACCAAAAGGTCATACAATTAAGTTAACAAGTATTACGAACAATGTAACAAACTGATCAGGAATAAATTTATAGTTAATTTGTACGCTGTAGAAGTAGGAGAGTAGAAGTAGAGAGAAGTAAGAGGTATAACAGCAAAATCTCTCTACAACTTTTTAAAGGATCTCGGCCTTTCTAGAACGATTTATTCCTTTTAGTAGACTTATTTTTATAGTCGTATATAATCGAAAATTAATCGAGTCGAAATTAGTAATAATTCGAAATTCAATATTCTTGAAATTGCTTATGTGTTGAAGATATGGAGAAAATGTATTTTATTTATTTTGTTTTGGCTTTGAATATATATTTCGCGATTTGTGATACTTGTAACATTATTAATAAATGAGAATAGGTGTTAGTATAGTACTATCAATTCACTGCCGTGTTATTCGAGGCGCTTAAGGTTAAAAGTTGATTTCTAATTAATGTATTACTAGGGAATTATTGTTTACTTTTTTAACATAAAAATAGTAAGTAATATACATACATATCATGGTTACAACTGGTATATGAACAAGATACGATTTGTATTTAAATAGAATGACTCAAACAGACACAATGACAGATCATTAAAGCTGAAATTGTTTGTGGATATTATATCAAAAATTCATTGAATAACTTTGCATAACGTCAAACCTGCTGCTATTGGGATAAGACGAGATTATATTCTAACAAAAACCTTTAATCTGCTCACATCCGACACGGGAACAATATAAGAAAATATTATATTTTTGGTCTTTTTAACCTTTTATAATACTTTGAATGAACGAAAATTGTTGGGTAGAGCGAAGGTATTCTTATACTGTGATATGCGACTGCGTCCGTCCATGTATCTTCAGTCAGAATAAAACTATTGTATTGTATAACAATATTGTATAACAATAACTATAATAGAAATAAAAATTGTTAGGAGAAAATATTTTTTTCTGTTTTTCATATGTGTATGATCAAAAAGTACTAAAAACAGCCTCAGTCCTATACTACAACTCATTTTGAAAATTATGTATATAAAAGGAAAAAAATAAATGTTATATATGGGCAATTCATTGTTAGAAGTGATAGAATAGAAGAAATACTGTTTAATTATTTCTTTATTCTTAGATTTTGATTGTAATAAACACGCCGTTTTATTATATTACGAACAAAGTTGCGTTCACCACTAGTTTAATATATCAAAGTTAATGAAATTCATATATGTACTGTATAATAAATAAATTATTGATATAGTAAATATCGGTCGAGACGTGGCTATGTTAACAAAATACTTTGAATTTTCAGACATCTTTTGTGGTTTGATCGGAAATTCTGTTTAAGTATTCTGACTTCATCCCCTTTTAAAGTATATTTGTAAAGAAAATAAATGACGTCCTTAGAATTTAATATATTTTAATAATAAAACTCACACGATCCTCTTAAAAATACTTGATTATTCAAATATAATATCGTATTTAATGTCTAGTAGACGTAGAGTGAGTTTTCTTTTATTATTATCCATATCTGGTAAAATCTTCAGTAACAATAAATTGAATTTGACTTTTGTGGTTGTGATAAGCTTTTTATATTAACTTATTATTATTATATGTAGGTAAGAAATTAATCGATCATTCAAAGTCTAATATAGATACTTTAAACGAATAGAAAGTAAGTAAAGAAATATATTTACGTTACTTTCGAATTAGGAAATTTAAACTATACATTTTTGTATTTTTATTTTATACTGTCATGAAAATTTAACTAAAATAAGACAATAAAACAAGTCAAATGTTAATTTAACTTCCAAACTTGTGCCCTGGGAATTCCTCCATCGGGTAACCTTTTTTTACAAACACAACTTTTATGGTGCAAAAATAATTTCCAATATATCGATATACTTTAAATACAATTTACCAACCACAAATGTAAGATTGTAAAGAAAAAAAGTAAAAAATAAATGAGAAAATAGTGATCTACACCTCTGCTATTAATCATACTATAATTTAATTATAAGTTTAATAACTTCAGTAATAGAGTTTATCTTTAATCAACGAGTTATTTGATATTATTTTCCACTCAATAACTCCGTATCAAATTCAACTCACAACAAAGCCTTGACAGATAGACAGCAAACAAAATGATTTTCCCTTTTATAATGTGGATTTTTTCCGTGAAAATTTCCATTATTTAACATTGAATTCTTTGTTTATAATAAGTTAATAAATACCAAACAATGTTGAAACAATGAATTTTAGATTTCTCTCATGAGTTGTCACTGGGGAATAATTTTCTTGCAATTAGCTGAAATATTGTATTTATAACATTCACAGCCAATTAACCACATAATTAGAAGTCAGCTTAATAAGCTACTGATTGCAAGCCTTTGAGAAATGATACATCTCAAAGTAATCCATTGAATACGTTAATAAGTGGGATATATACGTATTTAATAAATATCTTAAAGATATGTAAAACACAAGAGTATGTTTAATAATATATTTAATCGATTATTGTCATTTTCAAATATAGATTTGATATATTCTAATCTATATCTATTATATATACACATAGCCGATTTGCAACTCACTAACTCATTACGAAATCTCTCCGAAACTATCTCTCCGATTAACTTTGAATTTTACATAGTTTCTTCTTTTGTGACGTAGATGTCCACTAAGAACAAATTTTATAGAATTCCTATCCCAACGGATTTCAACTTTTTGCATTTCGCCAAGTTTTAAAATTGTAGGAGCTATACACTTAACGCGGGGGTAAGAGTTACTGTAGAAACGGTTACGATGACAGCGGATAATATGACTAAGGTTACCATAGTAACCTAAGTTCACATCCAAATTATTAATGTGCCCAGCGAAACGGGAGGGAACGAGATAGTTATATATAACAAACAAACACAGAAGCTTAATTAACAAGGATACAGTCCAAAATAATGTGAAGTTATAAATAGAATAGAAAAGAAATTAATTAATATGTGAATAATTGAATTTAAATTTTGATATAAGGAATCTTAAACAAATATCAGATAATGAAGTAAACAATTCAATTAATAAAAACGCTAATTTTTGCTCATTCCACTGCAAAGACGAGTAAACAGAAATGAAATTTAAAAAATATATAAATGAAAATATTCCAAATAATTGCTTAAGTATGAAATAATGAACACTCAAGTGAAAAATAAGTTATTAACTTGATTTTAATACACAATCATAATAATAATTAATCCATATAATAATTTATGTTACTTAGGGGAAAATATTTTGAATAAAATAACAGAAGCTTAATATCGTATTAATAATTTTTACTCTCCTAAAATATTTTTGATATATTTATACATACATGTTTTTAAGAACTGAATATCCGAAATATAGATTTGTATTTCGTACTTTTTTACTTATCACGGGTCACTTTAAGATATTTTTTAATTTATTTTAAAAATATATTTTATTTTCCTTTCTCTTATTATATTTCTCTCTATTATACTAATATGCCAAAGAGATTGAAAACTATAACAAAGTAGAAAGAATTCAAAATGGCGAACGCTTTCAGAATTCCTTTTATATAAACCCTTTGATATAATGTTATAAATAACTATCTTTAATAAGTAAAAAAACATATATTTTCAAATTAAATTTAAGTTAAGTCGTGATAAGTTAAACATAAAAGCGTTAAAATTATATTATAATTATGGCAGTTCCTTTTCAGGAGTCATCTAAGACCCTATATGTACAAACTATGCTTCTACTAAAGATTATCTAAAGTAAAGCTGAATATAGTGAGAGCGAGAGAGAAAGAGAGAGGGGGGGAGAGAGAGAGAGAGAGAGAGAGAAGGTGGGGGAGAGAGACAGGAAGAGAAGATATAAGTGTGAAAACTCTCTAAATTCAACGCAAAGTGTGATTACAATGTAATGAAATGTATACCAAATTAATATTCCCCAATCAAAAATTAATTTCTACCTAAATGGCTTCGTACAATCTATTTGGAGATGTCAAAAACAGATTTTATTTTCAATCTTTAATTGGTAATTGGATTTATTGTTAATTTGTTTGTTTACCAAAGCGTCATTGTAGCGTATGGGAGCCAGCAACACGCGAAGACGGTGACAATTGTGACAGTCATTCGTAGAGTGCGGCGTCGAGCTCTGGCTAGAGGCCGTTGATCAGATCTTCGTAGTTGAATGCGTCCAGTATCCGTTGATAAGGATTTACCTACAACAAAAAAAACTTATTTATACTTACTCATCTAAATCTCATCTCCCCGAAAGAAGAAAGAAAGAAAGAAAGGGCGAAATATATAAAATGTACATCCTAAGAACATAGAATTTGTATTTATGTTCATACGTTATAAATATTTAGCAAAAATATATATTTTTTAGGAATACACGCACACGCACACGCACACGCACACGCACACGCACACGCACACGCACACGCACACGCACACGCACACGCACACGCACACGCACACGCACACGCACACGCACACGCACACGCACACGCACACGCACACGCACACGCACACGCACACGCACACGCACACGCACACGCACACGCACACGCACACGCACACGCACACGCACACGCACACGCACACGCACACGCACACGCACACGCACACGCACACGCACACGCACACGCACACGCACACGCACACGCACACGCACACGCACACGCACACGCACACGCACACGCACACGCACACGCACACGCACACGCACACGCACACGCACACGCACACGCACACGCATACGCACACGCACACGCACACGCACACGCACACGCACACGCACACGCACACGCACACGCACACGCACACGCACACGCACACGCACACGCACACGCACACGCACACGCACACGCACACGCACACGCAAACGCAAACGCAAACGCAAACGCACACGCACACGCAAACGCACACGCACACGCACTCATATACCTATTTAAGTTGTAAGTTTGACCAGTGATTATATTTCCTTTAAATACCAATTTATTAAGGATTTATTTTAACATGAAAGAAATTCTGTGGTGGTATGTATCCTTTGAACCCGCTCGTTACACATCAAATTAGTGCGACGTTATTAAAATTAATACAACCGAAAAAGTCCAATCATTCTCAATCCCTCCTTACCATATTTATTTATCTTTCCGATATATTTAAAACGAACAAACATCACATTTTTATATTTAAAAAGTCTTTCAGGATATGTTTTTAATACTATAATGTTGTACATGACAACGGATTTATAACTATAATATTTTACTAATATTTCCTTGGCAGGATATATCTTTAACCTTACCTGTCACTTCCTTTGAGTTTGTATGTATCTCGGAGAATATGCAGATGTAACAAACAGTGATAATGATAAGAGGTAAGAAGTACATCGCGAAGAGACACATCACGTTATACGCCAGTTCCTGGTGAGGGCTGGAAAAAGCTTCGAAGGACACACACTGCTGGAACTCGGGAACCGTCGGGTGGTGCATCACACGGAAAACTAAACTCTGTAACAATAATCTAAGATCTAATTTTAAATAGCAACAGCATTAGAAAGAAATAACCAAAATAAAAATAATATAAATAACGGATTAGAATATAGAAAAAAAACTTGTATATATAAAGATGTAAAATTTTGACGTATTTTTCTATTAATAAATTGTTATTACAGTAATATCCTGTTTTCTAAGATCACAGATCGTATAAATCTTCAAAAGGAATGGTGATATCACCATTCCTTTGTAAAGATATTTGTGTTCATTCATATGTATTTGTATTCTTTTATTTGACCAAAACTAATATGAAACTACGTAATACTGTTTGTTTGCCAACGGTCACTAACTCAAAATGAAATTGATCTGTTTTATTAAGATAAATAGTGTTAACAGAATTAATGGAAAAATATTATAATATTAGAAATACTAAAATATTTATATTAATAAAATAACTTTGAATATATATTCTATATGTTAGAAGAATATGTTGTTTTCATTTACTTCTTAAATTCAATTTAAGCATTTCATTGTATACAACTTTAAAGTTTAATCGTCTCCAAGACTGAAATAAGAAACGAATATACATCTTATAAAATAAAGGTCAATGACATTCATTATTTGTCTTAACAAGGACACATGGTAAATATAATAATGTACTTTTGTGAGTGAATTATCAGATTCAGATTCAAATTTCTTGTGAAATTTTGTTACAGAATATTGTTATAAGATTTTGGAGTAGATATTAGGATTTTTAAGTTTTATATTTAATAAACTTCATATGTAGATGTTTGATTTTTCATAATCTACTAAAAAATGGTGTCTTTAAAAAAATAGTTTTAAAAGATATATTTAGAAGAGATATTGATCTGACACTTACATACCTACATCTTCCCGAAAACTAACTGCTGTATTGCAAAATTTAACATCAGCAATCGAGACGAGAGTTACAATTAAAGTTTTAAGGTGTAAATTAAATCATAATAAAAGTTTTAAACCGTAAATGAAACCACGCGAGTTAAATCTCTTAAAAATATTTTATTTAAATTTGTACTATTATGATAGTTTAAGTAAATGCTATGATTTACAGCAAATAAAAAACTTTAAAGGACTAAATTCATTATTGTAAAAATAATTATTAAAATATTTTACTAAGCGTTCACGAAAATAATCGCTAATTGAATAAAAATATATTGTGTTATAAAATTTTAAGCCTTACATTACTTTCTAAAAGCCGCAGACGTCTAAAAAGACGCAAAAACCTTTTAACCACTTTAAAGTACAAAATTACTTGAAAGTAATTTTATAAAGGAATTTAAATATATAAAAATCATGTATATTTTTTCTCTCTTATAACCTCAAGCCTCCTAGACATAACATTTAGTGCTGCACTTAAAGTTTTTCTAAATTAAATAATATTTTTTTAAGGGATGCCTCTGATATAATCTGGAGTAACATTTGGGACCTGACTAACATCAACGCAAAAATATATATTGTAAACAAAGATATCTTGGGTTTCTTTGATAAATATGTGCCAATAAAAACTGTCAAGATTAAACATCACCTTTTTTTATGTTAGAGGAGGGCTAACGAGCTTGCGGGTCACCCTTGATAAGTGATCACCGCCAGCCATGAACTCTTGCAACATCCGAGGATTCACAAGAGCGTTGCCGGCTTTGGAAATAGGGATATATGCCTTTTTAGAGGTACCCATGTCGTATCGATCTGGAAATACCGCCGAAGGAAGTTGAAACGTGGGAAAAAAGTCCTTGAAAACCGTACAGTGGAGGATCGCCACGCATCCAGGTGGTATGGATGGTAAAGGAGACGATAGCGAGCTGTGCGGTGGTGAAATTCGGCGGTAAGCATCACATCGAATAGTTCTTCGGAGCACTCCCCGTTGTAAATGCAGTAGAAGACGCACAGAGAAGCAACGTCTCTTCGCAATGCCAAAGAGTCCAGACGTTCGCAGAGTACTGGGTCTCCGACAATTTGAACTGCTCTCCGTTGTACGCGGTCAAATGGTAGAAGCTGATATTGGGGTAATCCGGACCAGAGATGAGAATAGTATGTGTGGCCGGACCTGCGCCTTATAGAGCGCAAGTCTTTGGACAGGTTTGAAATACTGTCTCGCTCTATTGATCACTCCCAATTTCGTCGAGGCCAACTTGGCCTTGCTTGCAGGGAGGTCTCTATTGAAGACACAAGTTTCTTTAGACACTCGTCGACGTTTTGCCGAGAGAGACCTGCACGACCGTAATATACCGCATCCCCAGTGCTGTCATCCGCATAACAATGTATGTTGGGAATATCCAACATATCATTGATGTGCAGGAGGAACAGAATTGGGGATAACACGCAGCCTTGGGGTACACCAGCGTTCACGGACTTGGGGTCCGAGCAAAAACCGTCGAGGACGACCTGTATCTTCCGCCCAGTGAGGAAGCTGGTAATCCACTTGCATAAACTCTTGGGAAGCCCATAGGAAGGTAGCTTCGAAAGAAGCCCATTGTGCCATACACGATCGAAGGCTTTCGCCATATCCGGACTTACTGCCAGACCCTCTCCTTTGCTTTCAATAGCAGCTGCCCAACGGTGCGTAAGATATAACAGAAGATAACCAGCCGATCGACCATGGCGAAAGCCATGTTTCCGTTCAATGACCAACTGGTGATCCTCGAGGTACGTTAGGAGCTGTCTATTGATTATACTCTCCATTACTTTGGAGAGAAGAGAGGTAATGGCGATAGATCTGCAGTTAGCTGGGTCCGAGCTATCACCTTTTTTAGGGATCGGATGGACAAGGGCACGCTTCCATGAAACCGGGACCATGCCTTTAAGGTAGGAGTGCCGAAACAGACGCGTTAGCACTGGAGACAACTCAGGGGCACACGTTCGTAGCACCAATGTAGAAATGCTATCCAGCCCACTCGACTTATGAACGTCCAAGGAAAATAGAGACTGCCTAATAGTTTTCTGCCGAAAAACTATTTCCGGCATTGAGCTCTGACACCGCGGGATGATAGGCGGTGTCTTCCCCTGGTCGTCCAAAGTCGAGTTGGAGGCGAAAAGAGTGCCCAAGAGATCGGCTTTCTCTTTTGCCGTGTGGACCAGAGAGTCATTCCCCATGTGCAATGGCGTTGGGGATGGCTGGCTAAAGTTGCCCAAAGTGGCCTTTGAAAGCGCCCAGAATTTGCGCGTGCCAGGCGGGTACTTTGCCAGCTGATCCCCAATTTTGACGACATGCTGAACGAAATTTTGAACTTTGCTTTGCGATTTGCCGTTTGATGAATCTGGAGGCACGACTATATTTCCTCTTCAGAACTCTAGAGTTCGAGTCCTTAGTGACTAACGCATTGGCCCAAGCTTGATAAGCCTGCCGTTTGCCAGCTGCTGCAGCCCTGACAGACGACACCTGCTCTGGCTTACTGATGATGTGAGTTCAGCAATGCGGAGGCGGGACCGAGCTTTTCGTAAATTTATCCCTAATATATTTATCCTAAAATATTTAAGAAGGGCATTTGTGAATCTTCATTAGAGAATGCAGAGATTATTTTGCATATAATTTCACTAACTCAAGAAATTGAGTATTTGTATTTATTTTTAAGTATTTAGTTTATTTCACAGCGATAAGATATGTAAGTATTTATGTACTATTTATTATCTTTAGATTATTTTAGTATAGTCCCTAATTCATTAGTGATTTTCCTTCATCAATTTTATTGTTTACTTTTTTCCTACATTGTTTTTCTTTTTTCTGTTAACATTGTTGGCTTACTGGTAGATAAATTCCCCAGTATTAAGTCCGTTAATTATATAATTTTTTTGTTAAATTAAGTTTTAATAAAGAGCAATAAATGAATAAACCTGTCAACTACCTCATTATTCTTGAAGAATTAAATTTTTTATTACTATAATTGTAAAGAACTCTCTTGTATAGGGATATTAAAACTGATATTCCTGGATTCAATTCCCTGTTACAAACATATTTAAATGTTTATATTTGTTGACATTTATAGATGGTGAGGATTTTAAAACAAAGAGAGAACACATGGAACAGTCCATAGAATTATAAATTGAGAAAAGAGATTTCCATCTAGCTTAAGATTAAATAAGACATTGTAATTTAATTTAAATTAAAAACTGAAAATCTTTCGCAGACTTTAGGGCTTTAAACAATAATTTAATAAAGAAATGATTAGAATTCTTGTAACGCGTTTTGATCGTTCATTAATAACGTGAGACTCAAAAGGATTTTCACGAAATATCACAAGAGATGAAATAGATAGAATAAATGAAATATTCCATGCATATTATGATTTTAGAAGATTTTAATTACACAGGCACAAAAAAAAAAAATATGAACCAGAGGGGAGACCCCATTATTCTAAGGTTTTTGGGATCGCTGAAACCGAATATGACAATAAAAACTAATTTTAACTGCCCGTTTTCCCGCTAGCACCCCCTTACTACCTCTTAAGGAGTGTAAATTGCAATTTTTGTATAAAATCGAGATAGATGTGTATTTTTACGTTTTTTGGGATGCTGAAACTGAAAATGATAACTAAAAATAAATTCATGACCACTATCACCCCCTACCACCCCTTACAGGGGGTGAAAATTTCAATTTTTCTATAAAATCAAGATAGATGTGTATTTCTACGTTTTTTGGGATGCTGGAACTAAAGTGAAACTTACTATTTTTGTGCTGAATTAAAGTGAGTCCCCTTGCCTCTCACTATTTAGCGTCTACCTGTTTCTACGATAACGAACTCTCTTGTTGTCAAAAGATCTTCTAAGTGGTTTCCTTTTATTTGTTTTTTTTCTGTGCTAACATATTGACATCCCATTTACCCTGATAGCGCTGTTCCATTGTCTTAAGATCCTGATGGAACCTTTCACCTTGCTCCTCACTGTAGTCTCCTAAATTATCAGGAAAATAGTTCCTTCTATTTCGGAGGCATAGAATTAGATTCAGTATCTTTTAAGCGTTTTATAAGACTGCCGGATGGACAACAGTATAAGTAGAATTAAATAGATAACAAAAAAAAAACAAAAATTGAAAAAACTTGTTAAGAATAGGACAAAAATCATGATTCAGTCTTAGCATCATAATAACAAATATATGCATACAATAAGGTTACCATATACTTTATAATCATTTTTTGTCTCAGCATCTTGAAAAACATAGAAATTCACATTCATCTTGATTTTATATAAAAATTGAAATTTTCACCCCCCGTAAAGGTTGGTGAGGGGTGTTAATGGGTGATAGAGGTCTTAAATTTATTATATATAGACAAGGGGACTCACTTTAATTCAGCACCCCGGATAGTGAGAGGCAAGGGGACTCACTTTAATCCAGCACCCCAAAAGGGAACAGAAATCTACTACGTCCACGCCGTTGTTCCTGGGTTACGCTAAGAGTAGAATTAAATCATAAATATATATCAGATACTTCTGATCGATAAAGCATTTGAATTTCTAATATAAGAGCTAAGAGTAATCTCAAACTAGTTTGATAAACATGTCATTTACTGTAAATTGTTAAAATTTCTTCATACATCTTGATTATATACAAAATTGAAACTACCCCACCCCCCCGTTAGGGGTGGTTAGGGGGTGGTATTGGGTAAAAGAGGTATCAAATTCACTTTTGGTTGTCATTTTCGGTTTCATCATACCAAAAAACATAGAAATACACATCTATCTTGATTTTATATAAAAATTTCAATTTTCACCCCTTAAGAGGTAGTAAGGGGGTGCTAGAGGGAAAAAGGGGCATTTAAAATTAGTTTTTATTATCATATTCCGTTTCAGCGATCCCAAAAATCTAAGAATAATGGGGTCTCCCCTCTGGTTCATGACTTTTTTTTTTGTGTTCCTGTGTAATTATTGTAAATAATATAACTTAGATAATATTCTACTAATATTTTTGTTTTGAATTACTTCTAGTGTATTTTTGATATTGCGACATTATACAATGAGTCAATATAAATATTAAGTTTATACATTTTATTTTTAATTAATAGTTACTGAGTATATATTTTTCTGTGTAAGTATGGGTTACCTGTGGCAGGCTGCATATGAAAGCCACAAGCCACGCAAACCAGAGCATGGTTTTACTTCTCTTTCTCGCAACAGCCAAGCGAAGGGGATGGAGAACCGCGAAATATCTAAAAGAAATATATTAAGCACATAAAAGTATTTCCATTGTTACATATATAACATATTTAATAGCAATTTGCGATCACATTTTTTTGTTACTTACTTCTTTATATGTTTTATTTTGTTTGTATTTTATTATGATAATTTAATAAATAAAATAACACATACCTGTCCAAGGAGATGCAGACTAGGACGTTTGAAGACAGATACAAACCAAACGCTCGCAATACTAAAAAGAACTTGCAGGCAAAGTTTCCTGCGAGCCAGGCATTGGTCGTCCGCCATCCAATCTGAGAACAACACGAACTGGAAACACTTGTCCCTCGTCAAGTAGCAAAAAGGAGTGCTAATATTTGAACATGAATGTCATTTCTTTCTACATATTCTTTAGTTCTTTTAAATATTTATTTTAGAGCTATACTTAGGTATACAAAAACCTTTTCCAATTGAAATAGTATCAAATTTCGTGCTGTGAGCCAATTCCCCGGCTAATTGATACTTAATTAATCTATCTATTGTGAATTTTAAATAAGTATTTGTTATTCTTCGCTTCATTTAATATTTGTATCACATGTGCAATAAAAAGTTTAAAAATTAATAGCGCCTAATTTAGAGTTAAGTTTATTCGACATTTTTGAAGGAGCTGTGAGGGCCTGCTAAGGGATAAGAAAAAGGGAGACATATAATGATATCAATATCATTCTACTCCACATATCAGTAAGATTGAAATCCTACCAACACGCTTTCATATGTTGGTGGGATCAATTTTATGGAGGGTTGAGGTTAAGCCTGACAAAATTTGCATTTGTTTGGTTTCAATCGAAACATATATTTTACATATTGGCAGACCGAAGGACCTTTAATTATTTGGAGGGTAAGGGTTTGGGTATATTTCGGCAAGCGGGTCGTATCATGAGGACAAAGATATGACTAGATATTGTGTTTAATTTTGAAATATACATTACATTTATTTGGGTGAAACCTTTTTATCTTAAAGTATTTTAATTCGTTTATGTTTTTATCAATGCCTATATTTATATTGGTATATAATTGCCTCAAGCGTTGTTATCGAAGAGTACAGTTCTCGTCTTGTTTAGCTTAGCCTTGTTGACTTAGACTGTAAAGATTACTTCAGTCTAAGCTTTAAACTCTAAAGCTGGGTTTACACTTTGACATTCTAATTTAGTTATAATTCTGTACATAATATTTACTTACTTGAACTGTTTGATATATTGTTTTTAATGGAGAAGATTTTTGTGCTTATTTTGTTGTAGTTATTCACTTGCTACTGCAGCTTCTATGGAATTTATAGACATCTAGAAACTCATAATATTTCCTTGTACTTGACTATATGACAGTAGGTTGTTGTATGACAATATGTTGATATGTATGTTGTATGACAATATGCTGGATGACTGTCTGACTATGTTCGGTGTGACTGCCTAGGTCATACTTGTAATTATCAGTTTAGTAGTAATGAGGTCAACCTTTTACTGAATCAGAATAAGAAAGGTCAAGTCCGCTTTCTTCACCCCCCTTTTCTAGTCTCTTTCATCCTTCCTCATTATTTAATTTTACAGACATCTTTGGACTATCGTTTTTAGGTAGTGTGCTGCAATTTTCCAATGATTCCAACAAAAAATATGATAAGGAAAGATGATCTGCAATAATTGTTTCACCTGCAAAACTACATTTCGTATGTTTGTTACCATATCTTCTATTTTTTTCTTAAGGACGGAAACTTCCTTATGTTGAGAGTGTTCGTTGTAGGTGATGACCAGTTATTATTAAGTCGTCGTTTTCAATATATATTATAAACATAATTGAAAAGATAAGTAAATGAAAATATTTTATTATTCTGAACATTTTAAATTGAAGTGAAGTGAAGTGAAGTGAAGATCACTGAAGTGTTTGATTCCAAATATAAAATGCTTTTTAAGAAGAACATCTTACATTATTATTAATATAAATTGAAACTATAAAATCTTTCAGCAAATTAACGCGACATGGCTTCTGCTTTAATTCACTTAACTGTTTTAATAATTTAAATTTTAAATATTATTTTTAGTGGATATTTTGTATAAAAATTCCCCTGTCTATATATAAAGTAATAAAGTTAAATCATTCTAAATGTTAAACGTCTAATGTTTTTTAATAAAAAGAAATTGAAATATGAATTTATATAAAATATTTGTTATTTTATTTAAGTAATCAAATTATATTCTAGATTTTAGTGAAATTTAAACATAATTAATAAATAGCCTGTAACTACGAGTATATGAAGAATCAATTTTAAAACATTTTTATAATACTTTAAAGTTTCTTTTTAATATTGCAGTAATTGTTTTTATATGAGATATTTCGATAAAAAATGTCATTTGGTTGTTTTGGAGCTACAAAATGTTTCTGTAATATCTGAGTAAAAGCTTTAAATTCTTAATGGATTTCTATTTGAAACTACAGTACCTAACATAATTGCTTTATAACATCTTTCAGTATTTATATAAAGGCTGTAAATTCTGATAAAAACATGTTTTTTTTAACAAAACCAGGCATATAAAACGTATCTTGTGTCTTTTTTGTTAGGAAAATATCTTTTAATGTAATAGGTAAATCTAAAATTCTCGAAAAGCTTTGACTAATGAATGTGTGGTTCTTCGATTCTTAATTCCATTTCATAAAAATTATGATTAATTCCGAATGTCACAAAGTGTCAAAGTCACAAAGATGCTGTTTGTTTTTTATTTGTTATTTTGTTTTATTTAATCCGAAACAATATTTAAAAACATATATATCTAATATATATATTTCTTCCAAATATAGATTGGGAGTCTAGATAAGTTTGCGTTATTTCCAGGTAATACAATCGTATATCATAAAATTTGAGTAATTATTGCGAAGGTGAGCTCAACACGGCATAACTTCGCAAACAAAAAACGTAACAAATAATTTATCAAACCTTGATCCCAATATATTATATTTAGTGTCAGAATTAAAATAAATAAACAAAATTGTATTCCACTATATTTTTTTCTATTATATAATGTCTTTATACAGATTAAATTGTTTTATAGAATAGCCAATAAATTCTTAGAAATATTTTAACTCAAAACAAAAAGTTATAAAAGGATTTTTTAAGTGAATATATAAAGAAATATAAAACTTTTTTTTAATGATTTACTTATTTATTAAATAATTCCGATAATTATCTTGAAATAACCTTGAAGTGTCTAGTAGGTCTGTCTACTGGTCTACTGGTCTACTGTATATTAGTTTATTGCTTTGAACTTCTACATGTGTGTTTATGTACAAAATAAGGTTTTCTAAAATATATGTCTCAAAAGCCATTAAAGGTCTTGAGATAAAAGCTAAGACTTAAGTTGTTACGTTTACTTAAAGTTGTGACATTTTTACTCAGACACTAAAACATTTCTAGAGTAATATACCTCTATTTTAATAAGAAAATTGTACATTATTTACTTTCCTTAACATATTCTTCATCATTTCCTACAATGCTTATAATTATTATAAATAATTTAGTTTTGTTCAAAGAATTAAAGGTTGTATCTGGTTACATTGTGAAGAAGGCGTCGAGTTGTTTACATTATGTTGTTATTACAGGCCCACTTTGTAACCTTTACAACAAAAGCACTGATAATAAAAACATTGATAAGAGATTAGCTATATATTTGTTTTTCTTATTTAAATTATAATATATTAAATGATTTTATGATAAATATAATAGCTTAGTATATTACATAATATTTGTTTTGAAATATTTTAAAGAGGATTTTTTTTCAATACTATTATTTTACTGAAACTACAAACAACTTTCTCCTGTTATTTTTATAAAATTGTGTAGGCGCAAAACAATTGCGTCTACTTATATATTTATATATATTTATGATCAATACATAGTTATATATATTATACAAATAAATATATACAATTATAATGTTAAAAATTGCTTTTATGAAAGTACCGTAAATACTTTCATATGTTCTACGAAATTACAAAAATACACTTCAATTTCACCGAAGATACATCTGACTTCATAATTTTAATTGAAGTATTAGAGATATGAAAACTAATTTAAACAAAATATAAATTGATAGGTCTTGCTCAATCTATTCTAGATTAACACCTAGATACCCCATAATTGGATATCTCAAGTTAAGATTAAAGTGCCTCCAATCTGGTTAGAATCGTCTTCAAACGTTTTCTGTGTATAGTATATTTAAACTAAATAAACAATATTATTGAGTATAAAACTCACTTTGATCATTCGAATACGTACTGAATATTAGTTACGAAGGACAAAAGCATAAATCATATTTATATTGTCATCCTAGTTTTACTAATAATGGAATATTTCTTGTATATTTTGGAATATCAGAATAATAATAATCTGAAAAAGTCTCGTCATTCAAACGAGGTTTAGAATATTTCAGTCAGTTTGAAGGA
Organism: Melinaea menophilus ssp. n. AW-2005; assembly: GCA_918358695.1. Taxonomy (NCBI): domain Eukaryota; kingdom Metazoa; phylum Arthropoda; class Insecta; order Lepidoptera; family Nymphalidae; genus Melinaea; species Melinaea menophilus. The sequence continues at coordinate 10,218,712 of OU911040.1, read as the reverse complement.
TACGATGTAATTAATCTCTCAAATATTTCTCATAAGCCTGATGAGACAATGTCGGTTTGATTATTAAATTAGTTTTTTAACGGTTTTTAAAACTAAATTCAAATTATGAAAGAATTATTTTGTTTGGATAATTTCATTGATAGACATTCTTTATTAATACACATTCACATATATATGTTAGGCCCAAAGACCGAAAACGCTTAGTGGACGTAAAAAACGGTCACAACGCGTTCTGGCTGTCTTCAAAAGCACAGAATGCGTTTTGGCTGCTATTAAACGCTCGCAACGCGTTTTGGTAATTGTCGAACGGCCAGAACGCGTTTTGTCATTCGTCAAGCGCTCAGAACGCGATCTTAATGTTTGAGTCTTATTATGTGTGATGGTGTTTCTTTAAAACGTTTTGTAAAAGCAAATGCTGTTCGTTTTTATAAAAATTATTACACAAAATATTGTTAGGAAGACTTTTGTAGACTTTTTAACGTTTTGGAAACGTTTCTCTCATCTATTGTAAAAATATAAAGATTATAATGGTATAAAATCATTTAAAAATCAAAGCAACCTTTTTACTTAATCATATAATATTCATTCCTAATAAAACACAGATTGTAATCATTAAAGATAATTGTAATTTATAAAATACTTTCTTAGACTCACCTCAAATGGAATAACAATAAATGTGACAATCATATCATCAGCGACAGCAAGGTGGATCATTAATAAATTGACCCTAGATTTCCTCCTCCTGGACCTCACGAGGGACACAAATACACTGACATTACCAGCAGCTCCTATCACAAAAAGAGCGCTATATATCCCAACAACAAATCCCTGGTCCGTCTGCAGTTTCAGTTACATTAATTTTTTCATCATTAAAATACTCCTAGAGTTTTTTGTCCGTCTCCGTTGTATTTGATGTGTTATGCATCATAATAAATAATTAATTTTTAATTTATCGCATCTAGAGATAAAAGAATGTAGTCAATGGAGAATATAAATATTACTATGAATTAAAAGATATATATTGATTTATTGTTTAATTTTTAATTTCAGTCATTACATGTAAAATATTTTTATTACATGACAATTATTTTATGATCGGTTAGTTTTGTAAAACAATGTCGTCCTGTCATCATTATTGCCTCAAGTTGAAAAGGTCCTCTTCTAGGTAGTCTTTTTATACCGTCTATAATTGACCTCCCAAAAGAATGGACACACCGAAAAATAATACAAAAATTTATTCAAAATTCATTTATTTATAAAAATTATTTTATTTTGTACATACACTAGTAATGTCACAAATGTATTTCGATTTGAAAATTTAGATATTGTTATAATTTACTCTACATATTTATTGTAATAAATGTACAAATCAAGATATCTCTATGACAATATAAAAATTAATTCCATTTCTAAAACGCTTATAACGTTAGAGATTATTTGGTACTTAGTCCCAATAACTCCATGTTCCCTATATCAGGTTAAAAGTTAAAAATAGATATCATCTTAACTTTGGCAAAAAAAATCAATCAAATTTTCTCTTACCTTTGTTAAACAAATCAAAGAATACATACTAAAATACATTTAGACATTATTTATTTACACATATAAATATTAAAACCTATCTATCGCCTGTATTGTATTGTCATGTTTTCTCTCTGGTTGTATGTTATTTTCGATCCAGATCGGAACGGGTTCCGAATTCCCGCTCGGGATAAGCGAAGTCTCTTGAAAAGCCACCGTATACTGACGCTTACTTAGCACGTACTTCTGTTAAGATAAATAAGAATATATATAAACTTCAAATGGTGGTATTCTGTCGCAATAATATAATATTTTTTTATTTAATAAAAAAATATTTAATCCTCATTGTAAATTACTCTTATCAAAGTTAATGATTCAAAAGAATACTTTTTAATAAAAATACAAATAAATAATATACAAATAATAATAAAACTTTGCAATAAAAATGAAATATCTGGTAAAATGCACTTACATTTCCTGGAAGAACGGTTGTTTTGGTCGGCGCTTTACACCCATAATTATCTGGACAAGATAATGTAGCTGCAATAACACACATATATAAATTTAAATGATCTAAGAATATAAAACTTACAGTAAATTAATAATACCCACCGTTACCCTTAGAGACGTTGTCATGAACGCAGAACACCTTCTTCATATTCTGATTGATCATATCCATATCCAAAGTATACGAGCCATACACGAGGGGATCCATGCAGGAATTTGATACCGCCATGATGAAGAACAGATCCTGGACTCTACCGGACACGTGAACTGCGGACTCACGATCGAACATGTACCTGGATTAGGGAGGGCTGTGTTACTATCGGTTATTAAGATAACTATATGTATTCCAGATGGAATGGGTCTCCTCCCCCCGTAACAGACTCAGTACTCTCCTATACCAAAAGTTGTTAAGGCAATTTTTCTTACACCAATACATATGTCGAAAATAACTGAATGATTTTTTTCAAGAGTCGAGTAGAATACTATAACATAATATCATTCTTTTGTACTATTTTTATATAATTAAAGTCTAGTCATCTCTTTTGTGATATTTACAATTTGATTTAGGACACTTTAGTGTTGGGGTGAAGGGTTTTTAATAATGTTAATGTTATATTGTCAATGTTGGATACTTGGCAAGAATCCTCCGTTGTTGTGAGGCTTTAATAGGATAATAGAATAGATATTGCGAATATCATTATTACTATGACTATAGTATTTCACATAATAGCTTTGTGTATAAAAAATAGCTAAGTGAATAAATAACATAACTTAATGTAAAGGTAACCGCTTAAATCATATTTTTAAAATTAAATGCTGCTTTAAATCACTCATTTCGGTAAATAACAATTTTCTAAGGAATTACTTTTTAAAATATCAACCCTTATTGATTTGTTTTCGAGTGCTTTCCCTCAAAATGAATTTGGTAAATTTGAGAAACGGAAAATTAACTTAAAAAAAACAATTAAATTGGTTTCCGGGATTTAGGTCATTCAAGCTTTCCCGACTTATAAGGATAGTAAATATTAATATGCAATACAAAATCCCCGGGGATGTTTGTGTTTCGTCATCTAGGCCGGACTTATTCCTGTACTCAAAACAACTAAGGCGTATTATACTTGTGGAGCTTACTGTACCCTGAGAAACAAACAACCAAAAGGTCATAAAATTAAGTTAACAAGTATTACGAACAATGTAACAAACTGATCAGGAATAAATTTATAGTTAATTTCTACGCTGTAGAAGTAGAGAGAAGTAAGAGGTATAACAGCAAAATATCTATATATCTTATTAAAGGATCTCGGCCTTTCTAGAACGATTTATTCCTTTTAGTAGACTTATTTTTATTGTCGTATATAATCGAAAATTAATGAAAAAATAATAATATTTTGATCCATATACTAAAATAAAGTAAAAGGTCTGAAGGTGACTTTGAAATAAGTTATTGATGTTAAATGTGACCTCTTTACAAATAACTAATTTAAATAAGTCGAAATTCAATATTCCTGAAATTGCCTATGTGTTGAAGATATGCAGAAAATGTGTTTTATTTATTTAGTTTTGGCTTTGAATATATATTTCGCGATTTGTGATACTTGTAACATTTTACTAACAAATGAAAAAATATGTTATTTAATAATATAATTTAAATTTATTAGGGAATTATTGTTTACTTTTTCCCTTTCAATAATAATGTCATATACCACGCGAACGAAATCCTGGGCACAGCTAGTATATGAATAAGTTACGACTTATATTTAAACACAGTGACTCAGTCAGACACAATGACAGATCATTAAAGGGGAAAGTTTTTGTGGATGTTATACCAAATATTCGTCTAATAATTTTGCATAACGTTAAACCTCCAGCTATAGGGATAAGAGATTTCTTCTAACAAAAACCTTTAATCTGCTCCCATCCAATAATTATATATTTGGTCTTTTTGACCTATTATAATACTTTGCGTGAACGAAAATTGTTGGGTAGAGCGAAGGTATTCTTATAGTGTAATACGCTACTGCGTCGATCCATGTTTTTTGTCAGAATAAAACTTATATTATATTATAAAAGAAATAAAAATTGTTAGGAGAAAACAATTTTTTTCTGTTTTTTAATCAAATTATTGATCTTAACATATGTGTATTGTATATATTATAACTCGTGTTGAAAGTTATATATAAAAAAACGAAAAAATAACTGTTATATAATGTTACAAATTGTTATGAGAAATAGATAACATTCTGTTTTTCGTCCAACTTAGTGGAGATCAGGTCAAAAAGATTTCAAATATTTACCTATTCCTATATCATTTAAATCATTTTAAAATACATATAAAAATCTTTTTAATTACTCCTTTATTATTAGATTTTGATTGTAATGGCCATGCCTTTTTATTGTAGATTACGAACTAAGTTGCGTTCATCACTAGTTTAATAAAATATCAAAGTTAATGAAATTCTAATATGTAGTGTATAGTAAATAAATTATTGATAAAGTAAATATCGGTCGAGACGTGGCTATGTTAACAATATTCTTTGAATTTTCAGCCATCTTGTTTGGTCTCTGGTTTGGTCGGAAAATCTATTTGAGTATTCTGGCTTCATCCACTTTTAAAGTATATTTGTAAAGAAAATAAATGACGTCCCTAGAATTTAATATATTTTAAATATATTTTAATAATAATTCTCACACGATCATCTTAAAAATACTTGATTATTTCAATATAATATCGTAGTAGACGTAGAGTGAGTTTTCTTTTATTATTTAAGTGGAGAAATTAATATTATTGAAAGTCTAAAATATGGATACTTTGAAAGAACAGAAGGTAAGTATAAAAGCATAATGACGTTAGTTTCGAATTAGGAAATTTTAATTATACATTTTTGTATGTTTTATTTTATAACGTCACTAAAAAATTAACTAAAATAAGACAAAAAAAACAGATAAATGTTAATTTAACTTCCAACTTGTGGCCTCGGAATTCATCTATCAAGTATCGATTTTTAAAAACATAATTTTGTGGTGATTTTGTGGTGAGAAACATTTTTCGGTTTATCGATATACTTTAAATACAATTTACCAACCACAAATGTAAGTTTGTAAAGAAAAAAAAAATGAGGAAATAGTGATCTAGACCTGTGTTATTAATCATACTATTATTAAATTATAAGTTTAATAACTTCAGTAATAGAGTTTATCCTTAACGAGTTATTTGATATTATTTTCCACTCGATAACTCCGTATAAAATTCAACTCACAAAAAAGCCTTGACAGATAAACAGCTAACAAAATGATTTTCCTTTTTATAATGTGGGATTTTTCCGGATAAATTTCCATAATTTACCATTGAATTCTTTGTTATTATAATAAGTTAATAAATACCAAACAATGTTTGTGGTGGACTACATCATGAATTTTAGATTTCTCTCATGAGTTGTCACTGGGGTATAATTTTCTTGGAATTAGCTGAAATATTGTATTTATAACATTCACAGCTAATTAACCACCCAAATAGAAGTCAGCTTAATAAGCTACTGATTGCAAGCATTTGAGAAATGATACATTTCTAAGTAATACATTAAGTAATACATACGTTAATAAGGGGGATAGATACGTATTTAAATAAATTTATTAAAGATGTAGGACACAAGAGTAGGTTTAATAATAAATTTGATTGATTATTGTCATTTTCAAATATAGATGTGATATATTCTAATCTATATCTATATATACATAAGCGATTTACTAATCACTGACTCATTACGATATCTCCGAAACTATCTGTCCGATTAACTTAAAATTTTACATAGTTTCTGCTTTTGTGACGTAGATGTCCACTAAGAACAGATTTTATAGAATTTCTATCCCAACGGATTTCAACTTTTTGCATTTCGCCAAGTTTTAAAATTGTAGGAGCTATACACTTAACGCGGGGGTAAGAGTCACTATAGCAACGGTTACCATAGGAACGGTTACGATGACAATGGATAATATGACAAAGGTTACCATAGTAACCTAAGTTCACTTCCAAATTAATAATGTGCCCAGCAAAGCGGAAGGGAACAAGCTAGTTATCTATAAAAACAAACAAAGAAGCTTAATTAACAGGGATACAATCCAAAATAATTTGAAGTTATAAATAAAATAGAAAGAAAAGAAATTTAATATGTGAATAAATGAATTTGAATTTTGATATAAGGAATCTTAAACAAATATCTGAAAACCAAGCAAACAATCCAATTAATAAAAACGTCTATTTTTGCTAATTTTACTAGAAAGACGAGTAAACAGAAATGAAATTTAAAAAATATATAAATGAAAATATTCCAAAAAATTGCTTAAGTACGAAATAATGAACACTCAAGTGAAAAATAAGTTATTAACTTGACTTTAATACTCAATCATAATAATAACACAGGCACACACAAAAAAAAAAACATTATGAACCAGAGGAGAGACCTCATTATTCTTAGGGATTTGGGATCGCTGAAACCGAATATGAAAATAAAAACTAATCTTAAATGCCCGTTTTCCCGCTAGCACCCCCTTACTACCTCTTAAGGGGTGAAACTTAAAATTTTTGTATAAAATCAAGATAGATGTGTATTTCTACGTTTTTTGGTATAATGAAACCGAAAATGACAACCAAAAGTGAATTTGATACCTCTTTTACTCAATACCACCCCCAACCACCCTGATGGAACCTTTCACCTTGCTCCTCACTGTAGTCTCCTAAATTGTCAGGAAAATAGTCCCTTCTATTTCGGAGGCATAGAATTAGGTTCAGCATCTTTTAGTCTCCTAAATTTTTAGGAAAATAGTTACAATTCTATTTCGGAGGCATAGAATTAGGTTCAGCATCTTTTAAGCGTTTTATAAGACTGTCGGATGGATAACAGTATAAGTAGAATTAAATAGAAAACCAAAAAATTAAAAAACTTGTTAAGAATAGGACAAAAATCATGATTCAGTCTTAACATCATAATAACAAATATATGCATACAATAAGGTTACCATATTCTTTATAATTAAATTTTTTCTCAGCATCTTGAAAAACATAGAAATTGACATCCATCTTGATTTTATATAAAAATTTAAATTTTCACCCCCCCGTAAGGGTTGGTGAGGGGTGTTAATGGGTGATAGAGGTCTTAAATTTATTTTTAGTAATCATTTTCGGTTCCAGCATCCCAAAAAACGAAGAAATACACATCTATCTTGATTTTATAGAATAATTGAAATTTTCACCCCCTGTAAAGGGTGGTAAGGGGGTGATAGTGGTCATGAATTTATTTTTAGGTATATAATAATTTATGTTACTTAGGGGAAAATATTTTGAATAAAATAACAGAAGCTTAATATCGTATTAATAATTTTTACTCTCCTAAAATATTTTTGTTATATATTTATACATACATGTTTTTAAGAACTGAATATCCGAAATATAGATTTGTATTTCGTACTTTTTCACTTATCATGGGTCACTTTAAGATATTTTTTAATTTATTTTAAAAATAAATTTTATTTTCCTTTCTTTATTATATTTCTCACTATTATACTAATATGCCAAAGAGGTTGAAAAATAAAACAAAGTAAAAAGAATTCAAAATGGCGAACGCTTTCAAAATTCCTTTTATATTAACCCTTTGATATAATGTTATAAATAACTATCTTTAATAAGTAAATGAAACATATATTTTCAAATTAAATTTAAGTTAAGTCGTGATAAGTTAAACATAAAAGCGTTAAAATTATATTATAATTATGGCAGTTCCTTTTCAGGAGTCATCTAAGACCCTATCTGTACAAACTATGCTTCTACTAAAGATTATCTAAAGTAAAGCTGAATATAGTGAGAGCGAGAGAGAAAGAGAGAGGGGGAGAGAGAGAGAGAGAGAGAGAGAGAAGGTGGGGGAGAGAGACAGGAAGAGAAGATATAAGTGTGAAAACTCTCTAAATTCAACGCAAAGTGCGATTATAATGTAATGAAATGTATACCAAATTAATATTCCCCAATCAAAAATTAATTTCTACCTAAAAGGCTTCGTACAATCTATTTGGAGCAGTCAAAAACAGATTTTATTTTCAATCTTTAATTGGTAATTGGATTGATTGTTAATTTGTTTGTTTACCAAAGCGTCATTGTAGCGTAAGGGAGCCAGCAACACGCGAAGACGGTGACAATTGTGACAGTCATTCTTAGAGTGCGGCGTCGAGCTCTGGCTAGAGGTCGTTGATCAGATCTTCGTAGTTGAATGCGTCCAGTATCCGTTTGTAAGGATTTACCTACAACAACAAAAACTAATTTATACTTACTCATCTAAATTTCGACTCCCCGAAAGAAGAAAGAAAGGGCGAAATATGTAAAATGTACATCATAAAAACATAGAATTTGTATTTATGTTCATACGTTATAAATATTTAGCAAAAATATATATTTTTGGGGATACACGTACACGCACACGCACACGCTCACGCTCAAGCACACGCACACGCACACGCACACGCACACGCACACGCACACGCACACGCACACGCACACGCACGCGCACGCGCACGCGCACGCGCACGCGCACGCGCACGCGCACCCGCACACGCACGCGCACGCGCACACGCACACGCACACGCACGCGCACGCGCACACGCACACGCACGCGCACGCGCACGCGCACGCGCACGCGCACACGCACACGCACACGCACACGCACACGCACACGCACACGCACACGCACACGCACACGCACACGCACACGCACACGCACACGCACACGCACACGCACACGCACACGCACACGCATACGCACACGTATACATATTTAAGCTGTAAGTTTGACCAGTGATTATATTTCCTTTTAATTATTATATTTAACATTTTTGAAATTCCAATTTATCTGCGTAAATTAAGGATTTATTTTAACATAAACAAATTCTGTGGCGGTGTTTATCCTTTGAACCCGCTCCTTACACGTCAAATTAGTACGATGTAATTACAATTAATTCAACCGAAAAGTCCAATCATTATCGGTCCCTCTTTATCATGTTTATTCTCTCTCCGATATAGTTAAAAACAAATAAACATCACATTTTTATATTTAAATATCCCTTGAGGATATTTTTTTATGTTCAACCCGAAAAAATGCAATGTATCTCACTGTTTGTATGTTTTCTTAAATTTTATACTAACATCTTCCATATATAAGTTGTTCACTTGAAATCGGATTTTTTTACCTTTAATATTTTCTAGATATTTCCTTGGCAGGATATATCTTTAACCTTACCTGTCACTTCCTTTGAGTTTGTATGTATCTCGGAGAATATGCAGATGTAACAAACAGTGATAATGATAAGAGGTAAGAAGTACATCGCGAAGAGACACATCACGTTATACGCCAGTTCCTGATGAGGGCTGGAAAAGGCTTCGAAGGACACACACTGCTGGAACTCGGGAACGGTCGGGTGGTGCATTACACGGAAAACTAAACTCTGTAACAATAATCTAAGATCTAATTTTAAATAGCTACAGCATTAGAAAGAAATAACCAAAATAAAAATAATATAAATTACAGATTAGAAAATAGAAAAAAATCTTGTATATATAAACATGTAAAGTTCTGACGTATTTTTCCATTAATAAATTATTATTGCAGTAATATTCTGTTTTCTAAGATCACAGATCGTATAAATCTTCGAAAGATATCACCATTCCTTTGTAAAGATATTTGTATTCATTCATATGTATTTGTATTCTTTTCTTTGGCCAAAACTAGTATGAAACTACGTAATACTGTCTGTTTGCTAACGGTCACTAACTCAGGACGAATTTGATCTGTATTATTTAGATTAAAAGTGTTAACAGAATTAATGGAAAAATAGTATAATATTAGAAATACCAAAATATTTATATTAATAAAATAACTTTGAATATATTCTATATGTTAGAAGAATATGTTGTTTTATTTACTTCTTAAATTCAATTTAAGCATTTCATTGCATACAACTTTAAAGTTTAATCGTCTCAAAGACTGAAATAAGAAACGAATATACATCTTATAAAATAAAGGTCAATGACATTCGCTATTTGTCTTAACAAACAAGGACACATGGTACGAGTAAATATAATAATATACTGAGTGAAATATCAGATTCAGTTTCATGTTTCTTGTGAAATTTTGTTAGAATATTGTTATAAGATATTAAAGTAGATATTAGGATTTTTAAGTTTTATATTTAATAAACTGTATATGTAGATTTTCGAATTTTCATACGTTTCTTTTAAAAAAGTAGTGTCTTTTAAAAAAACTAGTTTTGATAGATTTATTTAGAAGATAGATCTGATACTTACATACCTACATCTCATCTTCCCGAAAACCTGATTGCTGCATTACAGCGTTTAACATCAGCAATCGACACGAGAGTTAAAATTAAAATTTTAAGCTGTTAATTAAAATACTATTAAAGTTTTAAGCTGTAAATTAAATCATAATAAAAGTTTTAAATTGTAAATGAAACCACGTGAGTTAAATCTGTTAAAAATATTTTATTTAAATTTGTACTATTATGATCATTTAAGTGAATCCTATGATTTACAGCAAATAAAAAACTTTGAAGAACTAAAGTCCTTACTGTAAAAATAATTATTTAAATATTTTACTAAACGTTCACGAAAATAATCGCTAATTGAATAAAAATATATTGTGTTATAAAATTTTAAGCCATTACTTTCTAAAAGCCGCAGACGTCTAAAAAGACGAAAAACCTTTTAACCACTTTAAAGTACGAAATTACTGGAAAGTAATTTTATAAAGGAATTTATTTTTTATAAAAATCATGTATATTTTTCTTTCTTATAACTTCAAGCCTCTCAGACTAAAACATTTAGTGTTGCACTTAGAGTTTTTCTAAATTAAATAATATTTTTAAGGATGCCTCTCATATAAACTGGGAAATTTCGGACGGGACGGACATCAACACAAAAATATATATTGTAAACAAAAATATCTTGGGTTTCTTTGATAAACATGTGCCAATAAAACTGTCAAGATTAAACATTACCTGCTCCGTGGCTTACTGATGATGTGATTTCAGCAATGCGGAGACTGGACTGAGCTTTCCGTAAATTTATCCCTAATATATCCCTTCTCACCATACTATTTTTCTATCTAATTCGTTAGGAATAGCCACCCTGTTACACTTCGTCGTGCCTCCGATAAATATTTAAGAAGGGCATTTGTGAATATCTTTATTAGAGAACGCAGAGATTACTTTGAATATAATTTCAATAACTCTAAAAATTTAATATTTTTAACTATTTTTAAATATTTAGTTTATTTCATAGCGATAAGATATGTATGTATTTATGTACTATTTATTATCTTTAGATTATTTTAGTAATTCATTAGTTTTAGATTTTCCTTTATCAATATTGTTGTTTACTTGTTAATTACGTCGGTTACAACCGGAGGATCCCAAAGAATACAAATTTATTGACTTAAAATTTAATCATTATATTTAAACTACAAACTACGTTAAGTCCGCCAATTATATAAATTAAGTTTTAATGAAGTAATAAATAAATAAACCTGCCAACTACATCATTATTCTTGAAGCATTAAATTTTTTTTTATTACTATAATTGCAAAGAACTCTCTGGTATAGGCATATTAAAGCTGATATTCCCGGGTTCAATTCCCTGTTACAAACATATTTATATGGTATGATAAATGTTTATATTTGTTAACATTTACAGATGGTGATGATTTCTAATCATAGAAAGAACACATGGAACAATCCATATAATTGTATAATAAGAAAAATAAATTTTCATTTAGCTTAGTATTTTAGTACAATTTAATATTATTATAAGACAGGATAAGAAATTGTAATTTTAATTAAAATTTGTGAAAAACTTTTACAGACTTTAGGGCTGTAAACAATAATTTAATAAAGAAATGATTAGAATTCTCGTAACTCGTTTTGATAGTTCATTAATAACGTGAGAGTCAAAAGGATTTTCACGAAATATCACAAGAGATGGAATAGTGAGTAAATTTTAGAAGATTTTAATTATTATTTTGGTGTCAGAGAAAACACAACCTGCGATCTTAATAAGTCAGAAAAATAAAATATAAATTAAATAAGATACTTTGTTTCAAACAATATACGTAATTTGTTTAGGGAAGGACCCCTCTCTTCCTAGTTGAAACTTAAGAGGGTTAAAAAGTTGTTTAAGTCACGTGGTTAACAACCCCTCACTTACAGTGACTGGAGAAAGACAAATATGTATGTTATATAGTTTTTACGTTTAAATTATCAACAAACTGATATTGCAATTAATTTAACTTGATTCGGTTTGTTTAAGTAAATACAGTGTACAAAAATTTTATATGTAGACATATTTTGTTCACAAATTACCACATTTATATTGTTATAATAATTATTGTAAATAATATAACTTCCAGTGTATTTTTGATGTTTTGTCATTTTAATACACAAAAAATAATAGCTCTTTATAATGAAAATATTATACAAACAGACAAAAAAAATATTTTGTCAATATATATATTATATTTTATTTTTAATTAATTGTTTCTGAGTATATATTTTTCTGGGTATGTATGGATTACCTGTGGCAAGCTGCATATGAAAGCCACAAGCCACGCAAACCAGAGCATGGTTTTACTTCTCTTTCTCGCAACAGCCAAGCGAAGGGGATGGAGAACCGCGAAATATCTAAAAGAAATATATTAAGCACATAAAAGTATTTCAATTTTTACATATATAACATATTTAATTGCAATTTGCGATCACATTTTCTTGTTACTTACTTCTTTATATGTTTTATTTTGTTGGTATTTTATTATGATAATTTAATAAATAAAATAACACATACCTGTCCAAGGAGATGCAGACTAGAACGTTTGAAGACAGATACAAACCAAACGCTCGCAATACTAAGAAGAACTTGCAGGCAAAGTTTCCTGCGAGCCAGGCATTGGTCGACCGCCATCCAATCTGAGAACAACACGAACTGGAAACACTTGTCCCTCGTCAAGTAGCAAAAAGGAGTGCTAATATTTGAACATGAATTTTATTTCTTTCTATATATTCTTTAGTTCTTTTAAATGTTTATTTTAGTGCTATACTTAGGTATTCATACAAAAACCCTTTCCAATTGATATAGTATCGAAATTCGATACCCTAATTAATATTTATTGTACATTTCGTACCGTGAATCAATTCTCCGGCTAATTGATTCCTAATTAACTTATATATTGTGCATTTTAAATAATTATTGTTACTCTTCACTTCATTTAATATTTGTATCACATGTGCAATAAAATGGTGAAAAATTAATATGATTGATCAATTAATTTAAAGTTATATTTTATCAATTATAAAGATTATTTTTGTGCTGTGCTTTCGCGAAGTAGTACAAGACATTTCTGAAGAAGCTGTAATTGCCTGCTAACGGAAAAGGGAGAAAAATATTGGTATCCATACCACTCTAAACCACTTGTCCCTAAGATGGAAATCTTACCAACATGCTTTCATATTTTGGATGGATCTATTTTATTGAGGGTTGAAGACAAGTCTGACAAACCGTTTAAAATTAGCATTTGTTTGGCTTCAATCGAAATATATATATTGGACATATTTTACATACCGACAGACCGAAGGCAGTAACAATAACTTGGAGGGTAAGGGTTTGGCATAATTCGGCAAAGCGGATCGTATTATGTCTTTCAGTCTTTATGTCTTAAAATATTTTAATACACATATATATTGGTATATAATTGCCTCAAGCGTCGTTATCGAGAAGTACAGTTCACATCCTGATTAGCTTAGCCTTGTTGACTTAGACTCTAAAGAATACTTCAGTCTAAGCTTTAAAATCTAAAGCTAGGTTTACACTTTGACATTTTAATTTAGCTATATTTCTGTATATAATATTTACTTACTTGAAAACTGTTTAATATATTTTCTCGTTGGTAATCCATAGTAAATTGTGGTTTTAATGGAAAAGATTTTTGTGTTTATTTTGTTGTAATTATTCACTTGATGCTGCAGCATATTTCTTATATTATCATTATTTAGGTGGTAGAGCCTAGTTGTAGTCATCCGACTGCAGCTCGTATTGGGCTGGCTCGACCGGGGAAGGACCACCCTTTCTCAGAAGACCGACGCGTAGTAACCAAATTCATTTGGTTATGTTCTGTCGGTAAGTGAGAGAATCCGGAAGCCCAAACCCCCCTCCCCTCTCTCCCCGCCAAAACATGAAAGCGATGCCATAAAGACAAATACCCCAGGAGGGTACCGGCTTTGATGAAGCCGGGGACCCCCTCCCCGAGCAAAATCGGGGAAATGATTCTCGGATTTTGCTCGAGCTGCCCGTCATATCTGGGGCGGGCAAAGTATCGCCTTTTGTGTTGTTTAAGGGCAAACGACGAGTCAATGCAGCGGCACCCCGACCCACTCTAAATGTGGACTTTTGCAACATCCGGGGACTTCATTCCAACTTGAACGCCGTCCACTATCATCTAGAGACGGCGCAGCCAGCCTTGTTGTTTCTGACGAAGACGCAGATATCTCAACCTAGCGACACAGCGTACCTGTCATACCTCGGGTATAAACTAGAACACCATTTCATACCACACGCCGTGGTATCCGTGTTCGTAAGGGAGGATATCTGCCACCGTCGCCTTCAGGTTTTTGAAGGTCGGGACCTGTTTGTACTCTGGCTGCGCGTGGACATAGACGACTATGTCCTAGTCTACGCGTGCCTCTACAGGTCCCATAGTGGTAATGTAGAAACGGATCAACTCTTGGTCCATGTTCAGGCGAAGATTGACGATCTGCTTTCACAGACTCCCTCCGCTGAAGTCGTAGTCCTCGGGGACTTCAATGCGCACCATACCGATTGGTTAGGGTCACGTGCCACCGACTACGCGGGGAGATCTGTGTTTGACTTTGCTCTGGCAAATGGTCTGTCCTAGTTGGTAAAGACGTACACTCGTCTACCGGACGTGAACAGCCATATGCCCTTTTTGTTGGATCTTCTGCTGACTACACATCCCGGAAAGTATCAGGTCACTGTCGAGGCTCCGTTAGGGTCCTCTGATCATTGTCTGGTACGGAGTGTAGTGCCCATTCAACGTTCGGCTCGCACAACAACTGCGACTCGACGCGTTTGGCACTATAAGTCAGCGGATTGGGATGGAATGCGGTCCTTTTTTGCATCCTACCCATGGGAGCCGATTTGTTTCCCTTCCGATGATCCTAGTGGCTGCGCTGCGGCTGTAGCTGATGTGATACTACAGGGCATGGAACTATTTGTACCAAAGTCTGTGGTACCACTTGGTGGCAGATTGCGGCCTCGTTTTGATGCGTCTGTCAGGGCTGCAGCAGCTGGCAAACAGCAGGCTTATCAAGCTTGGGGCAATGCGTTAGTCACTAAGGATCCGAACTCTAGAGTTCTGAAGAGGAAATATAATCGTGCCTCCAGATTCTATAAACGGCAAATCGCTAGAACAAAGTTCAAGCATGTCGTCAAAATTGGGGATCAGCTGGCAAAGTACCCGCCTGGCACGCGCAAATTTTGGGCGCTTTCAAAGGCCACTCTGGGCAACTTTAGCCGGCCGTCCTTACCGCCGTTGCACATGGGGAATGACTCTCTGGCCCACATGGCAAAAGAGAAAGCCGATCTCTTGGGCACTCTTTTCGCCTCCAACTCGACTTTGGACGACCAGGGGAAGACACCGCCTATCATCCCGCGGTATCAGAGATCAATGCCGGAAATAGTTTTTCGGCAGAAAACTATTAGGCAGTCTCTATTTACCTTGGACGTTCATAAGTCGAGTGGGCCGGATGGCATTTCTCCATTAGTGCCACGAACGTGTGCCCCTGAGTTGACTCCAGTGCTAACGCGTCTATTTCGGTACTCCTATCTTAAAGGCGTATTCCCGGTCTCATGGAAGTGTGCCCTTGTCCATCCGATCCCTAAATAATAAGGTGATAGCTCGGACCCAGCTAACTACAGACCTATCGTCATTACCTCTCTGCTCTCCAAAGTAATGGAGAGCATTATCAATAAACAGCTCCTGATCTACCTCGAGGATCACCAGTTGGTCAATGACCGGCAATATGGCTTTCGCCATGGTCGGCCGGCTGGTGATTTTCTATTATATCTTTTGCACCGTTGCGCAGCTGTTATTGAAAGCAAAGGAGAGGGTCTGGCAGTTAGTCTGGTTATGGCGAAAGCCTTCGATCGTGTATGGCACAAGGGGCTTCTTTCGAAGCTACCTTCCTATGGGCTTCCCGAGAGTTTATGCAAGTGGATCACCAGCTTCCTCACTGGGCGGAGCATACAGGTCGTTCCCGACGGTTTTTGCTCGGACCCCAAGCCCGTGAACGCTAGTGTACCCCAAGGCTGCATGCTATCCCCAACTTTATTCCTCCTGCACATCAACGATATCTCCAACATACATTGTTATGCGGATGACAGCACTGGGGATGCGGTATATTCCGGCCGTGCAGGTCTCTCTCGGGAAAACGTCGACGAATGCCGAAAGAAATTTGTGACTTCTATAGAGACTTCCTTGGGGATGGTCTCTGAGTGGGGTGAACTGAACCACGTTCAGTTCAATCCCCTAAAGACACAAGTTTGCGCGTTTACCACTAAGAAAACCCCATTTGTCGTATCACCGCTCTTCGAGAGCACTCCTCTTAATGCCTTGCCAAGTATCAGAATACTGGGTCTCGAAATTTCGAGCGATTGTCAGTTTCGTGGTCATCTGGAGAGCAAGGCCAAGTTGGCCTCGAAGAAATTGGGAGTGATTAATAGAGCGAGGCAGTATTTCAAACCTGGGCAAAGACTTGCGCTCTATAAGGCGCAGGTCCGGCCACATGGAGTACTGTTCTCATCTCTGGTCCGGATCACCCCAATATCAGCTTCTACCATTTAACCGCGTACAGCGGAGAGCCGTTGGGATTGTCGAGGACCCGGTGCTCTGCGAACGGCTGGACTCATTGGCATTACGTAGAGACGTGGCTTCTTTGTGCGTTTTCTACCGCATTTACAACGGGGAGTGTTCCGAAAAACTATTCGATCTGATGCCTGCCTCCGAATTTCATCACCGCACAGCGCGCCATCGACTTGTTTACCATTCCTACCACCTGGGTGCGTGGCGATCCTCCACTGTGCGGTGCTCAAGGACCTTTTTTCCACGTTCCACTCGCTTGTGGAACGAACTCCCTTCGGCGGTATTTCCAGATCGATACGACATGGGTACCTTCAAAAAAGGCATTTACTCCTACCTACAAGGCCGGCAACACTCTTGTAAATCCTCGGATGTTGCAAGAGTTCATGGGCGGCGGTGATCACGTCCATCCGTGACCCGCCAGCTTTTTTGCCCTAATCTTAAACAAAAAAAAAAAAAAAAAAAATTTGATGCTATAAAATTTATAGATATCTTAAAACAAATAATATTTCCTAGTACTTGACTATATGACAGTAATATGTTGAACTGGACTGTCTGTCTGAATATGTTCAGTGTAACTGACTGGGTGACTTGTACTATTCTTATTGTACTTGTAATTGTTCGGTTTAATAACATTGAGATCAACCTTTTACTGCAGTAGAATAAGGAAGGTCAAGTCCGCCATCTTCACCTCCCTTTTCTAGTCTCTTTCATCCTTCCTCATTATTGAATGATTAGGATATCTTTGAACTATGGTACTTAGGCAATGTGCTAATTTTCCAATGATCCCAACAAAGAAATTTATAAGAAAAGATGACCTGCAATAATTGTTCCAACTGCAAAACTACATTTCGTATGTTCGTTACCATATCCCTCAATTTTTTCTTAAGGATGGAGACGTCCTTATGTTGAAAGTGTTCGTTGTAGAACTTTTACCACTTATTATTAAGTCCTAGTTTTAAATATATATATTAAAAACATAATTGAAAAAATAAGTAAATGAAATTTTTTTGTATTCTGAGCGTTTTAAATTGAAGTGAAGTGAAGTGAAGATCACTGAAGTGTTTGTTAGAAAATATAAAATGCTTTTTAACAAGACAATCTTACATTATCCTAAAATATAAATTTAAACTTAAAAATATTTCAGCAAATTAACGCGACATGGCTTCTGCAATATTTCAATTAACTGATTTAATAATTTTAATAATGTTAAACGTCTAATGTTTATTATGAAAAATAAGTGAAAATATGGATTTATATAAAATATTTGTTATTTTATTTAAGTAGTGAAATTATATTCTATATTTTATTAAAAATTAAACATAATTAAAAAATAGTCTGTAATTATATGAAAAATCTATTAAAAAATGTTTATAATACATTAAAGTTTCTTTTTAATATTGCTGTAATTGTTTTTAATATCAGATATTTCGATAAAAAATGCTATTCGGTCGTACTGGAGCTACAAAATGTTTCTATAATATCTGAGTAAAAGCTTTCAAATCTTAATGGATTTCTATTTGAAACTACAGTACCTAACATAATTGCTCTTTAACACCGTTCAGTATTTATATAAAGGCTGTAAATTCTGATAAAAACAAGTTTTTTCTACAAACCCAGGCATATAAAACGTATCTGGTGTCTTTTTTGTTAGGAAAATATCTTTTAATTTATTAGGTAAATCTAAAATTCTCAATACAACTTTTACTAAAGCCTTTATTTCTGTAATAGAATATGCGGTTCTTTCATTCTTAATTATATCCCATAAAAATTATCATTAATTCCGATGGGTGGTCACAAAGATGCTGTTTGTTTTTATTTTTTATTTTTCTTTGTTTTTATAGTCTAATATATATATATATATAGTATAGTACTTCCTAGAAATAATATTTGAAATACGGATTTCGAGACTAAATATATTTACGTGATTTCCAGGTAATACAACCGTAAATCATAAAATGTGAGTTAATTATTATGAAGGTAAGCTCAACACGGCAAAGTTCGCAAACAAGAAACCTAACAAATAATCTATCAAAGCTTGATCCCAATATATTATACCTTTGACCTTGGAATATCTGTAGTCGCGGACACCCTACGATAAGTAGGTTTTGAGACAAGTTTTAGGGTGTTGAAATAAAGGTTTATACAAGTTTATAGCCGACTATCTCTCATTCCGAGGTGAAACCCCTAATATGCCTGGACTAATTATATAATGTCTTTAATAAAGATTAACTTGTTTTATTGAATAGCCAATAACTTCTTTAGAATATTTTTTTAGAAAATCATGTACTGAAAAAAAGTTATAAAAGGATTTTCTTTGTGAATTTTTACTTTTTTAAAATGATTTACTTATCTATTTTATAATCCACATAATGACCTTGAAACAACTTTGAAGCGTTAAGTAGTAAGCTATTCATCTACTGGTCTACTGGTCTACTGGTTTACTGGTCTACTGTATATTGGTTTATTGCTTTGAACTTGTGCATGTATGTTTATGTCAGAATAATGTTCTTTAAAAGACATGTCCCAAAAGCCATTAAAGGTCTTGAGATAAAAGCTAAGACTTAAGTTGTTACATTTACTTAAAGTTGTGACATTTTTACTTAGACTCTAAAAATATTCTAGAGTAGAATACTTCTATTATACATTATATACTTTCCTTAACATATTATTCATCATTCCCTGCAATGTTTATAATTATTATTAATATTTTAGTTTTGTTCAAAGAAAAAAAGGTTGTATCTGTTACATTGTTAAGAGGGCGTCGAGTTGTTTACATTATTTTGTTATAACAGGCCCACTTTGTAACCTTTAAAACAAAAGCACTTACCAAAACTGATAATAAAAACATCGGTAAGGTAACAAGTATATATTTGTTATTCTTATTTAAATTATAATATATTAAATGATTTTATGATAAATATAATAGCTAAGTATATTACATAATATTTGTTTTAAAATATTATAAAGAGAATTTTTTTTTCAATACTATTATTTTACTGAAACTACAATCAACATTCTCCTGTTATTTTTATAAACTTGTGTAGGCGCAAAATAATTGCGTCTACTTATATATTTATATACATAAATATATATATTAGTTACAAATAAATATATACATATATAATGTTTAAAATTACTTGTTTATCTAAATACCGCAAAACTTTGTTCTTCGAAATTACAAAAAGACACTTAAATTTCACCGAAAATACACCTGACTTCATAATTTTGAAGTATTGGAATTTATAAAAATAATTTAAATAAAATATAAATTGATAGGTCTTACTCAATTTATTTTAGATTAACTCCTAGATACCCAATAATTGGATATCTCAAGTCGAGATTGAAGTGGTTCCAAGCTGGTTAGAATCATCTTCAAACTTTTTCTGTATATATTATATTTAAACCAAATAAACAATTATTACTGCTGAATAAAACTCACATTGATCATTCGAATACATACTATATATTAGTTACGAAGGACAAAATCATAAATCATATTAACATTGTTTTCCTAGTTTTACTAATAATGGAATATTTCTCATATATTTTGGAATCAGGAATCTGGAAACGCTTCGTCATTCAAACGGGGTTCAGAATATTCCCGTCAGTTTGAACGTTGCGATGTAATTAATCTCTTAAATATTTTTCATAAGCCACGCGATACAATGTCGGTTTAATTAACTTATGAGCAATTATTGGGTATGGTATGAATTATTTTGTTTAGAATATATAGATTATAGATTATAGAAGTATAGTAGATTTTAATTTTATACTAGATCTATATAGTAATGGCTAAAACAAAGATTTGTTACATACCATAATCATACCATATTAATGTGTATGTATATATATATATATATATATATATATATATATATATATATATATATATATATATACATACATACATACATATATATTAGTGTATGTGATGGTGTTCATTGGAAACCTTTGGTAAAAGTAAAACGGTGTTCGTATTTATAAAAATCTATATAGTATATTGTTAGGAAGATTTTGGAAAACTTTTTAACTTATTGGAAACGTTTGCCTTATTCCGTTAAAAAAAGTATTAAAATTACAATCAACTTTTTACATAAAAGAAATTAAATCTTTCCTGATAAAAAGTAATTGCCAGATTATGATCCTTAAAAGATAATTGTAATTTATAAAATACATTCTTTGACTCACCTCAAACGGAATAACAATAAAGGTGACAATCATATCATCCTCCTCCTGGACTCCCGAGGGACACCAACACACTAACATTACCAGCAGCCCCTATCACAAAAAGAGCGCTATATATCCCAACAACAAATCCCTGGTCACTCTGCACAGTTTCAGTTATATTCATTTTTTCATCATTAAAATACTCCCAAAGTTTTTTGTCCATATCCGTTATATTTATGATTTATGCATCATATTAAATAATTCATTTTTAATTTATCGCATCTAGAGATAAAAGAATGTAGTCAATGGAGAATATAAATATTACTATGAATTAAAAGATATTTATTGATTTATTATTTAATTTTTAATTTCAGTCATTACATGTAAAATATTATTATTACATCACAATTATTGTATGATCGGTTATTTTTGTAAAACAGTGTCCTCCTGTCATCATTACTACCTCAAGTTGAAAAGGTCCTTTTCTAGGTAGTCTTTTTATACCGTCTATAACTGATCTCCCTAAAGAATGGACACACCGAAAAATAATACAAAAATTTATTCAAAATTCATTTATTTATAAAAATTATTTTATTTTGTACATACACTAGTAATGTCACAAATGTATTTCGATTTCAAAATTTACAAATGGTTATAATTTACTCCACATATTTATTGTAATAAATGTATAAATCAAGATATCTATATGACAATATAAATATAAATTCCATTTCTAATTCTTTGGTTCTTAGTCCCAACAATACCATGTTCCGTATTTCAGGTTAAAAAATAAGGATAGATATCATCTTAAATTTGGCAAAGAGTTAATATATTGATTATTAGTATTAATGTGTTTAAAATCAATCAAATTTTCTCATACCTATGTTAAACAAATCTATGAATACAAACTAAAATACATTTAGACATTATTTCTTTACACATATTAATATTAAAACCTATCTATCGCCTGTATTGTATTGTCATGTTTTCTCTCTGGTTGTATGTTATTATCGATCCAGATCGGAACGGGTTCAGAATTCCCGCTCGGGATAAGCGAAGTCTCTTGAAAAGCCACCGTATACTGACGCTTACTGAGCACGTACTTCTGTTGAAATAACGTAAATGAATACAAAATACAATGTTATATTTAAACCTAAATAATCAAATAATACATTCGTATTACACAATGTGTTAACTTTTGTCTCGGTCATGAACTAGATAGACTTGGGACGAAAAGGTAATCCACGTTTTGTAATAAGACCGATTCTATAAATGATGATAGAATAATTCGAATAATTGTACATTTAATATTGTCCTGTCAATTAATATAATTTCAAACCTTATTACAATCTGTTACGGGACCTCGTTTATGCATTAGTAGTGTTAACAGAAATATTAGTTCAAAACTTATTCAAACCAGAAACATAGACACATTTATTTTTTTTTGTTAATAAATGAGTTATCACTCACAATAAAATAAAAATAGAATATATATAAAATTAAAATTTTGATACTCTATCGCAATAATATAATATTACAAAAAAATAATAACTTATGTATCTGTGTATTAAGGAAATATTTATTTCGAAGGATAAATATGCCTCAATTTAATTGAAAGCTGAGCGAAGCGAAGCTCTTTACTGGTCAGATCGCAATAAATGCGAACTCTCTGGTCTTAAAAACTATTCGAACTACGTTAACTAAACTTGCCACAACGATTGCGAGCATAAGGCGCTAAGCATATATATATTTTTTTTAAATCGTAATTCTAAATTCAGTATAATTTACTAATTCAGTTTAGGACTATTTACGTGCTAGCTCAGAAACTACGCATACAGTTTTGAAACTCGGCATGGTGTTTGACACCATATTGTTTTTTGACTGTGCATAATTTCGGATAATTTCGATCGTCACATCTTGAAAAATTAATAGAAGTAATTTAGTTCAATTAGTGACTCACCAGCGCGCGCCTGCTCGATGCACGAGGTACGAGTGGATTGAAATCTAAGAAAGTTTGTAACTACTCTCATACATAGCAGAACTGACTAGAAATTCGTCAGAATGCAGATCACATTGAGCTGGAATTACAGGAAAAACTAAGGTCTAAGCTAAAAAACATCGTAGTAAATAGCCTGCCGTGTACAGAGCAAAAGTTAGCTCAGCTCACGACCCCAATTGCGTGACCTAGTATAAAATATTTACACCTCGTTTTAACTTTGCTTGTATCAAAGCTTAATTAGTCAGTCTTTCCATTCTATTGTGAAGGTCATAATCCATTCATTCCCATTTCCGTTCAATATAATTCATTTACATACACGCGTTAAATAATACTTTGCAATATATATGAAATATATATTGCTATACATATATAATAAATCTGAAAAAATGAGCTTACATTTCCTGGAAGAACGGTCGTTTTGGTCGGCACTTTACACCCATAATTATCTGGACAAGATAGTGTAGCTGCAATAACATAAAATATATGTATATATAAATATACAAATACATAGCCTATGGCAAGCCAAGCATATAACAACAAATTATTATAGTATACATATTTCAAGAAATACCTATATTTTTATATTTACAATTTTACAATTCTCATATGATTTCTAAGTTAAGATATATGTCACAAATTTCAATGATCTAAGACTATTAAACTTAGAGTATATTTATACCCACCGTTACCCTTAGAGACGTTGTCATGAACACAGAACACCTTCCTCATATTCTGATTGATCATATCCATATCCAAAGTATAGGAGCCATACACGAGGGGATCCATGCAGGAATTTGATACCGCCATGATGAAGAACAGATCCTGGACTCTACCGGACACGTGGACTGCGGACTCACGATCGAACATGTACCTGGATAAGGGAGGGCTGTCTTACTATCGGTTATTAAGACAACTATATCTGTTCCAGATGGAATGGATCTCCTCCCCCTGTAACAGACTCAGTATTCTCCTATGCCAAAAGTTGTTAAGGCAATTTTTCTTAAACCAATACATGTGTCGAAAAACTTATTGATTTTTTTCAAGAGCCGAGTAGAATACTATAACATAATATAATTATTTTGTACTATTTTTATATAATTAAAGTCGCTTTTGTGATATTTACAATATGATTTAGGACACTTTAGTGTTGGGGTGAAGGACTTTTAATAATGTTAATGTTATATTGTCAATGTTGGGTAGGTACTTGGCAGGAATCTTCCCTTTTTGTGAGGATAATAGAATAGATATTGCGAATATCATTATTACTATGACTTAGTATTTTATGTAATAACTTTGAGTATGAAATAGCTAAATAAATAAATAAAATAACTTAATGTAAAGATAACCGCTTTAATAATATATTTAAAATTAATCAATTAATGTTTATGTAAATCTAGTTTTAAATTACTCGTTTCGGTAAATACCAATTTTCTAAGGAATTACATTTTAAAATGTTAACCCATAATGATTTGTTTCAAAATGCTTCCTCTCAAAACGAATTTGGTGAATTTGAGCAAAGGTAATTTCTTAAAACAATTAAATTGGTTTCCGGTATTTCGGTCATTCAAACTTTCTCGACTTGTAAGCATTTTAAATTATAAAAATATATATTTTTTAAACTAAATTTTGGAAAATAGTGACACCCAATCAAAAATAAATTGTAATGTTTTTTCAGTAATATTATTGTAAAAATAATATAACGATTTATTAATTTTAGTAGACTTATTATATTTTTATTGTCGTGTGAAATCAAAATCTAAGAAAAGAAATCCGTCCCATATACTAAACTACTAAAAAGTCTAAAGGTGACATTGAAATAAGTTATTGATGTTAAGTGTGACCTCTTTACAAATAACTAATTTAAATAAGTCGAAATTCAATATTCCTGAAATTTCTATGTGTTGATGATATGTGAAAAATGTGTTTTATTTATTTAGATTTGGCTTTGGATTTATATTTTGATACTTGTAATATTTTACTAATATAATTTCAATTTATTAGGGAATTATTGTTTACTTTTTTCCCTTTAAATAATAAGTCATATACCACGCGAACGAAAACCTGGGCTCAGCTAGTATATGAACAAGATACGATTTGTATTTAAACACAATGACTCAGTCAGACACAATGACAGATCATTAAAGGGGAAAGTGTTTGTGGATAATATATCAAAAATTCATTGAATAACTTTGCATAACGTCAATCCTGCTGCTATTGGGATAAGACGAGATAATATTCTAACAAAAACCTTTAATCTGCTCACATCCGACACGGGAGCAATATAAGAAAATATTATATTTTTGGTCTTTTTAACCTTTCATAATATTTTGAATGAACGAAAATTGTTGGGTAGAGCGAAGGTATTCTTATACTGTGATACGCGACTGCGTCCGTCCATGTATCTTCAGTCAGAATAAAACTATTGTATTGTATAACAATAACTATAACAGAAATAGAAATTGTTAGGAGAAAATATTTTTTTCTGTTTTTCATATGTGTATGATCAAAAAGTACTAAAAACAGCCTCAGTCCTATACTACAATTCATTTTGAAAATTATGTATATAAAAGGAAAAAAATAAATGTTATATAATGTTATATATGGGCTATTCATTGTTAGAAGAAATAGAATAGAAGAAATACTGTTTAATTATTTCTTTATTCTTAGATTTAGATTGTAATAAACACGCCGTTTTATTATATCATGAACAAAGTTGCGTTCAACACTAGTTTAATATATCAAAGTTAATGAAATTCTAATATGTAGTGTATAATAAATAAATTATTGATATAGTAAATATCGGTCGAGACGTGGCTATGTTAACAAAATACTTTGAATTTTCAGACATCTTTTGTGGTTTGATCGGAAATTCTGTTTAAGTATTCTGACTTCATCCCCTTTTAAAGTATATTTGTAAAGAAAATAAATCACATTCCTAGATATTAATATATTTTAATAATAAAACTCATACGATCCTCTTGAAAATATTTGATTATTTAAATATAATATCGTATTTGAATGCCTAGCAGACTTAGAGTGAGATTTCTTTTATTATTTTCACAACAACAACAAGTGAACAACACTCAAGTGAAAAATAAGTTATTAACTTGACTTTAATACCCAATCATAATAATAATTAATCCATATAATAATTTATGTTACTTAGGGGAAAATATTTTGAATAAAATAACAGAAGCTTAATATCGTATTAATAATTTTTACTCTCCTAAAATATTTTTGATATATTTATACATACATGTTTTTAAGAACTGAATATCCGAAATATAGATTTGTATTTCGTACTTTTTTACTTATCACGGGTCACTTTAAGATATTTTTTAATTTATTTTAAAAATATATTTTATTTTCCTTTCTTTTATTATATTTCTCTCTATTATACTAATATGCCAAAGAGATTGAAAACTAAAACAAAGTAGAAAGAATTCAAAATGGCGAACGCTTTCAAAATTCCTTTTATATTAACCCTTTGATATAATGTTATAAATAACTATCTTTAATAAGTAAAAAAACATATATTTTCAAATTAAATTTAAGTTAAGTCGTGATAAGTTAAACATAAAAGCGTTAAAATTTTATTATAATTATGGCAGTTCCTTTTCAGGAGTCATCTAAGACCCTATATGTACAAACTATGCTTCTACTAAAGATTATCTAAAGTAAAGCTGAATATAGTGAGAGCGAGAGAGAAAGAGAGAGGGGGAGAGAGAGAGAGAGAGAGAGGGGGAAGAAAAAGAGAAACAGGGAGAGAAAGAGAAATGGGGAGAGAGAGAAGGTGGGGAAGAAAGACAGGAAGAGAAGATATAAGTGTGAAAACTCTCTAAATTCAACGCAAAGTGTGATTATAATGTAATGAAATGTATACCAAATTAATATTCCCCAATCAAAAATTAATTTCTACCTAAAAGGCTTCGTACAATCTATTTGGAGCAGTCAAAAACAGATTTTATTTTCAATCTTTAATTGGTAATTGGATTGATTGTTAATTTGTTTGTTTACCAAAGCGTCATTGTAGCGTAAGGGAGCCAGCAACACGCGAAGACGGTGACAATTGTGACAGTCATTCTTAGAGTGCGGCGTCGAGCTCTGGCTAGAGGTCGTTGATCAGATCTTCGTAGTTGAATGCGTCCAGTATCCGTTTGTAAGGATTTACCTACAACAACAAAAACTAATTTATACTTACTCATCTAAATTTCGACTCCCCGAAAGAAGAAAGAAAGGGCGAAATATGTAAAATGTACATCATAAAAACATAGAATTTGTATTTATGTTCATACGTTATAAATATTTAGCAAAAATATATATTTTTGGGGATACACGTACACGCACACGCACACGCTCACGCTCAAGCACACGCACACGCACACGCACACGCACACGCACACGCACACGCACACGCACACGCACACGCACACGCACACGCACACGCACACGCACACGCACACGCACACGCACACGCACACGCACACGCACACGCACACGCACACGCACACGCACACGCACACGCACACGCACACGCACACGCACACGCACACGCACACGCACACGCACACGCACACGCACACGCACACGCACACGCACACGCACACGCACACGCACACGCACACGCACACGCACACGCACACGCACACCCACCCGCACCCCCACACGCACACGCACACGCACACGCACACGCACACGCACACGCACACGCACACGCACACGCACACGCACACGCACACGCACACGCACACGCACACGCACACGCACACGCACACGCACACGCACACGCACACGCTCACGCTCAAGCACACGCACACGCACGCGCACGCGCACGCGCACGCGCACGCGCACGCGCACGCGCACGCGCACACGCACACGCACACGCACACGCACACGCACACGCACACGCACACGCACACGCACACGCACACGCACACGCACACGCACACGCATACGCACACGTATACATATTTAAGCTGTAAGTTTGACCAGTGATTATATATCCTTTTAAATATTATATTTAACATTTTTGAAATTCCAATTTATCTGCGTAAATTAAGGATTTATTTTAACATAAACAAATTCTGTGGCGGTGTTTATCCTTTGAACCCGCTCCTTACACGTCAAATTAGTACGACGTAATTAGAATTAATTCAACCGAAAAGTCCAATCATTATCAGTCCCTCTTTACCATGTTTATTCTCTCTCCGATATAGTAAAAAACAAATAAACATCACATTTTTATAATTAAATATCCCTTGAGGATATTTTTTTATGTTGAACCCGAAAAAATGCAATGTACATCTCTCTGTTTGTATGTTTTCTTAAATTTTATACTGACATCTTCCTTATATAAGTTGTTCACTTGAAATCGGATTTTTTTTACCTTTAATATGTTCTAGATATTTCCTTGGCAGGATATATCTTTAACCTTACCTGTCACTTCCTTTGAGTTTGTATGTATCTCGGAGAATATGCAGATGTAACAAACAGTGATAATGATAAGAGGTAAGAAGTACATCGCGAAGAGACACATCACGTTATACGCCAGTTCCTGATGAGGGCTGGAAAAGGCTTCGAAGGACACACACTGCTGGAACTCGGGAACCGTCGGGTGGTGCATTACACGGAAAACTAAACTCTGTAACAATAATCTAAGATCTGATTTTAAATAGCAACAGTATTAGAAAGAAATAACTAAAATAAAAATAATATAAATAACGGATTAGAAAATAGAAAAAAAACCTTGTATGTATAAACGTGTAATATTTTGGCGTATTTTTCCATTAATAAATTATTATTACAGTAATATCCTGTTTTCTAAGATCACAGATCGTATAAATCTTCGAAAGATATCACCATTCCTTTGTAAAGATATTTGTATTCATTCATATGTATTTGTATTCTTTTCTTTGGCCAAAACTAATATGAAACTACGTAATACTGTCTGTTTGCCAACGGTCACTAACTCAGAACGAATTTGATTATATTGTACTGTATTATTAAGATAAATAGTGTTAACAGAATTAATGGAAAAATATTATAATATTAGAAATACCAAAATATTTATATTAATAAAATAGCTTTGAATATATTCTATATGTTAGAAGAATATGTTGTTTTTACTTACTTCTTAATTTCAATTTAAGCATTTAATTGCATACAACTTTTAAGTTTAATCGTCTCAAAGACTGAAATAAGAAACGAATATACATCTTATAAAATAAATGTCAATGACATTCATTATTTGTCTTAAACAAGGACACATGGTAAATATAATCATGTACTTTTGTGAGTGAAATATCAGATTCAGTTTCAAATGTCTAGTGAAATTTTGTTAGAGAATATTGTTATCAGATTTTGGAGTAGATGTTAGGATTTTTAAGTTTTATATTTAATGAACTTTATATGTAGATTTTTGAATTTTCATAACCCTAGAAAAATTGTGTCTTTTAAAAAAAATTGTTTTATTAGATGTATTAAGAAGAGATATTACACTTACATACCTACATCTTCCCGAAAACTAATTGCTGCATTGCAACATTTAACATCAGCAATCAACACGAGTTAAAATTAAACTTTTAAACTGTAAATTAAAATACTATTGAAGTTTTAAGCTGTAAATTAAGTCATAATAAAAGTTTTAAGCCGTAAATGAAACCCAGCGAGTTAAATCTCTTAAAAATATTTTGTTTAAATTTGTACTATTATGATAATTTAAGTAAATGCTATGATTTACAGCAAATACTTTGAAGGACTATAGTCATTATTGTAAAAATAATTATTAAAATATTTTACTAAACGTTCACGAAAACAATCGCTAATTGAATAAAAATATATTGTGTTAATATTTTTAAGCCTTACATTACTTTCTAAAAGCCGCAGACATCTAAAAAGACGCAAAAACCTTTTAACCACTTTAAAGTACAAAATTACTTGAAAGTAATTTTATAAAGGAATTTAAATATATAAAAATCATGTATATTTTTCTTTCTTATAACTTCAAGCCTCTCAGACTAAAACATTTAGTGCTGCACTTAGAGTTTTTCTAAATTAAATAACATAATTTAAAGGGATGCCTCTCATATAAACTAGAGTGACATTTGGAACGTGATGGACATCGACATAAGAATTTATATTGTAAACAAAAATATCTTGGTTTTCCTTGATAAACATGTGCCAATAAAAACTGTCAAGATTAAACATTACCTGCTCCGTGGCTTACTGATGATGTGATTTCAGCAATGCGGAGACTGGACTGAGCTTTCCGTAAATTTATCCCTAATATATCCCTTCTCACCATACTGTTTTTCTATCTAATTCGTTAGGAATAGCCACCCTGTTACACTTCGTCGTGCTTCCGACAAATATTTAAGAAGGGCATTTGTGAATATCTTCATTAGAGAACGCAGAGATTACTTTGAATATAATTTCACTAACTCTAAAAATTGAATATTTTTATCTATTTTTAAATATTTAGTTTATTTCATAGCGATAAGATATGTATGTATTTATGTACTATTTATTATTTTTAGATTATTTTAGTAATTCATTAGTGATTTTCCTTTATCAATATTGTTGTTTACTTGTTAATTACGTCGGTTACAACCGGAGGATCCCAAAGAATACAAATTTATTGACTTAAAATTTAATCATTATATTTAAACTACAAACTACGTTAAGTCCGCCAATTATATAAATTAAGTTTTAATGAAGTAATAAATAAATAAACCTGCCAACTACATCATTATTCTTGAAGCATTAAATTTTTTTTTATTACTATAATTGCAAAGAACTCTCTGGTATAGGCATATTAAAGCTGATATTCCCGGGTTCAATTCCCTGTTACAAACATATTTATATGGTATGATAAATGTTTATATTTGTTAACATTTACAGATGGTGATGATTTCTAATCATAGAAAGAACACATGGAACAATCCATATAATTGTATAATAAGAAAAATAAATTTTCATTTAGCTTAGTATTTTAGTACAATTTAATATTATTATAAGACAGGATAAGAAATTGTAATTTTAATTAAAATTTGTGAAAAACTTTTACAGACTTTAGGGCTGTAAACAATAATTTAATAAAGAAATGATTAGAATTCTCGTAACTCGTTTTGATAGTTCATTAATAACGTGAGAGTCAAAAGGATTTTCACGAAATATCACAAGAGATGGAATAGTGAGTAAATTTTAGAAGATTTTAATTATTATTTTGGTGTCAGAGAAAACACAACCTGCGATCTTAATAAGTCAGAAAAATAAAATATAAATTAAATAAGATACTTTGTTTCAAACAATATACGTAATTTGTTTAGGGAAGGACCCCTCTCTTCCTAGTTGAAACTTAAGAGGGTTAAAAAGTTGTTTAAGTCACGTGGTTAACAACCCCTCACTTACAGTTACTGGAGAAAAACAAATTTAGCTATGTTATATAGTTTTGGGTAGACCTCGAAGAATTCGGTCTGCCCATTCATTTGTCCCCTACTTTCGAATTTTGGAAAAATTTCTTTACAGGAGGTCTTCTTATAGGAGGACCGCCTGAGTCCGAAATGACCATTGGTCAAAAAATTTATATATATATATATATATATATATATATATATATATATATATATATATATATATATATATATGCGTGTGTGCGTCCAGATTCGACTTTTGTCAGCACGATAGCGGCCGCAGTTTCGCTCGGATCGCTTTCAAACTTTGCACAAAAATCAACCATCAAGTTCGTTAACCAGAGAAATCCGGCCACAGGGGGCGCTAAGGCCTCACTTTTTCTGATTTCAGTTTTTCGACCATAACTTTGTCCCTATACAAAGGGAATCAATCGCGTTCATATTATATGATGTCTTTGATAAATACCTATAACTAATGTAGATAAACCGAAAACCTAACTTCAATAACTTAGGGGTGGGGGTAAAAAAACCGAAAATTTTTGGAAAAATAATCATAACTTTTTTCTGGTAAACATTCTTGCATCACAAGTATTTTTAATAGAAAGGTTATTTTTTACTCTAAATTTAGGTACCAAAAGTTTTTCCGTAAAAGGTACCGTTTCCGAGAAAAAAAATTAAAACCACTTTTAGCTTGTAAATTTTAGGTAAGTAAAACCACGACAACTTTTTTCTGGTAAACATTCCCTCCTCGCAAATATTTTTAATAGAAAGGTTATTTTTTACTCTAAATTTAAGTACCAAAAGTATTTCCAAAAAAGATACCTTTTCCGAGAAAAAAAATTAAAACCGCTTTTTGCTTGAAAATTTTTGATGTAAACAACGGCATCATGTATTATTCTTAGGTAGTAAGTTATATTTTAAACGAGTTACACACGAGGTCTACCCACGCGTGTCCCCCTGCGGGCACGGATTTTTTACGTTTAAATTATCAACAAACTGATATTGCAATTAATTTTACTTGATTCGGTTTGTTTAGGTAAATACAGTGTACAAAAATTTTATATGTAGACATATTTTGTTCACAAATTACCACATTTATATTGTTATAATAATTATTGTAAGTAATATAACTTAGAAAATATTCTATTAATATTTTTGTTTTGAATAACTTCCAGTGTATTTTTGATGTTTTGTCATTTTAATACACAAAAAATAATAGCTCTTTATAATGAAAATATTATACAAACAGACAAAAAAAATATTTTGAGAATATATATTATATTAAATTTTTAATTAATTGTTTCTGAGTATATATTTTTCTGGGTAAGTATGGATTACCTGTGGCAAGCTGCATATGAAAGCCACAAGCCACGCAAACCAGAGCATGGTTTTACTTCTCTTTCTCGCAACAGCCAAGCGAAGGGGATGGAGAACCGCGAAATATCTAAAAGAAATATATTAAGCACATAAAAGTATTTCAATTGTTACATATATAACATATTTAATTGCAATTTGCGATCACATTTTCTTGTTACTTACTTCTTTATATGTTTTATTTTGTTGGTATTTTATTATGATAATTTAATAAATAAAATAACACAAACCTGTCCAAGGAGATGCAGACTAGAACGTTTGAAGACAGATACAGACCAAACGCTCGCAATACTAAGAAGAACTTGCAGGCAAAGTTTCCTGCGAGCCAGGCATTGGTCGTCCGCCATCCAATCTGAGAACAACACGAACTGGAAACACTTGTCCCTCGTCAAGTAGCAAAAAGGAGTGCTAATATTTGAACATGAATTTTATTTCTTTCTATATATTCTTTAGTTCTTTTAAATGTTTATTTTAGTGCTATACTTAGGTATTCATACAAAAACCCTTTCCAATTGATATAGTATCGAAATTCGATACCCTAATTAATATTTATTGTACATTTCGTACCGTGAATCAATTCTCCGGCTAATTGATTCCTAATTAACTTATATATTGTGCATTTTAAATAATTATTGTTACTCTTCACTTCATTTAATATTTGTATCACATGTGCAATAAAATGGTGAAAAATTAATATGATTGATCAATTAATTTAAAGTTATATTTTATCAATTATAAAGATTATTTTTGTGCTGTGCTTTCGCGAAGTAGTACAAGACATTTCTGAAGAAGCTGTAATTGCCTGCTAACGGAAAAGGGAGAAAAATATTGGTATCCATACCATTCTAAACCACTTGTCCCTAAGATGGAAATCTTACCAACATGCTTTCATATTTTGGATGGATCTATTTTATTGAGGGTTGAAGACAAGTCTGACAAACCGTTTAAAATTAGCATTTGTTTGGCTTCAATCGAAATATATATATTGGACATATTTTACATACCGACAGACCGAAGGACCAGTAACAATAACTTGGAGGGTAAGGGTTTGGCATAATTCGGCAAAGCGGATCGTATTATGAGGACAAAGTATTATGATTAGATTTTGTGTTTAATTTTGAAATATACATTACATTTATTTGGGCAGTCTTTATGTCTTAAAATATTTTAATACACATATATATTGGTATATAATTGCCTCAAGCGTCGTTATCGAGAAGTTCACATCCTGATTAGCTTAGCCTTGTTGACTTAGACTCTAAAGAATACTTCAGTCTAAGCTTTAAAATCTAAAGCTAGGTTTACACTTTGACATTTTAATTTAGCTATATTTCTGTATATAATATTTACTTACTTGAAAACTGTTTAATATATTTTCTCGTTGGTAATCCATAGTAAATTGTAGTTTTAATGGAAAAGATTTTTGTGTTTATTTTGTTGTAATTATTCACTTGATGCTGCAGCATATTTCTTATATTATCATTATTTAGGTGGTAGAGCCTAGTTGTAGTCATCCGACTGCAGCTCGTATTGGGCTGGCTCGACCGGGGAAGGACCACCCTTTCTCAGAAGACCGACGCGTAGTAACCAAATTCATTTGGTTATGTTCTGTCGGTAAGTGAGAGAATCCGGAAGCCCAAACCCCCCTCCCCTCTCTCCCCGCCAAAACATGAAAGCGATGCCATAAAGACAAATACCCCAGGAGGGTACCGGCTTTGATGAAGCCGGGGACCCCCTCCCCGAGCAAAATCGGGGAAATGATTCTCGGATTTTGCTCGAGCTGCCCGTCATATCTGGGGCGGGCAAAGTATCGCCTTTTGTGTTGTTTAAGGGCAAACGACGAGTCAATGCAGCGGCACCCCGACCCACTCTAAATGTGGACTTTTGCAACATCCGGGGACTTCATTCCAACTTGAACGCCGTCCACTATCATCTAGAGACGGCGCAGCCAGCCTTGTTGTTTCTGACGAAGACGCAGATATCTCAACCTAGCGACACAGCGTACCTGTCATACCTCGGGTATAAACTAGAACACCATTTCATACCACACGCCGTGGTATCCGTGTTCGTAAGGGAGGATATCTGCCACCGTCGCCTTCAGGTTTTTGAAGGTCGGGACCTGTTTGTACTCTGGCTGCGCGTGGACATAGACGACTATGTCCTAGTCTACGCGTGCCTCTACAGGTCCCATAGTGGTAATGTAGAAACGGATCAACTCTTGGGCCATGTTCAGGCGAAGATTGACGATCTGCTTTCACAGACTCCCTCCGCTGAAGTCGTAGTCCTCGGGGACTTCAATGCGCACCATACCGATTGGTTAGGGTCACGTGCCACCGACTACGCGGGAAGATCTGTGTTTGACTTTGCTCTGGCAAATGGTCTGTCCTAGTTGGTAAAGACGCACACTCGTCTACCGGACGTGAACAGCCATATGCCCTTTTTGTTGGATCTTCTGCTGACTACACATCCCGGAAAGTACCAGGTCACTGTCGAGGCTCCGTTAGGGTCCTCTGATCATTGTCTGGTACGGAGTGTAGTGCCCATTCAACGTTCGGCTCGCACAACAACTGCGACTCGACGCGTTTGGCACTATAAGTCAGCGGATTGGGATGGAATGCGGTCCTTTTTTGCATCCTACCCATGGGAGCCGATTTGTTTCCCTTCCGATGATCCTAGTGGCTGCGCTGCGGCTGTAGCTGATGTGATACTACAGGGCATGGAACTATTTGTACCAAAGTCTGTGGTACCACTTGGTGGCAGATTGCGGCCTCGTTTTGATGCGTCTGTCAGGGCTGCAGCAGCTGGCAAACAGCAGGCTTATCAAGCTTGTGGCAATGCGTTAGTCACTAAGGATCCGAACTCTAGAGTTCTGAAGAGGAAATATAATCGTGCCTCCAGATTCTATAAACGGCAAATCGCTAGAACAAAGTTCAAGCATGTCGTCAAAATTGGGGATCAGCTGGCAAAGTACCCGCCTGGCACGCGCAAATTTTGGGCGCTTTCAAAGGCCACTCTGGGCAACTTTAGCCGGCCGTCCTTACCGCCGTTGCACATGGGGAATGACTCTCTGGCCCACATGGCAAAAGAGAAAGCCGATCTCTTGGGCACTCTTTTCGCCTCCAACTCGACTTTGGACGACCAGGGGAAGACACCGCCTATCATCCCGCGGTATCAGAGATCAATGCCGGAAATAGTTTTTCGGCAGAAAACTATTAGGCAGTCTCTATTTTCCTTGGACGTTCATAAGTCGAGTGGGCCGGATGGCATTTCTCCATTAGTGCCACGAACGTGTGCCCCTGAGTTGACTCCAGTGCTAACGCGTCTATTTCGGTACTCCTATCTTAAAGGCGTATTCCCGGTCTCATGGAAGTGTGCCCTTGTCCATCCGATCCCTAAATAATAAGGTGATAGCTCGGACCCAGCTAACTACAGACCTATCGTCATTACCTCTCTGCTCTCCAAAGTAATGGAGAGCATTATCAATAAACAGCTCCTGATCTACCTCGAGGATCACCAGTTGGTCAATGACCGGCAATATGGCTTTCGCCATGGTCGGCCGGCTGGTGATTTTCTATTATATCTTTTGCACCGTTGCGCAGCTGTTATTGAAAGCAAAGGAGAGGGTCTGGCAGTTAGTCTGGTTATGGCGAAAGCCTTCGATCGTGTATGGCACAAGGGGCTTCTTTCGAAGCTACCTTCCTATGGGCTTCCCGAGAGTTTATGCAAGTGGATCACCAGCTTCCTCACTGGGCGGAGCATACAGGTCGTTCCCGACGGTTTTTGCTCGGACCCCAAGCCCGTGAACGCTAGTGTACCCCAAGGCTGCATGCTATCCCCAACTCTATTCCTCCTGCACATCAACGATATCTCCAACATACATTGTTATGCGGATGACAGCACTGGGGATGCGGTATATTCCGGCCGTGCAGGTCTCTCTCGGGAAAACGTCGACGAATGCCGAAAGAAATTTGTGTTTTCTATAGAGACTTCCTTGGGGATGGTCTCTGAGTGGGGTGAACTGAACCACGTTCAGTTCAATCCCCTAAAGACACAAGTTTGCGCGTTTACCACTAAGAAAACCCCATTTGTCGTATCACCGCTCTTCGAGAGCACTCCTCTTAATGCCTTGCCAAGTATCAGAATACTGGGTCTCGAAATTTCGAGCGATTGTCAGTTTCGTGGTCATCTGGAGAGCAAGGCCAAGTTGGCCTCGAAGAAATTGGGAGTGATTAATAGAGCGAGGCAGTATTTCAAACCTGGCCAAAGACTTGCGCTCTATAAGGCGCAGGTCCGGCCACATGGAGTACTGTTCTCATCTCTGGTCCGGATCACCCCAATATCAGCTTCTACCATTTAACCGCGTACAGCGGAGAGCCGTTGGGATTGTCGAGGACCCGGTGCTCTGCGAACGGCTGGACTCATTGGCATTGCGTAGAGACGTGGCTTCTTTGTGCGTTTTCTACCGCATTTACAACGGGAAGTGTTCCGAAAAACTATTCGATCTGATGCCTGCCTCCGAATTTCATCACCGCACAGCGCGCCATCGACTTGTTTACCATTCCTACCACCTGGATGCGTGGCGATCCTCCACGGTTCTCAAGGACCTTTTTTCCACGTTCCACTCGCTTGTGGAACGAACTCCCTTCGGCGGTATTTCCAGATCGATACGACATGGGTACCTTCAAAAAAGGCATTTACTCCTACATACAAGGCCGGCAACACTCTTGTAAATCCTCGGATGTTGCAAGAGTTCATGGGCGGCGGTGATCACGTCCATCCGTGACCCGCCAGCTTTTTTGCCCTAATCTTAAACAAAAAAAAAAAAAAAAAAAATTTGATGCTATAAAATTTATAGATATCTTAAAACAAATAATATTTCCTAGTACTTGACTATATGACAGTAATATGTTGAACTGGACTGTCTGTCTGAATATGTTCAGTGTAACTGATTGGGTGACTTGTACTAGGTGATACTTGTAATTGTTCGGTTTAATAACAAAGGTTTAAGATCAACCTTTTACTGCAGTAGAATAAGGAAGGTCAAGTCCGCCATCTTCACCTCCCTTTTCTAGTCTCTTTCATCCTTCCTCATTATTGAATGATTAGGATATCTTTGAACTATGGTACTTAGGCAATGTGCTAATTTTCCAATGATCCCAACAAAGAAATTTATAAGAAAAGATGACCTGCAATAATTGTTCCAACTGCAAAACTACATTTCGTATGTTTGTTACCATATCCCTCAATTTTTTCTTAAGGATGGAGACGTCCTTATGTTGAAAGTGTTCGTTGTAGAACTTTTACCACTTATTATTAAGTCCTAGTTTTAAATATATATATTAAAAACATAATTGAAAAAATAAGTAAATGAAATTTTTTTGTATTCTGAGCGTTTTAAATTGAAGTGAAGTGAAGATCACTGAAGTGTTTGTTAGCAAATATAAAATTCTTTTTAACAAGACAATCTTACACTATCCTAAAATATAAATTTAAACTTAAAAATATTTCAGCAAATTAACGCGACATGGCTTCTGCAATATTTCAATTAACTGTTTTAATAATTTTAATAATGTTAAACGTCTAATGTTTATTATGAAAAATAAGTGAAAATATGGATTTATATAAAATATTTGTTATTTTATTTAAGTAGTGAAATTATATTCTATATTTGATTAAAAATTAAACATAATTAAAAAATAGTCTGTAATTATATGAAAAATCTATTAAAAAATGTTTATAATACATTAAAGTTTCTTTTTAATATTGCTGTAATTGTATTTAATATCACATATTTCGATAAAAGATGCTATTCGGTCGTACTGGAGCTACAAAATGTTTCTACAATATCTGAGTAGAAGCTTTAAAATCTTAATGGATTTCTATTTGAAACTACAGAAGCTAACATAATTGCTCTTTAACACCGTTCAGTATTTATATAAAGGCTGTAAATTCTGATAAAAACAAGTTTTTTCTACAAACCCAGGCATATAAAACGTATCTGGTGTCTTTTTTGTTAGGAAAATATCTTTTAATTTATTAGGTAAATCTAAAATTCTCAATACAACTTTTACTAAAGCCTTTATTTCTGTAATAGAATATGCGGTTCTTTCATTCTTAATTATATCCCATAAAAATTATCATTAATTCCGATGGGTGGTCACAAAGATGCTGTTTGTTTTTATTTGTTATTTTTCTTTGTTTTTATAGTCTAATATATATATATATATATAGTATAGTACTTCCTAGAAATAATATTTGAAATACGGATTTCGAGACTAAATATATTTACGTGATTTCCAGGTAATACAACCGTAAATCATAAAATGTGAGTTAATTATTATGAAGGTAAGCTCAACACGGCAAAGTTCGCAAACAAGAAACCTAACAAATAATCTATCAAAGCTTGATCCCAATATATTATACCTTTGACCTTGGAATATCTGTAGTCGCGGACACCCTACGATAAGTAGGTTTTGAGACAAGTTTTAGGGTGTTGAAATAAAGGTTTATACAAGTTTATAGCCGACTATCTCTCATTCCGAGGTGAAACCCCTAATATGCCTGGACTAATTATATAATGTCTTTAATAAAGATTAACTTGTTTTATTGAATAGCCAATAAATTCTTTAGAATATTTTTTTAGAAAATCATGTACTGAAAAAAAGTTATAAAAGGATTTTCTTTGTGAATTTTTACTTTTTTTAAATGATTTACTTATCTATTTTATAATCCAGATAATGACCTTGAAACAACTTTGAAGCGTTAAGTAGTAAGCTATTCATCTACTGGTCTACTGGTCTACTGGTTTACTGGTCTACTGTATATTGGTTTATTGCTTTGAACTTGTGCATGTATGTTTATGTCAGAATAATGTTCTTTAAAAGACATGTCCCAAAAGCCATTAAAGGTCTTGAGATAAAAGCTAAGACTTAAGTTGTTACATTTACTTAAAGTTGTGACATTTTTACTTAGACTTTAAAAATATTCTAGAGTAGAATACTATTATACATTATATACTTTCCTTAACATATTATTCATCATTCCCTGCAATGTTTATAATTATTATTAATATTTTAGTTTTGTTCAAAGAAAAAAAGGTTGTATCTGTTACATTAATAAGAGGGCGTCGAGTTGTTTACATTATTTTGTTATAACAGGCCCACTTTGTAACCTTTAAAACAAAAGCACTTACCAAAACTGATAATAAAAACATCGGTAAGGTAACAAGTATATATTTGTTATTCTTATTTAAATTATAATATATTAAATGATTTTATGATAAATATAATAGCTAAGTATATTACATAATATTTGTTTTAAAATATTTTAAAGAGAATTTTTTTTTCAATACTATTATTTTACTGAAACTACAATCAACATTCTCCTGTTATTTTTATAAACTTGTGTAGGCGCAAAATAATTGCGTCTACTTATATATTTATTTACATAAATATATATATTAGTTACAAATAAATATATACATATATAATGTTTAAAATTACTTGTTTATCTAAATACCGCAAACCTTTCATAAGTTCTTCGAAATTACAAAAAGACACTTAAATTTCACCGAAAATACACCTGACTTCATAATTTTGAAGTATTGGAATTTATAAAAATAATTTAAATAAAATATAAATTGATAGGTCTTACTCAATTTATTTTAGATTAACTCCTAAATTCCTAATAATTGAATATCTCAAGTTGAGATTAAAGTGGTTCCAATCTGGTTAGAATTGTCTTCAAACTTTTTCTGTATATATTATATTTAAGCTAAATAAACAATTATTACTGCAGAATAAAACTCACATTGATCATTCAAATACATACTATATATTAGTTACGAAGGACAAAATTATAAATCATATTAATACTGTTTTCCTAGTTTTACTAATAATGGAATATATCTCATCTCTATATATATTTTGGAATCTGTAATCTGAAAACGCCTCGTCATTCAAACGGGGTTCTGAATGTTTCAGTCAGTTTGAAGGTTGCGATGTAATTAATCTCTCAAATATTTCTCATGAGCCTGACGATACAATGACGGTTTAATTATTAAATTAGTTTTTTAAAGATTTTTTTAACTAAATTCTAAATATGAACTATTATTGGGT
This sequence comes from Melinaea menophilus ssp. n. AW-2005, assembly GCA_918358695.1. Taxonomy (NCBI): domain Eukaryota; kingdom Metazoa; phylum Arthropoda; class Insecta; order Lepidoptera; family Nymphalidae; genus Melinaea; species Melinaea menophilus. Next base: position 10,177,638 of record OU911040.1, on the reverse strand, counting down.
ATGGAATAAATTATTTTGTTTGGATTATTTGATTGATAGTAGATAATAATCATACCTTTATATATATATACATTTGTGAATGGGATGGTGTTTATTTAAAACGTTTAGTAAAAGCAAATGGTGTTCGTGTTTATAAAAATCTTTTACACAAAATATTGTTAGGAAGGAATTGGTACACTTTTTAACGTTTTGAAATTCTACTGAAAAAATTATAATAAGCAACATGATTAAAATTATATAATACTTCTTCCTAATAAAAGGAAATGGAAAGATTTTAATCCTTAAAACATTATTGTAATTTATAAAATACTTTCTCAAACTCACCTCAAACGGAATAACAATAAAAGTGACAATCATATCAGCGACAGCAAGGTGGGTCATTAATAAATTGACCCTAGATTTCCTCCTCCTGGACCTCACGAGGGACACAAATACACTAACATTACCAGCAGCCCCTATCACAAAAAGAGCGCTGTATATCCCAACAACAAATCCCTGGTCACTCTGCACAGTATCAGTTATATTCATTTTTTCATCATTAAAATACTCCCAAAGTTTTTTGTCCGTATCCGTTATATTTGATGTGTTATGCATCATTTTAATTAATTTATTAGTATAATAAGTTTCATAACCACTTTTTTTTTAATTTTGGTAATACTTGTATTTATCACATATTCATAAATTTATTTTCTAACTTTATCCAAATAAAAATTAATGTACACAATTTTTATTCGAGTTTCCCGTAGCACCCGCGTAGCAGCCTTCGTAACCTCTACGAGATACGAGCGCACGGCGTAGCAGCGGCTACGATAATGACGAACGACTCGTGCAGTTTGCTGTTACATGAAAATGATAATTGGTTTTAGGTGTTTTCTTTTTTGATTCTTATTTTTTATTTCTTATACAAATAAGTCTTGCCTTTTGTAATCGTTGAAATTATTTTAAGTTTATTTAAATTGTTTCATTATTGATTATTTGATTGTAAGGAAAAATATACAAAATATTATTTTTTTAGTAAATATTTAAAAATAAATCGTACATTTTATTGGCGGGGAAGCAATTTGATTCATAGAAATGTATGAACGAATCTTTAATATCATTTGGATTGAAACGCATATTATATACTAGCTTATTCCCTGCCGCTTCGCTGGGCACACTATTAATTTGGATGTGAACTTTGTTGTTGTCATATTATCCGTTGTTATCTCAAATGTTGCTATGGTAATCGTTGCTATAGTAACTCTTACCTCTACGTTAAGTGTATATCTCCTTCGGGTTTAAAACTTGTCAAAATGCAAAAAGTTGAAATCCATTGTGATAGGAATTGCATAACATCCGTTCTTAGTGAACGTCTACGTCATAAAAGAAGTAACTATGTAAAATATTAAGTTAATTGGACAGATAGTTTTAGAGATTTGGTGATTAGTCAGTGAGTAGTAAATCGCTTATATATATATAGATATATATAAATCTGATAAGAGTAAGAATTAAGGCACCTATCATTCTCATCACATGCATTAATATTGACATTAATCAACCCAAATTATATCAGAAGTAATAAGTAGTACCCTCTAGCTCAAATTATAACTTATCGAGCAACATATAGTAATTTACATACACTTCTAAGATAAAATCTCTCTAGAATACCTAAAATTTCATAATTTTGAAGTATTCATAGCAATTTGGTCTCTCCGATCAAACCGCTAATTATAATCAAAATAGAATTCAATATTGTATATTTAGTATTATCTAAATTATTATCTCTTATATGATATTATGTAGTAATTGCGTTTTGTTATGTCACCTTCATAGAAAGTCATTTGTAATCAATTTTCTAATATATAAAATAATTTACAATAGACTAAAAGAAATAGTTTTTGGGCTCTATATTTCGGGAGGCGTAATAAAAACTCTCTTTTTTATATAGATTGTTTGATTTTGGATTTTTGATTGCTTTTATTATATTCGGTTGTATATTTGTATGTTATGATAACTTTGAACACGATTTTGATGTACTTCAATATTAATTAGTTTTTTTATGACGATGACATGAAAGACAAAAAAATAGTTTAAAAAAACAAAATAGTTTGTCTATTTAGTTTTTTTAAGTGTTTTTTTTTTAAATCCAAACTAAAAAATAAAAAATAGGTGCTTGATGTCAATAGAGCACTTAAAAAGCACCCCCCATTTTTTGCATTGCAATACATTTTTTTCTAATTTACCCTATTCTTAGTTTTTATTTGGATTATTTGAAAATATTTTTTTTTTTTTTTTTTTCAATGATTTATTTTTATCCACTTTTTTATCAATATGAAGAGACATAAAACACACTCAGACTTAAAATAAAATCTGTGAATCATGTGACGAATTGTCCTTTTTGGGAATCGACTTGTCATCAATGCTTTTAACTTTCCACATCATTAGTATATATTTTACACTCAGACTAACACAACCTACCTTTTAGTTCTAAGTTTTTTTTAACATTTGTTTTATGTTTTCTGATATACGAGTGCTTAATACTCCTATAATTATATGAACCTACAGATGATATTAAAAAAAGTTACTTTAATTAATTTTGAATTAGAATTTGTGTCAATTTTTTGCAAGTGTTTGTATTTCAAATATGAAATGAAATAAAAAAAAAGATAACATTTTCAATACCAATGATTGCACTTATGAAACTTCAGATTTTAGATGTATAGTTGTAAGAAAATAAACATTCTCTGGAAAAAAACTTTTCTTTTAACTCATTATTCATTTATTAATTAGTAATTTATATGTGAGAACAAATTAAAATTCAATCAAGCATTAAAATAACTATTTTTAAGTTTTCACATCTACAGGGTATTAAATTAACCATCATACTCTCTTTATACTATCTCATATAAATATTTTTATTATGAGTTAATAAAGAAATCATCAATATATCCAATGTCGAATGCAAAAAGCTAAATGAGGGTAATCAAAGTGGAGCCGGACCACTAATTACTTTGACCCTTGGTGTAATTATAAAAAGGGACATTACAGCTGACATTTTTTTACTGAAAACAAAATGATTAACGTTTTATCCAAAGTCATTTAAATAAATTTGCAATGGATATTTCATATATATCATTAATAAATATTTGAATACTATTATTTTTAGATAAAAAAATATTATTTTGACCACGTATCATGTTATAATTGTTATGTTATTTATTTAAGATCGATTTTTGTATATTATAATTTTAATATTATATCAATTCTAGTGATTTTAGTAGTAGTGTTAGTAAAATCAAGTTAAGGCTCCAAGACAACGTTGAAAATAGTTTTTTTCATGATTTCTTCTCTTTTTGTGTTACATACTAAAATGTAATATCCTTGAAAATACCTTAGGATAATAAAGGACGAAGTTACGTAAATGCGAATATAAAATATAATTTTAAGCGGTTAAATCTTATCATATTAATAGATTAAAGCCTGTTAACTGTTATTTTTTGACCTCGAATAATGCCTCATATATTGTAATTTAAATCTTGTAAATAATTATTAAGAAAAAATAGAAAAGTAGCCAAATGAGGAGGGATGGATGGATGATCATCCATCCATCCCTCCTCAAAAAAGGTCAAAAATTTTCTCATATTACGAAACGTTAGGCTCTAATTTTACGGTCCTAAAGGTTATAAGCAAAAGAACTTGCAAAAAGCTCCATGTATGGGATGGCTTGGTACTCAGATATGTACTAAATTATGGTGGAATAATTTGTACACATATCCTCTTGAAACAATGTTTATCACGTGTTTGTATTTAACACTAATCCTACCAAGTACCGGTCAAATTGACCGTTCTTACACTTTTGTAAAACTTACACGTTTTTAAACGTTATAATGTAGTATCAAACTACATGACTTCTTAGAATATGCATATAATATTTTCTACACTCTTTACTTTTAGTTATTTCCATTATTAACTGCGTTATATAATAAAATAACTTTTAATTACCGGTCAATTTGACGGCGTGCGGTAGGAACAGGTATACAATAATTGTCGGTAGGTTTAGTATTAAATTCCATATCCATAATTATTATTATATATATTAAACTAGTTGTACTCACCTCATTTACTTACGTCATTCACACCCCGAATTCATGAATAACGTTCCTGAAGGGTTTCGGGTCAATTCGATAAATCAACGTGAGTACAAATACATATGTACATATATACATGTACATGGACATGCAACTATCCATCAATAAACAATTTAATTAATTTTTCCATTAAAGTTATATATTTCAAAGAAAACAGGATAATTTATTGTTAGATAAAATAAAAAACGACAGTTCTTTTTAAATTATTTTTAATTTTATTATCTTAAATATTATATACTTAAAACAAGACATAACATGAAAACGACACTGTTCTTCTGACTGACTTTTCGTTCATTGACTGACATAAGTAATTCAAGTAAAATATAAGTGTGTAAGACTACTTACATTTTACCTAGCAAGCCTAGTATTAGGCAAGTTAGAGCAAATATATTATATATCGTTTAATAAATATAAATGATTTTATTAAATGCTTATTCTTTGATCTTCTCCATATTAATTTGTAATATTTTATTTTTATAACATAATACATATAATGACATCCGTGTCAGCCTTCATTTTCTGTGCGTTTAACGTTTATGAATATGACTAGAATCGATATTAATAACAAACAAACACACAAAACATACAACTTATTTACATGTGTTATTTAAGAAACCTCTTGATAATAAATATAAAGAAATTTCTTTCACAACACTGGTTAATTTATAAAAACTAACTTTAAAGGTAGCGTCCAAATTAACAGCGTTACAGTTCCAGTATTTTCGTATTGTAATAAAAAAGCCCTAATATATAATTTCAAAATACACAACACTACGGTAGGTCCCTTCTTTACTTATCTACACATTAATTCTATTTTATAAATTAACTTGTAATATAAAAAAAATATTTTACATATTGATTTTTTAATTAATGATCTTTATATTAATCTCAATTTCCAGTCTCAGGCAACATGATATCTGAGTGTAATCTATCTATAGATAAAAATATCTAAATAAAACTTAGATAATATAACATTTTGATGGCAAATAATTCTTTGTTTCAACAAGTAACAATAAAGTACTATATTATATAGAAATATAATATGATAAATTTAATCAGTATTCCAATTAATTACTTAGTCTGGATATGGCGAAAGCTTTGATCGTGTATGGTACAAGGGGCTTTTTTCGAAACTAATTTCCTATGGGCTTCCCGAGAGTTTATGCAAGTGGATCACCAGCTTTGAAGCTTAGAAGGTAGTGATCGTCAAGAATGATCTGTACCATTCTTGACGATTTTTGCTCGGGTCCCAAGCTCGTGAATACTGGTGTATTCCAAGGCTGTGTGCTATCCCCAACTTTGTTTCTTCTGCACATCAATGAAATGTTGGATATTTCCAACATACATTGTTATCAGGATAGCACTGGGGATATTATGAGCGGTATATTCCGATCGTTCAGGGCTTTTTCGGAAAAACGTCAACGAGTACCGAATGAACCTTGTGTCTTCTGTAGAGATCTCCCTGGGGATGATCCAGAATGAGGTGTACCTCGTTTAGTTTAATCCCCAAAACACAAAAGTTTGAGCGTTTACCACAAAAAAAACCCATTTGCCGTATTACGGCTCTTCGAGAGTACTCCTCTCAATGCCTCGCCAAGTATCAAAATGGTGGGTCTCGACTTTCGAGCGACTGTCGGTTTCGATGGCATCTGGAGAGTAAGGCCAAATTGGCCTTAATGAGTTTCGGAGTGATTAATAGTGTGGCCTCTTTGTGCATCTTCTATTGCATTTACAAGGGGGAGTGTTCCGAAGAGCTATGTGTTCTGATATCTGCCGCCAATTTTATCATCGCGCAACACGTCATCGCCTGCAATTTCACCCGTACCACCTGGTTTCCTGGCGATTCTCTACTGTGAGGTTTTTATGGGGGCTTTCTTCCACATACTATTAAAATGTGGAACGAACTTCCTTCGGCGGTATTTTCGAATCGACATCCTCCTCCAAGAAAGGCACTTACTCTCACCTCCAAGGCTGGCAAGGCTCTTGCGATTCCCCAGATGTTGCAAGAGTTCGTGGGTGGCGATGAACATCTGTCATTGGGGACCCGCATATTCGTTTGCCCTCTTATCATATAAAATAATTTCAAGGCAATAACCTCTAATTAGATATAACATTTTAATCTCAAGACGTCTACTTGAGTAATGATTTTCAACTTCCAAATAAAACTATTAAATCTTATTATTTATCAGATCGTACTGGTAACAATATATAAAGTGGCTCTTCTAAATGTTCAATTATAAGACTAGAGCCCTTTTGTCTAAATAAGAAGTATTTACTATTATTAAAGGTATATTGTGTGCAATCCATAAAATATTATTCAACTTATTTGAAACAATATATCAAATGGCTTAAAACTAAAAATGTACAAATATTTAAAATTAGCTTCTGTACTATAAAATTCTTTGTCCCTTAATTAACCCATTCATGATTAAATAATTATGATTAATATATGATTACGATGTTAATTAGGCATGGGAGAAACAGATCGCCTTGCTTGCAGCGCCTTATTGTCGCAGTACGCTCGGATATCAGCAATGGGCTGCATTAAGAATACTGGAACATCGTCATCTCGTTTCTGTTAGGAAAAAAGAAAAGAATATTTTTTATTTAATTTTCGTTATATGGAAAACATTTACATACATTTGAAAGCATGCCATGGAATTTGTGTGTGTATGTCTGTGTGTGTGTATGTATGTATATATATGTTTTTTTGTTTTTAGTAATTTATTTGAAATTAGACAATGAAATCAATATAGTATTGTCTATTTGAGCTTAATATTTATTAATTACCTGGAATAGAACTTCTCCTTCGAAGTACGTTAATTGATATTTTCTCGTCCTTAACAAGATTCCAACGAGTTTATCAGAGATAACTGTGTATATCTGAAACAGAAAATTATTAATGAGATTGATGACTCTGTTTCAATTTAGTGAAATGGAACGCTGACTTTGCTCTCGTTTGAAACAACTCCCTCACTAAATTTATTTGTAAATGTAATTTCATTTAATCGCTTCCAGTGGATTTGTGACTGTTTGAAACCATGTTTACAAAACACTGCTTTATAAAAATAATACAACAGGAATTTAGGGAAAATATTTGGTACATACTTGATAAAATTTATAGTAAATTTAAATATCTATAATGATTTAGTAATTTATTTTAAATATAGTTTTATAAAGAAACAATAAAAGATTAAATCTTTTAATAGTTTTTTTTTTGTTTTAGTTGAGAGCAAACGAGCTTGCGGGTCACCGTCGATGTGTGATCACCGCCGCCCATGAACTCTTGCAACATCCGAGGATTCACAATAGCGTTGCCGGCCTTGGTAATAGGAATATATGCCTTTTTTGAAGGTACCCATGTCATATCGATCTGGAAATACGAAGGAAGTTCTTTCCACATTCGTTTGGTACGTGGCAAAAAAGTCCTTGAAAACCGGCATGTAAAATATTGCCACACATCCTGGTGGTATAAAAGAGGCATGGTTGTTGTTTTGTTTGAATTTATTATAAGTGTAAATAAATAATTGAAAAGAACACACTAAAGTATAAAGGCTTGTATATTCTAAATGTGGATTAACATATATTTAACTTTGGAACAAGTGAAAAAAATCGACTTTGAAGTCAAAGGAACGACTTCATAAATGTGTTTTGGAACAAAGGCATAAAATTTGTGTGTAAAAAAATACTCTTAAACCTAACTTTTAACTTATAAAGAATACAAAATAGGTTTTTGTATGTGCTTTTATTTTTAGAGTTAACTTTGTTGAATAATGAATGTATTATTTTTTCAGAAAATATTATTGATTTTTGGGATTCAAAATATTATTACTCATAATATTGAAATAATAATTTATTTCAATACCGATATAGAATGCTCAATATTTAATATTAGGTCGACCATAAAAATAACAATATTTACGCCAAGTCAAATCTATCGACTTTGAACGAACGCGAGCATATCCGGTAAATGTTCCAGATTTATTTTCGTTCAGAGCTCGCCATTCCATATTCGGAGTTCGGGATAATGTTTATGTGGCTAATTACGAGCGAACGGTCGGTCATTAGTACATGTTTGCCAAATTTAAATCTTGGCCGAGGCTGGCCAACGCTTGCCGACAGTCGGCCGTGACGGCGTCGGAATGTCAAATGACGTCATAATTTGGATCCATACATCTGTCTGGTATGAAGTACATCCGTTTGTAAATTATTTTATTCTGTAAACAAATTAAAATCTCCTATTTGTTTCATACAAATAATACTTTATTATTCTATTATTTTAGTGAAGGTGAAAACAATCTGTTACCAGATTAAGACGTATTAGATTATCCACGAATCGCTAATATACTGTAACCTAAATAAGAAAATATTAACATTTTCGTTTACAATTACAAAGAAGTATTGAAGATTGCTTTTATTGTCATTGAAACATACAGATTTAAATAGATGATGTTATGCAAAGCAAATATATTAGTTATTCTGAAATAAACACACATCTGCTATCACGTAACAGCGTGGTATTGACATAGACTATATATAACCAGACAATGGCTCTCACTGGCCGTCACAAAGTTCAAATATTTTCGACGTGTGTCATCACCGCCTTTGCCAAGATCATTATCCATTCGACAACATTAATTTTAGAATTATTACGAAGATAGGCAATGTACCTTGTTATTACAGCAAATAAATAATTTTAATAAAACTTGATTTTTTAAAAAATGTAGGGGTTTATTTAATTTTACGATCGCATGTCAAGATTGGGCCAATCCTGTCCAGCTATATGTAAAAAATTACTTTAAAACGGCTCTTCCAGCTTTGACATCCTAATTAGGTTTAAAAATATGAAAATAAATTTCATGTTAAAATTTGCTTTACATTTTATTTTAACATTTCTTAAAATGTACGAGTATATATTTTTCAATAATTTTTACGTAATGGAAACGTGATACATTTTCCGTCCAATAAAATATTTTAGATGTTATTCGGTATATACATATATTAATAAACATATCATAAATGGATTATTTTATTCTACCTTTCTGAATTCGAATCTGTTTTTTTTATTAAAGACGTATTACAATATATATGGCGGGGTTTTGTTTATATCTTGGTTTTTAACCATTATTAACGTAGTGGTACCAAAACTTGCGATTGTATTGAGGGGTTCTAAATTCGATCCCGGGATAAATAATTTAATTCTACGTTAACAGTGAAATAAGATCATTCATATAACCTGTCAAGTCCAGGGTTGTGGATAAGCTCCCTAAAAATCTCACATGAAAATAGAAGACCAGTAAAAAATGTGATCCTGTTACATAATAAGGATTTAAGAAATAATATTCAACGTCCAAAATTATATTCTAATATAAGTAGGTACGATTAATTTCTTTCTGAAAATAGGCTTACTCTTAGGAATGTAAATAATATCTTATAAGACTCTGACAATAATTTCATCAATCATATTGAGTTACGTAAAAGTTGCTATACCTTACTCACACATCTGCAGTATAACTATATAAAGAGTATTCTTAACATAGTATAGTAAATCCTGCATTTAGAAGAGGTATTTTTGGTATACCTATTACTACCTCTAGAGCTTTTGTTACTTTTAAATACTATTTATAAGTAAAAATAATGTTAAACTTACCGTAAAAAGTTCCCCAAATGATATGACTTTCGTGCAATCTTTTAGTTCTGGTGGTAACAGACTCTTGCAGGGACTCTTTCCATATTCATTTATTATTTCACACAGTTCTTTCATTTCAGTACAAACTCTAGCTTGAGCTTCAGCACCTCTGGATTCAGTTTTAGATCCCGGGATGGGTCTGAAATAAAATTAGTATTACTATATTATTAAGCTTATTTTCCAATATGCTGTTAATGGAAAATCGAGATAAGAATATAGTGGGTTATTTAGTATTCTACTCTGACACTTTCTCAGTTTTATGAGTGAGAATTTGTTATTCAAATCTGTCTATATCTTTTATCTTATCTTATCTTATTATAATGGTTTATTTATCCTTAACATTATAATTATCCTAAATATCTATCTTTTAGTATTATATTTATCGTATTACGATAACATTATCAAAATAACGAAAATTCAATGGTATTTGTAAAGAATTTAAACGTCAAAGAAAATAAACTCCTTATTAAGAGAGATTTCTAAAAACATTCCTTACGAATGATATCATCAGACCGATCTGGAATTGGGTCATGGCTAAAAGCATAAAGCATAAAACGTGTTTAACATTTTGTTAGTAAACAAATTTGCTTCTTAATATAATTTACATATATCAAATGCAGTTTTGTAAATGTAGTTTATTTCATAGACTTTAAATAAATTATATAACTTATTATTAAATGTTGACGATTTGTAATTATTTTATAGACTAGTTACGAACGCGACTTTGTTCGTGTGAAATAAGTTTTAAAATAAAGCCTAAGTTACTCCTTATAACATGAGCTATCCGTCAGTGAAAGTCCTGTTAAAATCGGTCCAGCCGTTTCAGAGATTAGCCGGACCAAACAGACAGACAGACAGATAACTAATTAAAAAATGTTTATTCTATGTAAATACTTTCAAATACATTTAGTCAAAAGCTATTAATTTGGAATTACAGACAGACACTTCAATTTTATGTTTATGTATAGATTAGTGCTTCTTCTCAACTTCAAAGAAATGTCTGTATTAAATCAAAACTTTTAGTTGTTTATTACTAAATATTAGAAATATTAAAAATAAAAGATTTGTTTTTATAATATTAGTAGAACGTGAGGCATAGTGGTTACAGAAATATAATAAAAATTAATGCTTTCTATTTCATTACAATATCTTTTAAAGGTAATCTCTGGTAATCTGGTAATCTCTGGTGAGTTTCCGAACTAAACTTCCGTTAGATTTAAAGAAAGAAAGAAAATCTACAATAAAGATATAGTTTATACAATATACAGATATTAAGTCTACTATTAATATTTTATAATTATACAATTATTACATCTAACGAAATAGATATTAACAAATAATTAATCATAATATTTTGTTATCTGTTAGTAAAAGAAACAGATGAAGGTCGATATAAGAAAAACAATACTATGATTCTGATAAATATTTTATACGGATTTTAAAAACAAAACAACAGCTGTTACAACGTTACTAAGTGTTGTGGAAACTCTTTGAAGATTTTAAAGATGTTTACAAACGCAATAACTCTAGCTCAAAGTAATATAAATGTTTAAAAGTTGGTAAATATAAAGTTTTATGAATGAACTGTTATGATTAAAAGTTTCCACTTTTAATAATATAATTAAGTAATAATTAAAGTATAGGAAATGTCTTTGAAAGATATGCAACAAGTGTAAAACCGATCTGTGAATACAAATACCAGGGGCGCCAACAGACTATAAATTTCGACTCGCTGCGCTCGCGAAATCTCGGGTGGCGTTTGTATATTGAGCGAAGCGAGTCCAGTGTAATGACTCATCGTTTCCTTTGACTTCAATGGGATATAATTTTTTTGACGATTATTCCTCAACGACATGACAAATTACATTGACATTTTTTTGATTGCAAAATTTAATGATTTTCTGTCAAGTAGTTTTCGAGCCTATTCGTGACAAAAAATGTGAAACAGTCTCCAGTAGAGCGCTCCGCTCGCTTCGCTCGATAAATCATCAGAAGAGGTATTCGCAGCGGGTGATATAATAATATTAAAATTACAAAGCTGATTGTTGATTAAGAGTTCATATCAGACACTGATGACAGATAAAGAAATTTTGGCAGAAAACGGTAATGAAAGTCAAGGGCAAAATATCAAATCATAATAATATATTGCAGCACAAAATATATTGAATAGATGAATTAAATAATGCTATACATAAAGTTACATTTAACGATGATGGCAATACTTCAAATGGATCAAAATTTTATGTTGTATTATGTTGTATGAGGCTTAATTTGATTGGATAAACTAAGTTATTTTGTATATTACTTCTTGAGTGGGGTTTAAAATTAGTTTTTAAGGATTAAAATTCAATTCAAATTTTTTAGCTTCATTGTGAAAGGGGGACCAAAATTAGAAAGAATTATTATACTTATTAGTATAATATGACTTACTTTCCATATTCATCCTTGGAGAAGGTGGGTTTGACATTTTTGTCGAAGCTGCCACTAAAGGCCGTTATTTTTTGAAGATCACTGTGCGCTTGGGCCTTGTTGTCGAATGCTGATATTAAGTCAGTAAGTGAAGAACTCTGTTGAACAAATCAATTTATTAACAGTTATATATATAAGAAAAAATAGTAACGGGACCGTCGGTATGTCAATGTTTTTTGAGAATATTAGTAGTTACGTGTTCAGGACATGAAAAATTAATAATTCTAATCTAATGTATTTGTCTGTCAATATGTTGAAAAACCTAGTCGATGGATTTTAATGATTTTTTTTATGGTTAGGTCTTTCTTTCTCCGTGATTTTTTTTCATTTTCAACTATGCATTGATTTATTTTCAAATTTTAATGAATAATATATTAGGGTGTGAGGGAAGGAGAACAGACGAACTCATTTGCAACAGGTAGTATTTTTAATATCTTGAAGAAATACCGTTATAATAAATACAATTATTAATGCAAACTTAACAAAGAAAAAACTCATTGAGATCAAAATCTGTATTAGATCTTTCAAAATTATTCTATGAACATTATACGGTGTTTTAAAATAATAGAAATAAATTTAACACGCCTAAATAGATTGGCAAGTCGGTGTGAAAACATTTGTCTCAAGGTTGACTCGTTAGAAAAAAACTAATTACTATAATGTCTGAGAAAACAAAACTTTTGGCTAATGCCACTGATATTGTAAGATATTTTATCCATTGTTTTAAAATATAGAATATTATGTAATGATAAGTAAATATAAATAAAAGACCTAATCTATTGAAGCGTTTATATTATATGTAAACAAATGAAAAATTTTAATAAATCTGTTATTTATATTAAATCTAAATTGTTTGGTAAGGGTCTTTAAAAACATTATGATATTAAAAATGTAGTTACAATATAACATGAAATTTTAAATTATATTTATAGTGTTTGTATTAAGTTTCTGAATGATTAGAAAATATAAGAAGAAATAAAATTCTATTATTTATACTTTGTCTTTTGACATGTATTATAATTACATATTATATATATATTGACATTGTTTCTTTATATAAAGATGTATCCTGTAAGTAATTGTTTCTGCCTGCCTTCAAAGCAAACCCTCTGAAATATTTTATATATGAAACTTTAAATATTTGTTTCTTTGATATTAAATTAAAATTGACCGTTGTAAGATATTGAAGTTCTAGAGCTTCCATATTAATTGCTATCCCCAAGTGTGTAAATTAATGTGCATTATATAAGAAACAGTTCTAATATAACGAATTTGTTAGCTGAATTAGCTGAATTAGCTGAGTGTACGCGAATCTCTTAACCGTTTGGGAGACCCTTTTTGTGTTTAGTTATCTCCAGAATGCGACGAGATAATTAGCTAAAAATTTTGTCATGTATGTTTGAGCCAAACGCGGATATTATAGCGAAAACAGATTGAAAAAATGTTTAGTCATTTAAAAGTTATCAAGAAAAAAAGAAAGGAGAGAGGCTCAGCTCAACACCCGCCGCGCACGGTTAGCGGATCCTAGTATAAAATTGAATTGTGTTACGATTACTTAACTATTAACGGAACTGCTATAATAAATTCTTAGTATAGTTTCAATAGTTTTAGTAACTAACTTCAGTAAAAGCTTTGTACCACAAGTCAAACTTACTTACATGGACTCAAAACTCATCCTCTCAAACTATCAAAGCAATTATGCCCCATTATTGTTGAAACATATTTAATATTATCGAACTGTTTAAAAAACTCTTTACTCTTTTTACGAGTATTAATAGTTTGAGTTAATATAAATAAAATAAACTTATATAAATAAATACATTGAAATAAATGTATATTAAAATAATAAATTTATATAATGTGAAGATTAATATGAATTTTCTCTGGATTAATTTGTTGTTAATATTTTCTATCAAATAAGTGTAGGGTAACGTATAAATAAAACAAAAATTGGCAATTTGAGATTCGACTTATTTTAGCTATTTTTTATATATTATATAATATTATATTGAAGTCATTGCACGAGTTTTAATTTTTAAAGAGTTTTGACGCATGTTTTTTTCTTTACCAATATAAATAAGAGGTTTTATGGGTTAAAATGTGTCTGTCCATATTCTAATTCTCATACGGATGAACTGATTTTGATTAAGTTATGTTTAAAAGATGACATTTTTAACTTATAATAAAATTCTCGTTTTTAAGTCTCATTTTTACCTTATTATATATTTATAAATGTATACTGTTAAATATAATTCCCGTCATCTCATATATAGATCATAAATCAATGCAGTTGGTTTGTCAAAATTATGTTAGTTAAGATTTATAGGTGACAGGTTGCCAACACCTGCCATTATCCGGAATAGATACTCATACTTGGTCATCTCAATATATTATATTTAGTATTGCAATATTGCAAATTACTTTACTCTGAGATATGATAAAATTGTGTATGAAATGATCTTGAGAAAATAACAATAAAACCAGTACTTATTATTATATTAGTATGAAATGTCTCTGAAATAGTTTCTTATGGATTTTATAGCGAATTATTTTTTTGATGAAAAAGTAAACCAAAAGTTGGGAGTACAGTTTTAACCTCTTTTAGGTTTTTTAATATGTTTTTTTTTAATTAATATAATAATATTTTAAGACCATTTACAGTAATGTTGTCTTTTTGTGCACCACTCCCAAAACAGGTTTATTGGATATGGTATTAATATTTTGTGGAAACGATACCAAAATACCATAATCGACTTACGACTTTGGGTATAAGTAATAATAATAATAATCTTCTTATAAATCTAAATCCAATTTAAGAACACGGGAACATGTGTATCTAAATCTGTTATGAATAACAAAATATATATATAAATAAAATAAATTGAATTAATAATTCATTGGAATAACCAATTAAAATTGAATAACTGTCCAGTTATTATACAATTAATGTGACACCTTGGTGTGACCTTGTCCAGTTCCTCTTAAACACTCGGGATGATTCAAACTTCCGGCTCGCAAGCAATATTTCTGGGGATATGTTTTGCAATAATTAATTTGGTAACAGTTACTTACTCGTATATTTATTTCTTTATAGTTATTATATTTTGTATCCAATTTTATCATTTAATTTAATAACTAGGGGCGCCAACAAACCCTCAATTTCGACTCGCTGCGCTCGCAAAATTTCGGGTGCCGTTTGCACACGTGTATTGAGCGAAGCGAGCCTAATGTGTGTCTTTTTGTTTGCAAAGTTTCATAATTTTCCGTCAAGTAATTTTTGAGCCAATTCGTGACAAAGAATGCAAAAAGTCTCCAGTAAAACGCTCCGCTCATTTCGTTTCGCTCAATAAATTAAGTTTTTATCTTTTTTTATTGATTTATTCCACTTTGAATCAATACAAGCGATCACTGGAGTATCAAATGGGAGTGTCAGGATACCATTATTATCAAAATAAGCCCTTCTGTAAATACTCCAACTTAAAATTAAGGCTACGAAGGTCTGAACCTACTTTAGAAAAATGCTACTAGAAATTGTCATTTTACAAGTTCAATATATTATTAATGGAAATAAAAAACTTTGACTTTGAATTTTAAGCTTATCATTATCTATATGTATAAATACAATGTGTGTGTTGTGTATGTGTTTGTAATTACAAATAAACATCTCTTCAATATATATATATATATATATTGAAACGACTGGACCGATCTTAACATCACTTTCACTATCGGATAGCCGATATTACAAGGAGTAAAATAAGCTACTTTTATTAAAAAAAAAATTAACGCGAACAAAGTCCTGGGCAGATCTAGTCTAATTTATAAAATATTCAAGAAAAATGTATATACTATATCATTGCAAGAGTTGTTATAAAACCTTACCGTTTACAGTCGCTGATGTAAAATTTAGGTCAGTTTCAGGGTTAACATCTTGTTTGAATATATTTTTCTTAGATTTAATAGTGACAATCAAACGATTCTGTTATATGTTGGCTGTGTTCCATGGATACGGCGTACAAATATTTCTCATCCCAACTATGTACCATTGTCCGATATATAGTGGATTATGAAAAGATTAACGACTGTATTAAAATATATTTGGGGTCACGCATAGCAATTAATTCTGTCACAGAAAATAGTTTATAATTTTAGTAGACATCTTATAATATGTATAAGAAATTGTGTCTTCTAATAATTTTAATACAATATAGTATTAAATTATTTAAATATTAATGTCAAATTATAAATATTGTAGAGATGAATGCTAAATAAAATTATTTATTTCTCAATTATATTTACAACTCTGTCCATGAATTCGTTAAATGTTTTTTTGTTAAATAAAAGTGTCCAAGTCACCCTTTATAACACCATCTATCCGTAAGTGAAAGTCCTGTTAAAGCCGGCCCAGCCGTTTCAGAGATTTGAACAAACAGAGAGAAAGACAGAGAAACATAAAAAAATATATATGTAAGTGCTGTATGTACTTTCAATTGCATTTAATAAAATGTTGTTTGGAATTACAGACACTTCAATTTTATTTATATGTATATATTTAGTCAATTAATACGCGTGTTATTCAAAAATTTCTTCATTACTTTTTAATGAAATATTTAATAAAAATAAATTTAGTTATAAAATAGCGGTATTAAGAATATCGACTGATATTAATGAGAAGAAGCATTTAGAAACTTTATCCTGGATTAACCTACATCCTTTAATCGGCTTTACCTAAATAAATATTCTTATAAGGGATTAAGGGAAAACATTTCTTTAAATTCTGTATAGCTTAAACTAAATGGTAAGAATACTTATCTGAAATTGTTTTTTTTTTTAAGTCTAAAAGATCGCCAAAATTTGGGTATATGAATTTGTATTCTTATTTAAAAATATATAAGTCGTAATATTGTTCAAATGTTTTATAAGTTTAACATTTATTATAAATTTGTCGATTTGTGTGTGGCATAACTCATAATGTATGAACCGATTTGAGTGTGGTTTGTTTAAAACGTATTTATTAATTTTAAATTTCTAAAAATGTAACTATGGACTTATAGTTGCAATATTGTTGACTTAAATTTTGTTATACATTAATATTTAATAATAATTAATTTAGTAGTTATCTTGCAAAATACTTTTAAATAAGACTCGTTATAACAACGACGAAATATATGTATATATAGTATATATACTATATATACATATATTTATATGTATATACTATATATATATATATATATATATATATATATATATATATATATATATATATATATATATATATATATATATATATATAATTATCTATGTCACGCAAGATTAATTGGATTATTACTTATAAACTGTGGCTGAAGTAATGCTATCACATTATTTAATGATATTATGATATATATTTCAATTGCATTAATTACTTTAAGTATATATTATATGGTTAATTGATACATGAACATTTAAATATAATCAAAACATCCAATTGTTATTATTGGTTTCAGGGATATTCAGGGATATTCAGGGAGATAATTATCAAATTTTGATTGATTCTAATATATTAAATTATCGAGATTTTTTTAAAATTCATTTAAATATTTGAAGTCTTTACAAACATCAGTCATTACCGAAATATTATATATATATTTTATCTTAGAATATCTTTTAAATGGAATGATTTTACTGTTACTATGGCAATGAAAAATAAATTTCCTCTATTTAATCTTAGTGTAAACATTTTTGTATTCTTGATTTCATTTTTATATACTTTTGTTTTGAGCTTATTTGAATTAAGTTATTAAGTCTTACGTCTTTAAGTCGTTCACGTCTTTAAGTCCAACGCACTTCAAGTGTTGTTGTTCTAATGGTATTAGTGCCAGAATATGGATGTGAATTTATAGGCATGTTTTACTATGTAACAATATATTTATATATATATATTTATTTTTCATTAAAATTAGAAAAAAATATATATATCATCAAAATATTTTCTGGATGAGCGAACAGACAAACCTACAAATATATATTTTTATATATTATTATTGGCTAAAACGCACTTATATCAGTTTTTTTATATATAAGTAATGTTAAATGTATAATAAAAAAATAAAAAGGTGAAAATTAACAGTTATTACCTAACTGGTATAAAGCTGTCATCGGATAACAAGTTTATGAGGGCAGTCGAAAAAATATTTCACAGTATTCGTTTGCCAAATATTCGAAAAAAATTCTATACTAGCTAGCTTTTGCCACTAATTGTACAACATTTACCAATATAATATATAAAGAATCTATTATTCTATCACATATTCCTACTATATTTTCATCAATATCGATCAAGCCATTTCTGGGTCATAGAAGAATTAGGAACGGCTAATAAAAGTTAAAAAAACATTTTCATTTTATGACTTACTGACCCAGTAAATACGAAAATGTATTACAAAATTGTATAAACCGTAAGACAGAATCTACCATTTATATGTATACATTTATATATAGATAGCGTATAAAAAAGATATAGAAAAACAGTTAGTAGCATTGTTGTCTATCTGTTTCATGCTTCATGTCACTTAAAATACATTTAAATAATATATAAATAAAAATTCAATATACAAAATGTATTAGATAAAATTGTCAACAAAATTATAAATTTCAGTGACATTTCTGTAAACGTTTATGTTTCTAGTTTATCAAAGAGAAAGTAATTATAAAATTTCAAAC
The DNA here is from genome assembly GCA_918358695.1 of Melinaea menophilus ssp. n. AW-2005. NCBI lineage: Eukaryota > Metazoa > Arthropoda > Insecta > Lepidoptera > Nymphalidae > Melinaea > Melinaea menophilus. Next base: position 10,158,648 of record OU911040.1, on the reverse strand, counting down.
CTTTAAATATTGAATAAAATATTTAACGAACAATTTAAATTCCTTTTTTAGTTAATTTAATGTATTTTTTAATGATAATGGCTATCACGTTAATAAACAACTATATTATATATAAGTATAATGTATACTTAAAAGTATTTCTATCAGTTTGTTATTTGGTACAAAAAGCATAAATAATAACAAGAAGAAACGCATTCAATGTTTCATATCATTCTTTTTGCTAGTAATTATATTTTTCTGCTTATAAAGATTTTTTTTTTGGTGTTCCATTATCGCTATTCCTTACCATTCGATTTAAATTATTTTTCTACATACCCACTATGATTTACACTAAAAATAATAACTTATCACACAAACAAACTTTACCACCAATGCAAATGATTATCAGATTTACGTTATATAAATACAATAAAAATGAAGCCTTACCCGTGACCTTCGCTGTATGGAATCGTCTCCGGGTATAGTTAGGAAGTTTCCGCTCATTTCGCACACTAACAGTATTAGCTAACAAGAGGAATATAAATAGCGAAAGCCGTGCGTATCGCGAGAGAGCAACTCTTGCAATGTGTTCTCAGTTTATGAATGGGTGACGTTTTTAAATAGCCTGCCGTTGTGACGTCACGCGTAGGAGTGTCTACGTAGTGTGGTTTTGGGTAAGGTGATTCAGTTCGATGAAATGTATTGAATAGGTATTTTTAATAATCTTATGTATTCAGTTGAGGTAGGATTTCACTATTTTAGAGTATGAGGAGCTGAGGAAAAGGAAAGCCGTCAATTGGGTTGATCACAGTTCTCGTGGCCCCTCTTTCAGTGGAGTACTTGGAACCGTCTCGTATAATGGGTAACCTTAAAAATTGCATCATCCTCTACGCTGCCTGGAGTCCCACATAACCGTCCCCTCTTTTCTCGGAAAGGGCGCAGAGGTGCGTAAATCTGACGTTAAAAAAGGATCTCCACGGTAATGGAGGCGCACCAAGTAACTCTGGTTTATTATGGTGTAAACTTCCGTATCCATCCATCACTTTCTTTTGTCGAGTGTGACAATATAACCTTTTAAGTAGTAAGTCTACTTCGCAGTCAATAAATTGTATTGTAAATGTTAAATCCATAAAATAACAAGTAAACAAATCTGAACCATAGCCACAATCGACATTTAACTTCATAACCATAACTCCATATTATAAGCGCGATAAAACCGGGATACATAAAAAAAATAAAACAAAAAAATATATATTTGAAATACGGATATTTATTTACTTTTTTTTTTCATAAAAATTCTAAATTCAATAATGTGTTTAAACATGTAACATATACATATATGCATTTACAAAGATATATGCAATGTTAGTGATTTTAATACTATAATTGGAGCGTAACGGGTACGAGTGAACATCACATTTTACTTACGATTACATTTACCAAGTATTGTCGTGGTAAATAAGTAATGGATGGTATATAATAAAATATTAATGAAATTTTTATGAATGCTGTGCGCTTTTCATTAATACTAGCTCATACCGGAATGTTACTTCATACTTCTGTCAACGTGATTTATATTAATGGCATGTGATAATTGAAAACGATGGTTCTTTAAAAATCTATTAAATAATATTTAATTAAAGTGAACGTTAAGTTTGTATTGTCACAATGAAATGTATTCTATATTAAGCACTTTAATTAAATATTATTATTATTATAATAAATACTGGATAAGAGAGGATACATTATATCTGACATCAAATCTAACCGATCGTAGGTACATTTCACTAAAACAATTCATCTAATCACTAATACAGCACACGATTCATAAAATAAACTATATAAATATATCTGTGTGCTTAAAGAAATGATACTATAAACAGATTTAATGGATTCAAAATCACATAAATCATTCAATTAATTAATTAATTAATTAATTAATGTATTTAGTTTAAAGATTTAATATATTTTTAATATATCATTGTGATTTGGACTATACAAACCACAATCTATCTACAGATATGTTATCCATGATAAATACTAATATATTGAAAATCTAATGTCAGTGTTTTATTTGTATTTTCGTTTATATATTTAATGCAAATTTGATTCTATTTGAATAAAACGATAGAAGTATTAAAATAATAATTAAATTCTTATTCTTATTTTCAACTTCATTTATGCAAGTTTTTCTGGAAAATATTAAATTATTATCAATTTATTTTCAGGGATGCATTAAAAATATAAACGTTTCAAAATATTATCCGATGTTATCAAACACATGTATCTTTCTAACCATTATTTTGGATAGGATATAGTTTAATATACAATTTATTTTGTAATAGCAAACAATGTTTACAAACACGATACTAATAATTATAATAAAACAAAAAATATTTGAGCACTGAATATCTAACATTAGGTTTATTTAAAAAGGATTTTACAATCATTATAATATAGAGAATGAAACATACCAACACCACCTTAAACACCAACCCAGATAAAAGCGATTAACAAACACACCGTTAAAAGTCCATATATATATATAACCATATGATGTATGTATGTACTTTATAACAATATCACAATTTTCAATAATATACAAAAAGACAGGATTAAGATAACATTTTAAATATTTCAAGCTTTAAAATTAAGATCGAATTTGATATATTATTTACGAGTATATACAATTGTTAACAGATTAATCATTTAAAACGGAATAAAGGACATATAAATCATACTACTTATATTAAGAAGAACACTCACATCCCTAAACGTGCACATCGAGCATAACTACCACTCAGTAACCTTCAAATCCCACCTCATGCGGTAAAGTTACTTAAACATGTTCCTCAGAAGCATATGTACCAACAAACGAGGAAAATAATTTACATAAGGCCATATATTATTTACTGTACACGTATAACGATAAGATGATAGAGTAGATAAATAATGTCGATTTAATATTAGGGGTTAAGGAATAGGTAATGTGTCTGTATTTACGACAGTTTGGTCCATATAAGTAGAATTATACATAAGTCGTGTGTTACGATATATCCACACATAACATTAGGTATCCAGCAAAATGACAAGACACCCACCATGAAACACCGAGACTTACACAATGTTTTGACACAATCTCTCAAAATACATACAAGAATCATAACCGTCTTCGTATATAGATTTTGTGCTATTGTAGTTTCATGGAGGTATAAATATATCGTTTCAATGTAACGTTTTAACAAATTATTTTGCTGAATTCCTAAACATCGGCGGTAACAGCGCCCGGCCGCCTACGGTCAGTCTTTTTGGCTAATGAATTCGAATTTGTGCAAAATATTCTACTATCCGCGTAACTTAACAGGGTAAAATTTATTTACAAAACGATCTCTCATCAAGAATATAAACGAAACTAACGAGCACTGACCGGTAACCGCCGGAGCGCCGAGGTCTCTTCATCTATTTATTTCGTCTTAAGACAATGGAGTGGCTTTGAAATCTTCCGTATTTCAGTGTACCAATACTGGACAGAATATGGTCGCTCCGTTAGTACAACGTTTAACATATCACAACCGGTTTGCTCCAGTCGTAATTCTAGATTTGGAAGATCCTAACGGATTGGCTTGTTGTAACTGTATCACGCGGCAGTTTTCTTACGATTCTCACGACGGTCCCTGGCTACCGGCGGGTGCTTCCGCTCTCATTTCTGACTTGAGCTTAACAAACTCTCTAGCAACCTCATCACTATGTCTCTGTGAGAGGATCCTTAGTATCGTCCATCCGGTTTCGTCCATCTTGACGCGAGTGCCAAGAGGCAGCCAGCATGCGCACGAACCCTGGAATATACATCGCAATCGAATTAATATAAACACCAGAATTGTTTTATTTCACCTATGAGACAACCACTAATGAATAATCAAAAAAAATCATTCAATTTGGTAATGACTTATTTTGAAAAATTTATAAACTCTAGCGAGGCTCAAACCTGCGACCACTGGACGTCGTTCTTCGCTCTGTCATCTGAGCTATCGTGTCCGCATTCTATGGCTAATTATGTTTATAGATAATTGAATCTCTACCTGTTCTGCGATATCAGCGAGGCGCATGACCGCGACGCCCACAAGGCGGTCCTCCCGGGCGAAGCAGTAGTCACGCACACACACGTGCAGCTCGAACAGCTCCAGCTGCTCCGTCGCGCTCACCATGCTGCAGGGACATAAACATCTTTACTCTTTGTTAATGGTGAGTAGATAAAATATATAATGCATTTTTTTATTCTTCGATGGTGGTGATTTTCAAAAAATAGAATGTAAATATGTTTGCGATAACTTACAAGTGGAACGTCTCATTGAACTTGGGACTCCAGTTGTTGCTCTTCGATTTTGTGGCGAATTTCCTCTTCTTGTCGGCCAAGTGCGGCCCGATTAGATTCACCTCGATGAACGGACGGAACATACCGCTGGCGATCACCCACTTCAGATCATTTGCAGCCACCACTGAAATCATTTCATATTTTTAAATTTAACTTGTTCATGATATATAACAAAATACCTTGTACAAAGAACATATCAATTTATTATTTAAATACTGAAATTACCTTTAACAGTGATTTTGTGTTCACCCGTACCAGGATGTGTGAACAGATCTACTTGGAGCGACACTTCTCCTACGCTACCTTCTTCTGCTACCGCTGCATCTACAATTTTGATAGGACAATCATTTTTTATTCTAAAAATTAAAGTTGTTATTGAATAATAAACCTTTTATCATTTTAATTTTTCTTACCTTGATTCTGCTGACTGGTAACAAAAGTTCTAATTAGCGTATCAGTCGTTTGTGTGTACAGACTCAATGCGTATCTCAGAGATTGTAACTCTGGACTCTTCTCCAAGAATGTTTTCTTCAGACCGTTACCACCGGCGTGGAAGTATAGTTTGATTGTATCAAGAGCTGCGTCCAATACAGCGCATTGTTTTGGTGTGAGACTCTTTTCTGCAGATAGATGCTGTGGAGGATTTAACATTTGAGTATTGTCAAATGAATACATTTTTTCATGTAAGTATATTATTAACATTTTAATAAATAATGCTAAAAATGATGCTTGTAAACAGACATTTATTTTTTTAAATTTTAATCACGGTTATATTTATCACAAAGAAAATCATTCCAAATGACAGGATACATTAATATTAACGTATTTATATTGATCAGTTAAAATTAGCTTTAAATCCAAACATTCCAAATATAATGGACAGTAAAGTTTATTTTAAATACCAAGAGCTTTCGGGATGTGGTTATTATTAATTTCTGTTCAAAATATGTGATTTTAAACTGGAATGATTAAACGGAATTTTGCGTAATGACTCACCTCTTTAGAAATATCCATAACGCCGGAAAGTGCATGTTTGACGTCCTGTTTACCGACTGTGCTCTTGAAAAGTTGGGTCATGTCTTCGATCTTTGCATTCGCCGCTAAATTCTTAGCATTATTTGTAAGATTTTTCAACATCATCTGTAAATAATTAGTTTGTTTAATTAAAAACATCAAGCTTTGTTATAAGATGTATATGGGTCATATATTAAAATGATTCGGCATATTAGAATGAAGCCGATTTGAAGTATTTTTCCTTTATTATAATAAGTATTAAAGAATGGGGTGGTATTAAGAGTCAAAACATAATACACAGATAATAGATAAGGAAATATAAAAGCCTTGAAATTACCGTCTTATCCGTCATCGGAGGAAGTACCACAGTCTTTTCGAGTATCTTCATCACTATCTTCCATAACTCTTTTAGAAGCCTCTTGAGCACTGTCTTCTCACAGGATTCCGCGTACATCGTTAGCGAGCCATCCTATTAAAATAATGATTTATAGCGAAAATTTCAAAATAACTCATTGGTTTTATAACAAGCTATCGTTTAATTGTACAATGAAATCTGAATAAATAATTGGGTTTTAACTGTGAAAATTTGTAAAGAGTAAAGAACTGAATCTATAATCTAATTAATCTAATTTGGACTTAGTAAACTGTTAAATGTCGTTGTATCTTACCAGTATGTCCATGAGCGGTCGCAGCACCTCATCGGCCTCATGGTGCGCGGGAGGCGCGGGCGCACCCGGCACCGCCGCTCCTCCGCCCACCTTCTGTAGCAGGTCACCCAGTTCCTTCACGCTGGCAGTGATGCGGTTCTCCAGGCTGGTATGGTACATTTATGATTTAGTTATATAGTAATTTGTACGTTTTATTTTTTTGTTTGAAAGTTTATGTGATATTTTTTGTAGGTATCGGTTTCTACTTTGTCGAAAGCTTACCTGATAGCGAACATCGAAGCGAGCTCATCCAATGTACTATTGAGACTCGCTTGTAAATCGTTAAGGATGTCGGCCGCGTCACGCTCGAGCTTAGTTCCCCCCATCGCTTCAAACATCTTCTCCAATTGAACCCTCAGTTGTTGGATATTGTTCATCAGAATGCAAGCCTATACCGATAAAAATATATGTATTTCAATATGTTTGAGAAGAAAACGAAATATTCCTTTACAATAATACATACCACGCGCTCTTCCTTTAGATGCTCAGGAAACTCCTTTTTTACGATGTCAGCATACGCCACCAGAACCTTGACGATGGTCTTAGCGAATCTTTTCATATAACGCTTCCAGATCTCAGGGTCGGGGCACTCCAGTTTAGATACCACGTCGAAGCATTGAGTTAGTTGTGTGAACACGTCGACCACTGAGTTACTGAACAATGCGTGTTCACTTGATTTTTGGAACTGTAAATAAAAAAAAATTGCATGTTATATTTTTTGAAGTTGTTTTAATTATTATAACGTTCCGAAAGAATAATAAAGTATAAAATACGCAGAGAATCACTGTTCAAGAAACTGAGTGTTAGGTAAAATACATACCCCATCTCTCTTGTCTCTATTAAAAGCACCGTTAAGGTACTCTAAGGAGACATCATCATTCTCATTGAGCCATTGCATCACGAAGGGCTCGAACCATGCCGGGTACTCCGGCACGGCGCCGCAGTATGGAGGAACGTCTTTCACATAGTTCGTATGTAACCACTTGACCTGGAAAGCAGATTACATATTAAAAGTTAATCTTCAAAAGATAACTCACAGGACATTTACCTAAATTATATGTAGTAAATATTGTTAACGGAATTTTCACCATGATATTTCGATATTGGCAAAATCGTTATAACTTTGTCTTTTTTGGTAACCGTTAAAGTTTTAAAAATATGAAGGAAAACTTTTAGCTAAGTCGTTTTTTCGTCAATATTCAAGGTAACCCTACCTTGAAATGCAAATTCATATAAGCGGAAGACTTGCAGAGCCGATGCTGTTCATGTTCCTCGAGTGCATATTTCATATCGACGGCGAATAGGGACCACATTGTTGCTGCTGACAACTACAAATTAACCAATACAGTAGTAAAAAAAAATATACTTTAAAAAGAAATCATATTATTTAAGAAATATTGCATAAGTTTTGTTTTCTTAATATTTTATACCTGTCCAATATTTAGCTCCTGAGGGAACTGGTTTAGGACGGGTGCATAGCTATTTCTATCTTCTTCTATCACAGATACAATGAGTGCTATTAGTTTGTGCCAGAAGTCCACGGAATCCAATTGAGGTCCGTGGTCAGACGGGTCACGTTTGGAATCGCTGGGGTCCGCCTACAAAGAAATATATTATTTTATTGATATAATGATCATTTGACTTTATTCTTTTAAGTTTTTCATATTTTATTAATTATTTATCAAAGGGGGTAATCAGTTTATAACAGAAAACGATTGAGGTAGTTTAATTATAACATTAATTAGTTCTTTTGTACAAAACTGAATCTTTCATTGGATACATTTTCAGTTAACCAATATTTATTATTTACCTGATACTCCCTGTTGAAGAGCTCATAGCAATTTTCGAATAGGAATTGATATGTTGATCTAAGGCAAGCCTTTACGCAGTCTTTGACTACAGTACTGGCGCGAGGTGGACTACTGAGCTCTTGAACCTGTAGACAGAAATGAAAAAAGACTTTTAAAAAAAAATTTAATATACTTTCAAATATATTAATATAACAATATCATATCTAAATAATATTGAATAATTATAATAATAATTTTAATCTACTATGATTAAGTTACCTTCATCCTAAAGAACGTGATACTGGTAAGAAGATCCACTGTAGACTTAAGGTCCATAAGTTTCTCAGCGCTGGACGCTGGAAAATTGTTTCTATACATGGAGAGATCAATACGAAGGGAATTGTGTAATTGATCCAGAAGCTTCACGAACTTTTCTTTCTGTAATAAATCATTTAAGTTATAAAGAATATCCTTTTCAGAAACCTTTTCCTTATCCAAAAACTTATAATACTAGTTGTGCTTTTCTTCTTCTTTTGTAAATATTTTAATTTATTTATTCATTTATTAACCCTTATATATAAGAGGCAAAAGTTGTTGCTTGTTTCGTTACCGGTTAACATTTATGGGTGGTGATATATTTTGGTTCATATATAATAAATACGATTGATTTAAAGATTTTAATTTTTAACATAATATACATAACATTGTTGCTTTACGTATTATTTAATTTGTCAATTTATATTAATCAAGAAGTTATTATATTGTTTAAGGCATTTTCATAAAAAAGTTATTAAAGTAATAACTTATAAAATAACTAGTTGAATATTAAAAGTAATTGATCGTTTGAATTCTAATTAAGCCGTTAAACGGAGTTAAACATTAAGCAATTAAGAAAACTTATTAGGCACCTCCTTTAAAATTATGTTTATTATTTGAAAGGAGGGTTATATTCACGAAATTACAATTTTAGCTAATTAGAGTAACCTCATACATGTTATGTTAATAACAAGCTTGTTAATAACTTTTGGGATAACCAGATTGTTTGAAGTCGTTGGGTGTAGGTAAATAAAATAACCAAATAAAATAGTTATTTGAAAATTAAAGTTTTAAATAAAAAGTAAATTATATTTTATAAGTATAGATAGCAGTTTTGAGAAGTCAATTGGTTTCACGGTTCCAAAAAAAATACATCTATAAAAATAGGCAAAAGACTAAATACCTATATAGCCTATTGAGAGTACATAACTTATTATTATTATTTTTTTTATAATGTTTCGTTATGTATGTCAAGGTATATTAGAATGTAAGCAAAGCTTTAGAACTTAAATAAATCTAGAATAACTAATTTATCACTTTTTCTTCTTTTGCTGTCACATTTGAAGATAATTATTTTAATCTTAAGTGGTTATAATAATTGTTCTTTAGTTTTATTTACAGACAATTGGAAAATACAGCAGACATGATTTTACCTCACACATTGAATAGTTAACTGCTAAATTTTATTTAATGTCTTATCTTATCAATAATATATTTAATATTATCATGTGCTTAAAACTAATAAATGAAAATATATTTTCTTTACATTTTCTGTACATATTGAAATATATAAAAGGATATGTATTGAATGCGATCAATCTAGTTAATACATACCCCAAAGTTGGAAGCGGCAAATCTATCGGATGCTGAGACAGCTGACGAGGCGGTAGTGTGGGCGTAATATGCGTTGATGTTAGCAAGAAGTGTTGACATCACAGCTGGCACACCCGCGCATAAATACTTCGTAGAGAGACAGTGGAAGTGACTGAAAAAATATATGTCATGGGATTCACAGTTTCATAGATTGTGATTGACAATTCCATAGGTTGATTGTCAATTCATTCCATTATTAACGAATTATATAAAATGAAGATAGAATTGACAATTACTTAGTTTAATGTAATTGTCAATCCATTCCATCAATTTCGAATAATATAAAATATAGATAAGATTGACAATTCCATAGTTTGTGATTGTTAATTCATTCCATCAATTACGGATAATATAAAATATAAATAGGATCGACAATACCATAGTTTGTGATTATCAATTTATTCCATCAATTACGAATAATATAAAATATAGATAAGATTGACAATTCCATAGTTTGTGATTGTTAATTCATTTCATCAATTACGAATATTATGAAACTATAGATAGGATAGGAATTAAATAGTTAAATATGATTGTTAATCTATTCCATCAATGAACGATAGTAAGAGGATCTCAAAATAGTTAATAGTTTAAAATATCTTAAAATTTTAATGGATATCTTACGTCATAGCTTGATATATCGCCTCAATGCCGTATCTCATCGCAAATTCATCAACAATCTCTTCTGGTATATCGTTGAAGTATATTTTCCATGCATCGTCACCTCTAGCAGCTGGTAGTGTTACAGCACCTCCGTTTTCTTCGCATAGATAGTGGAACAGGTTTTCGTGGAGACAAGTGTACTGTAGGCAAGATAAAAAATGTTAATATTAATAAATCAATATTTGTAAATATTTTAAGCTATAAATGTGAAAACAGAATCCCAGAGAAACTGAAACCTTAATCGTATTTTCCTCACTTCACTGTTATATTTATTCAATACAAAATATTGCAACATTCAATACGTGTGGGAAATCATTTTGAACTCCCAAAACAAATTGAATTTACTTTCGTTTGAAATACCGTTGATTAATATAAAAATAAACAGGTCAGAAATCGTCAAAAATGGATATAAATGTATAGTTTTCATTTTATACGCAACTAGTTGTGCTGCGTGACTTCGTTTGCATTATATGTTTTTTTTAAATAAAAGTGAGTAAGTTATTCCCTACAATATTAGCTATTCAAATAAAAAAATCCTGGTAAAATCGGTTTAGACACTCCAGAGATTAGCCGGAATAAACAAACAGATATACATATATATATATAAGTAATTTAAAGTATATATTCAATAATATTTTTTAAGTTTGACTTCAAACCCGGTTACGATCAGCGTCACTGATCGTGATACAGCAATAAACCCCCTATTCCGTGTCGCTGACTGGCGTTTTGTTAATGAAAAATGAATTCTTGTCACAGAAATGGGTCATGTTTAAAAAAATCTAAGGCTTCAAAATTTTAATTTGATTAATTATATAGTTGATATTATATTATTACGCCTTCATTTTTATAGTATATATATATATACTAGCTGTGCCCGTGACTTCCTCTATTCATAAATTAATTTTAAAAAATCAAATTATATTTATTTATAAAAAAACCTCCAATTAAATAATTAAGATTATTAATTCAAATAAATTTCATTGAAATCGGTTCAGTAGTGTAAAAGATTAACGCAAACGAACATCATCACAGATTTTTTATATATAAATATTAGCACCACTGTTAATATATAAATAAAATATATTATAATATATAAAATAATTGAATCTTATAAAATATGAGAAGAAATTATAAATATTGAAATCCCACATCAAATCAGACACAAGTGTCCACTTGACCCGACACTGTTCCTCTCAAGACATCAAAGTGACATTAACAATGCAAACAGGAGGACACTATTTCCCCTATTTTACTTTGATTCAGAAATTTAATACTACCATAATAATAGTATATTTCTATTAGATTATATTTTTGTTACTAATACATTTATCGACCTTGATCTCAAAAATTGCATGTTAAGTTTTTAATAATGTTTACTAGAAATCATAGAATACTAGTTTTAAGAATATATTATTATTTTTTATTGCTAAAAATGTTATATTAAGAATATATATAGACTATATACTTAATTTTGATGAACATACAAAATAATTAATAATTATAATTAATTGTATGATTAACTTATATTAATTTAATAATATATTTTCTTTACTTTTTATTGTTTTATAATAATATTATATCACAGATATATATAGAGATAGTAAAAATAACAAAATAACATAAAAAATAACATTTTCTTTCAGTATATATAAAGGTTCTAACCATAAGACATTTATATGAAATCAAAATTAATGAGGTACTTACCAAGAAAAAATTGGATGAAGACCTCGTTACAAGGGTATATGAATATACTTTGAAATGTTATTATATTTAATATACTATTATTCTAATGTTAATAATACATATTATATAAGAAAGAGGGTAAAAAGTCGAAATCAGTTACACAATTGCTAAGTAATATCATAAAAACATCTTTAGGGATAAAAAAATATATATTATATTTCTAATCTTAAAAAATATTCCAAGATTTTGATTAAAAAAACGCAAATAGTAATTAACACTAAACCTACCGACAATTCTTGTTTACCTGTTCCTACCGCACGCGGTCAAATTGACCGGTAATTAAAAGTTATTTTATTATATAACGCAGGTAATAATGGAAATAACTAAAAGTAGAGAGTGAAGAAAATATTATATACATATTCTAAGAATTGTCATGTAGTTTGATAACGATATTATAACGTTTAAAAATGTGTAAGTTATATAAAAGTTTAAGAACGGTCAATTTGACCGGTACTTGGTAGGTTTAGTGTTAAGGTAAAAAGTCGGTAAAAAGTATATAATCTAAAACAGAAGCGTATTATCTAATTTTGTATCTCAAGTAAATATTCTTATCTCTATTTCCCAGCCTCAAGCGTACTACGAAATTATGTACCCCCAAAATTGTTAGTAATTTCGTTTCCGTCGATTAACATGTAAATTGAAGGTTACCTGAGGACCTGAATAATCAAATATAACCTATGATAACATACTAACGCTAATTATCCTTTTTCTGAGTATGAAGATAATATTATTAGTAAACAGTTCATAATGAGTGATCATAATATATATATATATATATATATATATATATATAAAATATTTTTTATTCAGACAACAAATTTAGTTGAAAATCTTACATATTATTAACCAAAGTAATTATAAAAAAATTCTGAAGAGAATTATTTTTTGAAAGAATCATTTAAATTTGTTTCCCTAAAATTTCGAACTCGACATTGCAATTGGCATTTTACGTGTTGCCAAGTTTTTTTCAGGAAATTAGGTTGATTGCTGCGTTTTAATTGAAATGTTCCCGAAAAGGGAATCACGTAAAAATGTGTTATTTATCGTATTTTAAAAATATGTTTAAATAAAGGAATATCCGTAACATTACGAGCTTAATAATAAATGAAGTGAACGTACGTGGTGTAAATGTAATGTAAATGTAATGAATGTAAATTTTGTGTAATTTGTTACCACTTAAGCTAAACGAGGCGGTATAATTAGAGTCATTTTCGTAAATTATTTATTCTCTAGATATTTTGCTAATTCCTTTTGAAAAAAAAATGGAATTTAACATGCATTTTCATTTAAATTAATTTTATAACAAATATATTCTTTATAACATTATTTAATATAAAATAATAAATTTTATTAATAAAGAATATTTCTAAAAGCCTGTCGATTTATTCAACCGTATAAAAATTATTTTAAGTATAATATAAACTCGTCTATTTGGATATTATAAAATAATTAAAACCATTAGTATTTTTCGGATTTGAAATTTATGAAACGAATTCCCAACTTGTGAAAAATCAAAGCCTATACGATATCCTAATTCCTTTCATGCTTATTAAAACCTTCGGTCTTTTTATAAAAACTTGGCGATGAGTAAAAAATGGACAAAAAATGTGGCATTTATAAAGCTCCTGAGATAGAGAAAGGCTAAATGGTAGGTTACATACAAGATCTAATTAATTTTACACTAGATGATACTTTATTCTAAAGATCACTCTTAAAATAATATTGTTAATTTTCGAGTCATTAAATTGTAATGAGCTATTTTAAAACAAATAAAACTTGGTGCTTTTTTGAAAGAATATTATGAATTTCCTCAAAGCAATTAGGTAGCCCGGTTTAAAGGGTTTATCCTCTTAATGCGTATAATTTTCTCGGAGAAAGCATGCCTATAGCCCGCCTCGATTTAATTAAGGGGACCTATATAAATCATGGAGATAGATTAGTTTAAATGAAACCTCACTGGTTAAATAGGAATGTTGGTATTTTAAATGTATGTAAAACGATTTTATTGCTCCCGAAGGACTCTTAGGGCTTTTTCAATCATTATTAGAACGAGTCATATTTTACTCCTTACTAAATTCTTTACAAAACGCAAAAATACTAAATTATAATAACTTTTAAATAATAACATAATATATTGAATAGAATTTTAAATATAAAAGATTATTTTGTACAAAACCTTATTAATCCTTATGAAGGTAGTGAAAAAACGTGGATGTAAACCGCTAAGTTAACTTGTGTCACTTAAGGAAAATTTATCTTCATAAAGGCGTCTGTGACACCTGAATAAGATGGAGAATGTGAAGGATGACTTGTATTTATGTAGAATATTCGTGTGGAAATACTAAAAGAGTTGAAAATTTAAATATTTACTAGATTTGTCGGCGACTTCACCTGCGTTTATGTAATGTTAGTATTAAATCGCGAAATTTAATTTCAAAATTAATTGTGATTTTCTTTAGCATTATAATTATTAATAAATCAGGTCAGAATACACTTATAAATGTAAGAAACAGTGCAATTTTCTTCGTTACTATTCAGGAATGCCTAGATTTTTTGCAATATGAGTTTATAATTTATGCTAATCATATAACGTGTTTGATAAAGAGTTAGAGTTAATGAGCTGAGCGTAAACGCAGCTCTTAACCGTTTGGGAAACTTCTGTTTGAAGCACATCACATAAAACTACTGAACCGATTCGAATGAAATTTGGTAGAGCTATAGAGCTTGGAAACGGGCTTGTTTTTTAAAAAAATATCTCATTGCGTGCAGAAATGATATCCAAAAACTGTTTCTCCCATAGACTTAACGTTATCAGAACCTCCGCGCGCTAGAAATCAACCTAGAAATACGGTTATAGGCAACATTACATAAAAACTACTAAATAAAAAATATATATATACAATATTATATTTTATTTAAAAGAGGAGGGGGCTCAACTTTACTCCCGCAGCGCACGGCGGCGGAACCTAGTTAAAATCGGTTTCCCACTTTTAAGTTAACAACACACAAGCAAACAAATCTTACCAATTTATAATAGTAGAAAAGTTCTAGAGAGAAAAAATCTTATATTATTACTTATTATGTATGCATTGTGTACAACACATTACATCAGAACATTTTTAGCAACAGTATCAAAAAATGCAATTTCGAGCCGCTCTTTAACTTTTTCGGGACAAAAACAAAACTTATTAAAAAACTAATTTTAAGTTAAATTATTTTGTTAGTATGCAAAGTTGGTCAATACATAAATTTGAAAAGCCACGAAACTACACTCAGACAACGTTGTAGCGCTATTTAAATTAATATGTTTATTTTCGAAATGTACATTTGAATTCTAAATTACTAATATACAAGCATGTTACGTAGTTATGGTCAGAGGATTGTTAAATATGAATGTGGATGGGCAAAGGAGAGGGCGATCGAATGAAACGTGGATGGAATGCGTGAAAAATTATGTGGTAAAGAAGCAAATCTCTATCTATATGATAGAAGACTGTGGAAGAAATCGATTGCGACGACCCAAATAACTTGGGGTAAGACGGATCATGATGATAATATATATATATATAAGGTCTGTATGTCAGGAAAAAGATGCAAAGGAAAATGTGTTGGTATAACTATCGTAATAAGTAACTGAATACAAATCAAAGCTTTGAGTATTCAAGTGTGTAACTTGAGACATCCAACATCGTTAAAACAAAAGTATGTTTGGTCTTTGATATGATATGTTTGAGTAAAAGAATACCGTTTGGTATCGTTTGGTATAAAATGTACTAGTTTTAAAAGAAACCCTAACTTGAATACACAAAGATGAATACCTTTTTTTGTATGACGTAAACATTATCATTACAGATAAAAATGATTGCTTGTAACGTTTTTAGGTCAAACAAAGGCTACATTTATCTTACTTGAAAGGACAGAAACGCCGGACAAGATTTTTGTCGCTATCCTAAAAAAGGCTAATTCCTTTGTCTGGAGTGTGTTACAAGAAATGCTTGACATCATGCTCCTTCTGAGATAAATGTAACTACTTATAAAAGAAAATGGTATCATTCTTTGACATTGTTTTTTCACATCAATATATGAAAAAAAAACACACACACACATATATACACACACACGCATACATATATACATTTTTGAAAGTCATTTTCTTAAGAAAGCCAATATATATTTTAAATCGGTGTATCAGTATAATAACAATAAATGTATTAGGTATATATAAAAAATCAATTAATTCACAATAATCTTGTGACTTTTATATCCCTAAAAATGTAGTGTATATTTTGATTATCATTAATGTCCACAGAAAAAAATCTATCCGAAGTAAAAAAATCGTGAAATTCTTTCGTAAACATCAATATGGACGGATTGATGAGGGTTCGTCGAAAAATTTCTCTTGTTTCACGTTATTAAAATTTATGGAGGTGACATCTTTTGTTACGAGGTCTCTATTGTACTGTTAAAATAAACATTACGTATTAATATTATGTTTTATATTTTGTGAGGTCATATCGATATTCAATTAAAATAAAATCTTGATGTCTTTACCATTAGTATTGTTATTTAAAATGTTATGTTCTAAGATTAATCCGAAAATGATATACTCGTATATACGAGGTAATAAGGTTAGGAACACGGTAGCTCAGTTAGTATAGTGGCGGAGACGGTGATATAGAGGTATTAGCTTCAAGTCCTACTTAATGAATTTGGATTATATATTATTAAAAAATATTTATTTTGAGACATGATTTAACCATGAACGCATCTATCCATCCATATTTCGCCCGATTAGTTACGAACCCATCCGGACTCCGTAATGAGATCGAAGCTTGGTGAAACTAAGAAGTGAACACAATTACAAAAAAATATATATATATATATATATATATTAAAGCAATCATTCTTAAATCATCCAACTAATTTGATCCAACAAATATTTCAATGCATTATATAAGATAAAAAATTTACTTTGAAAGAACTATCTCAATCCAGATTTGTTTAACTTTTATATAATTTAAAATGAAATGAACGAAGAGTTAAAGTTAGTTTTAGACTTTTCAAAGTATTGGTCTCGTATATTAAAAATTTAATTCTTCATTAAAAAACTTTCCTTACCATCGTAGGAGCTATTCATTATTGTCTGGAAAAAGTTAATCTCATTCATTTGCTTTTATTTAACTTTTAACGACATTTGAGAAGTCTATTTGACCTGCATGTTAACTGTAACTTTGTAGACTTAATTTTCTTAAGTCTGGTGACAAAGTTAACTTTGCACTACGAGTATAGAACAAAGGGTGAAGCGTCAAGTTGCTTTTATTTTGCACCTTATTAAGGACTTTTTAGTTTTATATTTGTTTAATTGAAATTCAATAATATATAACAAAAAAGCGAGTGACTGTGTCATGATATATATAAATATGATGATATAATATATATATAAAATAAGATAATTTCTAACCTTCTAAACCCAACCTAACCTAAACTATTTCACATATCTTAATACAATGTATATCATATAATAATTTTATTTTAAATACATTTTGTACACATATTCTTTCATTTTAAATAAAAATCATGAAATAAGTTATAAAATATTGTATAAATAAATACCCAATTAGGCACTTTTACCATATTCTTGTAAATAAATTATTATATATGCGAAAATCATTTGGATGTAAAATGAATATTGAATATTAAATCAATCAGTGGGAACAAGTTTCTGAATCTGGGATAAAAGATATTTAAGTCTATAATATCATTTAAATTTTAACGTTTATTCAAATTGAATAAAAGATATTTTATTATCTTTTATTACATTTGTTTCATAGTTTGTATAAAAATATAACATATATTTTTAGAGATATCATCAATTTGGACATCATTAAAATAAGTGGTTCCTTTTTTATATTTCTAAATGTATATTTAGATATAGATATTAGTTATATATTTAACCTAATGTAGCCATGCCTGTCCGTAGCATAGCTATAATAGTTATTTCAAGCTGACGTCTGTAAGAGATTGGTACTGCCTGAGCTAACTCATAGAGGAAATGCAATCAAACTACTACAGTTAGCATCGATATTAAGTTATATATCCTGCATGGGCTTGAGTATACGCATATATAATACAGTTCTATAAGATATCTTAGACTTTTATTAATTTAAAATCTAAAATCAATAGCGTATTATTAATTAAATCTTATTATAATGTTCAAAAGTTTTTAGTGGATCGAAATGTGTGGAACTTAAGTTATTGACTCATTTGCAGGATTGATATTATAATGTACATCATCTGATATTGTTAAAATTCGTTTGAAAAGAGCAACTGTTGACTTTCTGGCCGGCTCTTCTCAGCGGACCAGCATTCCGAGCTGGTAACTTACTCACTGACTGACTACATTGACATTTATAATGTAATAATTGTCGATTTAAGAGTGCGTGTAATTACCTAATGGAATAAAGTTATTTTAAGTTTGAATTACAATTTATTACGTGTAAAGATTAACTAATTTGGATTATATGTTTATATAACATAATATATCATAAAAAAAAATTATATTACTAGAAAGAAATATTAGATCATGTCTGTTCGCTGATAATTAATATTTTAGTATTAGGTTCGTCATTTGCAAGACTTCTTTGTAGAATAAAGATTTTGAACATTTGTTTATATATAAAAATGTCACAATGTTACTTTGCGCTAATCTCTGAAACATCTGATCCGATTTCAACAAATTTGTAGTATTCATTGCCTTTTAATCTCATGTCACCATTTATTGTAAGTCCTGATAACATATTATCAATACCTGTTCTCAAACTCTGTCTTTACTAAGTTTGAAACTAATCGTGTATTCTGATAAGTGTATATATAGTTCCTAGTTTAATTAAGGTATGATGTTATATCCAAGTAAGGAACCGAATATAATATAAGTTATATACTTAGAATTAGTTCAGAAATTGTACCTTTGTAAATATTACACTAAATAAATTTATTTTAAATATTGTCTGTTAAAAGATTTTTAAGGAAATATTAATGTTTAAATAAAATAATCCTCTTTAAGCTTGCACAATCTTTTTATAATTCCTTTGGGATGTTTTTTCTCTGTTTATTCTCGTTATAAGGACGTTATAAGGACGTTATAAGCTCTTAGTGCTAATTACTGAAAGGGGTCGTGTGTCGCGAGCAACTTTTAATTGAATTACTTCGCACCTACTATGACACTGCAGTATTTTATACGTCTTTTGGCAGTTCAATTAATATTGAGTTAATATTTTGGGTTATGTTTTACATAATAGCATTTTGAGGCGTTTCCGCTTTGTGAAATAACGTAGTAATATTTCGAAAAATATGGAGTTGTTTATGAAAATTTATACTTTATTTATATGTTAGGAATGTTATTTCAGTAAATCCATAGTAATTATGATTGTTTCCTAAGGATTTCATATTTTAAATTCATTTAGCTTTTAAAGCTAACTGTTTCGGATTTCTGTTGATACTTGAGAGATAGAATTTTTTTTTCAATATATATATAAACTTAAATTATTTTATAACATAAACTAAATATAAAATAACAATAGTTTATTAAAAAAATAATGTCAATAATTTAAAAGGAATATGTTTACATAAAATTCCTTTATTTATCTTCGAATATAAAAAAAAATATTTGAAATTGTAATTCTATATTTGTGAATGCCGAAATATAAAATGAATAAACCAAAAATTTTTACCAGATTTAGTCATGCAAATCTCTCCACCGATAAATATACCGCGGCGTCGGAGAAAAGAGAGCGCGTTTAAAAAATTTTTTTTAGATTTTTTATTTTTTTAAAAGTCAGATTGAGAAAATTAATCATATTTATTTTTGATATTTGTTTTAATTTTTTTTGTTTATAATATATAAAAAATAATATATATTCTTTTGGATTTATGGAAAAAAAAGTCAGCTTAATTTTTTTGGTTAAATACCAGTCAGCAATATTTTAAAGTATTTTCATAACTTCACGATTAGAGATATATGAAATTATTACTCACCAAATAATCACGACTAATATCACTTTGGCACTAATAAAATTATATATAGAATATTTTTAATATGTTAATCTGTTAGCAGTAATTCAAGGTGGTATATGCCAAATGTAAATCCACGAACCAAATTCGGTTTTAAATATATTTCAGAACCGTAAAATATATTTTTATGGTTACATTTTTACTGCGGATTTATTTTATAGTTTCACTTTTCAATATACTAGTCTGAAACGTGAAAGGTAATTTCAAAAGTTCTTGATGCATTTTGAAATTTAGTTTTCTATTAGATACCTTTCACTGAACGTACACCTTCTGAATATTACTTTATTTATTCATAAATATATAAAAAAAAAGCTGTGCCCACGACTTCATTTTAAAATAAATGAAGTCTAAGTTATTCCTTATAATATCAGCTTTCCGCCAGTGAAAATCATGTTAACATCGGTCGAGCCGTTTTAGAGATTAGCGAGGACAAACAGACGGAGAAAAAAATTATATTATTATGTTAGTACCGGATATACTTTCATATGAATTTAGTGAAAAGCTGTTAATTTGGAATTACAAACATACACTTTAATATTATTTATTTGTATATATATAATGTTATTAAAATGTTATATTTCACAATATTAAGCTATAAAACAATTTCATTATGATATCTTTCATTCAATATTACATTAAAGTTATAATTAAAATGACTTATAAAAACATTCAATAAAAATAAAAGAGGTAGCGTACAAGGGTTATTTCTATAGAACGCTCCTAAGGGTATTATCCTATCCTAGAAAAGGAAAATTACCCCCCCCCGGAAGATATCTAGTAAGGATGCCGAAGGTACACCTTATCGGACCTCTACCTCTATATAACATCTAAATATATATATATATATATATTTCTTAATTGTTCAATAATTTTGTATATGAAGATAATGAAGATTTGTATGATAAATGTTAAAATATACACGCTATATACAATTCAGTGATTATATTATAACATAGATCCAAAATATATACATATAAATAAAATTGTAGTATCTATTTGTAATTTCAAATTAAGAGCTTTTCATTAAATGCATGTAAAAGTATACACGTAGATACATTAAAAGAAATTTGCTTGTCTGTCTATCTGCTTGTTCCGGCTAACCGCTGAAACGGCTGGACCTATTTTAATAAGACTTTAATCATCAAAATAATAAAACTAAACCTTATTACGTTTAATTTTATTCTTAACAATAGAAATAATTTGTTTCTAACTAAATAAAAAAAAAATATTTTTCATAGAACAAATGTTATAACGAAGCAAGATATAAAACAATACAAGAAGCATTTAATTAAGAGCAACCTCAAGAATTCTAGGCGTTTTCTTTAGTTTTAATCCTTTATATTACAAACAAACCACCAGAAGGAAATTGCCTTTTATTAGACAAATACTAATTACTTTAGCCATTGTTTTTAAAAGTAACATGTTTTTAAAATACAATAGAATATCTTTTATATTTTTATCTATATATATAAATAAAATTGAAGTGTTTGTTTTTAATTCCAAATTAATATTTCAGTAAATGAATGTGAAAGTATATACGGTACATACATAAAAGAATTATTTTTAAAATATGTGTCTGTTTCTTCCAGCTAATCTCTGAAACGGTTGGACCGATTTTAACTGGACTTTCACTAGTAGATAGCTGATATAAGGAGAAACTTATTTTATTTAACTTTTACATACATACAAGTTTTAGTATTTAAATCAGACAATAAAAATCTACAAAACCAATACAGTTAGTCATTATTACTAAAATAAGTTAGTCGAAGAACCCATTATAACCCAATTAACCCATATAACTATTTAATAGATGAGAAGCTTAAAAGTAGGTTCTAAATAATTTCTTAATGTATATGACATCAGAGAAAATACACACCTGGGAAGCTAAGAGGTGGTATCTATGTACTAAATAATGTTAGATAAAATTTCCCTGGAGCTTGAGTACTCAAATGGGTAAAATTAATGACGTAACCACAAAATTAGTCTATTTTTAGGTATAACCAAAAATAACTTAATAAAACGATTTTTCCTACTAAAAAGTAAACGAAAGGGCGTTTTGTTATTCCTAAGTAAACTAATATAATATAAAGTAGTTTTCAAACATAAGCAAAACTTTCATTTAGTTAACATGAATTATCTGAATGGGGCATTCCGGCTAAAAATTGGGGCGTTTTCCCTTACATGATGTGGGTTTTATTAAATTTACAAGGAATTGGGAAGTAGGGATACCTTATTTAGTGCGACCTTCCTCATTCCGCTGGAGATAGAATATTATATGATAGAGAAAATTTCGAGCGTTAGATAATTTCTAGCATGTCTAGGATGAACTAAATTCCATGACCTCACGATGTGAACTAAACATCATGAAGTCATGATAATCATATTCTCAATTCAAGAAAGTAATCATCGAAAAATACTCTAATTTGTTGTACTTTTACAGTAATATTGCGGTATGTTCGTTTATTTATATTTACATTTAATAAAAAATATATTTAAACATAATTTAGTATATATAAACATTATCATACACTATCAAGTAATGTAATAGATGACGGGAAACTTTGGAAAGGCGCGACTCGAGCATAAGTTTCAATATTGAATTTTATCCGCCGACGTGAACATTGCAAACTAAGTATAGTATATATTGTATATATACGGCGGAATTTTATTAGATTACGAATATTTCTGTAGGCGTATACATTATATCATGATTCAGTGTAAAATTTGATGTTTAAACAGAAACCACTAACATGTTTAGTGCTTTTGGTCATTAATTCGTTAAATTTAACTGTTAAATACGAGTATCAAGCGACACATGATTTCAATTTTAGTAGTAGTGGTCTGTTACTAGTAGAAATAATATATATAGCATTGAATATTGATTATATACATTTTGGGGTTATTAATATAGACCTTAGAATGGAAACCATTTTTATTTAATAATATTTTTTATTTGATTTATTTTTTTATGAACTGAACAGAACTACTATCTTAGTTTTTAATATCATCATGATATATTATATGTAATATAACAGTGTTGTGTCTAAAGTTTTATGAAAAATTTAGTTTGGGAAGCATAAATTATTCTTAAATTTTACAACAATGAAACTTTGGCATTAGTCAAAAAGTTTCCCTCAGTTATGAGCGTCAAACAAAGACTTTATGTATTAAAAGTTGCCATTTAAATTTTATTCAGGATAAAAGTAAACACACATGGTTTATTTAATATTATTCTTTTAAAGTACTTCCGTGTACATATATATTTTTAGCAACGACTTTGTTAATAAAATTTTTAATAATGCTTTTAATACTGAATAATTATTAAAATAATTAACCTTGGATAATAGCTACAAAAAAGCTCTGTACTCGTCAATTAAAGTTCAATTAAAATCGGTTCAGTACGGTATACGGATAACGAAAAAAACAATCCCTGTGTCACTTATTAAATTTTAATACCATATAAATAAACATACAATTCTTTTCAAAAATATTTAGGTATACGTAAAATATAAAAAAAAAATGCTGTAACAAATACCTAATGATCACAATTTCTTAAACCTTTTTAATAATAATAAATATTTTACATATGACTGACTATAAATATGATAATATTATCTCTCGCTAACTATGACAATGGCCGGATAAAGCAATAAATTAATTAAAGTGGTTTTGTTCAAATTATTTAACACTACATTTTGCTAAGTTGGCAATTGCTGTACGGTGATTATTGTGCTGGAATATTGCCATGGCATGGTGCCAATACTTATAGACCTGTTGAGTTTGCACATGGAGTGCAAAACTGTATCATTGCCATGAGATAGCCATCATATCTTTTTGAAGTTATAAAGATCACGATAATATGCAATGTTAAACATACAATGTTATAAGCTAGACTATTGACTATGAATTAAATATTTTTAAATCAAATGTAGGGTAAACTTACCTGAACATGGTATGGTGCGACCTTCTCCTCCCCTTTTATTTCTACATTGATATGCAGCCTGATGGCCCCTGACACAGCGGATTTGTCAGTTCTCTTCTCCAAATTATACCATACGTCCATTTCACCGGATAATGTTCGTACCTATACATAAATAAACACATAAATTATTCATAGTAAAAACCTTGTACACTGCAAGTAACAACTGAAATTGTACACAAAAGTAGCTGTAATTATAAAATCGATAGATTCGTGAGTGTGGGTAGGGCGGTAACATTTAATGTGACCCAACTCGAACGGATAACGCAAAAGTGACAAAATTTTATTTAACTTCTGTCGAAGTATAAGCATTACCATTTTTATTATTTACCTCAATAATTGTTTGGCCCAAGAAATCGTCGGATTCTCTCGTCAACTTCTGGCGAAGTTTAGATTTTAAGTCGTTGTCCTCGTCCCAAACTCTTACTTTTATCCGATCGGAGGAATTGTGGCATTCGCTGCAATGAAAGCGTCGATTTTAGAGAATTGAGGATGAAAATGTTATGGCCGAAATGGGATTGCCTCTTTCATGGCTCTTTTATAGTAGCACAAAGATTTTGAAGGCATTGAGATGTATAAATATTATTTGGTTTGAAATTTTATTTCATCAATAGTTATTTTTATATAGATACTCACAAGTAAAATTTCTCATTCCACACAGGGTTCAACTCTTGAGGCATAGTTCTAGTTCTTTTCTTAACTTTGCTTACTTGGACGGTTACGTAAGGATCTGAGGTTCCACTCTTATCCTTGGCTATCAAGCCTTGGGCGCAGATAACTGTCATTGAAAAAATTGTGTAAATATAACTTTTAAAACCATAGCTAATTAATTATTATTATATTTAGGTTTCCTCTTTCTATCCTTCTTATATGTCATCACTTATTTAAATGTTTTTATTCCCAATACAGTTAAGCTCAGTTATTGGCAAGCAATCCACGTTTTAAAGGCACAAATTACACAATATAACAAAATTTGCAAATAATATTCCTTTACCTGGTATGAGATGAAGTTTACAGAAGCCCACAATTTTTAAGATCCTACAAATTCTACTTACCACGTTTGAGCCAACATATTTTTCGATGACCGGGTGACAATTAGTCGATTTCCTGTTTTCGGGTCGGATACCGTAAAAGAAGACACTAGCTTCAAATCTACCAAAAAATATCTATGAGTATGCCCAAATTCGAGTCTAAAACAACTTGAACATAGCGACTACATCGCAACTTCTAATGCTTGGTCAAGATAGTCAAATTATGAATAAAAATATGCACGGGAATGGATTCTAAATTTTGCGGAATTTTCACGAATCGAAGATTTATCAGAAGAAAGAGCAGAAGAAGAAGGGAAAACAGATATTATACTTTGTTACAGTCTCTGGGTCTCATGTCCTGCATGCTTAAACTTCGCTAGGTCAATGCATTCACCTAAATTGGAACAAGACTACTCAAGGGATTAAAAGTATTTATTCTTGTAGTAAGTACGGTGTTAATTCATTATTTAATATTGCATCATCCGGGATGGGGGTTGTGACAGTTACAAATTAATATTAATCGTGAGTTTCATGCAATCATCTTAATATTGCAGACGTGCTGCTGTTTATAAATTGCGTTTGTTTTATTTATTGTGAAGTATCAGAATGTACAAAAACCATAACAATTGTGTGTGCATTAATGTACTTAATTATTAATATTATGTTGTATTAGTTTATGTTTGTGTTGGATTCGTGGAATTTCCATGTGTTAATGGTTAATAAGCTATATACTGTTTGTTAAAAGAAGTGAGTTGAGGCGGTGCACCGTGAACGACCGTGAATGGACTTGGTTAGTAATTAAAGTAAGATTGCATATAGAGTTTTGGTGTGTGTTAAAATCTTTATAACATTTTATTTATCAAATTTACGCAATATCGTATCATAGATTTTGCGGATAAAAATAACAATTTTAGCAGACACCAAAAAAAGTGGTATAGAGAAAGTAGGCGAAGTCGTTTCTAATAGAATCAAATTTGCGAGCGTGCGGTCTGTAGCCGCAAAAGACCACTGCAAACCTGTAATGGCGATTTTGCAGGACCATTTCGAAGTCCCTTCAATAGTGATTTGCTCGGCCTGTTCGAGGCTGTCTATGTGAGTGTCGGGATCGACGTTAAAAGTCCGCCTGGCCGCCACATGAAACGAAAGACACGAATCAATTTAGTGTCGTGTTTGTGCCGTGTTTTCGTGAGTACTGTGGTCTTCTTGTCCGTATACTTCGTTATCTGCCTGGATCTAGATGATCTGAAAATCAATCGATTATCCACGACACATCTTCGAACCTGTGATAGCGATCTTCGCGCTCCATTTCGAGGTACCGTCGAGGACGGACTGCTTCACGGTGCTCATATGTGCTGAATGTCCCTCGGTTGCAATGCTGAACACGTGTCTGTTACATACACACATGTGTAAAAATAATGTTATTACTAGGGCAGTACGGTGACATCGCGAAATGAATATGCATAATAATTAATCGAGTTCAAGCTCCATTAATTACGTTTTGTCAATATGTTGCTTGTGTATAAATCAGCACTGGTGAAATTCCTATAATTTAAAATTACATTACCATAAATATACCATCACATAGCTGAAATTACAACAAATAATTTAGAATCAATAATAATCAATTAATAAATTTTATATAAGAAATAATACATACAATAATGTTTTATATATTATAAAACTATGTTTTAAAAAAATATTGTTATACATGTACCAACCTGATTAATTCAAAGATTTCAGGTTTATCACGCTCGCGTTGCTTCATCCGTTCCTTCATAGCTGTTATAATTGAATTAGCTTTATCTTCAGCTCCATGTTTGGAAGACTTTTCAGCAGCCCCTGCGAAACACACTGCTCAGGCGGTGCCAAGACTGTTCTGAGTAAGTGCGGGTTGCGCCAGGAGGGCACCCCACCCTGCAGTCAGGTGTGCCACGACCACTCAGAGGACTCAACCTAACCAGATATCAACTTGGAATCGCAAATCAAACGATCTCTTATGAATGTCGGATCTGAGAAGGTCGCTGACCTTGAGCCGCGCCGGCCGAAGCAAACCTGAGCACGGCGCCTTTAATACAAAAAGTATCTCAAAGCTATATAACGTCATTTAAATTTCATTCGTAACAGTTTATGTATTATCAATTCAATAATCAATAATACACAAAATCTGTTTAAAAACTATAGCATTAAGATAATCAAGATTAATATTCCCATTGCGTTTGTTTGTAAATGTATAATTTCTTGAAAGTTCACATTGCGGTCAGTGGATATTTATAAGTTAGATAAAGTATTTTAGATTTAATTTATCTGATTGTTTTAAAATAGAATAAAGTATACTTTAAACATAAGACAATTAATTGAAACGAACACAGAAACGCGGAAGATAAATTAAAAGAAGAAAGTAAGGGACCACATATAATATTGATTTGGACAGATACTGGATTGCGTGCACACATCGCTAACAGGCACATTTTAGTATTTGGGGGCTTGTGTTCAAGCTTTATATCTTTCATAAGACATGTGAAAGAAGTGTGAAATGTTAAGTATATATAAGTTTCAGTAGGTTCGAGGGTTATTGACAAAATTCGGCGCTGGGCGGGGTTACCCGTGAGGAATAAGGGACCGGATTCCCTATCTACATGACTTATAAGTCTACATATCAAAAACATTAATTTACTAAATATTAATATATCAAATTTAATCTACTTTTAATTATAACATAAGAATACAAATAAAATAATGATATAGAAGACTATAATAACAAAAATGATATACTACTTTTGAACATATATACAATTTATAAATATATATAAAATATAGAACGAATATAAATAATATATAAAATATATTAATGCTTTTCAAATGTAGACTAATGAAAGTGACGTGCAGTCGAAATTTTTGCAAAATATTATATTTTATAAATTACCAAACGACTGCTCGCCTTAATGATAGTGATTGAGTGATTCTAACCGAATGTATAATAGGTATATGAATTTTGAAAAATTATCACACCCATAGCCATGCACACCGATAAAGCGAACGGGACAAATTCCTGTGGATTAGGAACATGCTTATTATATGAGGTCACGCATAAAAAGAAGAAAACTTTAAAATTAAAACACAATCGACAGAAAACATGTACTCATCATGATAATTATGAAATTATATGATATTTTTCGAATTATCTACATATTTATATTGTGTTTAAATTATGCCCTAGCTATTATACCTGGTTTTATTGTTACCGACGACCATGCGATAGTTTTTCATGCATATTTTTCTTATTATCAAGTCTACTAGAGTTTTTATGTTGAATTAAAAATCACAGACAACATATGTATTAATTACATTATATCAAGATGTCATCTAGCTCTAGTCTAACGATGTAGGAGAATAAAATATCTCATGAAAAGACCGTTACGTAGCTTCTTATATTTCATTATATAAATTATTTTGTTGTATAAATGCTATGTCATTTAATACTTAATTATAAATGTACTTATGTATACGATGTTCTCCGGAGAATTTAAGTGTAGGTGTAAAGGAAACGACACAAAAGTTGAACGATCTTTGAAGAGTCATTCAAACTCCTTACCTCTGACACACTTTTTTGGCATATTCCCACAATGCTCAAAATTATTCAAGTATTGTATATACACCCTTAGAAAAAAGAAGATACTAGGCAGCGGCGAAACACAGAAACATAATGACCAAACATTGTATTTGTATCTAATTTTCTAGCGATCTAAGACTTGTGTCAAACACTAGTGACTGTTAAAGTTTTTTATGATCTTCAACTAAATATAATATGTTTCGGCATCGTTGTGCAACAAAGATCTTATCTACTGTGAGACTATGAGTGCAGCTTGACACTACTTCAACTTAATAAGGAGAACGGCGCTTCGCCGCTGCCAGGAAAGTTGAAAACATCGAAGACATAAGTTCCAATGCTTTTATGATGTAACGATCGTTTCTTAAGAGCGTGACCCTGAGTTACGTTACAGTAGGAAATAACGATTCTTAGTTTTAAAAGTACGTCACCATTATCCTTATAACCATGATAATAATGTCTTCATATATATATTGTTATAATTACTACATCCATTATATTATATTGGCTACAATATTATGATCATGGTTTAATTGACAAATAATTTGATTGTGTACGTGTTTGTTCAATCTAAATAAGTAAATCATATTGATTGCTATCAAGCAATTAAATTTAAATTATATATCAAATGTTAAATTAACAATTAATAAACAGACACAATCAAATCAGTGGCAGCAGCGTCGAATATATATATAACTACTTACTCTGTAGGCAGTCGGCGTTAAGTAAATCTTTGCATTTTTCGTGACATTTCACTCCACATTCCGTGCACCTAACTCCTTGCCTGGCTATACCCCAAAGTAATCCTTCACATTCATAGCAGTAAGTTGGCGATGTGGCGGTCCAAAGAACGAAATTGTGCGGTGTGGTGGAAGATATTGGGTAAATAAGAGCTTGTAATGTCTTCTTGTAAACATGCATTTTCTGTAACACAGTCTTTTGATTAGATATGAAAAACTTTTGTTCTTTTTCAATATATATTTAAATTATATTTGCATGCGTATTTTATGTTGATTAAAATAAGTCTTACCAATTCCTCATCGTTTAAAGTAGCTCGATGCACAGCGGATGTTAAACCTGCATTTCTTTTCGTCGCGGCCATGGTCTAGAGGTAATAAGTATATTATAATTTAACTCATATATTATATAAAGTCTGATTCGGTTATATAAAATGTCATCTATTTTTTCTATCAAGGACTATTTTCTAAATGCTCTCCTCAGTTATAGAGTTCGCTAGAAATGTATTTAATATTCTACACATGCTATTTATTAAAGCTGTTCTGTAAGCCTGTCTGTTATATAAAGTACTATAATTAAAAATAATTTCATTTCTATTATTTAATTTATTATTATATTATGTGTATTTGTAAAAAAAAATCTTACTCAAAAAATTAATCAAATACAAAATGCCTTTATTTTATTTATTTACAGCTATTTCGTAGATTTTTGTGCAATGACAGATATATAAAAAATAAAATATTAAAGCTCGTGCAAAGCTTTTATTATTGTCCTAGGCAATATATGAATAATATATAAAATTAATATATCTGGGTAGCAAAATAAGCAGTATCATGCAATTGCGTAAGGCGGTTAAAAACAATTAAATAAATAATTTATATAAATATAAACGTTTGCATATTTAAAGCATTAAAATCGTATAAGATTACCATGCAAAGAAAGAAGTGTTATGGGAGAGATATACCTTGAGAACCTGCGGGTCCATGGTTAAGGGTACAATGCAATGAAAATTTCGATTTAAATCAGGAAATAACAGTTGTGATAGTTTGGTTATACTACAATAATTCATTAGGTGACCCCTATTATCATAATACCTTGCAGGTAATTGGTGTATAGGCCCTCTAAATAGGTAGGTAATAGACCTACACATAGAGATTAGAAGGAAGATACATATATCACAGATAACATAGATACATCAAGAAGAAGAAGGATCACAGACTGCTCGAAAGTCTTTAATAAAATAATAATTCACATCTTAACAACACGCGGGGAGATATCATATATATGTTGTTATATATAAATTATATTATAAACACAATCTCCTCGTGAATTGTTTGTAATATAAAATTTTCCCGTTTAGAAGAAAACATTTATTACGCGCCTAGTGTTACTAAGCATCAGGAAGCGTACCACGATGCGAGCCGACATTAACGACCAGTTCCAATTCTACCTTTAGGATATCCTATTGTCCACATATTATATTTTAAGATAGTCAATTGAAACCGGCCAAGAAAAAAAGATAACTCCATCTTGTTTTACTAGTAACGGTCGCTTTGGGTTATAGAAAAGGAATTATACTTACAAGTTCCGATACGAGAGGAATTGATTTTCTTCTCGGTCGTATATCGGGCATACTGTCGATGTTACTATAGAATGGGTTATCTCCGGGATGCCTATAAATTAATTAATAATTATATAATATTATTACAAATCTTATAAGTATTTCATTTAAAGAGATCGAAACTATCATACCCATTTCCTCGACCACCTTGCTCGTTGAAGCCGCCGGTGCCATTCTAAAAATAAATAAAAAAATAACAATTAAAATAAAAGAAATAATAATAGAAAATAAAAATAAAATTTTATTATAACAAAATAATATAACAATTTTTGATACACAATTTATAATTTCATACAATTTCGATACGATTATATTTAATTAATTTAATGAATTGTATATTGCAAAAATAATCAGAGCAATTAATATTATTAAGTGACGAAATTGTACAAAATCTAATCACACAATATTAATGATATAATCAATCAGCAAACACCGCAAATGGAGAATTAAAACAATATTAATTACATAATTTAATACATCATACTAATATTATTCTAATAAGTATTGTGGAAGATGTCGTGACATTAATTATGCCTGGTAATATTTAAAAGCATATTTGGATAACATTACCATAATATTAAAGCAGGATTTCGTACATTATCCCAAGGCATTATAATTATTATATGCTCGCAAGATGTATTTATTTAGATTATTTCTGATTATCGATCGATGTGATTATAAGATATCATCTACGTTCTAGTATATCATATAACATATAGTGCTGTCTAAGTTTCCTGTGATTTTACTATAAAATTGAACGACCTATATTACATCTAGGCTACTTAAAATAATATTAACTTTCATATATTTGTTTAATATAAATAATACTTATTAGCCAACACTACTTTTTTCTTAAAAATGAAGATCAAAATCTAAAATTGTATTTTTTTTCAAATTATTATATTTTTAACGAATGACATTCAATTAACTTTAAAGTTAAATAGACATTTAAAGCATTGTAAATAATTTGATCTAATGGACTTATAAATTTGTTTCGATAAATATGATATCATGAGTAGCGTTAGTCAAAATAAGAACAATATCTCTTTTGATATGACGCGATATGACTGCGAATGATTTTGTACCTTTAACATTTCAAGCTATAATAATACTTTCATGAATGAAGACTATTAATATTAATAGAATTAGCGCTTGGCACTAACTCTATGTGACTACAAAAAATTACTTATCACATAATTTTACCTACATCTAATCGTATTATTATTATAAGAAGCTATAATAGTGAATTATTGTAAAAACACCATCGAATTGAATATTATAAAGCTTTAAGTAAAATCCCAATGTTTTTTTACATTATAAAATTAGTCTTTAGTACCTATTGTTTAGGTAGAACCTAATTATTGCCTCGTAAATATCCGGAATTGTTAGCGTTAGTTATAATATGTATATAATGAATGTAAATTACACTATTCAAGGAGTATTAATATACATATAAGTCTATAAAACGACGATCGGTTGTAAACCGTAATTCGTATTGCAGACCAGAGATATTGACAGGAACATTATAATATAATCATTGAAAATACAATTGCGAGACTTAAATGCTGTTCTGAAAAGTCATTAAAAACAAAGTCACAACCTTTGCATTTCAGGGTCTTATTTGGTAATATTTTATAATTTTCTGTTTATATTCTTTTATATATGCATATATAAATGCATTAAATACCATGTTAAGACGATTACAACATAGCGGAAACATTATAAGTGATGTTACTTATAAACAAAGCGGGCCATACATGTTAATTCGCTAACATTTAAAATAGCTTTATTCTATAACGAGTATTCATAGTAACTAGTGTTTTCCTATATTTTTAACTTTTAACTCTAATTTCGTGAAATTTTTGCATAAGGTAACTTACGCCAGCGCTGACTTTATCCTTTTCAGTAGATGGAGTTGTTGCAACAGGCGATTCAGTTGTCTTTTCCTCTGCTTTACGATCTTTTAATGCCTTCAATAATTTCCACTTGCTTCCAACTGGAACATCTTGTGGTTTGGGAGCTTGTTTACCTGCTGGAACTGGTTCCTGGCTAATTTCAGGCATGTCATAGTCTTCATCAAATTCATCTCCACTTTGAACAGGACTATCAGGCCCGGATGTCTCTCCAGAACCTGAATCAGCGTATGATTTTTCTTCATCCGATTCTGCTTCGGGGGCACTTTCATCGGCCTTTTCATCGATAACTGGAAACGTTGTCACATCCTTCCAAGTGTCTTCAATACGCACCTCGTCGCATTTGACTTTGATCAATGCTGTTTTAAGCTTTAATTCCCTTAAAACATACGACATTTTCTCTTTTAAAAATTCATTTGGCTCAGTAGTAGTTTCATCTTCAAATTCAGGTTCCTCAGCCAATGTTTGTTCTCTTTCTGTTTCAAGTTGGGATTGGTGTTCCATTTCTTCCAATTTTCTTAATTCATAACAATACCATTCATCTTCAGAGTCTATACTATCTTCAGTGCTTTGTCGCCTAGATGAAACCCTAGATCCACTTCTCCACGAGTGTGTACTTTTACTATCATCATCTTCATGTTTGCTGGGTATTTCTAAGCTCTGTTGATGTCGTGGTTGAAATTTGTTTGGCAATCCACGAGCGCTTTGTATGGATGGACTTCGTTCTGAAAATATTGTAGATTCTTCTGTTGCTGCGCTGCTTATTATTTCTGGTGGACTTTTGGATGGTCTTCTATTTTTGTTGTTAGTGGATTCAGTTTGCTGCTCGGGTATATTACTTTCAGATTTTGGTGGTGAAGTATCAGATATTTGATCATCGGATACAGATGAAGATTTTCGCAGCCGGTATTTTCCTAATGCTCTAGAAACGGCAAATTCTTGAGAACTTCCATTATATAAAGAATTATTTTCATTTGATCCATCATCGGTAATAGTTGCAGCTTTTTTAACATCTCCTACGGTTGCAAAAAGCGAAGCAGGTGACCGATTATCTTCTTTTAAATCTTCTTCAAAAAGATCTATGTTTGATATATCCGTGTCAATATCCAGCTTTTCAAGTTCAGTGATATGGTCTTTTTGCATTTGACTAACACGCGCAAAATGAAAATCTATATCGTCACTTTTATCTCGAGGCATAACATTAGTTGCAAATCTTTCATTTTCTTCTATTATGCACTCACTATCATCGTCATGAAATTCTACGCCTTGTTGTTGAAGCTCTTGAATCTTTTGTTGTTGTTCTACAATTTCTTGATTATTTATTTTTCTTTGTTTAGGTTTAAGTGGCACTTTTGAAAACATATTTCCTTCGTGTGTAGAATCGGAAAATACACTATCACTGTCTTCGGATTGGGCACTTGATCGTCCACCTGACCATTCAGTTTCAGACGTTTCGGGATCTGATAAAGACTGATGGCTAGCTTGATGTTTTCGACGAGCTTTTTGTAATAAACCCGACATAGATGCTACTAAGTGGTACTTCTTTTTTCTTCGTTGGGCAGATAATATTCTTTCTTTTAAAGATTTTTCTTGTTGGGATTGTTCTACTGTATCTACTCCAGATGGTAAAGAATGTGATCTATGTTTTTTAGGTAAATGCAAATCCGGAAGCCAGTGACTCATAGAGGACATGGCAGATTTTAAAGAGGATGTTCGTTTAGGTTTTTTCATTTGTTTTTCTTGTTCTTTGCCTTTTAGATTAGAAGATATAGACAAATATCCTGATTCTGAAACTAATACCCCAGTAGTTTCAACAAATTGTTCTTTTCTTTTAATATTATGTTCCAATGATTGCTGTTCATATCCTTGAACATCACCTATAACAGTGCCGTTTCGTTGGTCATATTGCTGCTGTTTAAAGTATTCTTGTTGTAATTGATTCTGAAATTGTTTTCTCTCAGTAATATTGAGAGATTGTGACTTAAGACTCGAGGTTTCTATAGAACTGGTTGGTGATCTAGTGCTTTGCCAACTAATTCTATCTTCTAAAGAGGTTCTCTTTGGTGAATCATATCTTGTTGAAGTTGGATAGTATGAAAGAGCATCTGTTAAGCTTCCAGATGGATATCCAGATCGAGTGTTTGACACTTTATATCCGTTTTGTTGCAATTGATTATCATTTGCCCCTACTGTATTCGCTCTAGTAAGTGGTTTTTTATTTATATTAGCTGCAGACATGACAACCGTCTGAGCGTGATAACTGGGTTCAGGTGGATATGAATCAATTGTTTGGTTAGGAACCGGCTCCGTAATTGCATTTCTATCTAATAACTCGGAAAAATTTCTATCTTCTGAAAGTATTCCTCTTGGAGAACTATAAACAGTAGTAAAAATTGGTTGCCTATTGCCAGCAACAGAATAAATAGAAGGAGCTTCATTCTGATAATAATAATCTATATTACCTAATGAACTTTGATTTAATATTGAATATGGAATATCGCTTTTTAAATAACTAGTATCCACTTTGTCTTGAATTCTATTTATATCTATAGAGGGATCTTTTGAACTGTCACTTTTTCTTATAATATTGTAGTCCCTTTTATTACTTTTATCTTCATACTGGTAAGAATCAACTAAAGTTTCTAAATATGGTTTTGGATCAATTTCGTAAGGAAGTCTTTGAACAGACTGAGGTGATGGATTTCTCATTTTATGACTATCGTGTGTTAAATGAACAACTCTTCCTGTTTTTGGTGAACCTGGGCTCTTCTCTAAACTTGACCAACCACTCATGGATGACAGTCCAGAGTCTGACTTAGCTGCCACGATATTAGTGCTGTCTCTTTTTAAATGTTTTGGAGAAGTTTTAGGTGATTTTGGTGAACGTGGACTTAAACGCATACTATCGACAACACTTCCTGTTGATAACATGGCTTGATGAGCAGACAATAATTCGTTATTGTTTTCTAACGATGCAAATAGTTGTGCACCATTTGGAGGTGCAGGCGGTGGCGGACTAGGTGATTTTCGTAACCTGCTATCTTCATAATTAATTTCCAATCTTTCATCAGTAGCTTCATCATAAATTTCATGTCCAGACATGGGGGAATGTTTTTCTACTGTAGTTTTATACATTTCATTCAAAGTTTGAGAAGCGTTTTTTGAAGAATAATAGTGCTGTCTTGTTGGATCATTTATCTGAAAGGTCGAACTATAATCAAATCTTTCTCTCGATAATGCACTGGGTGATTTTGATGATTTGGCTGCAATTTCTGCATTAGCTACCGCCGAACTATATGCTAGGCGACCCGTTACTGTTGTATATGGTTCTGTTGTAGTTCTTTCTGGTACAAATTTTCTTCGTGGAGATAAAGCTGAGGGAATATAGTCTAAAGTTCTATCTGTTACTATTTGGTCAGTAAGTGATAATCTCGACGGAGACTTATCCCTGATATTCTCCTTTGGCATTGTTAAAATAAAATCGTCAAAACTTTTCATCATGTCATTAATACCCCAATTTTCATCACCAGTATAAACGTTTTTAAGTTGTTCATTAATAATATTTCCATCTTCTACTAATGTTTTAGCTTCTATATCTCTGTCTCGTTTTGTTGATACTTTGATTTCAGGGCTAAGAAGTCTAGTTTTCAAGTCTTTTAACTCTCTCGAATCCTTGTGTAATTGGGTTGTCAACCTATCTAATTCGTGTAACTTATCTACGGTAATTTGATCTATTGTACTTAGGGTTGAAATATGTACTATATCTCTTTCGCTAATAACGGGTCCTCCTTGTAATCCACAATAGTTTTTATAATCATTTGCACTATATACTTGCCTTGATGTAGTTGGCATTATCTCTATATCAGTTTCTTCTGGTGCTTCCCAAATCATATCTAATTGTGAAGGTGGTCTAGAACTTTCATCACAAACTAAATCATCTCTATAAGCTTGATTTA
This sequence comes from Melinaea menophilus ssp. n. AW-2005, assembly GCA_918358695.1. Classification (NCBI taxonomy): domain Eukaryota; kingdom Metazoa; phylum Arthropoda; class Insecta; order Lepidoptera; family Nymphalidae; genus Melinaea; species Melinaea menophilus. The sequence goes on along the minus strand of OU911040.1, from coordinate 10,121,776 downwards.
AACTTCTATAAAACGCTTCATCAGATTCCATTGCTTCTTCTTGTGAATCTATGAGAACAACGCTTCGACCTACATCTAGGCCTTCTTCTATACCATCCTCAACAGTACCATTGCCCAATATTTCTCTGATTACCTCTAACCTTGACATAGGATCTCGTGAACCAACCGTACGACACGCGTAAAAATCGAGAAGAGTCGTTATAACACCCTGTTGATCTGCAAGCAACGCTTCCAGTCTTTCTAGTCTATCCCACATTCTTACATATTCTTGACTTAGTAGATCGAGTGCTCGCCACGCATACTTTAATTCGGTTTCTAAGATATTAAGGCGCGTTCCAAGACGTTCCATGTAATCACTGATAATATAATCGCCTGAATAAGGGGGTAGATCGGGAGGAAGTGCAAGAGAGCCGATGTCGTCCATATCGACCTCGGCACCCCCACTCCCTCCGCCCTCGTTTTCCTCCATCGCGTCGTTTGCACCTGTCCCGGCATTGTCGTGAATTTCGTGCATCATCTTTGGCCTGGACAGTGGTTTGGACATAACATCTTTCACAATGACTCATCCCATATCGTTTTACATTTAACAATTTTTACACAAAACAGTTCTGTCTGACATTGAGTTCGTTTTACGGTCATTTTATCACTTTATTTTAACACATTTTGTCTATTTTAGTCCACTTTTTCGATTACTATACACGATTTAACACTTTAACTTTATTTAGACGGAATTAAATTAATTGCTTTGCATCAAAAATATACTTGTTAATATTGAATATTGTAAATCACTTTTCTGCAAAAAGAATATGGATGAGGAATAGAAATTCAAAAATACACTGATTTATCCATAAATAACTTTATGTAAAAATCAGTGGACAAAAATAAGGAAGGATAACCCCAGATAAACACGTAAGCAATATATATTAAGGATAAAAGTATTAGAATACCCTTTTTCTTTTAAAAACACAGTATATACTATTGTTGACATGTTTATGATAGAGGCAGCTTAGCGATTCGTATTGATTCCACATGAGCAAAGTAACTCAGAGGTGGAAGGTGTCTCCTTTTTAGGATGGAATGGAAAATATAGGGTGAGGATACAAGGAGGATCTACCACCGCTTCGCTTGACATTAGGAAATGAGAAATAAGAAGGAGTGTAATTTAATTTAATACAGCCTTTAGTAATAAAATATTTATGATATCAAAATATTTTTATGCTAGTTTAAACAAGACAGCTTCCATGGTAGTAATTATTATACATTTGAGTAGGTAGATACTATATTATTATCACATTTTATTCACTGTTACTGATACGTTAAGTATCAATAAACACAGGCATCTTATGTAGGACACCAAATACTTTGATTATACGGGGAACGGTGTCGGTTAGCATCGATTTTCGATAAACTTCTCTGTAGTTTCTAACAAAAAGATGTTTCGGGTCATAATATAAGTTAGAGCATTTGATACTTGCGTCAAATTTTTGATTGTGACTTTGAAACTTTTGAATGTTTAGGTTTTAGTTCAAATAAAGTAATTAATAACAAACATAAATACTTTGTAGTTTGCTATGATTTCCTGTTTTGGAAAGGAGTGTAACTTGTTATTTATTTAAAAACAAAGTACAGTTACCTTTGTCTTAAAAATATATATTATTACAAAATAAAAAATAAAATAGGTAAAGAAATGACTTCAATTTTGTCCAAAAATCAATAACTATTAAATATTTATCGATTTATAAAAAATGTAGTATTGCTTCAATGGAAATAACATATACTTTTGGAGATAAGTTGTTAAGGGAGGCTGTGTCTCAGTATTCAAATTTAAAATTCCTTTGCGATCTTTCCCTTAGTAAATGTCTTTCATCTTAAGATAAAATAACTTAAGGATAATGAAGCATTACGCCCATGATAATAACATACTCTGATAGGAGCCTTTGATTTGGATACTTAACTAACATTTATAATTAATTATTAAATTGTAATTTTAGTGGTTCAGACTAAAAAAAACACAATAAAAATTTTCAAAACATTCTAACCAACCAAATAAAAAATATTTTAAGTTAAATAAAGTACATTGTAAATTTAGTATGACAACTGAAAATAGACGATAAATCGTATCAGACGTGTTTCATAAAAAAAATATTTTCAATCTGATATATCGAAATGATAAATTCGCCAAATATAACCATTTGGAAACGCAGCTCGAAGTATTTGTAAATAATGTAACACGATTTCGATTCCGTATTCTGTTTAAGTGAAGGCTGTCCTTCTGGGGGTAATTTTAACTGTCAGCCAATAATGAAACGGATATATATTTTATACATGTGATTTTTTTTGCGATTTATTTGAGTTTTATTATGTTTTATAGTTATATAATTTTTGGAGAATCCTATGAATATGATTAATAGAAAGGTTGTGTGTCCAGACACAAAAAATATAATAATAATTCTTTTGAAATGCCATCTAAGGTTAGATCATAACCTGGAAAAGATTTCTTCTTTCTTACAACGAAAAGGCTCTGCCGTTATCTGTTATTTTGACTAGGGATATTTCAAATTCGAGCAAACCCACGTAAAAATGCTAGTCGAATTAAATTACAATACAACAGATTTTACAGGATATAAAACATTTTCTCCATTAAGGGTATATTGAATAAAAAGACACCATAGTTCACGCTATTTATTATTAGTATTATATTTAATAAAAGAGCAGTTTTTAAACGCGAATCAAAATAAAATTATTCGTGATTAACAAAAATCATCTTTATAGAGGTTTATTTATTTATATAAACTGTTATTATTTTCTTCCTATTTCTTTTATAATAATACTTTAACCCTGCGTGAGTCTTGCCAGCAATAACTCGCTGTCATGAAGGTTAAGTTATGGTCTAATCGCACCATTAAACAGTGTCATAAATCGTAAAACCAAAAGAAATAAAACGATTGAATTCGAAACTTTTCATTATATTCTTATTAAAATTTATATATACTATTTTGTTTCCCTACTTTACTGACGCTTTTTTATATGGTTGTTTTCAGGTCGTAAATACCATTTTTATATGTAGTAATTACGTAGATTTTACTATGTATATGTGTAATAAAAATACCAATGTCAATCACGTGTAAACACAAATACGAAGCTTACGAACTGAGAGAAAATAAACAAGAATTGTTTATAACTGAATTTATTTTAATAAATCATACAGATCTGATCATTAACAAATAAACAAAACAAGTATAAAAACTTTTCATTAAAAGTTATCTGTAATCTTCCCACATATTTTTTTTTCTTATGGTTTTGTGGCATTTAGTGAAGTCAAATAAATAATAGTCTAAATTTGTTTTGTTACTCAAAAAAATACTTAAATAAATATGCAATATTTATTATAAAAATTTAATCTCCAAATTTCGGTTACTCCGCGACAAACAGTTGTTGAAAATGCGCTTAAAATGTTTTACTAAAAATACAATAAATAACCATCAATTGAAAATAAAAATCTGGCTTTAGTTTAAAAACAATATTTCAAATGAAGTGGCAGCAATCACAGTACAACCTATTTCCAGACATTGCCAAGTTTGGCCACATCGTGGATAAATGGTCCTGAGATTATTATAGCCGAGTGAAAGAAAGAAAATGCAGCTGTTGGCAACAGTTCAAACATAGACACAGATGTTACAAACTCAGAAATCGTATGTTTTATAAATAAGGTTTAACGAACTCGGATAGATCGAATTTCTATTTATTTATTTAGTTCTCTGGTACATTATATATGATAAATGATTTTATATAACACTAGTTATATTATATAAAGCACTTAGCAATATCCAATAAATTACTCTAAATGCCTATATTGAAACATAGTTTTCAAACTGATCACTAACGAGGAACTTTAAAGTTACAGTAAACTGAATTACTTGCCATCAAGCTAATAACTGAATTACGAGCTACGCCGTCAGGACAAAATGATATTATACGCATGCTTTTATCGTGAACATGGGCATATTTTAATTGTCTATTAATGCAATTTTACTATTAAAACATATTATGTAAAGAACTAGTTGTATTTTACGACTCCGTTTGCAGTAAATTGAATAAAAACGTTCGAACTGATCGAGACTTAAGTTTCACCTGACTATGGATGGAAAGACAAAAGGTCCAAGCTCAAGTCGTGGTCATGTTTTGATAATATATATATATATATATATATATATATATATATATGTAAGTATAACATGACTAACATGTTTAGAGAAAATTTGAAGAATGGTCAAACCCTTGATGGTTTTGTTTTTCTAGAACGCCCACGTTACTTTGCTATATTTATTTAAGAGTTCTTTATTATTTTTAGTTCTTACCTATCTCAATAAAAGAGCTAACAAAGGCTAAAAGTGTTTCAATATGTCTGCCAGTTCCGGAGGTGAGCATGCTCAAATGTGAATATTATATTTAATTTCCATAAATGGCAAAAAACTTTCTTAAGCTACATATTTTGTAAGATTTAATAAAGAACTTGAAAAAAATGGTTTCTATTTCAAAATTATAAATAAATACATTATGGACGACGTATTATAACAGCAATGGGTCTGAAAAACAATTGGATAATAGATATAATTTTGATAGAAAATATCATCTCTCTCTCTATGTAAGTAATAAAAGGTAAAAAAAGGTTTATGAAATATAATGTAATCAAATATTTATAAACTTGTTACTAAATTTATATTGATTTAGTTTCATTCTTATTTATGAAAAGTACTAAAGAATTTATTCCTCGTAATATAAACAATAAAATAACTGATCAAGACTAATATTTCATATTTTATATTTCAAAAATCACTATAATTTATAAAATTCAATTTATATTTTGAAGACGTTATCACAAAATATGACCATCATATGAACATCTTGCAGCAACAATGAACGGAGCGGGAAGAGAGAAAATTGAATGTCAAATAATTCTTATGCAAAGTGCAGATACGCTATCACATGTAAGGCATCGTGAATTATATGAAAATTTTATTCCCCGTAGTCAAATACGAGCGTGATCAGTCAAGCGAAAAAAACACTTGGTAATTGAACCTATAATTACATTGTTATGAACATTAACATATATTAATGACTGTATAAAATATATAGTAAAATTTACTGTATATAAAATTTATTTAATCTATGTAGATTTTGTGATTTGATAAAAAAATAAATATTAATTATTTAACTTTTCATAGAATATATAATTTAATATTTTCTTTTAATATTTTTTTTGTTACAATACTAGTACAATAAAAACAAACTTACTCAAAATATTCAAAAGATAAACAAGATAAGATTCGAAACCAATCAAAAACGAAAAAGGTTTTAGAAAACAAATAAAAAATGTTCATTCCGTATAGTCAACATAACATGTGAACACAAAATGACAACCGTGTAGAGTGAAGGTGTTACACGAATACAGACGAGCAAACTCATCGAATAATGGTTGTGACCGTTTAGTTCCATTTCACAACGATCCTTTTATATGACATCAAATACTCACTTTTTGTCATTTATGTCTTTGTCAACGTGTATTTAAATTGGAATTTCTTCCTAAAATTGTTCACAAAATAAGATATCAAATATATAGTGTAAAAAGTAAATTCATTCATCTAAATATGACATTAATTTAATTATAATCTTAAATAATATGTTCTCAAAACTCATAAAGATATTTTTTATGTCTATTTTTGCAAACCCTCGCAATTGTTAACCCGACCCCTGTCAAACAATGGACCCAAGTTTTCAATTCTTATGTCCCTTAAATCTTTCGCCTGACATTATATAGTCAGTTTAAATATGTCTCAAAAAACTAGTGCTAAAATGAAATATGAGAACAAACTAGCATTAAAAGTAAATAAAATCATTTTTGTAAAAGTTTTGAACTTACAAAGTATGCAGTAAAATTGTTTTATGCCTACACATATATATCTTTTTATCTCTTATATCGGAACTATTAAAAACTTGTTTTATCGTTTTTTTACTAAACTCCATACTTGGCAAACGCTCCAGAACTAAATGACTACTAATTGCTAGTTATATTTTATATGAAATATTTATTTGAAAGGTTTGAATTAAGCTTAGAAAGCTTTTATGAAATTCAAAAGGAAGATACGGATAATTATAAAAACTAACAACGAGAAACTCATTAATTTTATATGAGCTTTAGACAACAGGATAATGAATAATTTTATTTATTCATTAAACGTATTAATTTATTCAAATACGCTTTGTTAAATAAGTTATCATAGAACTATAAACGGTTTAGAATTGAATTTAATTTATATTCAAATTCAATATTGACACTATCTTAAAATATCCTACATTCAACTCATGTTGTGTTCGATTTAAAAGCAGCAATTTCATTAATAAAACCACATATAGTCTATAGTATATTGAACAAGGTACCTTGATTTATGTTTGTTGAAATTGCGTGGCATACACGTGTTTAACAATGCCCAGAATTAAGATTGTATCGTACAAGAGTAGAATAAATTATGTAAGGAATATAAAATGTGAGCATATTTTATATTATGATAATAAACTATACACATATGAGGTATGTGCGTTAAAAAGATAAAGGTAATAAAAAGAAAGCTTATCTTAAGACCTTGTAAACACCAGGAGAAATAAAAAACGAGAAACTTTACGATAACATCATATTCACCTCAATCTCCACAACATTAGAAAAGTTTTGATATCAGACTATATAAAGGATATTTCGAACTCAGTATATTCTTCGTGGTCGATCGAAAAGTCCAAGTTTTACTCCTCATTGTATCCCCGAACTTATATTACGTGTCACGCTAACTTAGCCTTTAAAAGTTATAAAATTCATAACAACTCTATCGTGATGTATCGTTAAGAGGAAATAGCATTATACACGCGAGAGTTTTACTTCGTGTCGGTATTATTACGCAATTATGTTTATTTTAATATTCATTAACTTTCAAATTAAAAGTAAATGTTATTTTCTGACGTATCAAGGCAATATAGTATTGATATTAGAAAACTTATACTATAACTAAAGTAATAAAAGCAGACATATCTACTGGTTTATTTTTAACTGTTAATGGTTAAGCCTATTTTTGTCACCCCGAATGTCTGAACAAACATTATATTAGGGTCAACGGTAAGGTTAGGTCAAGTCGACATAAATTTATGTCAAGTTGGTAAATGTAAATCATTATTGAATTTGAGATAAATTATATATGTATATATATGAAACTTATATATATATAGCCTAGTAAAAAATTTAAAACACTATTACGAGTATAACTTAAATTCTGATATTTAAAACTCAGTTACATAAAATATAAAATGGAGGCCGCGAAGTATTTGAATGAGAGTCCATTATGGAAGAAAGTATTATTTGAAATCGCTAGGTTTGAGATATTGAAAATGAGTTTTGCATTTTTATATAATAATATTGGATAGATATGTATTGGGGTGTAACTTCTCGGTATTCTCATTAACGGATACCCAAGCTGGGCTTTGTTGAGGGAAACGTTCCGCGGAAGTCTTCATAGAAGAATTGTGGGACTTTTTTTTCTACTAATGAGGTGCAGTTGCAAACAATTTCAAAGTTGAAACTTCGGCTCTGCATTGACCTCAATCTACGACGCGAACAAAAATTCTGCAATGTTTTCTAAAATAATAAAAATGTGAAAAATGTTACTGAAACTAACAAATTTATTATATTTTTATAAAACAACGAATACATATGAATCTATAATATTGATTATTGTAAAATAATTGTCAATGTTTTTAATTATATTGCAGATGAAATCAATTATATAATAGCTTAATTTAGCTTCACGTCCAGACTTCTAGGCTATCCTTAAATAGGGTCGATCAATCAACCAGTCTTCTATCCCGATTAGTGGCAATTTAATCTCCTTAAGACCGAGGTCAGCGAATTAGGAACGAAGGCATTCGACGCTTTTGTTGGCTTTTATCGTTGTGGTTAATGGCAGAGATCTCAAGGAGTTTCGTTTTTCTCTTTGAGGGCAAATAACAAACATATACATAGAACTCAGTTACTATTTGTATCTTTAAGTGATATTTTTATCCAATCTTTTTTCCTTATTTTTATTATATTTGCATATGAAGTAAAAATTAAGATGTAATAACAGTTTTTATTCATATTACGGGTAACTGGAAGCGATTTCTTTGTAAAGAAAATTTTAATTATATTTAAAGTAAACAACAGTTTCAAAAGTTTTCCAAGAATGGATAAAATTTAATTAAAATTGACCATTTTGAATGGATTCAACTGATATTGTGAGCAATAAGCTTACATGTTCACGAGAAAACGATTATGCTACCAAACTTCTGTGATAAAGTCATATACACGGCTTAAATCCATTTCATATCATTCGTAATAAGATTTAAAGATAAAATTTACGAGTTATCACGTATTATATATAAAATATTCAAAAGTAATCTATGTGGAAGTATGAAAAATATATAAGGGCGCTGTTATAAAACCATACACGCCTGTTATTATGAAGGAGCCCTGTGTGAGATTCAAAGCATTTTGTTTCGTAACAGTTATTTCGGGGGAAAGAAACGTGATGAATATTTTACAGGTCAAAAAGGGTACGTTATAAGCACTGGTACCGACATTTACGTTGACTTGTTATTAAAATAATTGTTTTGGTTTAAATCCGTGTAAAAAACATTATACAATATTGTTTAGATTGAAAACTATTAAGGAAGCTCTACCCATGAAGTCAACGGTCTAAATTTATTACGTAAAATGTATCGAATTAATGACTGATATAGATCATTTAATAATGTCATCTCTGAGATTTATTATTTAAATACTGTTTTATTGTAAAACTAGCTGTGCCCATGACTCCGTTCGCTCAAAAAATTTTTGTTTAAATAAAAATAGCCTAGTTACTTCTTATAACATCAGCTATCAGCCAGTGAGAGTGCTGTTCAATCAATTTCTAATATATTCAGCCGTTTCAGATATTAGCCGGAACAAACAGACAGACAGTATATACTTTCATATGCATTTAATGAAAACCTGATAATTTGGTACTACGAACAAACACTTTAATTTTATTATATGTATATATATCATTGTACATCCGATATGAATATACTTGTCGGTTAAAACTCATTATAAAATTTTATTTCAGTTTATATAAAACCGAAGAACGAGATGAAGCGTGTTTTTTTAAAATCAACCCCAGTATATATTTCACATTATCTGCGTATAAAAACGAATTTTGCATGTCGATACGATATCAAGAACCTCTCTGATATAGATGATACTTCAACTCATCTCGACAAAACGTAATATATTTAAATATACATCACATTATATGGGTCAGTCTTATCAATATCGCTTTTTACATTTATAGGAATATATTTGCTGTGCCCTCCACTTTTTTTAATGTTACTACTTATAACATCATCTATTGTCCAGTAAAAGTCCTGTTAAAAAAGATCTATCCGTTTCAAAGATTAGCCGGACCAAATAGACACATATATATAAATAAAATAAATAATATATATATTATATTTCTTTGTAACTATGGCTGGTCCGTTATTCTTAAGATAATCTTAACTATGATCTTAGAAGTAGTATAACTTATCTTGCTTCCACGCCTCTTAATGGATTTCGGATATCAGAGCAATTATACTCTGTGATAAAATTGATGATTTCATTCAATAAGCTTAGATTTTTGAAGAAATTATCTTATAAAAATATTCAAAAGAAACAGAAATACTTAGATTAAATAAAAATGAATCACTCCATCGAGTTAAAAGCTTAAAAGATGTATCTAAAAGCATCGTAGAATTAATGTGATCTTGTAGTAGAAATATATGTTGCAGAGGCTTTCAAAGTTCCGACGAATTCTCAATTGGAGGGTACTAAATATAAATCTTAACTGAGCTTTCATATTCTTGGTTACATGTAGTTAAATTGTATATAAATTTATTAATAAATTATTCCTTTTGATTTATTAAACCTTTTATAATTTAATAGGTACACTGGTTTGAAATTAACACAGTAAGTCATTTTTATGACATTGTATTTCTTTGTGAAATTCACTGACTAAGGGGCGGAATAAGGATGCTGATAATGAGAAAAATTGACAGGGCTAGGGGAAAAATATAATTATGAGTTCCATTTTATGCAAATTATCGTTATACGTAAGTAATGCCGGAAGCACACAGCCTCTTTTATATATATATATATATATCACATAGTAACACATTTAGTATAGCGTGAGGTAAAATTTATGAAGTAGTACAATGTCCTCCAAAATTTATCGGAAATTTCAATCATTAGAATGTAATGTTGAATTTTTGTTTTGTATTTATTAAATCGATATAATTTTTGATAATTATTCTATCACTTTTATTAGCCTTTTTTGGAAGCCGTCTTGTATAAAACACTCTATAGTTTGTTTTATTGTATAAATAAATATACTCAGTAAGAAATTAGTTTTTACTATAAGGCTGTAATACTATCATGATATTTAATAAGGATATAGTTAAGTTAGTCAATCGTTTTAGCGCGTTAATACTGTATTTTTAACTCGAATTCTAACTAAAATTTGCATATACTCGTAGACTGCAGACTACATCTGGCTACGGCGTAGCTTGCATCCGATCAGATGCTACGGATTAATGCTACACTAATCATCAATGAATTATATGGTTAGCACGTCGAACCCAATCACAACATGATAGAAAATGTGTTTCTAAATAAATAAATCCGTTTAACGTGGTTAAAGCACATGAGAGTTCACTTCACAGCACATCACATGTTTGTTTACTGATATAGGATCGGGTAAGCGTGGCCGCGGGGCGCGAGTAGCACTGAGCGCGGCCAGCCCGGGCCTACTCCGCTGTGACACTGAGGGGATTGCGCGCGCCGTCTGATATCGCTCGATACGCCGCGCCCCATATCCACCTGTACGCACCATAACATGGATTCGTCAACTATAGTAAACACTGTTTATAATTTTTATTGAATTGTATTTCATAACCTTAATGGGAAATTGTTTTCAGTTTACTGAAGTTATTCATAGTATAAGTCACACCTCCCACGCGTCTGAGAACGCGACGTCTCAGGCCGCAACCGATAAATTTAGGTCCGTTTAAATTACTTGATAGTAAATGTATAGTTTTAAGGTTTCTTCTTTTGATAGAGTTGTAAATGAGACGGCTGATGAAATCATTTATACTAAAATATTTGATTCATTAATTAATTTATAATTTATATCATATTCCTATTTATTAATAAAACACTGCCCTTATTAATAATCTACATAGACAAATTTAAAAATAAACGATTATATAGTGAAACATAAACTATTCCAAACCTTTATAACAAAATGGACTTCTATACATAAAATTCAAGACAAATACGAAAATAAAATCTCAAGTATTTGACACAAGAAAACTTTTAAGCGCCCGTTGGATATCAGTTCTCTGCCATTTCATTCTATTGTTAGAATTCAAAGAGCTGCATTTAATACCTAATGCATAATACTCGTTAATTGCCTTGAAATACTTACCTTGTTGCGTGTTTATGACGCGTAATACAAACATATCAGATTACAATTGTCTTCTAATAATAGTTATTTGTAGGTCAAAACTTATTTCTTATTATTTACTATTATGTGACACAATATATATATATATATATATATATATATATTGTTATTTTACTTAAGTATATCTGTCAGTTATTTGGTCCGGCTAATCTTTGAAGCGTATAGTTATAAGGAGTAACATTAAATATATATAAGTAAATATATATAAGACTGTATTTAATAAGAAATAAAATAAGGGTAAAGATTTTGTTCGTTAATTATATAAAAGGACATCTACACCTTACCCATTTCAACTTGGTATCTAACTAACGCACGTCAACCACAAACTTTTATTATTTAACTTTAACTCTCAATCTATTCTTGGTAAACACATTTATGGAATCACGTATAAATATTACTTTATTGATTTGCTAATATAATCAAAAGTATGTATTATCTTTGTGTGTTCAGTAATTTCTTTATAACCCAATAAAAGCATAAGTCTTCCTCAAGTATTTTGTATAAACAAAGAAGATTTTTGGATGTGAATTATATTATTACAATAAATATTATTGTAAATGGAGTTTGTGTTCCGTTTCAGTGAAACCCACTCGTAGAAACTTTGAGTTTCGATGTTAATCTTAAAATAATAAAGAAACGAACAAAATAAATCATTAAAAACCTTGAACGTCATGAAAACATGGAATATTTACGACAATTACTTTTATCAGACGTTACCTATAGATTTAAAAGATTTAATTTCTAAGATACCAGTACTTTGACTAACTTTATCTTGATCATTATTTATAAAGGCATAAAGCTTAAAATAGAAAATATAAAACAATTTAACGTATTTTTAATCCTTGTAAAAAAACAAATCGCTAGAGATAAACAATAAACCAATACGTTATTTGACAATGCTAAAATTTGTCACGGAACACCCTTAGGGGGTTGTCTTCTGGGTTTTCCTCCTTATATCGTACTGAAATCTAAAACGACCTAAATTAAAACAATATTTATTACGATCATTAAAACAATTTTTATATTTTTTATGTTCTACTTTATTAGTTAATGTTAAAAATAATTTGTTTTAATACAACCATATTAACATACATTAACGAGGTCCCAATAATAATTTTGTTTCGACAGATTTCTATAATATTATATTTATTTTTTGACGATGGCAAGTAATTTGTTACATTTAATTTACCCCTTTAAAGTATATTTGTTTAGTAGATTTATTAAGGTGAGGGTCATTTTCGACCCTTGGTTACATTAACTACTAAATTAGGTAAATGAGTCTTGTATTATGGTAATAGGAAGTGACTTCGTGATGGCGCATTACATTTATTTTGTTAGAAAAATGGTAGTTCAGAAAACTACTTAACTAAATTTAACCCTAACTAAGAACATTAGATTCTTTATAAGTTTTATATTATGCCGTCACTGCAATGTCATATGCAGGTCCGTTGCCGGACATAGCAATAAAACGTTTGCTTTGAATAGACGTTTTCCCGACCGTGACACAAATAATTGTCTGGGACGGATATAACTGAATAATTGAGAAAAAATCAATGTTATTAATCCTACTAAACCATTTGGTCGGTGTGGTGAATAAGGTACGAAATATTTTATTAATAAACAGTACTATGGTACATTACGAAATACTCTTGCTGTACAATAACAATATAAAATTAATAATCATATAAAATATCAAATAAATATTTACTAAAATAATACACAACTACGATAAAATTTCTAAAGAATATTTTTGTTATTTTCATTCCTTGAATGCCCGGAGGATCAATAGTGATTCCCGCCTTAAGAATATCCCACTCAATGGCTACGACATTCCAATTTATTGGTAGTTTATTATTTTTTAGATTATGTCATTCACAATATTTCTTATAGAAATAAGAAATTTCATTGCTTTGCAGAAATCTATACCTTACCGTATCCTTATATAAGATGTTCCTTTTCAAAAAGTTCAATATAAGACAATAAAAAAATATATGTCCCAATAAATAATTGTGTACTTTTAACATAACAACAATTGACACTAAAATTATTCCCATTATATTCCATGTCAAATATAAAAATGTTATCATTTAAACATTAAGGTTTTATGACCTATATATGATATACGTGTGATATTAAAATAAAGTCAATAGGATATAACGGATCATATTAATCAAAATTACAAATGTTCGAGTAGATACAAGATAACAGGGTAGATATGCACACTAACTGCAATATAAGAGAGGTCAGGACTGAAAGCTCTTAAGCTGTTACCAAGCCAATATAGAGTAAAGTAAGTGTTGCAGTGCTTGAGATCAAACGGAATATTACCCCTAAAGTTGATACATTTTGATATTATATTTGAATTTATGTAGAAATTATACTACTATATTATATGCAAAAAATATACCTAAGTATTTATAATCTAAGAGACTTCATATGAATGTTTTTCATATTCATAAAACCTAGGAAAAAAGTTTAGAATTACTTGTATTTAATGACGTAGATTCAAAAAAATAACCAATAAATTTTTATTTTATATAAATCCGCCTCTTGTTACATATGTTAATAAGTCTCTGGGTATGTTTGTTCATAGCATATTTACGAACGCGTCCCATATAAACACTGTATAATAAACTAGGACGCTGACTTGCTTTTGTTACATATTTATTAATAATAAAAAACGGTGTACGTTATTTGATCTACAAACAAATAAACAATACCTACAAATCTATAAAATACACAAATATAATAATAACAGCTAATATTTGTTAACTATTTTCGACTTTTCATGAAAAATTTGTCAAATAGAAATAGTTTATTTGAAATGAAATTGTTAGTTATGTACTTTCCCAGACATTAATACTAAATTACGAGATGGCGTGTTGATCAAATATACACATTGACCTAAATCTAAATATCACTTTTGTTTAACGCAATTAAAAATACTGAATCTATAAAAAAAATGTACATTTAATATTTGATACTGATATGAAATATTAAATATAACAAGTTTTACGTGAAAAATATTTATCATAAAATATTTTAATATATATTTAGAGCTGCTTAAATATAATAAATATTTAATACACAGCAACATTATTAACGTAATTAACAATTTTAATTTGTTGCAAATATTTTCGTGAAGGCTTTTGCGGCTTGGATTTTAATCTGAGTTTAATCACCGTCGGAACGTGCATTTAGAATTCTGTGTGTCGCAAGTTGCCTGGGATTATATGTAATAATATTTTTGTTTATACCATTGATAAATAGCTTTAGACTGCCTTAATTAATCATAGATTTGATTTAATCGAAATTTTAATAAATATAAAATGAAAAAATAATATAAGATTTTGATTGAATTTGTGACGTAAATTAATAATATAAGCAAATTAATAAAAAGTTGAAATGTCCAAAGTGTTTCACACCTATTTTTCACCATAGACTTTTTCCAATTAGAATCTGATGTTTCATAATTGCAATGTAAGCTTAATTGATTTAAAAAACTTGATTTTCTATACTAAATAATTAATGATACCGTATAATTACTAATAAAATTCTATAATGTATTTGTTTCTGATGCACTTACAATAAATGCTGCAATATGACATTTAAAATTAAAATACTTGTATTCTCTAATAGATTTTTAGTGTTAATTTAAATTGATGTTTTATTTTTAAATAACTTAGAGTGTCTGAAGCTTACAGTTAATCTGCAGAGTCTTATAGCTCCCACATGGCTTGGATCGAACAGTTGAGCCGGATTTGCTATTTCCTCTCCGGGCGTCGAGAATTATACTGGAGCCAAACTATTTTCTATTGAAATCTTAATCTTTTAACATTTTTTGTAAAAAAAAAATTACACTTTAAAATACTTCAGTGTAAAAATCTTTTAAAAAAATCTGCATATTATTACCGCTTAACATTAGGTTTGAATTGATAACTCTATAAGTTTTACTCTTATTTTTTTTCTAAATTTTATGATATACAAACGAAATGATGCATTGAGTCTAATTAGACTATATTTTCTTTTGGTCTACCGTCTCTCTGCTTTTATGTGTTAATAAATATATAAATAATATATACAAAGTAAATGTGATTCCGCAAACGTTAGACTGCATAACTAAATTTTATATTTAGTAAAAATCTGTTCTAAAATGGTGCTTCTGTATTTATAATGTGCGCAGGACGATCGAGCGCAATGCGGGCGAAGCAAAAAGAAAAAAAAATGTCGAATATAAAGTATTAGTAATAGTAATAGTAAAGTATTAGCAGTCAATAGTCGCAAACAAAGATGGTACCAACCATTATTAACTTCAGTTAATAATGGTTGGTACCATCGCTAGCGACGCCGCGGGCGAAAGGCGAAAAAAAATCTCATAACTTTAGTATAAATATAACAATTTTTTTTTTTTTTATTTAACCTGTACAAGAATTTACAGTGGTAGTGTTAAATGGAACACAGTTCCGTCATGGCTTAAGAATAGGTATTCCTTAATACATACACAGAAGTCCCGTGGGATCGAACGTCCTGCCATGAAATCAGATAACAGAGATAGCTACATGGTGCAAAATTTATTGCCCTCTAGGGTATTGAACTCATAATATAATCTTGTCTTTCTCATTCAGAGATTATGACGTTAGTCTTAATTGGATTATATTGAGAATTTTAACATCTGTTTTTATAATAAAATTATAATTAATAATGGTTGCTTTGAAATACGTGTTAAGGTGTATCATTATTATATTGTTCCGTAAAATACAGATTGAAATCACCTGATTTGATTATTTAAGTTTATTTAAATGCATTTAAATAAACTATTTCTTACATTAAATTTTTGACTGTCGTTTCAAATTCAGCAGTCGCGTTCGCGTACAATAGATGTAAAATACTCTCTATATTTTTATTACATATTATTATTTTTTTATTATATATTATATATATTAATCTATATATTTGAAAAGTATATATTTAAAAGATATGTACTATTTTTAGCTGAACTAAGCTTAGATTTAGCTTTGATAAGTTAATAAAAAACGTAAAGGTGATTTTTCGTTGTCAATATAAGGTATATACGGTAAAGGTTAAGGCGGGATTTAAATCTTTAATAGCAATCTGTCAGCTATTCATTCTATGAAGCTATCTCGTTGTAAAGTTTCCGTAACACTACAGCCTAATCCTAGGATCGATGCAAGGCTTTTGGAAAACTTCACTCCTGAAACTAAAATGCAACATGTTTTGTAAAAATGTGAAATTTTATACTTCATGTACACCTGCTCTACTAAGCAATATAATAATCCAATACTGTTCTGTAACTACTATATTAATGTGTCTTCTGTCTGTGTCTTTTTGTTATTTGATGTATCTATATCAAAACTAAGAACACAAATTGGTTGTGAATATTATAATGTGTATATAACGTTCGTTTGTTCGATAATTTAAATATTAATGTGCAGGTGAAACTGCTGGCAAAAGCTAGTATTCATATATAGTATAGTTAGGGGTTTTGAATTCTTCAATTTCCTCATCACATTCACATGTCAATATATTTTAATAAATAAATTAATAATACAACTCCAATATACAAACTTTCATCTTATATGTTTAGAACTTAGGTATTTATTTGATAGTTTAATAAATCAATGTTACTATATATTATATTTTAATTAAGTTGTATATATACTTATTATAACCATACAGTATTTAATTAATATAAAATCATACTTTATAACATATATATTAAAAGTTAGCTATATATATATAATATATATATATATGTGTGTGTCACTATGTCATATTCAAAATGTTTGATTGAAACAGATTGTGAAATTTGGTAACAAATATGATAAAACATTTCGGTATTAATTTAGATTTTTCGATGTCAAACAGTTTTCGTTTCAGTGAATGTGTAAAAACTAGTGTGAACGTTTAATCGTTTGGAATCGACTTCTATTGTTTCCGAACGAACTCCCGCTTTATTGGAAAGAATAAAACTAGCATTTTGCGACAATTTTACATTCATACGGGCTTGGGTGAGCTTGAGTAAGCATGAAGTAAGTAAATAGGGGTAGTATTGCATACTTGCGTCAGCTTTATAGAATATATTACACTTAAAATTAAAATAATTGAGAGTACTTTAGTTAAGACCGTAACTATATTATTGTATTTTGTACATTACATTACATTAAAATATATATAACTGATGTGAAATATATCTAGAACAACAAACATATAAAGATTATTTCTTCCATAATTTTTAATTATCATTTAGTTTTAATATTTCCATTTATGTGAACAAAGTAATTTATTATACAACTGCCACTGAGAGTTTTCGTGGATGAAGAATATATGTTTCCAGTGAAACGCTGAGAAAGTAATTAAGAACGAATCGTCTCTCTTTAGCTATGTAATATATTTGAAAGAAAATTTCAAAAAGCAATAGAATCAACATGTAAATTTAAATATTTATACAAAATTCTAATTTAATATATGCTTTGAAAATATTAAATTAAGATTAACCTTTTCCTAATCAATCTAAACTCTTCATAGTTTGAGGGTAACTTAATAATCGTAATAATGAAACCAACATTAGCCCATAACCTTCACGAATAGAATTCTTTGGGTCTCTCTCATCCTCATGTCTAAACACACTCTGTCCCTCTCGTTACATAACGTTACTAAAAACAGATGTAATTCTGTGGGTTTGTAGGTTTAGTTTACTGAGTACTGAGCGACATTGTCTCATATGTGCTATTAGCACAAGATATGTATGAGGTTAAGCATCACTACATACATACGATAGGGTCAATCTAACAGGGTCAAAAGGGTCAAAATCCAACAGTTAAGGACGTAAGCTAAGCTTAAGTTCACAACACTTTAAATAGATGTTACATTTCACCTTTTAAAAAGACCTCGTTCTAAATTGTTCAACTTAGCAAGTCTTTGCAAGTTTATAAGTTAAATGATCTATTACCATAAAACGATAACAATGTTCTTGGCAGCATGGTCAATAAATGCAACAAGTGCATTTACGTGCCAGTTATGTAGGCAACAGTTCAACCTTACAACGCGTTTTATCATCGCTATTAACGATTCTGTTACCTGTGACTTTTACGACGCCATATTGTGAATACGAGTTCCGTTTACCGTACAGATAAGACAACCTTTATCCAAAATGGGTGACCTCATTGTAATTCCTCGCATTTTCTTATGTCAACGTTTTTATTAAATGTGATTAAATTTTTGTTATAAGCAACAAGTAACCTACTAAATAGACTTGTAAATTTATGCTTATTTTGTTTATTATAGGTAAAATTATTTAGCGAGCTATTGTTTACATTCTATGATATGAATATTGTTATTCTAACCAATAACAAATAAATATCGAAATTATTACGTAATATAAAATACAAGTAAACACAATCAATTTTAACTCTGGTAACTATTGAATTGTCAATTAATATAAGGAGTTCGAGGTCTGAAACTTAGCAAAAGCGGCGACTTCAAAGAATCCCTTGAGATATAAAGTAGGGCAAAAGACATTAACTGTCTCTATGCTGTAATTATACTACGTAATGTAGAGAATAGTTAGCTTTTAGAATAAGTTTATTCTCTACAGTATTTAATAGCCAATAATTAATAAGTCAATAAGTTATAATTGGCTTATTAGTTGCGAAACATGTATTTGAATTAATGTATTTTCATTTTGCTTAGCCTTGTCTTAGTTTCTTCTCTTATTTATATTATACTTTTAGAGACGAAGCCACAAAAATACGTAGTGAATAATTAAGATTCCACAGAGCTATGAACTTATTCTAGTTTAGTACAGTGTGATTTAGTCTATATTGATTTAAGTTCCACTTCATTGGAGTCTAGAATAATTAAACATCCACACAGTGCCTTTATACCGGACTTAGTTATATAATATACAATGAAGCCTGAAGTAAATAGTAACTGTATCTAAGAAAGTTATCAGTAATCTTAATTGCTTTATAAATCTAACACCTTATATTACCAGACATATCATTTGTCAGATCTGAGAGTACAATACACAGATGGTTTGATAATGTCTAACATTGATAAATTGACGGGGTCATTGAAATTCAAATTAATTTAGTTTACACACTGCGGACATCCGTAGCGTGACTTTGCAGCGATTGTTCAACCGTCTTGTACTTAAGCGGACTGATTACGTCGCTAAGCGGATTGAACTGAATACAAATGTTTTACGTTTAATACTGTTACTTTATTACTACTTATGGTAAAATCTATGTTGTGATATATGTTAATACAGGAAATAAATATGGTCTGTATTTATAGTCATGTATTGCCTGTTTGAATGTTTTTAAAATATTTGCTATGTACAACTTATAGAATTAATAACACAGCTTATTTTGTACCAAGGTTTTTGTAAGTTTATACGGACCTAGACTTAAGCACATTAGGTGTAACGTGTTATTATAAGAGTATTAGATATTTAAAAAATAAAATTAAAACGATTTCAGATTGTGTAACTCTAAAGAAATGATTTTAGGGGTCTATTTTTAGGCAATAGAATTTTAATAGTCATGTAAAGATCACCAGTAATCTTTTTAAGTTATATTATATAATAATTTTAATAAAATTACTCAGATAATCTATGATGAATTTGATAAAATTTTTTATTGTAGTCATGAAGATGACATGAGCTTTATCATCTAATCAGGAAGAAGTGACGGAATTGTAGAAGTGGCTGGCAACATTTAAGTTTGTAATATATATCTGAGTCCTAATATACATTACTATATTATGATCGTTAACAATTAAAAAAGTGTATAGTATATATTTCCAGAAAAATTAATTAAAAAAAACAATTAAAAAAAAACTAAAGTCCTACTTAAAGACAATATTGCAAATTCCTTTTACTTATTCTGTCCAATGAACGACGACCGACATTAGGAATGGCTACAGAATGAGTAGAATATAATTAATATTGTAGACACTAGAGTAGTTAGACATTCTTAGCTGTTCCATGGAAGTAAAACCTTCGAGTATTTGGAGAGAAAATAGCATTTCTCTCATTTGTATTCGGAGGATCATTCTGAAGTCCTTCAAGAGTTATTAACCCGTTTTAATTTTAACTTGAGTGAAGTTAAATACATTTATTTTAGTGATGTAATTTATTCCACATCTGATTAGTTTGGTGTAGCATCTGTTGGATATTTTGTGTATATTAATATGAAAAAGGGTTGTGTGTGTGTGTGTGTGTGAGAGAGAGAGAGAGAGAGAGAGTGTATATTTGTATGTTATTATTAAATATACCGTAACTGCTTTTCTTTGCATCCTATACAGATTTTGTTAGTGTTTTTTCAGTATACAATTTTTGTGGCGCTTTATATTATATATATAATGGAAAATTAAAACTCAGAGTTTGTGTGTTACAACCATTATTTGCAATATATTTGTTGTTTGTTTGTTGGTATCCTTATAGATATTGTACTGATTTCGATACGGTTTTCTTAACCTGAAATTAAGACGTTTAGAATTTGGCATTCAAAGTGAAAATTTAAGTTATATGTCAAGAAGTTAATATTAAACAAGAAATCTCGTAAAATATAAATTATATGCACTTTATGTAAGATGTTAATGGACATTCCCGAATAATGAGGGGCAAGATACTTAATGAGGGACAGGATACTTGAAAGTTGTTCATGTTCTGTGTTGAAACTTTTTGTTTTCGTACTACATTCCGAAAAGCTTTATTATGAAGGCTGTTACAAAGTTATCTTGTATACTTATTAATAAATTAAGGTTTATATTATTCTATATAAAGTTAACTGAAAAGCCAATGTTTTTAAATATTTTAATGAAACAAATGGATTTTGATGCAATTATTTCAATTATTTTGTTTTCAAACCGCTACAATGCTTTGTGCATGAATGATAGCTTGAATGTAAAGAGTTTTAGAATTTAATTTAAAATACACTAGTTAAAACATTTCACTGTAATTTTACTCAATATTATATGAGAATTATTTTATTAACGTTTTATCAGGTAAGAGTATGTTAAACTCAATCCCGATTTATTTGAATAGTCTCGAAAATATTTATTAAAATATTCATATTGTAAAATCGGATCAAGCTTCAATCAATCAATTCTAAATTGGATGGGAAATAGATTGTATAAAAATTTTAATAAATAAAATTGTACGCCTTCCGCCTCGCTGCCGAGTAATTAATACTTTTTTGACATTTGACAACTAATGGCAGATTAAAATGACTCACATTTAATTTAAAATGGTGATACATAATTTAATGATTCTTAACAAATTAATTTACATTATTCATTGTTATTAATAATGTTTATATTTCTCAAACAGTAAAATTGAAAATTATATATTTCGAATGTAGATATTAGAAAAATATACCTAACATAATGGCAAATATATGTCTTGTATATGCAATATATTATATATATATATATATATATATATATATATTTTTATAACTAAACTCACAATTAGACATACTGAATAATTAAGATTAGATAGCGCTACGAACTTAATTTAGTTTAGTACAATAATTTAGTCCATATTGATTTAAGTTTCACTTCATTGGAATCTAGAATAATTAAATAAACACACAGTGCCTTTATACCGGACTTAGTTATATAACAAACAAACCAAGACTGGAATAACTAGCAACTGAATGTATGAAAGTTATCAGTAATCTTAATTGCTTTGTAAATCTACCAGCTTAGATTAACAGACATATCATTTGTCAGATCTGAAAGGACAATACAGAGATGGTTTGATAATGTCTAACATTATAAATTGACGGGGTCATTGAAATTCAAATTAATTTAGTTTACACACTGCGGACATCCGTAGCGTGACTTTGCAGCGATTGATCAACAGTCTTGTACTTAAGCGGACTGATTACGTCGCTAAGCGGATTGAACTGGATACAAATATTTTACGTTTAATACTGCTACATTTTTAGTACTTATGGTAAAGTCTGTGTTGTGACATGTGTTTATACATAGAAAATAAATGTATTTCCTTGTTGGTTTTTAATACAAACACATTTGTGTTTCATTTATTTATTAGTGGTCTTGATGTAACCAATTTTTATAATTAACTTGTATTAACACAGGTTACTTTTTAGCCAGTTTTTTCATTTTACAATGACTGAGACTCAAACCATTTTTGTAACATAATATGATGATACTATCTATAGAAAAAAAATTAAAAACCAAAATTTTATGTGAACATTAAGAAAAAATTAATAGGTCTACATTTACACAATAGAATGTAATTTTAAAGTTTCTAAAATATATATTTTTTTTTCAATTATTAAGTGAAATTTACTAAACAGCTTTTGATAAAAATTGATTTAGTTATAGTTAAAAAATTACGCTTATGACTTGCATCAAGAAAATGAAGGGGATGAGCTTACTAAATCACTAGGAACAGCTATTCTATAATAATTTTATATTTAGCTTTTCCCTAATATATATTACAATATTTAATAGAAAATAAAAGTATATTTAAATAAAATAATGAAGACAATATTTCAAAGTCCTTTTACGTATTCTGTCCAACCGGCGACCGACATCAGGAATGGCTACAGAATATAATTAATATTGTAAGCAGTTAGACATTCCTGGATATACCATGGAAGTAAAACATCTGAGGAAACAGCATTTCTCTCATTTGTATTCGAAGGACCATTCCGACGTCCTTCAAGAGTTATTAACCCGTTTTAATTTTTACTTTAGTAAAGTTAAATACATTTATTTTAGTGATGTAATTTATTCAATATTTGATTAATTTCGTATAGCAACTGGCAATTATATTATGTATAGTAATATTAAAAATACTTTCATTTGAATATTGTTGCTATAATCTGTCATATAATCGTTTTGATTTCTTTGTATTTTTATATTTTGATAGAGCTTTCTTCGTTTAAAATTATATAAAAAAATATACTGCGTTACTATGTAACTAGTGTTTATAAAATAATTGTTATAATATAAATAGTTTAGTCAAGAATATTTCAGAAAAAATATATTTTAGGCATATATTATATTATTAATATATATACACTATATACAAAACTTTAATGGACATTCCCGAATAATGAGGGACTGGATACTTAATGAGGGACCGGATACTTGAAAGTTGTTCATGTTCTGTGTTGAAACTTTTTGTCTTCGTATTCCAAACTCTATCATGAGGGTTGCTACAAAGTTATTTTGTATACTTGTTAATATAAAGATTTGTTATTTAATATATAGTTAACTAAAAGGCCAAAATTTAATAAATATTAATTAATTAAATGAATTTTGATGCAATTATTCCATAAATTTGTTCTCAAACCGCTACAAAGTGATTGCTATTACGGAAAGTTTTTGAATTTAATTCACAATACATTGGCTTGAAATTGTTTACTATTACATTGTTATTTCATTGAATATCTTATAACTATCAGTTTTGTATCTACATTTCAACAGGCATGTATTTATTAATTCCCGATATATATAGTCATATTTTTCTAAAATATTTATATTATAAAAGCACATCAAGCTTCAATCAAACAATTCTAAATTGGATTTGAAATGAATTGCACAAAAATTTTAATAAATAAATGTAAATGTAACTTCTGCCCGGTGACGATTAATTACTGCATTTTTACCCGTGATAAGATTAAAATAACTTGTTGAAAAAAAATACATTTACAAGATTATTGTATTGTATATGTAATAACATAAGACATATAATATAATAATATACATAATACCATGTGTCATGAAAAACAAAAATAAATTTGAAATATTTTTAACCTAACAAAAGCAAATATATCTTGAACACACCATCGATCGAAAGGACAATAGGAAGCATCGTCGATGTACTTGGAAACAAAAGATACTCCGATAAAAGTAAACAATGGCAAAAAAAATGCATAGTCAGGTCAAACGGTGAAATCACGAACGGTTAATTCACAGTGTAATTACAGGTTCAGACCTTCATGCTCTAATTAATTATGTAATATGCTCGCACCCTAATTCTTACTGTCTACACTTAAAGGTTACATACAAACACGTTTCATATTTAATTGTTTGTTTGTGTGTGTGGGTTTTTATTCCTAATGTATCTATTTTAACTAATAAATATCTATTTTACATAACATTAATAATAACCTAAATATATAAATTGTAATATACTGTATACTCAAAATAATTTAAACGTTAAATAGCATAACTATTTTTGCTAACATCATTTCAGCCACAAAGCGAGTCAGCCGTGGTCGGAGTGGTTGAAAACGCTTACTGCGGTGACCGAATAATTCCCTTCATTCACTCTCCTAACACGTCACTTTCCGCTCACTCACTCGGTCGGCTACAGTCAATATCCGGATACTGTCATACATTATATGTATGAAGTACTGAACAAATAGAGGTCTAATTAATCTCCTAATATGATTTAATGTTATTTGTATATGTTATTGATATGTTGAACGGATTATATATTAATTTATTAATGCATTTTCGCTTATTCTATATACATATATAATAATTTGTGAGTTATATGATAAGTTCTCTATTTGGGTATTTCGTTTACTATTTTATTGTTAAAATCGATTTTATAATTTAATATAATATATTTATATATGTAGTTATATTTAATATATCTATTCATATGATTAATATCTTGATTAAAGTACTTGAATGTTTAAAATGTAATCAAAGTGTTGAAGTAATCACGAAACTCCTTTGAACTTTATCGTGGCATAGAAATACGTATTCTTAGTATAACTTATGTAACTGAAACTAACCTTATAATATTCACCCGGATATTAATATATATTTTACGAGAAAACTTTTACAGATAATAAATAAAATAAAAAAATAAAAACCATAATATTTGTTTATCGTTTATCTCTGGAATAAGCGGAGAATTTGTAAAAAACTCGTGTAAGGTCAAAAGTTAAAGGTTAAAGGTTATCTAACATTATACTACGATCCTTATAAGCATGGTCACAGTACATATAAATGTATATTCCAGTTATATAATAAAATGTAGAAATGTTAGCACATGTTATGTAATTTTCTGTCTGTCTTTCTTTTACTACATTCGTTCCTTGAGACATTTAGGAATGCTCCATACCGACTGCCAACAAATTGATTTGAACTTAGGAAACTGACATCTAATTGAATTTAACATTGAATTTCAGATATCAATAGAATCATGAATGAGGGTTGACTTATTAATTACAGCATATTGGTAATCTTTTTGAAATTCTCCATAACCAATAAATAGCGTTAATTTGTTGGAAAAAAAATAAAATTACAAAAATATTTTAATGGAAATTCTACATATTACACATACAGAGTGTGCTTTTTCAGATTTTGAGACCGATAGTTCATCCTTTTCTTTGTTAAATTTAATCAGTTATTCGTAAATATATTGTTATGTTATATATTATACAAGTCACATATATCTTCATATATTGCATAATATTTGTAACCATCCCGTCCCAACCACGATGAGAATGTACAGCTCTGATATGTCACTGTCTTGATTCATATTGACGACCACAAATAGCTTATGTTAATGTGTATTCTGCGTCGTATATTGTACGTTTAGGTATCTGTACATGTATATATATATATATATATATGAACATATAATTCTTTTATAATTGAGATGAGGTCAAGACAATATTAATATTAAATATTATTAGTTAGAAAAGAACACTCTATATATGTAATGTTTTTAAATTTCCACGAAATTTATGTATAATTTATTACCATGTACTTCTAAGTCGCCCAAAGCTAAGGAAACGGTAAGAAAATGTATAAAATTAAATAATTTTCTAAGCAACCAAAAATGTTATTACGGTAAAAATGTAAAAGTCGTTTAAAATCTGTTATATTTTTTGTATTTTCAGAGAAAATATATTTTCAGAAATAAAAGAACAAGTTATTATAAGGTTATATTTAATATGATTCAGGGTATTGTAGATTACATTTCAAATAGAGTGGATCTTGAATCTAATAAATAGAAAAAAATATTTCTACACATTGCTATTGCCATAAAAACCTAGTTTTGCTTAAAAGATAATTAAAAAGCAAAAATCATAAAATAGTTAGTGTATAAAAATACACTAACTATTTTATGATTTTTGCTAATAATAGCAAACAAGTTAAAAAATTTAAAATTTTACTTATACCATCTAAAACGAAATATAACCTAATATGCAAATTGAATATCAGTTTATAATAACATATGGCGTGTTTATTGAAGCCGATATCGACATTAACAAAGCGACTCATCTCTTCAAATCATCGGAAACAATGGACTAGATTAATTTATCTCTAACGATTCTATTAATAAAATAAATTAATTCTTACCATTAATATATTCTTACTATTAATATATTCTAAGAGTACAGCAGAACGTAGTTGAAATTTATTTTGAACGTAACTTTATAGATGAGAAAAGAGGTAATTTAAATTATTTTGATTACTAGAATCCGACGCCGTGCGCTGCGAGAGAGCTGAGCCCCATCAGTTTTTTGACTATCATTTCTGAACGGAATAAGATATTTTAAATCTGTTTTCTTAAAAACATGCTCATTCCCATGTTCTACAGTTCTACTAATTTTCATTCAAATCGGTTCAGTAGTTTTTATGTACCGTTGCTTCCAAAAGAAGTTTCTCAAATGGTTAAGAGCTTCGCTTACGCTCACTTCAATTAGTTAGAATATAAATAATATTTGAGCGAGTTTGGTCATTATAATCATAAAATGAGTCCTAAGTACTTTAGCCTAAGAATAATTCTATAACCTGTATCTAACCACCAACCTACACTTCAAAAGTGATACGGGTGTTTGGAGGTAGCATAATGCCAAGAAATTTGACATTCGACATTTTTACAAATTACTATTTTATAATCAAAGAAACTATATATTTTATTCACCCAATTAATTAACTTTATCATTAAGATTAATTTATTTTAATATGTTTAAAATATATAACAATACATATAAAAAATATTTTTTATTTAAAACAAGTCCGTACATAACTTTTGTTTGAAATTAATTTTCACGTTCCGAACACGTGACGCTCTCTCTGTAACTGAAAACGTTGAATAAATATCTCAGTATTTTAATTAAGTTACTAGTATACAAATTGTAGTTAATTTAAAGCTTAGTTTAATCCTTGATGGAATTACTTAAATTAAGCATTTTTAAACTATTTCATTGTTAATAAATAAACCGACAAAAGTATTTGAATTGTATAAATAAACATTTTATTTCCCAACAGAACATTTTATAGATGGAGCCAATTCAATTGTTTTTCTAGTTTTAGGTTAACAATGCAGATAAAATTGAATTTATATAACATACTAGTGACGCGCCTCTACTTCGCACGAGTTTTTTTTATTCATTTTCGTAACCTTGGTTGATCTACCTTATTATCTATGGTTATGAGAGGCAATTTTTTTATTTTAAATTACAGCAAAATTAATAACGTGTTATATTTTTTGTTCAAATACCTAATATCAATTTAATTGTACAACGATTGCGAATTATAGAAATTGAAGCGCTGCAGCGCCATTTTTGCTAAATGTTATAAAAATATGGATAGAATAAAAACTTCTGTAAAGCTCTTATAATGATAATTATATCAAAATTCAGTCAGTAATATATTGTAAATATATGTAGGTATAACATATATCATGTAGGTATTTGTAATTTTTTTTAAACATGTATTTTTACAAAACATACTGGCATATGACGTCATTGACGCCGTTCTGGTTGCAGGTAGTAAATGTTTGAATGCGACTCCATTTTATATCGAAAACGTGATAGGAATATTCAAAAGTACTGAGACCAAGTTCTTTCATGAAAATGTTACTTTTATCCAGTTACTATTAATATAAGACGAAATATTATTATTGCATCATCAAATATTTATATTTAAATCTTTTTTTACACTGTATAAAATAAAATATAAAACTATATGGAGAATATAATATAAAGATTTCAATGCTTAGCCCAAACTATGCTATAAAAGAGTAAAATATATTATCTGGTGTAAGTAAAATAAACAATAAATAAGATGGTTTGTTTCAGTTTTACGAGTAATATTTAGTTTTAGTAGAAGAGATCAAAGTCAAAATAACTGGAAAAAGAGTGTTTTAAAATCAAACTTTTTAATACGATGGTGGGTAAAATTATTGCCTATTGGTAAAGCAATTGCTTGAAATAGGTTAGTCAACCATTCATTTTTAGCAAGACTTATATTAAATACAATCACTTTCCCTAAAAATCAATTATTAAAAACAGTATTAAAATATTTATAGATAGCTTGTATTATATGAAATAAAACAAATAATACTAAATATATACCTTATAAGATTGACATGTTTGAAGCTGTTTCTATGAATAAATATATTCTAAAAATACATTATATTTAGGTTAACACTAAAATAGGAGACATTTAAATTATCTTATATCTTCATAACATTAAATGACTCAGTGTTCGTGCAATTCTCTCACACATGACCGGAATTACGGAATACTATTGTAATATATTCTTCTCTAGTTGTGCTTCGTATAAATAATATCACATCTTCTGGTATCGCTTTATTAAAATATAAATCACTTACTTTATTTGTTTAATATTATTATATTGATATATGAAGGAGATTCTTTGTACCTTTGTACCTCGTTTTACAAAAATTGTAGCGTGTTAGGAGTATAAAATTTGACACCGTCATATTTCATATGGAAGAGCGGAACAGAAAGTTAATATTTTGATGTATGAAATACACACAGAAACATCAATGAAATATTAATATTTACAGTTATCAATGTCAAATATATATTTGACGCAATTATGTTATCCCAAAATCTTACAAAATTGTTGCACTACATAACAGACTGAAACTAAAAAATATAACTAAATAGAGTTGCTTATATTTCCAAATATAAAAAAATAATATGTTTTAATATTAAAACTTTATTAATTGTGGTCAAATTTCAGCCACTTGTCGATTTAACATTTATATATTATCAAGTATATAACTACTTCATCTTTGATAACATAAATATCTTTTTTAGTATTTAAACTTTAAACCTCATGTTAACCTGAGAGCTGTTTTACAAATCCTTCCACGTGTTCATGTTTTACGCCTCTGTAAATATAATACATAATCAAAGTATATAATGAGCTCCACGTGGAGTTACTAGACGTGCTTTGCGGCATATTGTTATATACCTGAGCTGCCTTTACTATAGTTTAGGTAAATATTTGTATGAGAATTTCATAAATAAGAAAATTTTATGGCTGAAATCTGAAATTTATTATATAAATGATGATTCATACTTTTTATTACAAAGTGTTCTAAAATACAAAATTTTAGCTTAGTCCGGTTTTATTCGCTTAGAACCTCAACTCAGAGAATGTGTTTAAACAATTATTTATTAGAATAGACAAAAAAATCAGACAAAACCATAAAAATCATAGATTATTAGAATACTTATTAAACTAACACCACTCCTTACATCAAAATACATCGCATGATTAAACAATGTTCAGATAATGAAGAGAGACGAGAAACTCACACTCGCATACACTATGTACAGAAAGGTCAGTATTGTACAAAATTAATTCCGAACTTCAAAAGAATACACACACAAACATACATTTGAACAAGCCTGCAGTACTTTAATCGACAAATAGTGCAAGTGTCAATGGCCGCTGACAAAGGATTCTGATTTTATTACTCAACCCGTTTTTAGAATTCGATTATAAGAAACTTTATGTATTATTTTCTTTGATTAGTACGTAGCTAAGATTCATGAAATATAAACAATATGTCAAGAATGCTATAAATATTATAATTGCAAAATATTGTAAAGATTTATGTATATATGTGACTCTTTCACACTAAAACTATTTAACAGATGTCAATAAAACTTAACTTAAATTATAACCTTTAATGTTGGAACAATTAGGTGAAAAATTAATTAGAGCACGAAAAACCGCGGCCAAAAATAGTATATTAAAAACAAAACTAATAGAAGTTATATCTAACAAATATTTATTTCATTTAATAGTATAAAAATAAACAATACCAGAGCAATTGTACAAGTGCAAAAAGATAAATATTTGTGAAAGTAATAAAAGCTTTTAAAAGAAAGTCTTTATCCCTGACTTTCTTTTAAAAGCTTTTATTAGAGAAAAAATAGAGAAAATGAATACATCTAACTTCGACTGAGCGATGCGTCACAGCGTCAGTGACATGAAAAATTGCGTCATTGTATTCAGTAGTTGCACTGATAACAATCTACGCTTGACTAGTTTGTTAAAATACACTAAAAAAAATATTTGAGAGATTTAGAATAAAATATAATAAATTAACAAGAGGATGGTTTGTATATTGAAACAGCATTATTAATTAATTCCATTAAAATGAAAAAGGGAAAAGATAAGTATATTTATCTTTATAATAATTAATTTACATAATTAATACTTCAAAAAAGAAAATTAAATTAATTCTAGTACTTACGCTTTTGTATTAATAATTCATAATTCAATTTTATATTAATTACTACGATAATGTAAATACAGAAATAATCTCGAACATAAAATTGGTTTTTAAAATTATAAAACTCTAACAGTTGTTTTTGTAACTAGTTTTAATAATATCAAGTTGAATTCTTAAATATTTATGAGGTGAGGTGAACTAAGATATTATTTTCAGAGTTCATCGATAAAACTATCGTTATATCTGTTTATAGATTTCAAAGATTATTCTTAATAGAGAAGTACACACTAAAAATAGTATTAAGTTTCAGCAACGTCCAAATGTCTTTTAATAAAAATCCTTACCAAATTCACCGCAAAATTTAACCCGACTATTTATAAAGCTCCTTAAATATTTGTCAAGATGTTTCTTTGAATATGTCGTTCTTTATATCTCGGAATGCACGAGGAACAGATTTTATATGAAAAGAGCATTTGTGGCGAATTGGTTTTAAATTTTCACAGATGTCATATTTTATTGTCGTTTAATAAAATATTAAAATTCTTATCATATACTAGGTTTATTTTGATATATACTTTGATATATATATTAAGAATGTAATTGTTATTACTTTATGATTAAATTTTCATAATAATATTTGATTAAATTTCCTTTGAGAAGTCTAAACTTTGGCTTTGGTGACATTTTGCGTAAAATAAGGCTTATTATTGGCAGGTCTTTTAAAGATGAAGTGTAAATGTAAAAAGGTTGGTGCGGTGTGGAATCAATAGTCTGGATATGGCGCGCACACATTCAGACTTCTTATATGATATCAATAATTTATATCCTTTTTCGGTAAAAAATACCTTTATAAGAAAATATGTGTTTTTTCATGTAAGAAAATAATATATAATTTTTATTATCGTACTTTTCTGAATGTTTTCATTAGTAATACAAGTACACTAAGACAAATATTATAAATAAATAAAGTTACTTTATTATCGTATAGGAATCTTTTAATCACTTTTATATACTGTTAGTATATAGGAATATAGGACAATAATTTAGAAATTATCTATAAAACAAATATTATCAAACAGACTAATATCTTTAGTAAAAGTACAATACAATATGTTAGTATCATATAATTTGCTAAATAATCTTTAAGATTAAAATGTTGGAATTCTCAGTCTGCCACAATTAAACATAGCGACACTATTCCACAAGACGTTCCTCTGGTATAAATTCAGAGTCTGCAGGCTTTGAAGCTTCATTATGATTTCTACTTACTTCTCGCATTGAATAAACCCTAACTAAAATAAATATACTTCGTTCCAAAATTATTTTAAATATTATTAATTTTATATGCCGTTTATTACAAAAAAAAAAATGATATCATCCACCTATCCCTATCCCAATCTTACGGGTTGGCGGAATGTGTCAAATCTTTTCTATCATACGTCATCTCAGTGGAAATACGCTTCGCCTTAATATTCTTCAGACATTGTAAACCCTCTTTTGCCGTCCTTTTTTATGACAAATATTGAAACTTAAAACACAAGGAATAATTAATTCAATGATACAGTTATATAATTATTATCTAATTAAATTACATAAACAAAACACTTAACGCCAAAAAGACATTCTCTATAAGACAATCTAACATTGTACAGTAGAGGGCGTTGGTAATCATGTAAAAAATGTATAATAAGTAAAAAATCTAGATATAAAACATTCATATAATAAAACATTTAAAATTTTGTAATAAATCAAATATATTCGAAATAAATATATGCACTCATTTTATTTACCTACTTTATCGTTACAAGATAAACCAGATAAGTTCAATATCTTCCATAATTTAATTAATAGTCTGTCACATTTGTAGGTAGAAAAGACAGACTATTTAGATAGGCTTTGTTTGAATAACTTTATGATCGTTGAATTAACGAACCATGGTTGCTATCTCATTACTATTTGTGTTTGACCTCATGAATAATAATAAAAGATGGCGAAGATAGAAAAACTATTTATCTGTTTTAGATATATTAGCAAATGCCTTTACATTTTTGTAATCTGAAATCCAAAAACCACTGACTACTTTTTAAGGAAGACACAGTAAATATGATTTTTGTAATTTAAAAATTTTAATAGAAAGAATTGTTTATATTTCTATTTATTGACAAAAAATATTTTAATATAAAAAAAATATAAGACAATATTTCTCCTCATATTTTTCATTTATATTGTAGAATAAAACTACTGTATTATTTTAAATAATGATCAAATTGTATATTTTGTTAAAGTTTGTATATTTTCATGTTAATAATATTTTTATTTTATCCGGAATAATGAAGAAATAATTCGTCATAAAAAATGAGAAAAATATTTTAATATAACAATTAACTTGATTCTTAGAATACTTTGAAAAAAAAAAAGACAAAAAAAAATAACTACACATACATAATATATTTAAAATGGAGCAAAATCTAAATCTAAAAAACTAAGAACAACAACACGTTTAAGGATAATTAATCATTATGATATTTAACTTAACCAAATATCACCTATCGTAGAATAAGACCTAGGTATTTTTATCCAAGAAGAGTTCTATAATATATATGTAATCCGCCAATCTACACATCAGCAATGATATGGGTTATGCAAAGATAACATAATTGTAATGAAATTTGACATTCGACACTTGTCTGTATAAGTGTCTAACATCAACTTCCTATCATATTATATCATAGAATATCATAGAATATAAATTTTGTTTTTGATATTAATTAGTTCCCGTGTTTAATGAACCTTAGAAATTGGATAAATATATTTTAACATATTTAAAATATAGTAAATATTTTTTATTTAAAACAAGTCTCGACATAACTTTTGTTTGAAATTAATTTTCATGTTCAGAACACGTGCTATCTCTGTAACTAAAAGTGTTGAATAAATACGTTCTCAGTGTTTTAATTAAGTTACTAGTATACAAATTATAGTTAATTTAAAACGTAGTTTCATCCTTGATGGAGTTACTTAAATTAAATATCAATAAAAGTATTTGAGTTGTATGAGCATTTAATTTTGTAACAAAACATTTTATAGATGGAATCAATTCAATTGTTTTCCCTTTTCTAGGTTAACAATGCAATTGTATAGCATACTAGTGACGTACCTCCACTTCGCAATAAGTAATTTTTTTTCAGCTACTGATTTATTTGCATCATGATGTATTTGCATAAGAAGCAATTTTATTATTCTAAATTACAGTAGAGTGAATAACGTTAAAGCATTTTTGATATACAACTACCTAATAGCAATTTAAATGTCAAACGATTGCACATTATAGACATTGAAGTATTGCAGCGCCATGACACTCCATATTATAAATAGAGGGCTAACATGATAACACTTTTAATATTAACCGTCAAGATGATTTATTAAAGGTATCATATTTATAAATTTTAATCATATAAATCAAGATTTAGTAAACGATATACTGTAAATTATATATTACTTTCGGTATTTGTGCTTGTATTTAAAAAAACATACTGGCATATGACGTCATTCACGCCGTGCTCAGTGCAGGTAGTAAATGTTTAAATGCGATTCCGTTTTATATCAAAAACGTGATATGAATATTCAAAAGTTTCGTGAAAATGTTTTTTTTAATTTATTTGTCATAAATATAAGATAAAATATTATTTTTGAGTAATTAAATACTTATGCTTAAGGCTTTGTTTAAACTGTATAACATGAAATATATAACTATATGGAGAATATAATATAAAGATTGACATCCATAGCCCAAGCTATGTTATAAAATTGTAAAATATATTCTCTGGTTTAAGTAACATGGGCAATAAATAAGATAGTTTGTTTTAGTTTTACGAGTAAACGTTTGTTTTATAGTCAAGTAAGGTACAGCTTTGTTTAGTGCTCAATTTCTCAGATCAGCTAAATTGAAAAGACATTGAAAGGTAGTTATTTGAACTCAAACTTCTTTGATATGATAGTGTCTGATTTTGTTTAATAAATGGTTTTAAAATAATTTAGTTCACATTTACTTTATGATACAACTTATATATTAGAATTAAATTGTTCGTATTTAATTCTAATATATAAATTGTATCATAATATATCATAATATGAATACTTTCATTACATATAAATTATTTAAAATATTATAAATAATAATAATTATTTATTTAATTTTACATAGATAAGATGTTTTCTTTTAAGGCTAGCAAAATTATTCCTATACCAGAACATATATTTATATATTTATCCGTAGCTACTATTATTTGAATTAAAGAATCACTACCAATACTAAATATATACCTGATTAAAATTGACATACCGATTTGAAGCTGTTTTTAGAAGCTATAAAACAATTCTAGGAATAAATATATTCTCAAAATACATTATATTTAGGTTAACACTAAAATAGGAGACATTTAAATTATCTCATATCTTCATAACATTAAATGACTCAGTGTTTGTGTAATTCTCTAACACGTGACCGGAATTACGGAATACTATTGTAATATATTCTTCTCTAGTTGTGCTTCATATAAATAATATCACATCTTCTAGCATCGCTTTATTAAAATATAAATCACTTACTTTATTTGTTTAATATTATTATATTGATATATGAAGGAAATTCTTTGTACCTTTGTACCTCGTTTTACAAAAATTGTAGCGTGTTAGGAGTATAAAATTTGACACCGTCATATTTCATATGGAAGAGCGGAACAGAAAGTTAATATTTCGATGTTTGAAATACACACAGAAACGTCAATGAAATATTAATGTTTACAGTTATCTATGTCAAATATATAATTTGACGCAATTATGTTATCCCAAAATCTTACAAAATTGTTACACTACATAACAGACTGAAACTAAAAAAGATAACTAAATAGAGTTGCTTATATTTCCAAATATAAAAAAATAATATGTTTTAATATTAAAACTTTATTAATTGTGGTCAAATTTCAGCCACTTATCGATTTAACATTTATATACTATCAAGTATATAACTACTACATCTTTGATAACATGAATATTTCTTTTAGTATTTAAACTTTAAACCTCATGTTAACCTGAGAGCTGTTTTACAAATCCTTCCACGTGTTCATGTTTTACGCCTCTGTAAATATAATACATAATAAAAGTATATAATGAGCTCCACGTGGAGTTACTGGACGTGCTTTGCGGCATATTCTTATATACTTGAGCTGCCTTTACTATAGTTTAGGTAAATATTTGTATGAGAATTTCATAAATAATATTTTTAATGGCTAAAATGCAGTACTGTATTAATATACCATTTATTATATATATGCTGATTCATAGTTTTTTCATAACAAAGTTTCCCAAAACACTAAATTTTAATTTGCTCTGATTTTATTCGATTAGAACCTCAACTCAGAGAGTGTTTAAACAATTAAATATTATAATACTCTCGCTATATTTCAGGAGCTATGAAGACAAATTATCAGACATTACACGATAAAAATTATTTATTAAAAATAATTATTATAGTTTTTATATTATATATATAAAAACGATTATTAGAATACTTACTTAACTAACACCACTCCTTACACCTAAATATAACGCAAAATTTAATAAATGTTCAGATAATGAAAAGAGATGAGAAAGGCACACTCGCATACACTATGTACAGTAAGCTCCGAATGGTACAAAATTAGTTCCGAACTTCAAAAGAATACACACACAAACATACATTAGAATAAGCCTGCAGTACTTTAATCGACAAATAGTGCAAGTGTCAATGGCCGCTGACAAAGGATTCTGATTTTAATGCTCAACCCGTTTTTAGAATTCGATTATAAGAAACTTTATGTATTATTTTCTTTAATTAGTACGTAGCTAAGATTCATGTAATAAATCAAGAATGCTATAAATATTATAATTGCAAAATATTGTATAGATTTTTGTATATTTGTGACTCTTTCACACTAAAACTATTTAACAGATGTCAATAAAACTTTAGTTTTACAACTTGTTCATCGGAATAAATTATAACCTTTAATGTTGGAACAATTAGGTGAAAAATAATTAGAGCACGAAAAACTGCGGCCAAAACTAGTATATTACAAACAAAACTAAAAGACGTTATATCTATCAAATATTTATTTCATTAAATAGTATAAAAATAAACAATACCAGAGCAATTGTACAAGTGCAAAAAGATAAATATTTGTGAAAGTAATAAAAGCTTTTAAAAGAAAGTCTTTATCCCTGACTTTCTTTTAAAAGCTTTTATTAGAGAAAAAAAGAGAAAATGAATACATCTAACTTCGTCTGAGCGATGCGTCACAGCGTCAGTGACATGACAAATTGCGTCATTGTATTCAATAGTTGCACTAATAACAATCTACGCTTGACTAATTTGTTAAAAAACATTTAAAAATTAATATGAGAGATTTAGAATAAAATATAATAAATTAACAAGAGGATGGTTTGTTTGTTTTATATTGAAACAGCATTATTAATTAATTCCATTAAAATGAAAAAGGGAAAAGATAAGTATATTTGTCTTTATAATAATTAATTTACATAATTAATGCTTCAAAAAAGAAAATTAAATTGATTCTAATACTTTTACGAGTATATTAATAATTCATAATTCAATTTTATATTAATTACTACGATAATGTAAATACAGAAATATTCTCAAACGTAAAATTGGTTTTTAAAATCGTAAAACTCTGACAGTTGTTTGTGTATCTTTCATTTTTCTATATAATTTTCTTCGGAAATAGTGAAAATCCCTGTAGGATATGAGTTTATTTTAAAACATTCATGTTTATTGTTTTAAATCTTCATTTTATATAGATTATATAAAAGCAGTTTTCATATCAAGTTGAATTCTTAAATATTTATGAGGTGATATGTTTAACTAAGATATTTTCAGAGTTCATCGATAAAGGTACCTTTAAATCTGTTATAGATTTAAAAAATTATTCGTAATAAACAAATACACACAAAACATTGTATTAAATTTCAGCAACGTCCAAATGAAATGTCCTTTAATAAAAATCCTTACCAAATTCACCGCAAAATTTAACCCGACTATTTATAAGGCTCCTTAAATATTTGTCAAGATGTTTCTTTGAATATGTCGTTCTTTATATCCCGGAATGCACGAGGAACAGATTTTATATGAAAAGAGCATTTGTGGCGAATTGGTTTTAAATTTTAACAGATGTCATATTTTATTGTCGTTTATTAAAATATTAAAATTCTTGTGATATACAAGGTTTATTTTGATATATACAAGTATATTAAGAATGTAATTGCTATTACTTTATGATTAAATTTTCATAATAATAATTGATTAAATTTCCTTTGAGAAGTCTAAACTTTGGCTTTGGTGACATTTTGCGTAAAATAAGGCTTATTATTGGCAGGTCTTTGAAAGATGAAGTGTAAATGTAAAAAGGTTGGTGCGGTGTGGAATCAATAGTCTGGATATGGCGCGCACACACATTCAGACTTCTTATATGATATCAATAATTTATATCCTTTCCTTTTCGGTAAAAATACTTTTATAAGAAAATATGTGTTTTTTCTTGTAAGAAAATAATATATAATTTTTATTATCGTACTTTTCTGAATGTTTTCATTAGTAATACAAGTACACTAAGACAAATATTATAAATAAATAAAGTAACTTTATTATCATATAGGAATCTTTTAATCACTTTTATATACTGTTAGTATATAGGAATATAGGACAATAATTTAGAAATTATCTATAAAACAAATATTATCAAATAGACTAATATATATATATATATATATATATATATATATATATATATGTATAGTAAAAGTACAATACAATATGTTAGTGTCATATAATGCTAAATAATCTTCTAGATTAAAATGTTGGAATTCTCAGTCTGCCAAAACTAAACATAGCGACACTATTCCACAAGACGTTCCTCTAATATAAATTCAGAGTCTGCAGGCTTTGAAGTTTCACTATAATTCCTACTTAGTTCTAGCATTAAATAAACCCTACCTAAAATAAATATAGTCCATTCCGAAATTATTTTAAATATTAATGATTTAATATGCCGTAAGTTACAAAAAAATCTGATATCATCCACCTATCACTATCCCAATCAATCGGATCGGCGCAATGTGTCAAGTCTTTTCTATCAAACATCATCTCAGTGGAAATACGCTTCGCCATAATATTCTCCAGACATTGTATACCCTCTTTTGCCGTACTATTTTATGACAAATATTCAAACTTAAAACACAAGGAATAATTAATAATTCAATGATCCATTTATACGATTAATAATAATTCTTAATATAAAAAAGACTTAACACCACAAAGACATTCTCTATAAGAAAATCTAACATTGTACAGCAGAGGGCGTTGGTAGTCATGTAAAAATTGTATAATAAGTAAAAAAATCTAGATATAAAACATTCGAATAATAAAACATTTAAAACTTTGTAATAAATCAAATATATTCATAATAAATATATGCACTCATTTTATTCGCCTACTTTATCGGTACAAGATAAACCCGATATGTTCAATATCTTCCATAATTTAATTAATAGTCTGTCACATTTGTAGGTAGAAAAGACGGACTATTTAGATAGGCTTTGTTTGAATAACTTTATGATCATTGAATTAACGAACCATGGTTGCTATTTCAGTACTATTTGTGTTTGACCTCATGAATAATAATAAAAGATGGCGAAGATAGAAAAACTATTTATCTGTTTTAGATATATTAGCAAATGCCTTTACATTTTTGTAATCTGAAATCCAAAAACCACTGACTACTTTTTAAGGAAGACAGAGTAAATATGATTTTTGTAATTTAAAAATTTTAATAGAAAGAATTGTTTATATTTCTATTTATTGACAAAAAATATTTTAATATTAAAAAAATAAAAGACAATATTTCTCCTCATATTTTTCATTTATATTGTAGAATAAAACTACTGTATTATTTGAAATAATGATCAAATTGTATATTTTGTTAAAGT
Organism: Melinaea menophilus ssp. n. AW-2005; assembly: GCA_918358695.1. Lineage (NCBI taxonomy): Eukaryota > Metazoa > Arthropoda > Insecta > Lepidoptera > Nymphalidae > Melinaea > Melinaea menophilus. Next base: position 10,081,588 of record OU911040.1, on the reverse strand, counting down.
TTGTGTATTTTCATGTTAATAATATTTTTATTTTATCCGGAAAAATGAAGAAATAATTCGTCATAAAAAATGTGAAAAATATTTTAATATAACAATTAACTTGATTCTTAGAATACTTTGAAAAAAAAAGACAAAAAAAATAACTACACGTACATAATATACTTAAAATGGAGCAAAGTCTAAATCTAAAAAACTAAGAACAACAACACGTTTAAGGATAATTAATCATTATGTTATTTCACTTAACCAAATATATCCTAATATGCAAATTGAATGTCAATTTACAATAACAGATGGTGTGTTTATTGAAGCCGGTATCGACATTAACAGAGCGACTCATCTCGTCAAATTATCGGTAACAATAGATTGCATGGTTCTAACTAAACTCTAAGACTATTTACTATTAATGAATCCTAAAAGTACTACAGCTAATTGTAGTGGAAAGTGATTTTGAACGTAATTTTATGACTCAATTAGTAGAGTATTGCTCTGCAAGTGAAGTTAGGTTAGAGCGCGTTTGGTGAAATCGTAGAATAAGACCTAGGTGTTTTTACCCAAGAAGAGTTCTAATATATATATGTAACCCGCCAATCTACACATCAGCAGTGGTATGGGTTATGCAAAGATAATATAATTGTAATAAAATTTGACATTCGACACTTGTCTGTATAAGAGTCTAACATCTACAACCTATCATATCATATCATAGAATATCATAGAATATAAATTTTCTTTTTGATATTAATAAGTTCCCTATTGAATGAACCTTAGAAAGTGGATGAATATATTTTAACATATTTAAAATATAGTAAATATTTTTTATTTCAAACCAGTCTGTTTATAACTTTTGTTTGAAATTAATTTTCATGTTCAGAACACGTGCTCTCTCTGTAACTGAAAGCGTTGAATAAATACTTTCTCAGTGTTTTAATTAAGTTACTATAGTATACAAATTATAGTTAATTTAAAACGTAGTTTAATCCTTGATGGAGTTACTTAAATTAAACATCGAAAAAAGTATTTGAGTTGTATAAGCATTTATTTTGTAACAAAACATTTTATAGATGAAACCAATTCAATTGTTTCTTCAGTTTAAGATTAACAATGCAGATAAAATTTAACTTGTATAGCATACTAGTGACGTGCCTCCACTTCGCAACTAGTAATTTTTAGCTACTGATTTATTTGCATCATGATCTATTTGCATAAGAAGCAACTTTATTATTCTAAATTACAGTAGAGTGAATAATGTGTAAGTATTTTTGATATACAACTACCTAATAGCAATTTAAATGTCAAACGATTGCACATTATAGACATTGAAGAATTGCAGCGCCATGATACTCGATATTATAAATATAGGGCTAACATGATAACACTTTTAATATTACCCGTCGAGATGATTTATTAAAGGTATCATATTTATAAATTTTAAACATATAAATCAAGATTTAGTAAATGATATACTGTAAATTATATATTGCTATCGGTATTTGTGCTTGTATTAAAAAAAACATACTGGCATATGACGTCATTCACGCCGTGCTCAGTGCAGGTAGTAAATGTTTAAATGCGATTCCGTTTTATATCAAAAACGTGATATGAATATTCAAAACTGTCGTAAAAATGTTTTTTTAATTTAGTTGTCATAAATATAACATAAAATATTATTGCATAATCAAATATTTATACTTCAAGCTTTTCTACACTGTTTCAAATATAATATATAGCTATATGGAGAATATAATATACAGACTGATATCTATAGTTCAAGCTATGCTATAAAAGAGTAAAATATATTCTCTGGTTTAAGTAAAATGAGCAATAAATAGGATAGTTTGTTTTAGTTTTACGAGTAAACGTTTGTTTTATAGTCAAGTAAGGTACAGTTTTGTTTAGTGCTCAATTTCTCAGATCAGCTAAATTGAAAAGACATTGAAAGGTAGTTATTTGAACTCAAACTTCTTTTATAAGATAGTGTCTGATTTTGTGTAATAAATGGTTTTAAAATCATTTAGTTCTTATTTAATTTACGATACAATTTATATTTTAGAATTAAATACCAACATGAACACTTTCATTACATATAAATTATTTAAAATATTATAAATAATAATCATTATTTATTTAATTTTACATAGATTAGATGTTTTCTTATAAGGCTAGCAAAATTATTCCTATACCAGAACATATATTTATATATTTATCCATAGCTACTATTACTTGAATTAAGAAATCACTACCAATACTAAATATATACCTGATTAAAATTGACATACCTATTTGAAGCTGTATTTAGAAGCTATAAAACAATTCTAGGAATAAATATATTCGCAAAATACATTATATTTAGGTTAACATGAAAATAGGAGACATTTAAATTATCTTATATCTTCATAACATTAAATGACTCAGTGTTCGTGCAATTCTCTCTCACATGTGACCGGAATTACGGAATACTATTGTAATATATTCTTCTCTAGTTGTGCTTCATATAAATAATATCACATCTTCTGGTATCGCTTTATTAAAACATAAATCACTTACTTTATTTGTTTATTTATCATCATATTGATATACGAAGGAAATATTTTATAACTCTTTTTAAGAAAATTATGCGGTTGTTTGAGAATAGAATTTGGCACAGTTCTAGTTTTTATTAAGTAAGAGTGCAGAAAGTTAATATTTTTTTTAATTAGCACAAAAAATCATATAAATTAATAAACAATATTATTATATTTTCACACACTACCACACTTTTCACGGATACAAATCAATTTAGATATAATAAAGTTAACGTTAATGACAGAATCAAATATATAATTTGATGCAATCTAGTCGTCTGATATAAAAGAATAGATTTTAAAAAATCAGCCACTTGGTAACAACTGGTGTTATATTAATATACAAATTGTGAGCGGTATATCATTAATAATATATATAAAATCGTCTCTTTTAGTATCATTTAAACCTCATAGTATTCTGAAAGCTGTTTCACAAATCCTTCCACGTGTTCGGGTTTTACACTTCTATAAATATAATACATAATAAAGTATATAATGAGCTCCACGTGGAGTTACTGGACGTGCTTTGCGGCATATTGTTATATACACGTGCTGCCTTTACTACAGTTTAGGTAAAACTTTATATGAGAAACATATAAATTAATATATTAAGATTATTCGATAAAAATCAATATAATATACCGATATATATATACTTTATAGATTGTTAGAATATTTTTTAAATAACACGACTCTTTATAAAAAACAAACGTTAAGATAATGTCTAAAGAGATGAGAAATTCACACATGCATGCTCTATGTACATAAAGGTCAGAATGCTGAAATTGATTCAGAACCTCAAAAGAATAGACACACGAAAACACACATTTGAATAAGCCTGCAGTACTTTAATCGACAAATAGTGCAAATGTCAATGTCCGCTGACAAAGGATTCTGATTTTATTACTCAATCCGTTTGGTAGAACTCGATATGTTCTTGCTTCGGTGAACTTATTGAAAAGTTACTGAGAATTAAAGGGCGTGTTACTTTTAAAACAGTAGGTGTTTTTGTAAATCTGGATGACGGATTATCGCAATATATAATATATTATAATAAGCGCGGTGGATTTTTAATATTAATTTTGGAAAATACCTTCGAAAGAAAAATTGTAGGTAAGCAAAACCGGGGAAAATATGCTAGCACAACATAAATAAAAAAAATATGGAACTTGTATCGAACAAATAATTACGATCAAATCTAAAAAGATAATTGAATCGATATTTTGCAAAAAATAAAAGCTTTTAAAGGACTATATAACTTTCTTTTAAAAGCTTTTAATAGAGATTGAAAGAGAAAAATAAAGGAAATGAATACATCCAGCCTCGTCTGAGCGATGCGTCACAGCGTCACTGACGTGACAAATTGCGAAATTCCATCATTGAATTGAATAGAATTACACTGATAACAATGTATGCTTGACTAGTTCGTTAAAATGCATTTAAATTTAAATATTTGAGAGATTTAGAATCTGAATATAATAAATTGGCATTCGGACTGTAAGTTGTGATAATATTATTAATTTTATTAAAATAAAAAAAAAATATTCGAATAAAGTTAAATCGAAAGTACAGAAAAAAATACGGCAACTCTGATAAAGATCAATCTTTATAAGGTTAAAATTATATCAAATTAAATTAAATATGTATTATTAAATTAAATTATTTCTTCAAGGAAGAAAATTTACGCTACTTATACCTTTTACGTTTTGGGAACTTTATAGTCGATAATTATATTTTATATTACGTAAAATGTAAATACAGGAATAACCTCAAGCGTAAAATTGCTTTTAAAAATCATAAATGTAGGAGACAGATGTGCATTTTTCATTTTTCATTATAACTAGTTTCCTTGGAAATACTGCAAATCTCGTCAGGATATGGGCTTATCAAAACACTCCGGTGTTCAATATTTTCATTTTATTTTGAAATATATTAAATTCTATAATAATTATCATTTTTCATTATATCAAGTTGGATTGGAAATATTTGTGAGGGGATAAAAGTACTTTAAGTATGATCTTGCAAGTTAGTTAATATAATTATGGTAAGAACTGTTTTGTTCCGAAGATTAACAAACAAACAGACATACACAAAAAACTTATATTCAGTTGAAACGTGCAAATGAAACGCCATTTAATATAAATCCTTACCAAATTCACCGCAAAATTTAACCCGACTATTTATAAAGCTCCTTAAATATTTGTCAAGATGTGTCTTTCAATATGTCGTTCTTTATATCTCGGAATGCACGAGGAACAGATTGTACATATGAAAAGAGCATTTGTGGCGAATTTGCTTAAAACCTACACAGATCTCCTATTTTAATGACGTTTAATAAAATATTAAAATTCATATGATATACTAGGTTTATTTTGATATATATAAGTATATTAAGAATGTAATTGCTATTACTTTATGGTTAAACTTTCATAATAATATTTAATTAAATTCCCTATGAGATGTCTAAACTTTGGCTTTGGTGACATTCTGCGTAAAATAAGGCTTATTATTGGCAGGTCTTTGAAAGATGAAGTGTAAATATAAAAAGGTTGGTGCGGTGTGGAATCAATAGTCTGGATATGGCGCGCACACACATTCAGACTTCTTATATGATATCAATAATTTATATCCTTTCCTTTTCGGTAAAAATACTTTTATAAGAAAATATGTGTTTTTTCTTGTAAGAAAATAATATATAATTTTTATTATCGTATTTTTCTGAATGTTTTCATTAATAATACAAGTATACTAAGACAAATATTATAAATAAATAAAGTTACTTTATTATCATATATGAATCTTTTAATCACTTTTATATACTGTTAGTATATAGGAATATAGGACAATAATTTAGAAATTATCTATAAAACAAATATTATCAAACAGACTAATATCTTTAGTAAAAGTACAATACAATATGTTAGTATCATATAATTTGCTAAATAATCTTCTAGATTAAAATGTTGGAATTCTCAGTCTGCCACAATTAAACATAGCGACACTATTCCACAAGACGTTCCTCTGGTATAAATTCAGAGTCTGCAGGCTTTGAAGCTTCATTATGATTTCTACTTACTTCTCGCATTGAATAAACCCTAACTAAAATAAATATACTTCGTTCCAAAATTATTTTAAATATTATTAATTTTATATGCCGTTTATTACAAAAAAAAATGATATCATCCACCTATCCCTATCCCAATCATACGGGTCGGCGGAATGTGTCAAATCTATGGCTGAAATCCATTACCTTATTAATATACCATTTATTATATAAATGGCGAATCATACTTTTTTTATCACAAAGTTTTCTAAAATACAAAATTTTAGCTTAGTCCGGTTTTATTCGCTTAGAAACTCAAATCAGAGAGTGTGTTTAAACAATTAATTATTAGAATAGACAAAAAAATTAAACAAAACAATAAAAATCATAGATTATTCGACGACTTATTTAACTAACACCACTCCTTACATCAAAATACATCGCACGATTAAACAAATGAGCAGATAATGTAAAGAGATGAGAAAGTCATACTCACATACACTATGTACAGTAAGCTCCGAATGGTACAAAAATTAATTCCGAACTTCAAAAGAATACACACACAAACATACATTTCAATAAGCCTGAAGTACTTTAATCGACAAATAGTGCAAGTGTCAATGGCCGCTGACAAAGGATTCTGATTTTACTACTCAACCCGTTTTTAGAATTCGATTATAAGAAACTTTATCTATTATTTTCTTTGATTAGTACGTAGCTAAGATTCATGTAATATAAACCATCCATTTATCATATGCTATAAATATTATAATTGCAAAAGATTGTATGTATGGATTCATGTATATTTATGACTCTTTTACACAAAAACTATTTAACAGATGTCGATAAAACTTTACAGTTATATAACTTGTATAACAGAATAAATTATATGGTTTAATTTTGGAAAAAAACAGCAAAAGATTAATTTAGAGCACGAAAAACCGCGGCCAAAACTAGTATATTACAAACAAAACTAATAGAAGTTATAATTAACAACTATTTATATCAATTAATAAATAGTTTCAGTTAATAAATTATATATATAGTAAACAATACCAGAGCAATTGTACAACTGTAAAAAGATAAATATTGTGAAAGTATTAAAAGCTTTTAAAAAAAAGTCATTATCCCTGACTTTCTTTTAAAAGCTTTTAATAGAGAAATGATAGAGAAAATGAATACATCTAACTTCGTCTGAGCGATGCGTCACAGCGTCAGTGACATGACAAATTGTGTCATTGTATTCAATAGTTGCACTTATAACAATCTTCGCTTGACTGGTTTGTTAATATACACTAAAAAAAATATTTGAGAGATTTAGAATAAAATATAATAAATTAACAAGATTTGTGTATTGAAACAGCATTATTAATTAATTCCATTAAAATGAAAAAGCGAAAAGATAAGTATATTTATCTTTATAATAATTAATTTACATAATTAATGGTTTAAAAAAAGGAAATTAAAATGATTCTAGTACTTACGCTTTGATATTAATAAATCATGATTCAATTTTATATTAATTACTACGATAATGTAAATACAGAAATAATCTCAAACATAAAATTGGTTTGTAAAATCGTAAAACTCTGACAGTTGTTTGTGTATCTTTCATTTTTCTTTCTAATTTTCCTTGGAAATAGTGAAAATCCCTGTAGGATATGAGTTTATTTTAAAACATTCATGTTTATTGTTTTAAATCTTCATTTTATATAGATTATATAAAAGCAGTTTTCATATCAAGTTGAATTCTTAAATATTTATGAGGTGATATGTTTAACTAAGATATTTTCAGAGTTCATCGATAAAGGTACCTTTAAATCTGTTATAGATTTAAAAGATTATTCGTAATAAACAAATACACACAAAACATTGTATTAAATTTCAGCAATGTCCAAATGAAATGTCTTTTAATAAAAATCCTTACCAAATTCACCGCGAAATTTAACCTGACTATTTATAAGGCGCCTTAAATATTTGTCAAGATGTTTCTTTAAATATGTCGTTCTTTATATCTCAGAATGCACGAGAAACAGATTTCATATGTGAAAAGAGCATTTGTGGCGAATTTGTTTAAACGTCACACAGATCTCCTATTTTAATGACGTTTAATAAAATATTAAAATTCTTATGATATACTATGTTTATTTTGATATATATAAGTATATTAAGAATGTAATTGCTATTACTTTATGGTTAAATTTTCATAATAATATTTGATTAAATTTCCTTTGAGAAGTCTAAACTTTATTCGGTTCGGCGTAATGTGTCAAATCTTTTCTACCATACGTCATCTCAGTGGAAATACGCTTCGCCTTAATATTCTTCAGACATTGTATACCCTCTTTTGCCGTCCTTTACAAATATTCAAACTCAAAACACAAAAACATTCTCTAAAAGAAAATCTAACATTGTACAGCAGAGGGCATTGGTAGTCATGTAAAAATTGTATAATAAGTAAAAAAATCTAGATATAAAACATTCGAATAATAAAACATTTAAAACTTAGTAATAAATCTTATTACTATATTCATAATAAATATATGCACTCATTTTATGTACCTACTTTATCGTGACAAGATAAACCCGATATGTTCAATATCTTCAAAAATTTAATTAATAGTCTGTCACATTTGTAGATAGAAAGATGGACTATTTAGATAGGCTTTGTTTGAATAACTTTATGATCGTTGAATTAACGAACCATGGTTGCCATCTCAGTACTATTTGTGTTTGACCTCATGAATAACCATAAAAGATGGCGAAGTTAGAAAAACTATTTTTCTATTTTAGATATATTAACAAATGCCTTTACTTTCTTGGAAACTGAAACTCAAAAACCACTGACTACTTTTTAAGGAAGACAGATTAAATATGATTTTTATAATTACAAAATTTTAATAGAAAGAATTGTTTATATTTCTATTTATTGACAAAAAATATTTTAATATTAAAAAAATATATTACAATATTTCTCTTCATATTTTTAATTTATATTGTAGAATAAAATTACTGGTTTAATTTAAATAATGATCAAATTGTATATTTTGTTAAAGTTTGTATATTTTAATATTAATAATATTTTTGTTATCCGGAATAATGAAGAAACAATTCATCATAAAAATTAAGAAAAATATTTTAATATAACAATTAACATGATTCTTAGAAAACTTTAAAAAAGAAACCAAAAAAAATAGCTATTCGTACATAATATATTGAAAATGGAGCAAAGTCTAAATCTAAAAAACTATGAAAAACAACACGTTTAAGGATAATTAATCATTATGATATTTCACTTAACCAAATATATCCTAATATGCAAATTGAATGTCAATTTACAATAACAGATGGCGTGTTCATTGAAGCCGATATCAACATTAACAGAGCGACTCATCTCGTCAAATTATCGGTAACAATAGATTACATGGTTCTAACTAAACTCTAAGACTATTTACTATTAATTTAGCCAAAGAGTACTACAGCTAAGTGTAGTGGAAAGTGATTTTGAACGTAATTTTATGACTCAATTATAAGAGTATTGCTTTGCAAGTGAAGTTAGGTTAGAGCGCGTTTGGTGAAATAGTAGAATAAGAGCTAGGTGTTTTTACCCAAGAAGAGTTCTAATATATATATGTAACCCGCCAATCTACACATCACCAGTGATATCGGTTATGTAAAGATAACATAATTGTAATGAAATTTGACATTCGACACTTGTCTGTATAAGTGTCTAACATCTTCAACCTATCATATCATATCATAGAATATCATAGAATATAAATTTTATTTTTGGTATTAATTAGTTCCCTTGTTTAATGAACTTTAGAAATTGGATGATTATATTTTAAAATATAGTACATATTTTATATTTAAAACCAGTCCGTACATAAATTTTGTTTGAAATTCATTTTCATGTTCAGAACGTGTGATGCTCTCTCTGTAACTGAAAGCGTTGAATAAATACGTTCTCAGTGTTTTAATTAAGTTACTAGTATACAAATTATAGTTAATTTAAAACGTAGTTTCATCCTTGATGGAGTTACTTAAATTAAACATCCAAAAAGTATTTGATTTGTATAAACATTGTATATTCTATCAAAACATTTTATAGATGGAACCAATTCAATTGTTTTTTCAGTTTAAGATTAACGACGCAGATAAAAGTTAACTTGTATAGCATACTAGCAACAAGTTTTTTTTTTCAGTTACTGATTTATTTGCATCATGATCTATTTGCATAAGAAGCAATTTTATTATTCTAAATTACAGTAAAGTGAATAACGTAAAGCATTTTTGATATACCTAATAGCAATTTAAATGTCAAAAGATTGCACATTATAGACATTGAAGTATTGCAGCGCCATGATACTCGATATTATAAATATAGGGCTAACATGATAACACTTTTAATATTAACCGTCGAGATGATTTATTAAAGGTATCATATTTATACATTTTAAACATATAAATCAAGATTTAGTAAATGATATACTGTAAATTATATATTGCTATCGGTATTTGTGTTTGTATTTAAAAAAAAACATACTGGCATATGACGTCATTCACGCCGTGCTCAGTGCAGGTAGTAAATGTTTAAATGCGATTCCGTTTTATATCAAAAACGTGATATGAATATTCAAAAGTTTCGTGAAAATGTTTTTTTTTTATTTATTTGTCATAGATATAAGATAAAATATTATTATTGCGTAATTAAATACTTATGCTTAAGGCTTTGTTTAAACTGTATAACATGAAATATATAACTATATGGAGAATATAATATAAAGATTGACATCCATATCCCAAGCTATGTTATAAAATTGTAAAATATATTCTCTGGTTTAAGTAAAATGGGCAATAAATAAGATAGTTTGTTTTAGTTTTACGAGTAAACGTTTGTTTTATAGTCAAGTAAGGTACAGCTTTGTTTAGTGCTCAATTTCTCAGATCAGCTAAATTGAAAAGACATTGAAAGGTAGTTATTTGAACTCAAACTTCTTTTATATGATAGTGTCTGATTTTGTGTAATAAATGGTTTAATGGTTAAAATCATTTAGTTCTTATTTAATTTACGATACAATTTATATTTTAGAATTAAATACGAACATGAACACTTTCATTACATATAAATTATTTAAAATATTATAAATAATAATAATTATTTATTTAATTTTACATAGATTAGATGTTTTCTTTTAAGGCTAGCTAAATTATTCCTACGCCAGAACATATATTTATATATTTATCCATAGCTACTATTACTTGAATTAAGAAATCACTAGCAATACTAAATATATACCTGATTAAGATTGACATACCTATTTGAAGCTGTTTTTAGAAGCTATAAAACAATTCTAGGAATAAATATATTCGCAAAGTACATTATATTTAGGTTAACACTAAAATAGGAGACATTTAAATTATCTTATATCTTCATAACATTAAATGACTCAGTGTTCGTGCAATTCTCTCTCACACGTGACCGGAATTACGGAATACTATTGTAATATATTCTTCTCTAGTTGTGCTTCATATAAATAATATCACATCTTCTGGTATCGCTTTATTAAGATATAAATCACTTACTTTATTTGTTTAATAATCATTATATTGATATATGAAGGAAATATTTTGCAACTTTTTTTAAGAATAGAATTTTAAGAATAGGTTTTTTGAGAATGAAATTTGGCACAGTTCTAGTTTTTATGAAGAAAGAGTTCAGAAAGTTAATATTTTATTAAATTAGCACAAAAAATCGTATAAATTATTAAACAATATACACACTACCATACATTTCACAGATACAAATCAATTTAGATATAATAAAGTTCACGGTAATGACAGTATCAAATATATAATTTGATGCAATCTAGTCGCCTGATATAAAAGAAAAGAATTAAAAAAATCAGCCACTTGGCAACAATTAGTGTTATATTAATATACATATTGTGAGCGGTATATCATTGATAATAAATATAAAATCGTCTCTCTTAATATTTAAACTTTAAACCTCATGTTAGCCTGAGAGATGTTTTACAAATTCTTCCACGGGTTCGGGTTTTACACTTTATAAATATAATACATAATCAAAGTATATAATGAGCTCCACGTGAAGTTACTGGACGTGCTTTGCGGCATATTCTTATGTACTCGTGCTGCCTTTATTATAGTTTACGTAAAACTTTATATGAGAATTATATAAATTAATATATTAAGATTATTCGATAAAAATCAATATAATATACCGATATATATATACTTTATAGATTGTTAGAATATTTTTTAAATAAAACGACTCTTTACACTAAGCCAATGTTAATATAATGTCTTAAGAGATGAGAAACGCAAACATGCATGCATTATGTACATAAAGGTCAGAATGCTGAAATAGATTAAGAACGTCAAAAGAATACACACACGAAAACACACACATTTGAATAAGCCTGCAGTACTTTAATCGACAAATAGTGCAAATGTCAATGGCCGCTGACAAAGGATTCTGAATTTATTACTCAACCCGTTTGGTAGAACTCGATATGTTCCTACTTGGGTGGACTTATTGAAAAGTTACTGAGAATTAAAGGGCGTGTTACTTTTAAAACAGTAGGTGTTTTTATAAATCTGGATGACGGATTATCGCAATATATAATATATTACAATAAGGGCGGTGGATTTTTAATATTAATTTTGGAATATACCTTCGAAAGAGCATTTTTAGGTAAGCGAAACCGGGGGAAACAAGCTAGCATAATATAGATAAAAAAATATGGAACTTGTATCGAACAAACAATTACGAAAAAATTCTAAAAATATAATTGAATCGATATTTGACAAAGTAATAAAAGCTTTTAAAGGACTATATAACTTTCTTTTAAAAGCTTTTAATAGAGATTGAAAGAGAAAAATAAAGGAAATGAATACATCCAGCCTCGTCTGAGCGATGCGTCACAGCGTCACTGACGTGACAAATTGCGAAATTCCATCATTGAATTGAATAGAATTACACTGATAACAATGTAGGCTTGACTTGTTCGTTAAAATACATTTAAATTGATATTTGTGTGATTTATAATCAAAATATAATAAATTGGCATTCGGGCTCTAAGTTGTGATAATATTATTAATTTGTATTAAAATAAAAAAAATACTGCAATTCTAATAAAGATTAATCTGTATTAAGATAAAAGTTGATCGAATTAAATTAAATACGTATTACTAAATTTAGTTAATTCTTCAAGGAAGCAAATTTACGCTTCTGTTACTAATACGTTTTACGTTTTGGGAACTTTATAGTCGATAATTATATTTTATATTACGTAAAATGTAAATACAGAAATAACCTCAAGCGTAAAATTGCTTTTAAAAATCATAAATGTAGGAGACGGTTGTGCATCTTTCATTTTTCATTATAACTAGTTTCCTTGGAAATACTGCAAATCTCGTCAGGATATGGGCTTATCAAAACACTCCGGTGTTTAATATTTTCATTTTATTTTGAAATATATTAAATTCTATAATAATTATCAGTTTTCATTATATCAAGATGGATTGGAAATATTTGTGAGGGGATAAAATTACTTCAAATATGATCTTATATGTTAGTTAATATAATTATGGTCAAAACAGTTTTATGTTCCAACGATTAACAAACGAAAAGACATACACAAAATTGTATTAAGTTGAAATGTGCAAATGAAACTTCATTTAATATAAATCCTTATCAAATGCACCGCAAAATTTAACCACACTATTTATAAAGCTCCTTAAATATTTGTCAAGATGTGTCTTTCAATATGTCGTTCTTTATATCTCGGAATGCATCAGGAACAGATTTTATATATGAAGAGAGCATTTGTGGCGAATTTGCTTAAAATCTACACAGATCTCCTATTTTAATGTCGTTTAATAAAATATTAAAATTCTTGTGATATACAAGGTTTATTTTGATATATAAAAGTATATTAAGAATGTAATTGCTATTACTTTATGGTTAAACTTTCATAATAATATTTGACTAAATTTCCTTTGAGAAGACTAAACTTTGGCTTTGGTGACATTTTGCGTGAAATAAGGCTTACTATTGGCAGGTCTTTGAAAGATGAAGTGTAAATATAAAAAGGTTGGTGCGATGTGGAATCAATAGTCTGGATATGGCGCGCATACACATTCAGACTTCTTATATGATATCAATAATTTATATCTTTTCCCTTTAGATAAAAAATACGTTCTTAAAAAAATAATATATAATTTATATATTTAGAAAAATATTATCATTATTATTATATAAGTATTATATACATAAAAAAACAACTAATGAACTAACATATAACAATATTTTTACCACTTTTATATACTATTAATATAATTTGTAATTTGAACGTGACATATAAGAAAATATTTGTAATTTTCGTTATAACAAAATCATATGTAATGCGAACTACCATATAATAGACAAATAATATGAAATAAACTTCATTAGTACAAAAATAAAATTATTTATTTCATACTGTCAGTTTCATATAATGTGAAATAACCTAGATTCAGGTGTAGGAACTCAGTCTGCCAAAATTAAATACAGCGACAATATTCCAAAAGGCGTGTCTCTAAGATAAACTGAGCGTCGTGGTAAAATCCGGCGAATACAAACTGCAGGCTTTGAAGATTCATTATAATTCCTACTTAGTTCCCGAATGGAATAAACCTTAAATAAAATAAATATACTCCATTCGGGTATATTATTTATATGTAAGTATTTTTAATACTATTAAGTAAACCAGTTCGTATCTCAATTATTTGGTTCGTCGCAATATGTCAATTCGTTTCTATCATACGTCATCTCAGTGGAAACATGATTCTTTTCAATATTCGTATTGTATTTCTTCTTCGGTTGTTTTCTTTCATGACATATATTCAAGGTTAAAACAAATATTATTCAATAATACATTTTTATTTCATTGTTTTACATTCCACAATATACACGATAATGTATAAGAGTCGCAATTAATGCTTCAAAGATATTATCTACAAACAAACCTTAGTGTACCAGAGAAGTTGGTAGTCAAGCAAGGAAAAAGTCTAGGAAAGTAAATATATATATATATATATATATATATATATATATTTAAATATACATATTGTATACTAATAATACGTTTTACAAAGCTTCATATACTTATATTATAATAAACTTTTGTTAACTTTTATGATCGTAATATATTCATCATAGATATATGTACATATTTTATTTACTTCAATTTGTAAGATAGTCCCTATTTGTTCAATATCATCCATAATTTATTAAATATTCCGTCAGATTTGTAGATAGAAAAGTATGTTATACTTCTATGAAACATAGACGGACTATTTAGATAGGCTTTTGAATAACTTTATGATCGTTGAATTAACGAACCATGGTTGCTATCAGTACTATTTGTGTTTGACCTCATGAATAACAATGAAAGATGACGAAGATAGACAAAATGCTTTTATATTTTAGATATATGTATGAACGTTGTTGTCATCCAAACTTCCTGCTGCTGTTCAAGGAATATAGGACAATTATATATAGGATTTTCGTATAGATATAAAGTAATTGAGCGAAGCAAGCGTAGCGAGCGGAGCGTTCTACTGAAGACTTTTTCACATTCTTTGTCACGAATAGGCTCGAAAACTACTTGACGGAAAGTTATAAGATTTTGCAATCGAAAAGACACATATTAAGTGATAGCTAAAAAAAATTTGAAAATGTCATGTCGTTGAGGAATAATCGTCAAAAACCTGATATCCCATTGAAGTCAATGGGAAAAAAAATTCGGGCGAAAAATTTGCATTACAATGAAATCATCTACATTACCGACATTGTCCACAACGATGAGTCATTACACTGGACTTGCTTCGCGCATTAAGCAAACTGCGACCAAGATTTCGCGAGCGCAGCAAGTCAAAATTGAGGATCTGTTGGCACCCCTAGTTATTTTTAGCAATAAATACTTTAACGCTCTATATATTTAGCACTACCAATTAAAATGTAATCTGCAGAAAGATTATATAAATATAGATAGTATAACGTTTATTAATATTTATCATTTATATTGTATATTAAAAATATTATAAGCTATCCTAAATAATATTATGCTATTTTAAACAATAATCAAATTGTATATTCTTATTTTCAAACTGTGTATAATTTTCACATTCTATTTGAATATGAAGAATAAATTTGATATAGAAATATAGTTCATAAAATTTGAGCATAACCACATTTATATAAAATACCACAGAACAAATTCAAAGTAATAAAGACCGTATTTATTAAGTTGTCATCCTGTTATAAAAATAAAAGAAAGAAACACAAGAAACTTTAATTTTCCGCCTCTGTGAGTTATAGTTGTTGCAATGTCCTCTAGAGTTTTAAATTACAAAGGATCTTTTTATTTAATTTATTTTTTCTTTTTATCAGAAATACTATTACATCTGACACATTTTAATGACTATCTTGATGTTACAAGAACTGAAAACGTACACGAATCTTGTAGTATTGTATTAGATTAGACTCGAGATTTATAAGATCTTTATAATTTGTATTGCAAGTAGGTCGGTACACAAAAGATTTTCATCTATTCATTGAGATCAACGTTGCGAGGCTGTCAGCCAAAGAGGCATAATTAACAAAGTTCATGGTTACCGAAGCGACATCAACCTCTTATATCACCGGAACGATCGTCAAGAAAATCGATTATAATTAAGGTAAATTATTAGTAAGAAGGCTACCTTTTATCTCAATATTCCTTTTAGAAATAACACGATTGAAATCAGAGTATGTCGAACTAAAAAGCGGGTGAACTTATATTTTATTATCAAATAAAAAGGATTTTTCAATGAAATATGTAATGCCTAATATCAAGTGACGGAGTCACGGGTATTAGCTAGTATATAAAATTATGACTCTAGTATACACAAACATTCAAATGATAAAAGAACGTTACGTTTTTCTATATATTAGTTAAATAGACTAGGTGTAAATGTATTTTCTATAAACGGATTCCGACTGAAGGTTAGAAATAAACCGATTAGTTATATTGGAATCAGATAAGTCACTTTGTTACAAATAGTATTAGAATAGTCACCGAGAAACATTATTACGTTGTCTTGTAAAAAATTCATCCTAAATGAAATAAAATATTAATTTAATTTGTAATAAAAAAAAGATATTACCTTAAAAGATTTACACCTTATAAAACATTTTTATATTATACATAAAGAAAAATTGAATGAGGTTTTTTTACGATACACTTTTGTTTCTAACCGAATTTTATGAGGTCGTTCCTTTTAAAGATTACTTGATTATTTCGAAACGAGATATGATATCGTTTGATACAAATCAAATAAAAAAAATCCGTGCCCGCAGGGGGACACGCGTGGGTAGACCTCGTGTGTAACTCATTTAAAATATAACTCACTACCTATGAATAATACATGATGCCGTTGTTTACATCAAAAATTTTCAAGCAAGAAGCGGTTTTAATTTTTTTTCTCGGAAAAGGTATCTTTTTTGGAAATACTTTTGGTACTTAAGTTTAGAGTAAAAAATAAGCTTTCTATTAAAAATATTTGCGAGGAGGGAATGTTTACCAGAAAAAAGTTGCCGTGGTTTTACCTACCTAAAATTTACAAGCTAAAAGTGGTTTTTATTTTTTTTCTCGGAAACGGTACCTTTTACGGAAAAACTTTTGGTACCTAAATTTAGAGTAAAAAATAACCTTTCTATTAAAAATACTTGTGATGCAAGAATGTTTACCAGAAAAAAGTTATGATTTTTTTTCCAAAAATTTTCGGTTTTTTTACCCCCACCCCTAAGTTATTGAAGTTAGGTTTTCGGTTTATCTACATTAGTTATAGGTATTTATCAAAGACATCATATAATATGAACGCGATTGATCTCCTTTGTATAGGGACAAAGTTATGGTCGAAAAACTGAAATCAGAAAAAGTGAGGCCCTAGCGCCCCCTGTGACCGGATTTCTCTGGTTAACGAACTTGACCTTCATTTTTGGATGGTTGATATTTGTGCAAAGTTTGAAAGCGATCCGAGCGAAACTGCGGCCGCTATCGTGCTGACAAAAGTCGAATCTGGACGCACGCACGCATATATATATATATATATATATATATAAACTTTTTGACCAATGGTCATTTCGGACTCAGGCGGTCATAAGAAGACCTCCTGTGAAGAAATTTTTCCAAAATTCGAAAGTAGGGGACAAATGAATGGGCAGACCGAATTCTTCGAGGTCTACCCAAAATGTAGGGTAATAGGTTTAATAATTTTATATTTTGTAACTTGAAAATCGTACTCGTACTTTTGAATTATGAGATTATTAATATGTATGTATGAATGTAGCAACGCAATATTCCATTCTCATTTCTAGATTTTCATCCAAATTTAGCTTTTGTAGCAAAATCAATAATAAAACAAGTATTGAAATTAATATTTTAGATTCGTTTATTATAGGGCTTTTAAAATAATCAAATTATTGCATATTTTCATAATATTTTCTATCTAATATTATTTAATCGTAAATAGACGAATATCTATTTACATACAATTATTTACAAGCGGGTTTGCTTTAAAATTAATTACATAGAGCATCATTATATTACATCCTTAAACATACATTTTTTTAATCAATAATTCTTTCGTAGCAAAATCAATAATAAAACAAATATTGAAATTAATATTTTAGATTCGTTTATTATAGGGCTTTTAAAATAATCAAACTATTGCATATTTTCATAATATTTTCTATCTTATACTATTTAATCGTAAATAGACGAATATATATTTACATACAATTATTTACAAGCGGGTTTGCTTTAAAATTAATTACATAGAGCATCATTATATTACATCCTTAAACATTCATATTATTTCACCTGTCTTTACGTTCATGACGGATGATGGGAGCGGTTCACAGAGCTCTTATTTACAACATTATATTAAGGAATATATATTATTACGATGAATACGCACTTTGAAAGGGCCAAGCATGAAAAGCCTCTGAAAGAACCAGTAGACAGGTACTCAAGGAACTACCCGTTAAATGTAACAGAATGTTTCTATTTGGGGTTAAGAGTGAAACATATAAAAATATATTATATTAATCAAATTGAGCTTAAAATATTGTTATCAAAAATAAGTGCTGTATCAGATTCCGTATTTTAATGTGTTGTACCATAAAATGAAACAGCTTACATGATAATTAAAATATACAACCATTTTTATACCAAAACACCAAAATATATAATCCCTAGCACAGACCATAAATAAACGAGGATTATGGCTGTTAATCTTTTTTTTATTTATTACTTCGAAGCCTCCATTAAGTACTGAGTGTATGTTTGTTATTTTACAAATTTGTAAATAACTCCTACATTTTATACTTTTTGATATATTTAATATTTAGCAAGTAAAGCTCGTATGTGTCTTAATGTCATATCATCAAATCATTAAAGTCTATAACAAACTTGATATTTTAGAGCCAGTTGTTTCAAAAGTAATATATTTTTAATGGTATCTTTTTTCGATTTTATAAAACCTTTATTTTTATAAAATACATTTCTTATTGTACTTAAGAACTTTTCTAACCGAAGTCTGTTATTGGAATTTAAAAAGGTGATTCGTCAGTCACGGGCGTGACCTATTTGTGACCTATGGGTGACCCGTGGAAACGAAGTGATCCCAATAGGATCTTAGTCGATAGGTTACTTTATAAATATATAGTCAACCATTTCTTATTTATATATATATTTATTGTATTAATGTTCCTAAAAATGTATCCTATTAAATATGTAAATATAAAAGCACTTCAATTTGGTTAATCGTGTTTAAATTCCGCTTTTGAATCATTACCAAAACACCAAATTATTATATCTGGAACAAAACTACGTGTCTTTTAGTAATCAGTTCTGACGAACACAGCTTTATTACACAAACAACATCGTACACTAAAATGTATAAAGAATAATCTAATACAAAATTTATCTATAAAATATCTAACACCTATTTATCTTCATATAAATTTTATACAAAATATATTAATAAACTTTCAAACTTCAATACTGAAATAAATTATGAATGCTCATTTAATTTATTAATGATAATACAGATTTAGTATCATCATATTATTATAATTACAGATTGAATTAATATTAATGAATTTTATTCTCAAATAAGTATTTTAAGAGAATTGGTATATTTTTGTACTTAATAAAGAAAATATTGTAGAAAATATTATAAATAAAATAGGATTTTTATAAATAATATATCCAAATGTATCATGGATATACGAGTATATTTTATGTCATAATGATGTCATAAATACTTAATTACTTAAATGCAGACATCACAGTCGTGGTTTTTCTATCTGGTCAATACGGAAAATAAAATGGAAGATAAAACCAAATTTTATAGACAATATATTATTTATGACACTTGCTACTTTTTGAAACTATTGATATAAAAATATCGTAAAAGATTTTAAGCAATTACCATTAAAAGCCCCCCCCCCCTCCTCTTTCACTTTCACTTTTATAGTATTCTCAGCTGTGACATTAAAATTATACAAATATACATGTATAAAAATATTTAGTCTTCAGTCATACTCTATATTATGTTTTTAGAATATATGAATATACCAATTAGCTTATTTTAAAGTCAGTTTCTTATACCAAATACACATATTGCACTTATGAAACACCTCTAGTTGCGAGATTCCAAAAACTCCATTGAGAAAAACACTCGCTAAACTTCATGTATTATAATATATTTTAAAATTTTATAATATCCATATGTGTAATATTATATTTTTAGTTTTTAATGTAAGAATAATAAAAGTTTTGCAACTCTTATTTAACTCTGAATTAACTTTCCAGCACCCTTCTCAGGTAAAACAACAGCGCTTAAAGTTTTATATTATTTTCCATTTATAAGGATTTTTGTTTTCTAGACTAGAGCGGAACTGTGTTGAAAGAACTCTCCAGTTTCTCTTCAGTTGCAAATAAATGTTTAAAAACTTATATAAATTTTTATTAAAATCGTTTTTTTAAGGTTTTATACATTGTGTTATTGTATATAATAATTTAATTATTACATGTTATAATTTATGTGTTAGTAATATTATTTTTATTAATGATAAGACAAATAAGCTGAACCACAGCCAATTCTCAGTCACGCCTCTATTTAAGACGTTTGAGTGTGCAAAGTTATGGAAATTTCTCATAACAGCCCTGTTTCTCAGAGTTTAGGAATATTGCTAAAGTTTCGTTAAAGCTTTTATATAAATTATAATATCAAATTTGTTTATTTCTTCAAAAATTATAAAACTAAAACAAGCATAGAAATATTTGAAATAATTTTGTTCCTCATTTCCACATTTTTTTACTATTACATCGAAATTTTCAGGAATACCATCTTGAGATTAACTAAACTTTTTTAGTGTTGCTCTAAAAGAAATTAAAATCTCCACTTAAAAAGATGGACTTAAAAATTCAAACTTAACTTTTACGTATCAAAGAAACCGAGTCTTAGAAGGAAGATTTCTATCTTCATTAAAACGGTTTGCTAGTTTATTCAGAATTTGAATATATAAAACTATGCATATTCACAGGACCTTACACAAAGTTGGGACCTCTTTATCTCTTGGACAGCGGTCAAACTAGCACCAGGTACTGCTATCACCAAAGTTCTATATTGAAGGTAAGGAAAACTTTAAGCCTTTGCTTTGCCCTGCAGAAAATACATTACCATGTTAAAAGTTTGAAGAGTATATTAACATTTTAATATTATTTTGATTCATAATAAGGTTAGTTTTATATGTATATATATATATATATATATATATATATATATATATATATATATATATATATATATATATATATATATATACATATTTTATACTCATTGATATTTTGTTTTGTTTAGTTCCAGTGAAACTAATTAATAAATATTTTATCAGTTTAATAGTTCGGGAGCGACCTAAATTTAATCGTGTATCGTTTAACTAAATTACATAAGCTAATTTTGATGTATCCAAAACTGACAAAATACATACGAAATACTATGCGAAATTGAATCGAATTCAAAGCAGACATTTTAAAACGAATTTTGTCCAATGCCGCAGTGTTCTCTTGAGGTTTGTTCGGTTCAATAGTAGATGCACTCTGTAACCTATTACATAAAAGTAAGCTACTTTTGACTTTTCAAATTCCAGTGGCTTCTACGTTTTCTTGGAACGAGTGCTTTGGTATAATTGAAATGAGACAATATAACGGATTATATTTTATTAAATATAATAAATATTTAATATTATTGTGAATACAATTAACGATTAAAAGAAAGGTAACTTATCTATATTTTATATAACAATGTTAATAAATACATTTCTTCTTTAACGTTAAAAATGTTACTGTAATTTTATCGTTTACATTCCTTCAACATTCATTTCTTTCATACAAGAATGAATTGGAGTCACGTTCATATTATAACATTCTTTAAGGTTTTGACGTCAAGCACAGGGTACAACTGGAGGAGATTGCTACGCTTTTTCGTAATTTCCTACAAAGAAAATAATCTTACTTTATATTATTTATAGCGATGATGGAAATGAATATTTAAATTTTGAATGCACTGTAAATATCTAATCTGAAAAATAGTTTAGTATTACAATTGTCCCAGTGTATGATCGAAAATTATAGTTTAATATGATAAATGTATAAATTTAGTTTACTAATTTAAAGATTTTTATATAGTACAATAATTGTTCTCAATAATAACGAGCTAAAATACGTTTTAACAATCATTTAACGCAATGTATTGTTTAAACGATAACACAATACGGTATAAACGAAACGAAGCAACTTATTTTCCGGTCCAGGATCATCCCTATACAATGTAGCAAAACCTAGTAATAAATAAACCTCGAAACCTTTTGTTTATGAAATTTCACTTAAAATTTCGTTTCTTTTGTAAACATTAACACCGAAAACCGAAAAACATGTTGACAAGACCTCACCCTTTGTTAGATCCCATTATATATAAAACGTAAGAGCTTTTATGTTACAAAAACAAATAATTATTAACAATTTAATTAAAATTTATTTCACTTTCATTACAAAAGGGTTGATGTTTCTCAAATGTTATACAAATTTTATGATTTCGTTACCAAAGATTTCAAACGCTATTATGTGAGCGCTCTGTCAATCCGTCGATCTCTTTTCTGTCAATCTGTCAATTTGATTTGAATTGACAGTCATATTCCCTTTTACCTTACCCTTCTTTTAATACGATAAAATTTTGCAAACACATAACAATATTAAAAATTAATTTACTTTAATATTTCACGTATATTGATTATTTGGAATACAATTTTTACAAAAACTTTTAAACTACAATATTGAGTCGCAAAAAAAAATATTAATCAATAAAAAAACTACAATAGTGATGGGATCATGTGCGGTGGGATCGATTATCATCATTTATATCGTACGGAAAGAAGTTTAAAATAAGATTGGATGGGATAACACGTACGGCCTCTTCCGTTCAGGTCTGGACGGACATAAATTATTCACAGGACAGCCCTATTTGACCGGCACACTAACTTTACAGCGATCGATCGTTACTTTCACGGTGTTGGTCTATTCAAATAAATCGTTATTTCTTACTTCGAATATTTGTTTTTTTATATATTACGATAAACGAAATAACAACTAGTCTAACATTATTTTTATTATTATACCAATAGTCACTTAATAATCAGTATTATTAATGGTATAAACCATTAATAAACCATAAATTTAAAATTATATTTAATTATAATAAAAGCTGTGTAAAAGTCACTTCTTATTATGAATAAAAAGAAAACTTTTATGAATTAAAACAAAATTCAAATCCATTCATTAAATTAATGTTCAATTTCTTGCCTATTCCAACCATGTGACAACCAACCCTTTATTAGTCGGTAATCTGGTTATGAGAAAAATGTGCAAATATCAACGCAAAGTGTTTTGGCAGGGCGGGGTAGCGTTATTGATTTCCTCCCGCCCTTCCTTTTCCCTTCACGCATCTCAACTGTTGCTTAGGCTTCCCTTAAACAGTCAGTGGAGCAAAAATTTGGATGAGAGATTCTCATATGAGAGTACTTTTATTTCTCCAATCGAATTGTATTTGGATTGATGGTTCAATTTATATCAAAAATTATTTATTTATATCAATTTATCAATATGTCAATAATAATATTTTTTGTAATAGAGTATAACAAAATAAGTAATTATTATATTCTAAGTTTTTACTAGAAAATACGTATCTCAAGGACGAGAAAGATACTAAAATTCTTTTAGCATAAATAATATCTTCCTCTTCAGAAAATTCTATCCATTTTAAGAATAACGACTGTTGGGATTGTAATAAGAACACTGGTATTTTGTTAAAATAATCCTTATAACTTCAGTGAGTAGATTTCATAGTTTATTAGTATTTTGTTTAGAATAAAATATTATCCTAAAAGTTGAAGTAATCTCAGAACTTTTGTCACTTTTCTTTTAAAATTTTAAACAACAATTTGAATACTGGCATTTATTCTAGTGGTTCATCATTCATAAATAATATATATTTACTGAGAACGAACAATTGTGGCTTTTGTATATAAAGTAAACTTTATATTTTATTAAAATTACTCTAAAACTCGTATACTAGAGATGTAACATAATACAATTTTAGTAAATAACATTAAACTCGCGCGACATTAAAGTCATTTCACTGTGTTAAACACAGTAAAATTACTTGAAACTTAAAACATTTTCAATGTAAAGAGATAAAATGCAAAACATATTTTGTCTTGAAGGACCATAACCTAGTTGTCAGCCGAAATGACTGAAACCCATCCGATTATGTAAAGTAATCTATTTATAAAATTTTATTGATCTAAATACGATATATTAAGTACCAATTTTTGTATGTCTTCGAATATTCGGCGTATATTTAATATTAATTGTTCAAAACTATATTAATCAATAATAAAGGTTAAAGTATTTGGATATATAAAAACATTAGTTTTGAATAATCTTTTATTTCTATTATTGGAACATAAAACACAACTAATAAATATTTAAAGACTTTATAAACGTATTATTAATTAAATAACTTATAATATAAAATACTAAATCAAGTTTCACTATTTCATATAAAATAATGTGCTAAACCTAGGATATATATATATATATATATATATATATATATATATATATATATATATATATATATATATATATTGAACCACCATAAAACTAAATTTCGCATTAAAAAGACCTTCAAAACCTTGATCTAAACCAGACCATATAAGACAGTTTAGAACAATTGCCCGAAGCATTTGGAGTTTAGTGAACATGTTTCCAAACACTTTCCCCATTACAGATCTCTCCGTCCATTATCCACAATAACTTGGGACTGGAATAAAGAGTTTTAGGAGAACTTTGAATTGCATCATATCAATGTAAAAAAGTTTTGGCCATCCTAATCGTATGAAATCAGATGAAATACTTTGTACTATTAATTATTAAATGATGCTTTTAAGTTTGAATCAAGATTTAATGTAATAGAGAGAAATGAATTAAAGTACACAAATATCAGTTATTATAACAGGAGAGATAATTAATATTTTATTATTTTTTAAAATTTTAATGAAATGAAATAATTTTATACTAGTATGTTTTATTTCAAATTCAATTATATCATTATTTTAAATCGAAATATTATTTTAAATACAACATAAGGTTTTGAGGCAAATACGCAACCTCATTAGCAGATTTTTCTCCATTTACCTTGAAATATTAACTATATTGTACTTATTTTAGAATTACTAATAAAACGAAAGTATATAATGAATTGAAAATTATTTCAATAGTACCTTTTTTTTAGTGCCGCTTCGCTCGCATTTTTTGAAGATTTTTATGTATTGGCAATTATCCTTAGATAAAAAAAATATCTTGCCCAGAATACGGAGCAATAAAGTGGAAGTAATGATGATTTTGCAATGTACTTTTACCTTCATCATATATATACGTACTAACATAATTATTGAATACAGTTTAGTAAATAGATGAAGAATCATTATTCAACTTGAAATCATATATTATATCATAAAACAAAATGTATCACACACTTGCTTCTGCTCGTGGCTCTACCCGTGGTTAAATGATTTTACAACTCAACAATAGCGTTTCGGTTTCAGAATAAATGATATCTCTTTATATAGAATAAAATAGAAGGGTCTATTTGTAAATCCAAATTTGAGTAACCTTACACTAACTGCATATGAAAATATAAAAAGTACTTCATAAAAAAAAAACTATTTTTAAAATTTTCTGCTTGAAGCGATTTCAACATGACTTTCACAGGATAGGTGATGTTATAAGGAGTAACTTAGACTACTTTTATCTTAAAAACATTTTCTAGCTAGTGTTTAATATATTTATTAACAAAGAATTATTCTCATCCGACAAAATTATACATAAAAAAATAAAAACACCTGTATTTTATATATTTGATGTATGCAAAAAGGTGAAAATCACCTCCTTTATAAGACAAAACGCCTCAATATTTTTTTTATATCCCTAACAAGCAAAATGAATAATTTCCTAGACAATTTTCATCTCTTATCTCACTAGTTTCAAGCCTAACTAGCATGTGTTGTATAAGACCTCAAACCACTAACTCTATATAAAATTTCATCAAAATCAATCTAAATATTTGTTACTTATAGTGTAGCTGTTCTATTTATAAAATTTTTATCATAAAAAAATAAACCATTTTAGACATTCCCTCATATGTTAGAAGAATAAATCCTTTAATTAGGGTAACCCCAGTATCTCATTATACCGAATAAACATAAAAATAAATACTCCTCCAGACAAATATTTTTTAACAGTGTGTAAGCCACGTGACCTATAATTAACCTAATTTAATGTGATATGGTAATTTACACAAAATCCTTTTCACTTTTTCTTTTAATCATAGCGCTTTAACAAATTAAAAATAATGACTGTTCCTTTTAATATTTACTTTTCCAAACTCGAAAGCAGAATGAAAGAAAAATTAAGCATATTTTTATATTATCGTATTGATTATTATGGTTGTCGTCTGTACATAAGAATTCATAACCATAACAATAACAATGTTGGTCGTAAAAGTAAAATAGTAACCGGGACTCGATTGTTTTATCGGCAGTTAAACAAAGTAAAGTTGGAATCTTTATCTTTTGAACAATATGGATCATATTTTTAACTTCTTTAAAAATATTATATTCTCTTACTCTCAATTTAAAGATATATTATTTCATTGAAGTGCTTTAAAATTATATAAAGCGAGTCTCATAAAATCTTTTATACTTGAAATGTGTTTCATGGAGTACCCATTACTTTGTAAACCCTATCGTGAAGGTTATTGCAACCACCTCGCCAACTTATTACTTACTTCAGAAAGTGATTTCATATAATAGTCACTATTACATTTACTTTACCTTTACGTTATACCAGAATTCACTCAATTTCTATATCAAAATTATCAAATAATTTGACATACTTTTCCTTGATATAGAGAATTTGTTGATGGGGTGACAGACAGACTTTCATAAACTGGTTATAGATCATAGTAGTTTAATTAATAAATATAAATAGAAACATAAAGTCATAAGTCTCAATTTCTAGAATCGTTAAAAATAGTTAGAGTAACCTACATATGCGTGTCAAAGTAATTTAGAAATAACGAGAAATAGCAAAATGCAATAACTTCGTAACGAGCTTAATAAGCAGTTTCTTGTAACGTGCAGGTATTAGCAAATTATTTATTACTTTATACATTAATTGCGTTATTACGAACTTTACGTATTTCAGTTTCTATAAACAACTGCTTTTATAAACCACTGACTTAAAAGCGAGGGGCATTAACAGTTTAATATACGTATGTATCAGTACATATGTGTATTAGTCTGTATGTCACTTCCATAACATCTCTTAAATGGATACGAGGACTGTGAAGCAGTTTCTATCGATCGAAAGTCACGTATTTTTAGATAGTTTTGCTTATGGTTCGTTTCAACAAAAGCAACAATTGCCAACTTTTCAGCTGTCATTGCAACTACTGACTACTTCATAGGAAATATTGTGGGAGTTTTTTTGTTTGATATAATTTCATTTCAAATATTTCATTAAAAAAAAAAATGATAGACATTGTAAATCTTGTTATATTTAGCGTTTATAACCTTCTTTGAAAGGCATGACTGATTTCGATTAACACTGTAAATCTCGTTATGACGTTTCATTTATCAGACGGATCTTATGCTTTTATCTTAGAAATTTATGTCTTTACATCGATTTCGTTGACTGTAAACACCGCTATTTTTTACTTGGTCTTTGAGACTATATTCCGGTTTGAACTTGTCATCACGTTATTGTGACTTCTGTTTTAATTTTACTATCGAACTTAGTAATAAGATATTTTATTTAATTAATGATTTAATCAGATGTAAAAGTATGTATGGTATATTTAATTGTGGACTAAAAAACTTACATAATATAATATATCCGAATAGGTGAATTGAACCAGTGAATACAGATTGGCATATAAATGTTATCCTACGCCAATTAAACTATAGAGTAGCGGTACTATGAATTCTCTTATAGTTTTCGAGTTCGATTCCCGAGAGGAAAATAATATTTGTATGATAATCACATTCATTTTCTTTTACCGATTGGTGAAAGAGTTAAGCATAATGATGAAACAATTTGGAATTGCGACCTCTATCCCCAGTAGTAGTATAAGAAGACTGATAAGGAGTGCAGTCCAATCAACCTGGTATAGAATTCGGCAACAAAAGAATACAGTACTTTCAGAAAACGGCAGAAAATAATATATTTTCGTTCAAGTGTCTGAAATAAATTACAATGCATTTGAATGCAAAGGAAATAAATCCAAGTTTTACAACTTGTTGGGAGTTTTATACATGGAAGGAACAATATAAAGAGAACAATTTTGATTATATGTTTGTATATGTAATATGTAATAATCACATGTAAAAATATTTGACAACCAAAGACGTGGACGTGCAGAGCTTTAAACGAATATTTAAACCTATCAAAGAACTAATGAAAAACAATATTAAAGTAATATAAATACGTTAAGAATATTAAGATCTATCAAATTTAAAATATCAACCTATTTTGCAAATTGTACCCTTATTTTCTTTGTATCAGAATGAATAATAAAGAAGAAAATATTGTGTGAAGAGGTGAGCATTTTCATTTACAAGAAAATACAATTAAAACAAAGAAACAAGAGATAAGATAATATTAGTCCCGACCTCTAAGTACCAGAACTTTATGAATCAGTCTTAACTTCCTTGGGTCCCGTTTAAACTTTAAGCCGAGCTTAGACTTGGTACATTCATTTGTTGTTCATATTATATTTAAATATCATTTTATAAAGGTTTTTATTTCTAAATGGTGGGCTGACTTTTTTATCATTGGCCTAGAGGTATTGTGACATATCTTTTTGAATTAAAAGATTCTTTTATTCACAAAAACATGTCAGTTCCATCGTACCATATTAACAAAACTGCTTCACCATGTAATAAGTATATTTTGATTCTTATTTTATTGTAAAATTAATATTTTTTTTGTAATAAATAGATGGAAAAGTGTCTTCAGTTATAGTTTTTTTACATTTTATTATTATAATTATATTTTGTTTATATATATATATATATATATATATATATATATATATATATATATATATAATAATTATTATATCTATAGTCAAATAAATCAAATAGTCATTTGAAAATCTTCACACTATTCACTAATAAATATCAGTAAAGTTTTCTCTGAAAGCGTAAACGGTAAATCTTAGTTTCGTAGAATGTCTAAAGACACCTCTTCTCTTAAACTTGCAAGGAGATTACTAATTATATTTTAAGTTTAAACAAGTTCTTAATACTACTAAAAACTATTCTAGAATTCTAAACATTGGTGGATATTTATGTTGTTAATAAAATTTTCAATTAATATGTACTATTGCAAATACATGTTTTATTTTTTCAATATTATTTAAAGTGTAATACATATTATATATCATTTTTTTTATTGTTAGTTTGAAAATACCAGCTCAAATTTTTAAATAAATTTATTTTTCTTAATTTTCAAAGTTATATAACAAATATTAATTGATAACTTGATCATGATGATGATGATTTATGATTGTCAATATATTTGTTAATATAACAAACATTTATCTTTTTTTACTCTACCTTTTTAAGGAGTTCCACGGATTTAACTACTTCAAAAAATCTAATTTTTTGTTTTATTATGGGCCGAATTTGTATATTAAATTCAAAAAAATTGTGGGAACAAAAAATTTGAAATTATAAACTTATATATGCAAATAAAAACAAATTTTGGCGTTTATAATACTAATTCTGGTTGTGTTGGTAACGTCATATGGTTAGGTTTCTGTGCCATCTCATGAAACAAGTTAAAATTATTTTCTAAAATGTCGATAAATTCATATGTGACTTGAAAATTACACAGGCCCATAGAGGGTTCAATTCTACATCTCTAGAATGTTGTCCTGAAATTTTAAGTCAATTAGAGTAATAGTTTCGGAAATACAGTTTAACAAAGTGTGCTCCTAAGAGTAGCTGGGCTTAGAGCGCCGCAGGTATAAAAGAGCAGTTGCACGCTTATTGTTTGTCCGATCGTCTTGTCTTTTTCTTTCTCTCTCTAAATATTTGAAATACTTTAGTAACTTATTACTTGTTGAATCACGAGCTTTTTTTAGGCAGCAAGTATCTATCGTAAATTATATTTATAAAATGCCTAAAGTTACAAGATCTCAGTTAGCGGACGGTGCTCATAGAAAAGATCTATCAAGAAAAAGAAAATGGTCCTTCAATCCAAAAAACCTAACATGCCTAATGATTTTTACACGAGTACATCAGAAAAAAAACTAAAAGGGGACGACAAAGAGCACGTGCCAGAGGAAGCCACGCTCCAATATTCAATCATCGACTTTGCTCTTGTTTTTTCAGCACTTTCATGTTCTGAGCGATGTTCTAATATTATATAAAAATAAAGGTGAAAAGATCTTGTGTAATGAGAGAGTAAATTTTAAACAATTGCTCAAAATCGGTTTCGGATTTTAAATTGTGGTAGCATGTGAAAGATGTAATCCAAAATATATGAAAATGAATAAGTTGGCGGTTTATTTTTATTATGCGACTATTGGCTTGGGGCTTGCCAGATACAAGAAATTTTGCGGTTTGATGGATATAAGCCCCCTTTTTGATTCAGTCAATATACAATTTTTGTTTTAATTAAATATAAAACTTTATCATGAGAATTGCTGAGATACTATTCTCCACTGCTTCTAAAGAAAAAAAGCGATTAACTTGTGATGTTTTGGTGTGTTTCGGGTGATGTAACGTTGAAGATGCGTGGATTTTTAATAAGGTTTTATTCGGGAAAAGTTTGGATGTGCCTATTAAATGCTTTTATTGTAAATAATGCAAGTCGTGGAAAACAAATTAACTACCACAGAGTATGAAGACTGGAAAGAGAAAAAGATAGAATCAAATCAATGTACTGCTAATCACACTGGAACATCTAGAAACAAGGAAGTATCTTCTACCATTAAAATGTTTATACATTATTCTTGCCAAGAAAAATCTACAATGAAGACTGATGAAGCTAGGATTTGTCATAGACAAGAACAAAAGGATGCCCCGGACATTTCAGCTGCAGCAGGTTCTTTACTTCATGACCCACGAATCGTTGATTTAATGTTAGAAAAAGTAATCCCTGTTTTATGGTCACTCAAAACTTTAAATGCGTGTTTCCAAAGATGGTTGCAAATATTTAGAATAGACATAGATGAAAGATTTTTTTTTCAATTAAAAGTATTTAAATAAAAATGCTGGGAAATTTTAGCCACCTTACCATATTTTTTCTTAAAAACCTCGACTAAAAATTCCATATCCTATAAGTTTTTTCGAGGACTCACCGGTTAAGTCATAATGGCTGAGTTGAATTTCTTATTAAATGAATATGTTTAAGGCAGTAAAAAGTTTGAATTAAATATTTAATAAATAAATAAAAATGGGCCATATTTTCCCTCAGGAAGCCCATGAAACCCCATAACAGAAATCTCTCAAGAATGACAAACATACGACAATTACTTTAACGTAAATAATATCTTCCTTTTCACGAATTTCTATCCATTTTTAAGAATAATGACTATTGGCATTTTAACAATAACTCAGGTGTTTAATTACAATAATCCTAATAAGTGTAGTCAGTAAATTTCATAGTTTAAAAGTAGTCTTTTTTAAATAAAATTACATACATTTTGTCTTGTAGAGCCATAACCTAGTTATTGTGAGCCAAAATGACTGAAACCCTTTAGATGATGTTATGTAACTTGTTCATAAAATTTGGTTGATCTAACTTGATATTTGAATGTCTACCATTATTATTGATCTTCGAGTATTACGCAAATAATTCATATATTTTTTTTATTCAAAACTATGTTAGGCTTATGAATGATAATAGCTTTTCTAACGACAAAAGAATTATTTACATCAAAACATTAGTTTTAGATAATAAACAAATGGACAAAACAAATATTTTATTTATTTTATTAGTATATACAACAACTAATAAATATTTGCCGACTCTGTAAATGGGTCTATTTATTTAGGTCTATATGTAATATAACAATAAAATATAAAATCATACAAAGATTTAATTTAATATAGAGAAATAAGATGCATAAGAACGGATATTATAACAGGAGAGATAATTAATATTTTGTAATTTTTCTAACATTTATTTTAATTGAATGAAGTAATTTTATATTTTCACTAGTATGTTGAATTTCGAATCCAGTTATTGTATCATTTTCACTCGAAATAACTAGTATGAATTTTAAATTCAGTAATAATATCATTTTCACTCGAAATATTATTTTAAGAATATATAACATAAGGTTTTGTGGAAAAAAGGCAACCTCATTAGCAGAATTTTATGCCGTTTCTTTGAAATATTAATTAAAAGGTTACACAATACATACATATTGTACTTGTTTTTACATGACTAATAAAAAACACATATATGAATGCTCTGGTTCGTATATATTTGTGTTGCAAAAACAATGGGAAGCTTTCAATTATAAAATATTTACTTACTTTTCCTATGGTTTCGCTCGCGTTTTTGTGAACATTTTTCCATATTGACAATTATCCTTAGATAAAAATGTCGTCCCGACCGGGCAACGAAGAAATAAATTACAGAGAATGATGATCTCGCAACGTAATTTTACCTGCGTAATATATACTAACATTATTCTTATTGAGTAGTTTCATAAGAAGTCATTTATAAGATTAGATATACCATTGAAATAGAAATTAAATTATAAAACAATATGTAAGAGATACGGCCTTTTGCCTGTGGCTCTACTCGTAAATAAATGTAATAATGTAATATAGAAACTAAACCATTAAACATAAACCGTTCTATCCATTTTTTAACATATTTATTGTCAAAGAATCCTGATCAGTCAATATATTACATATAAATCTAGAAATTATCCTCTTTTCTATACAACTGAGGAATGGAAATGCAAAAAGGTGAAATTTCTCCTCCCTTATAGCAAATAAAGCCTCAATATGATTCTTATAACTCAAAAAGGAGGATAGAATAATTTCCTACATGATTTTCATCTCTTGTGTTATGATTCAAGCCTACTCAGCATGTGTTATTCATCAGAATACAAACTAAATCTATATAATTTTTTATCAAAATCGGTATAGCTATTTGATTACAGATAGACAAAGTTACTTTTCTATTTGTAAAAATTTGTTTTATACAAATATAAAACTAAACCACTTTTAGACATTCCCCAATATATTAGAAGCATAAATCTTTATACTGGTATAATTAGGTCCAAGCCCATTCCCTTATTATACCAAATAAACATAAAAGTAAACAGTCCTCCAAACAAATAATTTTTAAGTGTGTAAGCCGAGTGACCTATAATTAACCTAATTTAATTTGATGCTGTAATTTATACAAAGTACTTTTCACCCTTTTTTTAATCACAGCTTTTACGAAGTAAAAATAATGACCGCTTCTTTTAATATTTACTCTTCACAGACTTGAAAGTTTTAAAAAGTTTTACGAGTTGAGCCTTTTTTTAAATTATCATATTAAAGTAACATAAAGAATTAAATTTTTATTTGTAGGTACAGTCTAGATATAGCTATGAAAACCGTACACGCTGGAATGGTGCCGAATTGTTGTAGAAAATCGTCATAAATTTCTATTTGGTACATTTTTTATGAAGAAGAGAGATTCGGAAACCGAAACACCTTCTTTTCTTTTTCTTTCTTATTTTTTTCTCATTTCTAAAACAGGAAACTTATTTATGATTATTTGAAAATATATATTGATGGTAATCACTTATTATTAAGTGTGTTACGCAAGCATAGCCAAGGGCAATTGTTATAGTAAGAACCAACTTGGTTTCACACGGTTAAATGCTGACACCACGCTTCGAGTATCCTGAAGACGACACCATACGGCTTGCGTTCTCACCATCGATGGGAATCAAGGATAAAATATATTCATTCTTGGGTCAATCGCTGACCTGGAATCACCCTTTTTTAGTATTAATTAATTATAAGTTTTAATTGTAACTCTTTAATATAATTTTATAAAATAATTGTTTTTCTTTGCATCCTTCGCTGCCACCAAACTTAATTGGCGCAGTCGGTAGGATATTCGAGATATATTCGGTACGCGTCGCGTCAAGATTTCCCCTAATATCGGTGCGAGATCCCGCGTGACTAACCGATTTCGAGTATCCGAATCTACATACATCGTGGAGGCCAGCGGAGGTGAATCCGAAAATCGATTCGGCAAGAAAATCATTTTCATGTAAGTACTCTGATTCTTTCAGGTCCTTACCTTTCCTAATTTTTAACCTTAATCTTTACCTAATTTTAATATTTTTTTTTTATTTCAAGTAAATTACTATTAAAAGTATTTTTTGAAGTTACTTAGAACTTTAAAACGTACATCGATATATTCTGAGTGAATTACTTTTTTATTTGTCTATTTGTAGTGTTTTAAATTAGTTTTAGATTTTCTATTCAAAAGAATCGAGTAGCTGTAGTTTGTAGAAGTAGACCTAGCAGCATTAGTAAAAAAATATCAGTCAAAATATAAAAAAAAAAACAGGAATTATTTCAATTTGTTGATTTAAGACTAACTATTCTCATAACTAGCGATAACGTTGATAGGTTATCATAAGAGATATCTAAGCTACAGAATTTTTTAGCTTTTGTAAACAACATTTACAGCTGACTATGAAGTTTTTAATTTAAACTCTGATAGAACTATAATTAATAAGTAACGTAGTATATATGGTAGTAATAAAGTATTAAATATACGAGCGAGAGAATATTAAGATATGATACAGTTAAAGAAATAATCATAGTATATCAATTCCTAATTTTTCTATTCCACACATGATTTATATAAGATATCCATAGTAACTAACGAAAATCATGAGATTCCTGTCCCTCACTTCCAATACCCTGCAATCCATCTGAAAGATTTCAAGTACACAGAGGCAGAATGCCCGAAGGTCACTAAAGGGTATCTATGTGAAGAGATACACAACATACATAGTCGTACATCGCCGGATTGTGTAACAGCCCTCGTTACTACGCAGCAAAAACTCCCCGAATGTAAACCAGTCACCGTATCCCTACTTACTCGAGAAACTCGACGATCGCCACTACACCATCAGCTTTCCAACTCTTACTAAAGTATCTTGCGATCAAGATATCTACAAGATGTTGCAAGGAAGTTATCTCGCTATAATTCCATATGATTGTTTCATTCAAACAACAGAATTCATCATCTCGGACCTCAACGATCGACTAAAAGGTCAAGCCTTGAAGATAATAGATGTCCCTAATGAAAATACACTCAGTTCAGCAGTACATCTGATATTCAAATTAAACTCCATTAATTTGACTAACCTTCACGCTACCAATAGAGAGGTTATTCTACAGTCACCAGTAAACTTAAGCAAGACCAAGGATATAAGCGTCTACCATACAACAATACCTTTATATACGTTACTATTCGGTGCATGTGTACTAATTAGCGGCCTTGCATACCGGAAATACCGACTTAAACATACGAAACACACCATCCAAAAAACTCAAAGGGATGAATTAGAACTTCCAGCGCAATTTACAACGAAGGTCTTCAATAGTCGCTGTTCTACGGGGGGAGGTGTTACGCAAGCATAGCCAAGGGCAATTGTTATAGTAAGAACCAACTTGGTTTCACACGGTTAAATGCTGACACCACGCTTCGAGTATCCTGAAGACGACACCATACGGCTTGCGTTCTCACCATCGATGGGAATCGAGGATAAAATATATTCATTCTTGGGTCAATCGCTGACCTGGAATCACCCTTTTTTAGTATTAATTAATTATAAGTTTTAATTGTAACTCTTTAATATAATTTTATAAAATAATTGTTTTTCTTTGCATCCTTCGCTACCACCAAACTTAATTAGTGAATCTTCTATTAGTTCAGAACCCATACTCATAATAATAACAATAATAATAACGTTGGTCATAAAAGCAAAATATTATCCAGTACTCGATTTATCGGCAATTAAACAAAGTAGATCCGGTACCATTATATCGTTTGGACCAAAATAAGGCTTGCAGTTGTTTAAAACATTACTCTTATATTAAAGATATCAACAAACACAACAATACTGATATACTATTGTATTGAAGTGATTTAAAACTATATAAAGCGAGTCTCATAAAATCTTTTATAGTTGAAATGTGTTTCATGGAGTACCTATTACTTTGTAAACTCTATCGTGAAGGTTATTACAACCACCTTGCTATCTTATTACTTATTTCAGAAAGTGATTTCATAAAAAGTACATACTATATATATATATATATATATATATATATATATATATATATACATATACATCATACGGGTCAACTGGTAGAGTATGCCAACTGGCATTAAGTCCGCCGTTAAGTTTTAGGTTTATACAATAAAGTTTACATAAAAAGTCACTATGATATTTATGTTACCATTACGTTATACTAGAAGTCAATTCCAATGTCAAAATTATGAAATATTCCAACATACAGTTTCTTGACATTGACAAAGATGATTGATTGGTGGAGCGACCAAGTGTTATCTTTTCAAAAACTGTCTGTAAATGTGATCAAATCACAGAGAAACGAACTCATAAAGTTTCAGTTTCTAGAATTTTAAAATAATTAGAATTACTCTATATATGCGTGTCAACATTATTTCTAAATAACGTGAAACAGTAAAACGCAATAACTTCGTAATGAGCGTAAACTACTTGTTCTAAGGTTAACGTGTAGTATAAACTACGTTATTGAAAACTTAAGCACACTACAGGTATTATAAACAACTGTCTTTATTACCCCTGACTCCAATATGACTCCAATATACGTTTAATATTTGTATGCGTGTGTGTCTGTGAATATATTGTATATCACACAAACGCATGACCCAGTTATAGTGCGGTTTTTGTTAATCTAAAGTCTTGTCTTTTGAGATAGTTCTTACTTATATTTTGTGGCAACAAAAGTTTAAGTTATTTTACTCTTCTTGGAATTAGCGACAAGATTTGTAGATGTGAATATTTTTTTGGTTATTACTTTTGATTGGAATCAAGACAGCCTAAATTTAAATAAATTGTAAATCCTGATCAATTTCTCATATACACATATTCTGCGAACATAAATAATTTCGATTAACACTGCAGATCTCGTTATGACGTTTCATTAATCACGCAGATATCATTTAAAGCCGCCATATTGTTCAAGCGATGACGCAACTTTATTATAATTAATGTAAAATATTAATATTAATTCCTCATCGTCGTATAATTGTTTTTAGTATCAAAAAGATGCGAGTTGTTTTCTGTATTAAAAAAATTCAATAAACAATACAAATTGTCAACCTATTTCAGATAAATTATTATTATTATTATTAGTTCTATAAAACCGAATAATCCTTTATATAATAATTGCATACAAAGAAATAATAAGGTTATTAAATCCAGACCTAACCTGATAGGATAACACATAACCTAACACATAACACATAACCTGATAGGATGCGATCACAACAAGTGCTATTTAATTGATAAAATCATGAATTCACGGACAGAACTGAGGGCAAAACTACTATTTTGAAAATACGTTAACATTAACTAGCCTGATGAAAACCACGTATTATAAAACTCTATACAAACTAATTTATAATCTTATTTCTAATCTTTCAAACATTAAAACTAAAGACATTCAAACTGCATAACTCATTTTCATTGTATGTACTCTACCTTACAAGTCTTTTAAGCTTGTAACTGTCTGAAACACTCTCCTCTCTAGCTAATCACCGAACGCTTTCTACAGACAGATGACTGTATGCTATTCTCTTTGTATCGTTTGAGCCTGAGGGGGTCAAATGTATTATCAGAAAGAAATCCTTTACATCAATTGTTGATTAGTCTTTCTATTATTATCTTTGTATTATGGAAAATAATCTAAATTTATAAATTTTATTCTACAGAAAATAAGTAATGTCCCTAGCAGTACATCCCTACTAATATTATAAATGCGAATGTAAGTTGGTTTGTTACGCTTTCACGCGAAACCTACTCAACCGATCATTATGAAACTTTGTACACATATTTTTGGAAATAATAGAAGTAACATGGGATACTATTTATTATTTTGTTTTGTCACAGTAAAATATATTTTTAGATATATTGTTGTTATTCAATAAAGCATATTTTAAGTTTTTGAAAATTCATAGCGTGTAGTAATTTTTAAAAATTGTGAATCTCAGCCAAGCAATAAAATATAGTTATCGTATTGATTCATTTCTATAACAATGATCTCTAATACTTATTTAATGACTCAAATGCCAGCGAAGCCGCGGGTAAAAGCTGGTGAACTATAAAGATGTATTAAAAATGAAAGCTTAAATACATACAAAATACATGTATATTTTGCAACTTAAAATATGTATTTGAACTTTGTTCAAATTGACAAAGTGGTGTTCGTGTTGATTATGAATTAAATATAAAATATTTTTATAAATATGATTTAAATTTCACACCAAGATATTATGATGATATATTTATATTTAAAATATATAATCAACACGAGGACTATAGTCTTTATAGTTAATAAATCAATCCATTCAATTTAAGATTAAAACGGAAAACACAATCACCTGTTCCGTAAGTTGTCTTAGTTCGATTGATTGATTGTTAAATCAATTTCATATCTGTAATATACAAATAAGTGTATGTGTATGTATTTCGTACATATATACATTCACACATATGCATACACACACACATATGTTATTAATAAACCATATGTGCCTTGAATTACATAAATAACCTCTTTTTCCTTTCTGATGTTTCAAGCTATTGTCTGTCAGTTTTAGTGAAATAAAGTATTTTTTTGAAATAACCGTGTTTTTCTTCACAACGCTTTCGCTGACTGCAAACACAGCTATTGTTTACTTTGTCTTTGAAACTCGAAGCCTCGGTTTGAACTTGTCATCACCGTATTGTGGCTTCTGTTTTACCTTCACCATCGAACTTTATGATTTATCAATATAAGAATTAAAATTTCGAAATTATATAATAAGATATTTAATTAAATCAATGGTTTAAATACAATCAGATGTAATGGGTACATTATATTCAAATGTTAAATTTGAAAATTTGGACAAAATAAATCACAATAACCGAAACATATTTATTTGGTTACCGAATAGATAAATTGAACCAGTGTGACGTCACAATGGACTGACCTCTGTGGTTATTTAAATTAAACATATAAAATTGTTAATTCATGATCAAAATGCTGTTTCTCAAAGCCGCAAATACAATAATGATAATAACTGATTGTCATTTAAATTGACATATGCCAATTGACTACTCAGTAAAACGTAGATGTATAAATGATAACTGAATTTATAAGTTCCGGCTTCTATTTCTGAAAGCATAAAAATATTTGTTCTGATTGATGAAAAAACAATAAGAAAATCAGCATATCTAAAATAAATTCTATGATATATAACCAATCAAATCGCAGTGGAGATGATTGGGTTTATCTTATCTTTACATAATTTTAAATTGTGACCATAGCCAGCAGATAAATATGAATAATAAGGCGTACTTTCTTTTAAACTGCATGGAATTCAACAACAAAAGATTACTATTCGTATAAAAAATAGCCGAAAATTACATACTTTCATTCGAGTGTCCGAAATAATTTTCAAAGCACTTGGATGCAAAGGAAATAAATCCAACTTTAGCAACAAATTGAATGAATAATATAAAGAAAAAAAGTTAGATTCTATGTTTATAAGTATTGGGTAATCTGAAAAACTATAGAAATTGAAAAATATTTTCACTTTTCGAAAGCTACATTACCACGGAGTCACTTAAAATACTTTTTAACACTAAAAACTTACTATTTTGTCACTTCACTGTCACTTAAAATACTTACTATTATGATGCAAGACCTAGGCAAGTGAAATTGGAATTGAAATAAGAAAAAAATGCAACCAAGAAATAAAATAGACATGAATAAAATTCTAAACCCTCAATACTTTGAACCACAAAAGATCATCAAAAAAAACAGAATTATATCATGAAAAGCAAAAATATTTGAAACCATACAAATTGTGTTTGTTTATGTTAATCTATTAACGAAAGCAACCCAATAAAACTTATTTAATATAAATATAATACGTAAAGAATATTAAGATCTATCAAATTTATTTTTAATCTCTTTTTATTTTGCCCAATGGCATCCTTATTTTCCAGTATCAAAGTGAATGATAAAGAAAGAAATATTGTTAGAAGAGGTAAGCATGTTTATTTACAATTTAACACTAAACCTACCAGAGACCGGTCAAATTCACCGTTCATAAACTTTTGTAAAACTTACACATTTTTAAACGTTATAATATCGTTATCAAACTACATGACAATTCTTAGAATATGCATATAATATTTTCTACACTCTTTACTTTTAGTTATTTCCTTTATTACCTGCGTTATATAATAAAATAACTTTTAATTACCGGTCAATTTGACGGTAATTAAAACGTGACGTGCGGTAGGAATAGGTATATAAGAATTGTCGGTAGGTTTAGTGTTAATACGATTAAAACGAAACACAACAGATAAGATAATATTATTTCCGACCTCTAAGTACCAGAACTTTCTGAATCAGTCTTAACTTGCTTTGGTCCCGTTTAAACTTTAAGCCGAGCTTAGACTTATTTATTTGTTTTCTATATTATAATTTTATATTTTATAAAGGTTTTTATTTCTGAATGTACTGCTTAATTCGTTTAACCATTTTGCCTGAAAGTAATATGACACATACATTTTCAATGATATGTTTTTTTTTTATTTAAAAGGAGGTTTTTAACAAAAATGTGTCAGTTCCAAAATACAGTTTTAATCAAAAACAACCTTTCATATGCTTACCTATATAATAAATTTACTTTTATACGTATTGTGAATATATTTCCTAGTTTAAAAGTAATGTTTTGTTTAAAATAAAATTATTAATATAACAGATTAAATCTCAAAACTTTTGTAACTTTTCTTTAAAATTTTAAACAACAATTTGAATACTGGCAAAATTTATTCT
Source organism: Melinaea menophilus ssp. n. AW-2005 (assembly GCA_918358695.1). NCBI lineage: Eukaryota > Metazoa > Arthropoda > Insecta > Lepidoptera > Nymphalidae > Melinaea > Melinaea menophilus. Next base: position 10,040,091 of record OU911040.1, on the reverse strand, counting down.
AGTTCTTATCATTCATAAATAATATATATTGGGTGAGAACGAACAATTGCTGCTTTTATAATTTTTTTTAATACTTCATAAAATAAAGTTCATATTTTATTTTATTAAACTTACTTTTAAACTAGACGAATCTGGAGATCTAATATAATACAATTATTTTGGAAAAAGTATACACTTTAAATTCAATTTAAACTGAACTCAGTGACGCGCTTCGTTACAGTCATTTCACTGTGTTGTGTGTATGTGAAAAACAGTGAAATTACTTGAAATTTAAAACATTTTAAATGTGAAGGAATAAAATGCAGACCTACATTTTGTCTTGAAGGGCCATAACCTAGTTATTGCGACCCGAAATGCCTGAAACCCTTTGAATGTTATGTAATCTATTTATAAAGTTTAATTGATTTAAATTCTATATATTAATTTCCATAGTTTTACTAATTCTTCAAATGTTTTCCGAATATTTAGTATCTTTTTACAAAACTATGTTAAGTTTATTAATGATAGTAGCTTTTCTAATGATGAAATAATTGTTCACATAAAAACATTAGTTTAAGATAATAAACAAACTGACAAATATTTTATTTCTATTATTACAACATAAAATATAAATAATAAATATTTATTTTGTAAACGTATATATTTATTTAGGTCCATATGTATTATAACATTGAAGAACAGAGCATATAAAATACTAAATAAAGTTTCACTATTTCATACAAAATATTGTACCAAATCTGAAAAAGCTACGATATATGGATGGTCATATATCATTGGAATGTTTGGAGTAGAAATAAAATCATGTTACGATTTAACCGCAAAGTAATAAATTTAATATTAAAAAAACTTTCAAAACTTGATCTAAACGAGACCATAGACGACAGTTTAGAATAATTGCTGGAGCATTTGGAGTTTAGTGAACATGTTTCCAAACACGTTCCTCATTACAGATCTCTCCGTCCGTCAAGAGAATAACTTGGAACCGGAATAAAGAGTTTTAGGAGAGCTCTGAATTGCACCGTATCAAATGAAAAAAGTTTTGGCCATACTAATCGTATGAAATTAGACGAAATACTTTGTACTAATAATTATTTAATGATGCTTTTAATCTTGAATAATGATACCTTTAAGCTTGAAAAAAGTTTTAATTTAATGGAGAGAAAAAAAATTAAAAATACACAAAGAAAGGATAATTACAGGCAAGATAATTAAAATATTATATTTTTTCTAATGTTTATTTTAACCAAATGAATTAATTTGACAATTACAATAGTATGTTGAATTTCAAGTTCATGAATATTATAATTTTCAGTCGAAATATATAACATTAACATTTAAAACGCACACAATGATTTTTTTATTGATTCTTTGAAATATTAACTGGAAGGTCACAATACGTACATATTGTACTTGGTTTTAAATGACAGATAAAAAAAACTACAAATGTGGATGCTCTGGTTCTGTATATATTGCGAAAACGAAATAAAACTACTTAGTTATAAAACATAGTTATATCTTTTACTGCTGTTTTGCTCACGTTTTTCTGAAGAATTTACCGTATTACCAATTATCCTTAAATAAAAAGTAACGGATTTCCCGAACGGACTACGGGGATATAAAGTATAAAGAATGACAATCTTTATATATACTTATTTAATATAGTTTCATAGAAGATGTAATTTATAAGATATTATTATATATTTGAGGTTGAGTTGTAAAAATGTGAAACTCGCCTCCCTTACAACACAAACTTCAATATGGGTTTTATATCCCTAATAGGAAAAATTAATAATTTAATACATAATTCTCATCACCCATTTCATCCATTTTAAGCCTAATTCCATATTAAATTTCATCATAATCGGTCCAGCTGTTTGATAGATAGTATTACAGAAGGATAGGATTTTCTATCTAATAAATTTGTATCATAAAAATATAAAACAAAACTTATTTTAGACATTCCCTAAAATATTATAAGAATTCTTTATACTGATATAATTAGATCCAACTCCATTCCCTCATTATAGCGAATAAACATAAAAATAAATACTCTTCCCGACAAATATTTTTTATCAGTGTGTAAGCCACGTGACCTATAATTAACCTAATTTAAGTTGATACAGTAAATTATACAGAATCCTTTTCGTCCTTTCTTTTAATCACAGAGCTTTAACAGATTAAAAATAATGACCGTTTCTTTTATCATTTACTCTTCACCAACTTGAAAGTGTTGCGGAGAATAATTATTTTTTGGATAATATCATAGATGTTAAAGTAACATAAATAATAATGTCTTATTTTGATAAAGCCTTGTTATAGTTCGGCTGAAACTCGTAAGATCTGATTCGACTGGAGTGATTCGAGATTCTTGTAGAAAATCAATATAAATATGCTATTCGGTACGTTTTTTTACGAAAAATGAAGGATTCGAAAACCGAAACAACCATTTTTCTAGTATATTTCCTATCTTTTTTCTATTTCTTAAGGATGGCCACGTTTACGATTATTTGAAAATGTCCATTGATGATATCACAACTTATTACTAGGTGAATCGTCTTTTGGGTCAGATCCCCTACTCATAATAATAATAGTAACAGCGTTGGTCATAAAAGCAAAATATTATCCAGCACTCGATCGTTTTATCGGCAATTAAACAATGTAAATCCGGTACCTTTATGTCTATTGGACCATAATAAGGGTCGCGTTTATTAAACTCCTTTAAAATATTACACTTATTTTAAAGATATCCACACACACAACAATACTATTATATTATTGTATGTAAGTGATTTAAAACTATATAAAGCGATTCTCATAAAATCTTTTATAGTTGAAATGTATTTCATAGAGTAGCTATTACTTTGTAAACTCTATCGTGAAGGTTATTACCACCACAACTTCAACTTATTTCTTACTTCAGAAAAGTGATTTCACTATTATATATACTTTATATTTACATGATACCAGAGTCTAGTCAATTTCTGTATCAAAATTATCAATAATTTGACATACTGTTCCTTGATACAGAGGATTTATTGATGAAGATAGACAGTCTTTTCAGAAACTGGTTGTAATTATGGTCTAATCACAGAGAAACAAACTCATAAGTTTCACGTTTTGCGATCGTTAAAATAAAATTAATCTACATATGCGTCTCAATACCATTTCTAAATAACGAAAAACCGTAAAATACAACAACTCCATAACTAGCTTCATAAGCAGCTTCTTTCAACGTGCAGGTACTGGACATTTGTATATTACTTTCTGCATAAACTGTGTTATTGGAAACTTAAGTGCAGTTTTATAAACAACTGTCTTTATTAAACCCTGACTCCAAAACGAGGGCCATTATACATATGTATCTGTATATATATATAATATACGTGTAAATGTCTGTTTGTTTGTTGCGTAACGCCCAAAAGGATAAGGTGGTTATAGAGCGACCTTTGTTAATCAAAACTTTGTCATTAACATAGTTCTTAGTTATTTGTGACAACAGCAGTCGAGTTATTTTTGAGTTATTCTCTATAGTGGTTTTTGGTATTAGCGACAAGATACTGGCAATATTAGAAGACCCTTTTTGAAAGAGATAATTCTATTTTAGGTACTACATTCTACAGGTCTTCATTTAAATAAAATGTAAATTCTCATCAATTTCTCGTATATGATGTATTCAGCGAAGGCACATGATTTCGATTAACACTGCAGATCTCGTTATGACGTTTCATTTATCACACGGATATCATTTGAAAACGAAAACGAAATATTATTACAATATTACTTCTATATCAAGGGATACTTCTTACTTTTATCAAAAAGATACCTGTTACTTCGTGGAAATAAAAAGATAATCTTATCTTATTACTTTCCGTAGAAAATATGAATCAAAATGATATTTTATCTTATTCTTTTAAGCTTATAACTGTCTGAGACACAGATGACTTGTTTGCTATTCTCTCTGTGTCGTTTAAGTCAGAGATGAGCCAAATGTTTCATAATAAAAAAAAAATACATTAATTATTTATTAGTTTCATGACTTTTCTATTACGGAAAATAATCTCAACTTATTCATTTAATTATATAGAAAATACGTCGCATTCGTTACAATATATCAATAGTTATACAGTATATTGAAGATAGTTTTCTTTATTCCAATCAAAAAAATGATCATATTCGTATTAATTATATATAAAATGAATTAAAATATTATAAAAATTTCAAACCAAGAAATATTTATTATGTGCAAAATTATTTAATTCAAGTCGAAGACTTAGTCTTTCTAAATAAATACCATTCACTCCATTCAATTTAAGATTTAACTGAAAGCGCAATCACTTGTTCCGTAACTAGTCAGAGTTCGATTGAATACAACCCAATAGATTGATTGCTAAATCAATTACGTATGTGTATTACACGAATACGTAACGTGTATACACACATGTGAAATAAACACGCACACATGTAAATAAATATATTCCCAAACCATAGGTGCCTTATATGAATAACCTCCTTCCTTTCTGATGTTACAAACCATTGTCTGTCAGTTTTTGTGAAAAAAAGTATTTTTTTTAAATAACCGTGTTTTTCTTCACAACGCTTTCGCTGACTGTAAACACAGCTATTGTTTACTTGGTCTTTGAAACTCGAAGCTCCGGTTTGAACTTGTCATCACCGTATTATGGCTTCTGTTTTAACTTCACCATTGAACTTCATGATTTATTAATTTGAAAGTTTAATGATGATTAGTTAAAATATTATAATGTAACTACAATTAGATGTAAATGTTAAATTTAAAAACTTGCACAATATGAAACACAATAAGCGGAAAATATTTATTTGGTTACCGAATAGATAAATTGAACCAGTGTGACGTCACGATAGATCGATCTGTCTGTGGTTATTCAAACCAAACATGTAATATTACTAATTCACGCTCAAAATGCCGCAAAGCAATAATGACAATTACAAATTGTCGTATAATTGTTAAACCCCAATTACCTACTCAATATGGTGTAGCGGTAACAATACTGGTATTCGAATTTATAGGTTCCGGGTTCGATTTCTGACAGCAGAAAAATTTTAATGGTATAAATGTTTTTATTAGCCTAGATCTGATTCCTGGGCATAAAATTAAAAACATATCAAACAAGAAAATATATTATTTATAACTGACCAAACCTGAAGCTGCGTGGGTTTAGCTCAGCCCTTCATAATGGAATGGCAATTTACATTTGATGATTTAAGCAGGTTGATATATTATGTATAATAAGGAATACATTCCAATCAACGTGACACAGAATTCATCAACAAAAGATCCAGAAATTCGCAGAAAATAATATATTTTCGGCCAAGTGTCTGAAATAAATTACAATGCAAATGAAATAAATCCAAGATTTGCCACTTGGTGGGAGTTTTGTAAATATAAAAATAAATAAACAATTTAATGTATCTATATTATAAAGACAAATAATTGGATTATATGTCTGTTCGTACAGTGTAATCTCCAAAAATACATGATCTTTTTAACAATTCTTTCGCTTATCGATACCTACCTTACCAGCTACTCACATAATCATAAAAAACACTAAGCAATATAAATATAAAAGGTAAAAAATATTAAGATTTATTAAATTTATTTTAAAATCTCCTTTTATTTTATAAATTGCATCCTTATTTTCTCGGTATCAAAGTAAATAAGACAGAAAAAAATATTGTTAGAGGAGGTGAGCATTTTCATTTACAAGAAAATACAATTAAAACAAAGAAACAAGAGATAAGATAATATTAGTCCCGACCTCTAAGTACCAGAACTTTATGAATCAGTCTTAACTTCCTTGGGTCCGTTTAAACTTTAAGCCGAGCTTAGACTTGGTACATTCATTTGTTGTTCATATTATATTTAAATATCATTTTATAAAGGTTTTTTTCTAAATGTCAAGCTGATTTTCATTTGTCCATTTTGCCTTGAGCTATTATGACATTTCTAATGAAATGGTTATTTTTTAATTACTTGTAAAAGAATTTTATTTTAACAATGATGTTGAATCAACATCAAATAACCTTTTTTTTGTTCATAAATTTTTTATTTTATTCTTATTAAATATAAATTATTATATATTTTTTATGACTCTGGTTTTTCATTATTATGATATTCTGTTTTAAAGTATGAGAGAATAAGAAACATGTACAAATTTATTATCAAGTATACGCAAACGGTCATTTGAATATATCCATAGTAGCAGAGTTTTAGACGAGAAACACAATCGGGTTTTCTCTAAGGGTAAATTGTAAATCTCAGTTTATATAATATGTAAAGAGATCTTCTCTTTAACTTATAGAATCTTGTGCGGCATAAATTTAAATAAAATTACCAATTACTTTAAATTCATAAAATTCCATGAAACCTTATCGAATATTCTAGAATTCTAATCACTCGTGAAATTGTTGTTATCTTTTATAAAAGATATAAAAATATATATACTATCTTATATTAATTTACACTTCAATATCCTTAGAGAGCACAATGGAGGTACATATTCCTCTCATGTTGCTTTTTATTGCATTTTAGATACCAGAAGGCGGCAATATCGGGTCGCTCTGAACACTGCGAATAGGTTTTAACGTTACTTTGTGGCTCCTTAATAGTAAAAGATTTGGACCGTATCTTACAATAAGTTTTATATATTATTAAGGATTAAGATTGTATTTAGTTCTAGGATAACCATTACGTATAAATATTTAATGATGGGTAGAATTATATTTTTAATGACAAAATAATGTCATAGTTAGGTATTTTTCATTGAAATATTAAATATGTGACGTTACTACTGAAGACAAATATATTATAATGAAAGTTACTTTCAATATATTGAATAATTTTTATGATCATATATCGCTTTAAAAACTTATAGTTATATTTTTTGACATTTAATTTACATGAAAAGTTACATTTTCATAATATTTCATAATAATATTTTATTTGTTGCAATAATGTGCAAAATGGTTTGAAGTGTTAGTAAGTTAAAAGAAAATTTTCCACGGAATATGCAAGTAAGCACAAACGGGCGAATTGGTCTACTACAGTCTAGTTCCAACTTAGGTCTAGACGAAGTAGGTTTATTGCCAATTACTAACGCCGGTCTAAGACTTTGGCTAACTTATTTAAAACTTAGTATTGATGTAAAAGTTGAAAAGATTTATTTTTTATTAAATTAAACTGTCTTTACAAAATAAATCAAGACAGATCAAATCAAAACAAAACAGAACAAATTTATTCGATTACAATTAAATAACACTTAATTTTAATAAATTTTCCATAATTCAGAAAATAAATATATTTTTGTATCACGTTAATGAACTAGAATAAATTTCGTACGTCCTAAATGGACTCAATCTCCATTAAAATATTCATGAGATAGGATGACACGTACCACAATCATTATCGTAATTGGTTTTCACGGTTCGTATCCTTCGATTTTCTGTTACATTTAACAATTAACTAACTTCACTTTTTTAAACATGAAACAAATATAAAATATATATTAAGAACATAACGACTTAGTAAGATGTAGCAACATCCATCAATTCTAATTGATATGATGTTACTTCGGTAACGCACCTTTACGGATTTTAGCAATTATTTCACTTTGTATCCCGACATTAAAATAGATTTTGAACCTAAGTAAAGTCGGAATAAGTAAGAAAAAAGCGCACTCAACACGAAATAAAATCAACGTAAACTCTCAACACTATGAAACAAAAAAGATAATATAATCACAAATTAATTATTTAACGACCAACAAAATGGCCATATTTAGTTAAACCTAATTAAAGTAACAAATTAAGTTAGCATTATACTATTAATTATAATATAATAACGAGGTTTAAATTAATACTCATTATCATATTAATGTAATCATAATTTCAAACACCCTGATTGTCGAATTAAATATTCGTATTTGAATAAAATTAAGGTATCACACAAATCGCGATGTAAATGTCTCATAAATCAAATTTACGTTACGTTAGCACGAGAGCAATTAAGGCCTCGAGACACTTGCTCCTCTTGTGAACCCTGTTAAGATCTGATATAATCAATTCTATAATAACATTTTCACTATAATATTAGAGAACTGTTACTCTGCAATTAGAGCGTAAGGAAAAACAGAACCAGGCGAAATTTGCATCTGTTTTCAGAAAATTCAATGATACTGATATCTCTACGACCACTGAATGTTTTTGTCTTATAATGTGAAGTCAAATATTTTTATTATCTTTTAAATTGTTGTTGTTGTTGTAAAAATTATCTCCTTTATTTGTAAAATAAATTGACTCTGAAAAAAATATTAGCGCCAGATGTTACTTATTATATTTGGGACAGAAATTAATTTGCCTTTATCTCACAAGCACAGAAGGATGCACCAATAAGGATAAAATTATCTACAGTAGAACTACGATCTCTCTGTCTCGTTTTTACACATAAAGAGTAACAAGGACTACATGAAACTGTTAGTATATGTGATATGATGTGTATAAAGCATACCATAATGTTATATTTCCTGGTTATAATGCTGTTAATAAGGAATTGCTGGTTGGTTGATAAGTGGATATAATCAGTATAATATAAATGTTTTTATTTACAAAATACAACATTTGTAATGTCTATTAGCAAATTACGTCGGTCACAACCGGAGGATTTAAAAGAATACAATTATATTGAATTAAAATTTAATAATTATAGTTAAATTACAAATTACAAATCCTTGCTCATAGTTGGAGACAAGAATGAATAAAATAAAATAAAATTATAATTAAAATAATACAGAAAAATAAATGAAACAAACAGAGGTTTCGGATATTACATTCTGTGATTTTAACATGATACAATGCACATGCGTCTAAACAGTGTTTCCACGGTTTGTCTGAATATAATAAATGCAAATTTAAGAATTTTATAATAAATAAAAATATAAGAAATATTTAATTAATTCTCACAATTATATAAGAATATAACAAGCAACAGATACAACAAAACGTGGCCATTTGTGTTAACAAATTACATTATAATAAATTTTAAAGAAGAAATTAACAAATAATTAAGCCATATTTCTTAATATCACCCATAAACTCATAATTAAGAGAATGGTTTTCATGGTTTCGTCTTCACGACGTGAACAGTCATTAAAAATTTTAACACCCACCGAAGAAAATTAACTTGAAATTAAATTCACCAGAAATAATAAGGAAATCGTCAGGAAATAAGATTGGTGAGTAATGTTTTGGTGACGTTATATAAATTAAGATTTATGTAATGTTTAATGATTTAAATCTAACATGTGCTTGAAAAGATATAGTTCTTAGATATAACGATACTGAAGGAATTGAAAAATAATCTTTATATCAAATAATTCAATACAATGAAGTTACAATATAGAGTCAGTCTACGATTCGTTTTAACAATATTGTTAATAGGTTTATTAATTTTATTAATATCAAATTTAAATATTTACTAATCTATACAATCTATTATAGCGAACGGTTATCACTTATAACAAATACAACATTTGAATATAAAACAATATTTAATTTGCTGTGTTAAAAAAGTTTATACAGTTGCCTGTAGCAAAACAACTCTGATTCTGTCGAAAATTATTGATGATATATGTTATGTAATGGTTATGGGTGATGAAATTCGTTAATTGGTTATTATTAAAGCTTTTGATGTATTTATTATACAAAAAAATATATTTTGTATTAACTTTTGCTTAAAATTCTAGGGAAATTTCTTGTTTAAAAAAACAAGGAAATCCTTATATTCAGGTTACACTGTATAAAAACGTATCAATTCCATCAAAAATATAATTAGGTACAGTGACGTTTTAGGAAATATAAGAGTTAAAATTAAAACAGTTTAGTTAAAGTTGGTAACAATGGTGAGTTTGGACCAACTGGAATCCGACCGGACGAGTACCAATTCAGAAGTAGGTCACAGAGTTCCATTTCGTTAATATTAACATACAGTTGTAAATAAAAGGACCAACTGATTTATAAAAAAAGTTTCTTTATGTCTATATTTACATTGTTTTAAAATTAAAAGAAAATGTAACTGTTTTCATTTAAAGTTTTATAAATTAAAAAATATTGAAAGTTTAAACTTAAATACGATGCATTAATTATTAAATTAAAATTTAATAATTGAAACGATGATATTATTAAATTATATAATACAGTTTTTATTAAACAAGTCCTAATGTAAATAAGTGTAAATTGAAAGAAAAGAAACACAGGAAATCTTAAAGTTAATCTTACATTTTTATTCCCACGAGTATAATAGCAAGCTCAGAATAATAAGTTTATAATTTTATTTTCGTCCATGTTATACTGAGTTTTCAAAGTTCTGAATAGAGTAGCAGATATAACATTAGAAATTATAATAATAAATAAATATGAAATGTAAATTCACGGTTCACGGTGCGACTCAAACCTGAAACCCCTGGGAAAATGTCTGATCGCTCTGTCAATTGAACTATCAGGCACTACCCACTTTGATATACGTAACATGATCATCATTAAAGGTGGAGAGGAAGGACCCAGGTTTGGGACTTACCCGTTACTATTAATAAGTATGTTTTTTTTTATTTAAGACCATTATTTTAAGACCATTTCAAACATTATATATTAAGAAAGTAACGTCAAGTGTGATCCCATAATAAATTCCTTAATAGCTAAGACGTGAGGTTTGTTTAATATTCGAAAGATAAGTTATTCTAGTCAAGCTTAGTCAAGCGTCGATTATCACGACTTTTGATATAATAAAAGTACCCATCGCAAACTTGACACGACCTCGTCCTCAAATTAAAATGTATAAGCCCATTTGTATTCTCCTTTGAACTGTATTTTTAAGAAAAAAGTTCCTCAATCTATTGATAAAGAAATAAATTCGTAGCAACGTAGCAAAGTCGTAGCAACGTAGCAAATTCGTAGCAATGTAGCAAAGGCGTGGCTAGAATAAGGTCTAGATACAATTCTGTAAGATTGTAGGGACATTATCAATCAAGTATGATTTATCATTTTAAATATACGTATGCAGTGAAAAGACTAAATATTCTGGTCCTTCGAGCCGGATATAATTTAAACCATATAATTGAAGTTAACACCCCAAATATATATAGACCTCCACTAACACTTTCAAAATGTTGTCTATTAGTATTCTTATACAAAATAAATAATTTAATTAATTTTTTATAGTTAAAATCCCTTTTAACGTGAAAGCATCATAGAACTAATTGTGAACTAACTATGAATAATGACTGTAAAGTGTGAAGTCAATAGTTTAAAAAAATATACTAATAATAAGTTAAAAGGTTCTTTATAGACCTATCATTTAAAACAGCAGAAAGAGATTAATGTATGTCTATTTGAAGTAAAAACGTTGACACTAGTGTACATTACCCATATATGCATACTATTATTATAAACTCCATCTATGTCTCTGTTTTTTTTTAAATATTGAAACCGCTTGGACAATTGTAGTGAAATTTTAAATAAATATTGTTTAAGGGAATGGAAACAAGTTACTTTTAAAAGCCAAAATATTACTTGAATTACCCCTTCATTCAATTCCATAATCTAAGTCGAATAGTTAGCACTGTGGAAGATGTAATTAAATCTTTACCACTAACCACTATAGAAGCTATTATATTTGTCTTGTAACAGTAAATTTTAAATACAATACCAGTAATATATTAGCATTAATAAATGGTTCTAAAATGATAAGCAACTTACAGCAATTATCTTCAAGGTTAACGACCTTACAGAAACTAAACCTTAACAGCAATACTAATTATCTTGGCAATTAATTGATTGATTACTTCATTTTAATAAATGTATATTTTATAAAGATAAATAAAAAATATTAAATAATTTTAATCTAAATATATTAATTAATTATCTTATTTATAAAAATTATTCAAAAGGTTTTCAATTTCTGGAAATTTTGCGTGAAATTTTACCCTCGAGCAATCTGCCTTTGTATGCAAATAACATGAATATCTGGAAGCTGATACAAATATTGGTACAATATACACTGTACGTGTTGATATAAACATTTTATTGCATAGTAACCTTTATACCATTGTAAAAAGAGTGAAAATTGCGTGTATTGATATTAAGGACCAATTTAAGCGACACTGTATCAGATGGAATGGTGTATTGAATGAAAAATTTTTCAGTCTGACGAATATTATTAAATTTTATGCTCCGTTTATTCTTTTTTTTAAATGTATGGAATAATTGTAATACATGTAATACTATCTGTACTGTGTAATCATCTGAAATAAAGAGTATATTTTCCTCAAACATTTCTGTACAACATAAGTAAAAGTACTGAATGTCACCTCATAAGGAAATCGGATTTAACATTTCTCTCACACATGCAAGAATAAAGAGCTTTCTCTGTTACCTCGAGAAGATATTAAGATAAACCTTGCAGAAGTATATGTGAAATAACAACATATCGTATGTATCTATTTGTGTATATATTTTGTTTCTCCTATATATTAATATTTTTATATACACTAGAATAAATAGTTTTTTAAAAAACAAAAAATAATATCACATATTGATTTATATGATGTCGTTAAATCAGTTAAAATGGGAAAAACATTTTTTTGCTAACTTTACAAAAATAAAAATGTTTTAATAAATATATTGTTGCTTTTAGATGATAACATAACTCTTAAATGCGAGCATTTATCTTCCAAAAACAACACACTCTTTATTTAATATGTTCAAATATGAAGGAATCAAGAAAATCATCAAAAATGCGCTAAAGAAACAATTAACCTTGGCTCCGAACCTACGTCAGTCAAATTTTCGTCTCATTTCGCAAAGCGCCCTATAATTATTTTATGCTTGCTTATCCAAACGAAACCGGACGAACAAAGAGAGCATGTAGGCGTATGTATGGCATAGAACGCAAAGCCTCATAACGATACTTTGTTACAGAAATATAGCCCTTATCATTCAAAACTCAAGATTCATATATGTATATCCCCGTTTCCTTTACTGTATCCCCTTGATTAAATTTGCATTAGTTCTGTTGTTTTGAGGCAAACTGGGTTCAAATCTGTACCATCTGCGTACTGAATTTAAGTCCCCGGCAACAGTTTAAAATTATTTATTTAAAGAGATTATTATTTTACAAAGAGAATGATTAATCAATATATACTTACTCCATGATATGACAACTTGAAATAATGTTTATTTTAATGGAAAACCTATACTATAATTAAAATCCTAACAATACAGAATAATTGTCCTATTAAAAAATAAAATTTCTCTCATACGACTTTTTAAACTATGTATTATATCATTTAATTCACATATATTAACTTAAACTTATATTAATTTTGTATTAATAGAAAGTAGACATTATGCAGCGATGGTTGAAATTATAAACGATTTTTATTTATTTATTCTGTCACTATGAATTTATGTAAACGTTAGATACATAATAAAAATAAGCGAAGGCTGTCATCCTGTCAGTCATCTATCACAAAACACTTAAATATAAGACAAAATACATTTTATATACATATAAATATCTAGGACATTCTATTCTATTCATAATTTAATAACATACCATCGAATGAAAATACTTTTTCCATCGATAATATCTTTTATTGAACCGTCTTAGAATAAATATGAATTATCAGTATTTTTTTTAGATTATATTAACTTATAAGGTTTATCTTATAAAGACTTATAAAAACTTAACCAAAATATTTCTATGACGAAGACATTTTTTCTTAGACAATTTTGTATGTAATTCAATCGCTATGCAAAATAATTAGAAATTCCAAGTTTATCTGGATAGAAACACATGACATTTTATACAATTTTCTATTACCGGCTAGACATACGTAAAGTAGCTACAAATATCTAGTTATAAATAAGATAAACAAATTAAAAATACATCTTTCTTTCAAAACTCTAAAATATTATTTCTTACCAGCAATAAATATTTTATACACAAATATCTTAGATCCATTATTTGTATAAACACCTTAATTACTCAATATTTTACTCCCTAATTGGCATTTATTAAAGTATGTTAAATATAAAGCCTCCGGTCTGTATCGGAAATTTCATTCTTTGTTACGCGAAACGTTTCATTGAAATATTTCAAAACGTACAAGTGTACTTTACTTTGATATTAATATTTAGAATATTTGAATATTAATTTATATTTCGTAGCCCCGGTTATATGAGCTGTTAGAAAAATTATCTGCTTATGTAAATTTTTTGGTAGAAATAAGGAACCGACACATTTTTTTGGCTTAAGGTCTCGCTGAATTATATTAATATTAAAAATATATTCCTCAAGATATAATTGGATAAAAATATATATTATTCGAGCTTATTTAACCGTCTCTTGTTAAAAGAAAAACAGAAAAGTAATATTATAAATTACATTTTATACGATTTTGTTTCATAAAGAATATCTGCATTTTAAGATTCGTTACCGAACAGAAATATGGAAGAGAACAGAAAATGTGTCACTATTTGACACTATTTTAGAGAATTTGACATAACATTGACATTTCTCATTTGACACACACATTCCAGTGACATTGGCATTGCATATTTGACTTTCGGAATTGACAACTAACGCATATTAACACATTCGGAAAATGAAGAAAAACATTTTAAGCATTCGGCGTCATGGCAGTTAAATTAATTGATAAATTGCCTAAATTTTGATCTACAATCCGAGATACATAGAGATAGATACGAAACTCAATTCATAGATCGATTTTTGGTACTAATAACTTAAAAAACGGAGCTTTACGTTACAAAGTTGCGTTTGAATAATTGCATTTAATTTTAAACAAAAATAAATACTTCAATATTAAGTTGTAACACTTAATAGAATGTATTTTTTTATTTCGATAATAAAATATATTGACCTTTTTATAACAAGAAAAAATACAATTCAAATACAAATTTGTTTTAGATACTATAATAATAAAATATATATATAATTATCTGTATATTGGTAAGCCAAAAAGTGTAGTCTAAGCAGACATTTTGAACAATGTTTATTGTTTGCGTTGACTCTGACCCGGTGTTTGACAAACAAACACACCTGTCGAACGTTTAGTTTTATACACTGAAAATTTATTTTAAAATTCATCACACATTTTAAATAATTTATATATGGTTATTTCTCATTTTTTATTTACAGAATACAAGTATATAAATAAACTATAAACTAGATTTTTAGATATTATATATATATATATATATATATATATATATATATATATATATATATATGTATATTAGTTCAATAAAAAAGGTGGTTAGAAATAATATATATTGTTTTATTACAATATAAAACACTAAGCGTCACCATGAGGAATGTCCTTGAAGCTTTTAACCTACTTTCTATTTGAACACATAATTACCAGGCTTCAGATTCAACAAGTATTTAGACTAAGCGTTCTAAGACTTAAGACCTGCTCTACATTTTTTTATTATATAGAGCATATATTTTTTTTATTATTCATTCCAATTCTCATTACAACTATATTTGAGTGTTGTAATCATAAGATTTAGATAACCAAATGATCAAAGGACTGAAATTTTTATATATTTTTTTAAATATCTTTTTTCATATATAAAGTCCAAGTCCTTAAGACCTTGTCCAAGTGTTTAAGACCTCAAAGTTTATGCTAAGCATAGCATAGCATATAAATGAAATATATTTTTATAACTTACAACTTTATCATGAAATAGTATTAAACAAGTAATTTAGTAGATAAATTTATCTCAACTCTATGAGGTTTATCATCCACGATATACTCACTCATTCCGGTTACTGGTAAACACATATCACTGTTAAAACCACAAGACCCTGGTTAGGGGTTAACCACAATCCCAATCAAATTCTAAAACCTATAATATGCGCCTACTAAGTCTAAATTATTCAACATATACAACGAAGATCTCATAGTTAATTTAAAATATTCATTAATATATAATTTAATAAATTCATTATAATAATAATTTTTATACGCTTAACTAAATTACAAAATATCTTTCTTCTCTCTTTCTTCAAATGTTATTATTGTTTATTAACTTTTTCTTTCCTTTAAAAGAGGTTCTATTAAAGAGTTTTATTATTTAAGGGCATATATAGGTATCATTAACGTTTGAAGGATAGAATAAGAAATATATCAATTTAACATAAAATTACACTATACTATGGCTTACGCCCTTACTATTGATTACTTTAAGCATATAGATACTAGAGATGCCTTAACGATAACACGTTGAAACCAAGATAAATCATGTGACGTCACATTTAGGCAAAATATAATATTAGTTTCAAAGGTAACGTTGAATGCACGCGGTTTTATCTCTAGTATATATATTCTCGAAGATTGACTAGAATCGTTTAATGGCGTTTGCAGTTTGACTACAGATCACTCATTAAACGTGACATCATATTTACAGTTTAAATAATAAAGCAAGTACTTAAGAATCTAGATCAGGATGACTCATCCTCATAAATATTTACTTGAGAAAATGTATAATATATATATTATATATATTATGTATATAACAACCATTACATATATATAGTAATATCACTCGTAAATGAGCAACTCCTACAACAAAAAATATATAAACCTAATATAAAATATCCTTAAAATTCAATATAATGAAAAATATCTTTCAGATATTGGTTTGTGAAAATAATCCGATCACTTTTCACTATAACCTATAAAATGTAATCATGTGTTTCATATCATAGTATAATGTATATAAACCTAATATAAAATAAATCTCCTTAAAATTCAATAGCATGTAAGATCTTTCAGATATTTCTCTGAGGAAAGTAATCCGCTGACTTTTCACTACATCCTATAAAATTTAATCACGTCTTTGATATCACAGTATAATGTCAAAGGTCTAAAATAAAATATAAATAAATATATACTAGAAGAAAAATCTAAGATTTAAACTCGATTTTTTATATTACATTACTGCAGCACAGTGAAATTTACGCATATTTAAAAACGGAAATTAGTTCAATACAAATATAAAAAATATATATATAATAAAAAGATCAGTATCAAAACACTCATAAAAATTCTGAAACACTAATATTTGTGTATAAATTAAGTTTATAGAGAGAAAACTAAAACTAAACAAACTTTAACTGAGTTCAAAATGTTTTAACTAAGTAACATAAACGTTATTGTATTACTAAGTGAAGTCTGGACTTTTAGTATACGATAAAATGAATATGATATCACACTTGGGACGATTATCTGAATTACGTTAAAAGCTTAAACAACTTAAAGCGTTTAAAAAACAAAAAAAAAACGCTTTTTTTATCAGTTTTTTAGTGTAAAATATAACTAAAACAAACATATAAAAAATCCAGCAAATGCTTTAGATAACTATCTTTATGGTGGAATCCTTAACAGTTTTAATCCAATGATTGTAATAAAAATGTTTTTAACAACAAATTTACACTAAAAATTCTTACTTATAACGCTAATATCTCTAACACAGTAAAGACTGCAGCTTAAAAGCTTAAATATAGATAATGGAGCTAATTGCTCCTTTTATAACATAGTGCAGTTTAAAGCAGCTTATTTGAACCACACAGCATAAAAGGCAGCTGCTGTAATAAAAATTGTCAGCGTTTTAGCGCTTTATTTTATGTTTACGTTTTGCTTTCATCAATAACAATTGTCATCAGAAGTCAAAGACTATATGTTTCAGTGCTGAAAATTATTTATTTTAAATTTTCATTAAGGTAGAAAAGGGAAATTTATTTATGAATAGTCCAGACAGTCTTGCAAGAAACCATTATAAGTCTAGTGATTAATTAGCTTAGTGCTGGGTCAGAGGAATTTGGTTTGATTCTCACACACAAACAATTTTTATATGATTTCATATTTAGTCACATATGTGTGTGTATCCCCAAAATTAAGAAAGTTAGACAGTTATATTTCCTATTGTTAGAGTTAAAAAAATAAAAGTATGTCAATCTACAATTTAATAAAGTAAAAAAAAAAAAAAATTTTTTACAAAATTGTGTCACTATTGCAATGTCAATCACATATGTTATACGAGTTGTTCATTCCGCCTAATTTTATAGCAAAGCCATTTGAAAATTTCGGTAGAAAAGTATGTCAGCGGACAATTTAATGCATTTAACGAGATTTTCACTGGAACTAAATTCAACACAATGGCCCATATTTAGAATTTAAAGCAATAAAATGAAAAAAATAAAATGGAACATAGATTAAAACATTTAAGTTTCATTCTCAGCTTTTATCTCTTTAATTGTTGCCTACAATTATTTAAACAATAAAAGAATATTACATTTCATTCCATTTCATTTAAATATATTTTATTTTAAATTTTAAGTAACAAATGATTAAAAAATGGGGTATAGAACTCTTTACACGCGATGAGCAAAAAGTTAATAATTGTTCTTCTTTGTGTTGAAGCAGCCGCACGGAAACAAAGGCTGTGTTGCTTCAGAACACGTGCTCTTTTAACAGATTATATTTACAAGAACTGTTAACGAGGGTTAAATTTAAAATATTATAACATCAATATAAGTTTTATTACTGTTTATAGTTATATACAAAATTTGTTATAGAAAACTTTTTAATATACTAATTATATTATAATACAGAGAAAGTACACTTGTTTATTGCCTTCTATGTAATAAAAAGTGTGGAATTTCTTCTACAATTTCTCATAAAAATTAACCTACTTATAAGAATGGAGCAATATGAACAACAAAGGCAATGTTCCTCTACAAACATCTGCAAAGAGTTGAGATAGCAATGGGTTACTTTTTGGTTTGTTTCTAGAATTCCTATATTTTTAATTAGATTATGAAACATATAGGACTCCAGTGGGTCAATAATATCAATTCAATGTATATACTCGTCATCAATTCTTCAAACCATTTTTTTTATCGCCAATTTAGAACAAAACTGTCGTAAAATAAATAGAAAGTAATCTTAAAAGTAATAAAAATGTAATAAAAGTTTTTTCATATCATGTGATTATAACATTTTTATGTGTGAACAGACTGGATTGAGAGACTTGAATTTTATTTAGAGTTCGTAGATTTGCCTTTGTTTAAAACCTCTCCAAAGGGTATTCTAATTTGAAAAATATAACTAAAAACGTAACAATAATATTAGTAAATAGCAAGAAAAAAAGAATTCACAAATATAATGTAAAATATTAATAAAATATTTAAAATAAGAAAGTGTATATTAATTTCAACTAAATATTCTTTCTACCAGGAAATTAAATTTACATTCCTGTATATTCTTAAACTTTATGAATTAAAATGAGTCTCGGAATTACCATGGAATCTAAAAAGTAAACTTTATCAATGAAATACATGTAAAAAACGAAGCTGTATCGTATATATTCTAACAAGGAATAATAATTCATTCTATATTCACATCTTTTAACAGAAAATATTGGAACATAAGCTTTTATGGTATCAGAAAAATATCACAGTTACTTGCCATTCCATTTGCACGCGACTGTAATACTATTATAAAAAAAATATATACTTCTCTTTCAATAAATTACCTATTGAAATATATTGACACTAGAAAATAATAATGTTATATACTAAATACTAATGTTCATAAGTAATAAACCAATAAACAATAAATAAACCTTCAGTTACTTTTAAATAATATTTACTGTTTTAATATCTTGTAATTAATTACGAAACTTAATGCAGGAAACAAGAGGTAAATCTTAAAATAAAATAAAATTTAAATTAAAAGAATTATAAACAGTTAATCTTAATAAGAATAAACTCAAGAATTCCTCATGAATTTATAATTTAACACCCTAAAAGCGAATTTCTTCATTTTAAAAGAAATAATCTGATTATATTCAAAGAAATTATTTTCAAATCAGTTATTTTTTCAAAATAATATTATATTTAATTAACATTATAAATAAACAGCTCAGACCCTCACAAAGGCCATTTTACATATCCTTACAAGCAACATATAATAAATCCTTTGTAATGATATGTTTTTATTAAACTTGGTTTTATATAATATTATAAAAGTCTGTTTCTACAAATAATAATGTCCCTATTACGGAAAAGATATCAGAAAACGTATTCTTTATTGTAAGCGACTTTTAGAACATGGTATGTGATAATAGTTCAATTAATTTATCGTTGTCAGACATCAGTCGTAGTATTCATAACGGGATTACATGAGCTTACATTTTACACAGAATATAATAATTAAAACGATATGTCTATTCCAATTAATTAAACATTAATATTTTAATAAAATATCGTAAGGGGACACTAATCACATCAATATCAAAATATTATATGATTATCGAACGGGTAGAAAAAGATAAATATTTCGATAATAGAGGCAACAGTATTTATATTTATGGAACGAGGAGAAAAAAACACTAAATTAGTTTGAAAATCGAAAAAATGCATACTTAATTGTATTTATTTGTATCTTTTATTATTTTTCATTACAAAATATCACAAACTTATCTGTTGTACTTACTCGATGTACACTTAATGAAGTTACTCTGTCACGGAATTTAATGGATGAGCAATTTTACAAAGATTTATCAACATAACCTTATCATATACATTTATTATATGAAATAAAATTATTTATCCAAATATAAATGTTAAATATTATTACGAAAATAGATCATATCTAACGAGATTAAAATTTTTTGTATATCTTATTTTATATACATATATACATTACAAATTTAAATGTTTTAATATTAAGTCCATAAAAATAGAATCACTGATTACAAAATAATATATATATATATATATATATATATATATATATATATTAACAAATTAACACTATAACTAGTGTAAACACTAAAAATGGAAAAGTATTTCTTCTTTTCTTTATCTAGTCTAAAAATTTTGCTATTCGAACCAGTTATTTGAACGAACTATCTATTTTAACTAACGTTACATTTTCAGAGATTAGACGCAGGTGTGTTAAACTCCCTCCCATTCCTTGTCCCTTGAAAATATTCAGAGGATGCATTTGCAATTTCCTCTTGAACATGTTATCTCAAATGACTTACATTTCTGTGACTTAGTTATATTAAATACAAGTGACCCTATTAATTTTAAAGCAAGTAACTATAAATAGAAAATTATATCTGTTTTATAGTTTTAATAATAATATAATACATTAATAAAGGAAGGATAACATTAAAACCATCCAATTAAAATAAGGAAATATATATTAGTTTAAATTAAATATTATTTCTACCAAGAAATTAAATTTACATTTTTATTAAACTTTGTGAATTAAAACCGAGTGCAGTAATGGTAGGTATTTACGAATTGCCATGGAGTTTAAAGCATAGACTTTTCAAAAAATTACATGAGCGAATATGGTGTAGTACAGAATTTAAAAACGAAAAGGAATTTATAAATATAATGTATCTTGATAATAACTTAATTTCATGATTTTTATATTCGATATATTTTACATCCACACCCTTTATCAGAAAATCGGAACATAAGCATTTATGGCATCAGAAAATTATCGTCACAGTTACCTCAACACGCGACTGTGCTACACAAAGAGATCTACGGTTCTTTAATTTATATCTTGAAATGAATTACAACGCTTTTAATGCAGGAAGCGCAAGGGGTAAATCTTATAACGATATAAAATTGAAATTAAAAGAATTATAAACATTTACCTGAATAAGAATAAACTCGAGAATTCCTCATGAATTTGTAATTTAAAACTCGAAAAGCGAGTTTCTTCGTTTAGAGAAATTAATCAAGTTGTATTCAAGGAAATTATTTTTTCTTTAAAGGTAATATTATAGTTAATTTGTATTATAATGAAAAAGTTTAACTTCTAAGGTCTGCAATGAAAATATACTTTATAGACTAATTTATTTTGGTTTATAAGACCCTAAAAGCAATAATAAACATACTTAATGTTTCATTTTGCTTAGAGTTGATAAAGGACATGAATTTAGTATAATTTTAAAAATATTATGAATTCTTTATATTTATTTTAACTAAATTTAGTTTTACATAATATATCGTTAAAGGACTGTTTCTACAGATAATGATGTTCCTGAAATAGAAAACAAATTTTTAGATGCTAAATTGTTTTATTAAAAACTATATTTAGATTATGACGTAAATACTGAATATTGCTAACTCATTTCATCGTAGTCAGGCATCAGTCGTAGTTTCCAGATGGTGTTATATGAGTTTGACTTTTTACTCAAAATATAATAATTTTATCAAGATATGTATATTCAAGATTAATAAAACATTGGTACTTTAAAAGACAGAATAACTCAAGCCTATACTGATTACATCATTATTTACGGTAGTTAAGTAGGAAAACTCGCGACGCGAACTTATCTGTGCTTACTCGATGTACACTTAATGAAGTTACTCCGTCACAGAATTTAATGGATGAGCAAGTTTCTAAAGATTTATCATCATAAGCTTCTTTTTAACGTTTTTAAATTAATTACTTTAATCGGATACCGTTTTATTACATACACTGGCTTGTGCGCGTGGCTTCGCACACCTGGAAGAAGAGAATTTAGAGCAGAGGACGGTTTGAAACTAAATTTAATCTATTATATTCTATTCTAATTCTAGATGGTAACCCGGCTTCGATCGGGTTGTTACTCTTCTTATCAATATTTTACATAATGTTGATAGATTATTGTAGTTACAGCTTTGATTATTGAAATCAAGATAGCCTCTGGAGTCAGCCACGTTTCGCTAGCGTCCAAAATGGCGACTACGATTCGTCTGTCATGGTCATTAGAATTTAACAAAATACTCGACAATCCGTATTTTGCGGATACATGTTGGCGATTCGAAATTTATATTTTTTTATGTTTTATTATTGAGGCGAAGTTTTAATCGAAATTAATAATATAGATTTACCTCTGTGAGTGAAGGCTTCAGACAACGCAGTATTTTGACTCTTTCTATTATACGTTGAGTTGATTTATTTTATCTTATAAAAATATTTTATTAAATATAATTATTAATATTTAAATAAACCATAAATATCGACTTTAACTTTTTTTATTTTAATGAGTTACTTAACTGAAATGCATTATTATTAGGGTTACAAACACTATGGTTATTGATTGATTGATTATTAAAGTAGAAGATATTTTTTTTTACAATCAGTACACAGAATAAGAATTACTTATCTACTATATTATTAGTATCAATGATTTTGCTATTCTAACTAACGTTGCACTTTTAGGTATCACACATAGAAGTGGCAAAAACCTTTCCATTCCCTGTTTTTTGACAGTATTTGGATATTTTTAAATACTAGTGCCCCGATTAATTAAAATCAATACTTAACTAGCAGTATTTTTTTTCTGGTTAGCATCCAAAACCAGTGAATTCAGTTTCGACAACCACTTTCCTGATCTTTAATATTCAAAGTTTGATTCTCTTTGTTAGAACTTTCCACGCTTTGTTTTCAATACCCATAAACCTTCCTTTAATCTTCTGTTCAACAAAGAATTACTGATTAAAAATGTTATTGTGTAAGTTTTCAATGATGAAATGAATTTTTGCTACGACATTTTTTGCATCCTACCCATGGGGGCCGATTTGTTTTCCTTCCAATGATCCTAGTGACTGCGCTGCGGCTGTAGCTGATGTGATACTTCAGGGCATGGAACTATTTGTACCAAGCTCTGTGGTACCGCTTGGCGGCAGATCGCGGCCTTGGTTTGATGCGTCTGTCAGGGCTGCAGCAGCTGGCAAACGGCAGGCTTATCAAGCTTGGGCTAATGCGTTAGTCACTAAGGATCCGAACTCTAGAGTTCTGAAGAGGAAATACAACCGCGCCTCCAGATTCTTCAAACGGCAAATCGCTAGAGCAAAGTTTAAGCATGTCGTCAAAATTGGGGATCAGCTGGCAAAGTACCCGCCTGGCACGCGCAAATTCTGGGCGCTTTCCAAGGCCACTCTGGGCAACTTTAGCCAGCCTTCCCTACCGCCGTTGCACATGGGGAATGACTCTCTGGCCCACACGGCAAAAGAGAAAGCCGATCTCTTGGGCACTCTTTTCGCCTCCAACTCGACATTGGACGACCAAGGGAAGACACCGCCTACCATCCCGCGGTGTCAGAGTTCAATGCCGGAAATAGTTTTTCGCCAAAAAACTATCAGGCAGTCTCTATTTTCCTTGGACGTTCATAAGTCGAGTGGGCCGGATGGCATTTCTCCATTAGTGCTACAAACGTGTGCCCCTGAGTTGACTCCAGTGCTAACGCGTCTATTTCGGTACTCCTACCTTAGAGGCGTAGTCCCGGTCTCATGGAAGCGTGCCCTTGTCCATCCGATCCCTAAAAAAGGTGATAGCTCGGACCCAGCTAACTACAGACCTATCGCCATTACCTCCCTTCTCTCCAAAATAATGGAGATTATCATAAACCGACAGCTCCTAACGTACCTAGAGGATCACCAGTTGATCAATGACCGGCAGTATGGCTTTCGCCATGGTCGATCAGCTGGTGATCTTCTGTTATACCTTACGCACCGTTGGGCAGCGGTTATTGAAAGCAAGGGAGAAGGTCTGGCAGTTAGTCTGGATATGGCGAAAGCCTTTGATCGTGTATGGCACAAGGGGCTTCTTTCGAAGCTACCTTCCTATGGGCTTCCCGAGGGTTTATGCAAGTGGATCACCAGTTTTCTCACTGGGCGGAGCATACAGGTCGTTCTCGACGGTTTTTGCTCGGACCCCAAGCCCGTGAATGCTGGTGTACCCCAAGGCTGCGTGCTATCCCCAACTCTGTTCCTCCTGCATATCAATGATATGTTGGATATTTCCAACATACATTGTTATGCGGATGACAGCACTGGGGATGCGGTATATTCCGTTCGTGCAGGTCTCTCTCGGGAAAACGTCGACGAGTGCCGAAAGAAACTTGTGTCTTCAATAGAGACCTCCCTGGGGATGGTCTCTGAGTGGGGTGAACTGAACCACGTTCAGTTCAATCCCCTAAAGACACAGGTTTGCGCGTTTACCACTAAGAAAACCCCTTTTGTCGTATCACCGCTCTTCGAGAGCACTCCTCTTATTGCCTCGCCAAGTATCAGAATACTGGGTCTCGACATTTCGAGCGATTGTCAGTTTCGTGGTCATCTGGAGAGCAAGGCCAAGTTGGCCTCGATGAAATTGGGAGTGATCAATAGAGCGAGGCAGTATTTCAAACCTGGCCAAAGACTTGCGCTCTATAAGGCGCAGGTCCGGCCTCACATGGAGTACTGTTCTCATCTCTGGTCCGGATCACCCCAATATCAGCTTCTACCATTTGACCACGTACAACGGAGAGCCGTTCGGATTGTCGGGAACCCAGTGCTCTGTGAACGGCTGGACTCTTTGGCATTGCGTAGAGACGTGGCTTCTTTGTGCGTCTTCTACCGCATTTACAACGGGGAGTGTTCCGAAGAACTATTCGATATGATGCCTACCGCCGAATTTCACTACCGCACAGCTCGCCATCGCCTCCTTTATCATCCATACCACCTGGACGCGTGGCGATCTTCAACTGTGCGGTTTTCAAGGACTTTTTTCCCACGTACCACTCAAATGTGGAACGAACTTCCTTCGGCGATATTTCCAGATCGATACGACATGGGTACCTTCAAAAAAGGCATATATTCCTTTCTCCAAGGCCGGCAACGCTCTTGTGTATCCTCGGATGTTGCAAGAGTTCATGGGCGGCGGTGATCACATACCAACGGTGACCCGCAAGCTCGTTTGCCCTCCTCTAACATAAAAAAAAAAAAAAAAAAAAAAGACATACCACCAAAATATTTGACGTGAGTCGTTTTTCAAATACATAGAATATATATATAATATAAAATATATATTTAACAAGCATTATAATTATTTTTCCTAATGAAATCTTTACAGTACAATTTAACCAAAATAATATTATTAATTAAATATCACTTAGTTCAACAAAATAATATTTTATAAATGTTTTCTCAAATATTTATGATTTGTATGGTAAAGATCCAAATGTTTTCCAAAATTAATCAAAGTATTTGTTGAATTAATAATCATAATATATACTAGGGACGCCAACAGACCGTGCCGTTTGCATATTGAGCGAAGCGAGCCCAGTGTAATGACTCATCGTTTCCCATTGACTTCAATGGAATATCAGTTTTTTGATGATTATTACTCAACATGACACTTTTAAAAAAAAAATTAAACCATCACCTAATGTGTGTCTTTTTGATTGCAAAAGATAATAATTTACCGTCAAGTAGTTTTCAAGCCTATTCGTAACAAAGAATGTGAAAAAGTCTCCAGAAGAGCGCTCCGCTCGCATCGCTCTCTTCGCTCAATCAATCACATTTGTTCCACGAGTAGTTAATTCTGTCAAATTTTATTGCGAAGTCATTTGAAAATATTTTGGTAGAAAAGTATGTCAGCGGACAAAGAATTTCATACATTTATCATTGGGAACACTGTAACTTAATTCAAAATAATGACTCACATTTATAATTTAAAGCAATAAAAAGAAAAAAAGTTAAATGGAACATGGATTAAAACGTTTTAGTTTAATTCTCAGCTTTTATCTCTTTAATTGTTATCTACAATTATTTAAACAAAAAATATTACATTTCAATTTCTTTTAAATGTCTTGTAATTTTTATATTTTGTTGTTTAACATTTTAAAAGTATTAAACGATTATGGACTATAAAGTAAAAATACGACTCGAAGTAAATATAAGGACTTTACTCACGAAGAGCTTAAAGTTAATAATGTTCTCATTAATGTTCAAACAGCCACAAAAGAAAAGCTATCATGTAGCTTTAAAACACGTATTCTATTAACAGAATATTTTTACAAGAACTGTTTACGAAGGTTAAATTGAAAATGAGAAAGGTGTTTTTTTTCTCTTTCTAGTTTATAAAATTAGTTACAGAAAAACTGTTAAGAAAATAATTTTAATACAGAAAAAGTAAGCGTTATTTATATATATATTTTTAAAATATCTGTAATTATATCTACAATTACTCATAAAACTTTAGAAAAAAGAAGACGAATTGCTTGTAACAAAATGGCGGTGCAATATAAACAATAAAACAATGATTGGAGTTTGTGAGGGGAGATGACAGTAAGTTGTTTTTTTAGTTTGTAGCTAGTTTTATAAAGTATGTGTGATTAAATAGCATGGAGTAAAAAACACTAATTTATTATTCATTCTTCAAATCGATATATTTAAATTTATTGCCAAACTAGAACAAAACCTCAGCAAAATAAATGAAAAGTAATAAAATTGCATTCAAATGATTATAACATATGTCAGCAAACTTTTTAGAAAAGAATTTCAACCTAATATATAGTTAAAAAATTTCAGGCATTCTTTAAAATAGTACAATACAAAATACGCAATAAATATAAACAGCAAGATGAAAAGAAAAAGTAAAAATATTAAAAAATATTGATAAAAGAAGGACCACTTTCATTTAAATAACGAAATGTATATAAATTTCAATTAAATATTCTTTCTATTAAGAAATTCAATTTACATTCTTATTAAGCTTTGCGAATTAAATATGAATCTCGGAAAAGTAGTTATTTACGAATTACCATGGAGTCTAAAGTATACAATTATTAATATAAAATATTGCCTTCCATCGCATAGAACTTTCCAAGAAATAAGAATTCACTTTATATTCACATCATTTATCAGATATTAGAACTCCTCCTTCCATTGGCACGACTCTGCAGTATTTATTTTAGATACATATAGACACACATATAGACAATATTCAGATCTTTGACATTAAGTAATAATAATGTTATATATATATATATATATATATATATTAATTACTAATATTTATAAGTATATTTAATCATAATTAATATAAATCGTCACTCTTAAAGACTTTTAAATTATATTTAAACGGTTGTAATATCTTGGAAATAATTAAGACGCTTTTAATGGAGGAAGCTTAACGCGTTAATCTTAAAACGAAATAAAATTGAAATTAAAAGAATTGTAAACAGTTATTTGAATAAGAATAAACCCGAGAATTACTCATGAATTTGTTATTTAAAACCCTAAAAGCGACTTCCTTCATTTAAGATAAATAATCAAGTTATATTCGAAGAAAATATTTTCAACCGGTTTTTCTTTAAAGATAATATTGTGGTTAATTTATATTTAACGAAAAGGTTACAGGTTTAACTTCAAAGGTCAGTGAGAATATACTTTATTGTATAATTAATTATGGTCCTCCCACAAGACCTTGTAATATGTACGTTTTATATTACTTAAGGCTGATAAAATCCTTGAATTTTACATACTTTTATAAAAATATTATAATGAATCTTTTAACGATATGTCGGTAAAACTATTTATATGCCTCCTACCAATAATAATAACAGATCTCGGTAATGGAAAATATAATTAAGGTTCAAATTTTAATAAGCTAAATCACATATTCATTATTAAACGCGATTTTTAGAATATGATGTATTTTATAAATATCGCTAACTCAATTGATTGTCAGTCAGTCGTAGTTTTCATAGTGGACTTATATGAGTTTCACTTTTTACCCAAACTATAATAATTTCACCGGGGTGCGTCTGTTCTAGTTATTTAAACATTTATACTTAAATAAACAGAATAACTTAAGTCCATAATCACATCATATTATATAATCGTCGAAACATATAAAAACAACAAAATTGCTCGAAAAAAAGAAAACTTACTACGTATATCAAAAGAAGTACTAGTTCTATACAAATAAAAATATTAAAATAATTAGAAAAATGAAAAAAAAATGTAAAAACTTATTTATTTTATTAAATTTGATAATAAGATATAAATGTTTCAAGGCAAAATATTATTTACGGTAATTAAGTAAGAAAACTCGCGACGTGAACTTATCTGTACTTACTTGATGTACACTTAATGTACTTACTCTGTCACGGCATTTAATGGATGAGCAAGTTTCCAAAGATTTATAATCATAAAGTTTTTTAACTTATGGTGCTATTTCGATACAATTATTTTATCTTATAAAAATATGTTATAAGATATGAAAAAAAAACAATATCTATAGTTAAAATAGGTTGTTCATTTATTTATTTATTGTCATATCTTATTTTATATATATTTAATTACGTAAAAAATTCAACAAGTGTCAAGACTAGAAATAGAAAAGTATATCTTCTTTTATTTATTTAGTCTAACTAGTACTACTAGTAGTTATAGAACTAGTTGTATGAAAAGACTTTTTTAACTAACTTTACATTTTCAGGGAATAGACGCAGGTGTGTTAAACTCCCTTCTATTCCCTGTACCTTGTAAAAATGCGGGATGCAATTCCTTCTTAAACATGTTATCTGAAATGACTTACATTTCTAATTACTTACATTATTTATTTAATTACATCACTCATATAATTTCAATTTAAGATCAATACTGAACTAAAAATAATAATTTGTTTCTGGTTGGTATTCTAAATCCATTCAATTCGATACCCACTTTCCTCATCTTTAATATTCAAAGATTCTCTTTGTTAGAACTTTCCACTCTTTGTTTTCAATTCTCCCTTCAACTTTCCTTTAATTTCTATTCAACATGGAATTGCTGATTAACAATGATATTGTATGACTTTTTACTAATTTAATGGGTCTTTTAATATAACTTCTATAACATACCACTTAAAGATATTAATTGATTATGAGATAAATGGTTGTTTATAGGACATTACCCATAATACTTTCTTTTTAACTCGATATTAGAAAACAGAATAACAAAATTATAAATTAATTTGCCAGCTTTAAGCAATTTACATACATACAATATGTATGTAAATTGTATATACTAAAATTTTGTATTTACAAGTCGAATTTAGTTAACTTTATATGTACAATAGTTGTGTTTTAGTTAACATTTTGCGAACGAAACAAATTTTCCACTTTGTTGTTCTGTGCAATGTACTTTTGGATACAAAACTAACATGAAGTTTCTTGAATTATTTAATAAAATTATAACATGCTTTATTATTTTATTAGGTTCTATGACTGGAATATTTAAAATATAAGTCTTTCAGTTATTAGATTTAGCAGTTTGAAAACTTCTTTTATCTTAAAAAGTGTCAATCACTTACTACAGACAACAAATATTATAATTTATAAAATAAAGTTAATATAACTTATATATTGTCTGTATGTTTATATATAATTATTGTATTAGACATAACTTATAAATATTACATGAACCAGTATAATTACACCTTTATGTAAATCAGGATGGGTTCCGAACCTAAACCAAAATGAATTTATTTCAGGACATATTATCAGCGAGGGAATGACAAATAAGGCAATGTGTGTTTTGATGTTTCTTTTATTATCTTTTACGGTTACAAATAAAATAATATATTGTACTGAATCGGAAAAGAATACACTACTTACTTTATATTTTGTGTTAAATGGGATAATTACACCAAGTATTTCAGTCATAATTTTTTTTATTTGAACAGTTATTAGTAAAAAAATTAAATTAATTCTGCTTTCATTATATATTATTAGGAATATTTAGATATATTTTCTTGCTTCTACTACATACTATTATCATTTCAATATTTATTAAGTCTAAACGACGTAAAAAGGTTTTATAAGTACTGACAAACAAGTCGTGTCCATTCAAGGCGAAATAAACGACACAAGACCATAAATCAACCCCCCAATAAGACGACACTAAAGAAAATTCATTGGTCAAATTGTTACCGACATGCTCAATTTATTACTTAAACCGAGTTCAGACATTGTTTTCGGACAAGAAAAAATAGTCATTGTTCAGACAAGAAAAAAAATGCAGATAAAATGCATATTATATGCAATTATGTAAAATATTATACATAATAATGAAAACTATTCCAAACACCTTAAAGATATCAGGAAGTTCTCGGATCAAAGGCGACATCGGAATTCTAAGCGTTAAAGAGAAACTTAGCCATTTCAAAGGAGTAATCTTGCGGCAAGCTAAAGGAAATTACGAACAAGTTGTCGCATGTTAATACAGAATTAAGTAACAATATTAGCAACCAACATTTGACGGACGGAAGCTTTGTTAAATTCAAATCACTCCAATATAACATGTAAGTGTTAAGTGAATTTTTCTATTATAATGGCACCATTGTTATTAGATAGTATGTATATAAAACTACTGTTATCAGCTACTAATCCAGGATACTTTGTATGATATTTCAAGAGGATCACCTCTTATGCGAGTAAAATTAAAGTCGGAAAAAAATACTACAAACAAAAATAAAAACTACAAAAGATAATATTATCACAAGTAAAATGTATGACCAGCGAAGTTGGCAAGGTCAGCTAGTAACGAATTAAAAATTAAACATTTTGTATTCTTAAACTATACATACAAATCGTATAAAAATAGAATCGTGTTCGTTCGAATCGTTGTACAGAATTTATTACCAAACACATAATACAATTATAATATAAAAAATATTGCAAATATCAACGGAATGCTATAACATTATTTAATCTCACACAATACTGAAGATATCACAATACGAGTACATACCACAGTAATGAAGAAATATTGTATGCGCCCTGAATAACCAAGTTTAATACTTTAATATCTCTTTGAATAATTTCATCATTATTTAAAAATATGTACTAAATACAAATTCTAAACAATTTATATCGGACGATCAACGATAAAAAAATTATTTACTATATAATAAGATCTGTAAGAAAAGTTATTGATATTTTTGTATGTTTTTGGCTTCGGAAATAACTAATAATAATAATAATAATTTTCATAATTTTTAACGTGCTGTTATTGTATCACTATAACAAATACATTATCACTAATGAACGTTTAATATTTTTACGAGGAAAAAAATGGTTTATGTTTGACTTTGTTTAATGTACAGTTTTATACGTATTATTGATTATAGACTTTTATTGAGGCTTGAGGGGAGTAAATGAAGTCACTGTTATGAATATCCTTAAGATGTCGTAAATAAACTACGAGATCAAATTACGTTATGAGATCAGTATGTGAAGCACACAAGTAATATGACATCGTATGCCGGACACGCACAGCTGCTTAAGCAAACGTGTTCAACTCATTTTCATGAGAATTATTTACGTACATATGAGGCGAAATACTAAGATTCATGTAGATTTTATTACAGCAAAAAACTTCATTTTATGGAATGGATATTCATCTATTCGGATGTGATGGAAAATAATGGATGGAAATATGATAAAAATGAATATCTCTTCTAAGAATCACCTAACAGAGAGATAAACTGAATGCATTTTGAAACAATACCAAATTGTAGGAAGATATGATAATGTTATCAAAACTAAACCACGGTTGTTATACTAGATTTTCTATATGTGATTTGTTAAAAGAGTTGTCTCTTACTCTCTCCCTCTCTCGCTGTAACTAAATGTTACAAAATGTGTTACTTATTTTGTTTAACATATATTAAACTGAGGCACGACCTTAACATGGTTATATTGGTTAGAATAATTTAATATATGTAATATATTACAAATTATTATAAATACAACAAAGTATATAAAATAATTTCTAATATACTAATTGCTGATTCTTTGTCGTTGAGAAAGTAGATAGTGAAATTCTTTAAAACTTTGTTGAAACAGTTCTCAAGATTTTAACAAAGATTTAAGAAGTTTTCCGTTTTATTTAAAATTACACTGTTCTTGGAAATCAAAATTTTAATATTAAATAGTAGATTGCAAAAATGTTGCAATTTAATTTTTTTAATAATATCCATAGAAATATTTGAAACCAACGAGTTGATATACGAGTATATACGAATCCTAATAGCATATAATTACATGTCGTTTTAACGGAAACTAGACGGTAGTAATGTTTCATACAAAATACGCTTTTCACGTCTGAAATTCAGTTTCCACTTTAGTACTAAACAGATTCAAATTATTATCAAACTAATTTAAGCGTATACTTTTCCTTTATAACAAAATTTCAATTACTAGTAGTCGTCAAGTGGAATTTAGACCATAAGTTTAAATTTTAACAAACATTCACACATATTATTATTTATTTATTTATTAACTTCCTGCACTTCTCCATATAAAGTACCAAATTTGATATTCCTCCAACCACAATTACGAAAAACGGATACAAAGCTAATGATTATTTTGGGTCTGTAAATTATTCAAAGACAAGTTCCGGTGACTACAAAGACGTCAAGATACTTTAACGAAACAAACAATTCACAGATCAACTAAAAACAGTTTCTACGTCGACCGCAAATCATTGGACAACATTTAACCAACTCCTTAACATTCAAAATTAAAATTTAATTTAATTTAAATAAATCTGACTTAAACGATGACTAAAGAAATTATTCACCTAGTGTGCTACCAAAAAGTAAAGAAGCCAAATGCAATTAATCGACGTATTTTAAGCAGTGCCAGTGGAACCTTGTAGCTGAGGAGGAGATAAAAACTTAAACCAACTTTAATCAGCAATTTAGGCTTCGAACACGTTTGAAGAATTAACTACATTGTACTAAATTGTACCACTAAATATATTCTACAAGTTATTGTCAGTATAGTTATAATGGTTGGAATTTATCTATACATATTCAATTTAAATGTTTAAATAATATAATGACAAATAAGTACAACTTCAGAATTTAAGACACTGTAGCTCAGTTGGTAGAACGACGGGGTCATTATTCAAAATATCGCCGGTTCAAATCCTTTAATATTTATTCTATATTTGAAAATGAAGTATATAAAATAGTAATGCCTATTTATTTTATTACAATGTCAAAAACAACACCCAAAAAAAAGCTACACGAAACTTATACGCAAAGTTAGCAAGAGCAATTCTCTTAACTCTAACGAGTTCGGTCCAAATAGTGAAGATAATCTAAACAACACAACAAATCTTCAAACTTGTAAACACTTGAATATTGTTTCAAACAGTAAATGTTAAATTGCTTTAGTGTTTTAGATGTGTAAGATTCATTAAAACTAACATAATTATGTGACATTACCCTAAAATATGATATAAAAGTATATAATACATCAAAGTTCACCCTTATTAATACCTGAAAAGTGTATGAAGTGTATTTCTGTGGTAAAATCTGTAATATACACGCACTCCATACACCCCCCGTTAATGATCTGTCAACATCACCTTGAGTGTCGTTCAGTGCTAAATAAAATCGGGGAGAGGTAACTCAGCTAAAGTATGAAGTTATTTATTACGGTGAACCATGACAAATATATATTTATATTTGGCAAATAAAATAAGAGATTCTTTAAATGATAATAAATTATTTATCATAATTGTTACTTTAATTAATGAATAAGCTCGTAATTGTTACTTTAATTATTTATCAGCTCGTATTTGTTACTTCAATTAATTAATAAGATTGTAACTGTTACTTTAATTAACTAATAATCTTGTAATTGTTACTTACAAATCCTTTCATTTGGTGGAAGAGGCAGAAGTAGGAAGACTCAGTAAGCTATTGCTATGATTCATAAAACCGCCAATATTTTTCTTTTTTTTAACTTTGCTTGTTTAGTTTTTGTTAATTTATGTGCAATTACTAGTGTAGCTGATCATACCTACTTCGCTGATCGTCAAACATTTTTACTTGTGATGATTATAGTACGATGAGAGAGAGAGATGAGTATAGTATTTTATTTATGTTTAATTTAATTGTATATGATTTTTTCCTACTTACACCAATTTTATCCGCGTAGATCATTATGCAATACCGGGATAAAAAATAGCATATTTTACTCGCTGATATTATAGGTTTCTAAAGGTGGAATAATTTTTAAAATTGGTATTGAGATCACCTAATATATGTACAATCAAACATCTCTCTTCATAATATGATATCTTTCTTATAGATTGCGTTAATTATATGTAACAAATTTTTAAAAACGTATGTAACTTTCATTATCCAAAATAGGTCACGAAATGAAAGAACCATTACAATAGATGAATAATGTCTGTGCTTCATTAGCGCTTTGAAATCAGTTACAGTTTTTCTTTCAATTAAAATATGTATTTTGATACAAAATATTAATAAATATGTTATAACTAAAAGAGATACGTCTTTTGTATCGAAGCTAATTTCTAAAGCACTATAAAACCAATCGCAATATATTAAATATAAATTGGAATGGGGTTACAGAAATAACTCATCTCATTTTAAATGTAATAAATATATGAAACAAAATAAATGTATACTCATTTAAAATTGATATATATGTTTTAACACTTATATTTTCGTCACTACATATATGTACAATTTTTCTTTTACTCAATTACTTTCTTCAGCTAAAAAAAAAAGAGTAATAAATCATCCCTTCCCAAACAATCTCTAATAAGGATTTTAAATGGAATTATTTACGACGTAATTATTAAAGGTCCTTACAAAAATTTATAAATTAAATTAAATTTCACAGACTGTTTATTCACAATTAACAAACTCAAGGATAATTGTCACAGCAATTAATATTTGACTTTGTATTTCGAACATCACTTATGAAACAATAT
This sequence comes from Melinaea menophilus ssp. n. AW-2005, assembly GCA_918358695.1. Taxonomy (NCBI): domain Eukaryota; kingdom Metazoa; phylum Arthropoda; class Insecta; order Lepidoptera; family Nymphalidae; genus Melinaea; species Melinaea menophilus. The sequence continues at coordinate 10,004,390 of OU911040.1, read as the reverse complement.
ATAACATTATTAATAAGAATTAATAAAACAAATTCTTATTATAACAATGTATAAATACTTATAGGATTGTTGGTTTAAATAACTCAATTTCACAAACATCCCTAAAATGTAAGCGAGTGTGAATTATTTGCCAAGTTGGAAACGGTCAGACATTTCAGAGTGCCAGATCAAAACCACAAGAAACTAATAAAGGAAAGATAAAGCAATATCCAGATACCGTCTCCGATACCTACTTAAACCAATTACAGAACTGAACAGTGAAATTTTATTTAATAATAAAATTGCAGACCTTCCCTTGTGAGAGTTTTAAATGAAGTTAGACAAGAAATATTCTTTCTTCTGAAAGAAATTTTATAAGGTATGCTTTAAGTGGATAAAATTATAAATATAATATGTACATTAAAATTATTATTTATTCATAATTACCGTATATGTTTTCAGTTAATTCAATATTATTTATATGTATAGATTTATTTTAATCTTGTTTATATATATAGTGGAAACGGAGCTTATAACTGGACTGAGTCAGATATTACAGATTATACACAGACACTTCTGGAGCACTCCCGTACAAAGCTAGTAATAATTTGCAATGCAGTTAGAGATAAAACGGCTACCTGCATACTAAATGTAATTTACCCAATAATTTACTTCACTTCAGAGAGAATAAATCTAAATTGGACTGTTAAAGGAATAATTAAATGTTGGTTTTGCTCTAAATTAAGAACATTAACGCTTTATTATGTATTATGAAAATCTTGGCACGTGTTTGAATATGAGTTTTGTGTCACGTAATAATCATAATAATGTTTAAAGTTAAGATTAAGTCCATAATTCTTATGTTAATAAATAACTTATTATATTGTTTTCCTTATATTTTATGTATTTAGTATTTCATCCCAGTGAGCCTCGTGTACTTTCAGGAAAGTTATTCTCGGCACATAAAAGGTACTTCGAATATTTAAATTCTTATTTTAATAGAACACTATTCTTTGTTATATACTAGCTATGCTCACGTCTTCGTTAACGTGGAATAAGTTTTTAAAATAATATGTTATTCCTTATTACCTCAGCGATCAAACATTGAAAATCCTGTTAAAACTCAGCCCAGCCCTTTCAATGATTAGCCGGAGCAAAGAGACAGCAGACGAAAGAGAAATATAAAGTATATATGAGTACACAAAAAAGTAAATAAGGAAGTGTAAAAAATAATACTCACATATCACATACGTGATATTCAAACGTAAATAGAAACATGTAAATTCTATTCTTCATAACACAAGTTCTGAAGAATTGAATTTACATGTCATACCAATGACAAACATAATTTTTATTATATTTTATTGGAAAGATATTGAATAAATTCATACGAATAATGAACGACCCACGTCAGAATCTAAAACTTTTAATGGTGATAATGGAACCCATTAATGAACGTATGATATTTTATACAAAGTTGGGATTAATACAATCTATCGAATTGGATTAAGTTCAAGGGATTATTCTTAATTATATATCTAAAATTTATGTTGCTCAAATTCTTATTGATTACGTTTGATACCGTTTATTACATATTAAGGTTTTTATATCAATCTATTTTGCACTAAGAGTTGTTTTCATATTATCGATGCGAACAAAGTCGCTGATAAATATATGTGTAGATAGATATCTTTGTGCAGTGACTCTACCGTAAAATGCCATTAAATGTATTGGGTAACGGATATTGCGGAAGCTATTAATCCAATTGATATAAGTTAACTGGAAACCCGCTGACATTGATGCAATGAACAAGCAAAATACCATTACCATTAATAATATAGGTAGTGCATGTGTTTTATTAGATATAGGAAGCTATGTATATTTTTTTTCATTCCTTTTTAATTCCTATTTTTACAGAAGTTTGTTTGTATGTAGGAACATATAAAATATAGATTAAATGATATTACAATTAAACGCAAATAAACAACTGTTTGACATCATGAGAGTTGTATTAATAATGTTACAGAAGCTAGGTAAAAACATATTAAAAGCCTCAGAGGACCATTAGGAAGCCATTGGAATATTTAGTGATCTCTCTTTGGCTTTTGACAGCATTAACTACAAATAAAAGTTTTTCAATAAGATAATTAAGTTTGTGAAGGGACTTCTGATCTTAAAGTGCTCTACGAGTCGTGTTTGTCAATCAGATAACCGAATTTTACTTTAAAGAAGATTCAATCAAATATTCAGATATCAAAAATTGGCATGCGTAAGGGATAAACTCATAGGCCTTCACTGTTCTTGGTTTCTATTATCGACAATTTATTAATAATATTTTTATCACAAATACATGATCTATTAACAAAATACAACAATAAGAATTGAAATAATAATAAAATGTTCACCTCCAGTTTTCTTTATCTAAAAAATTATATCATACAGCATTTTTGTCTGGAGATTACGGACGGGTAAAAAAATATTCTATTGTAGTTAGTACAAAAGAGAGCAGTCCTAGCTATCTATGATTGGATTTCCTGTTAGTTTTCAAAGATGCTAATATTCTTAAGCTTCCCAACACTTTATAAATCAGAAAATGTTTTATAGTTTAAAAAAATTTACAGATTTATTTCAGCGAATTTCATAATATAAATTTAAATTTAAAACGGAAATCAAATTGTTGTTCCTAAATCTAAATTCAATAAATCAAATAAATCACTTCTCGGCAATGGCAATCGACCTTAAAATGAATTGCCAAAACTATTATAAATATATCAGAGTTAGAAAACTAATTATTACAGTGACGATAGATATAAGAAGTAATAAGTTTATAAGTCATTCTACAAATGTGTCTTCATTGTAATTATCTTGTATATTGTATATTATAAAATCATGGATTAATTAAAATGAATAACCTTATTATATCTTCTTTACTTTCTACTTGATGATAGAAATGTCAATTATTTTATCGATTTAAGAATTAAAAGATATTTGTAATTAACAAAATTATATTATTATAGCAATTTCCTTCTGACCTTTTATTAATGCAACACTAATTAAAATAAAAATGAAGCTTTGACCACAATTATAATCTTACATCAAATTTAGAATCGAATCAACATGGTATTAGAATGAATTATGGTATTAGTATCAATTATGGTATTAGAAGACAAAGTCGTGATTTGTGAATGAAATGTAATTACATCATAATAATAGTAATTATGAAAATGTCAGCTGGCCAACTTGACCAACCTGGCCGACCTTGGTCGAATAAGCCAAGTATTAAGAGACTCACAGCCACTTGTTCTCATTTTACATAACCAGACAGAATAATAATGTTCATTCGATTCGATGATGATGGAACGTATTTGGTTACCTTAAAATACTTACAAGGTTTCTTACAGTATTATAATTTGCTCTAGATATTGTACAATCGAAATAGTTAAGGAACAACAACAAATAATATAACTTCTCAATTGTAAACTTAATTTATTAACAATTCTAAGCTACGCAGTGATTCTTTAACTGTTATGACTTAACTAAGTTATACGATACTTGAGTTTTGGAATAAATTTGATTGGAATATTAAATCATTTCTTATATTTTATATTGTATTATGTTAAATGAAATAATCATCTCAAATATCTTTGTATATAAATGCGTATTCGACAATATTTCGCTATTGTAGTAGTCATCGTTATTGGATGCTTAAAACCATTATTCCAATGTCAGTGTTATGTAAAACCCACAGATATACATATAATATTGTACGTCCATAAGTAAATGAACATAAATATGAAACTATAATGTTTTACTTCTTAATAAAATTATACAATACATAAAAAAATAGTACAATACAAATTACGCAATAAATATAAACAGCAAGATGAAAAGAAAAAGTAAAAATATTAAAAAATATTGATAAAAGAAGGACTATTTTCATTTAAATAAGGAAGTGTATATAAATTTCAATTAAATATTCTTTCTATTAAGAAATTCAATTTACATTCTTATTAAGCTTTGCGAATTAAAAATAAATCACGGAAAAGTAGTTATTTACGAATTACCATGGAGTCTAAAGCATACAAATTGTAATATAAAATATTGCCTACCATCGCATAGAACTTTCCAAGAAATAAGAATTCATTTTATATTCACATCATTTATCAGATATTAGAACTCCTCCTTCTATTGGCACGACTCTGCAGTATTTATTTTAGATACATATAGACACATTTACATGTAGATTATTCAGGTCTTTGACATTAAATAATAATAATAAATATATATATATATATTTAATCATAATTAATATAAATCGTCACCCTTAATGACTTTTAAATTATATTTAAACGGTTTTAATATCTTGGAAAGAATTAAGACGCTTTTAACGGAGGAAGCTTAACGAGTTAATCTTAAAACGAAATAAAATTGAAATTAAAAGAATTGTAATCAGTTATCTGAATAAGAATAAACCCGAGAATAACTCATGAATTTGTTATTTAAAACCCTAAAAGCGACTTCCTTCATTTAAAATAAATAATCAAGTTATATTCGAAGAAAATATTTTCAACCGTTTTTTCTTTAAAGATAATATTGTGGTTAATTTATATTTAATGAAAAGGTTACAGGTTTAACTTAAAAGATCAGTGAGAATATACTTTATTGTATAATTAATTATGGTTCTCCCACAAGACCTTGTAACATGTACGTTTTATATTACTTAAGACTGATAAAATCCATGAATTTTATATACTTTTATAAATATAACATAATGAATCTTTAAAAGATATGTCGGTAAAGCTATTTATATGCCTCCTACCAATAATAATAACAGGTCTCGGTAATGGAAAATATAATTAAGGTTCAGATTTTAATAAGCTAAATCACATATTCATTATTAAAAGCGATATTCAGAATATGATGTATTTTTTAAATATCGCTAACTCAATTTATTGTCAGTCAGTCGTACTTTTCATAATTGACTTATATAAACATGACTCTTTAACCTCCGTGCTCCTTTTTCTTTTACCTTTTTTTATCCTTTTTTTACCTTTTTTTTAATATAATTATTTCACCGTGGTATGTCTGTTCCAATTAATTAAACATTTATACTTTAGTAAACAGAATAACTTAAGTCCATACTAATCACATCATATTATATGATCGTAGAAAAAGTAAAAACAGTAAAATTGCTCGAAAAAAAAATACTAGTTCTATAAAAAGGAAAACAATAAAATAGTTCGAAAACTAAAAAAAAATTGAACTATTTATTTATTTTAATTATCGTGATAATAAGATATAAATGTTTCAAAATGTTATTTACGGTAATTTAGTAAGAAAACTCGAGACGCGAACTTATCTGTACTTACTCGATGTACACTTAATGAACTTACTCTGTCACGGCATTTAATGGATGAGATGATAAAGTTTCCAAAGTTTTTAATCATAAAGTTTTTTACTTAATTTTTTTAACTCAATTTGGATACATTTATTTTATCTTATAAAAATATGTTATAAATTATGAAAAATACTATTTTTATAGTTAAATTAGGTTTTTCATTCATTTATCTTAAACATGTTATCTGAAATGACTTACATTTCTATTTATTTAATTACATCATTCATATAATTTCAATTTAATATCAATACTGGACTATAAATAATAATTTGTTTCTAGTTGGTATTCTAAATCCATTCAATTCGATATCCACTTTCCTCATCTTTAATATTCATAGATTCTCTTTGTTAGAACTTTCCACTCTTTGTTTTCAGTTCTCCCTTCAACTTTCCTTTAATCTTCTATTCAACATAGAAATACTGATTAACAATGTTATTGTATGACTTTTTAATAATTTAATGGGTCTTTTAATATAAATTCTTATAACATACCACTTAAAGATATTAATTGATTATGAGATAAATGGTTATTTATAGGACATTACCCATAATATTTTCTTTTTAACTCGATATTAGAAAACAGAATAATAAAATTATAAATTAATTTGCCAGTTCTAAGCAATTTACATATATAATATATATATGTAAACTGTATATACTAAAATTATGTATTTACAAGTTGAATTTAGTTAACTTTATATGTACAATAGTTGTGTTTTAGTTAACATTTTGCGAACGAAACAAATTTTCCACTTTGTTGTTCTGTGCAATGTACTTTTGGATACAAAACTAACATGAAGTTTCTTGAATTATTTAATAAAATTATAACATGCTTTATTATTTTATTAGGTTCTATGACTGGAATATTTAAAATATAAGTCTTTCAGTTATTAGATTTAGCAGTTTGAAAACTTCTTTTATCTTAAAAAGTGTCAATCACTTACTACAGACAACAAATATTATAATTTATAAAATAAAGTTAGTATAACTTATATATTGTCTGTATGTTTATGTGTAAATATTGTATTATATATAACTTATAAATATTACATCAACCAGTGTAATTACACCTTTATGTAAATCAGGATGTGTTCCGATCCTAAACCAACATGAATTTATCTCAGGACATATTATCAGCGAGAGAAAATCAAATAAGGCAATGTGTATTTTGATGTTTCTTTTATTACCTTTTATGGTTATAAATAAAATAATATATTGTACTGAATCGGCAAAGAATACACCAGTTACTTTAAATTTTGTGTTTAGTGGAATAATTACACCAAGTATATCCACTGATATGTTATATCTGATTAATATTCTTATTTGAACAGTTTTTTGTGAATAACTGTCAGTAAAAAATATAAAAATAATTCTATTTTCATTATATATTAGTAGGAATATATATATTCCTGCTTCTACAACACGCTATTACCATTTCAATATTTATTAAGTCTAAACGACGTGAAAAGGTTTAATAAGTACTGACAAACAAGTCGTGTCCATTCAAGGCGAAATAAACGACACAAGACCATAAATCAACCCCGCAATAAGACGACACTAAAGAAAATTCATTGGTCAAATTGTTACCGACACGCTCAATTTATTACGTAAACCGAGTTCAGACATTGTTTTCAGACAAGAAAAAATAGTCATTGTTCAGACAAGAAAAAAAATGCACAGAAAATGCATATTTTATGAAATATTATACATAATAATGAAAACTATTCCAAACACCTTAAAGATATCAGGAAGTTCTCGGATCAAAGGCGACATCGGAATTCTAAGCGTTAAAGAGAAACAGCCATTTCAAAGGAGTAATCTTGCGGCAAGCTAAAGGAAATTACGAACAAGTTGTCGCATGTTAATACAGAATTAAGTAACCAACGTTTGACGGACGGAAGCTTTATTAAATTCAAAGCACTCCAATATAACACGTAAGTGTTAAGTGTATAACTCTATTAAAATAGTACGATTATTATTAGATTATTTTATGGCAAAACAATTACTAGTTGATCAAGTGTCGCTATAATTTTATAACGTATTCTTATTATATTTGACCTAATAAGTAGTTAACACACAGTTGCTAGTACCTATATTAATTCTATAAGGAGATAAGATTTGACAGTATGTATGTTTTGTATGTGTGTTCCCAAAAACTACTGTTATCAGCCACTAATCTAGAATACTTTTTATATATATTACAAGAGGATCGCGACCTACGTGAATAAAATTAAAGTAGGAAAAAAGTAATACAAACGAAAATAAAATTGTAATATAAGTAATAAAAACTACAAAAGATGATATTATCACAAGTAAAATGTATAAGTACCAGCGAAGTTGGCAAGTTTTTATAGTAACAAATAAAAGACAAAACCTTTTGTATTCTTAACAGAATTGATTATCAATCACATAATATAATTATAATATAAAAATATCGCAAATATCAACGGCATGCTATAACATTATTTAATCTCACACAATACTGAAGATGTCACAATACGAGTACATACCACAGTAATGAAGAAATATTGTATGCGCCCTGAATAACCAAGTTTAATACTTTAATATCTCTTTGAAGAATTTCATCATTATTTAAAAATATATACTTAATTCAAATTTTTTTAAATATACATCAGACGATTAACGATAAAAAAATTATTCACTACATGATAAGAGCTATAAGAAAAGTTATTGATATTTTTGTATGTTTTTGGCTTCGGAAATAACTAATAATAATAATCATAATTTTCATAATTTTTAACGTGCTGTTATTGTATCAATATATAAAATACATTATTACAATTAAAGTTTATTATTTTTACGGAAAAAAAAATAGTTTGTTTGACATAAAACTGGTAATGTACAGATTGTACGTATTATTGATTATAGACTTTTATTGAGGCTTGAGGGGAGTAAATGAAGTCACTGTTATGAATATCCTTAACATGTTAAATAAAGTACGGAATCAAATTACGTTATGATATCAGTATGTGAAGCACACAAGTAATATGACATCGTATGCCGGACACGCACAGCTGCTTAAGCAAACGTGTTCAACTCATTTTCATGAGAATTATTTACCTACATCTGAGGCGAAATACTAAAATTCATGTAGATTTTATTACGGAAAAAACTTAATTTAATTCATCTATTCGGATGTGAGGGAAAATAATGGTTGGAAATATAATATAAACGAATATCTCTTCTAAGAATCGCCTAACAGAGCAGAAACTGAATGCATTTTGAAACAATACCAAATTGCAGAAAGATATGATAACGTTATCAAAACTAAACCACTGTTATTATACTAGAATTTCGGCATGTGATTTATTAAGAGAGTTGTCTCTTACTCTCTCCCTCTCTCGCTGTCACTAAATGTTACAATGTGTTACTTATTTTGTTTAACATATAATACACTAAAGCACAACCTTAATATTTTGTATATACAATATATATATAAAATTAAATGCTTACAAATACTTATAAACAAAGTATATAACTTAACATTTCTAATATACTAATCGCTGATTCTTTGTCGTTGAGAAAGTAGATAGTGAAATTCTTCAAAACTTTGTTGAAACAGTTCTCATGATTTTAACATCGATTTCGTGGAAATCAACATTTTAATATTAAATTGTAAATTGCTAAACGTAGTGCAATTGCTTAAAATATTTCACAATATTTGAAAACAACGAGTTTACATATACTTAATAATAATTGCAAAATGCAATGCAAATTATGTGACGTTTTAACGGAAACTAGACGGTAGTAATGTTTCATATAAAATACGCTTTTGACGTCTGAAATTTAATTACAACTTTTGTACTAAGTAGATTCAAATTCTTATCAAACTAATTTAAGCATATACTTTTCCGTTATAACAAAATTTCCATTACCAGTAGTTGTCAAGTGGAAATTAGACCACAAGTTTGAATTTTAACAAACATTAACACATATTATTATTCATTTATTTATTTCCTTCCTGCACTTCTATATAAACTATAACTGTACCAAATTTGATATTCCTCCAACCACAATTACGAAAAACTGATAAAAACCTAATGATTATTTTGGATCTGTAAATTAATCAAAGACAAGTTCCGGTGACTACAAAGACGTCAAGATACTTTAACAAAACAAACAATTCAAAGATCAACTAAAAACAGTTTCAACGTCGACCGCAAATCATTGGAATAACATTTAACCATCTCCTTAACATTAAAAACAAATATAATTTAATTTAAATAAATCTGACTTAAACGATGACTAAAGAAACTATTCACTATTACTACTACTATATAACTGGTGTGCTACCAAAAAGTAAAGAAGTCGTAGCCAAATGCAATTAATCAAAGTATTTTAAGCAGTGCCAGTAAAACCTTGTGGCTGAAGAACAGATAAAAACTTAAACCAACTTTAATCTGCAATTCAGGCTTCGAACACGTTTGAAGAATTAACTACATTGTAATAAATTGTACCACTAAATATATTCTACCAGTTAATGTATAGTTATAATAGTTGGAACTTATCTATATACATATTCAAATTAAACGTTTAAATAATATAATAATAAATAAGCTACTACAAGTACTACTTCGGAATGGTAAGACATTGTAGCTGAGTTGGTAGAACGACGGGGTCATTATTCTTAATATCGCCGGTTCAAATACTTAAATTTTTTCTATATTTGAGAATAAAGTATATAGAAAAGTAATGCTTATTTATTTTATTACAATGACAAGTCCCAAGATCCAAAAAAGGCTGACGCGAAACTTATATACAAAGTTAGCAAGAGCAATTCTCTTAGCTCTAGCGAGTTCGGTCCAAATAGTGAAGATAATCTAAACAACACAACAAATCTTCAAACTTGTAAACACTTGAATATTGTTTCAATCACTAAATGTTAAATTGCTTTAGTGTTTTAGATGTGTAAGATTCATTAACACTAACATAATTATGTGAAATTTCCCTACGATATGATATAAAATTATATAATACATCAAAGTTCATACTTAATAATACATAAAAAGTGTATGAAGTGTATTTCTGTGGTAAAATCTGTAATATACACGCACTCCATACACTCCCCGTTAATGATCTGTCAACATCACCTCGAGTGCCGTTCAGTGCTAAATAAAATCAGGGAGAGGTAACTCAGCTAAAGTATGAAGTTATTTATTACGGTGAACCATGACAAATATATATTTATATTTGACAAATAAAATAAGAGATTCTATAAATTATAATAAATTATTTATCATAATTGTTACTTTAATTAATGAATAAGCTCGTAATTGTTACTTTAATTAATTAATAAGATCGTAATTGTTAGTTTAATTAATTAATAATCTCGTAATTGTTACTTACAAATCTTTTCATTTGGTAGTGGAAACAGAAGTAGAAAGGACTCTGTCAGTAATTGCTATGATTTATACTATATATGATAATTTTTACTTGTGATGATTATAGTACGATGAGAGAGAGAGATGGGTATACTATTATATTTTAGTTTATATACGATTTTTTCCTACTTACTCCAATTTTATCATCGTAGATCATGATGCCATACCGGGATAAAAAATAGCATATTTCACTGATAATATAGATTGCTACAGAGGAAATAATTTTTAAAATTGGTATTGAGACCACCCAATATATGTACAATCAAACATTTTCTCTTCATAATATGATATCTATCTTATAGATTGCTTTAATTATATGTTATAAATATTTTAAAAAAGTATATAACTTGCATTATCTAAAATAGGTCACGAAACGAAAGAACCATTACAATAGATGAATAATGTCTGTGCTTCATTAGTGCTTTGAAATCAGTTCCAGTTATACTTTTAATTGAAATTTAATGTATGTTCGTATAAAATATTAATAAATATGTTATAATTAAAAGTGATGCGCCTTTTGTATCGAAGCTAGTTTCTAAAGCACTATAAAACTAATACCAATATATTAAATATAAATGGAAATGGGGTTACAGAAATAACTCATCTCATTTTAAATGTAACATAAATAAAATATAAATTAATTTAAAATTTATATATATATATTTTAACCTTTATATTTTTGTCACTACATACATATACAATTTTTCTTTTACTCAATTACTTTCTTCGGCTTAAAAAAAAAGAGTAAAAAATCATCCCTTCCCAAACAATCTCTAATAAGGATTTTAAATGGAATTATTTAGGACGTAATTATTAAAGGTCCTTACAAAACTTTATAAATAAAATTAGATTCCCCAGACTGTTTACACACAATTAACAAACTCAAGGATAATTGTCACAGCAATTAATATTTGACTTTGTATTTTGAACATTATGAAATTATATATAACATTATTAGTAAGAATTAATAAGACAAATATCTTATTATAACAATGTATAAATACTTATAGGATTGTTGGTTTAAAAAACTCAATTTCACAAACATCCCTGAAATGTAAGCGAGTGTGAATTATTTGCCAAGTTGGAAACGGTCAGACATTTCAGAGTGCCAGATCAAAACCACAAGAAACTAATAAAGGAAAGATAAAGTAATATCCAGATACCATCTCCGATACCTTTTTAAACCAATTATGGAACTGAACAGTGAAATTTTATTTAATAATAAAATTGCAGACCTTCCCTTGTGAGAGTTGTAAATGAAGTTAGACAAGAAATATTCTTTCTTCTGAAAGAAATTTTATAAGGTATGCTTTAAGTGGATACAATTATAAATATAATATGTACATTAAAATTATTATTTATTTGTAAGTACCTTATGTTTTCAGTGAAAAGCAGTTAATTCAATATTATTTATATGTATAGATTTATTTTAATCTTGTATATATATATAGTGGAAACGGAGCTTATAACTGGACTAAGTCAGATATTACAGATTATACACAGACACTTCTGGAGCACTCCCGTACAAAGCTTGTAATAATTTGCAATGCAGTTAAAGATAAAACGGCTACCTGCATACTAAATGTAATTTACTCAATAATTTACTTCACTTCAGAGAGAATAAATCTAAATTGGACTGTTAAAGGAATAATTAAGTGTTAGTTTTGCTCTAAATTAAGAACATTAACGCTTTATTATGTATTATGAAAATCTTGGCACGTGTTTGAATATGAGTTTTGTGTCACGTAATAATCATAATAATGTTTAAAGTTAAGATTAAGTCCATAATTCTTATGTTAATAAATAATTTATTATATTGTTTTACTTATATTTTATTTATTTATTATTTCATCTTAGTGAGCCTCTAGTACTTTCAGGAAAGTAATTCTCGACACATAAAAGATACTTCGAATATTTAAATTCTTATTTTAATAGAACACTATTCTTTGTTATATACTAGCTATGCTCACGTCTTCGTTAACGTGGAATAAGTTTTTAAAATAATATGTTATTCCTTATTACCTCAGTGATCAAACATTGAAAATCCTGTTAAAACTCAGCCCAGCCCTTTCAATGATTAGCCGGAGCAAAGAGACAGCAGACGAAAGAGAAATATAAAGTATATTTGAGTATAGGCACACAAAAAAGTAAATAAGGAAGTGTAAAAAATAATACTCACATATCACATACGTGATATTCAAACGTAAATAAAAACATGTAAATTCTATTCTTCATAACACAAGTTCTGAAGAATTGAATTTACATGTCATACCAATGACAAACATAATTTTTATTATATTTTATTGGAAAGATATTGAATAAATTCATACGAATAATGAACGACCCACGTCGGAATCTAAATCTTTAAATGGTGATAATGGAACCTTTTAACGAACGTATGACATTTTAAACAAAGTTGGGATGAATATATTCTATCGAATTGGATTAAGTTCAAGTGATTATTCTTAATTATATATCTAAAGTTTATGTTGCTCAAAATCTTATTGATTACGTTTGATACCGTTTAATACATATTAAGGTTTTTATATCAATCCATTTTGCACTAAGAGCTGCTTTCATATTGTCGATGCGCACAAAGTCACTGATAAATATATATGTAGATAGATATCTTTGTGCAGTGACTCTCTACCGTAAAATGCCATTAAATGTATTGGATAACGGATATTGCGAAAGCTATTAATCCAATTGATATGAGTTAACTGGAAACTCCGCTGACATTGATGCTATGAACAAGCAAAATACCATTACCATTAATAATATAAGTAGTGCATGTTTTATTAGATATAGAAAGCTATGTATTTTTTTTTTTCCTTTTTTTTCCTACTTTTACAGAGGTTTGTTTGTATGTAGGAACATATTATAATATAGATCAAATTATGTTACAATTAAACGCAAATGTAATGAACAACTGTTTGACATTATGAAAGGTGTATTAATAATGTTACAGAAGCTAGGTACAAACATACTAAGAGCCTGGGAGGACCGTTAGGAAGCCATTGGAATATTTAGTGATCTCTCTTTGGCTTTTGACAGCATTAACTACAAATAAAAGTTTTTCAATGAGATAATTAAGTTTGTGAAGGGACTTCTGATCTTAAAGTGCTCTACGAGTCGTGTTTGTCAATCAGATAACCGAATTTTACTTTAAAGAAGATTAAATTTCAACGGTACCACTATCAAAAATTGGCATGCGTAAGGGATAAACTCATAGGCCTTCACTGTTCTTGGTTTCTATTATCGACAATTTATTAATAATATTTTAATCACAAATACATGATCTATTAACAAAATACAACAATAAGAATTGAAATAATAATAAAATGTTCACCTCCAGTTTTCTTTATCTAAAAAATTATATCATACAGCATTTTTGTCTGGAGATTACGGACGGGTAAAAAAATATTCTATTGTAGTTAGTACAAAAGAGAGCAGTCCTAGCTATCTATGATTGGATTTCCCGTTAGTTTTCAAAGATGCTAATATTCTTAAGCTTCCCAACACTTTATAAATCAGAAAATGTTTTATAGTTAAAAAAAATTTACAGATTTACTTCAGCGAATTTCATAATATAAATTTAAATTTAAAACGGAAATCAAATTGTTGTTCCTAAATCTAAATTCAATAAATCAAATAAATCACTTCTCTTCAATGGCAAACGACCTGAAAATGAATTGCCAAATTTATTTAAATATGTCAGAATTAGAAAACTAATTATTACAGTGACGATAGATATAAGAAGTAATAAGATTATAAGTTATTCTACAAATGTGTCTTCATTGTAATTATCTTGTATATTGTACATTATAAATTCATGGATTAATTAAAATTAATAACCTTATTATGTCTTTCTTACTTCCTACTTGATAGAAATGTCAATTATTTTATCGAATTAAGAATTGAAAGTTATTTGTAATTAACAAAACTGGATTATTATAGCAATTAACTTCTGAATTTTCATTAATGCAACACTAATTAAAATAAAAATGTAATTTTTATCACAATAATAACCTTACATCACATTGAATCAACAATGATAATTATAGTATTAGTCATCAATAATTACATCATACCAATAGTAATTATGAAAATATCACCTAGCTGGCCAACTTAACCAACCTGGCCCACCTTGGACGAATAAGCCAAGAATTAAGAGACTCACAGCCACTGATGCTTATTTTACATAACCAAACAAATCATAATGTTCAAAACGATGATGATGAAGTAAACGTATTTGGTTACCTTAACATACTTACAAGGCTTCTTACAGTATTATAATTTGCTCTAGATATTGTACAATCGAAATAGTTAAGGAACAACAACAAATAATATAACTTCTCAATTGTAAACTTAATTTATTAACAATTCTAAGCTACGCAGTGATTCTTAGACTGTCATGACTTCACTAAGTTATACGATACTGAAGTTTTGGAATAAATTTGATTGGAATATTAAATCATTTCTTATACTTTATATTGTATTATGTTAAATGAAATAATCATCTCAAATATCTTTGTATATAAATGCGTATTCGACAATATTTCGCTATTGTAGTAGTCATGGTTATTGGATGCTTTAAACCATTATTCCAATCTTAGTGTTATGTAAAACCCACAGATATACATATAATATTGTACGTACATAAGTAAATGAACATAAATATGAAACTATAATGTTTTAATGGTTTTATTGTTTTTATCTATTCGATTTATTTATATCCTCTATTGGAACAGTGTTTTTCTTCTTATTATCTTTGCTTAATATGACTTGATTAAAAGATCGCTTAAATGCTCTCGCAGTGAATGATAATTGCTAACATTTTGTTTTCATAAAAATATTATTTTTATGAACGAATCTCGTAAAATAAATATTTTACCGTAAATATTGTTACATATATACAATTAGTTCATAATATTTAGTGTTTAAAAGTTATAAAAGACTGTAATTATTGGTGCATGAAACAGTTACACCCACGAGCGTGTTATGTGCATACAAAGTAATTAAAATAATAAACTCTGCCAGTATTTTTAACAAGCAACTTTTGAAATTATATTCTATTTATTTTCTTATGTGTTTCATGACAAATATCAGAAATTGAGAAAAAAATTTTAGAATGCAGATACTCGATAATTTCGCAAAATATCTAGCTGAAGGATTAAACGAACTTTTTAGCGGCTATTACTTTTCACAATTTGAAACATAAAAAACATCATTCTATATGTTATTCTTTCTTAAGCAACTTGGAGATAGCTAATATGTAGTAATATTTATAATGAAATGCTACTAATTCTATACATAACGTTAAGCAGAACATATTATGTGTAAAATATTACAAAATATAAATGTTATTGTAATTAGCAAGATTTATAAAGAACGTGAGTTCTGGTTATCCCGCAAAGGTCACGGAAACTGGGTTAAATACATTAACAGGACGGGACAAGAAATAAAGAAATCAAGAAAAGATAATACAACTTATACATACGATTTTATCTTATGTTATAAAGTTAAGGTAAAGATTGAAATTTCCAATAGAGTTCTACATCAAGCGGAAGAACGACAAACATGTTAGAAAGAAGAAAGTTTACTAAAAATGGCTTAAGATAAGATTGTTACAAGTGGTTTTAAAAGCGAAGTTGTAAAAGGAAAGTCGAAAGAGTTGCGCAACGAACACATCTCGATTCATTTGTTAAATCTTTCACTATATATAAGTTAGTATATATTAAACTATTTAACATTATATAATCAGAGATTATGGTTAAGGAACTTGTAATATATACATATGAATGGCTCTTCTCAAATTAATATTTATGCATCGCGTATATCCTCATAAATTAACTAACTTCGTCTGAAATATCAAACACATTTAGTCCATTACGAGAACCATTTTAACTTCATAGAAACGGAAGATAAAATACATTTACCTTTGTACAGTTTCAATTTCATTAAACAATATTTAAAAAATAATAATAATTTAGTATTTAAATCAAACATTAGCACGAATTAAACCTGCGATATTCTCCTGCAAAACGGCCCTCCTTGAACTATTAAATTATTACTTTATTTCTGACATATGTTATAATAGCAGGTACAGCTTCATTTAATTAAAATATAATTAAATATTTTATGTTATGGTACGCTAGATGTGTCTCCCCAATAACTTTCCCTTCACGTAATAATTGTTAATTTCATTTTATTTGTTGACGGTACACACAATGCGTAGCGTAAGCGTAGTATTTCAAGCTCACACGCTTATTTGGAATGTAAATACTCGAATCAAATATTTCATTTTGTTCTAAATATATGTTATTGTTCTATTTATTTGTCTATTATTTAAGAACTAAATATAATTTTTCTTAAAACTATAATAATATTAAGCCTGAAAGAAATCAGTTTAGTGAAAAGGTCGCCCTTTGCTGGCATGACATTTTTTTATATTTTTTTCTTCACTGTTTGTTATCTTACATGTACGCAATAAAGTTGTTTAAATAAATAAAATTAATTATTTAATTGCTCTAAAACAGAAGTTTATCTGAGAGCCAATTAATTTTGAGGACTGCTGATCGTTAAGTCATCTGTTAATCGTATTTATCAAACAACCGTAATTTATTGGAAAAAAGATGTTTCTTTTCATATTATTATCAATAATTATCATACGTAAAGGCTTGAATAAAGTTCTTATTATTATTATTATTATTATTATTATATCATTGCTCTTTTTGTTCTTGGTTGGTTTATTAACTTCCATAATTAATCAATTCAGTTTAATGAATATTAAGAATCAGAACAATAATACATTTTATTTGTCTTAAGTTTTCTGCACCTAAAGATTATCTTACAGCATCTTGCTCTAGCGAACATGGATGGGTGTATAAATATTCTATTCTATTTTCATAAAACAAACTAGTCCTAGCTATCTATAATATGTTTTATAGTTCATCTCAAAAATCTTTTCAAAGATGTTAATATACTTAGGCTTCCAATACTTTATATATAAGAAAATATTAACTAGTTTCGAAAAGTCTAACATTATGTAAGCAAATTTCGTGACATAAATTCAAGAAACGAAAATCAAATTGTTGTTCCTAAATTTAGATTCAATACAACCAATAAATCAGTTATCGATAATGGAAATCTATTAAATAAAATATGGATATAAAAGTGTAATATAAAATTGCTATGGTGATGATAGTTATGTGGTAGTAGATTTATAATTCACTCCACAAATGTGTCTTCACTATAAATATCTTATTAAGTATCGTCTATTAACTTTATTTATTCATAAATTGAGTAACGACCTTATTATGTTTTCTCTACTTTCTACATCCTTCATGAATATTAATTACTTTATCAAATTAAGAATTGAAAGTATTTTGTAATAAACAAAAGTGCATTAAAACAAATTAACATCAAATTTCATGTCAATTATGATTTTCATATCAAATGTATAACCAAAATGTTAGCTACCATCATAATGCTCTGAACGCTGATGATGATTCATGAAGTAAATATTCCCGATACCTTGGATAACAGATAAGGCTTCTTACAATATTATTATTTGTTCCCAATATTGTACAATCTAAATAGTTAGGAACAACAACAAATAATGTAACTTCGAATTGTAAACTTAATTTAAGTCAAACAATTCTAACCCACGTAGTGATTCTTAGGCGGTTATTGTGAATTAAGTTACACAATATTGAAGTTTTGGAATAAATTTGATTGGAATAATTAATCATTTCTTATACCTTATATTGTAATCTGTTGGAGGAAACAATGTTTTGTATATTTTTTGTAGTATTTATATATATATTTGATCATATGTAATTATATGTATATTTTCGTATTAAATCACTCTTATTATTATTTTTTTAGTTAGTGTTATGTAAGGTTAACATGCCAGCGAACGGTTAGAAAAAAAAACTAACTCTTAGCAAATTTTTTAATTTTTTTGCATATAACCGGGGTACCATAGGTTTTCTTCTGTTTATTCTCTCTTTATTTGAGTTGACAATAACCATAGTTTATGCGTAACATTATTACTTTAAAATTATTGATTTTATTTGCAATGATATTCTCTAGTACATTTTGGTACATACATAATTTGGTACATACATACATAATATTTAGTTATTAAAAGTTATAAAAGCCTGCAATTGTTGGTGAAACAATTATACACAGAAGCGTGTTATGCACCCATATTCTTTAATTTTACACAAAAATAAATAAAAATTACAAACTTTATCAATAATATTATTTTTAACTGCAAAAGAAGTAAAGTTTGAATTTGTTCTATTTATCTTCTAATCTACCTACTATCTACTGACTAATCATGAAACTCAGTAACTTAAAAAACACAAAGTGTAATGTTATAATGGAAATACTCGATAATTTTACCAATTTTCAACGCTAAGGGGTTAAGGGAATATTTATACTGTGGTTTATTCATTTACCAAATAGAAAACATGAAAAAATATAAAGCTATAGATATACCATTCTTTTACACGAGATGACAAACTGGCAGATAATTAGGATGTTATATACTTAATATATATAATAAAATTATTTATATATACATAACGAAAAGCAGAGAAAATGTTACAAACCTTAATCTAATTATAATTAGAAAGATTTATAAAGTCTGTGAGTTTTGGTTAATTGTCCCGCAAAAGTCACGGGAACTGGGTTAAATACATTAACAGAACCGGACAAGAAATAAACAAATAAGGAAAAGATAATACAACTTATACATCCGATTTTATCTTATGTTATAAAGTTAAAATAAAGATTGAAATTTCCAATAGAGTTCTACATTAAGCGGAAGGATAACAAACATGTAAGAAAGGAAGAAAGTTTACTAAAAATGTCTTAAGATAAGATTGTTACAAGTGGTTTTAAAAGCGAAGTTATAAAAGAAAAGTCGAAAGAGTTGCGCAACGAACACATCTCGATTCATTTGTTAAATCTTTCACTATATTTAAGTTGATATATATTAAACAGTTTTACATTATATAATCAGAGATTGGAATATATACATATGAATGGCTCTTTTCAAATTAATGTTTATGCAGCGCGTATATCCTCATAAATTAACTAACTTCGTCTGAAATATCAAACACGTCTAGTCCATTACGAGAACCATTTTGACTTCATAGAAACGTAAGGTATTTACCTTTGTAGAGCTAAAATTTCCATAAAATTAAAAGCAATTATTCATAAGTACAAATTACATTTTAAAAAATAACAGGATTTGAACCTGTGACCACGATTATGAGAACGGCCTTTCTTGAACTATAAAATTTAATAGATTTCATAACAGATGTATTTAATTTGAATGTAATTAAATATTTTCAGTTATGGTACGTGGTGGTAGAATATTTTCTCAACAACCTTCCCGTGGCGTAACAATTGTTCAATTAGTTCCGAAAAGCTGTCCGACACACTTGCACGGTCAGCAAAAACTTCAAGAATCGATAAGTTAACAATAACAATATATATTCGATTAAAGTTAGTGAAAATAACATTATATAAAGTATCAATATCACCAAAAATCATTCTATTTGAACCTCTTTTTATACCAAGTTTTATTTAATATTACAAACAATCAAAATGTTTGTAAATCTTATTTTATTTGTTGACGGTACACAATGCAAAATATGTAGCAACTAACGCTAAAGCGTAGTATTCAAGCTGACACGCTTATTTGGAACGTAAATACGTGAATCAAATATTTCAGCTTTGTTCTAGATATATGTAACTATTTTATGACCAAAATAATTATATTTTAATATAACAACATATATGTATATATATATATATATAGGTGATGATAAACTATATATATATGATAATCTGTTCATTATTTCTTATATTTATTAACCAGTAATTTTCTGAAAATTCAACGTATACGTACGTACGTATATTATACGTTTCAACATTGAATTTTATCTTTATAGTATTTTAGAATATTCATACATTGTCTTGCAATACTGCTCTTTCAATAAAACAGAAACATTGAATAATATCCCATTAATGGCGGACAGTCAAATAAAAACCAGTAGGAACTTGTAGTCGTAATAAAGAGTATGCCTTTGTTTCAGATTTCCGCTTTAGTTTTTGGCACTTTTTGTATTTGTTATATATAATAGTATACGTGTATATTAATTTTAGTGTATATAAAAATATTGGCTTATCATATTTAAAGACATATCACATCCAATTAAACGAGATTTTATAAAAATAACATCATACGAAGACTGTCATTTAGACTACTAGCGCCATCTATGTATCAGCTGACGATATGCGTCTAAAATGTTTCAAATGTTTCTCTTATATTTTCTGTTAAACTCAACAGATGGCGCTGATAAAATAAAAGTACATTGTACTTCACATGAGTACATACCATTTCCTATAATTACATTGCTGCATGCATGATAACAAGTACAATTTACAATGTAAAAATATGCCACCACTGGTTTAATGTGTTGCATAATTAAAAAAAATGGCATTCGTAACAAGGCGAAATTACTATGTTCCTACACGTACTATATTTCTAGCTCAATATGAACACGCAACGCACATAATAAATGAATATATTTTATATCATATCGTAATGTATGAAAGTTAACTGTAAATAAATTTTATTTAGTTGACTCCAAATAAACATTTATTTATGAAACTTTATGATGACTTCAGACAGTAAGTATCATTAATGAATGAAAACATTAGTCAATGGTCATTCAAATGAAATTAATAATACGATAACAATTTAACGTATTGTAAACTAAGGCAGAAACAAATCAATACCGTCATAGTTTGAAGCGTAAGCTTACTTTCACAATGAACGGTTATTTACCAAATAATTATTAACATTTTTTATAAATTTTTAAACATGTCTGTACATCACCCGTATTCAGGAGACAATTCTATCTCCACTTATATATTAATACATTCTAAATATATAATTTTATTAAATGTATATATTTTTCAATCAAGTCGATTTGAAAAAGTAGTATTTTTTTACTTTATCTTATTATATAAAATGTAGTATTTTTTACTTTATATAACTAATAAGAACTTTTTGTATGAATATTATTATATTACACTACTATTGTTTGATTAATTATTATTTATTTACCATTATGACAACAACCTAACCATAACAAACGATCGCTCAAACGGAGGCCGAAAGCAAAACAAGATTCTAAAAGAAACAACCAGTCACAAGTCAATTGGCGATTCGGAAACACAGAAGAATCATATTAAAATCATATATATCATATAACATATATAATATAATATAGTGTCAATTTCTGTGATATATTTGTTAATTATTAAACGATAAATATAACATTTTGCTATGTGAAGTGAAAAACGGAAAATAGAAATGAATCGCAATATTTATTTCGTTGTCGCTGCCACTCTCATCGCTTTTACTTTACAGGTTATTATTATATCTTATTATATTTAATAATATTTCCAATATATTTAATTATGAAATTTTTTTCCAGACGACAGATTTCCAGGACAACCTAATAAATGGATATCGGACATTGATAGCTGATATTCAATCAAGGACGCAGAAATCCCGAGAGGATATGGACACCCTCGTCTCACAAATAAAACTTCTCATGAAGAACGAAGCAGACAAAGCAATCAACTACATGACAGTTTATCTCGAACAAATATCCCTATATTTTCAGGTATATTAAACAATATTAAACAACGAACTAAACTAGCAACCAGGCGCCAGGCGCGCAAGCAAAAAGGCGCCAACAGACCCTCAATTTCGACTCGCTGCGTTCGCGAAATCTCGGTTGCCGTTTGCATATTGAGCGAAGCGAGCCCAGTGTATTCACTTATTGTTTCCTATTGACTTCAATCATCATACCAGTTTTTTGACAAGATATTTTAAAAAAATATATTTTTTTTGATGACATGTTCCATTTTTTTTTTTTTAAACCGTCATCTGAAGTGTCTTTTTGGTTGCAAAGTTTCATCATTTTCCGTCAAGTCGTTTTCAAACCAATTCGTGACAAAGAATGTAAAAAGTCTCCAATAAAACGCTAAGCTCACTTCGTTCGCTTCGCTCAATATTTAAAGGAAAAACTAAAAGAAAATATAATGTTACATCTTAAAGACATTAAAAACTAATTTTTCAAGAACGACATTAAAATATAGCCTCTAATAAACAAACGGAACTGGAAAAATATAAAATATTAGCTCCATTTTAAAGAATAAGGAGAAAAGTAGTGAAATAGAAACGGGCCATTAAGCGAGAAACAGACTCTTAGTGGCTAAGGACCGGAATGCATGACCATTCCACCACAAGGACACTCTAAGAACTCTTACATGGAGTGCATAAACTTAAATAATTTGGGTCATCTTATATAATAAAACATAACTTAATAGATTTAAGTATTTTTGTGTATAAAATAATATAATTTTGACGTTTTTATCTGTATTAAGTAAAGAAAGTAAGCAAAAACAATTTCACTGCAATTTCTAAGAATGTCAATTACAATTAACAGGATTTAATCATTTTTTGTATAAATATTTATTTAAAACTTCTATTGCATTTTAGGTTTAAATCTTAATCTGATTTAGTGAATGTTTCAGGTTATAATTCACGATCGTAAACCTCGCAACGGCACCTATTGTAAGGAGAGCATTGTGAAGCTATTGGGTGAGAACTTGCAGCTAGCTGATGAAAATGTCACATTGTGTCTCGCTTTGGGATATCAGAGGGTGCAGCGATTGCCGGGTAATAACTTAATCTCCTCTTACAATGAGATTTATTATTTATATTATTAAGACATTGTTAAATAAGTTCCTCGAAAATACCAAAAAAGCTCTTATAAGGAATGTATCTATATAAAATGGTAAAACATTGTCATCCTATCAAACTCCATTATATTTTGGCACCATCTTCCTTGTTTATTATACGTGCTTCGCTTCCGAAGCAATACAGGATGTGTTGAAAACAAAACGTGTTTGAACAACGCTTCACTATTCAACAAATTGTGTTTTATATATAACACTGATACTTTTATAAGAATTATCTTCAGATTTTATATATAATATATAACGGGAGATTTTTTATATTATATCTCAAATTTAAGTCAGGTTCTTGGGATGCCGAAATAGATTATTATTTAAATAAAATAATAAGAAAATTATGGTTCTTCAAGTTGACATTTGAGTACTTTATAATTGTTATATTAAAAATAAAATCAATTGCTTCCACCAATCAAGCAATCAATCAATCAATCAATAATCAATCATATTGTGAATGTAATCCAAAACACCAAAATTAAAGTAAACGAAGAATGACTAAATAATATTAATTGTTACAGAAAAGTTACAAGTACACTTTGAAACTTTGGAAAATCTGAAGAAATATTCGGCCTCTAAGTTATTCGAATGTCAAAAACAACAACAAGTTGGAGGGAACTGCTCCCATGAGAGCCAAGACCTGGAGAGGACAGTGGTACGAATATACTAATATTATATATTCATGAAGTTCAGAAAATTTCCTTATTGGTTTATTACAATAAATAATATTTAAAGTAATAAAAAACTTTTTTATAAAAGAAAATACATTTCACAAAAACCGCTCCAACTATCACCAATCTATTCGGATTACTCTAGCTTGTAAAACAAATAACGACGCGTGGTTTTGCTTGGTTTTATATTAATATTTTTTTATATATCATTACAGTTTCTATACGAAACATCCCCCTTTCCCGTGGTGATGGCGGAAATAGCAATACACGGATTCAAAGAAGTATCCGATTTGAGTGTTTGTCTTAAAGATATCATCTCAAGAATGATGACCCACTCTGTCAAAGTCATCGGCGACTTCAACCGTTGCATTCACAATATAGAAATGCCAAAACTGAAATATCTATTGAAGTTCATGAAGAAATATGCCCGATAAATAAAAATAAGAGAAATAATACAAAAAAAAAACAACTTATTGTGATTTAATTTTAATTAACTACACTTATAAGATAAATTATATAGATAAAGATAATCACGAATGTCCTGTTAATTGTATAAGTATCTTTAAATGTAAAGTATATTTAAATGTAAATGTAATTATATGTAAATGTAATATAACTATGATTGTAAGATTTTTTAATAAAACATAACGTACTAAGTATTTATTTTTGATGAACCAAGATCACGAACGGGTATCGAATGAATCTAGCTGTATCCCCCGACTTTGTGCGAATCACAGAAGCTTGTTGCAAGGCAACAAGAACATTAGAACAGTGGAGCAATGGTAATTAGAGAAAAATTTAAAGGCGATATCGGATTATCGAAATTACCAATTCTGTAATTTGTATGAAAAAAACTATTTTTGAATTCGACAAAATAATATATATATTTAGTTCTAAACAATTAATTTAACCCAGGAATAAAACAACAATAGAAATACTCTTCACATACTTTTATTTAAGCACTTCTATTATACTGAACGTAACGTTATAGCTGTAATGTGTACAATATAACCTTTGCCAAGCCTATAACCTTCCTCAATAAATGGGCTAATACATGCAAAAAGATTTTATCAAATGCTAATAATAATTTCAGAATTAACCAACTTATATTTATAATTAAGCGCGTTTAAACAAACAGAAACATGACCAAAATTAGTATAAGTACATATATATAACTAGCTGATTACCTCCCGCTACGCTGGGCCCACTATTAATTTGGATGTGAACTTAGGTTGCTATGGTAACCTTTGCCATATTTTCCGTTGTCCTCGTAACCGTTGCTATAGTAACTCTTACACCCGTGTTATGTCTATAGCTCCCACAGGTTAAAAACTTGGCAAAATTCAAAAAGTTGAAATTTGTTGGGATAGGAATTCCGTAAAATCCGTTTTTAGTAGACGTCTACGTCACGAAGGAAGTAACAGTGTAAAATTTTAACTTAATCTGTCAAATAGTTTCGGAGATTTCGTGATGAGTCAGCGAGTGGTAAATCGCTTTTATACGTATAGATAAATCAGGCAAATTCGATAAATTTTACCATGATTATTTTAACATGATTATATATCTATTTTTACTTGTACCAATTCTTTATCCATATAATAAAATAATTTAAACATTAGAAATGGATTAATAATAATTGATGTGGTAAAAACTTTTTCTAAAATTCAGATTTTCTTATATATTCAGAGAACAGAATTCAGAAAAAAATACCGGCCTGACTGTACACTTTGGTTCCATAGAAATTTGTTGTAATTTCGTCCATCACGAGAATCGAGTCTCGGTGGTTCTTAACTTAACGAAGTTTGTAGATTTGAAACCAAATTCCCATTGATCGATAAACGGCTCGGTAAAATCTCCAACTTCTAAATGTTTAAGTTTGTAATGGTAATAATGTAAATCTATAACTAGAAATCTGCTTTATTTCTATTATGAGAAGTATTTTTTTTACGATATTTATCATTTTAGAGTAACGCTATACATATCTTGATTTATTTGTCCTTCAATTTTCAAACTCAATAAATTGAGGTATATATTACCGACAAGGGATGGTACCCATAAGTATTGTAATCAGGGGGGGTGTGAGGGTTCACACCCCCCCTGATTCTCATGAATAAGATTCTTTTATGCTTTAGAGTTACTGAAATATGAAAACAGTAAAAGTGATGAACACGTCAGATTATGCGGGATGTCTACAAAAATGTATATTGCAATCCAACACTCCACAGATATAGAGTTAAGATACCACCCCTTTCCATAATTATAAACAAGACTTGCTCAGTGGGATATTTATAGACAGTCCAATTAATTATTACGCTATAAAAGCTGATAAATAACAATAAAAGAACACATTAAATTCCAGTTTTTATGACGCCAACTGATAGCAAGAACAATTAAATTGATAGCTTATTTAGTACACAGGGTGAAAATGGTGTTATATGTATCTAATGTGAAATTTTCCAAATTAGCAAGTTTTGAATAAATTGTAATTGTAGTTGAAACTTGTATTTAAATAACTACCAATATACATTAATATTATAAAATTGGTTTGTGAGTGTTTATTAAATAAATAAGAAGGAAAACGAGCTTCTATATTTATAGTTAAACATAATACAAAAAAATTAAAATATATATTTAAATAAATTTGTTTTTTCACTAAACTTAGTTCAAATTCTCAAAAAAGTATAGCAATTTTTAAGTAGTTTTTGTAGATAACCAACAGTAGTCAATGTTATTACTACTAAGTAACTTAATGATATCTCCTTTTACTTTAGTTTACTTTGTCTATACGCATAAATAATAAAGTTCCACAAGATATCTTAGACCTTCCTTTTCTTAGTTTTACATCTAAAAACAAAACCGTATAATTGAATAAATCTTATAATAACGTTCAAAAGTTTTTAGTGGATCAAAATGTGTGGAACTTAAGTTGTTGACTCATTTGCAAGATTGATAGTATAATGTACATCATCTAAGATTGTTACATTTCTTTTAAAAAGAGCATCTGTTGAGTTTCTGGCCGGCTCTTCTCAGCTGCATTCCGAGCCGGTGGTGGCTTACTTACGGACAGACTACACTGACCTTTTTTTTAATGTAATATTTGTCGATTTAAAAGTGCGTATAAATATCTACTTAAATAACGATATTTTGAATTCGAATTTGAGGCTCTAAACCTGATAGATTTCAAGATGACTCCAAAGACAGACTACAGATGGTAAATTTAAATATTAATTAAAATGAACGGATGAATGAACTGGATGATTGATATTGACAGACGGACAAGATGAATATCGTTATCGAGAGCTTTCAAAGTTGATTCATGCCTTCTACCCTTTATAGATAGATATAGATTCAAGCTATTTATATCTATAGATACTTCGATTCATATCGATTTTTAACAAAATTTAACGTATGGTTAACAGATATATAAATTAAATTCTTTACATTTTTTCTCAAGTTAAGTATTTGCAATATTTTATAGTCGTAGTCATACACATTATTTCTCAAAATTTGTTAAATTAATCCTAACAAGTTAAGTTACATCTCTTATTCGTATAGTATAGTATTGTTTATACGTATTATATGTAATACTCTTATAATTTTAGTATTTAAAACTATGTTAAACAATCGACCTCGCATTAAAAAGCTTTCAAAGATAATAGCAATATTTTACTAACATGACAAATTATCTATTGATAACGTATGTGGACAATTTGTTACAGCTCGTTGACAATAAAAGATAATGAATAGAAAGTAATCCACATATATGAAGTAACAATCCTCTGGAAATATTAATTTAATAAATGTGGACTCACCAGCAATATAACAACATCGCTTGAACATGGTTGATATTTCAATAGCCTACTGAAACGTAGAGTACGTTGTGCCATCGTCAGGGGTCCGACAGGTCTTGATACATGTATGAGTGGTGATGGAGGTGGTAGTGGTGGTGGTGTTGAAATCGGTGGTATGCTTCGTCGTACAGTCTCTAGAGGAACTGTTCGAGCTACCAGTGTATCACTTCCTACAGAATTCGCACTACCACTGAACATATTCATTAGATCACCTATGGACCCACCGCCACTGGAACCGGCACTACATCGTAGCTTGTCCAAGTCAGTCAAACTCGAACCACGACGAACTCTCAATCGAGTTCCACTAGCATTCGAGAGAATTGGAAACGTTTGATCTCGTCGCACATCAGCCTCGCTGACCGCTTGGCCTTTCTTACTTCTCACCATTGTATATAAAAAGTCAGTGAGTTCAGTTCGCGACAGTTAAACAATTACTGAAGATTTACAATTCAAGCGAAATAAATTTACATATAAATGACTGATAGGTGCGCGCGCGTCGTAATTACGGCCACGGCCGCCCGCAGGATAGTATTATCGCGTCCTCGTGAATATCCGGCGACATTACTTTTAAAGTAAAAAGACTTTTTACTTTAAATGTGCGTTCGGTACAAGGTCTGTCTACGGACTGAGAGTACGTATTCGTGCGTGGAGTAACTCAGTTGAACTAATGAAGTGATCGGGTTCAAAACCTTTATGGGAGCCGCGGGAGGCATCACTTAACCAGTAGGAGGGTGTAGAGTATGTTCGACAAAACATTCAGCAGTGTTGATTTAATTATTTAGGAATTTTCCTTCAATAACTGATGTAACCATCCAAATAGTATTGATTAGTTGTCAACAAAAAATATTTTAAAGTAATACTTATTTAATTATTATAATATTTAGCTTTTTCTAATTTATTTTATTTTGAAGTAACTTTGATATGTAGCCTTATTAATCGAAGTTTTCCTTTCATCAAATACTGTTTATTGATTTGAGTGATTTTGAATGGAAAGTAACGAAGTGTCATTCAACCCCAAATTTCACAGTAAAATGCCCTCGGAAGGGATTCATTACAACATCCCCATCATGAAACATCTATAAAAATAGATAGTATCAACAGATTTTTATTTCTTAGATTTAAGTTCCAAAAACTTAATAAAATTACTCACATTACCCACAATCCAAGTAACCTCAACGATCATTAAAATATTACCCAAAAATTCTTTGCCAAATACATACATATATAAATAAAAAATATTTCAAATAAATTCCTAAAAGTTTTTCCTGAGATCCTAATTTAGCGATACAAGTAGTCCTTGTGGTACAAAGCTTTAGTTATGAGCAAGGTCAGATCATTAAGAGGTCAGAAACGTAACAGCATTTTCACATTTCCCAGCAGTTGTTCGTAATATAACGTCTTTTCACAGCGGGATTAAAACACTTTAGTTTGTAGGACATTGTCAGTTTAAGAATATTTATCATAGCCATATCAAGAATACCATTCAACTCATATTATTTATTAATATTAAGAAAGAATAAGTACGGGTAATTCAAAGTAATTTATCTTTAATATCCATACTTTTAATAATTCTCGAAAATAATACAATTTATATAACAAAAGACAAGTGGCCAATTCAGACGTCAATAATAATGTAATTAACGACTATCTTAGACACCGACAGGGCTAGACAACCTTTTATTAGGTTCGATTGTGTTAACTTGATTAAATACAGACAGTCGTAAAATAAATTCTAAGTATAATGTATATGTTAGTTGGATTTATATTGATGTCTCTAACCGAAAGGTTCTTTCAATTATGTTTTATATCAGTGAATTAAATTATTACTCCCTTTATTTAATCAAAACGAATTTTATAATCGATGTAAGATAATTAGTTCTTTTCATGTATAGAGAAAGCTTTATTTGTAGATCTAAATATACAATATTGTATATAAAAAATTGTATATAAAAATTAATTCACATAATAATTTTTTTTCTCAAATTAGTTCAAAATCGATATATTATTTGTTAAATTAATTAAATTGACACTTACCTCTTAATTTTGAAGATTGAACACAGTATAAAATGTATTAATTCTCCATTTGCAATAAACAAAAGCTTAAAAAATAAAATAACGATTAAAACAGACATCCAAATAAAAATTATAAATATAATATAAATTAATAAAATATTAACTTTAGTCTGTTTTATTCGTTTAATAAAAAAAATAACTCACGTTTAGCTGCATGACGATCTTGTTATACGCACGATGCCACCTTTGCTTCGGTGTCAGTTTGGGCTGCTCAGGTTGAAAATCCATCTGCTCCTCGTCTTGCCTTTCCTGATCTTCATTAAAGACACTGTCCTCAGGATACTGATCATCGATTTCATTGAATCTTTCCTGGTCTGTAAATTTTTCATCTTCCCGGAATGTTTCATCCGGATATTGGTCCTGATCGTCTTGATATTCGGTATCCTGATCAAACGACTCTTGTCTTTCGAACCTGTCCTGTTCGTCAGGAACTTCATGGAATGTCACTTTAGATTTATCAATGACTTGTTCTGAAAGAATGTTATATAAATTTACTTTCTTTATTCCTTATTAAAAAACTTCAAAGTTATTTTTAACTGCTATAACGTCAAATTAGAAATTATGTTATTTAAATAATAAAGGAAATTTTATATATTCATTAAGAGCTATCTCATATTATACTGTTTTTATGTTTTGATGCTTTCAATAACAAAATATAATTTGAAATTTGAAATACTAATAACTTTCAAAGTTCAGAACATTTTACCTTCTAAGGTAGTTGGTATTGTCAGTTTTTCTTCGTGTTGAGATATAAATGAGCTCTGTGAAGTTTTTCTATCCAGTATTGACGGGGCTTGACTATGATAACTATCAACAGAAGGTTTGCGAACTTGCGTTAGTATTTTGGTGGGCGACGCAGTTTTTTGTATACTAGTTTCATCTATTGCTTTAGCTTCCTCCACCACATCTTCATGAATAGTGTCATGGACAAAGTCATCATCACGATACCTGTCCAGTGATGTTCTATCTACTTGATCAAGTTCAGTCTTATTGTACTCGTCCTCGTAGGCACTTTCATCGAAACTCCCCTGAGATAAATCCTCTGGAGCATCAGGTAATGTCCTTGTACGACGCACTGATGGTCTTTGCATTGATTCCTGTCTTTTTAATGACGGTGTCCTTGGTAATGATGGAGCCGTTGTTGTCACGGTGGATGTCGGTACTATTGAGGTATCCTCAAGGACGGATGTGGTATATATATCGGAAGAAGTGGTAAGTGGCGTTTTAGTAACTGAGGTTGTTATGGATGGTAATTGAATTGCTTGACCTGAGGTTATAGGTGCACTAAATTGTTGTTGTTGTTGTAGTTGTAGCTGTTGTTGTTGCTGTAGTTGTTGTTGATGTTGTTGATGTTGTTGTTGCTGTAGTTGCTGCTGTTGCTGCTGACTAGGAGCCGGAGTGGCCACAGCTGCTGCAGCGGCACCAAAGAAGCTACCGAGTTTTTTGGCTCCTCCTGCCATAAATGAACCCAATGTAGCTGCACCTGTTAAAACAGTACTTTGAAGTTGTTGCGCTGGAGGTTTTTGTTGTTGCTGCTGTTGTTGTTGATTCTGTTGCAATTGCTGTTGTTGTTGTTGTTGTTGTTGTTGTTGTTGTAGTTGTCTTTGTTGATATTGTATAACCTGCTGCTGTTGCTGTTGCTGTTGCTGCTGTAAAAGTTGTTGATCTTGTAAATATTGCTGTTGTTGCTGATTTGGGACAAGTTCTTGTTGTTGTTTAATATATAATTCTTGTTCATGTTGCTTTTGATATTCTTGCTGTTGCGTGAATTGCTGTTGTTGCAGATCAGGTAGTTTTTGATACTGTTGATCTTGTACAAACGGTGTTTCCTGATGATATTGTTGTTGTTCTTGTTGGTACGTTTGATCCTGTTGGTATTTTTGGTCCTGATAATACGGTCTATCTTGATATTGATGAATTGATTGATATTTTTGATCTTGTTGGTATTGTTGATCTAGCTGATAATTTTGATCTGGTTGAAACTGTTTACCTTCTTGATAAACTCTATCTTGCTGGTATGCACGATCTTGTTGATAAACTTGATCTTTTTGAGATAAACGATCTTGTTGTACTTGTTCAATCTGATGTACACGATCTTTCTGATAAATTTGATCCTGTTGATTAATACGATCTTTTTGGAACAAATGGCCTTGTTGTTGAATTCTATCTTTCTGTAATACTTCATTTCTTTGATGCAATCTGTCTTGTTGCATCCGACTTTGCTGGAACTGATGAAGGTCTTCAAAGTAGGTTTGTTCCATTTGCACTAGTTCCTGTTGTTTTTTATACTCTCGTTCAATATCAGTAATTTCTGGCTTTGGCTTAAACTGATCTTGATAATCTTGATCGATTTGATATTCATATCCAAAATCCGTTTTTTGGCCTAAATATTGATTAGTCAGTGCTTCATCTTGATAAATTTGATCTTGCTGATGAAACTTTGAAATTTCTTGTTTATTATCATATTTTGAGTCATACTGATAACTCTGTTCACTATAAATATCTTGCTTAGTAGTAACAGGCGGATGAATGTATGAACTAATTTTTGATGGCACAGATTTGGGTATCACAGATTCTACTTCACTCGTAACTGGGTAAGAAAACTGAGTGGTACTCTCCGTTTCCGCCCACGTTGTCTTTTGCGCTGAAAATTCAAACACATTTTTGAATAATGCAAATGTAAATTCATCGTATAATTTATTAAACAATTGAAAAATCATTCTCAATTGAGATACGAAAACAAACTGATTATAAAGTTAGCTTGCAAATGTAACCATGACCGCGTAACGGAAATTTTTATCTGGAAACATTGAAATTGTATTCAGTGTCGGAGATAAATCGGGTTAATGTATTTATAGAATTTTAATCATTAACAGTTTTTTTTATATTAATAAAATTATAGAAATTAAAATAGATGATAGTTTTTTAATTTGTATATACTATTTTACCTGTTGCAGCTGGTGGAGTCGCGTGAGGTGTCTCATCGAAAAAAGGTTGCATTCCGTCCTCATCGTAACTGCAGTAAAAAGTATTAATTAATTATTTCACCTATCGAAAGCTTCGTTAGCAGCGAGTAATATAAGATACGAGCAAATACAAGCATTTGTTGGGGCTAGATTATAATAAAACTACAAATATACATATCTTGTATAAGCTTTAGGATGATAGACCCTTATCACTTAAAACACAAACAAATTCTACTTTAGAACGACAATGTTTGTATATTTAGCAACTATTTATATATAGTAATAATTACGCTTATCAAATTACATTTATATAAATAATGGACGTCGTTTAAAATTACAAGTATAATTAACACTATAAAAATTAGATTTGTCCGTGTATTCAGTGTCTAATAAATGCAACTTAAATAAAAATTCTATACTAAAAATATAGTAATCATAATTTTATATTTTAAGGGAGCATTTAATAAATTGTAATTTTCATATCACATTATATAGGTATATAATACGTACTTAGTATTATAATTGGTGTCTTGATATTGTTCGGTGACAGTTTCTTGAACTTGAGGTTGAATCTTGTAAGTATCGTAACCAAAACTTACATCTGGGACAGTTCTTTCGGGTTCTGAGATAAAAAATATACACATTAAAATGGTCCTACAAAAGTACACCATTTATATTCTGTTAGCTTACCTTTGGTGTAAGGCACGTGCGTGTGCGCAGTCGGCTGGGCGGATGGGAGTCGTGTCGTAGCCGTCACGGGAGGCGGTCGTGGCAAGCGACGGCCCCGACGACCCCATCCCGACTCACTACCCGGAGGTACGGGTAGAGCTCGACCACGCTTCGGCGTTGATGAAGGTGTTGCTATAAAAATATTTTTTATTAATTAAGACATTTTATAATCATATATTTATGATAATGTAAGTAGAATATTTTTTACCTGGAAGACTAGCTGCTGTTCGTCGCGGCCGAGGTCTGTAAGGCGCCATCTCATTGTAATCAGAATATCTTGACGATGGCGGCAACTGTAACAACAAAATAGCCAATTACAACGCCATTTAAGACGAAAAAAATATATATCAAAGAGATGGCTTTGAGTTAAATAGTTTTGGAAAGTAGTAACAAACTACAACTTTGGTGTTTTGGTTCTTATGATTACGATTTGATAGAAAAAAAAAATCATTCTAATTTAAACGATTAATAACTTTTGAAACTGCTATGTTACAATTATAAAAAAATATCAAATGAATGACCTGCTTAGGTGGCATTTGAGGAAGCTGAACAACAGAAGAACGTCGTTTGTTGACGATGTTCTCGTACTCCGTGGGCGTGAGGCCGAGAGACTCCTCGAAGAAGTAGCGCCCTGCCCACGGCTCGTACGGACACGGGTAGCTACTGGAGTCATAATACTCCTCGTAGCTTGGTTGCTGAGATAAATGTGAATGGTCCCTGTTGAAAATATATATCTTATTAGACCATAGGAACATAGTGAATTTATTTGAAATTGTCAATGCACATATTAACCATGTCAGCAATGGTCAAGACTCGAACGTCCAAGTATACCTTGAATATTTCCTTATAAATAAAAATATTCATTTTATAGACAAAGTCTAGTTTTTAGGTTTTATGTAATCCATTGCTTATATGTGTGCTATATTTGCTGATAAAGAATTCATTTTGTATTAGAGTAATTTTACAAAAAGACTTATTTTGATAAGTATGATAAAAATAGAACCCTCCTGACACTCCCATTTGACGAACACAAACGATATTGATTCAAAGTGGAAAAGATATCAATATATAAAGGAAAAAACCATTCCATGTATATTTTACGCAGTAAAGTATTAAATAAGTAATAAATTATATTTACGTAAAAGGTTTTTCACTTACCTAATGTGCGTACTAGTGGTGTATGATTCGTACCCGTATCCTATACTATCATCGTATAACGTGTTTTGACGCTCGAGACTTGGCCTTCTCTGTTCTTCTGAAATAAAAATAGTCATATTGCATTTAATATTGTTACTCCATATAATGTATTTATATAATGTAATATCTACTATGTTGCTTTGGGTACGTCGAACGAATGAGTGATGAAAGAATGGTAAAAAAGATTTATAAAGGAAAAGTGAGCGGTAAGAGAGACAGGGGAAGGCCTCGAGTGACCTTCGAAAACACAGTAGCTATGATACTGGAGGAAGGTCACGTAAAAAGCATGAGGACCCCCGGAGGACATGTATGAAGCGGTTAATGTCAGTGGTCGAGGCGAAAGAGGTATGCAGGGACCGTAGCGTTTGGCGCTCCGTCGTCTCTGGCTACCCCGCAAGGGATATGGCGTGAAGGTAAATAAATAAATAAAAAAATACTATTTTTATTCTCTCATTCGAGATGAACATAATTATGAGACCAAACAAATTTTATAGTCAAATCATTAATAATAATTATGTTTTTTTGTCCGTCTTCATTATTTGTCCGGGGTAGTCTTTAGAATGGCTTAACCGATTTAAATGCAACTTGTTGTTGTTGTTAGAAGATAAAGGAATCGCTAGGGCTACATTAATATATCCTAGAAACTGCCTTATTCTCAGATAATTATCAGAATAAAATAGGGTTATCAGAATAAAAAACGACTAATAATAGAAGAAAGAATAGAAATAGTAATTATCAGAATAAAAAACGACAGTTCCGTCTAAAAATGGCAATATACATGGTTTATAGGCCAACGTAAGTGAAATTGCTTATAACTGCCAGTGCCAGTAAATGATAAATATTTTTACCTCCCGATTGCCAATCAGTGGCCGTCCGCCAAGATATAGCCGACTCCACGCTCGCTTGGGCATGTAGCTGCGACCACGTCTCTATCCTGAAATTAATATTACACTTATTACTGATTACTGAAATAATGATAGTAATAATAATAATAAAAATCAACCAAGTGCATGTCGCTACATGTGCTAAGTAGGGTTCCGTAGTTGCTTATGTTGGATAAGAAAGATATACAGTCGAGGACTTTTCGTAGAACTGACTATTACTCGTAAACTTGTAAACTGCTTAGGTGTATAAGTTTTCTTAAAATTCGCTATGTTTACTGCGAACGTAAATTTTTTAACAGTTTCAAAATGAACTATTAGCCAGCAGGGGCGGATACTTGAATATAACAAAAATTTGCTTAAACTTAATATCTTAATCAAAAAATATTTTTTGCCAAACCCACCATATTGTTAAAAGACATATCTAACGAATTTACATATTCGAGATACTAGAAAAAAATACATATATATATAGAGTAACTACCCTAAAAAATATAAATAAAATATTATTCTAACACTTTATTCGCGTGGCTAATATGTACATGAATATAATAACAGCTTTCTTGTACTGTCTCTGAGTTAGACTGCGAACAGACGAACGGACGGACAGGAAGAAACTCTTATTTATATAATAATGACTTTCTTTCTTTCGTTATACATTTCATTATTTATATAATCTCTAGATTTTAACTCTAAAAATATCCATAAAATAACTTTTTTCCAACAAACAAACAAACAGCTTTCATTATATGTTACTATGTTATTTGTTACTGCTGTTACTAGATGTCGCTGTGTTATCTATTTTTAAATTTTATATATTAATCGATCATAAATATTATGGACATCCCTATCCCTTGCATTAGTACAATATTACCTATTAGTTCTAGGTTGACTATTATAATAGAGCGGGTCGGTGTCCCCATGCAGATGATATTCTTCTCTCTCGTATGAGTTCTCTCGGGACGCCTCCAATGACCTCTGTAAGAACAAAATGTGGGTCAAATGTAAAAAACAAATGTATGTATAATTACAATATTTATTACCTGTTGTTAATTTAAGAATATCAGACGAATATTGTTGTTTACAAGTAAGCAAGGGGTAGATGTATTAATAGACAAGTAATATCAAATAAGTATCTCAAACAACTTATTAGTATAGAATTATTGGACTACTTTAATACTAGTATGAATATTAAACTATAAAACTATTTATGAACAGTTGTAAAGTATATTGATAAATTAACGAAAGAAACATTATCCATTAATAATAAGGTTCATTCAGAAAAGGTTTTACAGACTTACCTAATTACAACAAATTTACAGGACTACTAAACTTAGTTTAGGTAACAAGGCATAAAAATTAAAAATAACAATAAAAGGCACAAGGTCATAAATTATGATAAGGTAGAAGGTTTGTCTAACATAAAGGTAAGTTGCAAAGACACCCTAAGTATAGTCAAATTGACTTCCTTCCTACGGGTTCACAATATATAACAACAGGATCATGCTCTTCCACACAGGAGTTTTGGTTCGTTAGATAGCCTACATTTTATTTATTATGTTTTTAACCTGAGCGCTACCGATAACTATACATATCATAATCGTGATCAGTAACAAATCATGTAACAATATTATTTATATAGTAACTAATAAATTTATAATGTTATCAATATATAGGATAGGCAAAGTAATACAGTTTCCAAGAGCAAGAATCACGTCAATCCTTAGCAAGGGTTTACATATTCTATAGGTTTTGAGTATTACTTGAGTTTTAAGGTTTGCAGGTTTACGGGACAATCAAAAATTAGTTTGACAATAATTTTAGTATCCATGTAGTCTACTGGTAGTAAATGGTTCTCAACTTTCTTTCTTGTATGTATAGATTGTTTCCTTTGCTATGTTAATTAGTTTAATAATTTTGTTGTATAAATGTGGCCCAAGATACTGGCCGAATGTTTCGGTTAATTTATTATGACATTTTGAAATTTTGTAAACAATATACAACACGTTTAGAATACCTATTTGTATTACCTATTATTTTATATTAAGCTTATTTATTACTTTGGCTATTATTTAATCAAATTTACCTTTGGACTCTTATTTATTCAAATATACCTTTTCATTCTGATTACTCAAACTTACCTTTTAATTATTTTTATTCAAATATACTTTTTGTTTGTGACTTATTCAAATTTACCTTTTAAATATTTTTATTCAAATAAACCTTTTGACTCTGTTTATTCAAATTTACCTTTTTACTTTTATTTATACAAATATAGCTTTTAACTCTTAGTTTATTGTAAATTACCTGTGGCGTATGCATTTGATGAGCAGCGCTCCTGAACTGCGACGCGCTGCAGTTGGCGTGCTGGCCTACCGGGTAGTTGAGGTCCGATGTATAGTCTGAGTCCTCGGAGTACCCCGCTGGAAATTAAAATAAAATTTATCGTATAGAAAATATTATTACATTATTAACTGGCTTGTGCCTCCTTCAGGTTGAGGTTTTAGATTTTCATTTTAAATAATCTATATAATATAGACTACATATAAGTAATTTTTAGTAATAGAAATAAAAAACACGGAGAAGAATGCAGAGAACCAGTGAACTAACGTCTGGATAAGATAACTACTGCAGCAAATACAAATTTAACATTTTAAACTCAAACTAATACTAATTAGTTTTAAAGGGTCAATCTTTTGCTTTAGAAATAAAATATGAAATCCATTTTACTAGTCTTCAATAGTATATATGAAAGAAAATTAAATAATTATTATAATTATAAATACGAAGATATTCTAAATTTAAATTTCTAAATTAACTTCAAGCTTGTATAGAAAGCTTAAAAGATCTAGATAAATCTGATCACCGAGTCAGCTCGGTAGATATGGATCAGTGCCTAAAATTGAAAATGTTATCTGAAATCGTGGTTTAGATATAGTTCCAGTATACTTAGATGAATTACTTTATTTAAAACTATATAAAATGTAATTTTATTCATTTAATATTATGTTATTTGTTGATTTACTTGCATTTTCAATGCAATTTGGTGACAAATGATCAGGGGGTGTAAGTGTACGTTGTAAGTGATACTGTATCAGATATCTGTACAAAATAATTGTATGGATTGTCACACATGAGGAACGGTTAAGAATAAATATTATCCAATTCTCCAGTTCTCTGTCCTCGAAGCGAATTCTAGGCTCTATGAGTGGATACTGCAGCACAACCAGCTGATTTCAAGTAATTATAGATAGGAGCTACCAATAATCAATATATTATTAATACTAGAACAGCTTCCCTTATAACACGTGTCTTCAATATTAAAGGGAAATTCAATGTGTTAACATGATAAAGGCCAAAGTAAACAGTATACATATACACGAGCTTGTATGTTTGTTATAAGATCACCACATCCTCTCAAACCGCACACAGGTACTTGTTCTCGAACTAAAATGTATTAAATTATTTACTAAGACGTAAAGGTATTTAGGGCATACTAATAACCTTTTAGATGTTGAAATACGCTGAGTCTAAGAAATTCTGCAGACATAAAATATATAGGCGATAAGTTGTTTTTACCATATATATATATACATCAATATATATTTCGTTCTATTTACTATTTTTAATAAAACTTATTTTAATAGTGGTAAAAGAAAAAAGTGAAAAAATATATATTTAAGAAATAAAATATTTTCCACGCATAATAAAAATATATAATGTTAATCAATATCTATTTTAAAATATAAAATTTAGTTAATTATATATATTTATAATATATTTTAACAATACTAAATTTTGAAAAAACTTAGGTTTATACAGAAAAGTCATTAATTCATATTATTAATTAAATAGAAAAAAATATTACAAATATTTTCGCTTACCGACGAACTCAAACAAAATTACATATTTAAAAGCACGGCTATCTTAACTTAAATATAAAATATTATTATTATGATTATGATCAAAACTTAAGAGCATATTAACGTTAAAACTTTTCATACTCAATTACGAATCCCACAACAGAGTAAGAAAGCATTTACTTGAGGAAATAGATACTTTACTTTGAATGTATCTGAAGTTTCAGCGACAACTCCAAAAAATAGTAAATAAACACACACTGAATGATTTATTAACTTTATCCATTGTATTATCATGAAACTTTGAAAAATATTCAAATAAATAAGTAGTGAGCACTCATATTTTTATATAGTTAAGAAAATAGTTTTTTTAACGTATTTATTGCTAATCACGTGATGGTGACACACGAATATTTCAATGTGGCCACCTAAGTTCAGCATTTTGGCTTGCAATTAAGGTTTTGTCCAAAGAACTTCGACATTTCCTGACCTTCAATAAATAAATAAATAGAAAACAGTTAATTTATACTTATATATAGTGTTAGTTAGTTTAGTTTTAATGTTGTTATTTATTTAATTCCTATTTGATATTGCATTCTGTAAGAACCCCTATTTAAGGCCTTTTCCAAAGTTTACCATGTATCTTTATCCTCTGCGTCTGAAGTATCTACACTATTTTTTAATTTCTTCGCCATTGGTATAAAAAAACAACAAAAGAAACTGAATTTTAACAACTTCTAAATTATAATAGAGAATATCTTTTGCTAAGATATTCTCTTGTAGAAACTACGATAATTATATAGACATTCTATTAGATATATAAGCGTAAACCACATTATTGTTTTTATTTTCATAATGCTTCAAATTGCAAGACTCACAGTCGTTATGTTTTCAATTCCGCGAATATGTCGTAATGGAAAAAGTTTTTCAATGTATACAGTGCTATGAACATATAGACAGAAACAGAAAATATTTAGAAATGTATTTTTTTAAGCAGATTGTTTACTGTTTTTTTTTAAGTATATTTTGTATCATCATCTGCTAGTATTCTGTCAGATACTAAGTACTTATCCCAGCGTATTATGTAAAATAAAATAAAATTTTGTTATTTTTAAGTTATAATCTAATTTCAAAGTAATGATTTATTTGATATTTATTTAAAAGTAATATACTTAGGTTTGGCATTATTTGAACGTGATTTATTTTCCCAGACCACTCGTTTATTATTTATATCAAAAGTATTGGAAATATATGAAATATTAAATAAGAATCCGATAAAAGGTATTAACTCTCCTGAGACACAAAGTTTGTTTTGAAATATGTTTATGGGCTTTTAGCTGCTTTGATTTCAAAGTCTATTTTTCTTTAAAAAAAAAAAAAAAAATCATAATAATATTTTTTTAGATTTTAATGAGGTTCTATTTATTTAACTTTACATACACGTATATTTTGAAATTAGGATTAAAATCTTGCAAATAGATACAAAAAAATTTTGAAGAATCGTTTGAGTCGTAGAAAACAAAAAAAATATTGATATTTTGAGCTCGGTGTTCAATATAAATTCCTTTTTTAAAATTACTCTTTGCACACCATACAAAAATACACAAACAGAAAATACCACAGAACAGAACAATACGCAAAAATGCAGAGTACAAATAACAAAAAAGCGCTCTTATCGCTTTAAAGCGCTTAAAGCCATGAGAATTGATACTGTGGATTCGTTAGCCGATTTCAAATCGAACAAAATCGTCTTATATAGTCAGTTATCAAAACTCACAGTGTGCCACGTACTGCAGCTGGCGGCGGGCCTGTTCAGCGCGTTCGGCATCGAGGGCGCCGTTGAGCAAATCCAGCTTCCGCTGCAGATCAGCGCCTCCGGTGCCTTCCGCATCTGAAATTGTATTTATTTATTTAAATAACTTTATTATACACAGATAAAATTAGAGATTACAGATAAATCAATAAAATTATAGAATAAATAACAAAAATAATATATTTTTACCAATAATAAATATTGCAAAACTTTCAACTTCTTTATTCGTCTGTAACGTATAAATTTTCGTCGAAAATAACTGAAACTAAAACTATATATAACTTTGAGAACTTACTTGTACAGAACTTCAGTTAAATTATGCAAACTAAAGCAACCGTTCTGGTAAATTCTAAAATAGCTATTCAGAAATCGATGCATAACTTTTTAGTTTTCTTTCACAATTCATAAAGAAGTTTGAAATTATGTTAATAATAATTATTTTTGTCTTAATAAAATTCACAATTGAAAAACCATCTCAAAAGTATTACGAACCAATGATTCGTATAATTTCTTACCGGTTGGTCTCCACGGACCTATCCCTTTCAAAACGTGTTAGCAGAATTTGATATTTTATAAGTGCAATTGAAATAAAATCATTGAATTTGGTTTTTGAAAATCACTCTCCAAAAGATTTAGTAAATATTATCTAAAAGTACATTAGAATATATAGAATGAAGTTGATTTTTTTCTGTTTGAACGCACGAAATCACAAAACTATCAAACATTTATGCCAATTTTTTTTCTATTATATGAAGAAAGACTATAAAATAATATGGAAAATTTGCGATTACTTGTTTAAGAATTCGATCAGTCTTAACTAATACTTTTAACATGTTCCAACTATCTTTTATAGTCCAGGACAGAGTCGGAGGAAACAGCTATATGTATCCACAAGACTTAAACCCAATAAAGGCGTTAACAGACTACTGACCTAATTCAGAGAAATTTAATCTGTTTCTTCATTAGTATATCAGTAATAAGCTATCAGGCTGCGGGCATTGAATCCGGTTACGAACAACTTTGTCCTCAACAAAATCGCAAGGGAAATAGACATTTAATGAACTAGGAGAGCTTTTAAAAATAACTTCCTCATTTATTTCACACAGATTGCTTTTTTTATATAAATGTTCTTTATATAAATGGTATAATTGTTTCAAATTAAATGTATATACAAAATATTACATTTAATTTTTGCTTTAAAATAAATGGTACGAAATATTACGGTACATATAACAACATATAAATTTTTTATCGCTACTTCATTGTCTTTCCACTTGCACAACTTCGTACAAGACCACAATGTCTCTTCCAATCTGTTTCACAGTAATAGAGATCTCTAAAACAGATAAGTAATAAATAAAATGTAAAATCAAATATTAAATATAAAAAAAGATTTATATAGGAAAAGTGAGCGATAGGAGAGACAGGGGGAGGCCTCGAGTGACTTTCGAAAACACAGTATCTATGATACTGGACGAAGGTCACGTAAAAAGCATGAGAACCCCCCGGGCATGTGTGAAGAGGTTGATGTCTGTGGTCGAGGCGAAAGAGGTATGCAGGGACCGTAGCGTTTGGCGCTCCGTCGTCTCTGGCTACCCCGCAAGGAATATGGCGTGAAGCTAAGTAAATAAATAAATAAATAATAAAATAAATTACTTAACAAAAGTCTAATGAAGCAACAGAAACAGCAGTGTAAATTTATTTTTATATAATTTAAAGGTAATATAGATTCTGTAATTTAAAAAAAAATGTAGGTTACGAAGCTTTGCATGGAAAGCTTCATACA
Source organism: Melinaea menophilus ssp. n. AW-2005 (assembly GCA_918358695.1). Classification (NCBI taxonomy): domain Eukaryota; kingdom Metazoa; phylum Arthropoda; class Insecta; order Lepidoptera; family Nymphalidae; genus Melinaea; species Melinaea menophilus. The sequence goes on along the minus strand of OU911040.1, from coordinate 9,960,936 downwards.
CTTTAATTAGCACCAGATTCCACGAGTGGTATGTCGAATAGGCGACGTGAAAAATATTTTCAACGACCTTTACATAACAAAATTAACGTATTTCGAATAATCATTAATAATTATGATTTATTTATTTCACATTTCATAGAAAATAAATTTTCATATAAAATAAATAAATATTTGATATATTAGAAACAAACTGTCTTTCTTAAAATTTCAAAAAATTTAAGATGTTTTATTATTTTTAAATATATTTTAGGAATAAAATTAATCAAACATTTATTATAATGTAACATAAAAATACTATAAACAATAATGAATATATAGGAATATTGAAATCATCATGAAGCTTTCATAGATGAGATTTATTATCTAACACTAAACTAATTTAAAAATACCAATATTTTAGAATCTTAACACTAATTTCATATTAAATATAAAATAAGTTTTTTACTGACCCATATACCTTTTTACAACCTATATCTTGGCGTCTTTGTGTTAAAGATTTTCTTTATAGATGAAAAGTTCTCGAGACACAATACCTGAAGATTTTTATAGTTTAAAAATATATTGTTCAAAGCTTCATTTCTCTAATGGTGAATAAAAATATATACTATGTATGAAAGATATATTTCTTACATAGTAATAACTCTTTCAAGGTTACTCTATAAATAATAAATGTTATAAAGTTTAAATTTTAATGAAGTGTAAGAACAGTGAAACTATTTTTAAACAAAAAACTATTGTATCGCGTGACTAAAATATGATGAATACCTTTGAGGTACATTTTAAGATTATTTAAAATTCTAAATTTAATATATATTATACATATTATATATGTATTATAATTGATAATAGAATTTAAAACAAATTTTAATACCAAATTCTCTTGTTTAAATAATATTTTATGTAATTACGCACAATATAAAAAAATAATGTAATTTGAATCCAATCAAATCTAATCCAATCCAATGATAGGATTCATAATGATAAGTCTATCAATTATATCAATGAAAGAAAACAATTTGAAACAACGAATAAATATTTATCAAGAAATTTGAAATAACAACGTACTCAAGACAAAACATTAAAAATAAATTATTTGACCCAATATTTACTGTTATAATTCCTATTTCTAGAATTTAAAAAAAGTGTATTTTATGAAATTACCAAATGTAATGGTATCAAAACACGCAATGCCACAAAGAACGACACACCATGTCTGCTATTTGAAATCAACATTAAAATTAAAATGGAGTAATGATGTGTGAAAGTCTTAGAAACTATATTTCAAATATTCTTAAACTATTATAAACAACTGATAAGAGAACTAAATTAATAACGATCAAGTCAAATTCTTGACCTAGGATCTTTATCTCCTTCGGCACTTTTGTCATAAGACGCCTACCAACAACTCCCAGATTTTCCCAGATCCCCCAAGAACCCCCAAAACCCCCAGATCTTAAAATTTTTCAACTTATAAAAGTAAACCCCATCATTATTTTTGGTGGTGTTAACAATAAATATATAATAACTTCTCATAATTTCTTTTACAAATAAATTCAATATGGCGCACAGGCATTCGGGTCTAGAGAAAGTTATCAAAAAAAACAATATAGATGTAACAGCCGAGTAGGTCATGAAAAAAATATATAGACACTACAATTAGGGCGGGCTGTATATTATCAATATATATATTTCAGTAATGAAGAAACAGAGCAAATACCTTTTTTTTAAGACATAAATATTATATATGTCGTTAAAAAATATATTTTTTTTTTTTCTCAATGAGTAATTTTCGGTTACGTTTCTCAAACGCTTTCATATTGAAACATCAAAGCAGACCAGGGAGGCCGTTTCAGAGTTTTATGTCGTACGGTAAAAATCCCTTACGGTACGAAGGTAAAAAAAATAATTAATAATGAACATATGTGTAAGTCTATAGTCTATGTCCTCAATAGTAAAACTTTAAATTTCAAATAGCGAGGAAGAAAAGGACGATGCTGATGTCCTATCGGCAATCTCGAAAAAAGAAAGAGAACTACTTTATTGCTTGTAAGTATTTAGCGTTGAATATGTCATGATCCGGATGGAAACCAGCCTGAAAGGAGATGGGACTTAAAATACAAAGTTCCAAGAATGGAATCAATGGATTAGAAACTAAAAAGTGTAACAACCATGTCAGTCAGAATATTAGGATAATATCAATTAATATCACAAACAACGTCGTCATTACCAAAATTGTTGATAGAAAACACAGTTCTTTTAATTGATTCCACGACTACTAAAAAAAAGATATATTATATCAAGAAAGACTTAAATGAAATAGTTTAAGTTTTAATACTATCTACAAGAGAAATTCAAGAAAAATTACAATCTAATTAATTAGAGATGGGAAACTTTTAGCTGGCAAAGCACAGAATGAGTTTATTAATTCATATTAGTTGGCAGCTTACCATCTGATTACAATTTTAATAGCCTTATAATGAAACAAGTTAGTCAAAAGACGATCGAGTTGAAATTTGCGAAATGCCTTTTACGCATAACTCTCTATACTTCGTCTATTGACAAATAAATGATGGGTGTTCAATTTTTATTACTTTCATATAAGAATGCTGATTAAAGAAATATAATTGTATTAAGTAGTAAAACCGTTTCATATATTTGTCACACTCTAAAAACTCCTAAACTTCTAAGAGATATTTAACGTAGAATAATTTAACAAGTTCGGCACTAAGGTTTTATGTTTAAAAGGCTACATGAAAGAAATAATGAATCGTAGTCAATACTTGATCGTGCTATGGATTCATAAAGGCATGAATCATTATATCATAAATCTAAAATAATTTTTTTTAACTCTCAGTCTAGTTGACGAAATTTTTTTTTTTGAACATATTGAATATTTGGAGCCAAACTTTTAACGACGAGAACTAAAATACGCCCATTAAGGCTTTTTTTTATGAACAATCATATGAGTTTTTAATTAAATAATTTATTTGAATATTTATCGTTATTTTGTTACGACATTTTGTTTACAAGCTTTTTGATAACAGCAATATAAATATTAAACAGATTTATGAACTATATTTATATTTTTAATAATACAACTATTTTCTTTCCATGTACAATAGTATATAATTAACATTATAAGAATTTATTCGTATTTACTACGTGTAGTCAAATAAGCGATTAGCTTCAACACAATACCCATTGTTATTTTATTTTACAAATACACCGATATCTGTAATAAGCAATTATTAATAACACAAAATATTCCTAGCTTCTCAATTATCAGAGTAATTGCTTTCACACAATACATTCTGCCTGCTCCAGGTAACCTGCAAACGTACCACCTTAGTGGTCAGTAAATAACATACCGCTGTAAATACATGTCGTGTTTACTAATAATAAAATTAAATACGACGTAATAATATAATGCCACCTCCCTCTAACATATCAACCATAACGTGCACTTCATAATATCGATTTAAACGCATAGACAAATAGAAAGAGACAAAGATATTACACAAATACAATTTACATGTAATATAAAAATAAAAATAAAATTCTTAGTTAACTATACTAGCTATGATACTTACAAAGACCCTCGACAAATTTGTAAGCCGTAGAACGCCGGCCGACTAGGCAGCGGTACTGGCTTTAGAGAAGTATAATTAGAGCGGGTGGCATCGCGACAGCTCAGAAGATGCCCCCATTTCATCGTAAAACAACCATCCAACCATCCAATTATGCACGACTCTCGGAGCAAAGCGACGCGACTCTATTTCAATTTGTCTAGAACTATTTTAGAATGTAGCTGGGGTCGCGCGAGTGGACGTACGAGTATGGTTGCTCGTGGAGTTTTTACTTTGTGCGTAAAACTATATCTTTTTTCGGTGAAATAACATGTTTTTATTTTTGTTTATTAAAATAATATCATATTTGGAGATAAATATTGATTTTTAATAGCCATTAAGAGTCTCGTAGTATTTATATTTACAACAAAACTGAGTTATTCTTAAGCACTCTTTTATTGTAATGAGGTCTGAAATTGTCAACAAAGCTATTTAACATATAACAAGTTACATTTGTATTATAAAGAGTTTATTTTTATTGCGAAATTCATGCTTTCAAAGTTTTTGTTATGTTATTTTTGTAATCATTTAAAATATCCCGTGAACACAAATAATGCAACATTAAAAATATTATGTATTACGTAAGTTAAAAAGGTTTAAAATATGTGGTAATGTATAATTCTATATAAATGATGTGAATATATTATATTATTCAGCTGTTGCTCACTACTCGTAGATTACGGAAGGTAATGTACGAAAAAAACTATTTAGCTAGGTGCTTGCTTGCTTGCTTGCTTTATAAAACTCCTTTTTAATTTCTGTTTAAACAGGATAACATATCTTTATCTATCATAAAGACTATTCATATTCTAAATAGTGATAATATTTTTTTTAACTTTCAAGCTTGGAAATGTATCATCTACAAACAAAACTACAATCTTCACTTCTTTACAAAAACAATATATCTAAAGATATAGTATGTAAAGATAAAAATAAATTTTAATAATGCTTCTTGATATCAAGTTATAAAACAATAAAAAAATGTGTAAATGTTTCAATTATTCTCAACATAAACAATATTTTATACGAAATATTCGATAAATTTTATCGTGTCTGTGAAACTCGCATGCACTACCTACTCAGTAAGCCATTATGATCTAACAAAACGACAGCAAATGCATGTCTGAATGAGCCAAAAGAAACAGCGCTGTTCATTACAATGAACGGTTGTGTCGACGAGCACATCATACAACTAGTAGTGTATTAATGCTACCAGTTCTAGTATCATTTTGGTATCTCTTTTATAGTATCATTTTGGTATCTATTTTATAGTATTATTTTGGTAACCACTTTGTAAAACTACGAGTACGATGTAAAAGTTACCAAAATAATACATTTTGGTATCTATTTTGTAGTATCATTTTGGTATCTAATTTGTAGTATTATTTCGGTATCTATTTTGTAGTATTATTTTGGTATTTTTTATACTATTTTTTTGGTATCAAACTTTACTTCAATTGTAATTGGTTCTCAAATACCAATTTTAGGAGGCAATACTTAAATAGTAAGTTTTAATAAGTTAGAATCTGAAATTTCTTGCTAATTCTCTCTGGACCTACTGTTTGGAATGGCCATTAGGGTTTATTTATTCACAAGAGCTTATGCCTAATTGCAATAATTGCTAATATAATAATAATATAATTGCTTATTGAATCGATTGCGATGGTTTTCGTCGTCGTAAATTGCTCAGTAAATATTGTATTATTTTTGTAATTAAAAAAAAGAAATACCCGGCTGAATTTGTTGTGTGGTTCTTCTCAGGTCAGGGCAAGTTTGGACCACTTGAAGCCTTAATTTTAAATTTGATAGTGTCTTTACAAATGGGTTTACATCGACAAAATATGTACTCTAGATGGTTCTTTGATTCGTGGTGAAAAAATTATAAATAAATATATATATATATACTTTGAAATCAATTTCTGTTTAACAATTGTTTGAATACCTTTGACCTATTTGATACCTACTTGACATTAGAAAACCATTGTTTACGTTTTGAAATAAGGACAAGAATAATGAAAGTATATCAAAACGCAGCGAAGGGTGGAATCCCGACAAACATCAAAGAATGACCCAGAATTCACACTCCAAAGAACACATTATTATTAATCAACACCAGTGCTTGCTATTACATTTCGCAGACTAAATAAACTCAAAATTATTTCTCATCTGAGAATAATGGAATATTTAAACACCGTATTATTGTTGTTAAATCTTTAAAGTTTTATTTATATAAAAATTTTTGTATATTTGGCATCATATTTAATACAATTTGTGCCCACGACTCCGTTCATGTAAGATTTATATTTTAGCAGACGGACTTTTAACCAACATATTTTTACAGATTTAAATTATATGGTTATATCAAATTTCAAACAATTCAACAAAATATTTTTTTAATAATACTTTTATCAAAGGTAGTGCGGCGCAATTTTTTATGACGCAACTTTTTTATTTATTGGTGAATTTAAATAAACAATAAAATATATTTTAAGTGAAAGCTATATATCCATCTAGAATACCATTTCAATCGGATATGCCTTTCCGGAGATTTGAGTGGATAAATAAACAGATATAGACAAACAGAGAAAAACTCTAAAAATCATTCAAGATTTTAATCTCATATAAATTTCATTCTTTCCGAGCTAGAACTTAAAAAAACAACCCAATAATATACAACTCGGTTTTTGGACACATAACCTTAAATTCGATCCCAAAGGAATCAGACCCTAATAAATATATTATTTTATTGAACTATTCACGTAAATTGTATATAAAGTACAAAATATATTTCTTTTTATAAAACTTTCTAATATATTTCCCTATTAGCTTGCCGCTTCCCGTTCTTCCATCCTCTATCTGGAGGAAGCGGAGACAAGAGGCGGATGTTAGTTTATTTTGCATATACTACATGTGATATCTGACAATTTCCAGCTTGAAGGCTCCTTTATGCCATTATACAAATAAATACAGAACATATTTAGTAAAGTCATTTTAAGGTCATATTAATGTCAATATCATAATAAGTAATGCTATTAAAGATTAAAACATAGTATTTTGTATCATATCTTTAGTATCCACTCGTCGCCGAATCGTCTACATGAATGAGACAGCTATTCACTGTCAATTCGACCTTCTCAAAGACCAGACTGGGGCGACCAGACGACGCCACTCTCGAACATAAATAACAAAAATATTACGATCTCATCCTATTATACATTTCGGTGATCGTTGAGGTCACAATGGCTATTTTATTTAAATACATGAAACACTTTTAAAAGTTTAAAGAATTTATGTAACATCCACTAAATAAAGTGTCACAAAACATCACTTATCTTGTTCCGTGTGTCTCGACACTAGACACTCGAGACATGCATTCATTTGGTACTTAATATTTATTTGAAACTGACTTACAGAAGTATATATATATATATGAATCATTCTTTTCAACGAATGATCCCTTAGTAACAAAAAATTGTAGTCTGTTAATGGCTCATAGGTAGTCGATGGAAAGGTCTTGAAGTCTACTTTCGGAATTCGTGTCACCTTTCATCGAAACATCATGGCTATCAAATATGGCTACAAAAACCATGTGACTTCAAATTTTCTGAACTGAATTCATTATAAAACTAACATAAACTGAATTGAAGTCGAAAAATATACAAATATAGAGTGATTATATTAAACATTCGAATATTATATGATCTTCGTTTTGTTTTAATTCATTATAAAGGATGAAATTATTAAAGTAGATACATGTATCGCATCTGTTTGAAACTACATCATAAATTGGCTAGAATGGTTTGGCGACGGCGCCATCTTAACTTTGGTTATATCTGCCAAGTATGAAGCAACAATTCGTAGTAGGCTTTAGGAGTTTCTTTTTTATATTACTTTATATTTCACTCTATAACTTAATATATATTTTGGTGTATTCAAACTAAATAAAATATTACTCATAAGTCCATCATAAATATATTATTGAACTTTTCTTTTCAAGAATCATATGATTCTTGCAAAAAATACTACTACATATAAAACAAGACGTATAATATCAACTTTAATAAATGTTGCTGCTGACGCTCTCGTGTTATTTGCCTACACGTGTCCATAAATAGTCATGAAGCAACTTGCTCCCATTGACTAAAAGGCGCACCGCTTACTTGGCTGCTCGAGGAAACGGAATACAGCAAAGGCCTCTGGTAGAGTTGTCTTGAAATCGAGCCAAAGGTAGGTCAAGAGGAATGTGCCGAAAAGCCTTTATACTGAAAATTAATTTAACGCCAGTAAACGCTTTTCAAATATATTTACGTTCACTCGTAATATGAAAAAAATTGTTTTTAATTTAGTATATTAATATAAGTAATGTTAATGTATCCTATTTATAATGCTCATCATGTTTTTAATCGGGTCACATCTCAAAATTTATTATAAAATATATAAAACATATTTTTATATAATATATATTTAATATATATTTTAATAAAATATTCCTTGTGATATCTAATATGAAATTATTTAATTCAGTGTAATTGTTATATTTAATATTTATTTTATTTTGTGTTAGGTTATGTATAAATTTTCAACTTTCATTATATGAATGTTAGTCATTACTGTAGTAATGAAAAATTGTAATATAAAAGTTATTCAAAAGAGTTACCATTAAGTTTCATGCCGGCGTTTCTCCGTGATCTAATTTCATTTGCAACTTGCAACTAGATAACTTAAATAAATGCAATGTAAGCAATTGAAATAAATACTTTGATATAAAGACTTTGAACGAGTCAATATTATTGTATAATACTATCTAATATAAAAAAACTTATACTTCGCCTCGTCTGCATCTTTCAAGTCAATTTATATTGCAACTTGCATCTAAACTTCATTTACGTCGGTAATATAGTTAGTGGTTAAACTGAAACAACCCGCTTTTAGAAGTTAATTATCACATTATAGGTTAAATTTCAAATTAATATTTAATGGTATACTATATAAATTCAGGGTAAGGTAGTGGAAGGATGGACAGGTAAAGGACGGCTTGGTTGAGGATGGGTTGCGTGAAAGGCGATATGGAGAAGAAGGGAGTGTTTACAGAGATGACGAGTAACAGGAGAATATGGAAGGAAAAAACATTCTCCGCAAGCCCCAAAATTGGGATAAGGGCAGGAAGATGATGATGATATAATGGTATAATCATCAATAGGGACAGGACTCGAACGTGTGTACCAAAAAAAATCTTTGTATCATTTTCTCAATTGTGTTTTATAAGGCATCGCTCTTTTCGCTGCCTCGATGTACCTTCATGATGTACCTTCATGAAGCGGATTGAAATTATTATATCAAATTTTCTTTTGACTTAATTTCATCATTGATTTCATCTATTTATGGTATACTTATACTCCTATGCGTAGTTTTATCATATTGTTTTTTGTTATGTATATTATACTTATTTGTCGACTATAGACAAAAAATTTTCAATTGTTTGTTACCCTTTTTTTCCTTTCTTTTTACTCTTCGTTTTATTTTATAATTATATGCATACATAACCTTATTCCATATAACATATAATCGACTTTATCAGGAAATAGGCGACATCTTTAAGCTTCCTTAGTCAATTATAATACTTATTAAAACTTTTAGTCATGTTAAGGTTAATTACAAGGAAAGCAATATAGAATGGCAAATATATAAAATGTGTCTAAACCTGTAAAATCTAAATATTTATAGACGATTTCATAATTACAGCTTAAACTTTATATTATAGATATCTATATATAAATTCATAAACATACGTATATATGTTACTTAAAAAAATATTGTGAATTAAATGTATGAAGCATTATCGGTATTGTGTATCGGTTGGGATCGGACAATTTAGGTAAAGGAGAAGATTTGTAGAAATAAATACATTATGAAATTAATAATAATTATGAATCGGGTAGATTCACTAAATAAATGCATGTGAATGTATCTGTCTTTTTGTTTGTTCCAGAATCTCTGAAACGGATAGTCTGATTTTAACAGGACTTTCACTGGCGGGTAGCTGATGTTATAAGGAGTAAGCACAGCTAGTAATTAATAAATACATACCGAACGGAGGTTCGAATCGACAGTCCAGTAGCAAAGCATGGCCGGTGGGACCGGTGGTGCCGACCACTGCACCACCGCGCATCATCAGCTGCGCCTCCAACTCCACCCACCGCCCGCCGCACTCTTGCTACAAGAGCAATGCATAATTAACAATGCAATAAATAGTATATTTTATTAAAGGTACCAATAACATTGAAATATATAGTTAAGTTACTTAATTACATATTTTTATGAACATGATTTTTAACTGTTGGTTTTATTTAAGTTTCATTTTGTATTATAATTGAAAGTCTGATTAAATCTTTTATTCCTTTACCTCATCATAAGCAACGGAGGTGAGCGGCAAGTAGTGATAGCCCAGCGCGCGGTCCCAAATCACGCCTTTGTTCCACACTTCCACCAAGAGACCAAGGTTTATATCGTTGATCTCACTGTAAATATAAAACAATTTTAATAAATATCCACAAAGCTAGGCAAAACCAAGGTTCGAAACCGCAACCTCCTGGACTGTGCCATCACTCTACCAATTATGTCACCATATTCGATAATTCTACCATTCTATTATATATATAATCCTCTTTATGGGGACGTAAGATTATTTTATAGAAAATGAAGCTGTTAATAGTTATCTCAAAATAATAAGTTTTTATTGAAAAGAACAAAAATCGTTACATAACAGAACTCTAAATCATACATATTAAGTTGGTGTAAATTTATGATTTGTCATAAATATTTTATAATACTGTATAAATAAATAAGTATATCCATTGTAATTGATATAACACTGACCAATGTCAATTAAAACCACTTTGTTAGTCTGTCGTTTTCTTTGTCCGACCATATATGGCTTCCCAAAATCCACCGACGAATTATTGACACTACCTCAAGTAAGGGATTCTAATTACAATCTTTAGTTAAAATTTGATCAAAACTTCGGTCTATAGATCATACAAGCGAAGATATAATAATAGCTATTATTTTTCTCATCACAATCTATTTTTAAGTTTATTCCCAACATTGAGTACTGCTATAAGTTTTAGTGGTAAAGTATTAGAAACTTTATAGCACTTAACCGACTTTGAAGTTTTGTTTCGATTTCCTTAATGGAGTATCGCAATCCCGGGGTAAAATAAAGTGTACTTTACTTAACGTTTCTTTGTAATTAATTATTATTTATATATTTTAAAATCTTTTTATATAAAATAATAGCATTTAGACGCACACAAGCGATGTTTTAAGACACGAACATTGAAGGCATGGAAACATTAGAAGATATTCCTAAGTATCTTAGGAGTAGATTATTTTTAATTATAACTCTAAAATTGTGTTTTATAAGCTTTCTTTCCCAACAAAAACTATTATAATATCATTACTTATATTATAAGGCAATATTTGTAAATTGTAAAAAACAACTGCCACGAGTTCAGTACATAAACAAAATTAAAAATTACTAATATATATTATATATAATGTATGTTTAGACTTCAAGCAAAATGTACTACATGGGTTTGAATGACTTTTGATTTTGTTATATTGATCCAGTCAAGTTATTAAGTCAAGCACTTATTCCTCCGGATCATACTCTAATGTTACGACGAATAACTTTGTGTGCTTTATAATTACAAAATAAAGTATGGATTTGTATAAATTTCAAGTGATAATTTGCAGCTTTTAATATGAAATATTATGATATGTTTAAGAGGAAGAAGGGGGAAGGACAGACAAAACCGCTGGCAACAAAGAGTTATTAAAAGCAAATATCTATACATTTATCTCTTCGTATATAATAAACCTTATTAGGTCTTGGAATCGTTTAACTGTCTGTCTGGATTTGATATATTAAATAGAATGTCTCAGCAATATTGCAACACGTGGCGAAACTGGGAACAAATGATGCTTCCATGAAACCTTGAACTTTATGTCGCACCAACGCTATGTTTAAAAGCACTGACTCTTATACTTAAAAATATAGCATATTTACTGTTTTTTGTCGCTAAATAAAGTATTCCATTTGATATATTGATGAAGTAAAACATATAAAGTTTGAAATAGATGTTACATTTGATACGTGGAACGGTTTTCTATCTCATCTAACATACCAAGTTAGATTTAAAAAATGCTCTAAATTAAAGTACTGAAAGGACGTAAAAATTAAATACAAACAATATTTTCCCGATTTTTGAAGTGTCAAGTATTAGTTCTGAAATGTTTAAAAGTAATATCATAGTCCAGGTGGACGAAGCCGCGGCCAGGAAGTAGTTTTAATGTCTAGAAAAATGTATATAATAATAACTATGATTCACATTTACAAAATATTACGTGCTTCCGTTACCCCAGTTTTGTTAAATCACAACTTTTGTTCCACACAAAGCGTAAGAACGCTATGTTTTTATATCATTGTACTATATGTGAAATGCTCTCAAATAATTTATATAACATGACCTGTTTTAATATAATTAAATACAAATAATTTATATTGGAATATAATAAAATCAATATAAATAACAATTTATTGTATTGCCTCTTTATTGTATGTATAGAGCAAAGGAAGTATCCATAGATAATATATGGTTACTATTGCCACAATGGGCACTATTTGCCCATTGTGGCAATAGTAACCATATATTATATATAATATAATAGGATAGGAAAAATTAAAGTTACCTTGCTACGTATAACGAAATAGGAAGAAATATAGAAGAGTACTCAGAGCAAGCATGAAGGGATGAGAAGAAAGGTTATGCAAAGAAGAAGCTACAAGCAGCTGCATGAAAGAAAAAGAAAGATTTTGACTTAAGATCAGAAAAGGGAAACGAAAAAAAGGCCTCGAAGTCTTTCACACTGATATTATACTTCTACGGATGACCCAGATATTAATTATAATACAACTCTTTAAAACTAGTTACAAAAAACATAAAAACCTGAATTCTAAATTCACATAGTATTGTGGTCATTTTCTGGTAAAATATTTATTAAATCACTCACCATACACTAAGCCTCTCGAGAGCGGAAACCTCATTAAAATCAGTTAAGTTTTAACGAGATGCACTCGCCTCGATTATACAGAACCACATTGTGATATATAATATATATACCATTATATAATACAATATGAATGTAGTTTAACAAGATAGTATTAAGAAAATTTATTATATAATATTTATCCAATTTTCATTTATTGTAAGCTTTTTAAACAAAGTTTTTAAAAACATAAACATGCACGCTTGAAACTCTTGATATTAGAACGATTATCTTAAATTATGTAAATTGCGAAAACATCCTGAAACTTTTGAAAAATATGCAACAGAACCTCAAGAGAGAAAAGTTTATGTGAGAAAACTTCGGGTTAAGAACCTTTTAGTTGTAAACATCTATAAATAGAATAAATCTCTCTTCCATAAAAACTTATAAAAGAAGTTCCAAGCAAATAAACACAGAAAGGTGATGCAATATATTTTTTGAAGAAAAATAGAATAATTTTATCATAACATCTATTGTTTGCTACTACTGAAGAATTATGTTAAAACAATTTATTAAAAATACATTGTTACATTTATACTACCGAGATGTAGGCAAAGATAATTAAGGCAAATCGGGTGATTAGACACAAAAATTCCTTTACGTCGATTAATTTCCTAACGGCAAAGTGAGGCCAACAACATCCCCAAAACTGGTTTATGTCAGACAAGTCACCGATCGCAAAATACGTTGCCACTACTTTCAATATTATGACACGAATGAAACTATGAGAGCTCACTAAGTCGTCTGTTCAGGCGACGCAAAGATGAAGCAGCCTGTGGCTATGAGAAAAGGAAAAGGGTTATCGCATCAAAGACGGATAAGGTAAGACACGAGCATGCAGGGATATTATAACGAGTTGAAATGTAGGAACTGATTGGGAAAAGTTGCAATTATAGAAGTACTATAAAGTGGACGAAAAAAAAACTATTACATTTTATCAAAAATACAAAGTGAAAGAATATGAAATCGAGAAAAGTTGAAGAGGGTTATAAATGTTTCTTGGGGTAATATTATTTCAAGATTCTAAAAATGTTATGAATTTAAAGAAAATGTTAAATCTAACATTTACTATAAAAACATCTTTCTTGGTTTTATTAGTATAGGTTTTAGATACCAGCAACCATTACGCAAACATCGATCACTTTGAGAAGAAACAAAATTTAGAGGACGAATGTGTCCCAACACAGGTTACTTTTACTGAAAGTCAAACTCACAGTAGTGAAATCTAACTGAAAGAAAAAATTTACTAGTACATGCTTTAAAAAGTATGGTAAAAAGAAGAGAAGAATGTAGATGTTAGAGACTATACATTGAAAGATGATAAGGAATATATTAAAGAAAGAAAGTGAGTAACAAAGCAGTCGCTATCTCTAGGAGCAAATTATACAAATCATCAGAAAAGATCTGTCGGTACAGAGCGTAAAGCGTAAGAGCGTATAGCGAAAAAAAAAAATAATGCAACAAATATTATAATATTAATACTCTATGAGTTAATAGTTATAGTATATTTTTTTTATGTTAGAGGAGGGCAAACGAGCTTGCTTTATTATATGAAGTGTGCAATTTTGATGTTGAGTGAATGAAGAAAAGTGACTAATCATCTAATGATGCCTGTCATTAACTGAATGGAATTAAACATAAGGAAGTCGAGCAACGAGTAGAGAAAATTATATATGAAAGTAGACTTCCTAGAACATAAAAGAATACATTAACCTGTATTCATGCAAAACTTCACACACTTCCATTCATTCACATACACACATACAAATGAACATACACATAAATATACATACTGATACACACAGCACCGTCACTTGAATTTACATTTAAAGAAATCGGAATATCGTTTTATAACAATATTTTTCACGTAAATCTTCAAACTTTGCCAACGCTATACGAGTACAAAAATATACAAATATTTATTCAAACATCCTCTCGTGTAAACCTAAACATACTTCCTTTAAAATTTATTTCCTTAGACACGATTACGAAAAAAATATATATACCTTTAGTTTGAAAAACCAATTTATGAATGTTATCTCGGAAAACATGAGTGGGAAATAAAAATACACTACTTGAGGCAATGAAATGTAAATTAACAAGAAAAGAAATTGCTACTTATAAAAATAATATATTTTTGTTTTGTTTGTTGTAAATGAAAACGTCATAACAATACAGACATCATTATTTTTTTATAATTAATAATAAAAGAAATTTTTAAAACTCGTCGAGACTTAACATGGATATAAATTATTATTGTGTTAGTCGTTTCCCGTGACTTCGTCTGCCCTATTCAAATTAAATTCATTTATCATTACTGGATATAGAAATAATGACACGATTTTTTTGTTTTCATGTATATTTGTGTTTCTCTATAAAAACTAGAAACATTATCGAGGTAAAAATTATCCTTCACATAAATAAAAAGCCAATTTCATAGTAAAGATAATTAAAATCCATCACAATAAATTTGTAAACCAAATCAGTTTTCTCGTAAAAAAAATATAAATGAAAAAATTAAAGCACAATAATATATAACCATACCAAAGTTTCATCAAAATCCAATAACTGATTACACCACCGTGTTAAGTAATCCCAAAAACATAATCCAAATCGATCTAGCCATTCTCAAGTGGCAATCTCGCTTACGATATACCTTTTCGTTTGATACACACGCCCAAAAAAAAAACAATATCAAGATTACTAGATAACTTTTAGAAGAAAAACAGTAAATAGATTCAGTCTTTTTGGCACAGCGCCTTGTTGGCTCAGTGGGATTTATTTTAGCTAAGCCTATTCGAGTTTCGCGCTGTAAATCTTTTAAACTGCGTGAATACCAATAAACATGTGATAGACAAGCGAGCTCCGAAACACGATTCAATTTAGATTCCTTCCATCGATATTTTACGATCGACTCCCATACGTCATGTACACGTTTTATGTTATATATAAAATATATTTTTTTTTATAATCAGAATATTATTTGTTTCTTACACTTGTGAGTTTAAAAATAAAGTGTACACGCGACTTTCTTCTGTTTTAATCATGTTTGAACTGAATTGTCACAATCTATCATATTTCTTCCGAAATGAACTAGAATGTTACTGTTCATAAGTTTACTTATTACCAAAACTTGATAATTTCCAGAATTATACGCAAATTATAATCACACAAACGTCCAAACAGACGCAAACACCTTGTGTTTAATGATGTGTCAATATGTATTAGAATTTCCATACATCAATTTGATATCATTAAACATATCCAATGCAAAATAAACAATTCAAATCCATTTAATGTCGTCTTTACAACACATTAACTCAGCATTTGACAACTTCCATTGTTTCTTTGTCTTCTAATTACACTTATTCAGTAACAAATTTTCTTCGTCGCCTTCAAGTTTTATAAGGAACGACTACGACACGACATTCATACCATTTAATCATGTATTATACTTAATAGTATGAGATTTTTATGAAATTGTAATCTGCCCGGTAGCCAATGTGATTTGTTTGCAACGTTGCCACTCTTAAGAAATGGAGACATTGCCTCTCTTAAAAATGGAAACCTTCTGGTTTCCGGCGGAATGGGAGATTGAATATACAAAACCTATATTAAATAAATCATGCTGATCTCTTGACAGAGTGTATTATTAACCAGTATACAATTTGCAGTGAAATATTAAATCTAGTATCGTACATCAACAAGTCGTATCGTTACGTATAAAATAAACGATCCCGAGTTGTTGAAACATATTAAATAGCTAATGATGCATATTTAGTACCAATCAGATAAACCTTTTCGAAAAGCTTCAGGATTTATGTGTTTTGTGTAATGGGTTTCATTAGCAAATGTATTCAGCTCTTTATTTAAGGTTTGTAACATTATAATTATTTTGACTACTTAATATGTGCCAAAATTTTTATATTAATTTACATTATAATTTTAATATGAAAATCGAATAAAGAGTAAGAAAGCAAGAGCAAGAAATTATGTGATAACCTTACCAGTATAATAAAATTAATTCCAAAATAAACGAAATGCGTAATAATCGTAAAAAAAAATATAATTAAGAACGGGGATAATACAGTTTATATGACACGTACCTAAACTTATAATAGCAATCAACGTTAAAGCTGAAACTGAAGCTCTGAACCATTATTGTAATTTTACGATTCTGTACCCATATAAAATATAATAAAACCATTTATTCTCAGAATTAAAGCACCATTTTGTATTACTCTAGCATAAAATATAAATTAATTTTTGCAACAATCTAAACGCGATAACAGTCTATATTGTATGAGTTTTATAATTATTGTATGAGTAATTTCTTTCACACAAATTGTCATCCATAATGTATAAAATAGATATGCACTTATCGCCTAATAACTTGCAAATGATAAAACTCGGATCGATATGAGATAATGGCGAATACAATATTGAATCAATTTTATTGAGCTTCAATCCTTCCGAGCAATAAAATTGCAGTACTGGGTGGTCGTAATAAAGTAATTTGAAATAAACATTTATAGGATAGAAAAGAACACGATATTTTTAACATTTAAGGGATGTATTATTGTAAATTTTCTCGACAAATCTATTAATTCTATAGTTCAGTTTAAAAATGCTACAAATTTAAGTGTCTTTGTTAAATTGGAACAGATATAATTTTTATATATCATTTCATATAAACAAATAAATGTTTTCTTCCTGGTTTAAAGGGATTGAATTTATTTAGAAACATTATATTTTGAAAGAGTTAATAAAAAGAAAAGGTAACTTGTATCATTTACTCAAAGTAGTTTTTATTATAAAAATATGATAAAAGATGTCGAACGTGTAAAGACAAAGAAAATGTAATCCTCTCTTATTAATAAAAGAGATAAAGATATTATATAAAAACAATAACTAATTATGATATAATTAATAATACAAATGATTATAAATGAATATAGAACATTAACTTACACGTATAAAATAGATTAGAGTAATAATCAATTGCAATCTCTATGTCTATATGTTTAGAGTTCATATTTCAACACATGTATAAATCCTAACTTGACACATCATAAATATAACGGATAAAACCCATGGTTCATTCATCTTGTCCTAATCTCAATGAAAGTGGACGCTTAGGTGAATCCAGAAAAAAATGTTATTGAAAAGGACATGAGAGGGAAACTACATTCCGTTCACAGAAGCTCAGTAAGTTATAGGTCTTAAACATATTAACTAACATATATGTATATATATATATATATATATTATTGGAATTCTTTGTATGTATTTTGCTACAAATATATATTATATGTATGTTCAAAAGAAATGCTTGAACTGAATTACTAGTAACAGTAGCTCCCATAAATAAAAGGTTGAGAAATAATAGGTCTAAATAATAGACTTAAAGCGAATGAAGTAGGCATGTACTGTGGAGAGCTTAATGTAATATAGTAAATAAGTACTCCATATGAACATGTTTAATAAATGGAAAAGAAGGAAGAAGAAAGAATGGATTGTATGAAAGAAGAGATGTTAATAAAAAGAGTCAGCTTGAAGACGGCAAATAACAAAGATGAGTGGAAGAGACGAACTTGCTATACTGACTAAATCAGAGAAGGGTATTGAGAAGAAGACCACACTGATATTGTTGTAATAATGTTGACATATTTTTGCTTAAGTAAAGTAGTTCTTTTCCTTGGTTGGATGGAATTATACGTTACAAGTTTGACATAAAATCAATTATGAAATAATGAAATAAAATTCAAATTATATAGCATGTTAAAGACACATTGTGTTCAAGGATGGCATTGAATGGTAATCCAAAATTTATAACAGTATATAGTCAGCAATGTGCATCGGTTAAGCGAGTGAAATCAATAACTTTTATACAAGATGTTCAGTGATTTGGAACTTATAAACGTCCAATCCTCTTCCCACGAATATTATTTACACTTTAGAAGATATCATATTAGTTTTATTTTACTAGACTCATATCGATTAAAGAAAAAATTAAAAAACAATTTATTTCAAAATGTCTTCTTTCAAACCCAATGATTCTTTTTTCTCATATAAAGATAATTATATATCTTATACAGTAATTATGACATATTTAATCGAACAATATAAACTGTCAACATGGCATCTTTATATGTTATAACCTTCGCTCATAAACATGTATTAATAATTTAAAACATGGGCGCCATGACTCATGAGGATAAACTTGTACCCCCTTTAATAACTAACACCAAAACAAATATTTGAATAAAAATATTATAGATTTTTGTGGGGATGGTTATTAATTCTCCTCGTCTATGTTATATGGACTATTGGCAAACAGATTTAGTCTTGAGTCTCCTATTCTTATTGTAATATTTCTTTATTCGACTAGGTATCGAAAAATGACTATCTTACCAAGACTAGCGGATCAATGAAGGCGGTCTCTTTTGGGGTTGATTTTTTAATTACCAACTATCGCCGACAATTTAAAGAAATGGATATTATTATATAAGCTCTGTGATGCTTTTACAGTTAATAAGAAGAAATACAATTATGTCTCTACTTTCTTGGGACGAGTATTCGTCAGACGTCCTCTATAACTGCTCTTTTTAACTTCTTGCAGCCGCTCATTTCACTGTAATAATGACACCCCAGCTTATATGGTAAAAAAGTCGGCTGATATTTTTGGTAATCTTTATTTTAAACTCCGCTTTGCATTACCATGGAAACACACTGTCTATCATTCTGTGGTATCAAAGATCAACATGATTATCGTCAGACAAAAAGTTTTACGACAAACTCGAATTTTCCCGGACGTTCATAAGTCGAGTGCTGGGTGGCATTTTTCCAATGATAGATGCTCTACTCTACCCTCACTATTATTTAGATAACACGGGATGTTTTGTCTATCCTATCACAATATTCCTCCGACACATGTTAACAAGTGCCGAAAGAAACAAGATTCTTGTATTGTGTTCACCCTAAAAAAGATACGGGAAGGTAGGAAGGTACGGGAAGCAAATCTCATCCAGGTTCATCACCAAAAATGCCAACTGCTGCTATATGCTGCTCAACATAGTGTGTTTCTTTCTTGGTTTCTGGTACGAACCATCAAAATACAGAATACTCTTCACTTTGCAGCATTTTGAGATTTTTAAAAAAGAATGTAGAACATAGCCACAAAAAACATTTAATCATCTCATTTCACAATAATCAACATGATGATTAATAATGATATGGTTTATCATATTATTATCTTTATTATTGTAAATATAAAAGAAAATCAAATATATCAAACGTAATTTTAGTTAAAATGTGACTAGATATAGAAATAACTATTTTATCCAAGTTCAAATTCATATTAATAATTTTTATAATAAAAGTGGTAATAATAATAGATGTATAAATAAAAAACTTTTGGAATGGCTTTTAACATTTGTTATAAATATATATATATATATGTATATATAAATTATAATAATTGTCGAAACTAAAAAAAAATATTTACCGTTTAGAATTTCTTTATTGTTTCAAATACTAAAAATCTAGATGTAGACGTGCACTGTTTCGGATGCTAAGTTCCAGATTTCTTTTCATTCGATATTAATAAACCTGATAAAAAGAAAATTCAAAAAATTGTTTTCATTTTTTAATAAAAAAAAAATTTAATAAAGTATATAGAAATCGCCGTCTTTTATTGATTTTTTAAGTATTTCACGATTGGTATCAAATTGGTAACAAATACGAAATTGAAGAAACCAACCAGGTGGTGATTATTTTTTTATTTACGTTACCTTTTTTATAATTGCTAATGATAGACAAAGATGATGTGAGAAATTTCTCAAATCATTGATTGAATCTTATGTTTAGTTATTTAAGACATTTATTTAGTAGTGAACAAATCAAAATATACTTTGTTATTATATCAAATTTATAGCTCGATAGCTGTGAGAGGAAGAGGCGGGAGAGCAGAAGAAATTTCAAACAACAGCCAGAAATATATAAACGTACGCCCTAAAAAGCCAACATCCATGAGGAAAACTAACAACGCCAAATGAATGTATTCCATATTTTTCCTTTCAATTTAAATCACCATAAAAAGAATAAACTAACTAGACGTAACGAGACAAACTAGAAGAGATAAAAGACTTAAAATACAACATAATATAATAGAAAGAATAGAAGCACTCACAAAAGGAAGTCTTGTTCCCAGCATGGAGTCGGACCCTTCACTGTCACCGTCGTTGACTTGACATTCTGTAGTTTGAGTGTCACGTATGTGTTGAATTGAGTTGCTGTTGGAAAATAAATCCTATGAACTCTACATTAAGTCGATTTTTACTTGCTATATATCACACTTGAAGCTAGAGGCCTAGGTTTGTACTTTTTCCTAGAAATTTGTTACTTGAGAACTGTCTAGATTTAATAATATAGGCAAGTACTATAAAAGGTTATTAAATATAAGACTCACCTTGTATACCAACATAGCGCGCCTTTTTTACTGTAACAAAAAATAATAGATTATTAAAATATGAAACTCTATAACTTCGTTATTTTTTTATCGATAATTAATGATAAGAAAATTCTATCAAAATAACATCATTAGTACCGATACAATTCTCACAAAAATACTTTTGTCCTTTAACACTAAACCTACCGACAATTCCTACCTGTTCCTACCGCACGCGGTCAAATTGACCGGTAATTAAAAGTTATTTTATTATATAACGCAGGTAATAATGGAAATAACTAAAAGTACAGAGTGTAGAAAATATTATATGCATATTTTAAGAATTGTCATGTAGTTTGATAACGATATTATAACGTTTAACAATGTGTAAGTTTTACAAAAGTTTAAGAACGGTCAATTTGACCGTTTAGTGTTAAAAACACTGAATTACTACATGATTTAGTATAACTATAATTATTAATTATAATTTATTATACACCGTTTTCAGGTCGTGTATATCAAATCTCATACTATTATTAGTTAAAATTTTCGTCTAATAAATGGCTGTAAAATAATTAAGCCTTCAGTTTTGAGATCCCGTTACGAAACCTAAAGTTTCTATCCCTAACCTTGATAGCTATCAGCTTTGTATATTTAGATATAACATAACTAATAAATCTTTTATATTATATATTTATTCATGGAAATAGTGTTAGATCAAAATCAAAGTATACGAAGCAAAATTGTTCTTAAACATAGTTACAAATTACTAATGAAATACTTCACAAAATCTGTTGACTATATTTTAATAAAAATTATCAAGAATAATAAGAAAACTAGCAGATTACCCATGCTTCTCAACGGCGTAAGTGATCAAACATTTTGTTTGAATTTCCACACCACCTATTAGGTATCAAACAGGCGCGTTATATTATTTGCAGTTTTTTAGCTGTAACTTTGGAACGGTTTGGACCTTTGCAAAATCCTTGTCTTATTGCACCTATTCAATATGTCAGGAGTCTTGTGTCCAAATTTCAGCTTTCTAGGTATTACGGTTTGGGCTGTAGAGCGATGAATGAGTCAGTGAGTCAGTGAGTGTCTTTGTGTTTTATATATTATGTTTTATATATTTAATATTTTAATAAAAATTATCAAGAATATTTATAAGAAAATAATTATAATGCCGAAATCACACAAACATACTTCTGCTAATAGTTCAGATTAATCAAACTACTGACTATAAAGACGTCAGCATTAAAACATAACTTAAGTAATAATATAAATTTAAGTGTACTTTAAACTACGTTCTACTATTAATAAAATACACAAATTCCATTCAGTGTGTAATATTTAATACAACATGTCTTACGCGAAATGTTTTCTAAAATATCATTGCGTGTTACACGATACATACAAGAATAACCCAAAATCGATTACATTTTTTTCAGGTATAAGCCTTAAACTAGATATATTAATTACTAGGGGCGCCAACAGACCCTCAATTTCGACTCGCTGCGCTCGCGAAATCTCGGTTGCCGTTTGCATATTGAGCGAAGCGAGCCCAGTATAATGACTCATCGTTTCCCCATTGACTTCAATGGGATATTAGTTTTTGATGATTATTTTTTTAAGTAGTTTTCGAGGCTATTCGTGACAAGGAATGTAAAAAAACTCTCCAGTAGAACGCAACGCTCGCTACGCTCGCTTCGCTCAATAATAAAAAAATTACATGTTAATCTTTTATTGAGATTATCAAAATTGAGATAAAATAAAGGAACCTTTTTTATCTATAAATCAATCTAATCTTTAAGTAGATTAAATTGTGCTAAAGAAAAGTCCCAATATCCAGTCATTTAAAAAATATCAATTTATCAATCCATGGGGGTCTCTTATCGGGATGAGCTGAAATTAACGATGATGTTACACCAAAATCAACGACAAACTTTTTGCTATCAATATCATTTTCATCTAATTTCATTTATCAACTATATAGAATGGAAACTTAGTTAGAACTCGAATCTGTGACCTCTAGAAAACGTATGTCAGTTGAGCTTCAGATCACTTCCAAATCATTCTTACTACAAACTAAAAATCACAATAGACAAAGATTTAATTTAATATTAAATCTATTTTTTTTTAAACGTCATATAGATCTTATCTATTGAATGAATAATTTCATGCATTTTGTCAATTATTCTACAAATTTCGTAGCGTTTGGCGCTCCGTCCTCTCTGGCTAACTCGCAAGGGATATGGCATGAAGATAAATAAATAAATAAATATTCTACAAATGATCTAAATAAAAAAATCTATTGTTACATATTATTTAAGACATGAAAAAGCGATGCATTATAAATTATTTCAATAACTTCCTTTGTATTTCTAACACCCTAGTTCAAAGCACACGCACGTATATATTAAAACAAATTTATTTACTCGTATTATAAAATGTTAGTTAAGACTTAAAACTGACAGTTTAAAGTGTTAATCCCAGACTTATTTATATAAATTGCACAAATAATGAAAATCTTATAGAGATTTACTTCAAATGTTTGTAAATTTCACAAAATAACCCGCTTTACAGAAATCTAAATAATTGAGGCATCAAGTTCTAATCATACAAGATTATCTACAGTTAATCCGTTTTAAGAGCGTTTCTTAGTTATACTGTATTATTTAACTCAAAATATAATATATATATATAACTGAAATGTTATTTTTTAATTATAAGATCAAATAACATCTAGACTTCAGTTTTGTAAGATTTTGAATATTCTACATAAATGTACATGGAACTTAATATAATGGACACTAATTCTATGAATTTTAGATGAAATTGTTTGTTAGTAAACTTATATATCATAGCCACAGTGTTGGTTAATCTTATTTTGGTGTTACGAATATCATTCCTAAAGATCAACATATTTTAGTTGGATATGTGTTATTTTGCTTATTTTAACATTTTTAGTGTTGTCTAATAATGCTTTAATTGCTATTATTAAGAGAAATCTTAATAATAAAGGTGTAATAAAATAAAGGTGTCACTTAATAAAATTCTTTCTTAAGTGTAACCTTACATATATGTAAATTTAGAAATATTGAGGTAAGTCATAAAATATTATGTTACTCGTATATTATGAACAAAACTCGAAACTCACAAATGTCAATAACAATATTTGACAAGCGAAATTTGTTTAGGGATATATAAGTCCAATAATCCTAGAGTTGGAAAATAGTAAATAGTATCAAGTAATATATATATACTTTTTTAAATAAACGCTACGTGCTTTGAGATCCAATTTTAATATATTTTTTTGCCAAGTCCAATAATGTTTTCGCAGCTCTTTACTTAAAGTACGGTGGCCAAGTTTCTGAATAGAATATATTTTTTTAATAAATGCTATGTTCTTACGAGGATAGAAACGCAAATATTTTTTGTATTTTTAACTGCTCTAACTGAACTGCATGAAGCCAATATTTAGTGAAATGTAATATGATTTGTTTTAATGTTATAATAGCGAGAAATTATGTGTACCAAATATTATAATAGATTACTTTTGGGCTCAACTGAAAGTATTTTCTATTGCTTTAAAACTCCAAACTAGATGGAAAAGTAAAAACTGTCTCAACTATAGTCTCTAGACTGTCTCATGTCATATCATTTATACAGATCATAAGAGGAAAATCTCTACAATATTACTATAACCAAATTGTCAATTATTTATTTTTGTAACGTATTACACATCCAAACGTGAGTAAAGTTCGATGCAGCAGCTAGTATCATAATGTATACAAAATGGATTCAGATCAAACAGTTTGATGTAAAATAAAAACCAATAAAACATTTCTTCATTAAATAGTTAACTTTAACAACATTTTTTAAAATGTATTTTTTAACTATAAAAAGTACTTCATTCTGTTATTCCATGAACATAAAATAATATGGTTGGTCGGTATCTCTATCATAATACAGCCTTAAGCAATTTTCAATAAATAATTAATTTTAATATTAAATTGGTTTCCTTATAAAAAATGTATAGTTTAAAAATCCATTCATGATACCTGGAAATTGGTTGTCGAAATTGGGCCAAACTAGCTGGTAGATGTATAAATATAATAGACTTCTACCCAATATAATAAACACACATATATATTATTATAGGAATTGTCTGTTACTTCGCTTCCAAAGACCCAAATGGATTTTCATATAAATAGGTATTATAAGGTTTTTAGGTAATATTTAAGTGAATGCGAAAATCGTAGCTTAGAATAATGTTTATTGATCTTGGAACGAATATCAAATGAATAAAAGTTTTATTATTCACAGTTATCCCCTCTATAAGACCGTAGATTTGTTCAGCGTTATAGGAAAAAGCGTTGTAGAAATATTCTTGTGTAACGCGCTCATATGACCGTATAACGTGATATGTACAAATAATTCACGTTTAACTTTTCTCGTTAAAGGCCTTTTAAATAGAATATTAAGAAAGAATTTAATTTAATTTAATTTTTACTTCTTTTAATAAAATTTTAGAACAACACAATGTGCAAAGGTAAACAAAATTCATTATGAACCATAAAAAATAATTATAAATTTTATAGTATAGAAATAAAACGTGCTAAATCACCGCGTTATATGAGGGAAAACACGTGTTATACGAGGGACTAAAATCGTGTTATATGAAAACGAGTTATAAGAGTACCGTGTTATAGGGGGGATTACTGTATATAATTAAAAACATTTTTTTTTTATTTAATAGGAGGGCAAACGAGCTAACGGGTCACAGATGGACGTGATCACCGCCATGCCCAGGAACTCTTGCAACATCTGAGGATTTACAAGAGTGTTGCCGGCCTTGTAGGTAGGAGTAAACGCCTTTTTTGAAGGTACCCATGTCGTACCGATCTGGAAATACCGTCGAAGGGAGTTCGTTCCACAAGCGAGTGGAACGTGGAAAAAAGATCCTTGAGAACCGCACAGTGGAGGATCGTCACGCATCCAGGTAGTAAGGATGGTAAAAAAGCCGATGGCGCGCTATACGGTGGTGAAATTTGACGGAAGGCATCAGATCGAATATTTCTTCGGAACACTCCCCGTTGTAAATGCGGTAGAGGACGCACAAAAAGCCACGTCTCTACGCAATGCCAAAGAGTTCAGACGTTCGCAGAGCACCGGATCCCCAACAATTCGAACGGCTCTCCGTTGTACACGGTCAGATGGTAGAAGCTGATATTGGGGTGATCCGGACCAGAGATGAGAACAGTACTCATGTAACGATGTAATGTGTGGCCAGACCGGCGCCTTATAGAGCGCAAGTCTTTGGCCAGGTTTGAAATCAGTATTTCAGATATTAATAGAGCGAGGCAGTCCTCGCTCTATTGATCACTCCCAATTTCTTCGAGGCCAACTTGGCCTTGCTCTCCAGATGACCACGAAACTGACAATCGCTCGAAATGTCGAGACCGAGTATTCCGATACTTGGCGAGGCAATGAGGGGAATGCTCTCGAAGAGCGGTGATTTGACAAATGGGTTTTTCTTAGTGGTAAATGCGCAACCTTGTGTCTTGTCGGTATTGAATTGAACGTGGTTCAGTTCACCCCACTCAAAGACCATCCCCAAGGAAGTCTCTGTAGAAGACACAAGTTTCTTTCGGCACTCGCTGACGTTTTCCCGAGAGAGACCTGCACGGCCGGAATATACCGCATCCCTAATGCTGTCATCCGCATAACAATGTATGTTGGAGATGACCAACGGTGCGTAAGATATAACAGAAGATCACCAGCCGATCGACCATGGCGAAAACCATATTGCCGGTCACTGACCAACTGGTAATCCTTGAGGTAGGTTAGGAGCTGTTTATTGATAACGCTCTCCATTACTTTGGAGAGAAGAGAGGTAATGGCGATAGGTCTGTAGTTAGCTGGGTCCGAGCTATCACCTTTTTTAGGGATCGGATGGACAAGGGCACACTTCCATGAGACCGGGACTACGCCTTTAAGGTAGGAGTAGCGAAATAGACGCGTTAGCATTGGTGTCAACTCAGGGGCATATGTTCGTAGCACAACTGGAGAGATACCATCTGGCCAACTCAACTTATGAACTTCCAAGGAAAGGAGTGCTTTTCGGATGAGTTTTTGCCGAAAGACTACTTCCGGCATTAAGTTTTGACACCGCGGGATGATAGACGGTGCCTTTCTCTGGTCATCCAAAGTCGAGTTTGAGGCAAAAAGAGTGCCCAAGAGATCGGCTTTCTCTTTTGCCGTGTGGGCCAAATGACGGTAGGGATGGCTGACAAAAGTTTCTCAGACTGGCTCTGGAAAGCGCCCAGAACTTACGCATGCCAGGCGGGTACTTTGCCAGCTGATCCCCAATTTCGACGACATGCTTGAACTTTGCATTAGCAATTTTTCGTTTGAAGAATCTGGAGGCACGATTGTATTTTCTCTTCAGAACTCTAGAGTTCGGATCCTTAGTGACTAACGCATTAGCTCAAGCTTGATAAGCCTGCCGTTTTCCAACTGCTGCAGCCCTGACAGACGCATCAAACCAAGGCCGCGATCTGCCACCAAGTGGTACCACAAAGCTGCCCTGAACTATCACATCAGCTACAGCCGCAGCGCAGTCACTAGGATCATTGGAAGGGAAACAAATCGGCCCCCATGGGTAGGATGCAAAAAAGGGCCGCATTCCATCCCAATCCGCTGACTTGTAGTGCCAAAAGCGTCGAGTCGCAGGTCTTGTGCGAGCTGGGCGTTCAATGGGCACTACACTCCGTACCAAGCGCTGATCAAAGGACCCTAAGGGAGCCTTGACGGTGACTTGGTACTTTCCGGGATGTGTAGTCAGTAGAAGATCCAACAAAGAGGGCATTTGGCTGTCCACGTCTGGTAGACGAGTGTGCGTCTTGACCAATTGGGACATACCAGTTGCCAGAGCAAAGTTAAACACAGATCTCTCCGCGTAGTCGTTGGCATGTGACCCTTGCCAATCGGCATTGTGCGCATTGAAGTCCCCGAGGGCTACGACTTCGGCGGAGAGAGTCGAGTCTGTGATCGTCAATCTTCGCCTGTACATGACCCAAGAGTTGATCCGTTTCTGCATTACCACTAAAGGGACCTGTAGAGGCACTAAGGGGGAAGGGTTGGGCTTCCGTATTCTCTCACTCACCAACGGAACATAACCAACTGAATTTGGTTACTACACGTCGGTCTTCTGTGAGAGGGTGGTCCTTCCCCGGTCGAGCCAGCCCAATACGAGCTACAATTAGAGAAACATATAAGTTTTGTATTACCTAAAGGTAAGGAAACTTTTAACATTTTAGTGTAAAACAGCCAAGATAAATTTCGTATAAATATAAGGCAGATCTTCAAAACAACTCATTATATTACAAAAAATACTTTTATTAACTTATTTAAGGAAACTTTTGTTTGGATTCAGGATATTTCTCGTTAAAATAAAACAGCCTCTTGTCAAGATTATTACTCAAACGTAACTCGACGAAAAAACATTCCACTGTCTCTTACTTTAATCACATTTGACATATAACTTTACTGAATAAAATCTTTTGAAGAAAGAATAAGTTAAAATAAAATCTTTTCTTAAATCTAAACGTTTTAATAAATTAACTATTATTAATTTATTATTATTAGGAACACTATCTGAAGCAATGGAATTTAATGCTGAAAGATTTGAGTTTTCTTTTACAATACTCTCAAATCTCAGCCTAAATTTTCTAGAAAAATCATCAACAAAAAGTAATTAATCTAGATGAAAAAAATCTGATAATCTCCGAACTATGTAGTTGATTACGTTAATGTGCTCCAGTTTTGTACTCAATTAGATGTTGAGATTAGATGGCAATCTCAACTAGAAATGTTGGCCACAATATCTAGACTAGGTTAATAACTCTTGTTTAGTATGAAGTCTTATGGCCTAGAAGCAATGCCAACGTAAAAAATATTTACTAGAAGTCTACTCTTTAGTACCGTATTTAGTTAGAAGTATCATATATTTGGTATTGTAATATAAACAGTTTAAATTAAATTTTCACGTACCACAAGAAAATATTAACATAAGAAATTATACAACAAACATATTGACATAAAATCTGAATATTTTGAATTTATGTACGTATAGGTCATTAACCTTAATTATAATGTACCAATATTTTAGTGTAACCTTTTCAAATCAGAGCTTTTGTTAAAATACTGTTTGTAAGGATATCTTTATAATAAAAATAATGACGCATAGAACATTTCAACTTAAGAAAAACTTAGTGACCCTTTATTTATGACCAAAATAAAATAAGAATGCCTGTATTACGTTCCTAGAGAACTGGAAGAGCTTTTATGAGCTTTTCGTTATGTAGGACAAAATCTCATCACCGCGATGTACAGTTATTACAAATGTATACAGCGCCATCTATTATTAAAATCTGAAGTATATTTTAAATTGATTCATGTGTGATCTCAATAAATATTTGTAATTAACAAATATCGAGCAATATTTTAGAGAAGGTGTAATAAAAATATCTATACAATAATGAAAAAACATATTAGGCAAAAATATGTACACAAAAAAATCTTAAGACAAATTTTCTTAGAGACTCTAATTACAATTGATAACTAATATATATGTAATAGATAACACAAACAAACTGAATGTACAAATGTCTAGGGTTTCAATGTATAATGTATGTATGTATGTATGGATATATATATACATACATACATTATACATGTCAACATGTCATCTGTCATATATATATATATATATATATATATATATATGCTCAGATGACATGTTGACATGTTAATACCCCATTAAGAGTATTAATGAGAGTAATAAGAGGTTACTGTTGATAATATTAAATCATTATAGAAAATGGCAGCATTATTAAAAATCACAAATTTTGTATTTTTTCTTCCAGAGGATACAAAAATTCTGAGCTCTTCCGCTAATTGGAAGAACCCGTACGTATATGCATTTATTTTACATTCATTTATATTTAATTTTAAAAGATACATAACAATTAATTAATTTAAAATATAATATAAATAATAATGGAAACAAATAAATTCAAGTTTCAAACAGTATAACAAACCTAATAAATTTATATATATATTGATAAATTGTTATTAAAATAATAATACTGCGGATGTTAACAACAAATAGCATATGCTCAAAACAATCCAATCGCAATTATGATCAAAGCTTTCGGAGGTTAATGAATAACACGGCTGTGACAGTACTGATCCCTCCAACGCTGTGACCGACATACCGCGATACAATGCTTTGTGACGAAATTACTCACATATTTTATTTAAACTTTTATTTCATCGTTGTTTACATATTAATTCATACTTAGTGACATTTCTTGTCGCTAAAAATGACAAATATCTAAAATAGAATAGAAATTGAAAAAACAAAAAATTGTTTAAAAAATATTATTGTACACTAAATTTTGTAAAAAATCGCTTAAAATAGTTTTTATTAATTAAAAAAATATTTCAATATTCGTAATTAACACTGTCAAGGTAAAGCTTAAATTAAGACAAAAAATAAAATTACTAATAAACATGGAAACTAAAATTTTTAATAGTTATAAATTTACTATTTTATTTCAATATCAAATGAAAATATGTATTTATTTGTGTCTATCTGTATTACGAAGTATAAAATGTATTACATGAGATATTATGAGCAAAAAACTTAAACGTGATACTGATAAAGTACCAAGAAATCCCAAAAGATCACTAAAGATCCACTATTTGGCACGAGTTGGTTATCTGTAAACAAACTACGTATAAGATGAAAATCACTTAAATTTCGTTGAAAAGGTCCGCTGGTGGCCTAGATTTTATTCAAGTAATAGAAAAGTGTTTGTAACCGTTAGATGAGATTTTTGAATTCAAATAATATTACTTTAAGTATGAACTATGGATAATTCAAGGGAAGATACTACAGTTTAGAGGATATTATATAACATTTGTTATTGTTAAGGTGTAAATCAAAGTAAGTAAATCTATCAAAAAGGCAATACAAATTTCATTATACTGAATTTGTATACAATTCCACAGAGATTTATAGTGAAAAAGATAAATCGTTGCATTATTATAAGAGTTCTAAGCTATTTGTAGAGCTCGTGTCAATCGCAGAAGCTGTAGAGACCGAGATTCTTGACGTGAGCGGAGATTGAAATCACTTTTGCTTCACACAAATGAAATTAAATTGATTTTTATTCATTGTTTTTTTAAGAAAATAATACGGTTCTGTAATCTAGCTGATAAAGTGATGAAAACTACGTGACTAGAGTCATTGATGGGAATGTGGATGATGATGATGTGATATTTCTAGTCAA
Organism: Melinaea menophilus ssp. n. AW-2005; assembly: GCA_918358695.1. Taxonomy (NCBI): domain Eukaryota; kingdom Metazoa; phylum Arthropoda; class Insecta; order Lepidoptera; family Nymphalidae; genus Melinaea; species Melinaea menophilus. The sequence continues at coordinate 9,929,392 of OU911040.1, read as the reverse complement.
GAAGTTCATATCATTAAAATAGATAATATTACAGTGAAAATATTCGTTAACTTCCCCAGTGGAGTGCGCGAGAAAAAGAAAACTTGTGCTGCCAATAGCACCTAGAATAGGGAAAGGATAGAATAATGATCAATAAGGAATTTGGTTATAACACATAAAGGGATTAAAAAGATGCTTAAGTCCGATCTTCCAGTCCATTTAGTCCAGATATGAAGTAAAGTCAGTTACCTTTAACTCCCGCATAAGAAACAGATAACAAGACAATAAGACAACCTTAATTTACAGGATACAATACTCAGAGTATTGTTCCGTGTAAGAATCGAACCCGGAACATTTGATTTAATAGTCAGGCTTACTAACCACTGGGCCTACAGAGAGCAGGCTGTATACTTTTTCTGCACTGTTAGTATTTTTGACTAATAACACAGGCACACAAAAAAAAAAAAACGTCATGAACCAGAGGGGAGACCCCATTATTCCTAGGTTTTTGGGATCGCTAAAACCGATTATGACAATAAAAACTAATTTTAAATGCCCGTTTTGCCGCTAGCACCCCCTTACTACCTCTTAAGGGGTGAAAATTGAAATTTTTGTAAAAAATCAAGATAGATGTGTCTTTCTACGTTTTTTGGGATGCTGAAACCGAAAATGATAACTAAAAATAAATTCATGACCACTATCACCCCCTACCATCCCTTACAGGGGGTGAAAATTTCATTTTATTCTATAAAATCAAGACAGATGTGTATTTCTACGTTTTTTGCTATAATGAAACCGAAAATGACAACCAAAAGTGAATTTGATACCTCTTTTACTCAATACCACCCCCTGACTACCCCTAACGGGGGGGAGGGGGTGGGGGTAGTTTCAATTTTGTATAAAATCAAGATGTATGAAGAAATTTTGACGATTTACAGTAAATGACATGTTTATCAAACTAGTTTGAAGTTACTCTTAGCTCTTATATTAGAAATTCAAATGCTTTATCGATCAGAAGTATATGATATATATTCATGATTTAATTCTATTCTTAGCGTAACCCAGGTACAACGGCGTGGACGTAGTAGATTTCTGTTCTCTTTTGGAGTGCTGGATTAAAGTGAGTCCCCTTGCCTCTCACTATCTGGGATGCTGAATTAAAGTGAGTCCCCTTGCCTCTCACTATTCAGCGTCTACCTGTTTCTACGATAACGAACTCTCTTGTTGTCAAAAGTTCTTCTAAGTGGTTTCCTTTTATTGGTTCTTTTCTGTTCTGGTAAATCTCTTTTTAAATTCCAACAGTAGTCTGCTAACATATTGACATCCCATTTACCCTGATAGCGCTGTTCCATTTACTTGAGATCCTGTCTGATGGAACCTTTCACCTTGCTCCTCACTGTAGTCTCCTAAATTGGCCGAAAAATAGTAACCTTTCTATTTCGGAGGCATAGAATTAGGTTCAGTATCTTTTTAGCGTTTTAAAAGACTGCCGGATGGATAACAGTATAAACAGAATTAAATAGAAAGCAAATAAAAAACAAAAAATGAAACAACTTGTTAAGAATAGGACAAAAATCAAGATTCAGTCTTAGTATTATAATGACAAATATATGCATACAATAAGGTTACCATATACTTTATAATAATTTTTTCTCTCAGCATCTTGAAAACATAGAAATTCACATATTTTCGGTTCCAGCATCCTAAAAAACGTAGAAATACACATCTATCTTGATTTTATAGAAAAATTGAAATTTTCACCCCCTTTATGGGGTAGTAAGGGGGTGATAGTGGTCATGAATTTATTTTTAGTTATCATTTTCGGTTCCAACATCCCAAAAAACGTAGAAATATACATCTAACTTGATTTTATAGAAAAATTGAAATTTTCACCCCCTGTAAGGGGTATTAGGGGGTGATGGTGGTCATAAATTTATTTATAGTTATCATTTTCGGTTTCAGCATCCCAAGAAACGTAGAAATACACATCTGTCTTGATTTTATAGAAAAAAAATGAAATTTTCACATCCTGTAAGGGATGGTAGGGGGTGATAGTGGTCATGAATTTATTTTTAGTTATCATTTTCGGTTTCAGCATCCTAAAACACGTAGAAAGACATATCTATCTTGATTTTTTACAAAAATTTCAATTTTCACCCCTTAAGAGGTAGTAAGGGGGTGCTAGCGGGAAAACTGGCATTTAAAATTAGTTTTTATTGTCATATTCGGTTTCAGCGATCCCAAAAACCTAGGAATAATGGGGTCTCCCCTCTGGTTCATGACGTTTTTTTTTTTTTGTGTGCCTGTGTAATTTATTAAACCTCGTGTATAGCCGTTATCAAACAAACTGGTATTTAAAATCATGGCCACTATAAATAGTGATTCGATCGAAGTTTGTATTTTTTGATGAAGGCAATTTCATATTAATGGTAGCGGAACACGCGAATTTAGCATAGTTTGTTAACAAGAACTAGGTCAGTGATCTTTGTTTGTTGTGAAACTGTGAAAACCAATAAATATGTATTCATAATGGAGTCAGATAAACCAAATATGTTGCTAATTTAGGGTAAAAACTAGAAAAAAAGCGAGAATATAAATAAAAGGAAAAAAAAGAAAAGATAGAAAAGAAAACAAAAAAAAAAGAAAATAAGTTATTTATAGATGAATTAATAAAGCACTTTGAATAGCTAACCTAGTTTAAAGTGGAAGTTATAATTTCCTGACCCACGCATTACTATTGGTGTAATTAAAATATTTATGCTAATATAAAACCTTGTGCACAAGGTGATTAAATTGCACAGTTTTATAGGTATGTTTATACATAGTAATGTGCATAAAAGAATTTATAATCCAGTAGTAATGTTAGAAGGAAATTTATAGTTGTACATAATTCATTTGAAACATACTTTTATGATGGCAAAATAAATATTTATTTACGCCATTTTGAAAGCAACTAATTAAATTAAAAATCAAATTTTAAATTATGTTTCTTGGATGAAAATAATTGATAATAATATAAATTATACATTTGTTGTTGAAAATAAAAGCTCAGGTATTTTAAAATGAACTAGTATTGATCAAGTAAGATGAAGCTGTAAAATAAACAACTTCAAAATATTATCTAATAATCTAATAATCCTGATATTTGTAGATAGATAGATGTACAACACTTTAATTGAAGAACTTGTATGAAATTGTCGACGTTTACTGTAATAATTGTGTAAAGAAAGAAATAGGTATGTTAAGTGGTTAAATATTGTGAGATGATTTTGAATAATATATTATATTTTTATATAAAATCAACGAATATAAAAACTCTTCTAAAGTACGAGAGGATTTAATCCAATTGATATTTACTTTACAGATTTATATAAAACTATTTTATGGATATAGCTCATATATTTTATTACATTACTTTAATCCGACATTTAAATGCTTAGTGCAAAACGTAAATACACAAATTAAATCCCAAAATAATTTAAATGAAATTCATAATATTGGTGAAATGTTAGCAAATATTTTAATATAAAAATAACATACTTCTCTCATCTTGAATTACGGGTATGAACTATTAATATGAAAAATAACTACATATATATTCATATTAAAAAGACGAAGCTCATATTATAAAATCATTTATCCAGTTAAAAGAGAAACAATGATGCATTATAATAAATCCTTATTACTTTTGATGTGAATTTGAAAACCTTTATAAAGAATAATCGTATAAAATTACATATTTTATGCTTCACATAAACCAATTAAACATGACCCGCTACTTTTTGGTTCATTGTATTTCTGACGTCCAGTTTGTCATAAATTTTAAAATATTTAAATCTATATTTGTATTTATTTATAACTAAGGTCGTGTTAGTTATTATCATATTATTACTGCTATTTCCAGTAATATCATCTGCTAATTCATACACTATTTTACATTTATTGGAAACTTATAGAACTGAATTGACAATAAAAAGCTGAAGATTATTAATTGAGTTACAAATATCCTCTTCAAAGTTGAACCAGGTAATAGATCGTCACCTTCTTGCCCTTATCCTAATTTTGGAGTCAACGCATTATGTTTTTTCCTTCCACATTCTCCTGTTACTCATCATCTCTGTACACACTCCCTTCTTTTTCATATCGTCTTTCACGCAGTCCATCTATCTTTTCTTCGGCCGTCCTCTACCTGTCCATCCCTACACAACTAAACCCAGCACTCTTTTAATAACCTTCCTTTCATCTCTCCTCATAACATGCCCATACCATGACAGAACTTTCATTTTTTCTGTCACTGACGCTACTCCCAAACTTTCCCTAATATACTCTTTTCTTATCCTAACCTTTTCTAAACCAGAAAATTTCATCAAAATCAGTTTACCGACTTTGGAGTTTAACGCAAATTTTTATATGAAAAAGTAGTGGAAATATATTTTTCCAGATAAAACATTAAAAAAAACTCTACATTCTATAATATGAAGTTAAATTAACAAACTAAATATCATTTTGAATTATTTCATAAACGTATTTTAATTAAATGGTTAAATAAAAAATAGCTTTCAAACGATTTGCCAGTATATAATTTAAAAAAGCTCTCCCCGTTTTAACTATACTGAATTATTTATTCAATGCAACTGTTACCGATTCGTCGTATCGAAAATACTTTACTGTTCATAATTAAAAATACAGAATATATATAAAATGTAATAAAAAAATACTAATAATAAATTATTACCTACTGTTAATCTTGTTATAGGTATTGTGGTTAAATGCTAACCACAGTTTGCATTACTTTAATAGGTTCAAAGTTGTTAGAAAGTTAAAATCTTCCTACTTAGGAAACGAAATATACTATATAAAAAAAGATAAAGTTATGTTTTGATAACCATTCATTTATTTATGGTTAACTATAAAATTTGTTTTGAAATATGTATCTCCTAAATTTGGGTAAAACAACATTTTTTTATCGCTAAAAAGGTTAAAATTGAGAGATCTATATACCATTCAGAGTTCTAGATAACCTATTTGAATAATTCAAACAAATACTCAATAGCATAGCTTACAGCATCTTATAATAATTAATTAACTATTTGTTAAATCCCAGATTTCTTTTCCTTCAAGGCCTCAACTTTAACATTAAAAGGATCTGAAAGATGCCTAAACATAAAAATAGACCTATGTTTTGTGAGAAAAACATAAAACTACAAATTAAATATAATGTTTTCTTATAATACGATTACATTACGATTTTCAATTCGTACTTTAATTTATTGTTTTAATCTAATGTATAAAGAAATTAATTTGATTAGTTAACAGAATCGAAACGACGCTCATTGACCCGAGAAGAAAAATTACATACACAGCCACCGAGTTCAAGCAATTATTATGGTTGGACAGACATTTTATTTTGTACTCGTTTAACATTACTATAAATCATAAAAAATAAATTTCTGCTGTGTTTTAATCTATATATCTATATTATTTTTATGTTAGAGGAGGGCAAACGAGCTTACGGATCACTAATGATACATGATCACCGCCGCCCATAAACTCTTGCAACATCTGAGGATTATACGCCGTTTTTGAAGGTATCTACGTCGTATCGATCTGAAAATAACGCCGAAGTATAGTTCGTTTCAGATTCGACTTCGCCCAGTGAGAGAGCTAATGATCCACTAGTATAAACTCTAGGGAAGCCCATAGGAAGGAAGCTTCGAAAGAAGCCCCTTATACCATCCACGATTGAAGACTTTTGCCATATCCAGACTAACTGCCAGACCCTCTCCCTTCCTTTCAATAACCGCTATCCAACGGTGCGTCAAAAGAAGACCACCAGGCGATACACCATGGCGAAAGCCATATTGCGCGTCATTGATCAACTGGCGATCCTCGAAGTTCGCTAGAAGCTGTCGGTTCATGTTGTTCTCCAGTATTTTGAAGAGAAGAGAGGTAATGTCGATAAGACAGTAGCTGGGTTTAAGCTATCTCCTTTTTTAGGGATTAGATGGACAAGGGCACGCTTCCATTAGACCGGGACTACGCATTTAAGGTAAGGGCACCGAAATAGATGCGTTAGCACTAGTGTCAACTCAGGGACACATGTTGGTAGCACCAATGGCGAAATGCCATCCAGCCTACTCAATTTATGGACGTCCAAGGAAAGTAGAGAGTGTGGGAATTTTTTTTTGCGAAAAAAAATTTCTGGCATGGAGCTCTGACACCGCGGAATGGTCTAGCTTGAAGCAAAAAGTGTGCCCAAGAGATCGGTTTTCTCTTTTGGCTTACCGTCTGAGCCAGGGCGTCATTACTCTTGTCCAATAGCGGTAGAGATGGTTAAAAAAAGTTGCCAAGAGTGCGAGTTGCAAGACAATAATGCCAGCTGCGCAGTCTCAAGGTGACAGTGGAATACGTTTAGATTGGAGTGAAATCCCCGGATATTTATTATTTGCCATTGTTTACCATCAGAAAACACAAAATGAAATTCTTTGCGTTCGGCGGATACGACTTACAGTTTGAGCAATTTTAGTAATTTTAACTACGTGCCAATACCTTAAAATGGTGTCGTAATTAAGAATAATAAGGAAGCATACAAAGTTCGGAAATCAAACATTCGTATTAAACAGTTTGACAAGCAATCAAAACAAAATGAAAAGAGTTATAACAAATAGAATTAAGGCAAAAATTGTTACTTAAGTGTCTTGTTTTTGAACAACAGAATCTAGCTGACAAACGGTTTGGGTCTGCTCCGCGGTTTTTCTGATGATTGTGCGCGGGGGAATAATGGATACGCTCACCTAGTCGATCTTTGCAAAAAGTTTGCCTAACTCGCGTTTTTGACAATTAGTCTACCTGCCCCTAAGTCAACCAGCCCCGGTCTCCCCTACTTTTTGAAGGCATCGCATTCATGTTTGGCGAAGGGGGAGTAGGGCTTCCAGATTCTCTCACTCACCAACTTAATATAAGCAAATGAATCTGGTTACTTACTCTGGTTACGTTACACGTCGATCTTCTGTGAAAGGGTGGTCCTTCCCCGGTAGAACCAGCCCAATACGAGTTGCAGTCAAATAACTACAGCTAGGCTCTACCTTTAACAACATCTATACATCTAAAAATATAAATTAATAAAGTGATTATTTATAATTCCAAACTAACGAAGTTTCACTGAATGCATACGAAACTGTTTACAGTGCTTATATAAAAACTGTTTTTTTTTTTACTTTTATCTGTCTGTCTATTTCTTAGGGTTATTTGTTGAAACCACTTGACCAACTTAAATAGGATTTTCACTGGATAAGATATTATAAGTTTTATTTAATAAAATATTAACTTCACGAACAAAGTCGTGGTCACAGCTAGTATCTAATATAATTGAAAGGTCACAACATTTATTATATTTACTGAGAAATAAATAGGTTGCGAAAGTACTTGTGAACTCGCGTCCATTGGATAATGGTTGTACTAATTCAAAAACCTTTGTAGCATTTCTCACAAAATGAGATCGTAGAGATCGCTTCTTTAGCGATAAGGTGCATTGTTATCGTTGTTATATCTATTGTTTGTTGTTTTCAATAATAATAAAATAAAAAATGAATATAGCTATAGCTGGAGATATAGATATAGATAGAGATAGAAACATATGTACATATAAGATATTTATATAAAGATTATTAAATACATACAAACTTTTAAATAGAGTGATAAATTTTGATTATTATAAGATCTTAGCTTAATGACACCTTTAAAATTTTAATATAGTTTAGTATTTCAGAAAATTCTTTTATTTTCTGCGAGAAAACACAAGAATTGATTTCGGCTATAAATACGGTGGATTTAGCTCAAATATGGTATGCTAACTAACAGAGTCATGATTTTTAATTCTTTTCAATCCTTAACCTATAATATTCAGAAAAACAAAGTGCTATCAGCTATTATTATATGTAAAAAAAGAAATCCTTAAAAATGCATATTATTTATTAAAAAATATTTTTATTTTAAAAAACTACAATTTCTCCCTATTTTATCACGATTCGGTTTCATGATAAGTTGTACCACCAAATTATTAGCTCAAAAATCATTCTGATACTTTCATTCATTTTATACATGCTTCCTCCGTGTTTTTAATTTTTTTTTACGAGGAAAAAAAAATATTTATTCCTATGTTATAATTACAATTTCTCGTGTGACTTACGATAACATATTGCCTTTAAAACAATATTATCTTTTTCTTAAATATCTTTTGTTTAATATTACACAATAAAGAATTTAGGTATAATTGTATAATAATGATTGAATGAGATCTAATTATAATGAGAAATGTTTTAATGAAACTAACAGAGATACAGATACAGTGCTCGTATATACAGTAGACATCTAATTAGGTCGTCCCAATTTTTTAAGAGGTGGCATAATTGTACATCAGATGTTGAGGACTTTTGTTTTTATATGTCGTTAGTTCAAGTTTTATACACAAAATATTGTGTTATATATATATATATATATATATATGTGTGTGTGTATATATATATATATATTGTTTAATTTTCTTTGATGAAAATCTAATCAATTCTTATCATGTGTCCTTTAATTGTCTGGTTTATAATAAAACTCTTAAATAATATAAATATTATAATTATACATGTTTTTATTTTATTTATTACATTAAATATTAATTTGCACATAGGATAAACCTTAAGATGTACACATCCTGAGATTGGCTTTATGCACAACATAATTTTTTGTTAATTTGTACAATAAAGTATTAAATAAATAAATACAAAGAAGATATATTAACTTTAAAAGTCAGTTGTGTCAACCGAAAACTTGTATACACTAGACACCCATTAAAAGACCTTATTTTAAAATATGGCTTATAAAAAAAAATGTATACAATATATTATCTCTAAAATAAAAGCAAACTGAACCTAACTTCGGTAAATACATCTTAAGGAAGTGTCGTATAAAAAACCTATTTCATATTATGCATTAACATTACAAAGATTAAAATAAAATATTAGAAGAATATTTTTGACATAAATCTTCAAAGATCAGATGAGATTGTCAATATTATAATAAATTTTGATTAATTGAATTGCAGTTTAGATACTAGATCTAAGAGTAAGTTGCATAGCAACCTGTTTTCTATTCAATAACATTTTATTTTTATAACCCGAGATATAATTTTTATGAAATAATTGATATTTTCTTTTATTAAGAGTAATTAATTATTATTCTTAGAACATTACTTCTGGACGATTTGTCCTTTGCTTACGCTCCTTCTAATTCTAGAATATATTATATTCTAGAATATTTCTACATAAAACAGTAGTGATCTAATTGTTCTAAACTTTCTGTAGTATCATGCTTTTCAAATGTAATTTATTATCAAATATCAAATGTGTGACTTGGTAGTTAATACATAATTTAAAATAATTAATATGCATTGAGTTCTTCTTCATCAACGTCCTTTTGAATAGATACTTTTCAAGTAAGTCATACTTGAAATAAAATTTTGACTTTGATATTGACTTCGACCATTTATCTCTGTTACTATTTCAATGAAGATTCATCTTAGAAATAAACTCTTCGAATGTGTCTCGTAAGTCACGCTAAACGTAGCTATCTATCAAACACCAAAATAATTCTAGTCATAACTGAATAAATCTTTTGTATGTGCATTTTTTATAAGTAAAAAATCATATGTCATCTTAGCGTCATATAATATATGTCATATTAACATCATAATAATGTTCTCAGAAGCAAAGAGTGGACTTGTTTATTGCGTGCTGTGTGCTATTTATTCAGAGGTTAGAGCAATTCTTAACGTTTTAAAGGACATTTAACACAGACTGGGTGTATCGTAAATTAGTGTGAATGTAAGCACAGATTTTAGTACACTTTTTGTGTTACTTTTAACTGAAATGTCATAAAAAATTTAGGGCAAATAAAACAAACCTATATAAAATTTAATTGCATGTTTGTAATTTCAAATTAATATCTTTTAACTAAATGCATATGAAATTATATATGGTACAAACACAAAAAAAATGTTGCCTGTCTATCTGTTTGTTCCGACAAATTTCTAAAACTACTGGTACTTAAAGTGGCGAATAATTGTTGTAAACGAAACCGGGGGCTGAGCTAGTTAAATATATCAAAATTTCTTGAATAATAAATAGCGTTACAACTAATATTATTCAACAATATATTATGTAAAATGAGGCTTCATAATAAACTGAAGACTCAAAGGTTTCATCTGTAGTCTTCACGGTATTCAAAGTTTCAACTTTCAGGCTTAAAGCGCTCTCCTATTTAACTTAAGATAATTTATATATAAGATAAGATTTTTATATAACTTTTAATGAATTATCAGTAACCAATTTATTATTATGTAAATTACTTTTATTTCATTTAAGTTTAAGTTAAATCTAAATAAATTACTTTTATTTCGTCTAAAGTTAAAGTTTCAATAAAATTATATTTTTGTTTCTACTTTGATTTAGTTTCTATATATTATTAAAAAAACGAACAATGCTATGGAAGACTTACATATTCGTATTTTTGTGCTTGTAATGAGTACTCAGTAACTACTGGATTAATTTCAAAAATTCTTTCACGATTAGAATGCTCTGCCTCTGAGTAATATACTATTTTTATCCCGATCTTTTTACGGGATCGAACCTACTGTGTATGTTGGCTTAAAAAGCGTTACAATATATTATTGTTATCCAAATAAAAGGCTTTTCTTAGAACCAAATAAAAAAGCGCTCCTTAACCTTGACTTATGTCAAAACGGACGGAAATATCTAGTTATTATATATTCGAGTAATTGAATCACTATCTTACTCTTATTTTTAATATCGTGGTATTTTCTGGAGGTTTTTGTAATATTGGACAAGTTAGGTTGTGGCTTGTTGCCAACAATAGCGGGCACTGGTTGTACAAATGTCTCTATAGTCCACACATTATATATTTAGATCCAAAGTTACAGTTGACAAATTGTGTTTTATATAAAGAATCTGTATAATTCAAAATGGCGGACTATACAATAATGTAACAGATATTCCTGATGCATCAATTTGTTATGTTTATTGTGTATTATACTATATTTTTATTATAAACAAAACAATATGCATTAAGTTTAAGTTGTGTTAAAGTTAAAGTTAATTTGTAATAACTACGAGTAAGATAACATCTGAATTTAATTTCCCAAACTACAACCAAAACTCGTAACAGATCTTTAATATTTGTTATAGAACTGTTTCTCACAATGCATAACACAATTATTTTGGTAATAAGATTTTCATTTAGATACAGTATAACTAACATTAGCAAATTAAACACTACTTTCTAATGAGAATTTTGAAATTCATGTGAATAATTACGTTGTTGTCAAATTAGTGTTGTAAGTGAACTAATTTTATAATTCTACAGTACATAATATAGGTATGTTTGATAATAAAATATTTATGCAATTCTCCCAAAAGCGATTTCCAGGACTCGTAAAAGGTTATCATGATATATCGGTCAAAATATGAGGCGGGGAAAAAAAATAAAAAATACTTTAGCTTGACTGTTTGCAGTAATCATGTTAGAATGAAAAAATTGTATCCTAATATTTATTTTAACTTTATTTAATGACGAAAATTGACTACAAATAAGTTATATAAACTCTTACAAAACGAGAAACTCGTTTCAAAATACCTTCCTAATCTTTTTTTGTGTCGTGCTAAACCTATCCACGATTTATGAGCACATGTGTTATTATGAATGTTTCATTGCTGAAAGAAGGAGACACAAATATCCTCTGCCCTTCTCTAAAGTAGGTTAAACAAGTAACGGGTCGTCAAAAATAGTTCCATAGGAGGAAGAGCAACAATTCTCATTAATGTGTCATTATTATAAGAATATCTGTATATATATACATGTCCTAGAACATAAGAACCATGTATCATTTAATAAGCATCTAAAAAAACATTACATGTGATATAATTATATTTATATTACAAAGTATGCTTAGTTATGAAACAGTGTGACGCAAGACCGACCCACTCGGGCGAGGAATTTCGACAGCCCTCCCCCCTCCCACCCTTCATTGCGTCATTTGCGAAAGAAACTGTTCTGTTATTGATAATTTAACATAAGTAACAAGGACACGATGAACTTTAACTTTTGTTGAAAGTGTGTTCATTATCATAAAATTATTCATAAAAAAATCAGTTGTATATATTTTTTGTTCAATACATGCAATACACCTTCCATAAAGGTTGCACTGTTTTAGTTACTTAATACGAATACAAAACTTTCAAACTAAACTCGATCAAAACATTACTGTTATCCTAAAACGTATAAAAAATTATCCCATTTAGATATGTATATAATTTTTAATAAATATTTCATATAGAATACAAAATTAAACTTAAATTACATGCAAATTTAATTGAATAAAAGTACACTGCCAAGCGAAGCAACGAAGTGCTACGGTTTTGCTTACGTAGCACTTCGTAGCCGCTACGGCGTAGCACATGTTAATTAGAGGCGTAATGGTTTAAAGGTTCTAGATAGCAGGAACTTTGAGCATTAATGTTTTGGAGTAACATTAAAAAGATTTCTATCATTGGAACATTTATTTTGTATATAAAATTTAATAGTTAATCTTATACATTTCGAATGAAAAAATAATAATTTCTCACTAAAGTTATATTCAAGAAAAGTAGGAAACAGCTTGAAAAGGCCGACCGTGACCGAGAAAATGACAGAAATAGAAATATGATGACTTATAACTTTCTCTACATTTATGCACCTTTATTTCTAAAAGCCTCTAATTGGTCAGGAAATATCTGACTTGGTATTCAATGGAAGCGTTATTACCGTCATTAGTGAGATCATTTCTACATAAAAAAATCTTTGAAAATGTGGTAACATACCAAATATATATATATATATACCTAAGAGATTCATTTACATATATTATATGATTATATATAACTAGGGACGCCAACAAACCCTCAATTTCGACTCGCAGCGCTCGCGAAATCTCGGGCGCCGTTTGCATATTGAGCGAAGCGAGCCCAGTGACTCATTGTTTCCCATTGACTTCAATGGGATATCAGTTTTTTGAAAAGATAAAAAAAAAAATTTTTTTTGAGGACATTTAAAAAAAATTTTTTTACAACCATCACCTAATGTGTGTCTTTTTGATTGCAAAGTTTCATAATTTTCCGTCAAGTAATTTTCGAGCCAATTCGTGACAAAGAATGTAAAAAGTCTCCAGTAAAACGCTCCGCTCACTTCATTCGCTTCGCTCAAATATGTGTAACTCGACCATTCCAAACATAATTATCAATAAAAAGACATTAATTGAATTAAATTATTATTTTAAATGATAAACCAAGGAACTCTTATGATATTTAAACAAAATAATGTAATGACTTGAAGATGAGAGAAGTGGAGCCGAGGAATGGCAGGAGTGAGTGGAAAAGCAATATATGTTGTGCTTAAAGTGTGATAAAGATAGAAAAATGGTGATAGGATTTGGACTTTAATTTATACTAAAATCATTGGTAAACATAAAAACCTTTCCCTTTTACTTTTAAATCAAAACTAATATGCAGGTCTGTGATTAAAAAATATTACAATATTTTCGTAAAAGTTCCCTTATCGGTATATTTTGATCAATTGACAAAGTTTTACAAATTACAGTATGAAAATCTTATTTATAAACTATATTTCTGTGCAATTTCATCTAAATATGTATGTTTATTACTTTTTGCTTTAAAGAGTCACTAACATTATACATTACCACACATTTCACAACAGACCTCCTACCCTTCAATAATAATATATAAATCCTGCTTCACTTGATTACACGAAGACATTTACAGCCATGGATTAAGTGTGTTCTGGAAGCTCAAGGTCATTTACCATGCAACATAACCGCTCCGAATTGCCTCTATTTGCATATGACTGAATTTATCAAGTGCCATCGCATAAAGCGCGCTAAGTTATTACTATCTCAGTGTCACCATGTATAATGAAATAAACTAACAAATAGTTTTAATAACAATAAATACTGGCAAGTAATAAAAAATATATGTAACAAATCATATTAATTAAAAGTAAAATCCAAATTTAAATATCTAATGTATACTATTTATGTGGCAAAGATTCATTCCAGTAAAATATATAAATAAAAAAAATAAATTTTAATTTAAATATGGAATGTGCAAATTTAAATTTTAATTTAAATTTGGAATGTGTCCTATTTATAGCCATGAAATCATTCTAGTAATAATAAATGTAATAAAATATATGAATTAAAAAATAAACTTCAAATTTAAATTTAGAATGTTTGCTATTTATGTTCACGAAATCATTCTAGTAACAATATGTGTAACAAAATATATAAATTAAAAATAAACTTCAAATTTAAATTTAGAATATGTCCTATTTATGTTCACTAAATCATTCTAGTATCAGTATGTGTAACAAATTTTATGAATAAAAAATAAAATTTAAATATGGAATGTGTCCTATTCATGTTCACGAAATCATTCTAGTAACAGAATGTGTAACAAAATTTATGAATAAAAAATAAAATTTAAATATGGAATGTGTCCTATTCATGTTCACGAAATCATTCTAGTAACAATATGTGTAAAAAATATAATTTTAAATACGGAATGTGTCCTATTTACGTTGAGGAAATCATTGTTGTAGACCGGCAAGTGAAGTGTTATATTCCCTCATTTCACACTGCGGATGTGAATGTCAGTAGCATGTATCAACGCTTGCTATGTGAGGAGATGCAAGGAAATGCAAAATCTTTTTACAATTTAATAGACATTTTACAAATTGTTATAATTTTTCTCGTCTAAAACCTTGTATGTATTTTGAACAATGATAAATGTATCTTATTATATATTTATATTATCGAAATTTCGTATATATGTTAATAGAGTTAAAATTTTAATAATATAATATTAGTTATGTAATTTAAAGAATGAAAGATATATTTGATCAATTTTTTCGACGTATTATTAAATAATAATTAAAATGATGCAAATTAAATAGCTTAATTAACAAATTAATAGTCTTAACACTAAACCTACCAAGTACCGGTCAAATTGACCGTTCTTAAATTTTTGTAAAACTTACACATTTTTAAACTTTATAATATCGTTATCAAACTACATGACAATTCTTAGAATATGCGTATAATATTGTCTTCACTCTTTACTTTTAGTTATTTCCATTATTACTTGCATTATATAATAAAAAAAAATTTAATTACCGGTCAATTTGACCGCGTACGGTAAGAACAAGTATACAAGAATTGTCGGTAGGTTTAGTGTTAAAGTAAACTTTCATATGGGTTTGAAAAACAAAAAATAACAACCTATAAAATGTAATAATGTTATCAGTACAATGCAAGATGCACAAATAAACGATAATAAACAAGGCTATAAAACAAAATTTATTATAATGTAATGTAAATTTAAAAATGAATTTTATAACAATAGTCTTAAAGTACATTTTTGTTTGATATAATAGCACATAAGTCCTATTTTCCTTGACATAAAACGTCATTTGTCTTTATGGGTGGAAATAAATGTTGAAGTAAGTTAACCTCTTAAAGTTTCTTGTAAATAATTGTTGATAAAATTTACTGCTGCGATTTGATTCATCAAAAGAATTTAAGTTATTAGTTCGTTTATATTTGCTTACTTCACTTTCTTAACCGTTTGGGAGACCTTTTTTTGTGTTTAATTGTCTCCAGAATGCGACGAAATAATTAGCTAAAAATTTTTTCATGTATGTTTGAGCCGAACGCGGATGTTATAGCGACAACAGATTGAAAAAATGTTTTATCTTTCAAAAGTTATCAAAAAAAGATCACTCCTGCCATAGACAATACATTAGAGCTGCCTTGCGCGTGCGAGCAATGTGCTGAGCTAGAAGGTGACAATTAGTCCTAATAAATCTATATTTCCTGTAGCTATTCAGATAAAAAGAGGGCTCAGCTCAACACCCGCCGCGCACGGTTGGCGGATCCTAGTACTTTTACGATTCCATCACATAACCAAAAAATAGAATATACATTCATTAACATATTTCTACTAAAAACATACACATTTGATGTAAAACAAATATTTTTTAAACAAATAATTTCTGGACGGCAATTTTTTTCTCATATAATCTGTCTAAATCCACCATTGACCTTTTGGTAACATTTAAAGCCTACGTATATTAAAAGCCAATTATGAAATTAAGGACTTTGTTTACGACAGGGATACCTGGTGTAATCTATTTAATAATAAATCTGCGCATGTGGCTTCCCTGAATCCACTTCCTTTACCCATCTTTTCACAATTTGTACTCAGATATAGTAAAACATTTTCATATTTACATATTACTTTGAAAGCATTATAGAATTTCTATCTTTTTATCAAACTAAACCTTCCAGCATCCACATACTAGAAACGGCATTGCATTTAACGTTACCAGTGAAACCAACATTGATATCATTCTGCCTGAACATGACAATTATGTCACAATTAAGCCAAAAGAACTGAACTATAACATATAAGATAAAATTATAAAGGGTAACCACATTCCTGTCAAGGTATATAAATATGTATATGATTATTCTTTATGCCTAAATGTGACGTCACAAACTTCAGATACGTTGATTTCAGCATACTTTCGTTAAGTCGTCATTAGGACTCATGTTCAAAGCACTATACCTTAACTTTGACACATCTTTATTTGAAAGTCTCATCATAGTCTAACAAAATTATTTGTTAATTAATGAACACTAAAAGAATATTTGAGTAGTTTATTACCGAACTTCTCTATGGACCTACTTTTTGTAAAAGTACAGTCTAACGTTTCATAAGTGTAATATATGTTTGATTAGAAAAAAAAACTATAAACCTTAATTAAACGTATCCATAACTCGTAAGATAAGAATAAATCACTTGCATATCAATACAATGACACAATAAAGCAAACAGTCAATAAATAGGTATTAATTAAACCAATTTAAACTTATATAACCTTGAGAAGTTGTTCCGGAATTTCACCTTACAATCGCTTGTGATTTAGGAACAAAGGTCCGCTGTCTCGATCCTATTACATTTTTTCTCCGTAGACTTATCACCACAAGTCTTTGATTGGTTTAATTACAGCCTTAAAACGAGGTCAACTTTGAGTATTAAAGATGTAACCCTAATATTGTCTAATCGACCCAATATCTCAATATTCTATTCGGATTTTGGAAAGTTGTGGATAGATATTTTTAATAACACATCGAAATTTAGATCAAATCTATTTGTACATTTTATTATGTTTATTAGAAGTATGATATTGAATTATTTATATAGAATAAATTAAAATTCATTATAGTTAAGACATATGCCGGTACTACCAATGATCAAATGGAACGATTCCTCCAGGATCCAAGTCATTTAGCCACCAAGCATCAAAAATGCAATACATGCCTAAAATATGTGAAAAAATTTAAATCTGTAGTTAGATTTTGTTAAAACTACCCTCAAGCCTGCACTGGTTTAAGTTTTCCTATTTCCAGATAAACTGAACTTTTATGAATCTCAACAATAGATATAGAGCTGTCGCCGTGATCTATCACTGAGGAAGACTAACAAGATATTACATAATAAATCGAAGATTAAGATCCTAAATACAGCTTCCCATACAAACATACTATTTTATTTCTAAAGTATAAGATTATCAAAATAAAGAGTAGAACAGTCGATAATAAAAATAAAGGGGTGTAAAAGTATAAAATAATATAATCATTTTCAAGTAATTTCTTTGTGTTAAACCAATATTAACTTGGAAGAAGATTTTTATCCAATATTGAAAATTACAATTTATTATAAATTCATTAACTTTAAGAGTTATTTGAAGAGTAAACGGAAACTCCGTTAAAGAACTACAAGTATGTATAAATAATAATATATACAGCTATAGAATTTTAACTTTAACTCCTGAATTTTAACCAAATCGTGAAAGACGGAGGTTTTGATAGAAAACAAGTTTCAGGAATCTAAATTGATATTTTAAGTTTGATTTAATAGAAAACATACAAACGCTAACCTACGCACTGAATTTATATATAATAGAAGTCTGAGTATTTACTTAGGCGGAGGCGGTGAAAGGAGTTTCCAAATTTAGAAAAGATTATTTAAAGATAAAGTTTAAATATTTTCCTTATTTGTAAAGATTAAATAATGACTTATATATTTATATATATATCTTGTATTAATATCTTGTAGCTAAAGTAACCAATGTTGAATGAAAGTAAGTGCTTGCCCGAAATATAACATCCAAATCCTGCATTATTACAAAAACTTGATGTCTACAAGAAAATGAAACAGTACTCAAAAATGTAAATACATAAAAGTGTAAAATTTACAATAAACAAAAAATATTTGGGTCTCCGTTACTCCTCGCATAATGGAGAGGTTGACTCAGCATTTTGTATTCAGGGCTTTCCGTAACTATTCTTTGTGTACCGTGCATTTGATTTGAAAGCCAAATGGTTCTTCCACTTACTTCAACTAGATTGTTCTATGCGGATAAATACTAAATAGGCTTTAATTTTTCATTTGGATAATACCCATACTACTGAAGGTTATTTCTTTGATTCAATTTAATTTGATTCAAAAATAAGAAACTATGAATGTCGATAACCTATCGCTCAGGGTAATATTTTTTATTAGATAATTTAACTGGAATAACAGATAAAATACCAGTTGTTGAAGTTAAAATAATGATAAAAAAAAATCAAAGAACAAAATATAGACATGTTGTTTTACAAATATGTATGTATAAACCTTAATATCTATTATTTTTTAAAGATAACTGAAATAATAACTTTTAATATGACGCAGTTTTTATTGAACGTAATTGAAGCTTTTACCCGTTTGGGAAACTTCTTTTTGAAGCATCATCACATAAAAACTATTGAACCGATTTAAATGAAATGGCAGAGCTGTAGAGCTTGGGAATGGGCATGTTTAAAAAAGAATTAAAATATCTCACTCCGTTCAAAAATTATGGTAAAAAAACTAAGCTAAGCTCAACTCCCGCAGCGTATGGCGGAATCCTAGTATTATAATAATAAAAAATATAAACGGTATATATAAGGTATTAAGTATATATATTTATAACAAACTTATATCAAATATTGGCAAATATACTAATTATTTCACCTGGACGCATTTAACTATCTATTTATTATAATGATAAAGTGTTGGTAATCCAATTTGATATAATAAATCATACAAGTCCAAGAAATAATTACTTTTACTTTATTATTAAAGATACATAATTATAAAAGTGCTTTTGGGTTTTAAAAAAGATATTATGATCGTAATATATTTTTTCATTATAATTTTATTTAGGTTACAAAAAAATATGATATTCTGAATACAAAGATATCTCATACAAATTTACATCAAAATGAAACCAAAGGAAACAAAAACAGGATCATGTACACAGAGTGGCGCTCCCCAAATATTGTGTGTTATTGAGCGAAGCGAACGAAGTGAGCGAAGCGTTTTATTGGACACTTTTTGCATTCTTTGTCACGAATTGGCTCAAAAACTACTAGACGGAAAATTATGAAACTTTGCAAACAAAAAGACACACATTAGGTGATGGTTTAAAAAAAAAATTTTTTTGAGAAATGTCAAAAAATTTTTTTTTTTTTTATGTCATGTAAAAAAACTAATATCCCATTGAAGTCAATGGGAAACGATAAGTGAACACACGGGGCTCGCTTCGCTCAATATGCAAATGGCACCCGAGATTTCGCGAGCGCAGCAAGTCGAAATTGAGGGTTTGTTGGCGCCCCTAGTATATATATATATACAATTAAAAATACAATAAATCTGTATGTACAGATGAATTAAAACTATACAATGGAGTTTCATAACTATGCCTCACTGAAGTTTGTATTTCCATTCATCATTCAAGAGTGCCCTATTAATGTATTAACTGGTATTCTTTCAAGGTTAAGAGAAGTTGGAAACTATTTTAAAATGCGATAAACTGTTATTCTTTTCATAAAAAACTATATGAATTCAAGTTCAAGTGTAATTTTTTCGTATTAATTAAGACATCATTTCATTGAATAATTTTAATTAATCTTATTTTATTGTTTCAATATATAATTCCAATTATTTTTGCATTTAAAATCAGTGATTCTCAATCTTGTTCCAAATGTAAAATTTTATTTACTTATAAAAATTATCAAATCAATTATTTGGGTATTTAGAAATGCCAGTTCTCAAACTCGTGTGAGGGATAATGTGCCCCATTTATCTGTGGGGCTGATAGCTGCCTGGTCACGTCCTGTCTATTAAGGGTGTAAGTGCCTATGTGACAGGTTATCAATATTGAGATGCTTACATCCACTATATATTTCATGTCGGCAATTATTAATTACGGTATGTATAAATTACTTATAAACATATATATATATATATATATATTGTGTATTATTATTTTATAAGTACAAGTTCGTATTTCCTAAAGGAAGAGAATGAATTAGTACCTAAATGTAGGTCATTTAATAGTTATTTATTTAATTTTGCAGCTCCCAAAATACTATATATTATAACACTTTCTACTTAATCCTAACTTTAGAAGAACGAAGTTCCAATAATTATTTAGTATTTCTAATCGTAAAAGACAAGATATTAACATTTTAAGTGATTAACTGAATCCAATATTATCACACTAATCTGATATATTAAAAAAGCATTGAATTCTCAAAATACAAACGTTAGAGTAAACGGTAAGCCTCTTAAAATAACATAACATGCAGCTTAAATATTTCATAAACCAACGATCTTGCAAGCTTTGACTCATAAAAATTCTTTGTCGGATTTTTGGTGTACGAAGGACGGCCTTTGAGTAAACCTAGAACGACTTTGAATATCAATAAAATATCCATATATCCGATTATATATGCTAGTCGTGTTTAAATCGTATATTGAACGAATATTAAAAATCTAAATTTATTTTTATAACATCAATATAATATCAGTTGGAACATACATTTTTATCACCATCTTTTTAATCACAATATTTTGTCCACTAAAATATGTATGATTTTAATTTGGGGCACTGTAGGGTTTTTCCACTGAACGGAATCCCCCCAAGTGCCCCGTTATCGTGGTGAGTTTTAAAACGACCCGTCTTGACACACTTCCCAAAGAACACCTGACTTTTGATACTGTCCAAGTTTTAAGAGACGGGCGGACATTATATATATATATATATATATAAGTTTTTCTATTATTATACATATGTTTATATTTGATTAAAAATAACTTACTTTGATGTCAACTTATTTGAGTACAAAATATTCTCATATTCTTCCTCATAATGTCCATATAATAGGGTAATAAAATTGTAATAAATGTTTTATTAAATACATTAATTTGTAATGGATAGATTAAAAGTGTAAAATAGAAAAAATATTTTCCTATGTGATACATACATTGGACAATCTTTTTCTTTAGTTATTTTCAGTGTTTCTCAAAAATGTAGAAAAAAAATAATTAATAATTACAATATCAATTTTTTTCATGACGAATTATTAAAATCTTATATAATTCAACTCCAATGATCGAATTAATCTTAACTTGCTTTTTTTAATCAATTAATTTACCTCTTAAAAGTAGTTGTGTAAATAACATAACATAACTTCTCAAAAGTTAATAACAAAATATAATTATAATGAGAACGTAAACTAATAAATAACTTATATAATTTCCAAAGTGGAATGAAACAGTTAGTAGCATTTTTTGTACCTCATATATATTTAAAATCTACGAACGAACGAAGATATGAAAGAAAGCCTTACTTCCCTCGAGAAATCTTTCGCTTGTATGGTCTTCAAAGAAAATAATATAAAAAGAAATATTGGTATTGCTCTATCAATTGAAATAATTTTATTTTTTTAAGAAACCAAAATTTAATGATCCTATATTTTAATTAAATTATTCTTTTACTAAACATATACACTCACAGACACAATTAACCGCCCACCTTGTATTTCCTTCAATTTACAGAGATCAACAAATTTAGACCACATTTTATGAGAGGTACATTGAAAACTACCCTTAAAGTCTTGAAAAAAAACAAAATTCTTCAAAAAAGGGGTTTTATTAAACGGTAAATTGCAAAACTCGATTTTAGGAAAATTTTCGATAAAAATGTAACAATTTCAATTTTGAAAAAAGTGATCTAATTAAAATGAAAATTTAAAATTAATAATGGGTGTTGCCGCTTCGTGCTCTAATGACTTCTTGGAGCCGGTTTGATATTCCATCCATGATATCTTGGATATCCAATTGGGGTATATTGTGCCAATCCTCTACCACAGCCGTCTTGAGCTCTCCCAGTGTCGTAGATGCTGGTACTCTTGCTCGGACACGTCTTTTGAGGTTTTCCCAAATGTGCTCAATTGGGTTAAGATCGGGACTGCGTGCCGGTCATGGTAAAACTTGATTACCGACCTCATTAAGATACTCTATGATGGACCTTGCGGTATGGCAACGTGCACTATCATGCATTAATCTAAAGTTGTCACCAATGAATGGTGCAAAATGTATCACATGGGTCTTGTAAGACTTTTTCCACGTATCTTTGAGCATTTACACTGCCTATATCGAACACAACAAGGTCAGTACGAGCCTCATAAGAGTTACCTCCTCAAACCATTACGGATCCTTCCTGTTAACCCACTGTTTCGGTTATAGCGCATGGAGCAAACCTTTCATTTTGGCACCTGTAGACACGCTGACGTCCATCTGGACCTCTTAGGACTATTATGCTCTCATCTGAGAACATTACGCCCTTACATTCCCAAACAGACCAGTTAGCACATTCTCGAGCAAAAGTTAGTCTAGCTCTACAGTGTTGTGGGAGCAATTGTGGGGCACGAGCTGAACGAAACGCACTCAAACTCCTTTCTGCCAGTCTTCTCCTAATTGTTCGTTTATTCACACTGACATTTCTCACCTCAAAAAGACGCGTACGAACTTAAGTAGCCGTATAAAAGCGATTTCTCAACACGTTGCTGATAACGAAGCGGTCATCTAGAGCTGAAGTGCATCGTAATCCGTCTTGACCTGGCCTGAGCTTCTATGAGCCAGTCTCCCGAAATCGTCTGATGGCATCCCGTACCGTAGTTCAAGGTACACGGAGTGTACGGACGATGCAACGTTGGCTCTACCCGGCGTCCGTTAAAGCCACTGCCCTAGCCGCGCTAGTTGCATCGAGTTAAAAACAATAAGCAAACACTGGTAACTTAAATTAAACAATATTTACACACTATGGTAGAAAATAACTGGAAATGTTAACACGGGAACACAACGGCAACAATGTCAAATAACGACTAAATTCCAAAAACCTGTCGGTGACACAAAATTAAGAAACGAATTATGAGTATAAATGTTTAATTTATTGCTAGAGTAGCCACTTGACAAAAAACAAAATAGTTGTTAAACCATAATAAACATAAACAAACAGGGCGACGAATGATAAAGGTGGGCGGTTAAATGTGCCGGTGAGTGTATTTTGTAAATTAACTGTATGTACAACAATACTTAGGCAATTTAATAAAAATAAATGTAAAATTTCTACCGTTATCGACAATTTGTATTTACACCTGCTGTGATAAATATTATAAAGATAAGATTTGTAAAGATAGACCATAAAGGTGAGGGTAACAATAAAAGAAATGAAGAATGGTCCGACAATCTTGCGATTCCCGGATGTCGCAAAATTGTGGACGGAGTTGATCACTTACCATCATAAAAAAAAATAAAGTATAACTATACAGATATCCTACTATATCGGCATTTGCATTCGTGTAGTCATCCCCACTTATTCTGAGTGGGGGTTACCATAAGGGATTGTGTAAAAAAACACATATAAAGTGTATAAAAATACAAATAATAGTATTGTATCAAACACTATAATATACCATACATTCTCCAATAAAACATTCAAATTATTAATTCAATTTAACTATGAAAATAATATTATTTAATATATTAAAAACGCTGTCGCTTATAACTTAGACCACACACAAAGAGTACTATGAGATCGGTAACATTATGCACCATAATACTTTTACTTCGACTGTTTTTCGTTTTAAAATCACTTTCTGTCTGTTATTTTGACACTAATAAAATATTTGTAGTTTATTTTTGTCGACTCTTATAGAAAGAAGTATTTTATTATTAAATTCAGTCAGCAAATAGATATACAATATGTATGATAAAATATATATATTAATTTGTTAATATTTTTTACTGACACAGACGGAACTCGAATCTACGACCTTTAGAAACATTCGGGACGATTTTCCATGTCAATATTTTTTTAATTAAATTTATTTAATATATTAAGCTTAGAATAAATAGACTTTGAACAATTTTAACTGAATCTTGTTTAATAGACCTTTTTTTATGTTAAATTAAGATTTTTTGACATAATTTAACGATAATATATTAAGCAGTTAATCAAAAACGTTACAGTATTATATAATTAATCGCCCTCTCAAAATGTAAGCTTCAATTAATCAGAAATGGAAGCCGGGACTGCTATTCGCAAATGCACCCAATAACGTAGCAATTTTCCATCCCACAATTAGAGGATTGCAAGCGAAAATGAACTTAATAAATTACAATTAAGAACGCTTTTCCAATGAAAATGTTGCACTGCGGATTTTCAGAGAATGCCTAAGTTAGAATAAATACGAAATAAAATCCATTTTAGTATAGGTCATTCAACTCTGAAGTATGACTATAATAACAGGCACAATGCCTTTATGAATCAATCAATCAATCATTCAATGATTGTAAAAGTGATGTCCATTTTGATAACAATATGTATATCGAAATGAAAGCTTATCTTTGAGTCTCTTCCATAAATTTATTCCAACTCTTGCAATAGAGATAAACAAAACAATTTCTATCCTAGAATATATTCTGAGTTATATAATCTTGCAATCTAAGGCTTTAAAGTCCATATTCTTGCTGTATTTTACAAGGATATATTTTAAATCAAAGAAGAAAACGTTTTTATAATGAAAATTAATATAAAATTATATGAATGAAATCAAGCCACACTTTAATAACTTCTATTAATTTAAAATCTACTTCCAATGTTATACAAATGTTGAAATATGAAAAGAAAAACTGAATCATATCAAAGGAATCGTGAAACCTTTGCTCGTTTTTCAAAACCATTGAAAAAGCCATTACAAGTGTCGAGTCGAAGAAAGGATACAGACGCTTCTTATATAAAAGTTATTTCCTGAATTTAAAAGCCTCTTGGATTATTGTTAGGCTTTTTTTATTACTAAATTATTATTCTTACATATAATTGTATGCAATCAATATATTAATGACGCAATGTTATATCATTTTGTTATCATTTATTTTGAAATCAAAGCGAATGCATTTTAATGTTTAAACAAATAAAAAATATATCGAATATAAAATTATTTCTCATTACAGTAACATTCTTTAATAAAGTTTTTAAAGGTCTAAATAATTATTAATATTCCAATCACATTTTATAAGGTATTTCTTGTTATTCGTCTGAAAACTGACAACGCAAAGATCATGTTATTTCAGAAGTGGCGCGAAAACATTGATGCTAAACAAGAAAATGATATACACTCACGAATGGGCATAAATTATAAAAAGTAGCTTTAAAATATAACACTAATACTAACAGACGCTGTATAGGAATATGATAGGACATGTCCTTTTTAGTAAGATATAACAAAAAGTATGTACACAACCTGCGACGCTTTAGCAAGGACATGTTGGGAAGCGTGTCCTGACTAATCATAAATTAGAAGTGGGGTAGTAATATTATGTATAACTACCAGAGACGGTGCACAAGAACATGATAGATAGGACATGAATTGGTCAGATATAAAAGTGGCAGTACCTGTGACGCTCAGCAAGGACATGTTGGGACTCGTGTCCTGGCCTAGCTGGCCCGTCGACCCGAGGCGGTCGGCGGGGCCGGCGCCTCACCGGCCGCCGCGGGGCGCCATATCTCGCACACGCGCGCCCGGCTCTTCGCACGGCGACCGACTGACGCCCGGCACCTCGCCGAGCCATCAACCTACAAACAGGACATGCCTCTACCGGCCGGTGCCCTGACACCACACATCACACTCCCTGCACCGGCCACATGGAATCAGAATGTCACGGATCCGATACACGAACGCGTATTCTAACGCGACAAAAGCTCGTCGTGTTGCTACGAGTAATAAGGCTTCGAAAGCGCATCCACACATTTTTACGTTCACGTTCAGTACGCAGGCGCACTGGCAGCGTCTTTGACATCACCGGCTCCCGGATTATTTTCGCCCCGCGAGGTAAATACCCTCAGATCGATCGTACCCGGTTATACTGAATGCAATTATTGCACTGGCCTAGTCCTTATGCAATTTTTATTGGACGCTAAAAATAATAACTTCCCACTGAAACTATTAAACTTTAAGCATTAACTGTAAAAAGCGATTGCCGTAGAACTAATTGTAGAACAGTGCTACGATATTTGTAGCTTTAATGCTCTAGATATTTATAATTTATATTATTATTTATTATATATATTTTATAATTTCTTTATAACATTTTAATTAACCATGTACTACAATAAAGGATTAGCAGGTTAGTTGAATAAAATTCATTCCACGTAGTCGTTAGCGAAGTCCACATACATTTCATACCTATAAAGACTTGTTCACACATTTTATTGGGTTAGTGTGATTATAACGCTCTTAATAGATTTTCTAAGCCTTTGATAATATTTAAACATATTTGCTTCATTATGAACTCAAGTTTAGTGCAATTATTTTATAGAATAGAATAGAAAATAGAAAAGATTTTAAAAATCAAATTAATTGAGAATTTATTGTCAATTGTCAATTAATCATTAATTGTCAGTTAATAATATTGAATAAGGATTTATTTTTATAAAGAAAATCCAATAAAATCTTTTTAAGAAACAGACTAAGGACTCTTTTCCAGATAGCTAGTGACCTATTGAACTCTTTACATAGATTCTTGTAGAAGCCAAGCCAAGATGAATTTTAAAACGATTTTACCCGATTCGAATAATAAAGTATGCATTTTAACACGACTATATATTTCCTTTTTATTAATTTACAAAACTGACAAGTTTATTTATTATATATTAAATTTAAAATATTTTATTGTCATCGTATAAATATCAAAACCTTCGCTTTTAGAACAGTAATATTAATTTTCGGATTCTATTTTTCGTATATTAAGAGTTAAATTGACAATGCACTAAAAATTGACAATAAGTCAAACATTTTTGCATAAGTTCTCGCTAAGATCTATTTAATTATAAAAATAAAATATTTTTTTTGTTTGTTAAAATAAAATAATTGATACTAGTGTATAGTTACTAAGGTAAGTACTGGTAGCGTTCAAACGCCTCTTAAGCAAAAATTCCAGTAATCCTTGACTAGTTTCCTACATAATGAGGCTTCAACTTAGACCTGATTTGAATGATTTTCTTCTTTTTCTACTTCATATTACAGAGAAGCATTTTTTTATAGATGAGGGAATGAGATAGACGTATTTATAGGAATGAGATAGATATATTAAAGGGTGATGGTCAGTATTAGTTACAATAATCTTTGTCAATGAGTTGTTGCCAACTAAGTTACGTAATTCGCACGTGGAGTCGGCGTCACTCGTGTCTTCCGACTATACACGAAATCACTCGAACTATTATACAAATATCGATCGGACTGGGAAGCGACATTCGTGACGTCACAGCGACGGTCCTCGGACTATATCACAATGAATAACCAAAAACAGCTTTATTATTGAGTGTTAGAGTTCAAAATTGAATGCTCATTTTATATATCGATTGTTAGATAGCTTCTAAGCGAGCCTTCTGACCCATATTGAACGCATTCAACTGCGTACTGCGTATGCAGTCTATACAATGTACTTAACTTAAGTAAAAGCTTTATATTTATTTACATTTAAACAGTACAGACAGATTTTACGCAAAACGAATAATAATTTTATATAAATATATTCTAGAAAGTTTCTAGTTTCAATTTTTATTCAACTTTAACATAATTTTTGTATAATATATTCTTGTCTTGATATCTATTATGTAATATATTGTGCAACGAATTCTTATAAAAACTTTACTCAATTGTAAAGTTTTTATAAGAATTTTATATAAAGAATAAAACTAAAAGAAAGATTATTTTTTTATTTTTACTTACATTTGAGCAATCTATAGATATAGATTATGACGTAGATATAGATCAAAGTGAATATCATTACATATGTATTTAGTGAAAGTTTATTATTTAAAATTATATAACACCTAAAAATATATCTAATGCATTAGAATAAAGTATAATGGGAATAAAATATACAATTTAAACTAAACTACAAGACTACAAAACGACCATACGAATACACGTATAGGTCTTTGTCTTAATGCAACATTCATTGAGCGAAGCGAGCGGAGAGCTCTATGTGAGACTTTTTGCATCCCATATCCGGGGTTGGCATGAAAACGGTTTTACCAATCTTCATAAAATTTTGCACATTTATAACGATAGTTATTGCTATGATTTATAAAAAAAACTCATGTCGTTGAGGAATAATCACCAAAAAATTACAGTCCCATAAACCTCAATGTAAAATAAATTCGGTATGTGATATTTGATTATTCTGTATTTTTGCCTGGAGGTATCAGCTTTGAACGCTGAATTGAAGATGGGTTACTCGCTTCGCTCAATTTACCAAACTCTACCGAGATTTGTGAGCGCAGCGAGTCAAAATCGAGGTCCGGCTCGCGCCCCTAGTTAGTCGTATGTATAGAAGTCACATCCATGATAAGATTTATACATATTGAATGTATTATTACGATTCTGTAATGCCAAATTAGATATTAAACCTTTAAAACA
Organism: Melinaea menophilus ssp. n. AW-2005; assembly: GCA_918358695.1. Classification (NCBI taxonomy): domain Eukaryota; kingdom Metazoa; phylum Arthropoda; class Insecta; order Lepidoptera; family Nymphalidae; genus Melinaea; species Melinaea menophilus. The sequence continues at coordinate 9,900,378 of OU911040.1, read as the reverse complement.
ATGTGCGTAGTAGTGAATATACGTATATTTTTTGCATATTCGCATTCGCATTTGCGGATATTCGCGTATTTTTGCATATTCTCAAAATGATCTCGAATATTTTGCGAATATGCATATCAGAAACAAAACAATTTGAAGATAATAAAAAATAATAAGTCCATTCACTTCTTATGTTTTTAAAAGGAAAAAGTTAACTAAACTTAACCTCATAATTAAATCTGATTTCACTGTGCCTTTTGGTATTATTTGTTTAACGCAACAAAGCGACTTTCTGTGGTCTTTTCTTTTATTTAGTTAACAAATGACTTCTCTACGTTTATCACTAAATAATATGCGTCATCACTTGTAGAGATATATAGGAGATGGCAAATATTATGCATGCTGAGAAAGTATTTCAAATGATTGTAAGTAAGGCGAAATAAAATTTTACAGAATGCAATCTTTTGATAGAGACTCAGGTGGACAAATGAAATGGGGTTAATATATCTGAGTTCTGTGTTTGCTAGAGTTGGAAGATTTGAAAAGAATGAATGCAGAAATGCACTGCACGCCTTTATGAATAGACAAAAGTCTCAAAAAAGGGCTCTATGGACGTACATAGGGACGTGTTGGTTCCAACATTGTTGTATGAAAGTGAAACTAATTCATGTCAGAAGAAGGATGAAAGTAAGATAAATGCTGTTGAAATGAAAGCTCTAAGGAGCATGATAGGTGTAGAATTAAATGAGAAGATAAGGAATAATGAAACAAGAGATGTGACGTGAAAGACAAGGATTGAGTAAGGAATGCTCAGGTGGTTTGATCATGTAGAGAGAATGAACGAAACGAATTTGACAAGTCGGATATACATATAAGGCATGTGTGGATAGAAAGGCGGAAAGGAAGGACCTAGAAAACCATTACCGATCAGATTGAGGATGTTTTGGAGAAGGGACATGTCAAGAGTATCCGGAACTGACAAGCGTGCTTGTAGGGACTTTTGAGAGTAGAAGAAGCGAAAGAAGTATGTCATCGTAGCACGGCGAAGTTTTTTGGTCTCTTTTTACCCTTCCGGGATAGTGGCGTGATATGTATGTATTTAACGCACCTCGTTTGAACGAGACTACCACTAAGCCATAGACAAAGTGCACAAAAAAACGAACTATTCGCTTTCGCATTCGCGGATATTAGCATATTTTTTGCATATTGGCATTCGCAAATATTCAAAATAAGACATTCGTTACATCACTCATATTTATACACAAATATACATGTATATGTACTTGTACTTGTGTATTATTAATTTTTAGAATATAATATTTTATTGAAATAACAAAAGTAAGTTCTGGAGGACTTAAATATAACAAAAAAAAAAAATTATAAAGGTATAACGTACAAAATATATATAAAATACATTAAAAATTACACCACAACAAGTCCAGGATCCGTGTTCCATTTTTAGCATTTATAACTGTCAAGCTAAATTGCTAATTGATGAGATGCCCAACTTCTTCCCTGATGAAAATTCTCTATAGTAGCTAACATGAGTAGCAGGTACAAAATATATTGTATGGCGACTTAAACATGACGATGCAAAAATCGTCTTTCTTTTAAAGATTACTTCACTCATTATATTGACGTCAAAACGTAAAAGGGGGTGATAATAAATAAAAAGCTAAAGTTCTTGAAGAGCGATCTGGTATCTTGTCTTCTCGTGGTCGTGGTGGTAGCCGTACAATACCAACCGAGGTTGAACACTATAATATTTTCATCTTATAGAAGTTATTCAAACCTATTAAAATTAATGTAATATTGTGAAAAAAAATTTGTTCAACTCAATTTTAGTCACTATTTTAAGCACCAAAAAGATGCACATTATTCCAACAACGGAAGTCCTCATTGTAAAAACAGTTCCAGTGTAGATCCTCATTATAAAATAATAAATATTATATCACCATTATCTTAATTTTACACTATTGTGACAATAAACCAATATGTAACCTCAAACTCAGTGCGATATGCATGTATTAATTAATTAATCTCTATAATTAATGAAGATCCCATTATAAGATTTGTAATTTATATTTGTTATCAATAAAGCAAATATATTTTTTATTCGCTTTCTTAATTACTGATCTTTGTAAATCCGACTATGATAAAATTTCAAAATACCTTTTTTTCCTATCCATATCTTACAAAGAGCCCTTAGTACATATAGCTAATACGAGAAGGAAGTTTATAAAGGAAATATATAAGGCAAGTATACAAGGGAAGTACATAAGTTAAAGTTAAAACTTGAAAAATCGACTTAGTTGTGAGTTTTCCTTTCAAATACGTTGTATGTACTACTATCGTAAATTTTTCACGTCTCCAAAATAACCATTCAGTTGGCAGGGGTAAGGATACTTGAATCTAACAATAATTAGAACTTTAAAGCTTAATATTTCACTAACGAAAATGAGATACTGGAAAAATTCCTCATCGCGTTACTAGATGTCGCTTTATCGTAAATACATCTAATTTCTCGAAAAAACATAAAAGAGTATTTCAGTTATGGTTATACCAGATCTGATATTAATTTATTATTTGAGTTAAAAAAAACAAAATATCTTTATTTAAGTAGAAATTTACATGCACTATAAGTGCATGTAAATTTCTACTTAAATCGTCAATTAAAATAATAAAAAAGGTCAATTAAAATTAAAATAATAAAAATCGTCAATTAAAATAATAAAAAAGGTCAGTGTAGTCAGTCCGTGAGTGAGCTACCGCCTGTTTAGAATGCTGCTCTGTTGAGAAGAGCCGACCAGAAACTCAACAGTTGCTCTGAGTAAACAAATTAATCCTATAATATCTTATTTCCATTTTATTGATTTTGGCTATAATTGTGACAACAAAACGTTAATTTCACATCGTAAATTGAGGACTTATTTGTTATTGGAACAGAAGTCACTGATAAGAAACATAATATAAAAGTCCATACAGATAAAGCTTTTTATTTACCTTTAATGAACTCGTTTTTAAAATTATAAAAGTTTTAAGTTACGTAAACATTTATTTTTAATTGGGAATAAAATATTTATAACTATTTGAGATTGAATTAAAAACTAACTTTGGTTGGTTGGTTATCATGAATAGTAATTATACAAATATACTAGCTCACCCACGCGACATGACCCGCATGAACTTTGTGTAAAACCCAACAGATGCTGCCATCTATTTACCAAATATTGACATATTAAAATAAAGTCAATGAGTTGTTTTAATTCAAATAGTATTTATTATACCATAAAAACGCATTAAATTTGGGTATAGATAAAGAAAACAACGCCTAACTGTATTCATTTGACTGCAGGTAGTAAGGGCTGGCTCGATCGCGCTATACCACCCTCTCCCGGATCGGTGTAATGTAATTATAGCTTTATTTAATACGGTGAGTGAAAGGGCCGGAAGCCCAAACACCCCACCTACTCCCTTCCTTGTCTAGCTTCCTACAAAATTCTCCATTTCTCAAGGGTGGCAACCGTTCGGAATGTTTTTGTAAATGTGTAAGGGCGACTGCATCACTTACCATAAGGTATAAATAACGTCAGCTCAATTGCCAACCTTAGTAATAAAAAAAAACATATTTTATCTACATTCCATACATACATTTTCCTTACGAGATGAAGGCTGGTGGAAGAACGAGCTATGAAGGAATTTCCCCTTTAGAAATATTGTCATTCATACATTTCCTTTAGGAGACGAAAGATGGTGGAAGAACAAGCAATGGAGGAATTCTTCCCTAGCAACATCTGCACCTAAATCGTTGTACAATTTAAATTAATTAGAGTTCAAAATTCTGTAATATAATTTGTAGTATTCATTAAAATTACCAGATTTTATCCTCACATAAAAACAACAAACAAAAATTATAAATAAAACACAATAAACCTAGTGCTAGTGTCTTTTATTCGAAATAAAAAATCTATAACTTAACATAACTGGAACTAATGAAATCAAATTCACTAATAAATATATTAAAATTACAAATTTTATTATATAAAATTTCATTTTTACTTCATACAATGTACGGATATTTGATTCAATGTACAGACAACAATTGTTATATAAAATAAAAATGGTATAAGTCTATAAGAACTGCATACATTGAGTATCGGTATAAAATTACAAATGCATTCACATAACACTGTTAAGACCTTCGACAAATTTTAAATATTTTTCATGACGGTCAGCATAATTATCACCGTCCGTTCTTCTTTCATCAATAATTTTCTTCTCATGTGACAATATAACATTAAAAAGCACACTTGAGTATATACGACTGCTGTCGTATCTTGAAATCTTGGCCTGTTTTTGTCTTGTTTCCTCGAAGTTGCAATTCTTACATGTCTTTTTAATCAGAGATCCATTGTGGCGGTATAGACCAAAATGGTCATACATTATAACAATAATTTCATGTAAAATAAATCTTCTATGGTACCATAAAGTCTCGTGATATTTATAAAAACGTATCAAATCGTTATTCGATACCAAAGCGTGAAACAAAATCTCAATTTTTCTACATAATTGCACATAGTCTATCGGACAGTTACAGTTTCTGGTAGAGTAGCCAAGAAGAAGATTCGTTATATTTTCTTCTGAATATGATAATAAATTTTCTTCGGATGCTTGAACTGTCATATCTTTGGGAAAATTTGATGCCAAAACGTTAACGAGAACTTTACGGAAGTTAATACTTAGTGTGCTTTCTAAAATCTTCCAATGCTTGTCCGTTACGTTATAAATATTTCGTATACAAAATTGATGGTAATGAAAACAACTAAAGTCCGACACGTGCTTTGAAGTCCATTTTTCTGAGAAATTATATTCTTTTACACACAAAGCATTAAAATCAAAGTTTGGTGCGACATCTTTTAATATATTGAAGAGCCATATTCTATGATTCCAGCTGTGATAGTTATTGGGGCTCTTATCTGATGCCAAGTTACAAATAATAAGTTCGTCATTGATTAATGTTTCAATTGAGTTGTTTGTCAGATCATCTGAAAAAAATATATAAGAAATTTATACTGAAATATTTTTAATTATTAAATATAAATGATAACACAAAACTTGTCGATCACATTAATACAATACCAACACATTTTTACAGAAAAATCATTTTATATTTTACTATTTTTCAAATATTGCACAAAAATTACCTTCCAGAATGGATTTTAAAAGCCATCTTCTATAACCAAATGCCTCATTACATTTTGGTTTTCTTGATAAAATTAGTCTTGTAAAGTGTAATTCTATATTCTTATTCAACAAGGACTGTAAGGCCAACTCTCTTCTTTTATTCCATAATGTATTAATCTCTGGATTTAGTAGCAATATTACATTCAGTAGTCTTATAATACGATCGAAGTCTATTGTCGAGATCTTTTTAAATTTTCTCTTAGTTTTAATACAAAACTTATTTATAAGCTCCGAATAACAGTACGTGTAGACGTGTTTCACACACCACGACTCCAGTCCCAGGCAGTTTTCCAAATGCAGTACTGGTGACTTGTTTTGATAATTTATGTCCATAGGAACAATATCGAAAGCGTATCTGAAAAGAAGTTGCATTTTAAATTCATTTTGAGCAGTACGAAAAAATAAATTGATTTTTTTCCAATTATTTATAATACTCACAAGTCTGGTATTTTAGACAGAACATTGTGTACGTCTTTTATTATTTTTTCGACCAAAGCAAACTTGTCTTCATCCATGGTGCTGTCAGCAGAATTTTAATATGTAAATGCTTAATTTTATTTACAGCTACAATGAGAAACAGTTTTTATGAATCTAGTATAACCCATTTTAATTTTTTACAACAATATTTTTTTGCTTTAATTTCACTTTTAATAAATAAAGTAGATTTGGCAGAACGCAATTCCCAGCTTTTTGATATTTAATGTTTATTGTTTATTACTGTCATGTCATGTATATTCTATGTTGTCTTTGGTAGTTCTTTGGAAGAAAGAATAATATTCACAAAATTTATTTTATATCATTTATTTATTTTTATTTATTTATATCTTTTCCACTTTCAATCATTATCAGTGATCACTTGTGTACGTCAAAATGGAAGTGTCAGGAGGGCCTATTTCGATACCAGATTTATCGTAATAAGCCCTTCTGTAAAAGCACTGTCCAACTTAATGTTAAAGCTATGAGGGTTCCAAACGCGTCCTGGTCTGAGAAGAACCACACAACAAACTCAGCCGGATATATATTTTTTTTATATTGTGATCACTGTTTCACAAATGTCAATCTTAAAAGCTATTTTGGAACAACTAGAACCGTCGCAATATAATGAAAAAAATAATAATAATGATAATAATAATAAAAAATAAAAATAGGCCTGCTACACAACCAGTCACCGCAAGCAGCACCCGTTCACGAGCATAACGCAAGAGCCAGCCATCACCCTCTTCGCACATATTTGAGGGACGAGCGCAACCCGACTCCCGACGCTACCGCAAGTAATGACTTCTAAGGAATCGGTGTGATGCAACAAGTCGATAAAACGAAATTAATCTACAACAAAAAACAAATTGCGGAGATTACTAGTTATTCGCAATATAATACAATTCATTCCCAGGCCATACCGTCGTTAATGTAATCCTGTACACTATAGTAGGATTTTTTTATCAAATTTATTTTTATATATAATTTAAATTTATTTAATGATAAACTTAAGGCTTCATTTGGGAGCTTATTATAAAAACGTATACAATTAACCTTAAAGGATTTACCTATTTTATGGAGCCTAGTGTTGGGCATAGCGAGTTTATTTTTATTTCTCGTATTAATTTTATGAAAATCACAATTTTTTTTGAATTTAGAAATATTTTTATGAACGTAAATTAAATTTTCATAAATATATTGATTATAAACAGTCATTATTTTAAATTCTTTAAATTTGTTTCTTAAGGATTCTCTAGGTCTCATATTATATATTGCTCGAACAGCCCTCTTCTGTAGTGTGAATATGGTATCGATGTCGGCTGCATTACCCCATAAGAGTATACCGTATGACATTATACTATGAAAGTAACTGAAGTAAACTAATCGAGCAGTTTCCATATTTGTCAATCGACGTATTTTTTTAACCGCGTATATAGCAGAACTAAGTCTACTTGATAAATCAAATATATGAGGACCCCATTGCAATTTTTCATCTAAGGTAATGCCCAAGAAAGTAGTAGATTTGACCAAGTCCAATTCCTCATTGTTTAATTGTACATTGGTTTTAACATTTTTAACATTTGGTAAAGTAAATTTAACACATTTCGTCTTTTTTTTATTGAGCAACAAATTATTGGCGTTAAACCATTGTACAACATCTGAGAGAGCGTTATTTACATCGTCAATAACAGATTGCCTTCTGCTAACTTTAAAAGTAAGAGAAGTATCATCAGCAAACAACACTATCCCATGTTTTTCCCTCACTAGATGAGGTAAGTCATTTATGTAAATGAGGAACAAGAAAGGCCCTAAGATAGAGCCCTGTGGCACACCTATTTTTACCAAAGAACCGGGGGAACGTATTCCATTTACGTCTACTTTTTGAATTCTATCATTAAGATATGAACTGATCAAATCTAGGGACTTATTCTTAACTCCATAATGTTCTAATTTTTGTATAAGGATTTCGTGTTGAACGCAGTCAAACGCCTTAGATAGATCACAGAAAATGCCAAGTGCATCCTGGGATCCTTCCCAGGCTTCAAATATATTGAGTAATAGCTCGACCCCAGCATCTGTTGTAGAGCGACCGGCAGTGAAACCAAACTGGTTTTTGTGCAAGAGATTGTTTTTACTGAAAAAATCAACAAGTTGATTAAGAATTATTTTTTCAAAAATCTTGCTAAATGTGGGTAAGACTGAAATTGGTCTATAATTACTAGGATCTAATGAACTGCCAGATTTAAATAATGGAGTTATTTTACTTTGTTTCATTAGATCAGGAAATATACCACATTCTAAACAATTATTAAATATCAATGCTAAGTCTGGCGCTACAATGTCAATTATGGACTTGAGTACGTCAACAGATATTCCCCAAAGATCACTAGTCTTTTTAACGCTAATTAATTTAAATACTTTGATTACTTCTTGAGCATTCACTTTTTTAAAATTAAAAATGCTAACACATCGATCTACATTATCTCTAAGTAATCCTATAGCTGCAGCGGGAGAAGAATTTAAAGATAACGTTGTAGTCACTGGAATATTAGTAAAAAAGGTTTCAAAAGCAGTAGCAACCTCGAGGTCAGACGTAACATATTTATTATCTATATTTAATTTAAAGTCGATCCTCTGGGATTTAGCTCTTCCAGTTTCCTCATTAATTATTTTCCAAGTTGTTTTTATTTTATTATTGCTATTTCCTATTTTTTTATTGATATGTTGAGATTTAGCTATTTTACATTGTTTTTTAAAAGATTTGGAAAATAATTTTACCTCATCCCTAAACTGATACAATCTATCAATCTACCTATCAATACGCTATATATATGTATATATAGTAAAGATAAGTTAGAAGGTTTTTATATTATTTTGCTGAGCATTATTATTAATTAAATTATTTTTTGAAATGTATTAGTATACTTTGTTTTGGTGCAATTTTTATATGTATAATGTGATTAGATTATTGTAATTCTGATATTTATTGCTAACTTTTTCGATAAATATTTTATAATCCATGGGTTTTTGATTTATTTATTTTTTTGTTATGGCTTCATTCACAAATATGCTTGGTATATTTAGCCAATTTCAATTTTAGTTTATAAGACTTGTTGTTGTAGAATAATAAATGTAAATTGTAGAGAAAACATGAAAAAGATTGGTAGATATATGTATTGTGGTGTACAATAAAGAGTAAATAAATAAATATTTAAGAGGGTTTTTTATTTATGTGACGTCGATTTCGCCTGCATGTCATTATTTATCAGCACATTTAATGTCAATTATCTGTCATGTCGATGTCAGTAAAGTAGAAATTAAAGAAGAAATACTGTAATTCTCAAATATAAACATCGTCTAAAACGCAGTTAATTTGAGAACTTAACCCCAAATATAGCAACGACATAACTTTGTTATAGAACAACAATTTTATTATGAACTGAAAATATACTATAAATATGGTATGATATTTTTAAAACATTGGTTATTTTAACCCGTAATGTTTTACTAATAATATTTGTCTTATTTTCAGAGTGCGATATTTAATTTTCAAAGTTTACTGTCCGTAATATTGCTTGTAATATGCACATGTGCCTATTTAAGATCCTTTTTCCCTAGTATTATGGATCGTAATAAAACCGGGTATGTATCAAGTCACATATTCCATGTTTTATAAGAACCAAGTATTGTATAGAACTGCTATTGATTAATAATTTAAAGTCAATTGTCAGAACAGTATAAGCCTATACTCTCAACATATTTTAATAATAATGACTTGATTAACATATATTTTATTTAAATTAATTTCAGGCTTCTCGGTACATTCTGGAAGTGCGCAAGAATCGGTGAAAGGAAATCTCCATATGTAGCTACTTGCTGCGTAATCATGGCATTTACAATACTGTTCCTAACATAATACTTAATTAAGTTTAATGTAATTTCTAAAACTAAAACTCCATTTATATCCTCATATTCCATAAAAATGCAATTATATATTTATAAATAAACAGACATACTTTTTAAATATCTTTTATTTATATGATGAATCATCATTCTAGCACAGATAAAAATTCAATGAAAAACAGTACATACTAGGATTAGAATATAATATAAAGAGATTAAAACAGTCACAAAATCCAACGCTAATTACGATTTTAATGTTACATAATAAAAAGTATATAATATTAAATAATACTACATAATAATATATGTCAACGAGTGCTGTAATCGTATTATACTTGTCATCGGAAACTACTCAAATCTATAATACATATAAATAAAATTGATGTCTGTTTGTAATTCCAAAATAACACTTTTCACTTAACGCAAATGACAGTATATACGGTAGTTAAATAAAAAAAAACATTTTTGTCAGTCTGTTCCGTCTAATCTTTGGAATGGCTGAACCAATTTTCACTTTGTAATTTGGGCTACTTTCATTTTAAAAAACATATAAGGCTTGAACAAAGACGTGGGCACAGTTAGATTAATTTTAAAAATTCAAATCAAAAAATAGTCAAATAACACAAAATGTATAATTAAAATAATCAAATAATAATCAGAGAGCATCGTAAACTAATTTATAATAAAATATATATTCTACATATTTTATTCGGTAATAACTAAACGATAATTTTATCAAGAAAGATACAAACGGTACGTAAGAACATTAATCAGTCTAGATATTACTATTAATAGCTAACAGTAATTACGAGCGGCTACGACTACAAGCTATTACTAAATCATCGGTATCAACTTCGATGCATTGAGTTCTGTTATATCTATTGTTACATTTTAGATGTATTGAATAACAAAAAACATTTATTAAATAAAGTAGGAAAAGAAATAGTACCATGTTAAATCATATTTTATAGCAGATATAAGAATGTCTTAAGGAATAATCAATAAAAATGTTGATAATATTTGTATACAAAACAAAATGGATACTCATAAACTCATTATATTTATGTTTGCAACGAAATACTAACCTTTTAATAAATTTAACATTACATATCTTTAAAGATATAAAAGATATTGAAAGACACAAAATGCGAAAGGAATTTAAACCGTAGAGTGTAATTAAGTACCTAGGTTTATCATAACATGTAACTTAATAAGAAAATTATATATCTATATATAAATAAAATTGAAATGTCTGTTTGTAATTTCAAATTAACAGTTTTTAATATACATATATGTAAGTATATATTGTACTTACATTAAAAAAAACAATTTTAATTTTTCTGTCTGTCTTTTTGGTTTAGCTAATCTCTGAAACCGATTTTAACGATTAAACCGATTTTAACAGGGCTTTCACTGGATAGCTGATGTTATAAAGAGTACCTTAGGCTACTTATATTTAAAAAAAAAACATTTAGCACAAACAGAGTCGTGGACACAGCTAGTCTATGTAAATATAAGACAAAGAAATTCCAAATAATTAAAATAAAATACAACAACAAAGCGGTGCTTAAAAGTTAAAATATATGGCACAAAATAAATTCTTTATTTGAGCGAGAACAATTTAACAAACTATACACAACTTATTGCATTGATAGAAAATAATATATATCAAAGTAATAGCGTAAATGCAGCTTAAGAATGTTTCTTTACAAATTGCTTTATAATTTTTATCACAGAATAAATTAAAGGGTGCAAAAATTAAAAAAAAAACTTGTCTCAAAATGAGGTTCTATATCATACTAAAATATTTTTTGGTGTCTTGCGATTGATGATTGTATTAATCTTAATATCATCTATACTTAAATTAAATGAATTAATAGCAAGGGATGTGAAATATATATTGTAGTTTTATTTCAAGTTTGAGTGTCTTTAAAGTACTTAATTTGATAAGTATGGCATCATAGTCCTGACACTTATATGATACACAAGTGATCACTGATTCAAAGTGAAAAATATATAAATAATTAAAATAAACATTCTAATATAATACTAATGTGATGTTAGAGATTTGAGAGTCAAGCGAGCGAGGTGAGCGGTATAAAAACATACAAAAGTTTTTGCAAAAATTACACTATCAAAAATTTTTTGTTTACAAACTCGCTCCTAACATTAACATTACACTTACACCGCCTACGGGGTAGCAGTTACATTGAGACACTAACACATCAATCAGTCTCACTAACGTGGTACGTACTAGACACTAAACTACCTCTTACAAAAATACACCTACACGTACAATGCGTTCAAAAACAAACTGACATGCCGTCAGTATCTCAACACATCTCAAATAATACTAAGAACATTATCAATAAATACCTTATGATAAATAGGGAGCGATTCTCACGCACGTTACTACTATAAATAGGCAGTCAAATAAATGTGGTACAGTAAACAACTAAGTATACTATATACGAATACACGTTTGGCACCAGTGGGCTCGGATACTTTGTTGTTCATTGTATTCGTTGAAATTAATGTAAAGCTAACAATGACTACACATTTAAGACTAATTCAGTCCCGCACCGGATCTACTGCTACTCCTTCCCGCCTGCTGTGACCTTATCTTACCCTGAAACAAATTTATATATATTTAATGCATAAATTAAATAAAATACATGTATTTGTTTACAACTATTTAGAATTGGTTTGATACGCAATTAATATTTGAGTATAACAATAATTTAACAAGATTTAGTTCCCCGGTCATAGATAAAACACACAAACAATAAGTCAAACAACATAGACAAAAGAGCAAAAAAAAAACTATCTATGTTATTTCAGTAAGTAAAGTTTAGGTAATATTAATTAAGTTCCATGTAATAATACAAATTATTTATTTATTTTTATCTTCTCCACTTTGAAACAATACCAGTGATCAGTTGTGTATCAAATGGGAGTATCAGGACTATTGATACCATACTTATAAAAATCAGTTTATTTATTTCTTTATTTTAACAAACATCATTTTATTTTCAGTATGTATTGTATTAATATATATAATATGACTCCCACCTGTCTCATTCAGAGGTGTGTCCTATCTGATCATCTCCAGATATTTATGTTTGTGCTTAGTCAGCATCTCAGTCACTGTCACCAACTTCCTGATGGCGGTTTGAGTCTTCGCCAAGTTCTGTAGTTCCGCCAAGTGAGACACGCAGATGTGGTGTATGGTTGCTAGTTCTTTTGCTATAAACGGAATATTAAATATTACATTAAATTATAATAATATTAAATATTATAATATTGTAATGAATATATTTTGCTTCACACACCAATATCGTAGTTATTGTTGGAATTCGGTGGAGCGTTACCCGGATCTTGAACTGAACTGAGTTGATCCAGAAACACAACCATGCGCTCTTTGTTTTTCAATATAAACGGATTCACGACTTCCATGTACGGTTCCTAAAATACAGAAAAATGTATATATTAAATTAGCAAGTTTTAATTTAATTAAGAGTGGAAAAACAAAGCGGACCTTGGCTCCAAACTCGATGAGGTTAGCGAGGTTCTGCAAACACTTAGCCACCATTACCAGGGAGCGCTGGGAGTGAGGAGGGGGGGCGGCCGAGACCAACCCCCATGCGCGGGGCTCCACCAGCGCGGGGCAGATGAGACGGAGGAATATGAACCCTGAGATAAAGACAAAAAAATGTATATATGTATATATATATATGTTTGTGTTCACCTCAAAAACTCAAAAATTACTTCACCTATTGAGTTAAAATTTTTACACAATATACAATCCGATACAGAGAGGGTTATTATCTATCTATCTTATTTTATCGATGTCACTCTTTATAATTGTAATTGACTGAAAGCACTTTTCCCTCTTACACGAGGCGTTCAATTGCAGAATTTAAAAATGGAACGCATTTGGGAATGAACAAACGTTTTGAACACTTAACGATTGTTTTTTATTTTGCTTTTTTTGAAACCGATGCAACCAACCATGCAACTAGTATGTATCAGTGCGAATAGTGGTTAAATAATAATTATATTTATTTGCTAATATTACCAGAGACAACTCTAGTGCGTACGAAGCGTTCATTGGGCCACTTGGCGACCGCGGCGCGCTGGAGACACCCGCACAGGTAGCGCACGGGGCGGGGACACGCCTCCGGGGACGTGAAGATGGACAGCGTTATCTGTACACAATATTAATATTAAAATCAAAATATGTTTATTCAAGTGGCCATTTACACGCACTTTTGAATCATTTAATATATTATGATAAAAAGGTCAGTGTAGTTAGTCCGTGAGTAAGCTACCACCGGCTCGAAATGCTGCTCTGCTGAGAAAAGCAGCCAAGAAATTCAACAGATGCTCTTTTTAAAAGAAATTTAACAATCTGTGATGATGTACATTATAATATCAACCCTGCAAAAGAGTCAACAACTTAAGTTCCACACATTTCGATCAACTAAAATCTTTAATATTATAATAAGATTTATTTAATAATACAAAGTTGATTTTAGATTTAAAACTAAGAAATGGAAAGTCTAAGATATGCTATGGAATTTCATTTGAATGCGTACACTAAAGCCTATGATGGATTTGCTAACTTTTTGTAGATAAAATCTTTACGTTACGAGTTTATTTTTATTTCTTTGCTGTATGAATTTAATAAAAAAATACATACAATGCATAATAACCATTACATGTACCTACCTGGTCGAGTATCATGAGCAGGAACTCTGCGTTGTTGCAGGCGTCGTCGGGAGAGTCCATTTTGGTTGGGTTCAATTCGGCCGACTGCTTCGCGTCAATCAATTTCTGAACCGTCTCTGATATTGCGGCCTGTTATATAATTTTATCGTCAAAATATAATAAATTACATATTAAATATTAAAAAATTGTACTAATAAAGGAATCTGAACATCACATAAATACAACTAGGGTTTCTCAGATTTTATTAATTCTAATTAAAATGTAAAGAAGTCCTTGCAGCCTACGGAAAGGAGCTCTAGATACTACCTTTGAGGAAGTACTATCTTTTGTGTATAGGGCTAAGTTTAGGACTGTTATATTGAGAAGTATCTCACAGTAGTACACCATACTACTCACTCACCACACTATTTTTACTGGAAAAGAAGAAGTGCAGTGAGGAAGAAGTAACTTATGTATGGTGTGCGTATATAGGTATGCATATAAGTATGTATGCATGTGTGTATGCACGCATATATGTACGTATGTATGTAGGTGACCTGCAGGAAGGGCTTGCAGAGCGCGTGCATGAACTCGTCCAGCACTGCGGTGGCGAGCGAGGCGGCTCTGAAGAGCGCGCGGTGGTCAGGCTCGCGGCTCACCTCCGCCGCGGACAGCTCGCGCGCCAGCTCCGACCCGCGCCCGCACTCCGAGAACGCGTGCAGCACCGCTGGAACGTACGGTTATAGGTATTGAGTTAACTTGTTACGATTCAATTAACATATATATATTTCTTTGTTATATGCTATTTTTATTAGACAACAATAACTAATTATTATTCCTATAAATATAATGTATATTCATATTTACAATATGTTCATGAATACGATATATACGAACATAAGCACGCTATAAAGTTGACTTAATGGTTATTCAACTGATTTCATATTTATGTATGGATTTAAAAATTAATCTATTAATGAAAAATAAACCCAAAATAGTCAAATATTTGTCAACCTTCTAAATATTACGAATTAGTTTAGAACTTAAACTTAGCTAGATTAGTGTTGATAATAATGTATTACATGTAGCCAATGGCTGTCTGTCCGTACGGCACAGGTCAGCCAGAGCCTTCACCGCTGGCAGGCCCGGCTCCAGCAGCAGCTGACGAAGGGGATTGTACTCCTCACGAGGCATCACCAGTTCTTGCATATATCTATGCAAAAATGCGTTTATTATAAACAATATAATCTTAATATATATAATAATATTTTTAAAATAAAACAACGTTTCTTTCAATGGTGACTAAAATGAATTGACTTTTATTTTATATCATGTGATACACACATCCGTCATAGATGGCAGCACTAGTAACATATTTTAGATATCATTACAACAATTTTTATAATACTTTCTGCTTTTTTTTTTGCTTTTTTCTTATCTGCTAAGTTAAAAATGCTACCATTCCAACTCAGCTATAGTTTGTTCATATAGGTATTCAGGTATGACTTAGTTATTTAATAATATTGTTACCTTATACGTAGCCTCAAGGAGCCCCATTCTCCGATGGGTGTCATCCCTGCGAGTGGGTACCACTCCTCTACTTCTTCTCCATTAGCCAAGTTAGCCAACTCTATCGTCAGTTCAGCTACCTGAAGATAATAATTACTGTATTATGATATTTTCTTATTGCATTATATGTATGCATCACAGTAATATATATATTTTTTTTCAAAATTATTGTACAATTTGGCGTTAATTAAAATTCTCACTCACTCTCACACTCATGTGTAACTGATATCTTTTAAAAGATAAGATGTACATATTTTATTTTTGTCCCAAAAGTTAAATAAGTAAATGAATAAAATATGTATTAAAAGAGTTCAAACTCACTTCCGACTCCTTTCCTCTCTTGCCGGTGTTGTGTACTGTGATGGTAAACGATGTGACATCTGGTGGGACGTCGCTGAAAACAAAATATAGGGTGTTAATTTATACCAAAATATGGTGTCTGTAAGTTTAAACAATATATTATCAATATACACTCAACATTGAGAAATCGAAAGCATTCTCCATATTTTCAGTTGAATAAATTCGTAGTGTACATATGTGCATAATTTATATATACATGCACCTATTTATACATTTATACAAGGCACCTTATTAACACAAACGTAAATTATTCATTTATCTATAGAGCTAGCATAGCAAGATTTATGAGTGTTAATGATGCGGCTCCCAAAATGCAAAATTGCATATGATTTTACATACATTTTACTTATTACACATATACATGCTTATACAGACATGCCCAGTATTAATTATGTATACATATATGGAGTGACGTAATATGTTATATAATTTTCAGACACACACACACACACACGCACACACTTACTCGAACACAAACTCGTCGTCCCAGTGCGGGTCGGGCGAGGGCCGGGCCCGTGTGCGTGCGACGGGCGCCGCCCCCAGCGCCAGTCGCAGGTAGGGGCGGGGCGCGAGGCGCGCGGGCAGCCGGTGCGCCGTCACGCACCGCACGCGCAACGCGCGGAGCCACACCACGCGGGCCACCTGGGGTTATATATTTAATTATTTATTGTTTTTTTTTTACACGATCAATGTTAATGCTGTGGATTCAAAAAATACTATTTTATTTAGGTACATTATTATATTATATTTAATCCTAATTTCATAAATACAATGTATTTATAACATAATTTAAAAATGATTTCCATATATGGTATATTTTTTTGGGACGAAAATTTTTCATCTATATTAAAATTGTCTCTGGTTTTATAACATAGCTCCATATCAACCTTGCAGTGGTGGCGCGCCTGCTGCGGCACGCACAGCGGTCGCAGCGCGTCCAGCCAGGCGCGCTGCTCGGGCGCCGTGCTCGCCGCCAGGAACGTGTGCGTGGAGAGACACGGCAGCGCGCGCTCCACCAGCTGGAAGCAGAACTCGCGCTCCCATAGGGACTCGTGCACCTGCAAATGGATATATTATAGTTTATCGAATGTTATATCGAGATGATCAATACTACAATAATATATAAAGTAATATCAATGAAGTTCTTTTGCTATTTCTTCTTCATAAGTACCCTTCAAAATAGTCCAGTAATTTTGCAAATCTAGTAAATAATCAAAACACAGTAAGAAAACATTTTTTTTTTATATAATTACTACTTTTTAACAACAAGCATTTATTTTGCTAGTTAGTGCTTAGCTAGTTAAGCTTTAAGTAGCTAAAGAAAATACCTGATACAAGTATGCGCAGGACAAATCAATAAGCCCTTTAGGTTTGGTGCGTTTTGGTGAATCATAGAAGTACAGATGGGTATCTGTACCCTCCTGTAGAAGGACAAAGTACAGGGCCTTCCACTTCTTGGCTCCCTTATCCGACTTCTTGTGTAGGTATCCTTGGTGTTTGATGCCCTTCATCTTCTTCAAGCCGATCTGGTCACGACATTCTCTCAGTGTCGCGTATATTTTCTCAGCCGCGGCACCAGTTGTGTTCTGCTGCGGCTCTATCACGTGACCTTCGGCGATCAACTGTAATATATATATATTTTTTATAATTGGCAAATGTAAAAAAAAATTACCTGTTCAAAAATATATGGAAAATATTAAAAGGGAAATGTTAAATGGCAATCAACTGAAAAAAATGGAAAAATCTAAAGAAAATCACAAGTTAAAAGAAACTTAAAATGGCAGATGTTAAATGGTAAAAAAAAAATGTCAAACATTAAAAAAATCAGATCAGCCAAATGTAAAAAAAAAGTATCTTACAGGTTGCCCTAAAGTATGTCCCTCGACAATCTGCTCCTTCCTGTATCTATTGATGACCGCGTCCAAGCACTCGAAGGTCCGGCCTCCCATGAGGTACCTCACACCCTTCTTTTCGATCCTGAACCTCTGGATTTGGTTGTTGATGTGGAAGAACAGGGAGTAATCTCCCGGAGAATTATCTGAAGGCCTAAAAGAAAATTTGATTATTAATATTTTATATCTTGCTATAATCAAAGATATTTCAAAATACTTCTAATATTTTTGTATAGTACCATTTTATATACCAAAACAGAATTATTCTACTTATTAACCTGAAAACGTTTATATATTCATTATCACCCCCTACTTGGAGAAGGAGGGGGGGGTACACTTATAACACCAATATAACTCTAATTAGTTTTAAAACACCAACCTGACAAGGAAGCTGCCTGGTCCAGCCTTGACCAACATGTCGACAGCTTCGCTCTTGGTACAGTTGGGATGAAACCACGAGAACACGGTGTTAGGGTCGATGGAGGGGTCCAGGTCCTCCACCAGCTCTCTGAAGATCATTCCTTGTTCCCCAGTCCTGTTACAAATTATAATTTATCTATTAACCACATATTAATATAGAAAAATAATAAATTACATATGTAAGTATTTATTGATTTTCTTTATTTGTAACTAATTATATTTTTTTTAAACAATTTTTTAATTATAGCCAGATACATTACAAATTACCCTGATGTTTTTGAAATAGATCTTTTTCATATATTTTGCGATAAATTTTAAAGCAAAATTACAAAATATATAGAATAAGAAATGTTTATATAACTGTGATAAATAAATTGGTATAAATATGGATAAACATTTATTAAAAACTAATAGAATAAATAATTAAATAAACTACAAAATATAGCTCCACTGACTTTACTCCTTACTTTCTCTTTCTTTTTGATGTACCTAAAATTTAATTTAAAATCTATATAACAGCTAAGACACTTACAAAACATGAATTAATCAATCATTAACCTGTATTTCCATACATGTATTTAATCCTATTTTACAACTATACAAAAACTTTGCAAACCCTGTTTTACTTTACAAAAACTTTCAAACCCTTGTTTACTTTAGAAAAACTTTAAAGACCCCCTTTTATACTTTACAGAAATTTTCAAACACATTTTACTTTACAAAAACTTTACCAATCATTTTTTACTTTAAAAAATTTCAAGCCTATTTAAAAACTATACAAAAGTATTTCAAGACAATGAAATATAATTATCTTGTTCAATCACACCTTACGGAGGGGACCTTGGGGCCATCCTACCTTGACAGTTCCACTTGACCTGCCGTGACCTCAAACATAATTATTGAGGATGCCCATAATCAGATTAATAGTTTGAAACAAATGAACGATACATTACATTTTCTTGTAAAATAAAAAATATAATTAACTTAATCTTTACGGGAAAAATCAACGGGATTTTCCTGTTAAGATTTGTATGTGTATTTGTTAATGTATTGTACATGTACAATACATGTACAATAAATGTACAAATTGTTCTTTTAAATTTCATAAATAAATACACATTCATTTTATTTTTTATTATGATATTTAAACTTGTAATATATATTTATATGCAATTTCATATAATTATTAATAAATAATGATTAACGCAAAGGTTAATGACCTCTTGATTTCACTTTTTTTTTAATCTACAAAGGAAACATGGATTATTAAAAGTACAGGAAAAAATCTATCATGTTACAAGGCCTGTAAGTGTAATTATTATACAGTAAATAATTACCGAAATACAGCAATTTTGGCAGTAATTCTGTGGTAAATTTTTACATTTTTCTTCGAGCTATTGCCAACTGTTTTTAAATATAAGAATACCAATATTAAGAAAAAAAACAGGTTTTTTTTAATAACATAACCTAACCAACATATAATTTATTTAATTAACATATTTTAAATTTCCTGTTTACAATTATATGAAAAAAATAGGTATTTAAAACATTTTTCCTTTAAATAAATATTGAAAACAAAAATAATTTACTAACAAATATATATATATATATATATGTATTTACCTTTATCCTTGGCTATATTTACAAACAGGCAATTTAATTATGTCCCTTTAAATTTATATTTTAGACAAAAACAAATACAATGTAATATTTACAAACAATATATATATATCTTGGGTTGGAAATATTATTGTTATTATAAATAACATACCTATGTGCGGTGACCCATAGCCAGCCGTCACCCATGTCATTGTGAACAAAGAATATATCACCCTTCTGGAAGGTCAGCTCGTCTGTGTCTGGCATCTTGGTGTATGGCAAGATGGCCACCACACGCTACAATGAATAATCATGTTATAATATAAATTTAGTATTATCACTAAACTAAACTACACTACTCTACATAATTTTAGTTTTAATGTAATGAAACAAACCTTTTTATCATTAACTGGTTCAGGAGGAGGCACGGGTTCAAGTAAGCGCTCACGTTTCAATAAATCAGAACAATGGCTATAGAAACCGACCAATTCAGTCAGAGAATCAAACTGACGACCACCAATGTAGTAGTCACCACACACTGCAGTTATCCTAAAATTAGATATTTTCTTCATAATGTATCATATTTAGTATCTTTTTATAATAAAACTTGGTTTTACCTGAAATGATTAATTCCAGTACGTCCCAAGTAACTTAAGACATATGACCCGGGTTTACGGTCACTTTCGCGAACTGAAATCAAATAATAGAATAAATATTTTTTCTCAGATATGTCCAAAGTACTTAAATACAGTTGTGTAAGGGCCTTGATTGGTTTTTTGAATGATAACTTAAAACAAGAAATTGTAACATTTGGAATTCCTTGACAGTTCTTCTCCCCTTGGAACTGTGCAGCTTAAATCTGATGTATCATAAGTGCAAAACAAGCTTGATGGTAATAAATACATATAACAAGATATTTATCCACAGAAAAGATTGTCTAGATTCAGTAACATTTGTTGGATTTTACTTTATATGTTAATAAATAATAAGAAAACTAATGAGCTATATACATAATCATGCATTCATAATTTTCTAGTTGATATACACACACATTTTAAAATCTGATTTCAGTATAGTTTAAAAACAAATTCAAGCTTCTATAAGATCATTAAAATATATCCATGATACACTGATGAAACAGACCTATACATCAAACGAGGGTTTTATTTGCATGGGATGTAGATATTGGTACATATTCATAATTAACACACAATGTGTGTGTCATATATAAGTTTATTAACAGGCAACATCAATTATCATTTGAATATGTAGAAACTTCCATGACAATGGCATATTATTTCTTTATATACTTTCTGTTTATTACTCAGAATGTACTGGGAAACATTATCTTTTGTTTTACATCCAAACCATTGTTAATAAGGTTCTGATTTTAAATATTTTGAAGTTAAGATTTATCTGTATATTAAAATATTTTTAAATATATAAAGGTTTTATTTAACAGATAGTTATTAATGTTTTTAATAATAATAATGAACTAAATAAAGAAAAACTATAGCCGTAAACAATAAGTTTATTCATAACTATTAAGTATATAATGTGACAATTAATATACAATTATTTTAATGAAATCTTACCTAGATAACTGCCGTGTTTACCAGCAGCCCAAAGTCTTTCCTCTGAGGTGTACCTGTCTAAGCGACCATGATACCACTCAGTTTCAGGTGGCGCAAGAACTGCTTGACGCTCCCCTTATGCATAAACATTACATTTTAAATTGTGTTTTTACGAATACTATAACGAAAATCATATAATGCGAATGAATTTAACAATAACAACTTATTACCATTTGTGCTTGGTCCATCAGCTTCATCCAAGTCCAGATCTGCAGTTTGTTCAGCGATATCGCCACCCCCATCTTCAGACTCAGTTGACGGAGACCCCAACTTATCCTTTATAGGGGGTCCTATCGGCGCTCCCATAGCTCGAATTAGATCAGCCATTTTAATCTTAAATAACTAAACTGAAGTAACTGAGACTATTGTAGTTTCTTATAATAAGATGACTCATACATTATTCACCACTAGATTCTAATTATTGAACGATATTTTAACCTGTTTACTATATTAACAAAATAAAATAAATGTCATAAACGCACGATTTCACTTATACAAATTATAAGTTTTATGTAAGACTCTGATATCTTATAAACAAAAAACTATAATAAAAATAACGCCGTATTTAAATTCGTTTCAGTTTTAACAAATATATTTTCCATTAAACATCTATACGCCCGTCCGATAATCGGCCTCCCAATCACAAAACACAGATACAATGAAAAATCGGATTTAGAATTAGTTTTGACATTATTAGTAAAGAGTTGCCATAAGATTTATTGTGAAATAAATCTTATGGCAAGTATTGTGATATTATTAAAAATTATAATATAAATGCCAGCATACAGGCTAAACTATATCTTTAAGCAACTTATACATGAATCATAAGCTCAATAATTATTTAAATTATGTTCTTAATTTTCACCTCGTCGTTTTGAAATTTTTAACTAAGTTTATTGTTTTGAAAGTCTTTCAGGAAGTTTTTTCTACAGTTAGCTTACAGATTTTTTTTTACCATTAATTAAACAAAACTATTTTTCTATAAATAAATATAAATAAAAAGTGCCACTAGAAAAAACTTTTCGACAATTGTCGTTGCAAAAGTGAAAGCAGATGGATTTCAATGTAATAAATTAATTAACCTATCAATGAGGTTAGTAGTTAATTCTGGTTAGTAGTCAAAACAACTTTCAGGGTTGTGTTGTTGATTGCGAATCTTTATGGCGATGAGTATTGAGGGTAATCAGTGGGTTGTAATGAATATCTTGGAATATCCGTTGATAGCAAGTCCCACATACACACCTCAGCTATTCGACTCGGCTGTAAAATACGCATATAATACTAAGTTAAAAAATAAGAAACAGGTATCAGGGGTGGGATATACAATAATTCAAAATAGCAACAGTTTAAATATCCAATCCGCAATTATGATAACAAATTCTTGAGTGTGCCGGAACGTAATGATAAAGACTATACAATGATTATAAGTTATTAGTAATTACCAAACAAAGTAGGCTCTATGATTAATATTAGTACATTCACTACTTTATTTACAAAATATACCTTACTTATATAAATTCAAACACCAATAAAATATCAAGAAAAAGTGAAAATATTATTTTTTTCGACATATTTGAGACCACTTATAATGATATTTTCGCCATGTGTAAACACGTCTTTTGGGCACGAATTTTTTGATTACGGTGGATTGTATTTTGTCTATACGAAAACGAAAAGCCTCTAATATCAAATATAAAAAAATTTAATTATTGCAAGTCATAAATTAAGCAGAGAGAATAGACTATTTGTTGTCTTTGGTTTCTCTCTATATATTCGGAGGCTCTCTTAAATCAATGTTATTCATTTTCTTCTCGAGATAGTGATCGTGTTTAGTGTAATATTGCCCGGTGCCCTGTATCTAGAAAGTGTGTTTTGAAGACATTTTATAATCAGTTATTATTTAGACAATAAATTAGTACATTTGATTGAATTTAAGATTTTCAATTGCATTTTTTAGGTAAGCACTAGAAATTTAATTAAATTTAGAACAGTATTGCGCAGTGCACTTTGCGTCATGACCGTGAGTCATAAAAAAGTACGACGCCATTTTGTGTACAAGAACTTTCTTTGTTCTTTGTCTTAGAAAATTCTGAATTTTCATAAATTAGTATACAATTACAAAATCAAAAGTTTTATTTACTCTTTGCAGACATCAAAATGCAGATTTTTGTGAAAACTCTTACTGGAAAGACTATTACTTTGGAAGTTGAACCATCTGATACTATTGAGAATGTTAAAGCCAAAATTCAAGACAAAGAGGGAATCCCACCAGACCAGCAACGTTTGATTTTCGCCGGAAAACAATTAGAGGATGGACGTACTCTTTCGGATTACAACATTCAAAAGGAGTCCACTCTCCATCTTGTCTTACGTCTGCGCGGAGGTATGCAGATCTTTGTGAAAACTCTTACAGGTAAAACAATCACCCTTGAGGTTGAACCCTCTGATACAATTGAGAACGTAAAGGCAAAAATCCAAGACAAGGAGGGTATCCCTCCAGACCAACAGCGTTTGATCTTCGCTGGTAAACAATTGGAAGATGGACGCACTCTATCGGACTACAATATCCAAAAGGAATCCACACTCCATCTTGTACTACGTCTACGTGGTGGTATGCAGATCTTTGTTAAGACCCTGACCGGCAAAACAATCACTCTTGAAGTTGAACCCTCTGATACAATTGAGAACGTAAAGGCGAAAATCCAAGACAAGGAGGGTATCCCTCCAGACCAACAGCGTTTGATCTTCGCTGGTAAACAATTAGAGGATGGCCGTACTCTATCCGACTACAATATCCAAAAGGAATCCACACTCCATCTTGTACTGCGTCTACGTGGTGGTATGCAGATTTTTGTTAAGACCCTGACTGGCAAAACAATCACACTTGAAGTTGAACCCTCTGATACAATTGAAAATGTAAAAGCTAAAATTCAAGACAAAGAAGGTATCCCTCCAGACCAGCAGCGCTTGATCTTTGCTGGTAAACAATTAGAGGATGGGCGTACCCTATCCGACTACAATATCCAAAAGGAATCTACACTCCATCTTGTACTACGTCTACGTGGTGGTATGCAGATCTTTGTTAAAACTCTGACTGGCAAAACAATCACTCTCGAAGTAGAGCCTTCTGACACTATTGAGAATGTGAAAGCTAAGATCCAAGATAAGGAGGGAATTCCACCAGACCAACAGCGTTTGATCTTTGCTGGTAAACAGTTGGAAGATGGGCGCACCCTCTCGGATTACAACATCCAGAAGGAGTCTACACTCCATCTTGTCTTACGTCTTCGTGGAGGAATGCAGATTTTCGTCAAAACTCTGACTGGCAAGACGATAACTCTGGAAGTAGAGCCCTCAGATACAATTGAGAATGTTAAGGCGAAAATCCAAGACAAGGAGGGCATCCCACCGGACCAACAGCGTCTGATCTTTGCTGGTAAACAGCTTGAGGATGGACGTACTCTTTCAGATTATAATATTCAAAAGGAGTCCACTCTTCATCTCGTCTTGCGTCTTCGTGGAGGAATGCAAATTTTCGTCAAAACTCTAACTGGCAAGACAATCACTCTCGAAGTAGAACCTTCTGATACTATTGAGAATGTGAAAGCTAAGATTCAAGACAAGGAGGGAATCCCACCAGACCAACAGCGTTTGATCTTTGCCGGTAAACAGTTAGAAGATGGGCGCACCCTCTCGGATTACAATATCCAGAAAGAGTCTACACTCCATCTCGTCTTGCGTCTTCGCGGAGGAATGCAAATTTTCGTCAAAACTCTCACTGGCAAGACGATCACTCTCGAAGTAGAGCCTTCTGACACTATTGAGAATGTGAAAGCTAAGATCCAAGACAAAGAGGGCATCCCCCCAGACCAACAGCGTCTGATCTTCGCTGGTAAACAGCTTGAGGATGGACGTACTCTTTCAGATTATAACATTCAAAAGGAGTCCACTCTTCATCTCGTCTTGCGTCTTCGCGGAGGAATGCAGATCTTTGTTAAAACTCTGACTGGCAAAACAATCACTCTCGAAGTAGAGCCTTCTGATACTATTGAGAATGTGAAGGCAAAGATCCAAGACAAGGAGGGAATCCCACCAGACCAACAGCGTTTGATCTTCGCCGGTAAACAGCTGGAAGATGGACGTACTCTTTCAGACTACAACATCCAGAAGGAGTCCACCCTTCACCTCGTCTTACGTCTTAGGGGAGGAAACTAAATAATCAGACATTAACTTTGAATTTGAAATTAATTGCAGCATTAATGTTTAAACTATTATTCTGTAATATGTAACATTCCGATTTCCATATTCAATAAATGATTGCTTCTGAAAATATATTTTTTTATTTATCTCTGACCATATTTAAACACTACTAAAACTTATTCTTAATATGTTAGCTATCTTTTGTATGTAAATCTTAAATTGATTAAAGTTATTTACTGTTTTAAAATCTGAACATGCATATCAATACATAATCCAGATTTATTTGCTTTACATATATAAAGATGTATTATCGTAATTATCATTACTAAAAGTAAACGTAATGTAATAAATTAATATAGTAAATACTTTTTAATTTTGCAATAACTTTTGCCCGTGACTGCGGTTATGTGTTTTGGGAATATAACAAAATGACAATTCTTTTTCTGGCGACGATTAGTTACCGAATATTGTTTTCTTGATGGAAATTTATCGCTTTAGAAATATTATACATAAAAAGGAGTAAGAAAAATTATTATTTTACATGCTCTGAAAGTATTATGTACAAAGAAATGGTAATATCAAACCCTAAGACAACAAGATAAAAAACGTATACAGCCGATATATATAAATTTCTTTTTTTTTTGTTTGTCTCTGCTGTTAGCCCTACTGGCCATGACAGCGTCACCGGTGTAAAACCGGATATATATAAATATATCTCGAGTTTCATACAGATTATTTCAATTGAGTAAGTTTATAATAAAAATGAAGGAAATATGTGGTAAATTAAATCACATTCTGACAATGTTAATTAAATGTCTAAAATAACGAGTTTAATATCGTGAAATCATTTAAGGAATTAATTTTGGAGATTACAAACTGGGACAGTAAATAAATCCACTTATTTGAGATAGAATTAAAGTAATTTAATGTCTTAGTCGGTGCTCAGACATAAGGAAGAGTAAAAACAACAACTTTCACATTAATTATAACGGCCTGGCCTACTGAGCTTCAAAATCGTGTTTTTTTCGCAGTAGAGATTGTTAAATAACAAGCGAACATAAATTAACATGTGTCTACAAACTGGAATAATCTTATTCAAATCTTTATTATACAAAAATTCTATTTACCCTTGTTTAAGAAATCTACGCTACAATACTAAGACATTTCATAAATGATAAATGAATACCTTATGCAATCCGACATCACTATGAAATTACTGAAATGTGTTTCTTATTGGATTTTCTTAATCTGATACATATTTAGCTTTGTTATTTTTAAAGGTCACTCACAAGGAAAAGTAAATAAAATCACAAAATAATTGTAACATTTTATTAGGAGGCGAAACGAGCAGAAGTTCAGGATAAAATGTAATACAAATTAATGTCACATATTTAAAATCGTCATTATTAATTTAAAGTATCTAATAAATATTACAGTAACATGAACGAGAATACAATATCTATCAGTTTGTTACAACACCAAAAGAGACTCGCGCCAATTTTTAATTCAATATTCTATTTTCCGTTAACAATAACATTCAATGTATTCCTGCACTTACAAAATATTGTTGGGGCTTCGTCTGAAAATAATATTTAGATGTAGTGTAAGTTATAAAGTAGAAATAAGATATACATTGGCTTGCGAGTCCTTCCTTGTTCCGAAAGCAACACTTGATAAATATATTTTCTATACTTCATTAGATGAAACAACGACTATAATTTTATATTTAATATCGTCTCAATGATAATATTAATGCAAATTATATTTAAGAAACTAAAATAAGCATTTCGAACAACGATGGTATGCGGTTAATATTAAGATGGCGACCCTCGTGACAGCTGACGTCACCTGTCACAAATTCCGCCGACGGACGTTACACGCGAAAACATGATACCTTGTAACATCAAAGATATTTATTAATTGCTCAAAACACTTATATTTAAGAGACACTTGAAGATAGAACAATTATTTATTAATGAACTTACATACATCTAACATTAGGTCTAGGTATTGTCTTTTGTATGTGAGAATTAATACATCGGGTATAGTAAGTAACACGACTAATGCGAATACCAAAAATACGTTAAATATTACTGCAACACCGATATCATATGATTATGTGAGATGCGAATTCAAAATCTTAGTTGACGAGTGCATGCATTACGAAAATACATTTAACAATACTATTAGAGGCCACGTAGTAGAGTATCTAGATTGGTATAATATATATATATATAGTTAAAAAAAAATTATTATGCTAACTAAACGAAAAAAAATATAAAAAAAAAAGCGTCAGGACGCTGCACCGGTGACATGACACCTAATTTTATCACAATTACATTATAATATAGTGGTAATAATATTATAACTGCCAATAGTAGTACATCGAACATCAAAACGCCACAAACACCTGGCAAGATTCAACAACTTACATCTCCATTCCCCGTATGTATAACGTACCTTACCGTATAATCATCATTCGGTTATCAGATATAAAATCTAATATCATAAATTCTATTTTTTTTAATTGTTTCTGCATGTCAATCATACACTATGGTTTAAAATTAGACACGGAAAAGAAAATTCTGTTTTATTATCTGGATTCTATTATTATTATCGTATCCGTTCACATCCCTTCCATATATCGGTCCGTATTAAAAAATAAAAGTAACAATTAATGACTAAAAAAAATATTATAACTCAAGTCCTAAATAAATGGAATAGTAGAGAATTAAAAAAAAATATGAATTCAAGTTTGATTAAAGGAGAAAATTCTTAGAACTATTAAAATGCTCTTGTATTATAACTACTTGCAAATTTCCACGATTCAAGTCACGAAAAATATAAAAAAAAAATGGAAGACCTGAATAACGTAAGATAATGAGGTTTTATATATATATTTTTTTAATTTATTTTTGTATATGGTATCATCGTAACTACGACATTGAGCTTTTGACACAAAACAGATTGGAATAAAGTCGTCCGTGTAATACTGAGATAGACGTGACAATATTTGGTTATAATTATGCTATTTAGTTCGACCACACTCAAACTATACATACATATTTAAATTGAATCGTATTATATATTTCTTTGGCATATTTGGAATTCCCGCTAAAATCAGCAGAGGCATAACACAACGCCTTTTAGGCCTTTCTATGTATATTGAAAAAAAAATATTTTTTTTATCTGTATGCGACATTAATTATCTGTACGTGGTCGAACCGTTATGTTAGCTCTGACAAAAAATAAAAGTATTATAATTAATAATTTCAAAATTGTCAAATACATATAAAATACTATAATTGAAAAAAATTCAATGGAGCTGTCAATATATAAAAAAAAAACAATGTCAGAGCTTCCATGTTTTACTTGCACATACATGTACAAGCACATGTGTGTACATGTACACGTTTACATGTTGGGGAGCGGCACTGTGACCTGCACGTAGCTGATTGGGAAGTATCCAGTCTTTCCGTTCACGGAACCCTCGAACCAGTTATCATCGACCTTCGTGATCAGAGTGATGACGTCGTTCTCCTGGAAATTATTATACTATTGAAAATACATACGGCTACAATCCAACTTATCGAACGCTTATACAACTAGCGCACTAACAACGCATAGTGAAAATTATATATTATACGTTGTTAGAAAGATTGGATTAGTTGGAAAGTCACTTTAACTAGCAAAGTTAAATAATTGGTACATTTTATTTCCTGAATATCGTGTAGTTGAAATAATTTCAACACTTTATTTCCTCATGACGTACCTACTGAGTGGGTCATGAGGAAATATAAAGTAATTGCGTGTGTAAATAAATCCAGATGGAGGTCAGATAAGAGCTTCCCTGTTGAAGATATTTACACGTTTTATTTTTAGTTTCTTCAAGGATAATCAAAAGTACACATCTCACAAATGTAAATTTGGATTATTTTAATGAATTTAATATCAGTTTTAATTGAAAGTGTTTTATATTTAGAGATACTTAAAAGTTGCTCGCAACACAGTCTTCAATTCTAACTTAAATAACATTCATTTTGTTTGTAATTTCATCAAAATAATTTGGTTCCTTGTTAGAAATGTAAGATTTTCATTTGATATATTTAACTAATACAAAAAGCAGTAAAATTCTATCATATATATATATATATATATATATATATATATATATATATATATATATATATATATTTTTTAAGAAATATAATTTACAAATTTAATGTATGTGATCTTGTAATGTATATTGCATCACTGTTGAAATCTACTGCAAATACCAAAGATCGATTTTGGCACAATTATTGCAAATATTGCAATTAATTGATTATTAATTGCAATACGTGGATTGAGTTTACAAAAAATTTGAATCTCGGATTATAGATCGAATATCAATTTCAGAAATATTGTAGCAAAATGTCTTCTAAACTTTGGTCATAAATAATCAATTTGGTAGAAAATAATGTATACCTTAAACCCGAGCTCTCCCTGGTTCTCAGGATCGAAGTCGTACAGCGCGGTGCAGCACGGCCCCTTGGCGGGGGCCACCGGCGTCCTCGCTGGGGACTTCACGGGGGACGGCAGTGGCGAAGCTATAGCACTAGCTAGTATTAATACTGCGTCTTCTCCATTCTTTATATCTAACAAGCTATATCAATTTTGTTTGACTGACAAACCCAACAGTACAATGACAACATAGAAAAGCTGGTATGGTAAAGACTATTCTCAAGCAGGACATGTAAGCTCCTAACAAACACGCTATATGATGATCATATATACCCAAGACATGAAATTTTATATCATTCCCGTCATTATGAATATCTATTGGATGAATCTAGCGCGAAAGCCTCTAACGCCCGCACATGCTGATAGAAAAAAATACGCGAACAATTTTAAACGCATGCAATCTTGTCACTAACGGTATATATTTTGGTACCGTGTCTCTTTTGTAGCGTTTCTCTGAGGTGTTATGTGTCTACTCTTATTAAATTCTAAGTATCCTTTATTTGCTACTACTGCTACTGATAAGGCCTACCTGATAAAGCAAGGTGATTGTTATCACATTAAAATTGTATGCAACGCATCGTTTGTTATAGCTTTAATAGTATTACATGATAATTATTTACAATGATTGCGTTTTAATGTTAATAAAAATAAATCTATAAGGTCTATACAATTTAATATTTGTTTATTATAATTGTATTATTTTATTTTATATTTATTACAATCTAAATCTATGTATATCGTGAGAATACGCAATGTATATAGAATTAAAAGAAATGATCCAAAAACGGAACCCTGAGGAATCCCATCAAAAATATTCAACTATTAGTTAAAAAAAACAACTCAAAAACGTTATAAAGTTGCATTAATATGTTTTTATCGTATATTAAATCGTTATTAAGGATATAATTCACACTGATAACCTTCAAAGATCTATGTTACATTATGGTCGTGTGGTCTATAGCTTATGGGTGTTCTGTTACCGTTGTTCGAGCGCTGCGTGGAGGCGGGGAAGAGCTCGAGGTTGGCGGGCGGCTTGTGGTCGGGCGAGCTCGCTCGGGACCCGCCCTCTTCGCGATCCCAAAATAATCCTCACATTTACACCGTATAAACCGTCTTTATATTGATTGTTTTGTATGTACTTACGTATGTGTTTTGATCTACTCACATTTAACATAGGAAATACAACGTCTACTCGTCTGAAGGTACAGTTAAATAGATAGTTGCTACATTATTTCTATTTAAAATTTTAAATAAGAACACACATAATAATGAAAAATAAACTATATGCAAAAGTCAAAACGTATTTTTTAACTTCGCATATAATTATTTAAAAATCTTAAGCTAAGAAGAGGGATCGGGATGGATGAGGACAGGAAACTGTCTGAAACATTAATATTTTTTACCACGCCCCCCTTTTTGTACACTTTATTAATATTAGCACACGCAAAATCGTAGTGAGACACAGATTAAGAGATAGAAGATCTAAATAACTCATATACGTCAATATAAAGCTTAAAAGAACAGCAAAATCAAACACAAGAGAACTAATTGAAACTGTAGTATACACAATATACGTATAACGTAAAAATCCGTATTATAAAAAAAAAACACAACAAATAATAGCTTTGACCTTAAAATAACCATTTAATTGGATGTTAATATGTTAATAGAGTATGATATTATTTTCCATCACGTGAGCTGCGTGCAGTGTGTTACCGTGAAACGCAATTTGCATATGGACCACATACGTACATGTATTACCTTAATTCCCAATACCAATGATACCAATTATTAAACAAATATGTATAAGATAAATAATACACCCCCCCACCACAAAAAGTAATCCATAATCAAAAAGCACGTAAACCATAAATGAGCAAAATAAAAAAAAATCACCTTGCCATCCGTTCGCTATCCGAGGTGCGGGGTGTGGTTTGAAGTTGTTTCCGTAGGGGGGAGGAGCGCGGGGGGAGTCCCAGGCGCGGAAGGGGTCGTGGGGAGGCGGAAGGGGATCCAGGGAGGAGGAGCGCGGGGGGTTGGCGCGGGGGAGGCTCTGCGTGGAGCCGAACCGCCTACCATGGTTCAGGTCATGGATGCCCTCGATGTGCAAGTCCGCGAGGGTTTTCGGCACGAACTCCATCTTGGGACGGTTGACCGCTTCCTCTTTCCTGTTGGTTAGTTGGTTTTTGGGTGTTATTTTGTCTGTTTTGGGAATCAATTTGTTCTGATCATGACAAACTAAACCTACTTCTCCATGAGCGTTGAGACGAGCCCCTTGAGAATCTCCGTACATTGCTGGTGGTACTCGAGCAGACCTTCGGCGAAGAAAGACAACTGCGCCACTTGCTCCACCTACATATTAATATAACACTATTATATATAGCAGCGTGGCTTGTACATCTTGTCTGTTTGATCTATAATTATGGAAATATACTATCATACTGATAGAAATGCTATTCTTTCGCATATATATATAAATGTATATAATATTTGTCCATCTAATTTTCCTAACAAAAAAAAAAACCTCTATTTATCGAAGATATTTAAAATAAAGGGATAGGGAAGTTACAATATAATCAACTTACTCCATCAGTGATCTGAGAAATAAAGAAAAAATGTATCAAGATATTATTTTGGAATGATTTCAATGATCATGATTATATAGACTTCTATTATCAATTATTTAGGCCCTTCCTTATCCGGTATAATATATAATCAATGCATAAAACCTATTTCTTTATTTTAACCATACATATATTTGATATACGGTATAGGGGAAAGAATACTACCCATAGAAAGACTTTGATTTATATTACGACTACATGGACGATGTTATTAAAATTTTAATGTTTTTTTTTTATTATGATAGATTAAAGAAATAAACTCACATCGTTATCAAGGAGATTGAACATCCCAATCTGAGCCAGACTCAAAGATTCAGCGAACTTCTCCTCCGCCTGTCTTATTTCATCATCTGGAATATGAGACCCTGATGTACGTACCAGCCCGTTTACGGAGTTATGGGAAAGAAATACAAAAAAATAATAAAAAAATGAAAAAAATAAAAAAATAAAAGCAAATACAATACCAAATGAAGATAACAAAGGATGTGATCACGGCGCAGCAGAAATGATGATCATGAAAAAAACGAGCTTGAATTATAGATTTCTATCTATACATAATGTATTTTGTGGTATTTTCTAGCTTTTACATCTAAATCTCGACGAAACATTGGCAATATTGATCGGACACCCCTTAGCTACGAATTTAGGAGTTTAAATCTTAATTTACGCATCAATTATATCCAAAATTAGTATGGTGCAAAAAAAAAAAGACAAGCAGAGCCACGGAAAAATACTAGTATTTAATAATCCAACCAAACAAGTGCGAATATCAAACACGAAATCTTTATAATATAACATTTAGCTCATATCACCCCACATACCCTGCCGGGGCGACGAGGTATGGTTTGGACTGGAGTATGGACTTCTAAGAATGCCTAATTGATATTAAATTAAAATAATAATAATAAAGAGAAACGAATATAAATAAATATTTGGAAGTTAGAATTTAAATCACCTTTAGCTTGTCTCCGTCTCTTGCAATCGAAATCCAGTCTGCGTCCTTGCAGTTTCTTTCGGTGATGCTGGAAAAGAAATGGTACATAATATATTAAATGTATGATGATGATTTATATAAGGCAAAATATTACTTATTACTTCCACACACACACACACACACACACACACACACACACACACACACACACACACACACACACACACACACACACACACACTCACACACACACACACACACACACACACACACACACACACACACACACACACACACACACACAAACTTTTATACGTACATAATACAAAAAATATTAAGGTCGCCTATTATCAATAGGCTAGGTTTTACCGGTTTCGATGATGGGCGTTGAAAAAATTTACTTGCTTTTTCCACACGAACATACACACACACACACACACACATATTTGTATGCTTTAAAAATTCATCTCAAACTCGGAGAATAATTTCACACTTTCCACTTTGAACCAATACCAGTGATGACTTGAATCAAATGGGAGAGTCAGGACTATTGATATACTTATAGAAATAAGTACTGTAAAGACACTTCAACATAAAATTAAGTCTACGAGTGTTTTAAACGCATTGCTTTAAAGAACCACACAACAGACTCAGAATGTTATATATTGCGAACACTGTTTTAGTTAGGTAAAACATACTTCTGACGCCCTGACCAAATCTCACCATGACTTCTTTGAGGTCCTTGGTCTGCAAGTGATGCAGTGGTTCCAGGAAGCTCTGCTTGATGTTGTCGTCCAGGGAGTATTTGACATCAGCCATCTGCTTCAGTGCCTCTCCCATCTCGATTAGGCATTGTGCTTAATAATAATAATAATAATAACAATGAAAATTACTTTACGAACAACTGATTAGTATGAACAAGTCATCTTCATACTGATGAGCTTATCAAAGACATTATCTTAATTTTTTATGGATGTTGCGTAAAAATTTCGGGAGGTCGATATAAACTAGAAATATATAACTACAATATTTGACCTCAAACAAAACGGCAAGACTGATATTACTGCTCATATAAAACTAATACAAAACGAAAAAGATATATATTTTTTAAATTTCACTTGGACATTG
Organism: Melinaea menophilus ssp. n. AW-2005; assembly: GCA_918358695.1. NCBI lineage: Eukaryota > Metazoa > Arthropoda > Insecta > Lepidoptera > Nymphalidae > Melinaea > Melinaea menophilus. The sequence continues at coordinate 9,865,202 of OU911040.1, read as the reverse complement.
CTGTCACACAATCGTATGGATACTTTATACGTGGCGTTATGTATTTTCTTTTAGAATACTCACAGAATACGGTATCTTCCCCTAGTTTCTTCCCGTAGAGCAGCATACAGTCCCCGAGCACCCCCTCCGGCTGTGGGTAGGTGTTGCTCTTCGCCTGCCCGCTAAGTTTGCTGATACCCTTCACGGCGGCCATTTTGGCTCTCGCCGTCGGATTTGGTTGGAGGAATTCTTTTGTTTTTATTTGTAATTCTTCAACCAGCTCGCAGGTTACGTCCGTTTTCTATTTTAAAAAAAAAGTATATTAAATTGAAATTATACTTACTTTTTAACGCTGATATGTACATATTTATATAAAAATGTGAAAAACTTGTAACATATATACACGTACAAAGAAGATGTTAGTTAACTTTTTAAATTTCGTTTTTATTCCTCTTATAATCCTTTATTTCGCTTTCACTCATATAAATCCCCATCCAGTGGTAATATATAAAAAGTAGCCAATCTTACTCGCTGATTATGTAACTTCCGATATGTGAAATGTATTTAACATTAAACCTACCGACAATTATTGTACACCTGTTCCCACCGCACGCCGTCAAATTGATCGGTAATTAAAATTTATTTTATTATATAACGCAGGTAATAATGCGAATAACTAAAAGTAAAGAGTGTAGAAAATATTATATGCATATTCTAAGAATTGTCATGTAGTTTGATAACGGTATTATAACGTTTAAAAATGTGTAAGTTTTACAAAAGTTTAAGAACGATCAATTTCCACGGTACTTGGTAGGTTTAGTGTTAATAATTGTCATTGAACCTATCCGTAACAAACAAACAGACATAAGTCCAATAATAATATTAGTTTAAAGACAGTAAAGATTAAAATATCACGGTGTGATATTACATTAATATTCTTATAAAGAACCTAAGGGTTAGTGATGAAAGAAACGAAAGACCGTTGATGATGAACTGAAAGACTATTGATGATGAACCGAAAGACTATTGATGATGATACAGCAATAAAGAAAACAATAGATATCCACGTGCCAACCGCAATGCAGACAGACGATGCCGAGTTAATACTGTACCAAGCAATAAAATCTTTAAGTAATATTCTTCCTACTTGTTATAATAATTGAATTATTAAAAGACAATTCAATTAATTCAATCGTTAATACATTTTTAATATAGAAAATGATTTTGTTCCATTTTAATTTATATCCTGTTCACTAAATAACAACAATTTATTTGAATATAATGTTACATTAATTGAATTATTATAACATAATTCAATTAAATAAAAATATATAACAAGTAATAAATAATATTCTGATCTAAAAATATACATGTAATCAATCTTTATTATGAAAGTCACTTTGTTATAGAATTGTTATAACAATGGTCGGTGTCGAGTTTCTGTCTGTGTATATTTAGATTAACATTTAACTAATTTGGTAACTCATTCATTTAATAGGGTGTCATTTTAATACCCACTGATTATAATCTGTCTGACGAAATAGATTTTGACTGACAAAAAATAAGTAATAACAATTTTTTTTAAATTTATTTTATGTATTAAGATAGTCGGATACTCACTCTCTCCATTTCCACGAAGTCCAAATCAAGCTTTGTGCCCTCGGCACCTCCCATTTTCTCTGTGACATACTGAAAAGATAAAAAAGATATAATTACTAACTGTTTCCTGCGACTTTGTCCGCGTCGACTCAAAAAGGGCGTTACCTTTGGGGGCATTAGTTCAGAACTACTGATCGAATATATTAATAAAAATATTAAATATTTTAACACTTTCAGATACTAAACTATCAAAGAAAAAAAAATAGTACAAACAAACAAAGACAGACAAACAATAAAAGTCTTTATTAAATAATAAATACATATATAAATATTTTATACGCAGTAAAACATCTCTGACGTCAATCCCAACATCAATTCGTTCCCAAACCTGCGATCGCTATCTCAGTTTAGACGTCCATTAAATGTACATATATATCTATTATTGGATACATTTACGATCCTTTAAGATATTAATGTAATAAAACTATTATCTTTTTGAAAATCCATTCGAAAGAGACTCGAATATTGATATATAAGTAATAATAAATATATGTCAACCTATTATAGTAAGGGATCATTCCTTTTTTACAACTTCCCTCTTGACTTTTAATTGCCCCCTCCCCCAACCAAAATGGCGTTTATTTTTTCAAACAAGACATTTTTTTTTTGGTTGATTGGCAATAAAAATAAATATTTAACAAAACCGTAACATCAAAAAAAACACTTGATATCTCACTACACCCCCCTACCCACCCCCCTTTGTTATTATGTTTATTTACAACCCTCCCGCCCCCTTGAGTCTTAAGTGATTAATGGATGACCCCTCTGTATCATGTTACCCAAGACTTTATCTATTCGGATCACTAAGCGATCTCGGATCACCAGCAACAATACTCAGCAGGCATTTCATTATCCAATCCATTACAGTGCGCTAATTCAACTAGCACACTAAAATCGCAAGTAAAAAGACTGTAAGCTTTAACGAGACTGTAATTTATTTATTTAACTTCACGCCATATCCCTTGTGGGGTAGCCAGAGACGACGGAGCGCCAAACGCTACGGTCTCTGCATACCTCTTTCACCTCGGCCACAGACATCAACCTCTTCATACATGCCCTCCGGGGGTCCTCGTGCTTTTTAGGTGACTAGGAGACGAGACTGTAATTGGTCCCTTTAACTCGGTCATATTCAAATAGCGCGCTAGTGCACTAAAAGTAGTGCCCTAAAATCGCATTATGTTAAAGTCATTGTAAGAGCAATATTACATAGAGAGGGGTGAATTATCGAATCTCACAGTTGAATACAAAAGCTGTAGGTACCGGTCGGGTCGGTGCAGCCTTGACCGAGTTCGGGTTGCACCTATACCAGATTAAAATTGCACCGTAACGCTCTGCGGCTTCAATGGTTCCAATTAGAATCGACATTCGAAATGGATTTTAATATTAGAATAAAGATTTTTTTTTGAATTTCGAATACGCTATTTTTCAAAATAACGGTAATTAAAAAAAATCCTATTATTTAACGTCATGGTCAAACAAAGTTTTAAATTTTAATGATTCCAATTAGCAGCAACAGTTGAAATAGAATTTTAATATAAAAAAAAGACTTTTGAATTTCGAATACGCCATTCTTTAAAATAACTGTAAATTCTTATTTTTTTCTTGTAATTTAATGTCAAGCTCAAACAAATCTGTAACTTTCAATGAAAGTCGACATTCAAGATGGAATTCACTATAAAACTAAATATATTTTAATCTAGATGTCCTTATTTTTGAAAATTCCTAGTTCTTATTTTTAATTTTATTGTTATTTAACGTCTAAATTTAATGCTAAAATATTGAATTTTTGAATTTAGAATATGGAATATTTATAAAAAAAATTCTTCTAATTTGTCACATAATACGACGTATCTCAACGATTATATCGAACAAAACCTATAGATATAAAAATTATGATTTTTGTATTTGGAATACACTATTTCTAAAACTAACGGTCAATTCCATTTTTAAATTTGTCCTAAAATTAAAAGTATAACTTCCCTACGAACAAACCTATCAATATCATACATATTGAATTAAATCGCTGTTGATTATAATTCGGTGTTGAAGCGATTATTATGAAAGGACTCGGTAGAGGAGGCCGTCATAATTGGGACACGCCGTCGATATGGGACGCGGTGGGTTATGGGTCAGGGTCACCCCCCTTCTCTCTCCAACCCCTAACCCCCCTCCCCCCCGCCAAAGGACTAGGGTGAGAATTGCGAACATTGTCACATTATTTTATTGATCACGTGCAGCCTCCGGATATTATGCAACGCGGATTCATCCCGTTGTTAAGTTTCGTGCGATGAGAATGTAAATTGGACGTTTACGTAAATTGTATTATTTAAATATTTTGGAACTTAATAAGTCTGAATATATTAGAAAACTGTAATATTTAATGAATATATAAATTATGAAAAAAAAAAAAATTACCACGAGCAGACTTGAACCTGCTACATTTTGGGATAACAAAATCCTTCTATCAACTGAGCTACCGTGTATTCTGTATAATCGCCTTTATCGGGACGATTTTGTATAGAACACCAGCAATAAAACGTCAATATTATGAATTATTCAAATCAAATAAAACATCAAAAATCTTTAGATTTAAACTACTAATACAAATCGAATACGGAATCAACGGACAAATACTTTTACTATAGAAATGCTATCTACGTATTCTTAAACGACTGTTTCGATACAGTGATATGGAAAAGAACAGCGCCATCTAGCGAGTGACGCCGCAAACTCGAAGAGTCGTATAAGTAATCAGAATAAATCGTTTTAAAATTATTATTTTAATATATATATAAAGATATTATTATAATAATTACTTGTTTGTTGATTGTTCTTTGTATGTGACATAAAACCTCAAAAAAAAATAATTATACGTAGTTATTTTTTTTTTCTTTTTGAATACGTATTTATATCATGTCATATATATATATATATAACTCTTTTTTTTTTGATGACCGTTGAATTGTTTTTTCTATAAAACCAGTATCTTATAACAACGTTAACACCTTCTAAGAAGTAAGTAACATTAAGTTAAATTGCTATTACATTGGATATACGAGGGTTGAAACACTTTTCGTTATATTTACATACTCGTTGGAGGAAGTAGGTATATTACAAAAATAACACGCGAACATTATTCATAAAAGTACTGAATAAATTTAATAATATAATAATAATAAAAGTAAGTTTAATAAATAGTATTAAATAATATACTAGGGCCGCCAACAGATCCTCAAATTCGACTCGTTGCGCTCGCGAAATCTCGGGTGCCGTTTGCATATTGAGCGAAGCGAGCCCAGTGTAACGACTCATCGTTTCCCATTGACTTCAATGGGATATCAGTTTTTTGACAATTATTCCTCAATATGAGATATTTCAAAATATTTTTAAACCATCACCTAATGTGTGTATTTTTTCTTACAAAATTTCATAATTTTCAAGTAGTTTTTGAGCCTATTTGTGACAAAGAATGTGAAAAAGTCTCCAGTAGAACGCTCCGCTCGTTTCGCTCAATAAATAAAAACTTAGAGTTAAACATAATCGATAGATGGCGTTGTTTGTTGGGATGTCATTAAAGCGGCCATTACATTATCCAATTTACAAAGCGCCGGGTCAACTTGTCTAATATCGGATTGTGTAGTGAGCCTGTCAATTGTTGACAATATTACCTCCCGATTTTTAGGGTTTATATACGCTTACAATTTGATAATGTAATTGACTTAAGGGCGATATATCATACGTATATATATAATGAAAGGTTATAAAAATGCTTTGACTAATGTATGTATATATATATTTTTTAACCTTATGACCATAGACATTTGTCCATGCCTTTCAATGTAATTTTAAAACAATTTTGTTATGATTTTAATTGCGATGGTGACTTCGCAGGAAATTGTACACCTGCACAAGTTTTCGAAAGCTATGACTAATGTATTCGTATTGTAAATTTATTTTGTATTAACTCTTGTGCACAGATCTCGATGTTTTCGAAAAAATGTGTTAAAACGAGAAATCCTTATATTGATGCTGCACTACGTAACTTTGGAAATGTCAAATGTGAATTAGGTTAGGTTAAATTAAAGAAATTGTTAGCTGTAGTTATTTTCCTAACTTCTTATTTTACATATTTTGTTGCGATCCGATTTTCTTGTCTCCACCCTAGCGCCATGTTGGGCCAACGATGGCCAACAAGCAGCGACAAATGCCTCTTAGTTATACGATTATGTAAGAAAAACTATTACAATATTATAAACGTCAAAATTTTACAAATCATTGGCCGATACGGTATTTTCTCATCAAATACTTTTATACCTAACGGGTCCATTTCACCATCCAATTTTAAGATTACTATTTGTCCATAAAATATAATTAAAATATCCACCAATCACAAGCTCGCTAACGACTCACTATCAACCAACCTCCTTATGTTATGTTAGTTAGCTAGTTGACGTAGCGCGCAGCAAATTGTACAGTAATGTAAACCCCGCTTTACGCGACCCCGTTATACGCGGTTTCACTATAACGCGGATGCAAATTTCGCGCTCAAATGCCTTGAATTACGCGAAAGAGTGTGTATAAATATAATGTAGTCATCAACAATAGATGTATTTTTCCGTACAAAATAAGAGTATGTATTGCATAAAGTGTTCCTAGAATTAAAGTGATTGATTAAAATGATTTGTATTTTTTTGTAATAATTTTTGACTATGTTTAATCATAAACCTCGTTATACGCGAATTTCAGTTAACGCGATTTTTTTTGGAACGTATCCCTCGCGTAAAGCGGGGTATTACTGTACAATGAAATACTTGCATGCTCAAATCCAGCCGATGTGTATTATGAAATGATTATTAACAGCTCAGGGATGACCGTCACGTATGAAGATCACGGTAATTGGTTTTTTTTAATTAAGTCAACTTTATATTATTATTTCGGGAAGACTAGCTTCTATGAGTACAATCTTTTGATATAACACATACACATATACCCACACATACACACACACACACGCTCGCGCACACATACCTTTAATATCCGTTTGTATAGAAAAAACTACAAAAAAAGTGTATAGATGAAGACATATTAAAAAAAAATTAGAAATGTCACGAAAAAAAAAAATGATATAAATAACATTTAATCAACAGTTAATTGTAACTACTGAGAGAGCTTGCTCCGTGGTCGGTATTGAAGTATCAATCAAGATCTCCGAGGCGCAATGACTGTATCGTGTGTGCAAATTAAAATTCTGACCCATTTATGACATTAAAATGACCTCTTGTCGGCAACATTTATACGACACATAGCCTAGTGTTTTATGGAAATTAACTTGGTCTTAGATTATTACGTCACCATCCCTATCCCGGTTATTTGGGATATTGACATATCCCCCCACTCCCCTCCCACTCTTATATCATACATCATCTTAGTGAAGATTTGCTTTTTTATATTTTCATACATCCATCTTCTTTCTCTCTTCTTCTCTCCGCCTTCTCTCATAACCAACCAACCATCCAGTCATACTTAATATTCTTCTCACCCTTACGTTACCATATAACGATAAATATTTTTTTTATCATCTTCTCTATAAGCGGTGCTATTCTAACACTACCTCCTATGTACTAAATTCTATTTTAATAAAAAAAAAAGTAATGTAACATCAACAAAAATATTGTATATGGCAGAATCGTATTTATATAAAAATACAGCACGTTATTAAAAAAAAAAAAAAATTATAATACACTAGCTCTGCCCACGACTCGGTCCGCGTTTACATAAAGGATACATACATTCAAGAAGCTACGAGAACACCTATATTCCAAACTTTTCTCTTTATAACATTAATATAGATAAAGAAACTTTAAAGAATAATTTGTTTTACAAAACGGAACACGCTGTAGATTACACAATCTGCCTTGAGGCAGAAACATTGTGGAAAGTTTTTGGCAACCCTAGCCCGTGACCCTAAGCCGTCTGGCAACCCTTAACCGCCTACCTAAATACAGAATGTTGACTTGCCGACATCCAACAATGTTATCCTTAATGGTATGTAAACCGTTACATTGTTATTAAAACGAACTTTAACAACTGATTATTAACGATATTAAATGTGTTATAATAATGTTATTATTATAATATTCAAATTTAGAACAACAATTTAAGACCTACCCACACACGCGTTGCAATGATGATTAAAAAAAAAAGAGTAATATAATATTTATGGTATACATTTTTTATAGTCTTTAAAATTATAAAAAAAAAAAATTATCTAAGACATGAAAAACTAAATTATATGTGAATTTGCGCGCCATCTGATATAAAATGGCGGCACTAATCCAGAATCCTTTGCATAAGAAAAATGAATACCCGAAGCTACGTTCTCACATACAATGATTAATTCCAAATAAAAACAAAAAATTTCTCTTCTGTTGGTATCGTATGAAACATTTTTCACCGACGTTCATACATTTCTTTTACTTTTTTAATCTATAATTTATTTTGAAATGACTGGCATGCATGTAAGTCTAATTTCAAATTTAGAATTAACATCTCTGGAATTCTCTAGAGATATATTTTTAAATTTATTTTAAATCTATAAGTACTTGTAAAACGATTGGAATGTAAGAATTTCAAATTTAGAATTTACATATCAAGAATTTTTCTAGAGCATTAAAAAAAAACAAACTATACTTTCGTCGTAAAACGACAGGCATGTGTGTAAGTTTAATTTTAAATTTGGAATAAAGACGCCTGGATATTTTGAAAGAGAATTTTTATTTTTAATCTATAATTTGTTGTAAAACGATTGACATTTAAGAAATTTTAAATTTAGAACGGAGACGTCTAGAATTTTCTAGACTCTTATGCACTAGTGCATGTAATGTGAAGAGATAAAAATCGACCGACTCTTTGTTTGTTGAAACAAAGTTTCTCTCAACACTAATATAATATCGGCGGCGTCAGTTGGCGAGTGCGATGGCGGAATCTTGATATTAAACTTTGATAATGACCCAATTTTACTTTATAGCCTATCGAGCTCCAACTTTTATCAATTATGGGAAGTTTGATCTTGTTTAAAGATTTTTTTAAAGTTATCATTTAAAACGTCAATAGTAAATATATATATATATAATAATAAGAATAAATTCAGTGTTAGTGGCGTGTGTATGTGTGTGTGTGTGTGTGTGTGTGTGTGTGTGTGTGTGTGTGTGTATATATGTTACCTGATTAGCTTTGTTTATTTGTTTCTTGAGTCCAGCGAAGGCCATGGTCGATATTGTCTATAGGTCCCGCGGTGAATCTGAAAAAGAAATTAATTCTCTTTAACAAATTTTAAATAATAATTATTTTTGAATAATATTAATACGTGAAAATAAATATAACATTTCTTTAATATTTTTATTTTCTTTTCATGAACGCCGAGTGCTCTTCACTAATACGTGTGCCTCGAGCGGCATATTTGAAACTTTTGACTTAATAGGGTAGAATTAAAAAATACGTTAAGTAGAAAAAAAATATATATAATATTAAAATATGTTTAATTCAAACACATTTTAATATTAAAACAGTAATTATATAATATATAATTACTATATAATATATAATTATTATATTATAATATATACATACAGACAAAATTTCACGAATAGTGCGTTTATTTCATATTATATATATTTTTATCTGGAAAAGGTACAGAAAAAAAAAAAAACAAAAAAAAATCGCTGTAGACGCTTAAAACACGCGGCAAAAGATACGTATCTAAGATACGCGTATAAGATACGTGTCTAAGATACGCGTGTAAGATAAGTTACCAAGATACGCGTCTAAGATACGCTACCCGGTAGTACATATCGACTCCAAGTTCTAGAACGTCAGAGCGCAGTTCGGTATTGGCAGCCAGCCATGCGGGCGGATCGATACGCTTAGCAACATTATGTAATAGTGCACTGTTACGCTCAGATACCTTGATTCTTAAATAACTTAGTATCCCTTTAAGTTTTGTCTTACGTTTTAAGACAAAATAATCCAATATCAAAGCAAATTGCAATAATAATAATAATAAAATAAATAAATAATATAATTGCGAAATTTTAATTTATTTCTAAAACTACTGGACAGATTATGATGAAAATACAGCTATATATCAGAATGATGTATGGGCAAAATTTTTGGAACTTAGAATTTTGGGCCGAAGCCGCGGGCAAAAGGTAGTGATATATAAATAATCTAAAAGTAAATTACATAGTGCTCTATTAAGGGTCATACAACCACCCCTCTAGTGAGAGATGTAAACAAATTGAAGAGTCTAACTCACTCTTTATTAAGTGTTCATTAGAGATTTAATAAACTAATTGTAGTTTTATGATATATATATATAAATCCCATGTCACGACGTACGTTTGCTCTAATCCTTGAAACCGCTGAATCAATTTCAATGTAATTTTGTAGATATCTATAGTTTGGTCCAATTTAAAAGATAGGATTTTATTTCGATTAATAATAATCTTAAATTTTTTATATACATAAGGCTTTAATTCACTTGAAGTTCCATAAGTTACCAATAGATGGCGGTGTTGATAATAAAATTATAATTGTTGTAAAATTACTTATGAAGCATCAGACGAAGTCGCCGGCAACAGCTAGTATTTTTATACATTTTTAATAGAGACATGACAATTATGTCATGTATCACAGACACGATTGTCCATTGACCTTAATTTTATATACATTTAGAACATTTTTTCACCATACACATTACTATACATACATACTTACATACATGGGTTAACTGGAAGAGAATTCAACTAAATAACTAAATAAATTGTGTGTGTGTGTGTGTGTGTGTGTCTCTCTGTGTGTGTGTGTGTCTCTCTGTGTGTGTGTGTGTGTGTGTGTGTGTGTGTGTGTGTGTGTGTGTGTGTGTGTGTGTGTGCCACGAATACCTTCATTTAAAGGTCGCCATACGCTTCAGCGATTACTGAAATTGAAATTTTAAAATAAAAATACACAAAGTTATTCAAAACAATGAATAGTGGGAAAGGCTTTTAGAGTTCATTTTTATTATTTATTTTGTTATCAACATTTTTATAAATACCAACGTTTGTGAAAAAAAAATACAATTATTACGTAAACATACTATACCATATATTTATTTGACATTTTTGGTAAAATATGTATCATTTCTTTTATAAATCCTCAATTAATTTTTATATTTAAGCATCCCCGTATTTTACAAACTTACAAAAGAGATGTATGTAGGTTATCTTTTCAAAAGATTATTTTATCTTTACATATCTTTAAAAATTCCTTATCCTCAAACCAACAATACGTGTATGTATATTTGCTTTAATAATTATCTCATAACACATAGTAAGTACGGTTTGCTTAAAAAATATTGAGAGTGAAGTAAAAATTTCAATTTTATTTTTCATTGATTTATAATAAATTAATTATCCCAATTCACTGCGCATGATTTTAAAAAGTCGATTCTGACTTTCTTCTTAGAATAAAAAAAAAATAGTAGAAATATTTTTCCTTACTAGATTTTTTCCTCTATTGTAGTTCAGGAAAAAAGTTAATAGTCCGAACACGGAATAGACGAGAAAATTTTTCATCTCAGATTCTAATTTTTAAAAATTTAATATACATATATATATCTACTACTCTACTCGGAATAATATATATATTATTCCGAGTACGTTGGTATATTTAGGGGAAAAACAAAAACCTACGCTACACTTCATTAAGACAAAGCTAGTACCTCGTTGCATTTTTCTAACATTTTAATGTATAGGGATGTGTATTAATAAAAAATAAATGGTACAGTGATAAGAATAAATTATTAGTTGTTTAATGTGAACTCAGCCTTATCTAACAACTAAATATGAACTGAAATGGTATCGATTCAATACTCTCTTGTCTAGAAACAGTTCTGGACTTCTCTATTTCCTTTGCAAATATAATACTAGGGGCGCCAACAAACCCTCAATTTCGACTCGCTGCGCTCGCGAAATCTCGGGTGCCGTTTGCATATTGAGCGAAGCGAGCCCAGTGTATTGAGTCATCATTTCCCATTGACTTCAATGGGATATAAGTTTTTTAACATGATAATAAAAAAATCATATATTTTTTTTGAGTACATTTTTCAATTTTTTTTATACCATCTCCTAATGTGTGTCTTTTTGATTGCAAAGTTTTATAATTTTCCGTGAAGTAGTTTTCGAGCCAATTCGTCACAAAGAATGTAAAAAGTATCCAGTAAAACGCTCCGCTCACTTCGTTCGCTTCGCTCAATTAATTTCTCAAGAAATATAACAAACAATTCGTATACACTTAATATTAATTTACAAACATATGGACAAACAAAATATATTTATATATGTAATTCATAATTAACAGTCTATAGTTGCTTTTTGACTTGGCATTACAATTTACCACATACTAGCCGCTGTCGGCGACTTCGTCTGCTGCTTTATACTTTACATCAATTAAATTTTTTATTATTAACAGCGCCATCTATTCGAAACTTATAGAACTTAGAAGTGAATTAAACCTTAATGTATAAAAAACTATTTAAGTTTGAATAAAAAGACAGATATGTATAAAATTATATTAAAATCGATTCATCAGTTTCGGAGATTACAACAAACTAACAACGCGACACATTTTTTTTTATATATAGATATTTCGAGAACAAAGGCACATCACACTTCATTTATAAAAAAAAATCTTATACAATACAATTATACAAATGAGGTAAAGCGTGACCTTAAATAAAAAAATCAATGCACGGACCGACACAATATATTAATTTTAGATAGATATTAACTCTATACAAGTTACAAGTGATGCCTTGGAAATGAAAGAGGGCTTCGAAAATTATTTTCTATGAAATTAAATTAATATTTTATTTAAACGTATTAATTACGTCGTCAAAATAATTGTGTAAAAAAAGCCAAATTGTGATACGCACATAATGCTCTAAATATGTTGCAATAAAAAAAAGGTAAAAAATATATAAATATATATATTATATAAAAAATATATATATATTAAGAAAAAATAACATTAAATTCAACCATACCTCGCCTGTTCTACCGTCAATACACTATGGGAATAAAAAAATAAGGGTCTACGCGACGTAGCGGTCTACGCGGTCCGTAGCGGCGGGTGAGACTGAGTCTCGTAGCGGCGTCGGCGCGCGCAGCCCCGCCCCCGCTACACGGAACCAATATCAATCCACAATTCCATATCAAAATAATTTAACCCATATTTTATTAAGTCGGAAGGAATTTTGGTAGGAAAAAAAAATGTTTGTAATCTCCGCCCTCCGCCAAGTTGGACCAGAAATGCACATAAATATGCCGCCATATAAATTAGTTAGTTTCTCGGTGTATACTTATTTGGATACTAATATATTGTTACAGGCTTTACGTATTTTATAATTTAAATACAAAAAACCGTAGTATCATACAATTTCACTGTTATTTATTTCATCTACACATATAATTAAATTGAAGTGTATGCTTTTCATTCTAACATAAGAGATTTTTAATAGATGCATATATAGGGTACTTTTCAAAATTATTTTTCGTCAGTCTGTTTGATCCGGCTAATCTCTGAAACGGCTGAACCGATTTTAACAGGACTTTTACTGGCGGATAGCTGGTTTTATAAGGAGTAAATTTTATTAAAAAAACATTACAAGCGTACAAAGTCGTGGGCACAGCTAACTAGCTGATAGACAGATTGATAACGAATCACTATATTAAAGAACCTAACCTAACGTAATAATTAGAACATGTATAACTAGGGGCGCCAAGTGACCCTCAATTTCGACTCGCTGCACTCGCGATATCTCGGGTGCCGTTTGCATATTGAGCGAAGCGAGCCCAGTGTAATGACTCATCGTTTCCCATTGACGTCAATGGGATATCAGTTTTTTGACGATTATTCATCAACATTTTACATTTTTTTTTAAACCATCACTTGACGTGTTGTTTTTTCAGATTGCAAAATTTCATCATTTTCAGTCAAGTAATTTTCGAAGCTACTCGTGACAAAGAATATGAAAAGTCTCCAGTAGAACACTCCTATCGCTACGCTCGCTTGGCTCAACAAAATAACTTAAAATAACACACATAAATAACATAACATAACAATAAAGCGATGAACGAACATAAACGTATACGAGGGTATTATTTCAGTAAGACCGTATACATATTTAAAAGGCGGTCGAGTTTTTCCTAAGTGGTCTTACAGCCTTCATAACCGAGTCCGTCGTTAGCGACGAGTTTTACATTTATTAACAGTTAATATTATATAAAAATATATACATATATATATATATAATAAATAATTTAATAATAAATGCTATTAAAGGTACGGTTGAAACAAATTAATTTATTTTTAATTATTTTATATATATGTTATTTTTTTCTTCTTTAATTCAGTGTTTTAAAAGTTCTTTGCCCTAATATTGTTCCAAAAATATATATATATATATATTTTTTCGTCTTTCATTCCATATTTAAAACGTAACTGATATAATTTTCTGTTTTTATAATATAATAAAAATATATATTACGTAAGTTGGATACAGTACAAGTAAATATAAGCCGATTAATAAGGACAACAATGTCTGGATGTTACGTAAGATGAGTCTCAGGGGAGCGCAACATTTACACGTGTACCTACAATTATATATGTATATATATATATATATATATATATATATATAGTTGTATGTATGTTCTGTTGTTATTTTATCAACAGAATTTATAACATTAAAAAAATAAATCATTTTTTTTTTATATATATTTGTATCGAGATTTGAGAATATTGTAATACAGTAATACCCCGCTTTACGCGAGGGATACGTTCCAAAATCGCGTTAACTGAAATTCGCGTATAACGAGGTTTATGATTAAACATAGTCAAAAGTTATTACAAAAAAATACAAATCATTTTAATCAATCACTTTAATTCTAGGAACACTTTATGCAATACATACTCTTATTTTTTACGGATTATTATATTTATACACACTCTTTCGCGTAATTCGAGGCATTTGAGCGCGAAATTTGCATCCGCGTTATAGTGAAACCGCGTATAACGGGGTCGCGTAAAGCGGGGTATTACTGTATAGCATATTTTAATGGAAGCAGTTCTATGTTCAAAGTATCTTTTAGCTTTTTTATCTTTATATAATAAAGTTTCTTATAATTACGAACTGTATTAATTATTCTTACCTAGTTATTAAATTTTCAGATAATCCGAGGGTTGATTTTAGCGTTAAAATTCGTCTTATCTCTTATTTTATTTAAGCCAAGCTTAAATGTTACAAAACTCTCTTGAGGTATTTCCTATTATAATATATATCGATAAAGGACCTACGTTAGTACATACAGGGTGTCCACGAAACAATGGATAACCTCTGAAAGGCTAATAGTAGAACAAAAGGCAAGCCCGAAAAAAAAAAAAATTATAACCCTTACCCCACTGCTAGAAAAATGGGGCTTTAAAAAAAACATCATTTTTTTTGTCTGATTTCATATTTTTCTCTCGTAACGATGTCAAATCAGTTAATATCTTATAATATATATTATTTATATCTATTTTTTTTTTCGGTCTTTCCTTTAGTTCTACTATTAGCCTTTCAGTGGTTATCCATTGTTTCCTGGACACCCTGTATATACTTCTAGATATAACTTAGAAGATATCTCAGGACCTCAGGGAATATCTCCTCCTAGTCCTACTCCTGTCTACGATATAACATTGCCAACATCGTTTTAGTTGTCTGTAACAAATACCCAACTCTTATACATATAACAAAATAGGAAGATAAAAAAAATCAATAAAATTAAAAAAAAAAAAAACAATCGCAATTCAAGTAACAATCAGTGCCATCCAGTAACCGGGTTGGATTGTTAAATCGGCCAACACTGGCCAACATTGGCCAACATTGGCCAACGTCATCTGGTCTATATATAATTGTCACGTTGTCTAATTGTTATGATTTATGTACTTCATCTTCATATCCACATTAGTATGATATATGAAGTAATTGTAACAGCTGTGTTATCTTTTGTTATCTTATCTTTTATATAACCATTTCAATTAAACCAAGTTTTATTTTCATTGAAAATTGTTCAATCTTACTCTCACTGAGACAGATTTATTTAGGATAATTCTCTACAAAACTAATTATAAAAATAAAAATGAAATTAACATCAGTAGCTTTGCTGTTAAATATTTCTTTGTAACAGTATTTCACCCTTTCCAACCCCTCATAAACCTCTCGTTCCCTTCATTATACGGGGAGCCTAGTTTTTTCACCCGACGGTTTGGGGAAATGGTATATTGTTACAAGTCAGTTATTCATTTCATAGAATTGAAGTGTTAGTTTGTAATTCCAATTTAACAGCTTTACACTAAATGCATATGAAAGTAAAAAATATCTGCCTGTCTATCAAACTGTTTGTTCCGACTTATCTCTGAAACGGCTGAACAGGTTTTAATACAACTTTTGCCTTTATTAGGAGTAACTTAGGTTACTATTATTTAAAAAAACAAATTCGCGCGAAGTCGTGGGCACAGCTACTATATAATGAATAAGTAACAAGAAAACTGACAAGCAAATTTAAAAAAAAATCTAGTTAAGTACATAATACACATCCCCAAAATGAGTTTGTTACTACAAAACTAAGTGTATGAATATTGCAATTTTATTGAGGAGCAGACATAGTCGCTGGCAACAACTAGTGCAATATCGTCTTTAATAAAGCATCCTACTATCATAAATATGACACGGGAACGACAAAGTTTCTAACGTTAAAAATGTTCTTCTAAACTATTATGTACCAGCATAACAAAGTTTCTAAACAAAATAATCTTTAAAAAGTACAATGTACATGTAATAATTTTCAATATATTGCAAATTTTGCTATTAATATACTCTTAAACAATTTTATTTTATTTCCACTTAACTATATAAACTGTTATTGGACGAAGAAATCATAAAAATGGCGGACACCAAGCTAAAACACTACAAGTCACACGGCACAGAAAACTAAGAAATATAACATTAAAAAGAATGAATGAAATTTTGACATTACAATTTTTTTAAGCTAAAACAGTCATCATTCGTTATCATCATCATCATTTATTAAAAATATGAAATATTATTATTTTAAATTATATAATTTATGTATTTTGTCGGTTAAGATTACTATAGTATTAATAACTAGGGGCGCCAACAAACCCTCAATTTCGGCTCGCTGAGCTCGTGAAATCTCGGGTGCCGTTTGCATATTGAGCGAAGCGAAGGCAGTGTTGACTCATCGTTTCCCATTGAATTCAATGGGATATCAGTTTTTTGACATGACATTAAAAAAAAAAATTTTTTTGAGGACATTTTTTATATTTTTTTAAAACCTTCACCTAATTGGTGTCTTTTTGATTGCAAAGTTTCATAATTTTCTGTCAAGTAGTTTTCGAGCCAATTCGTGACAAAGAATGTAAAAAGTCTCCAGTAAAACGCTCCGCTCACTTCGTTCGTTTCGCTCAAAAAAAAAGTTAATCATTCATTCATTCATTCGACAATTACGTACGTAATTTCGTTAAGAGTTTCACAAATCGTCACTACGAATGACTTGACAGTCCATTCAGTCTTCAGATAATCTTCGGATCGAAGCGAATGCGCGCGCATTTAGAGACGTCGCTTTGACGTATCCCCCCCCCCCCCTTTTTACACTTAAATATTAACCCCAAAATAATAATCTTTATATCCCTATAAGTGTATTTGAAATTCTGACAGGCGTACACTAAACGTTTCTGACATTTTATTTATTTTATACTGATCTATAAAATTTGGGTAAATTTATTCTATTTTATATCAATTGGCGTTCTTACCACGCTTTTGTTGGCTGGCATGACCTGTATGTGAGGGAATGTTTGAACTCGATTTTTAATCGTTCAAAATTAGTACAACTCTCAAGAACCAATGAAAATATCAGAATTAACGACTTGCGTGTTTTTCTTTTTTTTAACTATTATTTTTTGTGACATACAATTTTACGTATCAATTATTTTTATGAAGATTTAAGAACTCATCGTTCCTATGATACTCAAAAATCACATTAGAGATGAAATATTTTCATTCTTATCTTTATATACTTATTATAATATATATATATATATATATATATATATATATATATATATATATATATATATATATATATATATATATATATATATATATATATATATATATATATATTATAATAAGTATATAAAGATATATTCACTTCATGTTCGTTTGCGTTAATCTCCGAAACCACTGAACCGATTTTTTAGATATTCCAACTTAAAAGATAGAAAAGTTTTTTTTACGAATTTCTTTTTTATACATAAAGAGTTCAAATCACTTCTAAGTTTCCAATAGATTTTGATATTAAAAATAAAATTATAATCGATGTAAAATATTTATGAAACAGCAGACGAAGCAGGTGGCAACGAGTAGTCTTTATTATACTAGAAGCATCTAAAAATAATAATTTCATATATATATATATATATAAAATGACCTTTCTAAACGCCGATGTACCCTCTGAGAGAAATCTTTTAAATGTACATCACAAAGCGAACGTTCCAGTAATAGCTCTATTGATACAACCTTTGAGCAATTCATAATAAAAAATATAATCTATTAAAAGGATGTATCAATATTATAAATATAAATATATTTATAGAATAAATACCATTTATAAAGTTTAATGACTCACAGGAGAATGTCAAGAGATATTTTTATACATGTTGGAGAATAATGATAGATTTACAAGTGAAAACCTGGTCTGGTCTGGTCTGGACAGGTCTGACCGCTTCAAGTCAATCATCGAGCCGATTATGGATGATTTATTTTCATTTATTTAACTAAAAAAATACCGCCATTTGGAATAACTGTAATTTGAAGTCAATTCCTCTGTTTTTTTGATTTATTAAATACTGTATAATTAATTAATAATTTTGATACTTTAATTACAATAGCGTTAATACGATAATGGAGTGTCGTGTTTAGACAGAGTTGTGTTTGAGTTCTCAGGTTACCAACAATTAGTGTCCAAGTAATTAATCCAATTTTGACCATTACTACGTAAATCTAAACTCTCTGTTTACATCACACACACACACACACACACACACACACACACACACACACACACACACACACACACACACACACACACACACACACACACACACACACACACACACACACACACACACACACACACACACACACACACACACACAGAGAGAGAGAGAGAGAGAGAGAGAAAGAGAGAGAGAGGGAGAGAGAATAAAATATATATATAAAGAATTATATAACCACATTTTTTCAGTTTAGTTCTAAATACACGTGTAACAAACATATTGTCAATTTTTTTTGTATGTTATTGGACGTTAAATCCGCTATAACCATCGGAGTGCCCAAGTTATAAAGTGTGCCAAGCGTGGGCGACAGTAGGCATAACGGCGCCCGACAGTCTGCCGACATCGACATCGCACCGCTCCATAGCCAAAAACTATATCGACATTATGCCTATACTATATTAATTTAGATACGAGATATCTTTATTATTTTATTAGACAGAGTTAAAAAATTAACAGACATACATACAACCCGATGGGAATTGATGGCCCCGCCCTTAGGCGTAGGCATGATCTTTTATTTAAATACTGTTGCCCCTTCGAGATAGCAAAAGACTAGAATTTACGAAAAGCAAGAGAAAGAGATAGAGATAGAGCACCTCTAACCCATCGTTTGGTACGTAACTATAACAGCTACTTAATGAACCCATTTCATTATCCAATCTACCAAGCGCTAGGTCAACTAGCACATACTATTTTTGGGGTTAAATAGTGCGCTAAAATTGAGTACTGAAACGATTGAATATACTATAGGATTGAACTACTCCGATGTAGCCAACGCGTATACCAGCTGCATCATATCAACCAGGCAATATCAGAATATATTACATTTTATCAAAAATATAATTACTTTTTATTTTATATCAAACACGAGTTGCTCTTGTTAAATAAAGATTAGCAATAGAAATAGGGGCGCCAACAGACCCTCAATTTCGACTCGCTGTGCTCGCGAAATCTCGGGCTCCGTTTGCATATTGAGCGAAGCGAGCCCAGTGTAATGAGTCAGCGTTGTGGACAATGTCGGTAATAATGTAGGAGATTTAATTGTATATCATTTTTTTTTCCCATTTGCTTCAATGGGATATCAGTTTTTTGACGATTATTCCTCAACGACATGACATTTTTCAATTTTTTTTTTAATTCTCACCTAATGTGTCTTTTTGATTGCAAAATTTCATAATTTTCCATCAAGTTGTTTTGGAGCCTATTCGTGACAAAGGATGTAAAAAAGGCTCCAGTAGAGCGCTCCGCTCGCTTCGCTAAATAAATTAAGTAAAAAAAAAATTAAAATATTAAATTTATAAAGTAATAACTACTGCATTCAGACCAAGATCAAGCCGGCAAGGATAAGAATTTGATTTCTACCACTCGTATAAAGCAGATATACCAAAATAACAATATCAATTAAGAGCTGTTATTATGTAATAAATAATGTATAATTGTTGCTTTAACACTAAACCTACCGACAATTCTTGTATACCTGTTCCTACCGCACGCCGTCAAATTGACCGGTAATTAAAATTTATTTTATTATATAACTCAGGTAATAACGGAAATAACTAAAAGTGAAGAGTGTAAAAAATATTATATGCATATTCTAAGAATTGTCATGTAGTTTGATAACGATATTATAACGTTTAAAAATGTGTAAGTTTTACAAAAGTTTAAGAACGGTCAATTTGACCGGTACTTGGTAGGTTTAGTGTTAAGATGTGTTATAATAAGTAATATCTGCTCTTTATTAATACATAACAATGAATGCAATCTGTATGCACGAGATAGCAAGGACTCGATCGTTATAGGGCAAGGGGGAGTTCTATATATAGAAGGATCCCCGCAGTGATCTAATTTTAGATGCACTCAACTTTGTACTATATAAATTAAATTATACAGTAATAACGTTATGATACTATAATATTACCATTTTAACATATTATCATACAAATCATATTTGACATATACAACATATATCTACGTAGTGATGGGACATCGATTAATTTTATTATACAATTATAAACGTAAATTTTATGTATATAATAAGGGACCGACATTTTTTTGTATAGACCCCTTTTAAGGTCGGGAAATGAAATTTAATTTAGATTTATGAACGCTTCGGGTGCAATTATTTTACAGCCACCATTGCAACTCGCACGGGACAATTTAAACCATTAAGTATAACCATAACCATAAACGAAGTGGTAATGGCGATTATTATCATAGTTATGCAATTAATTTTTTAAACACAGTTAGAAGTTGCTCGACCCCTCCCACCATCTCCATTTGTGGTCGTCTCCCAAGTTAGCGACGGCGGTTATGAAAACAAACAATTTAACCGTCTGCTTATGTTTGGATTATATTTAAAAAGGACGCCTCCCTTTATCATCCCTAGGGAACCATATTTCGAGAAATGGCATCTAAGATATTATTTTTTTTATTGTTTGTTGTTATTTACAAGTAATAATTCAATCTAAATACTCTAATGTTACAATACTTATCTTTTAAATTGTTGTAAGATTTTGGTAAACTTAAAAAAAGAGAAAAAAATTATAGTTAAAATATCAGAACAGTTCAAAACATCAATTGACAGTCACAGTCCTTACGGCTCAAATATTTTTGGCCGACAAAAAAAAATAACAAAGGAGTTGAACTAAAAACAAATTTAATATAACAAAGTAGTTTTTATTTTTAAATAAATATTTGTTTATTTTTTCTCCAATAATTGTAATAACAGTAATATTAATAATGTTAAAACTGAAATTAAAACTAACTTTTAGTTAGACTTGTATTTTTTTGTCCGAATCTCTTTGAATCTTTGTAGTCGTTTAATAATAACATAAGTACAAAGAATGTTCAATATAGATTAAGATAACACCATCCTCGACAAAACATACAAAAAAATATGTATGACATAAGCCGGCCACCTTGCCTTGATAAGATTATATGATTATTTTATATTTCTTAAACATTTCCTTCAGCTTTAAGACTCATAATCGCCTGTATAATATATGATAGAAGTTAATTTCATGGTACATCTGTATATTAGTTATTAGCCTCAATTAGGAAGACGAGTGTTCAAAAATAAAACTTTATTCATCTGTCGGGAAATAAAGGACGGTGATTTCATTTTTATCATATCATTACAAATTGATACCGGCACAATGGACTGTGGTGATAAAAATGTACTGTTTATACAATGTAACCAAATAAATAAACATTCAATACATTCACTGTTTTGATACATTATTCAATTAATTAATAACATGAGAGTACATAAATTCGAAATTCAAACTCATTATTGGAAGAGTTTATAATCTATGAATAAAACAGATGTTTTCAAACGTTATTATAAACCTCATGACTGAATGAATAAGAAAAATAATAATAATTTGCAAAAGAAAAAAAAATTGCCAAACAATACAATTCTCAAATAATATCATGATTTTTTTGTTGGAGTTGTCACACCTTAAATCTAATCTAATCTAGAGGAAACCTTCTAATTCATCAACTGAATATGAAGAGTACACATTTGATAACAAATGAAAACTTATGACCATTTTATCTAATAATATCCTGTAATTAATCTACTTATAAACATTTGCTACCTCACAGCACAATGTTAAATAAGTCTTTCATTTAATGGTATTTTAAAATTTTAAGATTCTTTTAGGCTGAGGTGTAATATAGTTAGCTTGTATCAAGATTTTTTTCTAAGCTGAACTACACTTATTTTAATTGCTTTTTAGTTTTTTTAAAGATGTTTTTTATACAACTACAATAATATATATTACGTGAAATTATATTTTAAAGTACGATCTTTAACGAAAAAATATTGCATGGTACAGATTAGAGCTGTTGGACATGATATTATAGAAATACGATTTTCGACGTAGTTCATGTTACAACAGCCTTTCAAGCTTAAACTTTTTTAATTATTATTAATAACTAATTAAATTGGGAAATACTTTCCTTTCTACAAACAAATTGATTATTATATAAATAAAATGTTTTCTTCTTACCTTTTTAAATGAAGTCTAATTATCTTAGTTTTAATGTCACTCGAAACAATTGACTTAGTGCTTTCACTGAACCAAGTATACTTATTTAATAGCACGTATTAGCACTAATTTAGTTAGTTTTTTCGATCAATCAATACCGATACCACATCAATACACATTACACACAAACAATTTATATGTCATAAACATAGAGGAAACTTTCGTTCATTGGTAGGTAGGTCATTCATACAGAATCCACACAGGCCATAGATTAGAAAACATCTATAGTCATATCGTACTTTAGATTCTGTATCTTAAACTTAAAATTGTTTGTACATAATTAAGGGAATAAAAATCATAATGTAATATTTTAATTACTTTACATATAAGACGAGCATAGACATTCTTTATTATTTCCTATTTCGGTACGAAAAATCCTTTTTTTTATTCTTATCTCTTTCTTGCATTACGTACGTCACTCTTGATTCTTTCACGTTCGATGTGTGGTGTCATAGAGAAATATTCGTGATCGTACAACTCATAGAAGAACTAATCCGAAATGCAAAATTTAGTTTCTTAGTATAACTATGTATTAGTTTTTTTAAATAATATTACACCGTGTGTTATAATGTGTCTTGATGAATATACAGTGAGGAAATCGTAGTTTAAATATCTCATTATGAACTGTCATCAAGTACTTAGTGGTGCTTGCAATTCAGGAGATCAATGTTTTGCTGTTGGTTCAGTCGAGGGAATACCTTTTACTGTAAGTGATTATATTAAGTATTAAGCCCCTCTAGCTTTGGGTCTCGTGACCAGATCTAAAGAATACCTAAAGTGGTAATTGAACTCTAATGGTCCTAACAGGAAAATCTAATTTAGTCTATTATGATAAGAACAAAATATTTTATTACCTTCAAGTGCGATACATTAAATATCTTATTGTACATAAACTTGATTTAGAATCAATAGTAATAGTTAAATACTCTAAGAAGTGTTTCCTTGAACAGTATTTTATGTTTCTGTATTTAAATATCTATTACTGTCACAGGCTTTGTTTACTTTATGAGAAATGCATCTAATGTATTTATGATAATTATCTTACTTACTCACTCATCCTTTAAAATATTAATTGTCTGAAATAGGTGAATAAGTTTTTAAAAAATACATAGTATAAAATAATATGTAGTATTCTAGTAGAAATGTTGATTTTCATAATTGTTTTAGGCGTATGCGGCAGGATGCAATATTGTGATTTTGGCATCAAACTTTGAACGAGTTCAGATAATACCAGGTGCTATTCATGGATATGTGCGAATCAGTTCCTTGGATTGCAGCACCGATACAGGAAAAATTGCAGCCGCTTATGGAGCTGAAGTGTGTATTTTTGAACCTACACCATTAATACACACTGCTGCCACAACTCATGTAAGTTAACTATTAAAATATTATGTAATAATCATCTTTTATTTTTATTTAGAATTTTCAAGTTGTCTATACTAAATATTTTAAACAATATATAATAATACGTCCATATCATTTGAAACAAATAAATAGTGTGAAAAATCATTTATTGGTTCGTATTTATATTTAAATACTTAAAACTAAACCTGCCAACAATTCTTGTATACCTGATCCTACCGCATGCTGTCAAATTGACCGGTAACTAAGAGTTATTTTATTATATAACACAGGTAATAATGGAAATAACTAAAAGTAAAGGGTGTAGAAAATATTATATGCATATTCTAAGAATTGTCATATAGTTTGATAACGATATTATAACGTTTAAAAATGTGTACGTTTTACAAAAGTTTAAGAACGGTCAATTTGACCGGTACTTGGTAGGTTTAGTGTTAATTTAAGTGAATTGGTAATTATTTAATTCTTACATAGAATGTCCTCAGTTTTGCCATTAAAAATCTATATAGATATTTTGCAAAAAAGAACCTGTCAATATTGAGATTATAGTTTTTAAGATAACGTGGCTATGATTTGGTAACATTATCTTAAATATTCACTACATTATCTTCATATTCACTGATTCCTTATTCACAATATTCTTATGATACATTTATTATTATATTATTCTTTATTTCATTTGTTTTTTTTACTTATTTCATTGTTGAGCTGATTATATACTTTTAAAAATATTATAATTTCTTTCATTATATATAACTTATTTATTGGCGGGTTTTGCTATATTTTTTTTGTTATTTGTTTATTCAAGGGCTAATTGGAGAATCCTTGTAGCATTATACTATTGCCTTTGTTGGATATATCCAAGAATAAATCGGCAAATAAATATCTATATATGCACTACTTCTCAAAGTTATGCACTACTTCTCAATATATGATCTATATACATATAAATGTATATAGATCATATATTGTTTTACCTATATATGGGTCAATATAGACACGAATTCCCAATGTGCTGTTATCATTTTAATCTGTCTATCTGGTCATTTCTGGTAGATTGGTCTGGTAGATTCTATTGACCGGCTGACTGTTTGGTCAGGTCACATGAGCTTACTGGCAATGTGACTTGTATTATATTACAACTAGATAACTAGACATGCGAGTTAAACCTCAGACTCGAGTATTATCAATAGTATTGTTGTTTTATTAGTCTATTATTCTAGATTTTTTTATTTATACTCGCAAAGCAGTAGTAACACTTAGCACTTGTAATAATAAAAAATTACATATTAATAAAATAAGGTTTTTCTTATTTGTGTTTTAATATATTTATCTGTGGAACCAAAACAAATCGAATTAGAAATGATAAATGCATATTAAATAAAAGATATGACATTGTTTAATAAATTATATAATACTTAATACCGTTATTCAAATATGTTTATTATTTGTAAGTTCAATGAACTCATAATTCTAAATGGTTGACGCTATTCATAGATTATTACAATAATTTAGCCTGTTTCGTAGTGCGATTAAGATTTAACCTATAAAGCTTAACCCAATTCTAGACAACCAGGCGTCGGCGTCCATAGTATCGTAACCCCATTCGATCTAAATCACACAAAAACACGCTTAAATGATTTAGAAAAAGTAAACTTTATGATAACAAATCTATTTAATTACTTTTAAAAATAGTAATTATAAAAGTAATCATCCGTTCATTAAAGAAAATCCGATAGTTCTGAAATAAATTGAAAACGCTTTATAAATATATAGACAATTCCATGTCCAAATCCCATAAAGTGGATTATTTTGCCTCTTCATAACTACCTTGACATACTTATCGAATAATAGATCTTGACAAGTTCAATACTATAGCTATTACATAACAAAATATATAAAAACTGACGTTATAACCATATTTCAGTTTTGACATGAACCTTTTTTTTTTTGCACTCTACATTTTTGGAGGCAAGTATTCATTCTGGAATCTGTTTGTTTTTTTTTTTAATTTAATGATATATAAACTGATATTTATTATCTTTTTATTCTGTACTAGTTAAAATTTAAAAAAAATAGGTAGGTTACTTTAAAAAAAATTAAAATGTGCTTTAAATACCTACTCATATATTTATATAAAATATGTTATCTTTAATAAGTAGGTAATCATGTCAACTGTTAATACTTCTAGCTCTAAAAATTTTTTTTTGTTTATTTATTTTTGTTAGCGATTCAAAATATTACTTAATATTGTTTTAAAACATTCAAATACATCATTTTTATAAGAATAACCATTATATAGTAAACGTTACATTTAAATAATTGTATTTTGATGAAGAGCAATATATAAACAGTCAAACGAATTACATTCAAAGGAAAAATAAATAATACTTTGAAATCAATATTTACATCATGGCCTTATAACTGTAAAAAAAAAATAATGTCACTCCATTGCAATTTGACATATAAAAAAAATATCCATTTAAACTTTAAACATAGTATGAATTAGATACGCGTTATAGCGAGAACTAATCCTTCCAAGGTCGTCACTTTTTAGTTTATTTGAAAATAATGAGACGTTATACTAACCGTCGCGTCGCTAAACGGTTGATAATAATGGTTACAAAGCATCCGACGAATGTGTTATTAACGTTCAATGGTGTCTTAAACATAAGACAATTATATTATTAAATTAATTTTTAGAGCACTATTTGACCTCAAAATAGGGAGTTAAAGATCGCTCGCCTTTTCACTGCGATGTCAGTATGCTGTCGACCTAGGCCTTGGTAGATAGACTAATAAAAAAAAATGGCTGCATTAATCTGTCAAAGAACGATTCATAATTCATAAGTGTATTATATTTTTTTAAAACACCAACAACTCGACCTTGACGCTAAATAATCAAATGTATATATTCTGTAAAATAACACGTAAAGATGGCGTGTTTATCCCATTCAGCGTTACAGCGTAGATCAAATTTAGGTTAATGATAAAAATATTCTGTGTGTACATGTATATGTATATATACGTAATGTGTCTGTGGTTAGACGGACGGATATTTTGTTATATGATCCTCGCATATAACAATTAAACCACTTGCCATATAATTGGTTACAGGCGGCTAATACTAACGTTAATGCTTTGAATTTTTATAACTTGTATATATATATATATATATATATATATATATATATATATATAGCTGACCGTGCTTACTTCGTTTGTCGTCAAACATTTATACTTCTTATATTATTATTAAGAATTTTTTTGTTGACTTTTTTCTTACTCCGATTTTAACCGCGTTTCTCCCGATCCCGTTGCGATATCGAGATAAAAAGTAGCTCCCATTTTCTCTGATAACGTAACTTTCGACATTTGAAAGAATTTTTTCATTAATCCATTAGTTTTTAAGACATACAAACGTATAATCAAACCTTTTCTCTTTACAACATTATTATATAAAAACGACCTTGTGAGGAACACGATATCCTATAGATACGTTGAACGATTTTGCATCAATTCAACTCTATCAATGTGTGTACTTATATTATATTGCTCTTCATAATAATGCATTTTACATAGAATGTTCAAACACTTTATACATTTTGATGATTTTACGTGGATTATGATTCGAGTGTTAGTACTTAGATAGAGAGGGACAGAGAGAGTGAGAGGGAGACATAACAAATAGAACCATTTAATTAGTAACTTATTTAGTATTAGCGAAGCGATCGTGAGTTCTGAGACGCCTCATTGATTAATCTGTTCTTTGAGTTTTAAATATAGATGCTGTATGAAGGCTATCTCATAGATAGCGATCTTTTCCAGACCGTGTTTAATATACTAATGTAATATATTAATACTATGTTACGAATAAATTATCATGATTACAATATTCTTATTAGGTAACAGGTTTACAGTTAGACAGATCCTAAGAAGCGTCTCTAATTGTAATCTCCTACTAACCTTAAGTTGGATTTAAATGAAATTATATAACATAAGAAGGTTCTTCAATACTGACCCCGCCCTAGATAAAATATATTTTATCGTCTGTCTTAAATAAGCACAGATTAAGGTATTACAAATGATAATATATTTCATAATATTGATATTGTCAGGGCCTGGAGTACAGGTGGGTGCAGACTGGAAAGTTGGTTGCGGAGGGACCCATAACTGCGTTGTCATGGAACCTGGAGGGCACGCGACTCCTCACCGGAGGGAAGGTCCTCCAGCTCTGGCATCAAGCGTCTCTGTACCAAGACGACAGTCAACGTGAGTAACATGTATATTATCTATATATATATAAATGAAATTGAACTGTTTGTTTGTAATTCTAAATTAACGGCATCACTAAATGCATATGAAAGTATAATAATTACAAAAAAAAAAACTATTTATAAAAAAAAGTTTGTTTGTTCCGGCCAATATCAAAAAATTTTTACTAACTTATAGCTGATGTTACTTTAATTTAAAAAAAAAATAAGTAAAAACCACGACTGTTCGCGTGGGCATAGTAATAAGTAATATAAAAAAAATATTAAAAGTAAAATGTGTTATAAAAAAATTATATATATACATGTATTAGGAAGAGAATTCTAAAAGAAAAATAGATATAGCAATCTCTTTTTAAATATAACTATAAAAATTTTAGTTATTGCTCTCCCGTCTAGACTTATAAGTTATGGATGTACAGACAAATATATTAACACTACTATATATAATTCTGTCCGTATGTTGATCTTATAATGCGAATGAAATAATGTTGCTTGAGCTGAGTCTTTATAAAAGGATTTTGCTCGCATATAATTAAATTCCATTATAATTTCATATATAGATTATGAGTGCTGGTTATAAAAACCAACCACCTAAACCAACCCTCTAAAGTTAGACGGAGACAGAGTATAAACCACTGGCAGATATCCAGCAAATGTTCCAGTTACCGCTGCATCGATTCAGATGTTTTGGGTCGAATTTAAAGTTATTAATTGTTTCTATAAATTAACTATTTCTACCTGCGACTTCGTACGCTGTGTTTTTTTAAGCTACTTCTCACAGCATCAGCTATCAGTCAGTGAAAGCACCGTTGAAATCGATCCAGCCGTGTCAAAGTAACGTATATATTTTCATATGAATATACTGAAGAAATTTTAATTTGGAATTACAAACGGACACTTAAATATTATTTATATATATATATGTATATATATATATGTATATATATATATGTATATATATATATATATATATATATATACGTATGTATGTATGTATGAATTGTTTACAATTGCTTGGAATTGTATAAAATATTGTGTCATAAAAGATTTTTTAATGACATCCAGTCCAAGTTACACGCGACACGGACATTAGTAGAAAGGTCTTAGTAATTAAATACTTATTGCTATATAACTAGCCGTCCCCGTGACTTCGTTCGCGCGAAATATATTTTTTAATATAAAAGCTCCCTATAACATCAGGTATCCGCCAATGAAAGTCCTAATCAAATCGGTCAAACCGTTCCAGAGATTACAGGGAACAAATGGATAGATGTAGAAAAAGTTTAATAATAGTTTTTTTGATATATACTTTGATATGCATTTAGTGAAAAAATGTTAATTTGGAATTACAAACAGACACTTTTATATATATATAGACAATAATATTTACCATATTTATATATATATATATATATATATATATATATATATATATATATATATATATATATATGTTGGTCATTGAAGTCTCTCTGTCTTGTCTCAATGCGCTTTCTGCATTGATTTTTAAATATCTGCATAGCGGTGTGTTGAATATTCAATTAATTATTTTGAATGTTTTAAATATCAGACTTTATATCTGTTCATAATTTATATATATATACAATCCGGTCTGTGCTGTCTGTTTGTGCAATTCAAAATTTTATAATAAACAATTGTCTTATGCACTTATGCACCGATTCGAATTACTATATTTTATCATTGTCCGTTTATATTTCTATAACTCAAGAACCGTTTGAATCAATACCAGTGATCACTTGCCCTGAAAGGAAACACACAACAAACTCAGCCGAGTATTTCTATATTGTGATCATTGTTTCACAAACGTAAATATAACTAAAATGACTTAAATATAAGAGATCGGTAAAGTTTATAGTATTTTGTAAAAAAATAAATATGAAATTGGTTATTCTGTGTTTTTATAAAGTACGGATGCGAAGGTTGCAACGTGGATAAAGAAAGTAAATGTTGAACTTGCGCGGGCAAAGTCGCGGGCAAAAACTCGTTTTTTTATATATTGCTTACATTATAATACGTTACAGTTAGCATGATTTAGCATATCACGTGAACCGTAAATTGAACACACAAACAAACTTTACATCTATATACATATAAGATAAGGATTTGTATTTATGTATGTTTGTGTCGAGTAAACTCAAAAACTACTGGACCTATTAGAATTCTACATTGCCACTGAGTAGGTAACATAGGCTATTTTTTATCCCGATATTATCACGGAATCGGGAATTACGGGAATAAAACCGGTATATATAATCCTGTTGAAATAAAATGGCGTCTCGTAGAGAGAAAAAAACAGTGGTCGTTACAAACTTTCACATATGTCAATGCGGACGGAGTCGCGGGCGACGTCTAGTGTTTAATGTGATTTTTATGAACCTAAACAAAATCTATTGTGTATAAAATTATAGAACTATTATGAAGGTTTTGTGTGTGTGTGTGTGTGTGTGTGTTCGACTTTTTTATGGTTAGTGGTAGTTCTATCCGCGTAATGTATTTGCTCTGGCTTGGTGCCCGTAGACGGCAATTAAGAAATGAGTTTTCAACTTGGTTCTACAAATAGGTTTTTTTTAGCTATGTACCTACTGTAATAACGATCGAGGTTAAGTAAACACACACATACATACCTCATATATATTATATATTATTTTGTTTATATATTAGGTCTGAGAACGTAATCTTCTGAGTTCTGATCCTGAAAATATAAAAAAATCTTAAAAACTTTTGTTTTTCTATCCATTCTATAATATGTTATTATCGTTATATAATAGATAAACTAGTAAGTTATAATATATTAACAAGCGTATTTAGTATAATCTACACATATAAATAAAATTGAAACGTCTGTTTGTATTTCCAAATTAACAGCTTTTCACTAAACGCATATAAAGTATATAGGATATAGGCTAATCCCTAAAATGGCTGGACCGATTTTAATATATCTTTCACCGGCATATAGCTGATGTTATAAGTAACTTAGCAAATAGTAACAATATCATAGCTAATTATACAGAATTCTCAATTAACTATTCGTATATCTTCTCGCGTTTTATGTTTTACTAAACTAAATTAAACTAGGATCCGCCGTACGCTGCGGGAGTTGAGCTGAGCCTCCTCAGTTTTTTGACCATCGTTTCTGAACGGAATGAGAGATTTTTATTCTATTTATTTTTTTAAACATGCCCATTCTCAAGCTCTACATCTCAGCCAATTTCCACTCAAATCGGTTCAGTAGTTTTTATGTGATGCTGCTTCAAAAAGAAGTTCCCCAAACGGTTAAGAACTTCGCTAGCTTACGTTCATGCTTACGCTCATCTCAATAATGATATATAAATGTTCTGTCAACAAATAAGTGTACAAAGGAAAAAATACTATTATATAATAATTATTTCCAGCGAGCTCGGGGGTCACATTCCAAATAGGGGGGGACAAAGACGAGAAGACAAAACCTCCAGAGGACGACGAGCCAGTGAGTACAATCCATCTAGACTCTAGATACACCGAGATAGACATAGATACACTTAGATAAGATAACGTCAAGATTCACGTCTATTTGTAATGTTATCGTGTCACGGAACTAGATTTCAATGCAGATTATTATGCATATAATGACTATTTTTTTACACAATTTTTAGTGCTCTATTTGATGGAAAATAACGAGTTAATGTACACCAATCGCTAGCTCGCTAACAGCTTTCACTGTACGATGTTAGTGTGCTAGTTTTAAAAAGAACGCTTTATGAAGATTTTTATATTAATTATTTTAAAACTGTTCTCTATATAAATTCTTACAGTATAATTTTATCATAACCATCGCCATTTTAAGGTGATCCTTTTAAATGTCTAAATATTAAGTAAGTAGATAAAAAGAATGTTCCTTGTAGGGCTGGTTGTGCGTGTGGCAGTGTCACACGGCGACTCCCGCCCATCACCTCGCCTTCTCCCCTGACGGAGTGCTGTTCGCGACCTCCGGCGTCAACGACAGACTCGTCAAAATATGGTACCAAAATAAAGGTAACAAACACCTCTTACTACCTTATTTATATGTAATTATGTCTTCACTTATAATTTTTCGTGTATGTGTGCGTTCGTACGTGCTTGCATGTGTGCGTGCGTGCGTTCGTGCGTGCGTGCTTATAATGCGTAATAACAATTGGGCTGTTGCAGTGTTGGTGCAGGCGCAAGGTGAGCACTCGTCCCCGGAGCTCAACTACACCTTCATATACGTGGCGCACCCGCGAGCCGTCACGCACCTCTCGTGGCGGAAGACCAGCAAGTATATGCCCAAGTGAGTATATATCTCGATTATCATTAAAATCATTCTTACATTATTAAGTTCTATTAAAACAATATTATTTGTAGAAAGCAAGAATAATTAATATGGGTTTTCCCACTCTGTTATCTTAAATAAATAAAGTAACAATCAAAGTATTTAAATAAATAACATTTTGTTATATATATATATATATATATATATATATATATATATATATATATATATATATATATATATATATATATATAATATAAAATACGACAAATCTACAGCTGCCGTAATGTTAATATAACGCCTGTCTCTGCAGAGGCAGCGTGGGCAACGTGCTGGTGACGTCATGCGTGGACAACATCTGCCGCGTGTGGGCGGAGACGCTGCTTCCCGAAGACGAGTGGGGGTGCGCCGCGCACGCACGCTCCCCTCCCCGCCGGCAGCGCGCCACCCACAGACACAAGCACCGCTTCATGCAGCGCCTCAAACACATGAAGTGAGAGTATATCGTTTTTGTACTTTCTACTCTTAACAGATGAGAATCTCAGGAGTCTTTGTGTGATCGGTTATGGAAGGTTTTTTATTCGGGGTCTATTATCAAATAAGTATATTGTACATAATAAAGTCAATAGTGCAGTGATACATGCAGTTCGCCTCTGCCACTCACCCTGGAGTGAATCGGCGCTAACCATAATGAGGATGCCTGTTTTATACGTAGCATACTTTATGAAATATCTAATTAGTATATTGTTGATATTAGTATTTAATCCTAACTTCCCCAGGACGTGTTTCCACATCCGCCGCAATGCGCAGTCGTCCAAGCAGCCGGGCGCGCCCATCCCCACCCTCCCCTCCACATACAGCGCGCACGACTTCCACAACCCCTACCACTCCACTTCATACACTGGAGGTACGTTGGAACAAAGACAGCCTAAAGACTAATCAATACGGGACAAATATTAATCTAACCATAAAAATTGACTTTATAAATCCCAAGAACTTATCAATAATCGATACCAGGTCTCCACTTCCACCTGGCGGCGTCAATCAACGCGGAGACCGACATCCCTCTGGTGCCATCGCTGGCGGGCGGCGGGCGGTTCATCTTACACTGGCTGCACAACAAGGAGATGCACTTCACCAGTCAAGCCGAGGCCATACTGCACGACCTCACCAAGAAGGTATGATGTTCGTATTTGTTAAGTGCCATAGACAAATTTTATAGTCTATCTATTGTCATAGACAATACATTGGTTAAAAATTTGTATAAGATATTAAGACTTGATATATTTGAGAAAAGCAGTGAAGCTTTATGTATTTATACTATGTAATATAATATCTTGTTATCAGATTTTAGATAAGGAAGAGACAGAGGAAGGCGGCTCCGGGTCAGAACACACGCACCCGGAAGGAGAGAATGAAACAAGTGTGTACATTAACTAATTAAAAAATATGCTTTTAAGTTATAATAAAAAAAAACATATATTTAATACTAAGATTGTTCTGCTGTAGCTTAACTATAATATAATAGCTTTACAATAAGTGACGATATATAGCTGCTTATATTTGCTTTGCGTTTCACGCTGCTATGTAGGACATAGGCGACCAAGTCATCATTTAACTAAGGTTCTATCTGAGGACAACAGCAATAGTGATGAACAACCAGGTAAAATTGTCCTTATATGGTGTATATGTTAAAAAAAATGTGTGTGTGTGCAATCCTCACACGGCATAAGTAACTTGTGAAAAGTAGCATACAAGAGATTGAGATGGATGTAGAATACTAGGATATATTTTTTATTTTTTTTATTTAAACTAAAAATTTTGCAAAAGTCTATCTATCTATCTATTGGATATTCAAAAAATAACAATTTAAATATATGCCTCACTTTAGTTTAAAGATAAGCAATAGATGGCGCCATGACAGCAGTGGGCAATATGTCTTCTATCTCATTCTCTTCAATACATTTACGTGTTTGTTTCCTTGTCGTGACGCATTATTTGTTACATCGAGTTTCAAATGACAATGAGTTTAAAGAAGTTTCCCTTCAAAATACTAGTACATTGGTATTACATAAAAAATTTTACTAATATAATGTTTAATTTCCAGGCAGCGGTAACCACAGCCACCCGAGCCTGTCCAACACCACGTCCATCAACTCCATCGCCACGGACGTGACGTGCACGCACCTCCCGGACTCGCTGGATGCGGAGATAGAGGCGTTGCTCAGGGACTGGCACCAGAGCCCCGATTTGCTCTTCTCCATACACCCCGTGGACGGAAGCTTCCTGATATGGTACATTTTAATGTTAATAATAAGTATTTGTTATACTAGGTGGTATTGTTGCTTTTTATTTGTTAGTATATATTTAATAATATCTTAACTTGAATTTCTTAGAAAATGATACGTATTATAATTTACAAAGGA
This sequence comes from Melinaea menophilus ssp. n. AW-2005, assembly GCA_918358695.1. Lineage (NCBI taxonomy): Eukaryota > Metazoa > Arthropoda > Insecta > Lepidoptera > Nymphalidae > Melinaea > Melinaea menophilus. The sequence goes on along the minus strand of OU911040.1, from coordinate 9,829,945 downwards.
GAATCTTGGTGAGTTAAGCTTTATTTCTTTTTCATATTCAGAAGATAAGCATAAGATAACAGATCTATACTATACTTCTGGCTAGTGTGACATTTATAGAATGGTACATATAATTTTAGTTCAATGCAACTTCAATTAATCGGATAACGATAACGAAAAGATTCAAATGGTAAAAATAAACGCTATTCACTTGCGACCTGGTTGACAATTTAGCTTATAATATTAATAATATCTATCCTTGCGCGATCCGTCTCACAATATCCCCTCTTCCTTCGCAGGATCTGCGAGTGGCTGGACGAGTTGCAGGCGGGTGCGATCCGGCAGGCGCAGGTGTCGTACAGCGCGCGCATCCCGTGCGCCTTCCCGCTGGGCGACGCCACCACCATGTGCACGCCCGCAGCGCTCTACCACGCCGCCGCGCAGCCGCTCTACGTGCGACACCGCACCAAACCAGTCACACCCGGTCAGACACCCCATTAAAGATTTGGTTGATAGAAATGTGGAACTTTTTGCAGGGTTGATATAATGTATTTAAAAAATTGTTAAACTTCATTTAAAACTAGCAACTGTTGAGTTTCTAGCCGGCTCTTATCAGCAGAGCAGAATTCCAAGCTGGTTGCTTACTCACTGACTACATTTACCCTTTATAATGTAATGGTTGACGATTCAAAAATGTCTGTAAATGTCTACTTGAATAAAAATATTATGAGTGAAAGTAATTTTTTTACTAAGAATATTTTATACTTAGGTCAAGCCCAACAAGGGGAGACGGTAACGACTCCACTTGCAAGTGTACAAGAAGAGAAAGAGGAAAACGAGTGGCCGCAGAACGAAAACCAAAATGCAAAAGACGATAATGGTAATTTATTACTTACTCAATAATTTAAATATATTAATTTAAAAATATCACATATATGTATCTTTAGCCGCCCGAGAAGAAAATAACAACGATATGAAAAGGAAAACCAGCGTCGCGACAGAGGACCTCGGTGAAAATCAAGATGGAGACATATTAGAATCCGCGCCAGTCATATCTATGGTCACGAATCACACGAACGGAACACTTAATCTATGGCAGTTGACATTCGACGATAAATCTAAATTCTCACAGGTATGAAAAATATTTAATATTAATAAATGCAACAAATAACTTTGCTTTATACAAATTCATTTGTTACAGGTGCTTTCAATAGGCCACGCCTCCAGAGCGTCCGGTCACAGGTTTAGGGTCAACGACATCACATGCCATCCAGTATTACCGCTACTGCTCACTACCAGTCATCACAATATATCCGGTAAATTAATATAAAACATATACCAAAAGTAACCACCAAGTTTACTAAAGTTTAATTATTGGTTACATGTTGAATAATGTCGTCCGTTATCAGATAACGAGCGCGAGTCGTCGGTGTCGCCGGCGGCGGGCGGGCTGTGCTCGGAACTGGTGATGTGGCGCGTGGAGTGCGTGGGTCCATTGGGCAAGTCGGGGGGCGTTGCTGAGCTGGCGCGCGTCAACTCCCCCCACCTTTCCGCCTTCAGCAACGTGGCGTGGCTGCCCACGCTGCTTCCCAGGTAACATTACTATTCGCCCATAACATTTTTCATTATTCAATCGACTGGGTCACTAACAAGCATTCCGATAAATCGGAAAACGGCAGGCATATAGATCAAAATATCTGAAGTTTGTACAATTTAATGAAAATAATTCCATCTTCCTAAATTTAACGGAGTTAATTTTTCTTTCAGTACGACACTCGGAAATCTATCAAACTCTCCGTCTGCGTGTTTCGTTGCGAGCGACGGAGAGAGTCTCCGTCTGTTCCAAGCGGTGATCGACGCGCGGACTTTATTAGCCGAAATTGCTACCTCCGAAAGACGCCATAAAGATGTCACAGTACGCTAACTCAATATATATATGAAAAAAGCCAACAAATTGAATCTTAGTTATGGTTTTTACATTATTTTACAGCAACAGCACGATACAATGTCCATGTCATCGGAGTCAACGATAGAGGAAGGGGGGGTACCCCTCCACGACCGTATCAAGATAGTGTCCCAGCAGTCCACGGCGCGCCCGGGCGCCATCATACAGCTGCATGCCATAGCGGACGCCACGCACGACTGGCACAACACGCAACTGTTACACGTGTTCCAGGAACAACTCATCACCGGTCGGTATCACCACTATTTAAAGATAATATACTTGTATATATTCCTTATCTTATATATATATATATATTTTCCAGGTGAACGCACATCCAGCGACACGGAAAGCTCAGATTCGGGTGTCGAGGGCTCAGAGATGAACGCGATAACGGAGACGGGTTTGGAGGCGATAGTGGATTTACGTAAGGCGGCGCTCTTCAACGAGCCCTTCTACATCGTGGTGCTGGAGCGGACGGACGGCGGCTCCACTGTGCACATGTGGAGACTGACGGTGTCCTCGCAAGCCGATCTCACGGGTATTAAATATAGTTTATACTTAAGTACTGAGCCAAATAAAAAACTTAAAGAGGTATGAAGGCACCATCCACATAGTAAATGATTGCAACTATAATTCACTGTAAGTATATAGAAATATACTTTCTCTTACTTACAATCTGACTAATTACTTCATAACCAATATATATTTTTAGAGGACAAATATTGATGTCAAATTTTAATATTCAAATAAACATTGTCAAAAGTTTTAGGGTATTAATGCTAGCCCCTATATATTTTTTATTATTAAATAATCCGTAGGCCGGCTTATCGAAATGATTTATCGTCGTTCTTCTCAGAGCAGGGCGCTTTTATAACAGTCGTAGACTTAATTTAAGTTGGAGAGTGTTTTTACAAGAGCTTGTATCGATAAGTGTGGTATCAAATAATACTAGACACTTCCATTTCACGTACATATATGATCACTGGTATTGATTCAATGTGAAGAAGATATAAATAAATACATACACGTAATTGCAGACGACCTTACGAACAGTATGATGTACGTACCGGACAGCGCGCTCATACAGGAGGACGAGGGAGAGTCCAGGAAGAACTCGGTGTCGGTGGAGGAGCGCCCCGCCCACCCGCACGCGCACTCGCACCTCGCCATCACCACTAAGAAGGTTACTATAGCACTTAATAATATTATATAGTGTAAAATAGTTATACCAAAAAAGTGCTATGTTTTTCTTGAATTTGTGTCTATATATATATATTGTTGTGTATGACTATTGTTGTTTGTTGTCGGTAGGTGTGCGAGTGTCCCCTGTCGCTCCCGGACGGCGTGGACGTCATCCACGCCACGCCCGCCGCGGGACACCTCAGCTCCGCCTCCATCTACCCCGCCTGCTTGGCCCCGTATATATTAGCCACCGCCTGCTCCGATAGTACTTTAAGGTATTGATCTATCTTTATTGTTATATGATTCGTATTTAGGTATTAAACAATTAACTTTATTTTCAGGTTTTGGAAATGCGAGGTCACAAAAAAGGATAACGACGAATTTGATTATGCGTGGAAAGAATGGGAGATGATGAACAAAGATCAAGAATCTACTATAGACATTCCAGGTATGGTTTTAAAATAGGTCTAGGGTTAAGCATTTACGTAATTAATAAAAAACGTAATTGTTTCCAGGACAACCGCTACACATAAGCGCGGCGTACAGCGGGCGCATTGCGTGCGCTTACAAATGCGGTCGTTCGTTCACTCGCCCCAAGAATACTAGTTCGAGCCCGGACGCCCGGTTCGTGAACTTGTGCGTTTGCGTGTACGAGTGTGAGAGCACCGGAGGAGCGGAGTGGCTGTTAGAGGACACCATACCGCTGAAGAACGTGAGCCTGCCGCGCGTGGGCGTGTGTGCAGACACACAGATAGACCTGTCCTATCTAAACAACACCTCGTTCATGCAGAAGAAGCAAAGGCTGACTCAGGTTAGTAGATCAATTCCTCGGTTCATTTTTGGCTTATAAAAGCTAACATAAGATTATCTAAGGTTCTTCAAACCCTATCGTCCGACGAGAACCGCGGCAGTCGCAACGGCGAGTCGGACGGCAAGTCGGCCGGCCTGCTGGCCGTGCCCTCCTTCAGTACTCTGCAGTCGTTACGCAAGAGCATCATGGAGAACGGCAACACCTGCCCCCTCACGCAGAAACACCTCGTGCAACTCGACTGGGTGTCCAAGGAGGACGGCTCACACATACTGACGGTGGCCGTGGGATCGAGGGTTCTCTTGTTTACTCCAGTGTCGAGTGATCTAGCTCAGGCTAATATAAAAGTGAGTTGTGGAACTGTTGATCGGTATATCCTTTATTTTCTTATGTTTTCATATATTATTTGATATTATTTTAAAGGCAATGAAAGAATCAATCAACAACAATCGACCGATACTCCGGAAGGCATCTTCTCTTGCGGCACCGCTGTTCGTAGAAGAAATTCGTTGGATGCAGCTTCGGAGAATTCAATTAAAGACTGCCGACGGCTTGCCGCCGTTGCCAATGCAAATATCGTGGGTCCGAGACGGTATACTGGTCGTGGGTATGGATTCCGAAATGCACGTATACTCGCAGTGGAAGCCGGAAACCCCGCAGATAAATTCCGGACAAGCCGCCATACAGGTATTCATCGTGGTGATATGCCGTATATTATATAAATTTTAACCTTTTAGTAAATTGTTTTTTACCTTTGACCTACTATAGCAGTTTTATTATATTATCTTTGTCTCATGTCACCTCTTAAATCTATTGTGAGGTGATTTCAGAGGATCCAGCAGTGATAGCGTTTGTTTCAGGAGCAGGAGGAGTGCAGCTCATCCCGCGCGCTGCGCGACTCGGACCTGCGCGTGTCCGCACCGCACCTGCAGCGCGTGTCGTCCGTCAACCTGCAGCTGCTGGAACGGGACGCCCGGCGCCGCAAGGCGCAGCCCGACCGACCACAGGTCTAACATGCACTACATATTATGTCCCTTTTTTCAATCATGCTTTTATCTACGGGAAGTTCTTCATGGCTTGAACTCATAAGAAAAGAAGGGACTGGGTGTTATCATTTATTTGGTACATTAAGATGACAAATTTAAATTAGGTCATACTTGTTTCTTCCACAACAGACATGCAAAATATTATAATAAATATAGTATAAAATTTTAATAGAATATCAATGTATAAGAAATGACACAAAAAATATTTAAAAAAAATGTTAATGTTAGAACTGAGTTACTTATTGAGTAAAAACACTTAGCAACATTGTTTTTTTTTTAACAGAATGAATGCCTTTCTATTATTTATAATATTGTTTACCTAATTTTATGATTCCCTATCCTGTCAATTCCAGCCCCTTTTGGACTACATGCCGGACTACGGTCTGTTCGAGGCGTCGCAGATGGCGTGTCCCGTGCTGCCGCAGTACCACCCCAAGCAGTTGATGGAGCTTCTAAACAGCGGGAAAATACGATGGGTTAAGGCCATACTTGCCCATTTAGTCAGGTGAATATAATATATATACATATCGGCCGTCCCTTTTCAACGTACCTACCAACATAGTACTCTAGTACTAGGTTGGCATGAAAGTAGATATATTTAAGCATCGAAACCTAGTAAGTGCTCAATTCACTTCCTCGCGGTCACTTTAAAACCTAGCAAGTGACAACTGTAACAACGAATAGCTTTTTTTTAACCTAACAAATACTTTTCATAGGCTAATTTTATGTTTATGCGCTCTCCTGTAAAATTTCGTTCTTACGAGGTTTTGAAAACGAACAGACAATATGTATATATATAGAAATAAGTATAAATGTAATTATGGTCAAATTCTGTTAGATGTATCGGCGGATCGTACGCCAGTCGCAGCTCGCAAGGCGACGAAGATAGCTTATCGAGACAGGTATGTAGATTATATTATTAAAATGACACGCATATCACTAAATGTCGCTTCAATGTAGTATGTATTTGCAACAAAGCTTTAAATATTAAAAGAATAGAAGCAATTTTGTAAGTTATCTTCTAACAACATTAATATGAACCATTCAAAAGATTGCATGAATTTTTTTAAGTTTAAAGTGATATCCTTTTGCCATGAATTAATTTTAAAACAATTTTTTCTTATTAATACTTGATAAAAAATATCGAAGTATTTGAAATGTTAATATGTATATATTGCTGTGGATCAATATTGTCGAGTGTTGTGTCATTGATATTACATACCAAAAGAAACTGAAATTGTTCATATATTGAAAATAAAGTTACGATAATGAAAGTAGTCTCTAATACAAAATATTAACTATCAGTTACTTACAAAGTATGAACAATTTAACAATCATTGCACGCACTATAGTACTCAAACTACTAAGTACTATAAGCATTTATGATAATAATCGTAAGCTTTAAAAGCGGCTGAAGTTGAGAGTGCATGATCAAAAAATCCACTTACCTCCTTATCGTTTCTATCGGCTATAATACTCCTACCGCCTAACGAGTTAAACTCCTCCCTCCTCCCCCACTCCCTCTCTCCGGCACCGTGCACATGTGTTGCAGCGCGGGTGGTCCCGTTCGCGCACGCTGTCCGTGTCGTTCGCCGCGGGCGCCGCCTCCCCGCTAGACGGCGTCGCACAGGTCAGCTTGTCACTGTTGTTCATAAGGGTTGACTGTTATGTTTTTTTCTTTATTCTTTTATCGGTATGTCTAGTTTTATTATCAACCCAATACCGTTAAAGTAAACTTTTATTTGTATGAAATAAGAACAACGCTATCTAGCGCTACGTAGCGTAGAGTGGCGAAGGTAAAATTGTTTTTATTTCTTACAAATTTACCTTTACTTTAATCGATCGAATTGGTAAATAAAATTCGCACTACACATTCTTGTTTTTATATGTTAAATTATGATGTGTTTGTCGTTTTTGTTATGTATGTGAAATTTATTAATTTACTCTGTGTATATATCTGTATTTTTTATTGTAATATCTTTTTTTTATTATTTATTTCAATCTGTGTAGACATCTTAATATTATCGTGCACTCTATTGTTAAATCCACAAATGATATCAAATTTCAATCTTGCACAATCTGCACACAATTTTCACTCACATTCAATTATATGTCTTTGTATTGTTACGAGTCTCGTGAGCATCTTGATACTATTAAAGTATGTGTATCTTAAATACTAATACATATATATATATATATATATATATATATATATGTATTAAAAATATTATAAATGTAGATAACAGAGGACGTTCAGTTGGATTACGCGGAGCTGACGTCGGTGCCTCCGCTGCCGCTCTGGACCTTGTTGGTAGCGGACAAGGAGTCGGCACACCATCCCTCAACTATACAAGAAGCAAAGGTAAATTATATATAAATAAAAAAAACACAATATGATTTTAAAAAAATATTAATTTGGTTTCAGGATTACAATGAACTATTTGAAGGATCAATAGAGGTAGAGGAAGATCTGGATGCGCTGTTGCTGGGTGAGGATGAAGGGATCGATCGACGGCCATCCATGCCGGAGAGACAGCCCCTGTCACACTTCGGACCCAGACAAGGTTATTATTTACATATAACTAAATGTTACTATAATAAAGCTTTAAGTATTTATGGATTTAGAAACAGCAATATTCCTATTAATAACATTAATATTACTAAGAGAGCCCTAATAGCAATCTGGACCTTAATTTTTTTTTATATAGTTGTTTCAAATATTATTTTGAAAATCCAATATGAGATAAGAAGTGTTTCAACGCTAAAAATATTTGTTTTTTATTAACAATACTTAATATGATGGAATATACCAAGAATAATAATAAAGTGTATAAATACCAGGTCGTATCCTGTCCCGTCTGCTGACTCACACGCACCTCCCGGGGCTGAGCTCGCTGGATCAGATGCACCTGCTGGCGCTGGCCGACACCGTCTCTACCTGCGACGCAGACTTCGCCGACAGACTCACCAACTGCGCCAGGGTCGATGTCACGCAGGGCCAGGGACAGGAGGTGCTACCTGGTAGGGGGCTTTGATAAATAATTATTGATGTATTGTATATAATGTTAATATATAAAAATTGTGAACACTGATTGCAAGTGTTTAATTTCCATAGATTCCCTGGACGACTGTGGGCTAAGGTTCCTGCTGGCCATGAAGCACTACGGCTACCTACTGCGCTGCTTGCCGCTGGCGCAACGTGCCTCGCTGCAGCGCGCCGGCGTTGGTACCTGCAACCTCGTCTGGGCCTTCCACTCGGAGACGCACGAGCAGCTCCTGGCCCTTATACCGGGATACACCAAGGGACAGGCGAAGTGGTCCACCATGAGGGAATTAGGTGAAGTTCAACAATATTCATGTATATAACACGAAAGATGACTTATATATGATGATAACACAAAAGATGACTGCAAAGTTTATAACATCGTTATAACATCACCCCTCCCCCCTCCCAGGTGTGGGGTGGTGGGTGCGCGGTGAGCTGCTCCGCTCTTGCGTGGAGCGGCTGGCGCGCGCCTCATACCTGTCCAAGCAGGACCCCATGGACGCCGCTCTCTACTATCTCGCCATGAGGAAGAAGACGCTGCTCTGGGGACTGTTCCGCTCCAGCAGGGACGAAAAGATGACGGCCGTGAGTACTGCCGACATTCTGCTATGGGGACCGCGTGGAGACAGAGAAAAATTAGTTTTTTTTTCTTACGGTTCTTATTGTCCCATTCTTCCCGAGGACATATAGAGCTAATAATGGGTTATATTAGTCTATTTACTTTAATTATATTATATTTATATGTTGAAATATATTTAAGAAAAGTTCAAGAACATTATTACATACATACATTATTTCTAAACAAGACGTTTATTGCAGTTCTTCTCAAACGACTTCACTGAAGACAGATGGCGTAAAGCAGCCCTAAAGAACGCTTTTGTGCTGCTCGGAAAACAAAGATTTGAACACGCGGCCGCATTCTTTTTATTGGGCGGAGCTTTGAAAGATGCTTTAGAGGTATATAATACATAGATCCATAGAATATTTCCGGTTTTTTAGTACCATTTTAATATGAATATAATATTTAATACTTAGGTACTCATGACTCGCTTATGTGATTTACAATTGGCGATGGTGGTGGCCCGATTGTACGAATCGGACAGTCCCCTTCCACCCAGCTTGAAGAAATTACTAATGAATGAAATACTCGGGTAAGTTATATAAGAATAATAAAAAATTGAATTTATTTATTTATATATATAAAAAACTTCCTTATAATAGCTATATACCATTACTTATATCAAGATATAATATGTATAAATTATATTACAGTGGTGAAACTGAAGAGAAAGAGATCGACCTTGAACACGCCCATCCTGATCCATTCATCCGATCAATGGCGCTGTGGGAACTGAAACGATATGGTGAAGCGTTGGACACCCTACTGAGTCCGGCGGGAAGGTTACACGAGGCCAAAGACAACGAGCCGGTACCTAGCGTTTTCAACTTCTACGTGTATCTACGCACCCATCCGCGGTTGAAGAGGCACAATATGCCCAGTCAGGTCAGAACTGTAGACTATAGACCACCGGTCACGCTATCATGGCCAGTGGGGCTAACAGCAGAGAAAAAAAAATAATTAATTATATATATATTTTATATATAGGGTGGTACGCTAGCTCTCCTGCAACAAGAGCCAGAGGAAGGCATAACGCGGTTGGAGCGTCGCCTGTACTTCCAGACTGCGCACGGTCACTTCAAGGCGGGCTGCCCCGCCCTCGCGTTGGAGGTGCTCTCCAAGCTGCCGGCGCGGGTGCGGGACGAGAAGCCCCGCGTCGGTCCCGTGTCGGCGCCCTCCGTCGACCACGCCGTCATACACACGGGACAACTCGACACACTCAAAAGTACGACTCATTCAAGTTTTGTACGTCGCTGTCCTTATTTGTTTTGGCTTCATACGTTTTGCTATCGTGCATTTGTTTGTGTTTTTAATATAATTTATAACAATTGTGTGTTTTGGAGTGTGTAGAACGGAATGTGTTTAAATTTAAATTATTTGTTTAATCGTTTTCAACTTTTGTAATGGTTCAGGTGTGGGATATTTTTGTTATATAAACATGTAAATATTTACGGATATTAACAGAAATCGAGGAGCCGACTTTGGATTGGGGCGCGTCAGCCTCTATGGACTGGGGCGCGCCGGTCAGCGCCAAGAAGGATGACGAACTTGTTCTCTCCTGGGATGATGAGGATGGAAATAAGTGAGTTCAAATTATAGAACACTTTATCATTCTTTATAATACAATATAAAGTATTCATAGAATATTATTTTTCCAATGTCGATCAAATATTAAATATTGTATTTCCAGGTCTGACGAGTCGGGGGCGTCGACCCCACCTCTAGAAATTAAAATTAACAAATCCGAGGAACCGCTAGTGAACGGTGTCTCTGATGCAGAGAAAGCGGAGGAACCTCCCACGGTGGATATAATGGCACAGCAGTTGAAGTTCGTCGCCTGTCTAAAGATACTGATGGAGGAATTAAGCACCTTAGCCACGGGCTTTGAAGTGGATGGTGAGGAATGCAGGTCTAGAGTAATTATGTAATACTATAGAGATCCGTCTTACCCGAACTTCTAAACAGGTGGTCACCTCCGATATCAACTGTACATATGGTTGGAGCGCGAGGTGGAGGCTCTGCGTCGTCTCTGCGGGTACGTGTCAGCGTCGGGAGCGGCATCTGGCGGTGAATTGATCTGTGCGGACGCCGAACCGCCGCCCCTACCCGAGAAGCCGACCTTACATCAATTGCTTATACGTGAAAAAGCCGACTTTGAGGCTAAAGTGCAACGAGCGGTGCGCAGGAAGAAATGGTTGAAAGGTACAAATTATTAAATGCTTAATATATTTGTGAAGTATTCTGCTATAACACAATATATTTTTTTTATTCAGCTAACGAAACTCTCCTCCGAACGCTCCTGTCTTACTGTTCTCTCCACGGAGCGGGCGGCGGCGGCCTGGCGTCGGTCCGCATGGAGCTGGTACTGCTGCTGCAGGAGCTGGGTCAGGACAAGCAGCACCAGCAGCTGCTGTCGCCTCTGCCGTTCCCGACCACCCTGCCGCTGCTGGCCGCCGCCGTCGCCACCAATAACACCGTCGTCGCCGACCCCGTGCGGCATTTACAGGTATAAAAACTGTGGGATTTTTTTAGATTTAACATTACTTCAGAGTTATGTTTTGGCAGACAACGAAGTTATAAAAAAAAAAAAAATATTTATAAAAAATACAAGTTTACTGGATTAAATCCACTACAAGACTGAAATAACATTTATAATTAAATCTAATAACAAACAATGATAAATGTCGACTCAGGAGACTGATGCTCTCTGCGTAAGCGGGAATCACAGCTTATGGTGTGATAATTTAATACTCAAGAATTTTTATCCAATTTGAGAAGACTCGTACGCACGTCTGATTCGGTTGCAGTCGGTGGCTCATGACATGCTGGGCACGTTGGGCGAGTTAGGCGTGCCGGGCGGCGGCGCGTCCCGCGTGCTCCATACTCTGCGGGAGCTGGCCGTGGCACTCTCTGCCTGCATCTACCAGAGCCTCTGCGACTCGGACACCTTCTCCGTCAAACACGGGCACCACCACGACGGGTTTGTTTATTCGATTGGAACATACATTGACATTAACATTACTAAATCGTATTCAATACAAGCTATTTTCATAGTTGACGTCATATGCCTTGAATTTACATTAACCCAAAATAAATACCTATTACATTATAAAATTTTTGTCCTACAAAATATTTCTTAATTATTATTAATCTTTGATCATAATTTCAGAATGATAGCGGAAACTCCGGGTACTACAAATCTACTGGTGAGACCGCGCAGATTTTCAGTTGAGGAACTCTCCGTGACCACGCCCCCTAACAAATGGCCGGGTATATATTTTATATAAATTTAAATGTATAAATTTTATACACATTTAAATTAATTAATATAATTCCTAGGAGTCTCAGCCCTCCGTGGTTTGGCTCTTCGTGCGGCGGAGGAGGAGGAAGCTCCTAGATTGCCAGTCCTATTGGCGGAAGCCTTCTGCGCCGTATATCTAGCGCTACTTGGCTGGGCCTTGGCGGCGAGAGACGCACACCTACTGTACCGTCTGTCGACACACACGACGGATAACAAAGCACATTCTAAACTGTTCGGCGGAGGAGTGAGGAGGTTGCTCACTACCGCACCCGCATCGCCACAGGTATATTTATCACATATATACATATATATTAGGGCGTTTCAAAAAAAAATAAAAAAAATTTTTTTTCTCGGAACCAGGCTCAAAAGTTTCGTTTAGATGCCAAAATAGGCCTGTGAAAATATGAGCCCTTAATATTAATATTAAGGTAGTCCGCATCGCACTTTTCGATTTCCCATAAGAATAACACAGGAAATTTTTTTTTTTTTCTTTTGATTTTTATAACTAATGAACGATATATTGTATTGCAATACCCATTCATTATTTTTGTAGAGAATTTAACGCTCTACAAGAAAGGTTTGAAGTCAATTTTTGATAAATCAACTCAGTCAAAAGTTATTCAAGATCAAAGTTTAAGTTACTCTCAATTCAGCTGTTTTTTAGTAAATTTCATAGAAATCTAACTATTGCATTGGTCCTCATGACGGAACTTTTGAAAAAAATTGTCATTTCCTTACTCAGCTCGGCGAGCTGATTAAGAAAATATATATGTTTCAAAAGTTTATATATGTATGTATATATATATATCTATATAAATCTATATATAAAAAGTTTATATATGTATGTATATATATATATCTATATAAATCTATATATATATATAAATTGATCTTGAATAACTTTTGACTGAGTTGATTTATCAAAAATTTACTTCAAACCTTTCTTGTAGAGCGTTAAATTCTCTACAAAAATAATGAATGGGTATTGCAATACAATATATCGTTCATTAGTTATAAAAATCAAAAGAAAAAAAAAATTTTTCCTGTGTTATTCTTATGGGAAATCGAAAAGTGCGATGCGGACTACCTTAATATTAATATTAAGGGCTCATATTTTCACAGGCCTATTTTGGCATCTAAACGAAACTTTTGAGCCTGGTTCCGAGAAAAAAAATTTTTTTTATTTTTTTTTGAAACGCCCTAATATATATATATATATATAAACTTCGTGTCACGATGTTCGTTTGCCCGCTTTGAAACCACTGATTTCGAGGAAATTTTGTACATATCTGATGTTTGATTCCATTTGCAAGTTAGGATAATTTGTATCTCAATTAATTCTGTTATTTTTATTTCGAGTTTAAGGTTTTTATGCATAAAGTTATATTCTATAAGTTTCCAATAGATGGCGGTGTTAATAATACAATTTTAATTGATGTGAAATTGTTTATGAAGCTAACAAGTCGCTGGCAGTATCTAGTAAATATATAGTATGTATATATAGTATATATTTGATTATAAGATTTAGTAAACTTTAAATTATTCTTTAGCCAAAACTAGTGGAGCGCACGGAGGGTACGTCTGTGTGGTCATCGCTGCGAGAGAAGAGGGCCTTACTGCATATGCGGCTGTTGGGTCTGGGGCCCACCGCGCCACACAAAAACATTCAGGAGGGCCGACCCACATACAGAGAGCAATTCGTTCCTCCGCTTTACAGCATACTCACTTTCCTTCTAACTAAGGTGAGTTGGACTCATAAAAGATCAAATATATACATATATATATATTTACAAATTAAAATAATAATGATTACAGCCAACGCCGGAACAAGATCCTGAAAACAACGACTACGATTCGGCGGAGTCGGGAGCCGACGAAGCGGACGAGAGCGGGAGCGACTGCGACGATGACGACATCTTTGACACTTCTAACGTCAAGTTAGTGTTTATTATAAAAAATGTAGTTTATTTATACTACATTTTACTTTTATGAATATATGCGCGCCAACCGTGCGCGGCGGGTGTTGAGCTGAGCCCCTCTACTATCTTCTTTTCTTGATAACTTTTGAATGGCTAAACATTTTTTAATCTGTTTTCGCCATAACATGCACGTTCGGCTCAAACATAAATGAAAAAAATTTTTAGCTAATTATCTCGTCGCATTCTGGAGACAACTAAATACAAAAAAAGGTATCCTAAACGATTAAGAGCTTCGCTTACACTCGGCTCAATTATTCATGTTGCAGGAACGAGAAACGTCGCAAGGGCGCAAATAACGAGCACTCGGAGGCGGACTCGTACTCGTGGTACGTGATGCGCGTGGCCGTCCTGCGCCTCGCGCAGCACAAGCTGCAGCACTTCCTGCAGCTGTGCGGGATAGAGATGTCCGGTGTGTACACGGCTTTATAGTTACTTTACGATAATAGACAGTGTGTATACGGCTTTATAAACATATAACACTGTTTAAAATAAAATACCGAAGTGTATCATAAAAAGCGATAGTTTTTATAAAATATTTTTAATGCTAATTACAAGGAATAAATTAAAGGAAATCTTAAAAGACATAAAAACTAGATGAATATAACTGAATTTATAGTCACTAAAGATTTAGAATACTTTTGTTCTTAACTATATCTAAAATATGACCATATCCTACCACAGAGTTAGCTACGACCAGCCCTACGGTGCACGGCGCCCTGCGTCGCGTGGAGCAATGGCAGCAGCAGCTCACCGAGACCCTGGAGTCCCGTGCTCCGCCCCCCGACTACATCCCGGGCTGCTTCCCCGACCAGATCACCGCCGGGCCGCCCATCAACAAGTACAGGTCGGTGATAGGGATCTTATAGATTGGATTATGCTATATCAATGATTACTAAGCTATAACTAATTGTTCCAGATGTCTCCTAGAAAAGCACAACACGCCGTTCAACTCGTCCCTGTACAGCGCGGCGCCGGCCAGGCGGCTGTGGAACTTCTTAGTACGGCAGGAACAGGTTCAGGTCAGTCAACTATAGTTTATATACTATATTTGTATATGTATTATATTAAATTAATTATCCCTGGATTATTTATTACCTGAGGATTGAGAAATTAATCTTTAGTCAGTGTCTGTTTTTAATTCCAAATTAACAACTTTTTCACTAAATTAACATTTTTCTGTGTCTGCCTGTTTGTTTGTTGAGGTTAATCTCTGAAACCGCTGTACCAATATGGATTTAATAAGAAGTGACTTAGGCTACTTTATTTTAAAAAATATAATTGAAGTCAGGTCAGGCAGTATTCAATAAAATAAATATGTTATCTTACAATCTTACCAAAATGGATTTTGGCTATTGTGTATAAAACATATATATATATATATGTGTGTGTGTGTGTGTGTGTGTGTGTATTCAGGAGGTGTTCATCCGCGCGGTGTTCTCCAAGCGGCGCGGGGCGGAGCCGCTGGAGCGCGCGCCTCGGCGGGACGACGACCTGCACAGCCCCGTCAGGATCATACACAAGGAACAGGACTCCATCGCTGCCTTCTGCCTCAACAGGGTCGGTACATCACCACAAACAGCAAGAGACTAGAGTCTAACGATTTTAATGCTAAGACAGTAATGATGTCCGCATATAGACAATTTATCTTCGTTACATACTGCACAATTAATCTGGGTTTACCTTATTTTTATTTTAAGTGTGAAGTGCTTGTAAATGAGCGTCATAGATTTAATATGCGGGGTGGTGGTCTAGTGGTTAGTGACTTTGCTGCACCACGAGTTACGAGTTTGATTTCCAGACAGGACAATTGTTTCTGAAATACAGAATATCGTTTTGTCTTTAAGTGTAATTTGTGTATTAGTTTTTGTAAAACCACACAAAAGTTAAACTCAAATTTAGAACTTAAAAAAAAAGTAATAAAATTTTGGTCCCTGAAACTAAAAAAGAATCAATAACAACAAAGGTTCGAATTTTAAAATGTATACAAATTATATACATTTTATAAAGTTTTATTTCATAAAAAAATACTTTAACTTGGAGACAAAATAACACTTAATTTCACTTAGAAGAATCTGTTAAGTAAGGCCAGTACAATCCCGTCAGGTGGGGGGCGGTCTGCTAGCGGTGGCGACGGCCCGCGAGGTGCAAGAAATGGACGTGTCGCTGCTGCTGCGGGGCGGCGCCAGCTGGGCCGAGGACGAGTGCGAGGTGGACCTGCTAGCCCTCGCCGCGGACCCAGCAGCGCTGCCGGACACCGGTTTCCTGCTCATACAGCACCACGACAAGTATGTAACACTAAGTTCCTCTAAGAGAGATATATATATATATATATATATTGGGGTGATTAAATATTAAAATTTTACTGTTACAAACTACATTTAATGACAAAAAAAATCCGTCCAAGCGTGCGGTTATTGCATTGTAGTAATACTTTACAGACAAAATGGCGGATCCGTCCCCGGCACTGGCAACAGTTCCCCATTGAATCCGAACGCCCCGCAGGTGCCGGTGGGCATGGCGAGCCAGACCGGACGCGGCGCCAGCGTGGTAACACATCTTGTATATCATTAAACTAATCCAAAGTAACATGGTAAAATTAATTGTACTAATCCTTAATATTAAAACATCCATAAGTCATTTTAAATATAAAAATCCACAGCACGAGCGACAGACAAGCCACTCGAACCCAACCGGCCACGAAGCGTACGTTGTCACAGTACGTGCACGATACACTAGCATTCTAGCCTCCCGAATGGGAGAATGAATAATTCGGCTCACCCTACCAAATTAACCACCACTAAAAGTACTAACGCGTATCATTCGTTTCATTCATTCGCTCACTCGGCAGGTTCGGGGCGGTCGGAATGGTGTGGGTTTTGTGTATGTATATGACGTTCAGCCTGAGCTTCGCTTATATATCGAGAGTAACATGTATTACGTATATATTATATATTATTATATACATTTAAATAGGTTATTTTGACGTCTCGGTTAGGTGATAGTGAGTGATGTAGGCGCGTGGTGATGTATGTGTGTAACTGGGTGTTGCCGCAGGTGAAGGGTCTCCAGTTCCCGGGTTGCCACGACGCGAAATACTGTCGCCTGGTGCTGCACCGCTCCAAGCTTCTCATGAAACCGGTCAGTTGTTAACCCCTCCCCCCTCCCCCCCGTCATGTACGTTCATTCGTTCGCCGGTTCACCCGTATTGGTCGAATGGATGTTTTCAATTTTGCATTGTTTTTCGGTCTTTTCATTCAGTGGTACAATTTTTTCTTATTTTTTTTTTTATTTTGTTCTGTGGTTTTTTTTTATCTTCACCAGCCAATCACATGGGTTTCTTTACCGTTTGGTTTTGATCGTGTTCGATTTATTTTTATCATCTCATAGTAGATATTGGGCGTGTCACTAGCGGTTTATTTTTCTCGTTATCATTTTATAGGTATGTAATAATTTTATATTTTGCTTTGATTGTATTAATAGGTGCTTGCTGACGTGTTTGTTTTCGATATTTTAAATTTATATATGATTTTTTAATTTTATTTTATTATTTAAAATATGCGTGCGTGTGAAGCTTTTTTTATTGTAATCCGGTGATTATTACTTATTATTTTTTATTTAGGTGCTGAAACACAAAATCGACAATATCAAAAGAATGGCGGCACATCCCTCCCAACCACTGTGTGAGTACTTCTTACAGGGCGTTGCAAGTATTTACTCTTGCCTAAGCATTTGACAAATATTACATTAACTTTTTTTATTTATTTAAATATTTGATATAGTTTATCACTAAATTATTTAATTTAACAAGTATAGTATATATAATGAAAATAAATATTTTTCCAAAAAGGTTTCCCTGTTACGAAAAACTTTAACTGTTTTTGGTCAATTAAACGCAGCTTGCGTACAAAAGATCTTAACTCGACATATCTATATATGTACATTTACAATTTGCGTGTGTGTATACATACAGACCTGACGGGCGGCGCGGACGGGTCGGTGCAGGTGTGGGAGTGGGGGCACGGGTCCTGCGTGTGGTCGCCGCGTGCGCCCGGGGCCTTCGCCAAGGTGACAAGGGTTCGGTTCTCGGACTACGGGAACAAGTTTGCGGCCTCGGACGCCGACGGCAACCTGGCGCTGTGGCAGCTGCAGCCCTCCGTGGCACTCGCCTCCACCGGGGTAGACGCGGTCGCCTCCGCACAGGCCAGAAGACCCTTCTTTGTGAGTTTCCGATCCTTAGGGATTATTATGATTTCAATCCATTATTGCATTGGTCATTTAATCGTTATTTAAATTTTTAGTACTTTTAATCGAATTAAGATCTCTTTTTTGCTGTTGTGATCTAATACAACTATTATGTTTTGCAGACCCATCAGTGTCACAGTAAAGGAATAAGCGACTTTGTGTTCCTGGGTTCCTGTAGTTTGGTCGCGACGGGTAAAATTATCAAATTTATTACGACGTTAATCTTTACATTCCGAAGATAAACATAAATAACAAATATTCTCTTTCAGCCGGTCACAGCTCCGAGAGCAAAAACGTGGCCATATGGGACACGCTGATGCCCATCAAGAAGGCTCTAGTCGTCTGTGAGTATCGTGATCATGATCGAGATGTCGCCCGTGGGTCGGAACTCAAAGTAATATATGTGTGTGTGTGTCCAGCGTGGACGTGTCATGAGGGCGGGGCTGCTTGCGTGTCGTGGGCGGGGCAGGCGGGCGCACTTGTGTCGTGTGGGCGGCGCGGCGACGTGCTGGTGTGGGATGTGCGCGCGCGCGCCCCCCGGCACAAGCTGCACGCCCACCACGCGCCCATCAAATGCGTCGCGCTCTCGCCCAAGGAGGACTACTACGCCGTGGGCGCTGCCGACGGGGACATCAAGGCGAGTTGATCTACCGATTGCGGTTAGCGATACGAGCGACATTTTATGATTCCGATCGTTCGCAGGTGTTCTCGTTGGCGACGCATCAACTCCTACACACGTTTGCGGGCGAGCACGCGAGGAGCTCCTTCTTCAAGCACATCGGTCAGGGTGTGACTCAAATACACATAGGTGGGCCTCCTTCGATTTAACCGTAAATAGTTTTTGAGAAGGATATTTTTTTTAATTGTTATGTTATCGTCAGACGGAGCGGGTCGTCTGTTCTCGTGCGGCGCGGACGGCACAATGAAGGTGCGCAAGCTGCCCGACCGCGACGCGCCCGCACACCATCACCACTACCCCGCATAGTGAGTACCCGCACACGTACACATACACGCACACGCACCCATGAACGTATAGACATACAAATACACCCACACATGCACGCAGTCTTCAGTGACCGTACGTATTGATATTGTAATTTTACAGGTGTGTGCGTGTGTGCGGTGCGGGAGGCCGGTGTGGTGATCGATGTACGCCGTTAGACTAGTCACTGAGTAGGCGATGTTGTATCTTATAAATGTATTACAAATGTTTATGAATCTTTAGTTATTTCTAGTAAGAAATATTCGCTATTTTTATCTTAATGTCCTAGATAATGTATTTATTTATTGGAGTCGAGTGGAGGTGGTGCAGTGAATTGCAACTTATGACTTCGGTCGGAGCCTTTCTTGTTGTATAACAGTTTGAGATATTTAGATTAATGAGTCCTCGCACTCTTGTATGTGTACTGTTGACGCATAATAAATAATTTGTTGTCGTGGCTTGGTACGTGTATCTACATATATATTATATATATATATAACCAGATGTATCCCTTATAATATGCACCGTATATAATTAGGTGTAAGTGTTCCTTAATAACCTTGTTGATGTAATACGAAATTACACGTCCATATTTATTTTAAAGCAATATATACAAGAAATAAGCAATAAATAATATATTATAAAAAAAAGAAAATAGCTCTGGACTACAGTATTACAGATTAACTGCGATATTATAATAACTATTTCAATTTTTCACACTCGCAACACCGATATCACTTCGTATTGTGATATAAAGACGATGTGCATTTTATTCCAATAACTGTATTAATTTAATAAGATTTATTTACTGTTCTTTATTATTTTTTTTTTTCGGATTTTTACTCGTACTTTACTATTAATTAATTTTTTATTTTATTTAAAATTTTAAATCCTTCCACTCACTATTAATGTTTGTATTCCTTTAGACCGTATTCTATCAATTGGTCAGCCATTTTGTAAGTCAAAAGACATGTCAAGATGGTAGGTCGTTGTTTTTGTTTGGTTAACTATTTGTAATTTTTAGGTTTTTTTTAGGTTAATATTGTTTATCGCCAAAGTTGTGTACAGAACATGTATGGAAGTTAAAATAAGTTACCAAAAATTTTTTTCAAAATTAAAAATTGTATTAATATTGACAAAAAAAAATAAATAAATAAAATAATAGCTTAATCATTGTAATTTTCTTTGTAATTATTTATCGATTTGAGTTCAGTTTAATAGCAATATGTTATTCAAATTTCATTAAGTACATACATATATTTACCTGTTTTAGATTATTTTGATTCACGAGTTTCCTTTACATCTGCTGAACGCTGAACTTCACTTCAAAGCTAATTGAGATGATTATAATAATTCACATGTGTTAATTAAAACGTGGATCCTATTTACGCTATGTTGTTTTATTTATGAATCGTTTAAAATAAATATTAATTTAATGTGTGTGTTTTAATATTTACCCACCAGCTTTGTGACCCCGCTGGGGTCACAACACGGGGTGTTGCTTTTATATTTGATTCTTGGATTCTTGCATGAAATGGAAAGTGGGCTGGCTCGCGGAGTTCATAATTTTTTGGTAGCGTATTTATAAATGTATACTTTCTAAGGTATATTTAATTAATTGTATATTAATGGCGAAGCTAACTAGTGCAGTTAAGACAACAGAAGAAAACAGCCCAAAAATAACGTAATTGAGTTGAACGAAGCGAAGCTCTTTACTGGTCAGATCGCAAAAAATGCGAACTCTCTGTTCTTAAAAACTATTTGAGCTACGTTAACGAAACTCGCCACAACGATTGCGAGCATAAGGCGCTAAGCATATATTTAATTTTGTAAAAATCGTAATTCTAAATTCAGTATAATTTACTAATTCAGTTTCGGACAAATTTCGTGCTAGCTCAGAAACTACGCATACCACAGTTTCGAAACTCGGCATGGTGTTTGATGCTACATTGCTTTATGACTGCAAAATTTCGGATAATTTTGATCGACAGATTAGTGACTCACCAGCGCGCGCCTGCTCGATGCACGAGTTACGAGTGGATTGAAATCTAAGAAGTTTGTAACTACTCTCATACATAGCAGAAATGACTATAAATTCGTCAGAATGCAGTTCACATTGAGCTCGAAGCACACTAAAAGAACGGTAAGTATATTTTATTTTATTATATTATATATATATATATATATATATATATATATATATATATATATATATATATATATTAATATACGTCTTTATATGTTAATTTAGTTTTGAAAATAATAAACTATAACTTTATATATATTATACATATTCTATACAATAACAATTAATATTGTTAACAACCACAATTTGAATAGGCATCCATTTTATTCGTTACCACATAGTAAAAATGTCATCTTATTTTTTTTTGGTTTATATTAAAGTCTGTTATGTTTCACCAGTATGATTAAAATAGTTTACATTGCTCACGGTATGTAATATGAGTGAGAAGCAGATAGCGTTCCGTGAGATTGTGAGCGAGACGTCATTAGTTCCTATGACACTTTACGTCTCCTTAACTCATCTGTCACGAATTATTATATCAACCCATTATCATAAAATGGATCGTGGACGAGGCAGAGGAAGAGGCAGACGGCGTGCAAGTGGCATATCGCGATACACAGCAACTTCTGGCCGTTCACAACAGTATCGAGATAGTGCAGCCACACATATCACGCTTCCTAATATCGCAGCAAATAAGCGTCGATTCAATAAAGAGTTAGAAAAATTGGCATACGTTTCCTGTTCTAAATGTTCAAGAACCGATTTTAAAGAAGCAGGAGTTCCCTATACTTGCTCTGCATGCTGTTCCATTCGAACATCAGGAATGTTCACCCCAGAAAATTTTATGGATCCTGGGGCAGTGCCACTACAATTACAAGGGCTGACACAGATCGAAACTATGCTCATTGCACGCATACAATCAATTATGCGAGTGTATCTGCTCAGGGCAAGTGGTGGGCCCGGACAGTTTCGTTATGCAGGACATATTTTAAACGTCGAACAAGAAATTCAAACGATGGCAACTGTACTTCCTCAAAGGTTGGCAGATCTGCAAATAATCATTGTACGAGCGAAGCAGCAACAGCAACAGGTTTTATCCCCAAGGAGGTCGAATGATTTCTACTGTATCAATAGTATCGCAGTGGACCTGATTGTTTTAGCATGATGCCATTACGAAAAGAAGGGTGTTATGAGCAATTCTGTAGAAAATTTCCCATTTAAGGACCGGAAACGAATATCAAGCTTGACATGTTTGGCAAATGATTTATTGATAATATCCTATATTTCCATTTAACTCTCTTAGCGTTTGTAAGGACTAAGCTAAAGAACATCGTAGTAAATAGCCTGCCGTGCACAGAGCAAAAGTTAGCTCAGCTCACGACCCCGCTTGCGTGACCTAGTATTAGGTAGATTCCATAGATGAATCTACCTATTGCAATCGATGCGATGACGGGACCCAGACCCCAGAGTAGGGGCGCTACGCCGTTTATGAACTGGAGATTGAGAATCCGTCGAAAAAAAAAATTTTATATATCCCTCTATATATATATGTATATATGATCCATCAGTCCAAATTCATCGTAGGCAAAATCTGACTTCACAGGTCGATAGGATAAATTAGTAGGACAAACGTAGCATCTCGAAAAAGTGAAAGGGGGGGCTGGGAGGGGTGAAAGTGCAAACCTTTGGGACACGCTACAGGTCGCAAATATTGACGGAGGATTTTCAAACTTAGTATACACATTCTTAAGGACAAAATGAAGGTTAAGTTCTTAAACGGGGGAAATCGGTCGGGGGGTTGGAGGGCTGTGGGGGTTGAAAGTTAAAAACCGAAAAAAGTCACAGAAGAAGGCAAAATTTTGCTGTAGGAAAAATCTTAGAAAATTAACAAATTAAAAGAGGAAACTTTTTTGTCCGAAAAGTTTTTTGATGCGACCCCCCGTTTAGGAAATAGGGGTGGGGGGTGGTTCCCCGCTCACCCAATATATGCCGAGTGACCCGTCATAAGACTCGTAATGACCAGTAGAATACTGCTGGCTAGTTTTTCTTTGTCGATCCGACCGACGGGAATCTACCTAACACGATCGACCCTGTCGAACGAGGTATTTTTACTTGAAATGTTAATGAATTAACCATAACATGCTATTGCGGACTTTAGAAGATCTACAATTCTCTAGTACACTACTTTAATGTATACTGGTTAACGCGAGCAAAGCTCTCAAGAGACAAGATTTTTTCAAATAAATATTTTAGTAAATTTACATAAAACCGTAATGTTTAATTCACCTTTTAGTAAAAACCGTACAAAAATCTGTTGTCGGTTTTGAGAAAAACAATAACATACATTTTGAGGATTTTCTATTATATATACATAACATTAAGTTGACTTATTATTACTTTGTACTATTATACGGGATTCTGGATTTGGGTTCTTTTTTTTTATTTTAATCTAATTGAATTTTATGGAAAATAAAAATGAACCGGCGTGGATGGAAGTAGCATAAGAACTAAGCTTGGAAGCGAGATATGGGAGTGAGAAATAAAGGAAAAGCTGACAGGACAAAAACAGTGGAAAGTTAGGCAGAATAACAGGCAGCAATTGGGTATAACAAACAGTACGTATTTTATTTGTATCAGTATGAAATATAGACAAAAAGTTGGAGAAATGAAAAAAATATATATAAAATCGACATTTATTCAAATAAATATGTTCGCAAGCTACACACTACAGCTTAGGTGGTACAATACTGTAGCTGGCGGTAAAACTATTCACGAGTTTTCTGACTAGTGAATTTAAGTCTGAAGCTATTACATAATATTTTAACAGAACCATTCCCTTGTATATTGTCTAAACTCCCCAGTACTCGGAGACGAATGCGGCAGCTTTCTCCTTATTCAGTGTCACTTTACCGATCGGATTTTCTAAAAATATTGTAGCTGTTTTCTTACCATTGGCGATGTTTAAAAACTTACAAAATGGAGTATTCTGAGAATTAAATTCGATTGGTTTTGTTCGAGACACAATAATATTTTTCATGTTTAAATTATCTATATTTTTAACTTCCTCTCCATCGCACCATAGTGAAAATTTCATACCATATATTCCAAATAAGGCCTCAATTTCTTTATATAAACGATCCAAGTCAATGTATTTGTTATCTTTATCTTTTAAGATAATACATCCTTGATTGTTAGTTGTACCAAACCTTGGTGAGAGATCCTTAAGCGTAATATTGGCCCATGGGATAGCGGGTGCTTCGATTGCTTTTCTCCAGGCTATAACCAGTTTTAAATTCGATCCTTTAAGGTCTTGTGTCTCTTGAATTATCACAGGTTTTGTTTGAGATAATTTTTCAATATCAATTAACGGCGCTTTCACTGTACTCTCGATGAGATCACGATGTGAATTTATAATGCGTAAAATATCACTCGTTTTATTAACGGAGAAGAATACATCAACCTCGTCTGTGGGTACTAGATGACCTTTTTTTCTTAGTTTTTGTACTCTGTTTATTATCTCTCTCGCAAAACCCTCATCCAGCATATCCTGGTCGGGTGTTACGTTTAATAAAATCAATACATCATTATCACTGTGGGCTTCGTATTTATCGCTTCCCTTCGCTTGAAATATAACTTTGATTTCTGAAACATCTATTCTTTGTCCGTGCAGCTCTATAAACCCATCGGCGATAAGCTTCTCGCACTGACTATTATTAAGATCTTTTAACGATTGCGTCACAGCTTTCAAATCACCTTTCAAACGTGTACCAAGTGCTTTGTAATCTGGCTCCACTCTCAAAGTGATACCGTATTTCTCCTTATCGCTCGACAATTCCACATTCTTTACGTTCATCTCTTCTAACACGTAACTTAGCAATGATTTTATATCGTCCAAGTAACTTTCGTCCTGGTGTATTATAATCATCTCTGGAAGGGGATACTTGATGGGAATAGTTTTCCTATCTCTCAAAACACGTCCAAGTTCAATAACTGACTGCATTCTCTGCACTGCTCTTTCAATGTTTTTGTCCACTAGTTCTTGCTTTGATTGAGGTATCATATTAAAATGAACACTTTCCAAAGAACTTCCGGGCAATAATTCTTTTAAAGTTTTATACATCAATTCAGTTAAAAATGGAGTAAACGGAGCCATTACCCTAACCATGTCGTAAAGGACCCCAAACAAAGTGTCTAACGCTATTTGACAATCTTTGACTCCGTTTTCACCCTTGAGTCGCTTCCTGTTCATTCTGACGTACCAATTAGTTAAATGATCAATAAATTTAGTCAACCTCGGGATAACAGTGTACAATCTGTACGCAGCCATCTCTTTAGATACAAATTCTAGAAGCGACTGAGTGAAGGAAGTAATCCATTTATCCATAACGTTATCTCTAACAACTTTATCGTTATGACTGTAATTTATTTTGTCCTCCTGAACAATTCTCTCGACATTTTGCATCAAAAATCTAAATGCGTTGTACCACGGCAAGAAAACATCTTTAATAACATCTCTCACTCCCTCTTCCTTGAAACGAAGATTGTCAGCTTTCACCACGGGTGAGTTAATCAGGTACAGTCTTAATGCATCAGCACCATACTTGGTTACAACATCCAGTGGGTCGGGATAATTCTTCTTTCTCTTCGACATTTTTTGCCCGTCAGACGCCAGTATCAAACCATTCGCAATAAGATTCTTGAACGGGGGTTTATTGAATAACGCCGTGGATAGCACGATTAATGTATAAAACCACCCTCTCGTCTGGTCTATTCCTTCCGCGATGAAGTTGGCTGGAAAGATGTCATCAAATTCCTTTTTATTTTCAAATGGATAGTGACTTTGAGCGTACGGCATGGAACCTGATTCAAACCAGCAGTCAAACACTTCGGTAACTCGTTTCAGAGGTGGCTGTCCGGGCCTTGAAGATGGTATTTCAAGATGATCAATACTTTCTCGGTGAAGATCAGTAATTTCCTTGCCAGTTAGAGCACTAAGCTCTGCAATACTCCCAACACATAAAATCTCTTGCTTATCGCTCGAAACCCAAAGAGGAATAGGCGTTCCCCAATACCTGTTTCTACTGACAGCCCAATCCCTTGCTTCCTTTAACCAATTACCAAACCTTTTTTCCTTGACATACTCTGGAACCCAGTAAGTGGCTTCACTGGATTTCAAGAGATTTTCGCTCATTTGCTCCACTCTTATGAACCAGGAGGGAACAGCTTTGTAAATGAGTGGTGTATCAGATCTCCAACAGTATGGGTAACTGTGTTTAACTTGTCCCGATTGAATTAGTCTATTACGACTCTTTAGATTCGCTATAATGTTTTTATCAGCATCTTTGACATATTGTCCCAGAAACTCTTTGACAGGTTCCATAAACCTTCCACTGGCATCCACAGGACAGATCATTTCCTGATCTCTTGTGATCACTCCTGCAGCTAAACAGACCCTGAAATCATCTTCACCAAAGTATGGAGCCTGATGTACTATACCGGTACCAGAATCATCAGTAACATATCCATCAGTCAGCACCTGGTGTGCATTTGGACATCTAGCAACAAAATAGTCAAAAATTGGTGTATATTTCAGCCCTTTTAATTTTTCACCTATAAACTTATCTAACACTTCAAAGTTCTCAATGTTTTTAAAAACAACAGGAAATCTATTTTCTTGTAAAACATAACAATTCCCCGTAGCCTTTTCTTTAACTTTAATGTAGGTGAGTTTTGGATTGACACAAAGAGCCAAGTTACTGGGTAGAGTCCAGGGGGTGGTAGTCCAGGCTAGCAAAGAAAAGCCTTCTTTAGTAGGGAATGTAACCACAACAGCAGGATCAACAACATCCTTGTAATTCTGTCCAGCCTCAAAGTTGGATAATGGTGTTGAGCATGTGGTAGAGAACGGCATCACTTTGACTCCTTGGTACACCAAACCTTTGTTGAACAGTTCTTTAAACACCCACCAGACAGATTCCATAAACCATGGGTATAAAGTTTTGTAATCATTTTTAAAATCTGTAAAGTAACAGTAAGAGTTTTAATATATGTACAGTAAACAAGATAGAATACCAACAGAATAATTAAGAAAGTAGTAATTACCAATCCATCTCCCCATTCGAGTAATAATATTTTCCCACTCAGTTGCATACTTCATGACTATTTTACGACATTCTGCATTATATTTGTCTATACCCATTTTTTCCACATCTTCTGGACCTTTAATTCCTAATGTTTTATCGATTTCGAACTCTACGGGTAATCCATGGCAATCCCAACCAAACCTTCTTTCAACATGAAAACCCTTAAATAAAAATATTAAGTTATGAATATAGTGTTATTGATAATATATTTTATGTGTATTAAAAATATTATACATATTAATTAAGCATAAATCAATAAATGGCTTACCTGCTGGTGTGCATATCTTGTGACAACATCTTTAATTGTTCCTGCGAGAATGTGACCATAATGTGGTAAACCAGTTGCGAATGGCGGACCATCATAAAAAGAGTATCTGAAATAATAATAATACCACATAATCACCTTCACACTTATTATGTTTTTTTTATTATTGAGGTTATTTATAAACTTACTTCGGCTTATTTTTTGACTGCTTAAGACACGTTTGAAAGGCGTCAATTTCTTTCCAAAATTTTAAAACTTTTTCCTCTTCTTTTGGAAAATCGATGTTTTCAGGGACTCTATTCACTTTTAGCGACATGATGAAACCTCCACGCAATTATCTCCCGGCCACCACGACATGCCACCGCAACTCATAAGATTGTAAAATTATCAAGTCCAAACTGACATTGACAATTATGACAGCCTGTTTTTTTGCATTAATTTTTTTCTGGAATATATGAAACGAACGATATAATGAACAATATTATAACTTAGAAATGAAACTACCCAATTAACTTTGTTTCAAAAATAAATACAAGTTTAATGATATCACTATTTTTGACCAACATTTGTTTTACAATATATTATCACTGTGTCTATTATACAGAATTTATTTTTACTTTAAGTTGTCACTTGTCAAAAGTCCAACATAAGTCAACATAACAAAGCAAAATTTGACATTGTACTGTATTGTAATTTCTAGTAAAGAAATAATTTAAAATATGTTATTAATAGATCAGAAAGTACTTTATTATTGAAGTATAAGTTTAGTAATAATATTTTTAAAAATAATCAAAACAGGTCAGAAACGAGAGATGGATTGCAGCTGGATAAAAAGTTCTTCAAGGTATATTTTAGATTTAAATTCATTATAATCAAATTATTATTATTTTATAAGAATACAAATTCTTTAAAGATATCTGAAACCTTTTTTTTACTGTTACTAATTTGCTTTCAGCTTAAAAAGGGGCATTGATATTATAAACCAATTAGAAGATACTAAATTTGAACAATTCCTGCGAAGAATTGTAGTAAAACTAAAGCTTCAAGACTCAGAAATATTTTCTGAAGACGAAAAGAAGAAACTTGAAAAAATATTCAAAATAAATGATGAGCAACTTGTCTTAGCAATAAAAACAATAATATATATATTTAAAAGGATTCTTAAGTTCATCTTTATGCCTGTGAATTTGACAAATGACCTCCAAAGCTTGGGATTTAATAAAGAAAAAACAACATTTCTCATTAAAGTCTGGTCCACGGAAACAAGTTTGACACTAAACGATTTGGCTTCAACTCGAGACAAATGTGAAGAAAATCCACAATTTAATTGGAAATTAAATACGGAATTAAGTTCCGGATATCAAAGAAAATGTAAAATTCCAAAGACATATATATCATTATTGGGTCGGAATGAAATTGAAGTAGAATTAACTCATCAAGAACTTCATTCTTTGTTCTTACAAGTTGAATCGATACAGAATGAGTTGGACAATCTTATGTAAATGTTTTAGAGTAGATATAAAAGTGTTATAGAAAAGTGCCTTGTTTGAAATGTCAATATATTTTTTATCATTATTAAATAATGTTTATTTTTTATAATAATAATGTTACTTATTGTTCTCCGATATAAAGTATAAATATAAAGTTCATGTATTGTTTTATTTTTTCTTTTATTATTATGTCATTCTTAAAAAATATATAATCTATTAAATCTTAGAACAGATTGAGACTGATTCTAAAGAATTTTATGTTATGCTATATTTTGTGCTAATATATTATTTATTTAGCTTCACGCCATATCCCTTGTGGGGTAGCCACGTGCTAATATTTAGTGCATTATTAATTAAAAGCGATCCTATATATGCCTCGTTCTGACTAACAATCTTTAATCTTTAAAAAAAACAGGAATAATCGTTTATGCAGAACCTTAGCATTAGAGTTTTGCTATCTAAACTTTAGTCAAACTGGCAACCAGCTTTATTGTTAGATTTGTAAATAGAGTTTAAATGGATTAAAATTACTTCTAGAAGTAAAATATATAATTTTCTAACAAGATAATAAGTCTTGTTAGAAAAAATAAATTATGGTTATGGCCATATTCCAGATTCCTTGGTGATCCTTATTTAATAGAGTATTAAGTTATTACTGAAATGTAATAAAATAATTATTATGATTATAGTTAAATGAGAAGTTGTAAAACTGAGTTCTGTTGTATAAAAGTTGGAAAACACTGTCTCGACCAATAAATATGGATAATAAAAAGATTAAAAATAGAACTAGTTCGAACCTTCTCCCTTATTTATTTGAAATAGCATTTAATGAAATTATTTGAATGTTATTTTTCAATTAAACCGCAAAGCAATATTAAGAATGCAATTTGCTTAATGTTAATAAAAAATACAAATTTCAAATAAGAACAGTTTTCTGTTTACAATTTTTTACAATATTTTGCAGTTGCCAATGTAAAAAACCTAATTAATGAACTCTGTAATAGGAAACAGCTTTTTTGTAATCATAGACAAAATGTATGTGAAATGTCATAGAGAATAGAGATTGCCTTCAAATACGTCAGAGGTTTTGGCAGCCCGTGGGTGAACTATTTTCTTCATTGTTGACCTTTCCTAAATCTTAGGTGTAATTATTTCATCATTAGAAGTATTCTGGCTGCACCATTGATATCTAGTAAATAATTAATTGATTCCTACCATGGACTCTGAAGATGACACAAAAGACGATGTTGATTCTGGTAATGAGTCCAGTGGAGACGATGTCGACTTTGTCATGGATGAGACTCACAGTACAAGGGAACGGCAAACGGAACTTGAGGAATATCCATACGAGGTGTTATCTACAGAGGAAATCGTTCAACACATGGTAGATTGCATTAAGGAAGTGAATACAGTAGTTGAGGTCAGTATGTTAATAGTAAACAATGATTTCTTAATGGGGTTACTCGTACGTTAGTTTATTATGTTACAGTTAATTACTATCGTGACATGGTCGTACCCTGGAATTTGTTTTTAATTGTGTCCTATTAAATACCTTTGTTAGAATGACCAACCTAAACCTTGTTGTTGATTTCTGACAAAAGTAACAAATACAAGTTTACATGACTCACTATTTCAACATTTCTTTTTCTTATAATGATTTCATCAAACTATTTTTTTATTGTCTGTTTACAAAAAGCTAATACATACATATAATTCCTAATTAGGTCACCTATAATGACAATGGAATGACTTATATTATTTTAGGATATTTGTTCAATTTACCTTAAGTATATTTTTATAATAATTAATATACAAAAATCTTCAACATATAATTTAAATATAGATTAATTAGTGTAATTATTTTCTAAAACAACAGTCAAGAAAGTTATTTAGTAAATACATGTTATATTATGTTTTTTTTAAATTTATTTCCTCCTTATCAGTTGTATCAGCTGATAAAACCATTTGTTTGTGTATTTGTTTGTAATCACATTTTAATTCGATAGATATTTATCTAAAATACTAATTTGACCTAAAATATAATATAAGATTCTAGGGCAAGATAAAATAAGTTTAATAGAAATGCAAATCTAATAGTTTTTTACATTTTTAATGGAAATCCTAATTTGAATTACAACATTTTTGATAGCTTTTTAAAATAACAAATGAAACTTTACAGAAGGGCTTATTTTGATAAATATAGTATCAATATAGGCCTCCTGACAGTCCCATTTGTTTCACAAGTGATCACTAGTATTGATTCAAATTGGAAAATATAAAAATAAACAAAGAAAAGTTTAACTTTATAATGTATTTTTGTAATGTGTGAAAGTTTTAAAATGTCTAAACTGTATAAAACGATTCTTTTATCATAAATTATATTTAAAACGACTTATAGATACCGGCCACAACAACACGTATCCTCCTCAATCATTTCAAATGGGATAAAGAGAAGCTAATGGAAAGATTCTATGACGGTGATCAGGATCAATTATTTGCTGAGGCTAGAGTTATTAATCCATTTAGAAAACCTGTAATACAACGACCAAAGGTACGTACATCTATTTTATATGTGATAAATGAGATTATAATATTACATGTTAATGTATAGCCTTCCTCGGTATATAGCTTAAAATTATAATGCAATTTATATATTATATAATATCTATTTACATATATATGTAAGACTTGACTTTGGTGCAAAATGTGAATTTGTAAGTTTGATTATGATTTTAGTTTTGTGTAACGAGTTTAGTTTTTGAATGTTTTACTATTTTAGTTGCCGAGACGGATATCAACATCAGGATCAGAGGAATGCGAAATATGTTTTTCAATTTTACCAAGTGCAGTAAGTAAATATACTATATATATATGTAAATTATAATAATACTAATCTGAATAGAATCTGAAATAAAGTTGTTATTATTATTAATACAATTAAAAAGTAACTAAAATCAAATTTTGCATGGAAATTGAGTTGTCTGCTTTCTGTTTTGTATGTTTGGTTCTTGCGACATTTCCATAACGGTTATTCTCTGTTATGTGAAGGATATTATTTACTTAAACCAGTAAAGAAAATAGTGGAAATGTATGGATTTTTTACATATTTTAGTGACAATAGTATAAAATAAATCTAGGAAAGCAGATGAAGTATCTGATCGAAAGTGAATAGACAATATTGGAATAAATTTATAGACATTTTTAGGTATATTATAATTTTATATTTACCCAAATACATTTTTTTATGTAATATTTAAATTTATTCATAAATTTAGTTAATACTAAGATGACATAGTAGATTAACAATAAAATGTTATTGAATAAAGTTATTTTTTATAATAATTACAGTACAGAGATTTATGTTAATACAAGAAATATGTTTGTTTGTTCATATATGAATAAATATTTTAAAACATACCTCAAAAACATAACATCAGAGATAATTGTATCAAGAAAAAGTTTTTATTTTATTAGACTATGCTAGTAAATTATAGAATACATATTCTAGTATGAAGAATGAAAAAATATATGAATAAATAAATTCTATGAATAATCTGGATTTTAATTATAGTAATTAGTTAGAAATTAACTGCTCGGTAGCAAAAAGGTTTTATAATACATAATATATGTTGGAAATTAACGGCTCTTTGTTTTTTTTTTAATATGTGTGTTTATCAATTTTATTTTATCGTTAACAGATTATGACGGGTCTGGAGTGCGGTCACAGGTTCTGTACACAGTGTTGGTGTGAATATTTAACAACAAAAATAATGGAAGAGGGCTTGGTATGTAATTTACTTGTCCGTTTGTTCTTGTCAATTATGTGATTTGTTGTAGATATAACAGTCTTTTTAATATAATAACAATCATATAATATAGTAGTTTCTACTGGGATGTAAATAATTATACAGGAAACAAAAAACTTAAAAACATTTTTCAAAATATTCCATAGTTTGAATGTTCATTGAGCGAAGTGAACAAAGTGAGCGGAGCATTTAACTGGAGACTTTTTCCATTCTTTGTCACGATTTGGCTCGAAAACTACTTGACGGAAGATTATGAAACTTTGCAATCAAAAAGACACACATTAGGTGATGGTTTAAAAAAAAATGAAAAAGGTCCTCAAAAAAAAAAAATTTTTTTTTTAATATCATGTCAAAAAACTAATATCCCATTGAAGTCAATGGGAAACGATGAGTCAATATACTTGGCTCGCTTCGCTCAATATGCAAACGGCACCCGAGATTTCGCGAGCGCATCGAGTCGAAATTGAGGGTTTGTTGGCGCCCCTAGTTACAAAAATATATATCCCTAATGGTATAAAATAAATGCGGTTGTAAAAGCGATTACTGGTTGTAATTGTAACTGAACATACATATATATGGATATGTAGTTTTTTATGTGTGTGTACATATGTGCGTGCGTGTGTGTGCGTATACTAACGGTGCACGCAGTATCTCCCGTTTGACTAATTGTAACTGAACATACAAATGTACATATGGTTGTTTATATGTGTGCGTGCGTACGTCTGTGCGTGTGTGCGTGTGTGCGTGTACTAACGGTGCACGAAATGTCTCCCGTGTGACTAATTGTAACTGAACATACAAATAGACATGTGTTTGATTATATGTGTGCGTGTGTACGTCTGTGCGTGTGTGCGTGTACTAACGGTGCACGAAATGTCTCCCGTATGACTAATTGTAACTGAACATTCAAATAGACATTTCTGTTTCTCCATCTACCTTCATATAATATTGTTTTATATCCAGGGTCAGACGATAGCGTGTGCGGCTCACGCGTGCGACATCCTCGTGGACGACGCAACGGTGATGCGGCTCGTACGCGACGCACGCGTCAAGCTCAAGTACCAGCACATCATCACTAACAGTTTTGTTGAGGTCAGTGTTACTTGGTTAATAACAAATTACTTGTCCCTATATATACACGATAGCTCAGTTGGGAGAACGACGGGACGGTTTACCGAAGTACTCAGGTTCGTTTCCCGCTCGTGTCAATGAATTGTTAATTATAGCATGGTAAAATCTAGTGTCGTAGAAGTTTTAAGGTTTGAAGAAAATAATATTTAAGTTGTAGAAAATGTTAAAAACAACAGTAAGTATGGCTCTTATAAAAGTGCACCCATTGTTAGCAAGGTTGAGTTTATCTAATTTGAGTCTAGTCTTTATAATTTAAAAGCTAGAGATTCCCCGACGTGTTTTAAAGAATTTGTTAATCTTACAGTCTATGCAATACATATTTAATAATATTATACGCCCAAAATATAAATACATAAATAAACACATTCAAGATATTAACATATATTAATAAACTCGTAACGCCTAAATTTCGTCTACAAAAAGTTAACGAATCCTTCACGAGCATGAGTTTGAGTATACGCGTATATAATAAAGTTCCACATATCTTAGATCTTCCTTTTCTTAGTTTTAAATCTAAAATCAAATGTATATTATCAAATAAATCTTATTTTATCATTCAAGAGTTTAGTTGATCGAAATGTGTGGAACTTGAGTTGTCGACTCTTCATCTTCCTGCCCTTGTCCCACTTTTGGGGTCGGCACAGTATGTTTTTTCCTTCCATACTCTGTTATTCGTCATCTCTGTATACACCCCCTTCGTCTCCATATCGTCTTTCACGCAATCCAACCACTTTTCTCCGGCCGTCCTCTACCTGGCTATGCGTCCACTACTATACCCAGCACTCTTTTGGTCTCATGTCACAGTACTACCTCAAATTTTTCTGTCACTGGTGCTACTCCCAATCTTCTCCTAATATACTCATTTCTTATTCTATCTCTTCTTGTTACCCACACATACAGTGGTCGACTCTTTTGCAGGGTTGATATTGTAATGTATATCACATAAATTGTTAAATTTCTTTTAAAAATATCAACTGTTGAGTTTATGCATAGCAGCATGCTGCTCTGCTGAGAAGAGCTGGGCAGAAATTTTTAATGTAATAATTGATGATTCAAATGTGCGTGTATTGTGAAATGAATAAAGATATTTTGGATTATATATATTATTTTTAATATGCAGTGCAACCGCCTGCTCCGCTGGTGTCCGTCCCCGGACTGCAGCAACGCGGTCAAGGTGGCGTACGTGGAGGCGGGGCCCGTCACGTGCCGCTGCGGACACACCTTCTGCTTCGCCTGCGGAGAGAACTGGCACGACCCCGTGCGGTGCTGCCTGCTCAGGAAGTGGATCAAGGTACCATAGTGACAAGGAGACGGCTGACTTTGTATTTGATGGAGTTCTTAAGGCTTTGTCACTTGAGAAAAAGGGGCGGATACAATAGAAGTACTGAGATAGTACTATCTTTATCAATCCAAGTATCCGTTCAAGTGACTCGAACTCGCAGTTCAGTACTAATGTATACGATCTATAAAAACTTTTTGCTTTTAAATTAAACATCACCTATCCTCTTACTGAATAGTTAATTAGTAGAAAATTATCGGTACCTAATCATCTTACTTACCTTCACGCCATATCCCTTGCGGGGTAGCCAGAGACGACGGAGCGCCAAACGCTACGGTCCCTGCATACCTCTTTCGCCTCGGCCACAGACATCAACCTCTTCATACATGCCCTCCGGGGGGTCTTCCTGCTTTTTACGTGACCTTCCTCCAGTATCATAGATACTGTTTTTTCGAAGGTCACCCGAGGCCTCCCCCTGTCTCTCTTACCGCTCACTTTGCCTGTATAAATCTTTTTTACCATTCTTTCATCACTCATTCGTTCGACGTGCCCAAACCACCTGAGCACGTTCTTCTTCATTTTCACCGTGACGTCTTCGCTAGTACCTAATCAATTATTTATATTTATCAGAAATGCGACGACGACTCAGAGACATCGAACTGGATAGCGGCCAACACGAAGGAGTGCCCGAAGTGCAACGTCACCATAGAGAAGGACGGCGGGTGTAACCACATGGTGTGTAAGAACCAGAACTGCAAGGCCGACTTCTGCTGGGTGTGCCTCGGGCCCTGGGAGCCGCACGGCAGCAGCTGGTACAACTGTAATAGGTATGTATTAAAATTTTACTTAAATAAAGTTTTTTAAAACGGCACATTAAATAAAATGTTTCTGTTTTGTAGAGCTTTCTTATCTGTGAAAATAAGTTTAAACACGCCATCTTGTTTTATACCAACAATTTGATTACCACAGTTTATAAATCGTACCACGGAAGATCATAAATCTTACTACTGATTATAAATCTTAAAACAGATTATAAATTTTATCACAGATCATAAATATTACCACATATTATAAATTTTACCACAGTTTATAAATATTACCAAAGATTATAAATCGCACCACGGAAGATTATAAATCTTACTACTGATTCTGAATCTTAAAACAGATTATAAATTTTATCACAGATCATAAATCTTACCACAGATTATAAATTTTACCACAGATTATAAATTAACCACAGATTATAAATTAATCACAGATTATAAATCTTACCACAGTTATAAACTTCACCACAGATAATAAATGTTGATTAACCTCAGATACGACGTAGACGAGGCGAAGGCTGCCCGCGATTCTCAGGAGCGCTCCCGGGCGGCGCTGCAGCGCTACCTATTCTACTGCAACCGGTACATGAACCACATGCAGTCTCTGCGCTTCGAGTCCAAACTGTACGCCTCCGTCAAGGAGAAGATGGAGGAGATGCAGCAACACAACATGAGTTGGATTGAGGTAGCTCTTATTTCAAATATCTTTTTGTTGATATTTTTTATCTACATGGCGGTTAGATAGTTGATCGAGCAGAAGAGAGACAGCGTATAGGCTGTGATGATGTTTATTGGGTGACTTCTAACAACGAACTTATTACTGAAACATATCCGTACCTTAAACAAAACGAATTATAGTGTAAGACTACCAGATAAGTGTCCCGTCCTCTCATCCCTGCTCCACGACCTGGACTCATACCTATTTCCGGTATAATATTAATGTAATGATACAATCCAGGTGCAGTTCCTGAAGCGCGCAGTGGACATCCTGTGCCAGTGCCGTCAGACCCTGATGTACACGTACGTGTTCGCGTACTACCTGCGGAAGAACAACCAGTCCGTGATCTTCGAGGACAACCAGCGGGACCTGGAGTCCGCCACAGAGACGCTCTCCGAGTACCTCGAGAGGGACATCACCAGCGAGAACCTCGCTGACATCAAGCAGAAGGTCCAGGACAAGTACAGGTATAAAGAATACATGGTCAATTATATTATTAGTATGTAGTATTTAACTGCTATAAATAGTATTTGTAGTATCAGGATTATTTTGATATACTTATCGAAATAAGACTTTTTGTAAAGATACTCTCCAACTTAAAATTAAGACTATTTTTTACATCAATTATGAAGGTGTTATTCAAACTGCCAGCTATTGGAAACTTAATTTAACTTACTTCACGCCGTGTCCCTTGCGGGGTAGCCAGAGAGGTTAATAATCGAGATAAAAACTCCCACATTTTATATAAATGAATACTTGTTTTTTGTGTTACTTTTTTAATTTACTTAATTATTTGTATGGGATGAGCTGAAGACTAAGTATTCTCACCATTAGACCAAAAAGTGAAGGAAGATTTTTATGTAAGCGGAGTGACAAAAATATAAACTAAGAAATATATATAATGTTTGTATTTTCAGATATTGCGATAGTCGGCGAAAGGTGCTCCTGGAGCACGTCCACGAGGGATACGAGAAGGACGGCTGGGACTACACAGAGTAAACCATCCCTGTCTAACTCACCCGTACCGCTCTATCCGTCTCTCTCGCACCATCACGCACCAGACTATGCCAAATACGGCAGCTTCAAACTGCCGAATCGTCTTATAGATATTATAATAATAATATTAATAATAATAATCATCAAATTTAAATTATATCAGTATTTTCATTTCGGTTTGTTGTTAAAATTAAAAATACATATTATTATTTTTTTTAATTTTTATTCTCTTACATCTCCATTTATAGAACGATCTCATGTACAAGTAATGTGTAGTATACAGTAATTGTAAAACATTTCGGTAATTATATAGTGAAATTAGATAAATCTTGATTGACAATTTCATGACGAACGAACATACAAATGTCTGTGTTATATATATATTAAAAATCAATGATTTTTTTTTCCTCGCTCGCTTCACTTATTTTCTCGTAATTTTTTTATACAATTTTTTTTTTTATCTGTATTTTTGTTCTATACTGTTTAAATGCATGGAGCGGTCAATCAAAGTATTAGTTATATATATATATATATCTCAGTAACAAATAATTTTAGTTGTGTTTAATTTGTTTTTAGTTTTTTTTTTATTTAATTCTTCTCACGATACATGACATGTATAATGTAACTGGACGCAATCGACTTTTTTTTATATAAAAAAATAACTCCACCATTACTTTAAAAAACATATTTTAAATAAATTGGATCGTCAAAAAAAAAAATTAATTTAACATTTTAAATTCAGTCGTTAGCGATGTCTCGTTCAAATCTAGTTCCGGCTCGTCCTGCTTGATGGTTTTTAAAAAAAAAAAAAAAAACATTTTAAAAATCCAATAGCGGCACAATAATTAAGAGATTAAAAAGATATTTTTTACCAAAAAAAAAAAAAAAAAAAAAGAAGTAAAAATAAAAAATCATATTTTTGTTATTAGAATACTGTCTATACATATAAGCTAGTACAAGTTAGTGTGTTTTTATTCTGTGATCGATATCTTTGTCGCCTCGAAGGTTGCAATTTAAATTGATTTTCCGTCTAAAATCTAAGTGAAAAAAAATTTTTCAATATTTTCAATTAACCCCCTGCACTCGTGACTCGGTCGTGATTTGAAACGTTCACGCCGGCGTCGGATTTCGCGTTTCTTTTAGCATTACGGAAATTTTCATCATGGTAATTTTCAGCATTACGGAAATTTTCAGCAATGTGGAAATTTTTATGTCATGGAAATTTTCAGCAATATGGAAATTACTTCTACTTACTATATCTAAACATTTCATGTTACGTACTTTCTTATAACGTAGACAAATGCTTATCAAGGTAGTAAGGCCGTGAACGTATTAATACAATTCAATTTTATTAATTCGACTATATTTTCTGTAGCGCTGGATAACATTATAACAGGAGTTGACTCGACCGAGTGCGGAGGGTTAATACAAAACTTCATGAAATCGGCTTGTGTATTTCTATTTTTATCCTTAATCCACGTGCGTTGCACTGCCAGGTGATGGTACCTGTCCACACAGTGGTCGCGGCGGTCGCATTGGATCCTCCGTATCCATATCAAAGGTCAAACGGAGGTCAAACATGTACATAGATGCTGTATATTTATATCTATAAATCCATTGTATTGACGGGCATCTTGTATGGACTCGTTTGTCTTAATTAAGACGGAAATAAAAATAGTAACATCGTCGAATGTTTTATTTATTTTAATCATTTATTGAAACCGTTCCTCATATTCCTATCCTTCCACTAACTAGAATTATTTCTATAATATTTAATACGAAAAAGTATTTGTTACTAGATTTTGGCAACGGTAATCAGGGGCGGCTTAACCTATAGTGCAGGTTGTAAGCTATACCTATTTATAAAAAAGCTTGTTGGAATATGAAAAAAGTTTCTTGTTACGACGGCAAAGTTAATAGTTATAGCCGCGGGGTGAGGGGGGGGGTCTGGCTTACCGGGCGCCAGGGTTTTAATGCACGCGGGCGTTACACGAGCTACAGCCGGCCCTGATGGTAATACAATATTCCAATACAAACAGCACATATACAAATGAAAAATATATTTTTATTAGTATTACAATAATTGACATTAATTAAAGTATATATTTATTTATTAATAACTGAATCTTCAAAATGAATAAATTTCTTACATTGTTAATTTAATATCAAATATCTAACTCAACTTATCTTTACTGTATAGTTGTGTCCCGCGACTTCACACGCGTTAATTACGCAATAAAGTTACACCATAGTCCGCAATATTGCCATATAGAATGTATATAAAAATGCTGTAGTGTAATATTATAGTCTATCTAGTCTATAATCATCAAGTAAATGGAGTATCAATATCATTTTCAATAGACCGGTAGTCTGAGAATATAAAACTGAGACGAACAGACATGTTTATTATATATATACATAAAGTCTTGTCGAAGTCTGACCGACGGATCTATTATTTCATGACGAATATATATGATTTTGCCAAAATCCCAATCTTAATTTAGTTTATTTGTAATAAAACTAATATAATATTTATCTCAGGGATGCGTTGGCGCCTTCTCCCACAAGATCTAGTAAGGCTTGAGGACATTTATTTGGTTCGTATCCAGTAATTTCAATTTCTATTTTACGTTAAAAGTAGAAACTTGTAGTGTTACCTAAAATATGAATACCGGCTCGAAGGACCATAAATTTTGTGGGTAGCTTAAAAAAAATATAACTGAAGTATTATCTAATATGTTATAGTATATGCACATTTAAAGAAGTAGTTAAGTAGTTATTCCGTAACATGTAAAATGTTCTTTAAATCTTTAATACTTTCTTTGTTGTCTTTATGTATGTAACGATAATATTTTTTCCATTTTCCAGACCCCGATATATATTTGGATAACAATATTATAATGAAATTAACAAGTGATTAAAGACTAATCGTTAATTTAATTAAGATGATACTCTTATAATGACTATTTACATAGAAATTATATACTATAAATAAAACAAAAATAAAAATAGTAAAAGACGTTTAATTTCGTGAAACTATTATTAGAAATTTGTTATAAAACAAGAAATAAAAATAGTAACAGATGTTTCCTTTCGTTAAAATCTAAATGGAATTTTTTATAAAACAAAATTAAAAACAGTAAAAGATATTTAATTTCGAAAACGATAATAAAAGTAGTAAAAGAAGTTTAATTTCGTTAAATTTATGTGAAAATTGTTATAAAACGAAAATAACAATAGTAAAAGACGTTTGGTTTCGTTAATTTTATAGGAAATTAGTTTTAAAACAGGAATAAAAATAGTAAAAGACGTTTAATTTCGTTAAAATTATGTGAAAATTGTTATAAGACGAAAATAACAATAGTAAAAGACGTTTAATTTCGTTAAGTTTTATATGAAATTAGTTTTAAAACGAAAATAACAATAGTAAAAGAAGTTTAATTTCGTTAATTTATATGAAATTAGTTTTAAAACAGGAATAAAAATAGTAAAAGACGTTTAATTTCGTTAAATTTATGTGAAAATTGTTATAAGTCGAAAATGACAATAGTAAGAGACGTTTAATTTCGTTAAGTTTTATATGAAATTAGTTTTAAAACAAAAAAAAAATAGAAAAATACCTTTAATTTCGTTTAATTTATGTGAAATTAGTTTTAAAACAGGAATAAAAATAGTAAAAGACGTTTAATTTCGTTAAATTTATGTGAAAATAGTTATAAAACGAAAATAACAATAGTAAAAGACGTTTAATTTCGTTAATTTTGTTAATTTTGAATTTTTTAAACCGATCACATGAAGGTGTAATAAAACAATGAAATAAAGCAGTCAAGTTCTATATTTATCGTTTACTTAATTTATTTTGTACAAACTTCAACAATATATATAATAAATATTCAATTAAATATCTATCATTCAGCAAACTGAACTCACTTTTTTTGTCATAAGTTTATTTAAAGAAATAATACAATGATATATTAACTTATTGTCTAAACTTAATTAAACACAACTTTTTTTGTGCCAATATGCCTAATAGTAGATAAAATATTTGGTTTTACCAAAACAACCAGAAACATAACAGAATATATAGGTTTGTTTCAGCGTCAGGGAGCGATTCATAGTTATACAGATTGAGTTGTTTTCAGTTGTAAATGATCGCTCGGTTCTATGTATAGTTCATATCTACTGAAATTTAGTAGCTACAAAAGCGGATAGGTATAGTCGATAAATTAACTACAATATTTTTTTTCATTTAAAATTATCTAAATTATTTAAATGATATTGTAATTGATAACTCAATGTCGTATCGCGTGAACCGCTCCGTGTCGCCAGGCTACCGTTTTGAAATCGATCACGAGGACATATCGTCGGTCGTGTCGTTGTCGTCACGCTGCCAGGTGGTCCAGCTGATGCGACGCCGCAGGTGACTGCGGTCGGAAGCCGTGCTTGACCTAGCGACGGGGAAACTCGCTGGCTCATGCACCGCTCGCTATATAATTTATTTTTTTTATAAAAAGTACCTAATGATTTATTATCTGTTATCATTATTTATTATTGCAAAATAGGTGCAAAACGTTAAGCGTTAGTTTACAAAACACCGACTCTTTTAGAACTTTGCGACTTTATTTTGTCTTGAACATTCAAAAATTTTTTTTCACATTTTTATAAAAAACGAATTGTAAAACAACCAACACACAACTAATCAGTGATGATTGTTGGAAAGCAAACTCGAGCACACGTTAATTTGATTGCTTCAAGCGTATTTATTCGCGACTTTTAACAACACGTTAAATTATGTTGCTTCGTGCGTATCGGGATCAACCCGGCTATAAGCTCTGAATATTTACAGAGAAATAGAAATTTTATCAGTTCAAAATGTAATTTACAAAAATTTTATGATTTAACTTCATGTGCTAGTAAAGACAATACTGACAGAGTTGTTAAAATAATTGATTTTTCTCTTTTGCGAAGAGTTCATCGACGCGGCGATCAGCACAGCACGGCTCTAGAATTGCGCTACTATCGTTATCTAGAGAGATGTCAATCGAAAAATAAAAATATTTCAATAATATCTACCTTACTCGGTAAGGGACGTTCGATCTCTTAGGTATTTAATTATCTCTTATTGCTAATTTCATGTCTCCTTGTTAGCCAATATCCTTTCACATTGTCATGTTTACAATAAGTTATGCACCTACAGCGTTAGATTGTTACAATTTGCATTCAACATTGATAAAAATGACGTGCAAGAGTAATATAATAGAAGCAGTGCCAGCCCGCTGGCAGTATCAGAACAGGTAGAGATGGGGGGCGGCGCGTGGGGAGCCGCGGCCGCTGCGGCTAATGTAATTTAGGGGAAGAAAATTACATTAACCACGAAAAGGTGCGCATTACGTAAAATGGCTCGATTCCTATGATGCTTTCTGAATTAGGACGGAAGTGAATTCTGGTACCATTTTCACTGCTGATTTGCTAAGCTTACATAGACGACTATGCAAAAATTTCTCTAAACCCTTAAACTCCGCGACGACCGACCTCGACAGAAAGGTAAGACGTGACGATGTTTCGTTACAGTTAGAAGCTTATAAATCGGAACTATTAAAAAACTATCATGGACATAATTGATATGAATCGGCGTAGCCATTGCTTTCTTAAGCGCTTAGGTATTAAATACAATCACGCTAGCGTTCAAACGCATTAGACAATTTAAATGAATACACATACTATGTATAGATGTCCCAATATTAAATGCTATATAATTTGAAACGTGACAAGTCGAGCGCGGCGTCCTGTGCGGGCGCGTCCGCGGGGACGGGCGCGTCCGCACGAAGCGCACGCTGTAGCGGACCTTATCAAGCAAACGTCACTCCGCGTCGCTCTCCGGCGCTAATACATCTTCTCTGTTCGACATCATTTTGGGGAAGAGAAATGATATCGCTCAGTTTATATACATGTAGACAATCTCAGACATCTCAGCCGACTCGCATTTTGAACATTTACACAG
This sequence comes from Melinaea menophilus ssp. n. AW-2005, assembly GCA_918358695.1. Lineage (NCBI taxonomy): Eukaryota > Metazoa > Arthropoda > Insecta > Lepidoptera > Nymphalidae > Melinaea > Melinaea menophilus. The sequence continues at coordinate 9,786,137 of OU911040.1, read as the reverse complement.
AAAGAGTGTCAATCGTCGAATACAAAAATAAGCATTTAATGTTTCCTCAATTTATCCAATATCTTACAATACTAGTGAAAAAACAAACTTGCGTGCTCGCTAAAACGAATCCCTCCGACCGATACGCGGGTCCTCCTCGACGTCGGGATCGACGCGACAAAGTAAATCACTAAAAAGTTAAACTCGATAATCGATCATCGGTCGCAAAACAAATCGTCCCGCAAGCTTCGACCGCGAACACAAAACACTCCGATGAACGCTCGCGTCTCCGCACGCGCGAGGCCATCGCGTCGCTCGCCCGCCGACACTACATACTCGAAACATCTAGCGTAAAAAATAATTAAGTGCGCTTGGGTGGGCTCAAGAGCTCGGGCAGCGGTGCGGGCAGGGGCAGCGGCGCGTCGTCGACCAGCGCGGGCAGCAGCGCGAGCGCCAGCGCGGGTCAGACGGGCGCGGGCGGCGGCGCGGGCTCGGGCGGCCGGGGCGCCGCACCCGCCGCCTGCAGCACCACGCGGCCCGCGCCGGCGTCCAACAGCACGGCCGTGGGCGCACCCTCGGCCTCCACCTCAACCTCGCCCGCGCCGCCCGCGCCCTCCGCACCCGACCCGCCGCCCGGCGACTGCGCCCGCCGGTGCCTTCGCCACGCGTGCTGGATCAGCCGCGCGCAGTACTCCTCGCGCTGTCTCCACAGCGTCGACGACACGGGCTCGTACCCGACCTCGTCGGGCCGGCCCACCTCCACCGACTCCTCGATGGGGTTACCCTTTCTCGCGAAGAAGTCCTTCGTGAGTGCGTCCAAGATGTCCACGCAGAACATCATGTCGCCGCGACATATTGGTATGTCCATGGAAATGATCTTGTACTTGTTAGGTTTGTGTATTTGCAACGGTGGCTCGAGGACATCCAAGAAATCGGACAGTTGGTCGTATCTGATGTACTGAGTGCCCTCGGGGTCGAACCGCTGCCATATTTCGTAATACATATCGTAATCGTCGTCGGTTAGGCCTTCTTGTACATCTTCCGTAGCCTAAAATAGATAAAATACGATTAATCTCTATCCTATTCGAATTTGTTACATAAAAAAAACCAATCATAATATCGTACCTGGGAATAATTCTCAAGGATGACAGCGATGTACATGTTGATGACGATAAGGAAGGATATGACGAGATAGGACAGCAGGTAGGTTATTCCGATGGTGGCGGACCCGCAGTTCCCGGGGTAGCCGCGCTCGTTGTCGGGGAGGTCACACTCCTCCTCGTTTATTATACCGTCAAGTACTCCATCCCAACCGGCCGAGGTTGACATCTAAAGAAAGAATAAATAAATGTAACCGTAAACCTCCAATAACTTATATTTTCAGAAACGCTCACAATTTTCACACAGACCTACTTAAAATGCAGACTTCGTTTAACTAATTTACTAAGTTAATTTTACCTGAAATAGCAGAATCATACTCTGCACGAAAGTTTTGAAGTTATAGACGTCATCGAGTCCTCCCTTATCCTTGACGTGCATGAAAAATGACATTCCAAATATCGCGAAAATAAACATCACTAGGAACAATAGTAAACATATATTGAAGAGGGCTGGCAGTGACATGGCTAAGGCAAATAGAAGTGTTCGGATGCCTTTCGCCCCTTTCACAAGACGAAGTACACGACCAACTTTCGCCACTCTGACTACTCTGAGCAGAGTCGGCGAGACAAAGTACTTCTCTATAATATCACTCAGAACCAAACCTGAAACAAAATAAACATTAGTACCGAGAATTACATTTAAATTTCCATTTAACGTGAATACTTACTGAGTATAGAAAACATTACAACGACGAAATCGAATAAATTCCACGGTTCCACAAAATAATGGTATCGTAAGGCGAATATTTTTAATAGGCACTCGGAACTAAATATTACAATGAATATCATGTTAAGATAATCCAGTACGGCACTGAACGTCTCCGACTGCTGGTAGTGGTCCAGGGTCATTGTCAACATGTTGAATCCAATAAACAACATGATAATCATATCGAATTTCTTATCCGTTACAATCTCGAAGACTATAGCTTGGGGTCGCCACTGAAATAACAAGAAGATACAGCAAAAAATTCCACATTTCAGTATCATACTTCATCCTTAACTTACTCTCGGTCTTGGTATGGCTTTCAAAGGCTTTTTCGATCCCATTTTCTTCATGGCATTGTAATACTTCTTCTGATCTTCAGTCATAAACATTTCAAGACTTCCACCAGCTTTCTTTTTTTGTTCGTTAAAGTTGTCAATGATCACACCAATGAATAGGTTGAGAGTGAAAAATGAACCGAATATTATGAAGAATACGAAGTATAAATACATGTATATGTTGGTTTCTCTGATGGGTTGTCGGCCGACCTGAAGAACAGACAATATTATTAATATTGTTATATTTGTATAATAGTCCATGCAAAGTTGACAATTACCTCTCGTGAATCGATAGCGTCGTTCATAATTTGAATCCAACCCTTAAAGGTAGCGACTTGGAAGAGGCATAGATAAGCTTTGCCCACATGATCGAAGTTCATCGGAGAGTTTTCCCATGTGTAATTTTCTAAAATACACGCATTCCTATCTGGTATGATTTCGTGGCTTAGAGTGGTATGGTTCATGTCGACACACTGCAATGAAGTATTCGAGTAATTATCCAATATACCTTAAAATCATTTAAATAATAAGTGTATCTTGCCTTGAAATATTTTCCAGCGAATAGTTGTACACCCATTATAGCAAAGATTAGCCAAAATATCAGACACACGAGCAGCACGTTGAAGATAGATGGTATTGCTTGAACCAGAGCGTTTACTACCACCTAGAATATATAATGTTTTAGACATGGCATGGCGAAATTATAAATTATGATAATTAACTATTCTGTGATATGGTTTTTGATATCATGGTCTCAATGATTTCTATTTCTATTTTAAATTTTTAATTAAAATGATAATTTGTTCTCGTTTTTTTATTTACACAATGACAAAAATACAATCAATTTGTTGTTATATGTAAATAATACATGCACAGACAAAAGCATTAGGTAACACATAAAAAAGCATAACTAACCACTCTTACCGTTAAAGATGGAACTAAGACTACCTCATGCACGCTGGACGCTCCACTGATTCGATGAACACAATATAAATCTAAGGTGCATCTATAATAACATTCCATACACTAAAGTATTAAAATCCAATAGAAAAGGGAGACCGAAACATGGTAGTGATAAATCAGAGACACCTGCTATAAAATAGAACGACGAATGATCATACCAAGCCATTCAAGGGTGCCATCGAATATCGGCATCAAAATAATTCGCTAAGAAATCAATGTTCCACTACGTTCAATGAAGTTACGTTTCAAAGTAAAAAAAAGTCCAATGATTGCAAAATGATGACGATTGAAGGATGTTCTACGTTTAAAAAATATATATGTAGAGGTACTATGATTACGATGTTGTAGTGGTGTGAGTGTTGTATAAAAGGAGCTGTGTTGTGAGACATGGTTAGTTGAGAGGCAGAGCTCGAGGCAGAGGTACGTACCCTCATGCCCTGCATACGGCTCATAGCTCTGAGCGGTCGGAGTGCACGAAGCGTACGCATCGTTTTGAACGCCTGTATGCCACCGGCACCACAGAGCGCCGCTACGAAGTTTATAAGCGAGACCTGATGAAATCAACAATTGATTGAGAATACACAGTAACAATACTTTTTATACACAGATTACTCCAGTACTGTACCTAAAATGGGTCTCGATAAAAACCTGTGAAAAAATATGGATATTATGATAGCTGATAATAATCGAAGACTTTCAACCCCAAAGTAACATTAGAATCAATTTGTTAGAAGACAGACCTAACAATCCGATAGCAATAGAACGCACAATTCCAATTCAATTAAAATGAAGAATATAATATAGAAGTAACAATTACATTCAGGAAATATACAAAATAAATAATATAAAGCTCATGAGATATCAAGAAATATTATTGAAATATTTCTTTGATCTCTCATTTTATTTACATCGAAAGACACATTTTAAATATATATAAGTATTATTAATATATTTATTGTAGTACAAGACACCAATAGCGCTTAAGGTGAGAATATTATTCGTGGTAATGGATGTTTTATTTCACTCTCAATCCATTATAATAAAATGAAGGGCACAATTAAGGCAAGTATAATAACAATACCATCATGCATATCCAGAGATATTACAATTGGAATATCGAATAAAGTGTCTATATTAATAATATTGAATTGTGGGAAAGACAAGCAATTCCACAGACAAACAGACGACATTAATAGACGACAGCGAGGTCGGTCGTTCCTCGCTATAATAGACACCGAACAGTCAAAGCTCGTAAGTAAATCGTCCTGCCTGCACCGCATAATTAAAAAATGACGCAGACAGCACGACGTCTGATGAGCAACCAGTCAGCAGCCAATCAGCGTTGAGCGCGTACTCACACGCATCCCTTCCCATCTGGACACCGCGCGTAGAGGGCGAAGGGCACGTAAAGTACGCATCGAACGGAACGCCGGTATGTCGTCCGCACCCGCCATCACGGCTCCATGGTTAACGAGCGACAACTAACCACACCATTACATATCTTACTTTATTTATCTTTAATTACCTTTTTGGTGACATTTATAACATCTATAGAATCTTTTACATTGTAGATATTATATTATGAAATTAGTAAATATCAATTACCATAACAATGATGAAATCAAGCCAACACCAAGCGTTCGTGAAATATTTCTGAAATCCAAGAGCCAACCACTTTATTAACATCTCAATGAAAAATATAACAGTGAAGATTCTATCCATATAATACAATATGTCCTGAAGTATGGGTCGATGTGGTAAATGAACATCTTCTAGAGCCTGAAATATATAATCATGTTATTATTCGAAACAAATTAAAAATGCGTCACCAATAATAAAGTCTTACCAAAGCCAAACTACTGAGTAATATCATAGTTATCACAGCCGTTTCGAAGTATGTGTTTTCAATAAGTCTGTAGGTTTTAAGCCTTAACATGGCCCAGCCCTGCCAGAATGGTGATTCGTCATCCCCCGCTAAGAAGGGAAAACGTTGGTAACAGGGCTCGGGGCAACAATCCGCTGGGGAATCTAGGACTTCGCCCTCGACAGCCTTAATGTCCATTTTGGCCGCATCCATCTTGTCGTCCTCCTCTGCGATCATTTCTATAAAAATATATATTTAAGTGTGTATTTATATGTTTATTAATTTAGTTTATAATTGTATTACCTTCCTCTAAACCTAATTCTTCTTTGCTGGCGTCTTTCTTTTCTTCACCATCTATCGTGTCAGTCGAGCCTTTATGACTTTCGTCTTTAAATGATCTAATCTTATGGCTACCATATGACTTTTGACTAATTGTATCATCGTCCTGCAAATATTATTCTTTAATTAATTCAAAATTATCTTAACATATTTATTTAATACTAGCTGTTTCCGCGACTACGTTCGCTCGAAATATTTTAAAATAAAAATAACCTAAGTAACTTTTTATAAGCTATTAGCTATTTATAAGCTTTTTAAAATCAGCTTTTTCGGAGATTAACGGGAACAAACAGACGGACAAACAAATAAAAATTATAACAACATGTCTTATATTATATAAAGTACAGTAAATACTATAACATACATTTAGTGAAAAGCTGTTAATTTAGAATTAAAAATAGTCACTACAATATTTACATGTATAGATGAAAATATTAAAAATAAATACCTGAATCGGAAATCCATGATGATTAAGCTCACAATTAATTCTATTATCCGTGTGGTTGTCTGTTATAGCGTTTATATTATTCATTAATATTTTACCTTTTTTATATTTATTATCACCTACAATTTATACGAATTGATCATGATATATGTTATAGCGTATTTATATTGTTATAAACGGTCGGAAACGTACCCGGTATTGTGAATTCCATTCCGTCCCCTATAGCTACTTCCACTTGGTCTTTTATCTTCTTATCCTTGTAGAGGACCCCGTCGTCAATATCCGCTCCCAGTTCCAGCTCGTTGTCAACTCGCTCTGAGGAGACACAGCGGCCACATAGAGCCGCTTTTAACCCTACATCCGTATTTCGTCCGTGCAGCATCCAAGCATAGAAATCAGACCAGGGCCAAAACTTAGTTGACACTCGATAATTTATTAAATAATACCAATAAAACATAATAATGAAATGTTAATTAACGATGACATATTTTAATGACAATCGAATTGTTATAATATTATGATAGAATTAATATAATACTAGGATTCTTTTGTAAACAGGGTTACTTTTAATTGATCCTGTAAATCTACATGCAAATCACATAAAGCACTGATATATAGCAATACAAGAAAGCTTTAAATACTTACACATTAATAAATAATGTATGTATGTCGCTGGAGAACACAAAACAAACTAACACAGGTCTGGAACTCTACACTTGAATGCTAGAGGACAAGCAACGCACAGTGTACGATAGGACACACAGATAACATGTCATGCGTTTATATATCATATCTTATATTAACACTAAACCTACCAAGTACCGCTCAAATTGACCGTTCTTAAACTTTTGTAAAACTTACACATTTAAAAAAGTTATAATATCGTTATCAAACTACGTGACATTTCTTAGAATATGCATATAATATTTTCTACACTCTTTACTTTTAGTTATTTCCATTATTACCTGCGTTATATAATAAAATAAATTTTAATTACCGGTCAATTTGACGGCGTGCGGTAGGAACAGGTATACAAGAATTGTCGGTAGGTTTAGTGTTAAGGTACATGCAGTATTAAACCATTAAACATATAATCCATATATTTACATAACGTTACAGGTACATAATAACAATGAAATAGGGAAAGGTTGTCTTTATTATATATATTAACGGATCTCAGTAATATAGTCACACAAAGCAGTTTTATTTAATTCAAATAATAATTAGTACATGCCACATCAAATTTTTGGACGGGTTAGGACAAGATGTCTTACCGGGAGCGTGTATCGCAATCTGATTTGTTAGTTTGTTTTTAACCATCTTCAAGATATCAGCGACGCTCTTTTTAACCCAATCCGTGAATCTGGATATCCGGTTGAAAGCTTCCGCTATTTTATTCGTATCTTGATCCGCGGTTGGCGATGATAAGTTGGATGATCCAAAATTTGACAGTAACAGGGCCAAGAAGAGGTTAAGTACCTGTAAAAGTATGTTTGAAAATACAAATTGTAATATAATTGTAGAATAGCATTTACTTCTGATACTGACCACAAGGTTGCCAATGACGACGGTAGCTAAGAAGAAGGGGATACAGGAGACGTCGCCAACAAGCATGCAGTCCCACATACTCTCAATCCACTCTCCACAGAGCACTCGGAAGACAATCATGAAGCTATGCATGAAGTCTGTGAAGTTCCATCGCGGGAGGTCTCCGTCCGGAAAACGGTCTACGTAGTCTGTATTTCAAAATTATATTAGACATTTCATGGTCTTGATGGTTGATTTAAAAGATTCCTTTACATTTTGTGAAAAGCATATTAAAAGTGTAAAGTTATCAAGTTATTATTATTGATATAATACTTTAACTATAATGCGTTTGAGGAACTGAGTCCCATTTTTGAGACTTTAAATATTGTTAAAACAAAACTGACTTTTATATAATATATTGGAATAATTTCAGAGATGTCGTGTCTCTCAGTGATATTACGTGCGTTTTTTTATTTACAAGCAATGATTTAACTTAAATCCATGCTTTAGTGATGACCTTTTAGGTTAAGTTTGAGTGACCCGAGATCTCTGTTAGAACATGTTTATGTAAAAGTAATTGAGGGATAAAAACAACCATGCATTTGTATAGCAAGGTATAATAACCCCATAATATAACTAAAGAAATATAACTTCTAGCATAAACATGCAAATAGTAAAAGTCTACTAGCAATCTGTAGTCGTATCGAAAGTGTTTTGAAACTATAGTTTAGCGGAATGGCACTGATTGAGTTTAGAGTTATGCAAGAAGAAAGTTTGCTAAAATTGTAAGTATCAGAAAAGCTGGCAATGAATGTCTCACAAGTGAGGCGCCTTTGCTGGGGGCTCAGAGAAAAAGAGAATTGAAACAGAAGCTCACTTGGAAGATAACACCGACTCTTGCCAATCGCCTAACAAGATGAGCACAAGAGTGTGACGCACATCAACACAATAGTTACATTTACACCGTGACCAAGAGCCCGAATTAAAGAGTGGAGTCAAACATGTCACTTTAGATAATATCTAGACGCATTCCACACTTTAACAAATAACTTGATTTCAATGAATCTTCTTCACTTCTATAGCTATAAATCCCAATTAAATAGAATTAAATTCACCAAAATCACACAGCTAATTCTATTCGTAACCGCCGATAACCTGAAGTAGATTCATTGACAAGCACAGCGGGCACCGCGTCACTAAATTTAAACATACACCAACGAACATGCAAGACTCCCACCAATACGACTTACCAACATAATTTTTCCCGAATAGTTGCATACCCATCACGGCAAATATGAAAATAATGATGCACAATACGAAGGTCAGGTTGCCCAAGGCACCCATCGTCCTACCCATTATAGAGATGAGCAAATTAAGTGTCGGCCATGACTTTGCCAATTTGAATACTCGTAGCTGGAAGGACAAATTGTGAAAAAAGGCGTCACACAAGCTCGCTTACCGGCGCTTCACCTATGCTACTGCGGCACCTTTCTCACCACTACCACCGATATATATAACAAAACCTGTCTGTATATATACGAGCGGTGGTGGATTAGTTAAACTAGGGTTAGCGAATGTGTGCTTGAATAACCTATCAAAATGTGCGTTGATTTTTATCTGTGTGAGTGGGATATATGTTTAACTATATTTATTACATCGTGAGAGCCTTTCGATTTGTACTATTATATTTTCTATTTCATTTATCTAATTATCATTTTCTACGCTACAATCAAATCGGCCTAATTGACATAGATCCCATCAGTCGTCCCGATCGAAATACCCTCGGTAAGCGAAGCTGCATGTTTGTTTCTATATTACTTGATGCAAAGCTTATTTTATAATCACAAGCAGCGTGATAGCTTTATAACATTCCGTGTTATAAAACCACTGAGACCGAGTGGTCTCGTATGAAATGGTCAATCAAGCCCTATGTGATGTACTGGGGAGTGTGAAGCTGAATCAATAAACAAGCCTAAATTCTTTAGAGATGCTAAATTGCTTTTTAAAGAGAACCTGTATAGTTTTTCCCAAATAACTGCATTCCCATCACCGCGAATATGAATATAATGATGCAAAGTACAAAGGTCAAGTTCCCTAATGCACCCACTGTCCTACCCATTATGGATATTATAAGGTTTAGCGCCGGCCAAGACTTAGCCAGTTTAAAAACACGCAGCTGAAATAATTATATCAATATAAATATATATATGCTGTATCATATGGAGACTTAATAAACCATAGATACTGGCATTTATTTCAAAATATTTTTCGATTTTAAATATATATCTTCATTGTATAAATGTTTTTTTATGTTATTAATTTTACATACCTATATCCCTTTAAATATTACCTTTTATATAAATCGTGTTTTGTGTAAGTATTGTTATATTATTTGTAATTAAAATAGTACTTACCAAACGAAACGAACGCAACACGGACAAACCCTGTACACCTTCCAGACCAAGCTCCAGTAAAGATAAGGCCACGATAATGAAGTCGAAAACGTTCCAGCCTTCTTGGAAATAATACTTTGGACTCATAGCTATTAATTTTAACATTGCCTCAATACCGAATGTGGCTGTGAAAAACTGGAAAAGATGTATTAATAAATTATCAAATATACTTCCATATTTTTTTATAATAAATGCAGTAACTCACATAATTTCCGCTCTTTAAAGCCCTCTCCATATCCTTGTCCATGTCGTGATGATCCAACGCCATGAAGAGAGTATTGACCACAATACATAACGTGATGAAGAGTTCCACGAAAGGATCGAACACTAGCAGGGCTACGTATTTCTGGAACTCCAGCCACAACCAACAGCAGTCCCACACACAAAAGAAGTCTATCCCTTTCATCAGACACTCCAGCAGTCTTTCTTTGAAGGTGGGTCCGTCCTCATCGTCTTCCGCTGTTGGGAAGTAGTACACTGACACTGTTGTGTCCCGTTTACCCGAGGCGTGTGTTTTGTGTGTTGAAGAGAGAGAGAAACAATTTTGTTAGTATTCGCTCATTATTTTTCTTAAACCAATATCAACCCGAAATAAAAACTAGAGGATCAAAAAATTTAGGATAACTAATCGGGACTAGTTTTCTTTAAATTTTTGACACCAATATTCATATTTTTTGATATTGTTGGCTGTCATTTATCAAACAGAAACAGAGGATAGATAAAACTCGTGGATATTCCAATCTACTTCAAAGTGCATGCCGTGCTCACGCCAATAACCAATCAATCACGCCATTATTCTAATTGCCAACTTGCAACAAAGCTTCTGCTTTCTACAATTATATGATGATGTCATGATACCTCATATAACTACATTGTAACTACGTTTTCAAACTGATTCAAATTCAAATTTCGGTTCAAAAAATATGAATATCAATGTGATTATGTCTACTTTAAACACAATACTTAATTTTAAACATTTTTTCTTATTTAAAAAATTCAAAAAATGTGTCATGCAGTGCTAACAAAGGCTTGCAATGTAAATAAAGCAAACGAAAAAACATTATTTAATTTAATTAACATTTAAGATCCAACATATATTTTTTAGTTATCAAAAATAAAATCTGTTTTTGTAAAGTGTGCTTGGTTTAAGAAATCATTAAGCTTGTTAAGCTGCTGCTTGGTTTGGAAAGCGGAAGCGTAATGCACATAATATATTTTCTTGCACTTATATCGTACACAATATCTTTTCTTGCACTTGATTCGAATAAGATATTAAGAACGTATATAAGAATACATAGTATATTATATTTATAAATTTTTAGAGGTTTATTTATTGTGTGATTGAAATTAAACGTGTTAGTTTTTGGTGCGTGGCTTCAAGGTAGAATTTTGTGCTTGGTGCTTGCTTGGTTTGTTATTGATTGTAGTAAATGACACCCACAAACGGTTCAATTGCCAATTATGCTTGCCGCATAATGAGCAAATACCTTTGTGTTCGTTTGTCGTGTTGTGTTTGCGTGTTTTATGTATAAATAAAATTATTATAACAAAAAGCGTTATCATGTGATCACAAAATATTTTTATTTTAATATATATTTTATTATTTATATTTTAAACGTAGGTAAGATTTTGAATACACAAGCGATGTTAATATATATTTAATTAAATTATTACTATAACAAAAAAATATATAGAAAAATCTCTAAAATGTTTTAATTTTATCAGAACACAGTAAACATTCATTTTTATGCGTATCATTTTAAAAATCTTACCGTTTTGATCACTTGCTCTGCTCTGTCTCCCGGCTTGTTCTATGATCTCATTTAAAACCATTACATCTGTAAGTAAATAGCATAAAATGTCAAAATTAAATTAGCTACCAACAGATTAAGAAGAAAGTCACGGAAAAGTTCGCAAAATTTCTAGATCACTAAACCTAATATTGTACCTCCGAAGAAGTAATAGGAAAGATTGTTGACTGATTGGCTCCAACTTAAAAAACGATCCTAGGTGATGTAAAACAAAGTGTTCGTTATCACAGCATATAAATATTCACGTACCTCTCATATCCACCACGTTAGGCTGCTGAGATTCTATAAAGGGGTTATCGTTAGACTGCTTCAAAACTTTACCGGCTTCGTCCGTTGATTCCGTTGTGCTTATTTCCTGAAAATGGTAAACACAAATTTTAATTATTTCTATGGCTTAAACAAATTAAGTCATAAATTATTTAAAGTAACATACATATTCTCTAAGAGGCCGGGATGCGAGGGAGGAATCCTGTCGTGGTAGTGGATAGGCGTGTGGTTGTGACGTCACGCTGTGGTTCCTGGAGGCGGATCGTCCTCGTAATCTCGCCTCCTTAGTCTGAGCCTTTCCTCCTAACAGATCACCGTGAGACGTATATGATAACCGAGACTGGTGGGAGGTATATGATGAGTGTCTCGAACCTATAATCAAAACATCACATGTCCTCAAACTTCAATGCATTACGTATTTCGATATAAAATCCCCACGTGCCATCAAACGCATTTGGCATATATAGTATGATTTGTACCAGATCAGCTGATTAAAAGCGTGATTCTAAAAACTAAATGAACCAATGTATATGCCAATTAATTTTAGATGAAATATTCTCTTGGGTTAGCTGAATTATTTGTAGATAATTGTAAATATTACCAACCTAAATTTGCGTAATAAACCGGTATTATAATAGCACCATTTTCTTCTGACATCGGCGTAACAGCATTGGAGTCGTCCGCATAAGGCAGGTGTTCTTGCGCATCCAAGTATGTTGATAGTACAAGCGGTTTCCGATCAGCTCCAGGCGGATAGCGGTTCCTTCCATTCGGCCTTAGAGCCATCTGGTGAGAACCCCTCGACCCTCTCCTCAAATTGAATGGCGATCCGGGTAGAGATAATGAAGCCTAAAGTACGTTTATAATTTAGTACAAATCTTTACATCATATTTAATGTATATTTTATTCATTTTAATGTCATAATGATGTTGATTTTATTTGGATTCGAGTAATACTAGAGTTATTTAATATGCAAAATGTTCCTCAATTCAGATCGAGTATGAAATGTTAATGAAATACTATTCGGGGTTCTGGTCGCAGAGGCTTATAACTTCAAGCTATTTTCAAGAATGATTTGATATTATTATTATGAAATTTATTTACTTTCATGTGCCGATAAACAAGTGTTATAAGAATAAATAAATTTACAGTTCAATAAACTTAGAAAACATAAATATAATACAAATAAAACAGTGCTAGTGAATTGCATCAATGCATGATCAGTCTTGTATATTTATTCAATCGGTCATGGTTATTAGCAAAAAAGATTTCATGAATTGCTGCAATTTAGGGGATAAAGGGACTACAATCAATTAAATTTAGAGAAGAGGGATAAAGAAACAATAATCACATATTAAAGGAAAAGGAAGGGGAATACAAACACCAATGTGGTTGATTGGACAAACCTGCGAGCCTTCGCGAAGTGGCCCATATGATAACTGTCCGTATTTATTAATGCGTTCAGGGTGGGGAACCTTTAATACACAGAAAAAGTGAATTTATAATCATCCTCGTGAACCTTCTATAAGTATTACTAGACATCCACAAAAGGACAAAGGAATCAGAACAAACTGGAAGAAGGAAGTTGCAGACGAGTAAAATGATGTGTGAGAAAAATTATCAATAATCAAAAGTAAACTACAAAAGTACTAAGTAAACGAAATAAAACAAAATGGTAGTACAATATGTTACAATAAGATGTTGCAGTCAAGTAAAGAAATGTTTTAACCACAAGTCTTATTGTTAACATGATTCCATGACACACATAACAAGCGATGCCGATGAAGTAAAAGCAACAGTTAGTCAAAATAACTTTGTTTATAAACACATGAAGTAATGTGGGGTTAAATTTCATGCATATTGCATATACTAAGTCCTACCGTAGCTATATTTTTTACTTCTACATCTATAGTCATGAGGACTGTTCTTTTCTGTATTTTGAATAGCCTCCGCATTTAACTCATCAAAATTGAGGAATTATAACAACTGTATGTATTTTGTATAAGAATTATCATTAATTATGTTATTAATAGACCGAACCTACCTCTCCACCGTCGACATGTTCAAACTCAGCACGGCCCGTTCTTACATTCACAATACGAAAGAAACAATCTAACATGACAATAGACTCACATTCTCCAATAGTATTTATTCTATATTATAATAAATAAATTCATATTGAGCCCTAAACGAAAAAATATTATTGGAGATCGAGATTATAAAGAAAATTTGATAACTACAGTGCATTACTGATCTATATTCTAACTCATGCTAAATTAATCGAATTTAATATTTAAAAAACATTAGGATATAAGTATTAAATCAAAATAGAGAAGAGTTGTACTAAATGCGATATTCAGAGCAGTTGCAGCCAGAGTAATTGTAAATGATATATCAAAATGAATGTGGCAGCAGAGATGGTAGGTTCAATACGTAGCATGCCTCGAAACGGAGATCCAAATAAAATTATTTAATTATTAACAAAATAAATCGATGATTAAAATAAATTTAGACAATCGATAAAACAAATATTCAGATTGATTTTTAAAATAATTTCAATTAAGATAAGTAAACAAAATCTGTATATTTGTATCACGGTAAAGGAAGAAAATGGTAAAGGAATCAAAGCTTACATCACTTAAAATATATTTTCATTATTCTTTTCAACTTGAGATCTGTGATATGAAGTGTCAATGATAATGAGATAGTAATTTTTATTATTTGTAAGATAATTTTGATACTGTGTCAAAGCAGTGATTTTAATCAAGTTGAAAAGAAAGTGCATCGTTATCAATGGTTCAATATATTCCAATTATTTCAACTGTAAATATTATGATTGGATGTTTTAATCAATCATAAAAGTAGATTAGAGAAGGTCATAGATATTAAAGAATGGTTAGCAATATGGATCAATATGGATGAACCATTGAGAGCGAGGTTCAGCGTGTGGATCATACTCACCATGCTGACCTTCCTTTGTCGTCGTGGTGGTTCGTGGTGCGATTCGGTGGCAGTTGGCTTGTGCGTGGGCTGAGTGCTCACCGAGTCCTGGAAGGGGTCGCTACGGAGGGACATACGCTCGCGCGTATTGTCGTCCTGGTTGCCTCGCTCCTGGTTCACGAAGAGTTCGTAGCTCTGACAGGAGGAGTCGCTGGGGGACTTGGCGGGGTGCGCCTCGGCGTAAGCGGCCGCTTCAGCTGCAGCTGCTTGCTCGCGAGCGTGGGCTTCCCTCGCCTCCTGTTTGTCGGCTCTCGCTGCCGCTTTCTGCTCAGCTTCCTGGGATTTGGATGATTTTGTCTTTCTAACAAGGCTCAGTGCAAAAAGTTCCAATTCAGATTTCGTTATCCTTAACATAAACTTGTCAAACTATTGAGTTTTATAACTAATAAATCTTACCCTAAGAGCTTCCTCTTCCGCCTGTTCTTCCTCTTCCGCTTTCTTTTGCAACTCGTCATAAGACATGGCGACGATGGCCAAGATCAAATTGACGAGATAAAAAGAACCTAAGAAGATTATAACTACGAAGAACAACACATGCCATGAACCCGCCGACCTCAGTACCTAAAACAAAATTTAAAATGAATTAGAAACACTTATCGGCCACAATAGATGTTTACTATTAATTTACTTTACCAATTGGTATAAATTTTCCCAATAGTCCTGAGTCATGAGTCGGAAAGCTGATAGGAAAGCCCAGCCAAATGTATCGAAACTTGTATAGCCATAGTTGGGATTCGGACCGTAGCCTTGCAGACACACGTAGCCTGGCTCACATTGCCTAAAACATTTAATATTTATATAAAAGATAGGACACATATTGTATTAGTGATAGTACCCACGACCTCTCAAGGAATTTGTTTTTATTGAAGACTTATTTTCAATCATTATATTTCTGGATCGTAATTACTCGTACATAGTTAGCAAAATTTTCAGGCACCAGACATTCATTTATTTATATCTTTTCCAGATTGAATCCATACCAGCGACCACTTATGTACTTCATTAGGAAGCCTATTTTGATAGCATATTTATCAAAATGAGCCCTTCTATAAAGATAATCTCCAATTTAAAATTAAGGCTACGACGGTTCCAAACGAGCCCAGAAACACAACAAACTCAGCCGGGATTTCTTTACGTACAAACCTCAATTAATTACACATTTATTATATATATAAACATCGTCACTCACCCTGCTCCAGATGAATTTCCGCATAAAGGATAATCTCCTTCACCACCATACCAGTTTGCTGGAACAGAATGTGAATTTGTTAGACATTACTTGTATAAGAAAAGTTTGGTTTTATATAAGCAATAACTTACTTTCATTTTGACAAAATCGTTCCCAGTTCTCGTCAGTGAGATTACCCCAGCTGCCGTCTTCCGGGAACACCTTCACACACTTCTGCGTCAACACACCCATGTATATTTGAAGCCCCATTAGAGCGAATACGGACAACGAAAACATGGTCAATATTATCACATCGCGGAGATTCTTAACAGACTCTATAACCGCGCCCACGATAGTCTTCAAGCCTGCGGGCATCATTGCACATATATTTCTCAAATATTAATAAATTATACTTATCTAGACAATCTTCACACCACACGCTTTAAAATCTTCGCTATAAAAATCTGTACTTACTTAAAAATTTTTACCATCCTTTGCCCTACTAAATATCCTAGCTACGTTAAGCTGGTTATTACTGCATCTAATTTACGAACTCTAACACAATACTAACAATAATATCAAGTTATTTCGTTAATAAAACTCCTATTTATAATACAAATTAATTTACCCGGTACAATGGCCACAGTCTTCAAAGCCCGGAGAACTCTGAAGGTTCTGAGAGCGGCCAAGTTGCCAAGATCTATGCCCATCGTCACATAACTGCAACACACACCCACAACCACAACATCTAGATTAATTATATCTAACTACACAACTATAACTAGAACATCGTTAACAGATTCCTCTTTAACCTACATTTCTCAATATCTCTATCTCATTTTAACAATACAAAAAACAATTTATAATAACATACAAAATATTCTAAAATTTGATTTTATATCATCTATAATATAACTATAAAAAAAGATATTTAAGAAAAAGATAAATTAATATATAAAAACTACAATTTAACGGTAGTAACATTTTACTACGTAAATATATAATCAAAATGTCTACTACTCACGCTAAAGCTATAACTACGAAGTCAAGCCAATTCCATGCATCTCTAAGGTATGTGAATGGCTGTAGTATGAAACCCCTGGCCATTACTTTCACCGCCGATTCAAAGGTGTAGATCCCGGTAAAGATAACTCTGCAAAAATTCACCTCCATTGTGGAACTAAACTCGTAAACATCTTCGTAAAACAATATAAAAATCTATCTTCAATTATGAAAGGTTGCAATATCTAGTAACTAAATGAAATTATACATACCTATTTACAATTTATGGTTATAAGAATTGAATAGTTTTTAAAATGGTTCGCTATTTCTGCATCTGTTTTGTGTAATGATGTGTAAGAACTAATCTTAATGTCTCGTTCGACGCTTCATAAAACACCGTCCGTTAAATGCAGAATGAAGTATAGTATCGTATTGCAATAAGGAAACGCTAATCTGAGTGTGCTTGACGTCTTTCGACAGGTAATATAAGCTTACCGCTGCCTGTCTAATAAATAATTCGACTAACTCTATTAAGGACATTATTATACATACATTTATATTTCTAAATCGCAATGTCAAAACTAGACACTTATAATAAGTACTATTTAGTTAAAAATTTACTTTCCCATCATCTAAATTATAGGGAATTTATATTCGATAACTATTTGAATACTAAAAATTTTGAAACTAACGTGCAGTCTACTATGATCGGATGGTATAAGTTTTATATGTATTCATTTATACTTTCATTGTTGTATACTTACTCAGTACTCTCAACGGTGGGTGTGGTGGGCATTATCATGAGTATACAGTTAACAAGGATCGTTGTAATGATAAACAAAGAGAATAGAGGATGCACGAGTATGTAAATAGCCACTCTTCTTATGGGATTGAAGGGATCCAGTAACCATAGGGCATCGGTCGCCGAAAATCTGAAGATATCTTTACCCTTGCTTATGACTACGAAAGTCTGGAACAGAGAGATAATATTCGAAATGTGTATTCACTACTAGTTTGATAAAACACATAGTTATAAAGTGTGTTCGTATTGCTTGTACTAGTGAGTTTGATAAAACACACATATAAAAAGTGTGTTCATACTGTTTATACGACTGACTTTTGGTAAAAAAAATCTGTTTTTACTGTTTGTAATAATGAATCAGTTTAAAAAAACACACCAATAAAAAGTGTGTTGTCTTACTGTTTGATTGTGGTAGAAGGGGTCGATGTCCTCGAGGGGTGTGGAGGCGAGTTCGAGGGGGAAGGAGCCCTGCATCCGCACCGGCAGCGGCAGGCCCTGTTCCAAGGTGGCGTCCGGCTGGGGGCCCTCGTCTTCATCTTCGTCATCGTAACGCACCTAAATCACACAACACACGATTAATAAGCAGCCCAATAAGAACTCTAGTAACAGCGTATAGTGATAGAAATTACACATTCTTTTGTTTTAGATTTTTCACATTTCAACCATAATTTTGTCCTCTACTATCTCTATATGCAGTTATAGTCGCAAGTGCGCAATGCGGTTATAGATCAAATTAGATATAGATAAATTACATTTATTTTATTTTATAGATACATAACCGCAGTGCGCACTTAATCTAATCTTGTGTGTTCTGTTTGGATATTATTGTATGTTGGTATCATGTTGAATAATAAAGTTCGACTCATATGACAATTTATTTCGCATTACACTACTCAATCAAGGCGTTGTAATAATACTATTATTTGTATAGTATTGTTCTCTAAAGTTAATTGTATTTTCCAGGGTTATTTATTGAGCGAAGCGAACGAAGTGAGCGGAGCGTTTTACTGGAGACTTTTTGCATTCTTTGTCACGAATTGGCTCAAAAACTACTTGACGCAAAATTATGAAACTTTGCAAACAAAAAGACACACATTAGGTGATGGTTTTTTTTTTTAATTTTGAAAAAATAGAAAAAAAATATATATTTTTTTTAATATCGTCAAAAAACTGATATCCCATTGAAGTCAATGGGAAACGATGAGTGAATACACTGGGCTCGCTTCGCTCAATATGCAAACGGCACCCGAGATTTCGCGAGCGCAGCGAGTCGAAATTGAGGGTTTGTTGGCGCCCCTAGTATATAAAGAGAATAACACATCTATTAGTATTATTACGGTGTCAGCGTGGCTCGTGAGCAAAGCTTTTTGCCTGTGCTGCTGTCTGTGTTACCATGATGCGAAATTTGCCAAAACTAGAAGCGTTTCAGAACGTATCCCTCTATAGTGTTACCGTTTAAAATAATTTATATTACCCTAAAAATCTAATAAATATACTTTTGTTGTCAGAAAAAAATATCAAAAATTTATTTCTATAAATTATGATACCCAGAGTAGTTTACTGACATAAGTATTAGAGTTTATTTCATCAAATTATATTTAAGGGTAGTTGTACATGATATCAAAATAGAGGGATTTAAACTAAACTAGCGACACTAATTAGTGTCGTCTAGTGAATACACCATGCTAGACTGAAATGACAGCAGCAGATGATTTGCAGACATGAGCCAATCGTGTGCAATGCATGATAATGGTTAATGTTATGTGCTAGTGTGTTCTCTTCTTTATTTTGTTTACATAGGTCATTAAGAGGTGTATACACTGGCAAGATGCTTCACTAATTCAAGTCAAGGACAGGCTCTTTACCGTTGGGATATCTAATTTCTATTTCTAACCGGTATTTGGATTATTTTCGGGTTGTTTACCATTATTTCTGTTATGCAAAAGAAATGATAAGCATATTCTCTACATATAATCGTTTATTGTATTCTGCTAAATGATTCAACCAACTAAGCTTTGAGGTAATTTGATTTATCTTTGATAAAGCATGTGTTCAAAATGCGATATGCATAGATTAAACTGCAAGCTATCGCACTTGGGTTTATCCAATTTTATCTTATCTTGCCAATAACATTAAATATAATTTTGTACCAGCGATAACTTGCTTATCTTTTCTAAACGAGCCTTATTAATTAAAAGGGGCAAGCGAGGTGTCTTACTTCTTTTTTCTTTTTCGTCCGCCCCAAATCGGTCTGGAATGTTTTAAACATCGATTATCCGAGAGCTTTGAAATTTAGCTCCTTTTTAACGATACGTATTTAATGTATTGTATTTGTTAATCTGTTAAATGATGTGATCTAACACTCGTGGTATGAAGTATATTAGTGGAATACAAACCTCTCCCTCCGCTCGTTTTTTCTCGAGTTCCTTTTGTTTGGCATGTTCCTCTGCTATACGGGATTCGATAGCCGATCGTGACTCTCTTGTGAAGGGTCGGAACAAGCTTCGTTCTTCCTCGCTGATCGAGTCCAAGTCTTCGGACATTGTCTGACGAACTCCCCCCGAGTGAACTGCCTACTAAAACACACACTGAACAATTGTACACACATCCATCTTAATATTGATATTTATTTTTAATGAAGATTATGTATAGTATATTGTGTAAAGAGATTAAATATATACATTTATTCTTTTATATATATATTAAAACAATATCTTATTGTAAATAAAACTATATCTCAAATAATAATTACATTTAGATGATAATTAAAGAAGTATAAAATAATTTATTTAAAAACCAAATTACATAGATCACGTTACTCAATATAAGCATAGCAATATCACATTTAATTTTAGATTATTTTTAATATATAAATATAGAGTAAATTTATTATAGAGGCTAACCTAAGATTAGTCATCTCTATAATAAATGTACTCTGTATAATAAGACTACAAACTATTATTGTGATGCTAAAATAAATGATTCAAAAATATCATTTCAGCTAAATCTATATTTTGTGACCATCATATTTCAATGGATATTTTTATCCACTTCTATTGACTAGGTTATTGTGAAGAAATACTCTATTTTCCATTGTTCTTATTGTAAGTATTTCTTTGTTTTTTCGATTTGGCTGCTATAGAATGTTCTATAGCGTAAGTCCGTCAATTGCACAATAAAGATTTCTTTCTTTTGTGACAAAGATTTAATAAATAATATATTTATATATATATTTACCTGCTAACAGTGAATGGGCGGGTGTGTGTGGTAGGGAAAGCGCGCGCGGCAGTATTCTCTACGCCCGCCTTTTCCCTCCGACCACCTACGGGCCGAACGCCCTTCTGTATCGAAAAATATTACTTTTACTTACTTTTTCTTACTTTTACATACTTTCACTTACTTTTGCTTACTTTTACGTTCTTTTTACTTATCTACTGGCATTCAATTTAATGAAAATTTAAGTAATATTATTATAAGTTATTGAACTCGTCCACCAATTGAAAGATTTTTTTCTCTATGTATTTATTATATACTTACTTTTGCCCGCGTCTTTGTCAGCGCATTTCGACTTTGGTTGGACAAAAGATCCATTACCACTAAATTACACAAAATATAAATTGCAATCTGTTTCATTGACAAGCTATTATTGTAAAGTTTCCTCTAAATCTGTTCAGTAGTTTGGGGTTAAAGACAAACATCCTCACAAATTTAATAATTTATAATAGTTGGATATGACCTGTCGTCCACGAGAGCAGTGTGGTCGCGGCTACTAGAGAGATGACAGGCACCACGTACTCGCTGATAGGAACAGCCAGCAAATAAGCAAGATTTTTCATGTCCGACCTGGAAATAAATATTGTATAATATTTTATAATAAATTATGTTATAAAGTTATATAGTTGTAAAGAATTATAACGATAGATTTTTTAGAATTCTGTTACAGAATAGAACATCTAATTCAGCTATTATAAAATTAACTCAATCGTGTCTTATTTATAATTTTTTCCAGATGTACGTATTTATCAGAGTTATAGGCCAGATTCCATATAAAATTTTAAACGCACTCTTTGACCCCAAAAGTAGCGATTATTTTTTTCTAGTGGAAGGCACTTTAGCGTCGGTCACTGATGTTAAATGATCACCTTTTGCAACTTTTGGGAATAATTAGATTAAATGGCTCTTCGGAATACTGCTCGTTGTAAATGCGATAGAAGATGCACAAAGAGGTCACGTCTGCCCAATGCCCAGAGAGTTCAGCAGTTCGCAGAGCACCGGGTACCTGACAATGACGAAAGTCAAATTGCCGGTCATCGATCAACTTGTGATCCTCGCGGGTCGTTAGGAGCTGTTGGTTAATGATGCTCTTCATTATTTAGGATAGAAAAGAGGTAATGGTATATAGTTAGCTGGGTACGAACTATCAGCTTTTTTAGGAATTGGATGGACATGGACACGCTTCCATGAGACCAGGACTACGTCTTTAAAATAGAAGTGCCGTAGTAAACGCGTTAGCACTGGACTTAACTCAGGCATATGTTCGCGCTATTGGGGAAATGCCATCCGGCACACTCGACTTATGAATTTCAAGGAAAATAGTACCTCTCCCTTAAACACAAGAACGCTAACTCACTAACAGCCACTATGCTATTTTAGAGCACTACTTGACCTAGGACTGGGTAAATTGGATAATAAAAAACCCATACTTTATACACATAGAACAAACAAACAAACAAAAGTATAAACAATAATAGTCACCACTAACCATCCAATGTATTTAATTTCTAGAAATGAATAATTTTCCGTCACATTATATGTTTCAACGAATTGTTTGCTGTCATTTTTTAAATTGAGTTCGTGTACGTTTTGAATTTCTCACAACGAACGTAAATTGACAACAATGGCTAAATTACTCCTTTCCGGTAATCATATAACTTACTCACGTTTTGAATTATTTATAATTTGTGTACTTAATGTAAGGGTTCAACATGATTTGGTTTGATACAAAATAATGTTCAAAATACGAAAATACACACCAAATAATTAAATATCTTTCGGACGATTGTATTATATATATTTTTCTTATTTAATATCAATTAACTTCGTAACAAAACACTCATATTTTGTAAAGATAATTGTATGTAAGAATTCTTTAAGAGAGAACGCAGTGAATATTTTGTTTTTTTAATTTTTTTGTTTATAAGTTTCTTTATGTTAACAATTTTCGGTTTTTTAGTTTAACAATTTTGTATAACTAGTAAACAATGTTCTAGCATTAAATCCGCCAATTGTAATACTTTTTGTACAATAGAGATTGAATAATGGTTGCAGAATCTATTAAACATTAATCTATATTAATAATTTCAAGAAATCGATAAAAACCTTACTTGAATAATGATACATAAAAAAATTATGATTTTGAATCGACAACATATATTCGCAAAATTAGGATTGTCGTGTATTTTGTTAAATTCTAATGTTCCTGACAAAGAAATCGCAGTCGCCATTTTGGCTCTACCGAAACGTCACTGACACCGGATGCCATCTTGAGTTCGTTAAGGAAGATTCATACGTATCAGTGAAGTCACCGTTTATAATATTCCTTGAAAACTGAAAAAAAAAACCTACATTTTGTAATAAAATCTGTACTATCAGATACGTTTTATCCAAGCGAAACCGGGTTTTCTATATATTATTCCAACTCAGTTTTATTTTACAATAACACAACTCGCAACAACAGATTATTTTAATATCTGAGATCAAATACATTGCGAAAGGCTTCCATGATTATATGAAAACCTATGTATTGCAACAATATAAAAATTACAAACAGTGTTTAACACTAAACCTACCGGTACCGGTCAAATTGACCGTTCTTAAACTTATGTAAAACTTACACATTTTTAATCGTTTTAATATCGTTATCAAACTACATGACGATTCTTAGAATATGCATATAATATTTTCTTCACTCTTTACTTTTAGTTATTTCCATTATTACCTGCGTTATATAATAAAATAACTTTTAATTACCGGTCAATTGGACCGCGTGCGGTAGGAACAGGTATACAAGAATTGTCGGTAGGTTTAGTGTTAAATATTCATATTTTAATAACAAATAATCAATTAAACGCTATCATATCAAGAAATTATATTTCTATGTTTTGCTTTTCGTATACACAAATTATTGATTAACTAAATTACTAATTATTTACTAAATATTAGTTTTCAAATTTAGATTTTTTCGCAAAAAATATATCCCGTTTTTGTTGATGTGATGATTTTGTATTAATAGAATATCAAATTATTAATTTTAACCAAATTTTCATTCAGTCAATATCATCATAAAATATAACGAAGTTTATTAAAAAAATGTATCTATTAACATATTAATCAAGTTCAAAGATTTTTTCTTACATTTTATGGTAAAAAGTAAGAAATATCTGTTATATTCTTAATTATAAATATAATATTAAATACACTGTTTCTAATTGTTTAAAATCTAAAAGGCAAACTACGTCTACAAATATATATGAAATAAGTTATGTCGTTATGTCACTGGCAGTTTTAAATACACTAAATATAATGTATAATATATATATATATATAATAATAATAGTATACCGTATAATAATACAGTGTGTGTCTATAGGGCGCGGGGAGGGGCCGCCGCGCGCTGCTCTCTGCTGCTGCGCGCGCGCCGCATCTGAGATACACTTGCAAACTGCGTCTGGAATTAAGGATAATAAGTTTACTGTTTGCTATTGTTGATTTTATCCTGAAGCTTTTGCGTTTTAACTCTTGGGATTTTAGTAATGGTCAATTCGTACATGTACTATAAAAAGGTATTCTTTCTATAGCTTTTCTTGGGAATATTTTCCATATTATATTGATAATATTAGTTTTATTACAACGAAAAAAGTCAGAGCAATCAGTTGAATAAGCTAAGCTAAGCTGCTCTGAGAAAAGTTAGAAACTCAACAGTTGCTCTTTTAAAAGAAATTTAACAGTCTCAGATAATGTATATTATAATATCAACCCTGCAAATGAGTCAACCTAAGTTCCACATATTTAGATCAACTAAAAACTCTTTAATATTTTAATAAGATTTATTTAATAATACACTTTTGATTTTAGATTTAAAACTAAGAAAAGAATGGTCTAAGATATGTTGTGGAACTTATCATACGTGCGTACACTCCTGAGGGATTTGTTAACTTTTTGAAAACGAAATTTAGGCGTTACGAGTTTATTTCTATTTCTTGTATAAAATAATATTGACATAGAATACTAAAACATTATATATTTTTATATATCAATTTATTCTGATATTGATATAATAAATATCTTATAATATTTCTTATCTATAGTTTTAATAAAAACAATATTCTGTTATGCGTAAGACAACACGTATGTGAAGAAAGCTATTTCTTGGTACACATTAGGTATTCCTGCGATGACCCAAAAAGATCTGTCAAAAGATATATCAAAATATATATCGCTCAGTAGGTAATGCCTTAAATTTATGTATTTATATACATATTATTTGTGAACTGTAATAAAAATAAATTTAAATTTAAATGTAAAACAGTTATGTCAAACGAAACGAAACGAAAATATCAAAACCAACATAATGTTTGTGACGTCACGTTCAGGCAAAAAAAATATATTGTTACCGATTTTTTATAGAATAATCTATTTATATTATTGAAATGTTTATTTCCTTACTAAAGTGGATTTACCATTTATTATATTTTAATATGTATACGCGGTATTTCGCTCTTTATGCTTGTGACGTCACGTTCAGGCAAAACATAAATTCAATGTTGGTTTCAAAGGTCATACTCGAAGCTGTCGTTTACCTATAATTTACAAAAATAATTTAAAATAATAACCAAATCATATTAAAGAAGTGTAGTTTATTTAAATATATTTGCTTAATTGGCAAAAGATTTTCCTAACATTATTGTAACAAAAATAAAGTTCCAAACTCTCTGGGTATTGCTATAGAGTTTGAAAATAACTTAAGACTTTAACAAAGTAACAAAGCAACCCTGTTAACGTTATTATAATGCATGTAAAGTTAATAAGTACTACTTAATGTAAGCTAATTTTGAGTTTTCTTAAGGAAACTATCATATTGAGCCAAGAAAACTTTTCACACATACTTTTCCATTTCACAAACGCGTCTGCATCATTACATACATATACAATTTTGTTACTTCTATCGGACTTTTAAAGACTAGTTCTGCCTACGACTTCGTTCGATTTTTCGGCATGCTACAGATTTTCTAATAACAGTTAATCTTTTTTATCGAATCAAAAGCAGTATGATGGTTTGAAATTGGCGAAACTTTTTATTAAAGAAAAATAATTTTAATTGAAAGTTACAATAATCAGTGAACCGCATTAAAATCGGACAATCCATTACAAAGAAAAACAAACAAACAAAAAGACAGACAAAAATTACCAAAATTATTGGTTTGGGGACTTTTCGTTATCAAATATTAATGATTTTATCAAATATTAGATAATATTTTACAGATTGATAAATACATTTTGTCTCCCTTCCTAAGCTTAAATGACACAAAATGGTGATAATTTTATTTTATAAGAAAGTTAATCTAAGATCCGAGAATATAATTTGAGTTCACAATGGCTTGCGCCCTGCATTCGTCTTATTGAGGGTTGGCGGCGACGAGTCTGGTGATGTCCGACGAGAATATAATATCTATTATTACAGACTGACGTCATAACTGAATGGAAACTTACTGGACGGACCCGGTAATATATATATTTATGTGGTAATTTTAATATTACAGGTTTGACACATGTTTGTATGTTTGAGTAACCAAAAATTACTGGATCGATTTTGAAAATTCTTTTATCATTTGAAAGGTACATTATCAGAGTCACATAGTATATTTGGGGTGAAATGGGTAGGAAGAAAACCAACAAATATTACTATGAACCTAAACTCTGAATATGAACCACAATATACAAGTAATATTTGATAAGTAGGCTAGTTAATGCAAAGTGAAATTGTTAGTGTTATTTAAAATTTAAAAGAAACATCAAGTGACGACGTATCTTCACAGACTGGGTCACGGAGAACTTAAACGTACTTGGCGCTGTGCGGAGAAACGTACCGTGTTTTAATATTGCAATTTACTTTTAATTTATAACATAATACTATTAGTTGAATTGTATTTAAAAGATAATTTATTGAAAGAAAGAAAGAAATAATATGAATGCAATTTATTTATTTCTCTACTTCTTGCATTCTTCATTGATTTCGTTCTTTCTTTCTTTGCTTCTTTTTTTTCATATATATATAAATAATTTGTATGGATAATTTATTGAAAAAAAAAATTGTATGTAATTTATTTATTTCATTCTTTCTTTTTCCTTTCTTTCTTTCTTTCATTATATCTTACTTTCATTCTTTCAAATGTAGACATAATCTGTCTAACGACATTTTTTATGAAGAATCACAATAAAATATCAGATAACCGCCATTGTTTCAATGATCTGTTGTTCTAAACGTACTTCAACAATGAAACACGCCAACAGTAAAATATTTTTAAGGCGTTGATCATTATATTATATTATTTATAATCTGGGTCAAATAAATGTAATTAAAAAATAATAGCTAAATATTTTAATCTGTTTAAACGATCTTAATTGAGTTGTTTATATTTATGTATATAAATATAATTAGTATTGTAATAAAATATTGCCAGTATTAAAAAATATTAATTTTATCTGTAATAGTTGTAATTTTTATGTCAAAAACTCGATATCTCCTGTAAAATATATTGATAATCTAAGTTAATTTGTTGCTAATTTATTTTTTGGGAATTTTTTTTTAAGTTAGGTTAGTTCAGACCCCAAAAATATATTATAATGTAAATAAAATTGTAATAAAAAAATAAAAACCACGCTTTTATAGCTTAATTAAACTGAAAAGTTAAAAATTTTTAAAAGTAAAATAATATTGCAAAAAATATAAAAAATCGACAGCTGATGATTTTGATTGAATCCGTTCAAAGTGGATTAAAATCGAATTTAAAGATTTTTTTACATATATATATATATATATATATATATATATATATATATATATATATATATATATATATACAAATCTGTGTACAAGTCTGTTTATTGTATGGTTTAACTGAATAACTCTTAAGACATAGTCTGCGCCAGTGACCGCAGTTGGTAAAACACACAGCGCATGCGTTCAAACTTTATGTAACATTGTTTTAAAGAATCAATTTTAAGGGTCAATTTTAAGGGTCATAAATTAACTATACCTTCATTATTCAATTGTTAGCGCACTATTTCATCTTAAAAGCCTCTCCACTATGCGATGTCAGTGTACTAGTTGACCTAGTGTGCTGTGAATTGGATGATAAAACAAAATGGCTGCTTTACTTAATTCTTCTGAATGATAAAACAAATAATTTCTTTAATTAACCTAAGTATGACTCAAAAATTAATGTTTTTAGTCCATGTAAGGTATAATTCAAAATTATTATTGCTAAATATTAAATCAAAGATTTTCCTACAATATTATCTACATAATTAAGTTAAGTTACAGTTAAGTTGTTTTTTTTTTTTTACTTAATGTCCATATACATTTGTCCAAGTTACAGTTAAGTTGTCCACTGCGTACAAGCTTAAAAATTAAATTAAATATATTAATATTTAAAATAAAATTCAAATTAAATTTTATCTGACTGCCAGCGTTGTACTATTATTGTATTGTAAAGTGCTCTGTGAGTACAAACGTAAATTGAGTTTTCAGTGAAACGTTCGCCAAGTCCTTCCAGACAGAGCGACGCCGTATCTACTGAATATTTTGTTTACTTTAAAAGATAAATGCATTACAAAATTGTAGTATAATCCTCTAACATATAACTAATTTTTAGGATTTCGTAGTCCATTAGGAATCCTTAGTTTTCGTATTCGTCCATCTGTTCGTCTAGCTCAGAAACTCTTAATACTAGAATGCAAATACATAGTGTCCACAAAATGGTAGAATAAAATTTGAATTGTTGGGTTATGATCAGATTTACATCAAATAAATTCTTCAAATAATTGAAATGAAGAATCAATAATCTGTAAGACTCCAATTATTTGTTTAATTAATATTATATTATAATAACAAAATACTTCATATTACTTAGTTACCTTTGTTGAGTTTAATACAAACAAGGGTTTGTCAGAATTTACAAAGTTTCATAGCAAATTACCACAAATTCACAACTTGCACATAACTATAGTGATAAGTTTCTCAATATACGTAATAAAAGTAAAAGCATATATATATTTTAATTAAAAATAACCAAATCAATAAATAATATACAATGACAATAAAATTTTTTATACACTAGGTGTTAAAGTGACTTCGTCTGAATGTTTTTACAAATAAATTTTTGTCAACACCGCCACCTATTAGAAATATTTAGAACTTAGAAATGATTTATAAAAACCCTCAAATGCGATAAATAAATTTAAATATGAAGAAAAGATATGCTTTTAAGTTGGAGTAAACAGTAGATATGTATAAATCATTGTAATCGCTTCAGTGGTCATAGATTAGGACAAACAAACATAGCGACACGTTTTATATATATATTTATATAAGAATTAGAGAAGATTTACTGTTCTAAGTAAATTCACAATGCGTATGTAGATTTTAAGGGTGAATGACCTCTACCAGGACTGCACATAACCAGATAAAGTTGAGCTTTATAAGTATAGATTTGTGTTAAAATCTAAGTTCTAAGCTGGTTGGTGTATTCACTGAAAGACTCTTCAAGTTCATTTTAAAGTATTTTTATTTCTTTGTTTGCAAAAAGAAACTTATGTATGATTATTATTTAAAAAAATGGTATTATTTCTTATAATATAAATTTTGTCTCTTTTCTTTATATATATATTTACTACTTTTTAACTTCGTGTCATGTTTGTTCTGTTGTTTCCACACGCAGTGTGCTAGGATCAATAAGAGAACATGAACATACTAACCTCCATAACATGATTTGGTATTTAAATAACTTATTTTAATTATCTCTTTATCATTTACATTTAACTTAAAACCACGATCTCACTTAGGGCTGTCTCTACCAACGATTAGACCTCCCATTCTAAGTACTGCTGGTAAATATATATATAAATATACTACCTGTGCCCACGATTAAGTTTGAGTTTTTTTTTTTTAATAAGTTACTCCTTATAATATAACTTCGGCTAATGAAAGTCCTGTTAAAATCGGTTCAGATGTTACAGAGATTAGCAAAAACAGACAGACAGAAAAAAATATTAGATTTTTTTGTGTAAGTACCGTATATACTTTCATATACTTTTGATGATAATTAATTATGAATAACAAACCGACATTTCAATTTTATTTATATGTATACGAGGTGTGTTCAAAAAGTATCGCGAATTTTGTGTTTTTTCAAAAATTATCTATTTATTCATGAATATCTATTTTGTCCCCTTCAAAGTAATCCCCATAAGATATTATACACTTGTGCCAACAGTTTTTCCAATCTTCGAAGCACTTCAAAAAATCATTTTTTTTTATCTTGTTCAGCTCCTCCTTCGATGCCGTCTTTATCTCGTCAAGCGTAGCGTAACGTCGTCCTTTCATGGGCCTCTTCAGTTTAGGGAACAAGAGAAAGTCACAGGGGGCCAGATCTAGGGAATACGGTGGCTGCGGCATCATTAGTGTGTTGTTTTTGGCCAAAAAGTCGCGCACAAGCAACGATGTGTGAGCAGGTGGTGGTATCGTGGTGCAAAAGCCAATTTTTGTTCTTCCACAAATCCGGGCGTTTCTGGCGGATTGCTTCGCGCAAATTGCGCATAACTTGCAGGTAATATTCCTTAGTGACCGTTCTACCCTGTGGCAAGAACTCATGATGCACCACGCCCCTGCAATCGAAGAAAACTGTTAGCAAAACTTTCACATTCGACCGAACTTGACGCGCTTTTTTCGGTCTTGGTTCGTGCGTCAGCTTCCATTGAGATGATTGAGCTTTGGTTTCCTCGTCATAACCATAAACCCACGCTTCGTCACCAGTTATGACCCTCTGGAGCAAATTTGGGTCGTCGCGGACAGAGTCCAACATCTCATTAGCAATGTTCATGCGATGCTGTTTTTGGTCGCAATTGAGTAATTTTGGTACGAATTTCGCGGCGACCCGTCTCATGCCCAAATCATTGATAAAAATCAAATGGCTCGAGCCAATCGATATGTCTAGGTCCTCAGCAACTTCTCTAACGATGATGCGACGATTGGCCAATACCATTTTCTCCACTTCATTAATTTTTTCGTCTGTTGTTGAAGTGCTCGGACGTCCGGCACGCTCTCCGTAGTTCACATCTTCTCGGCCTTCAGAGAACATTTTGTACCACCGATAAACGTTGCTTCGATCTAAGGTAGCTTCTCTAATTTCGTTTTTCACACAAAATTTGATACAGGTTCTTTGCTCCATTATTTTGAATAGGTAAAAATCGAAGACGATCCAAACACGTGCAAGCAAAGCAGCTGTGAACAATTAAGTGAACATTCAAAATGGCCGAGCTTGTCGGCATAAGTGAGAGACATGAGTACCAACATAACGCCACAAAAAAATCGAAATTCGAATATACGTAACCCGCGAAAATTCAAAATTTGCGATACTTTTTGAAAACACCTCGTATATATTTGTCGTATAGACGTGTCTATGAACAACGAGGAGTGGTTTAAGCTATGCTTGTGTTAAGCTTAAGCCAATAAAAAATTAACTGACACGCGCCAACCCTATTTGAAAAGCTGATAAACAAATAAGTAGTGGGAACCCTACTTTAATAATATAATAGTCTTACTGAAAGTTACTTAAACGGAACTACTTAGCTACTTACCCTTCATTGCACTCAAGAAGCTTATATTACTTAATGCTGCAAGTGTATGCATAAGTAAATACATCTCTTGAATTTTCTAAACAAAACGCTTACATTTTTTAAAGGAAAAATATTAAATTTTACAAAAAAAAAATGTGTTGACCCTAACTTTTAACTCTAAAAGATAATTTTAAGTAAAGAACTTATTGTCTACTCAAAAAATTATGTAACACTTTTTCAGTAAAATTGTTTTCTGCTATTTAATTAATTGAACGATGCGAACGAAGTGAGCGGAGCGTTTTACTGGAGACTTTTTGCATTCTTTGTCACGAATTGGCTCAAAAACCACTTGACGGAAAAATATGAAACTTTGCAAACAAAAAGACACACATTAGGTGATTGTTCTTAAAAAAAAAATTAAAAAATTGTCCTCAAAAAAAATATATTTTTTTAATAT
Organism: Melinaea menophilus ssp. n. AW-2005; assembly: GCA_918358695.1. Lineage (NCBI taxonomy): Eukaryota > Metazoa > Arthropoda > Insecta > Lepidoptera > Nymphalidae > Melinaea > Melinaea menophilus. Next base: position 9,753,963 of record OU911040.1, on the reverse strand, counting down.
CATTTCAAAAAACTGATATCCCATTGAAGTCAATGGGAAAAGATGAGTCAATGGATGACACTGGGCTCGCTTCGCTCAATATGCAAACGGCACCCAAGATTTCGCGAGCGCAGCGAGTCGAAATTGAGGGTTTGTTGGCGTCAAAAACCACTTGACGGAAAATTATGAAACTTTGCAAACAAAAAGACACATATTAGGTGATGGTTTTAAAGAAAAAAAAATTAAAAAAGGTCAAGAAAAAAAAATTTTTTTTTTTTGTTACGTTACGATACGTTCAGTGAATACACTGGGCTCGCTTCGCTCAATATGCAAACGGCACCCGAGATTTCGCGAGCGCAGCGAGTCGAAATTGAGGGTTTGTTGGCGCCCCTAGTTACATAAAAATGACTCAATATTCTCTTGGCCAGGCCATAACTAGACGACGACTTCGTTTAACTAAATAAAATGTGTGTTTGAAGGTTCTTAGAAGAGACAGACTCATCCTCTGAGTCACTATATCAATATTATTCATTTCAGGTAATTACGTAACTTTTAAAATACAAGTATTCATATAAAATACAATGAAAGTAAAAATGTATGAATTTGTTTTAATCCTAACTTTAAATGATTATGATAAAATCATTGTCATTCAATCATTCCTTCATTCATCAGTCTAAGGGGAAAAGGCAGACGAAGTCACTATCAATAGCTAGTTAATTATAATTTGAAACAGAATTACTATGAAATAAATATATTTCATATAATACTATGCGGTTTGATAAGTTTTACCTTTCTTTATATACATATTTATTTATTAAAATGTAACTGGCAATAAAGATAACATAAGGTTCCTAACTATAATATATCTTATCTTATCTTTCTTTTTTTAAATAACTAGGGTGTGATAAGTAACAAAATATTGTTTTTATTGTTTAAAACGTCCTAGAAAAAAGCTGCAAAATATTCGGCCATTTTGAATGTTCAATACATTCAAAATGGCCGACAAAATATTGACAATATTGACAATATGAGTGCTTAACGCTATAAAAATACTTAATCGAATATTCTAAACTTATATAATGTATTGGATTTAAATAAGAAACTGTCTATATAGGCCTTCGAACTTCAGTAAATGAAAATTACATATATATATATATATATATATATATATATATATATATATAAGTGTGCTAGTTGTCATGGTTTGTCGGAACTGTCAAATCGACCTTTGATACCACCTGCTCTTGAACTTTGACATATTAAACTATTTATAATGCTCCATTATGTGGTAGAAACATGTTTTTATTATAATCAAATCATTTTAAAGTAAGAAATCACTTTTTATTTGTATTAGTATATGTTAAAACGTTAAACTCTAGTTCAGAGGTTCCCAAACTTATTTCGTGTAACGCACACTTTTAGAATCACTGGTGTTGCGCCCCCCATTTTTTTCACCTTAAGACTTTTCTTATCAGAGAGAGTAATAATGCAACTTACAATACTAAGAGTATCTTTAATTCAAAATCAACATCTCATTAGCGCCCCCCATTTTCTCTGGGTCTCTTACCGTCCCTTTTAGGCTTCCAGCGTCCTCAAGGGGGCGTCTCCCTCTTTGGGAAAGAATGCTTGCACGGTTCCAAATAATATTATCTCTCTTTTTATGTCTTTTGTTAAGAGTATGAATTTTGTTTTAATTAGGGTAACTGATAGTGAAACTTTAACCTTGAAAAAAAAAATCAGTTTTATTTTAATTAGAGTTCAAAATGCTTTACTTATTTAGCTTAGATTAAGAGATTTGTCAACACATATGTCATATAATATAACTATAACAAATTTTATCAAAAACAGTTCAGTAGTTTTTAGGATGCTTAATTTTTTTTATAAAATATTTAAATATATATATATATATATATATATATATATATATAATAAATATATCATAATTAAAGTTTCCGTATGTTTTTGTGTCAATGTCCGTGTCGTGACGGACAAACCATCGCGTGTCCGAACGAGCTGGTAAGCAGATAAAATGGAGGACTGTCCCACAAAACGTACATTGTTGAATTAGAACACACATATCACTTTATTTTATTATATTACGTGATATTCAGACTGTTTATCATTTCGGTTTAAAGGTAATTGTTAATACTAGCTGTGTCTACGACTCTCCTTCTGGCAGGCTATGAAATTTTTATGGATTATACACATAAACGTGGAATAGTAAATATATAATAACTTAAATATAAATCAGAAGGAATAGTAGAAATAAGTTACTATAAATCTCGAAAAAAAGAAATCAAATTAAAAATTATAAAACAAATTAAAAATGGCATGGACTACAAGTCTATGGTAACTTTATATATATAAAAAAAAAAAAAAAAAAAAAAAAAAAAAAAAAAAAAAAAAAAAAAAAAAAAAAAAAAAAAAAAAAAAAAAAAAAGTTACTGTTAAATTTACCCATCCATCCACCAATCCACCCATCCAACCATCCATCCTTCATCCATCATTACTGGATAGTAATATGATGTTATCTCTTATTATTCTATAATTCCTGGCAGATTAAACAATTCGCTGGTTTATTTAAGTTTGTTGCCGAGTGCTTCGGGTACTTAAGCACGTGCTCATATTTTCGGTCCAAGTTGAAACAGTAATTTGGCGCCAATGCAACATGAGTTATTTGGTACAAAAATGCTTTTTAAGAGGCCCTACTAAAATATATTAAAATGTTTTGCGCTTATTAAAACAATGGCCTTAAAAATGTTTATTTTATTTGTAATACAAATTTTTGTTTTCATATTATTTTATATAAACCACCGACAGATGGATGCGGTAGTGCATAGTGTGGGTAGTGTAGATAGTGTCAACACTATAGGACATCAATTGTTACACTTGAAAAGATCACATATAAGAAGAAAATCTTTAAGTGTAAATAATTGGACATGGTTTAAATTCAAGTAAATAAATTAATTAATGTCTGATTATAATCTAGAACTTAATAAATAAGGGCTTGTTTAGACATGCCTCGTTTTACAACCCATTTGAACTAACACTATTTGCTGACTGACCAGCCCTGACATCAAATATAAACACAACTTCACACACCAACCCACATTGTTATATACAATTCACATTGTAAAAACAAATTTGTAATCATTTATTTAGTTATTTTTTTGTATAGTATAAGTATTTTTGTTAGCTTTTAACAATTAAATTGACGTCTTGAGTCTTTTACTCTACTCTTTGTTATTTATGTACTCTCAAGAGTACTTTCATTAACAGAACAATTATTTTAAAAGATCAGTAATTTTTGTTTATCCCATAGACGTAATTTAATATAAATAAAGATAGATATCAGTAAACATAGATAAGGAAAAAAAGAAATGTCTAAAGAGTGCTTTTCGTCTTTTTTATTACTATTAACTAATTATTAGGCTGATCGAATTGTTTAATGGTTCTAGTTGTTCGTACATTGCTAAATTGACGTTTGTGAAACAGTGATCACAATAAAAGAATACCTACAGGTTGAGTTTGTGTAGTTCTCAGAGCGTTTATAACATGAGTAGACTTATTTTATTGTGGAGTGTATTTACAGTACTTATTTTGATAAGTATCATATCCTGATACTCCCATTTGATACACATTGAATCAAAATGGAAAAGATATAAATAAATAAATACGCTGAATCGTGTTGAGAAAATTGCTTCCATAAAGTCACAATAGACAAGAATATCCCTGTCATTAAAATATTAAGCTCGTTAGTCCATCCGTCTATTACTATATCTTGACCTTGCATACAAGTTGAATCACCTGACTTTCCTCAGTACATCTTAGTTTTATTTTAGAGTTAAATTCGTTTGACTTTTTGACTACCAAACCTAAATGTTTTGTACACAAAAGAACAAAGATAATAGATTATTATGCCAAGCGATAATGATATCTAAATATAGTGTGTTAAATATGAATTTGGTGTAATCGACACAATGGCTGGTATTTGGCATACAAGGCCTGGTCGATCGATTTCCTCGACCCGGTCAGCGGTAGACAACCTGCACTGTGACCCCAGGTTCATTTAGCGATCGATAAAGTTTCCTGTATTTGCTAATACTGAGTGCTTATAAAAATGTATTAAATTAAGCTATATTAAATAGCTTTCAGTGTTATCCAATATGGGTGTTTCATTTTAATATGGAAATAAATTATTCAAATCATATCTAAAAGAATGAGGCAACAAAATAAAAATCGTGAGTTCAATGAACTCTATGATTTGAATTGAAGATTCCCAATGGAAATTTTCTCTATTTTAAACCACACAAAGTAAATGTAGTATTATTTTAGTAATATATGTGTCTGTCTGTACAAAAAAGTGTATGTAATACAGACGACAATCAGTCTAGAGTTTATAATATATTTTTCAAGCTTTACTCGGGAATTTAACATGTGTGACATTCACTGCATGAACAAAGACAGCAAATTATATTAATATTATAATTGTTAAGTAGCACATATACTGTAAATATATATATATATATATATATTCATTCTAGTGTCCAACCGAAACTGAACCGAACCGAAATATCGAATTTCGGCAATGGTTATTAAAACAGTTAACCATTTTATCTTTAAATTACAAAACTATGCGACATTTTACTTATTGGTAATTAAAATAACAACCATATTTATGAAAAAATATTATTTCCGCCATAAAAATATTAAAAATAGATGAGGTGTTCTGAATAGTTTTTACCTAATATTAAAATATATTAAATATATAGGCATTCATACATCCATGTATATATACATGCATATATACATACATACATACATACATACACACATACATACATATATACACACATCCACATATACATACACACGTAAATACATACATTTCAAAAAAGATTTCTTGTTGTTTAAATATATATTTTTTGGTAAGAATTTCCAACTTTTTAATTGAAAATATACTTTATAGAATACATGTTTCAAACTACGTCCAGAAGATAATAGCAATATTTTTTATCCATCTGTAGTGTAAAGTTTTCATTTGCCCGTTTAGTTTCAAAACTATACGGGGTCTTTTGATGAGTTCGGGGCATGGCGGAGAGCTGACCTCATTGGTCCAACCATGTTTATTAATGTGTATGTATGTAATAAGATAAATATGCAGGTCTTAAGTAACACTGGTCTCAAGATGGGCTGAGAAAGGAAATATTTACTGCCAGAAATTCGAAGTGTAGCTCAGAATAGATATCGATCGTACTTACAACTAAATGTTTGTATGAATTGTATTGAAACTTCATAAAAACACAACACTATTACACTACTTACACTATACACTACGTTACAAAAAGCGATTCCTAAACAAAAATATATACAGAATATTACAAAAAAAGTGTTCTAAAATCAAAAATACTTTTAAAATCTGGTCAATATTCTATCCTCTGAAAGCTTTGAACAAATGAACATAAAAATAAAATTCACTATTATATTCATATTCCAACAATAACGTACAGCGATACTTTTTATTTATATACAAAATATCAAGCTCGCGCTGTGTTTTTGTCTTATGAAAATGAAAGGGTTGAATTTCAAAGAGTATCTAAAAGAGATATTTCAATGGACGGAACGAGTTCCATATTCCGTGACACCTAGCGCATAAAGCGCTGCAGCGCTTTAGCTGCGGTAATTCCGGAAGAGAAGCGCCTTTACTTTAAGACAAAGAAGTAACTCAGACGTACCGTGAAATAAAAATGTGTGTAGTTTTCATCAGAAATTCAGTGACATCTGAAATGTTAATTTGATATTTACCAAAATAGATATATAGATATATTTGTAGATAGATTTCACATCATTAAGATAAAGTACTTACTAATAAATACAAATGTAATATATGTTAAAATGGAATTAAGAATTTATTTTATATTATTATATAATAAAAATACACGAACTTATATTTTATAAGCCGTTTGTAAAGTCTGTCAGCGTGTATGATTCCGCGCCATGTTTGTTGTCTAATAGACAATGCATGCAACGTCATCTTATAAATTATTGACATTTGTATGAATATATTAATGTTGTTACAGATAACATTATTAAAAATGTCACTAAGACAGTTCAAAATATATTATACTTTTGATAAATTAAAATATATATATTGTAAAAAGTTCATTTTGTGATTGTTTCAAGGTAACCTGCAATGCAGATATTCTGGTTACAAAATGTTATATGTGGTTTTAATATCAATTAATAATATATATATATATATATTGCAACAATAAAAGCCACATCAAGGGTACCCACCCTTGAATTGACCTAGTTTCTGACTTACGTAGCACACCTGACACAAGCTACCACAAAACGTGGTGTTCACATCTTTAGACTATTTATTTCAAACCAACACTGATTACTTATTGATTACCGCTTTTTATTCTTTATTTTTTATTACCGATTACCGCTTTTATTGTTTTATTTTTCTTTATTTATATTTGATGAGAATGGATTAAAAATATACTTAAAGTTAGAAGCAATAAATACATATATATGTGTGTGTGTGTGTGTGAATGTGTAGGTTCTATATCTATCTTTATGTAATGATTTTTTTATTTTATGTTAAAGTTTCATGACTCATATTTTTGTTTTGAATTTCTTTGTCCGTCAGTCAATTATTCAAAAATTACTTTTATAACAATCACTATAATAATAATATGTTTGTACAAATTATTATACATTACTTGTGTATAAAAGACTGACAAAAGCGCTATATGTAATATTAAATATAAATAATCGCCTCTTATATCAAAGGCAGTCTTCGAAAGCCTGAATAGGGAGAAATATTTGAAATCGTGTCTTGAGTTCTCATTTCATTGATCCCTAACAAGGCTTCGAGTGACTCTTATTAGGATATCAGCCTTCTATAACTATATATATTATATATATATAATTTAGTCAATACTTATTAAGTCTTGGGACGTCTTTATATTGAATCTTATTTACGTTTTTAAAATGTTTTCTTTTTGCAGCAACTATTTCGTAATTTGGTTTTTGTTGGATAGAAATAAAGTTTGCGGCAAATTTGGGTTTCGTTGAAGCCCAAATTTGCCGCATTCCGTCGACCTTCCCCGACATTACTTGTGTAGGTTTCACTTTTGTTTTTATTTTAGACTATGTTTTTAAACAAAATAGCAAAAGTTAAAATAGTATACAAAAACAAAAGTAAAATTCGATCGTGTTAATGTCATGTTAATTTGATAGATAATAATATAATAAACTAGATTTCAGCTATAAAGTTACTTTACCTTTACCTAACACTAAGTATAAATAAAAATAGAGTTTACAAATTAGTTGTACGTGAGACTGATAAAGAAAACAGAAGGAGGGTGTTACGAGGCCGGCGGGGGGTGGAGGGAGGGGGGAGGGTTCAAGGTTCCTTGTTTCAGGCGCCACTGCGGGACTGCGTATATACGCGTATTACCCGACCGAATTAAAACACCGTTCTCAACATCAAATGTCACAATTTTAATTTTTACAACTTAATTCATCTGAATAATATCATAATGGGCGCGTTTGTCTATTCAATTTTAAGCGCTCTTTTTGACCCCAAAAATAGAGTTACTACAATTTAGATCACGTTTTAGTGTGTTAGTGTACTAGATCTAGTGCTTGGTAGATTGGATAGCTGTGTAATGGACAAGCTAAGTTTATATTGTTATGTGCAAATTATTTCTGTTTGATGTTTTATGCAAAGTGACGCATGACTTCAGATGTTTGATTTAATAATTGCAAATACGCAATTAAAGTTTTCGTTTCAATTGATCCTTTTGTTAAGTTACTTTATAATTAAGTTGTTTAGGGTTGTACAAGCTATGGTAATGATGCTTTGTTTAATTTTTAACTTTCTTAACCATTTTACAAAGAAAAAAGAAACAAAGAAGAATGATAATAGATTTCTCATAATATTATTTGTAATTTTTTTAACTTTATTTGGTTATATATTTCTATTGCGTTAACTATAATATTTTTTTTTAACAAAATGATCTAGCTTTAGAGAAATAATCTTATTTCCCGGATTATATTTTATAAACATATAAACACAAAGAAACAACTATCTGTAAAACACACAAACAACTGTCCATATTGGATTAGAACCCTATACTTTTAAGCCAACACACTAACCACTGAACCAATGGGCCGTCGAGAGTTATTGTAAAATGTAATACCATTAAAAATATATCAATATATTTATTTGTTCCAAAATTTATTTTCTCTTTCTTTATATAAAATAGGACGTGACGCAAATGTATTTTGATCTCAAGAATGTCTTCCTGTTCAATGCAATTTCTTACTGAAAATGTCATAAAAAATATTTTATATTTACCGTCCGTCCGTAAAAACATGATCTACATATCACGTGTGGGGTCTCTCCGTGGAATTGCTTGTTTTCAGATGAAGCCAAGGTAATCATGATTTTACTAACACAACTGTGTGTATAGATATAGTTGTATACATGTATGTGCACACATACACAGACACACACACACACACACACACACACACACACACACACACGCACAGGTTGTCTCTGTTAATTAAGCGAGCATGCATCGTTAAAGTGTTGATATTTTTTTTATTGTATATTTTTTGTATCAAACAGAATACCCATATTTTATATAAAAAAAACAAAAATATATTTTTTTATATGGTTGGTGTTGCTTTGATTTATTTTACGAACGATGACAAGTATAAATTATAACTAGACCAGCCGCCCATTGCGATCTCTCATCGGACGTTTCAAGATCACATTTTTAGGGTTCCGTGGCAAAGGAACCTATATAGTTTCGTCATAGCCGTCCATGTGTTCGCAGCCTGGCTCACCTAGCTTTAGGAGAAAACTGTAATTCGGGATGAACATACATATTATACACGCCGACAAATGACAGAATATATTTTTGAAAATTTTGTTTTGGGTAACCCCTCTGGTAATGGTGATGTTTTTTTTTAACTTGGTTAAAAAATATGATGGGTTTGTCATAACAATTTTTAGATTAATGTAATAGTAATAATTAATATTAATTAAACATACCCAAAGATACATTTAAGCTTAACAAGTATTACGAACTGTGTAACGAACTGATCAGGAATAAATTTATAGTTAATTTGTACGCTGTAGAAGTAGGAGCGAGAGGTATAACAGCAAAATCTCTCTACTATTTATTTAAGGATCTCGGCCTTTCTAGAACGATCATCAGTTCATTTCTGGAACGTATTTCAAAGGCGGCTTTAGTAGGTTCTTACGATATTTGGTTAGGTAGGGAGAGGAGCGTGAACAGTGAAGGTGAGCGTGTATGCGCATAGTAAAGGGGCTCCTTAAACCTACACCTGGGTCGCAAGTCCCAGGCATTGTTTGCGCTTCTCTTCTTGCAACGCGATGGGCCCGGCACCCGCACGGTGAATCTATGGAATGCTGAGAAGCTTCGTATCTCGTTTGTGAAATATTAAGCATTAAAGTGAAAAAATTCACAACAGTACTACAAACAATTTAAAAAGAAAACTATCAAAACTAAATAGGTATAACAAGATTACGAGTAATAACCTAACCTGAAATATTTTTATATTTTTGTAAACTTACATTGCAAACGCTGGCTAAAACTTAAACTATAGAATAGTATATTTTAAAAAGAACTACCCAACCGTGCCCTGACACTCACCTGTTCTTAACACAATAAAAAAACTCAAAGACTTATTGTCACACACTCAAGAAATATGTCCTCCAAAATGTAAATCTACGTTCCATCGATCCAGACTTACGTTATCTGTATGTAGTTTTTGTTTTTAAGCTTTCTTGACCTTTCAAAGGACAGTACTCATGTCACAAAGACTCGGAGAACGTGACCTATCGGGAGATCCTTCAGCACTTTGTTCAAGTAAAATCTTGGTTAAGGTCGACAATGACAATTTGTTTTAGGCAAAAATCGGACACAACTTTCCCGCCAAAAAAAAATGACACTTCATTATCTCTTGACTGAAATGAACAGATTGATTTAATGCATTTTCCAAACGTATGTTAATAATAATAGCAGTTTTTAGTTTATATACTTTTTAATTTTTTTTAAATTTAATTAATTAATTCTTTATTGGATAATACACAAATAATGCACAAAAGGTACACTTAATGCCAACCAACCTTAATGTAGAGGAGAGGACATCAGTAGGTTTGTAAAAAAAAAAAATAGGTACTTAAAGAGTGTTTACCTAAGATTTATGTGTAATAAAAAATGTATTTATAGTATACCTTGTCTATGCACAAATAAAATACTTTATAAGATTTCTTTTAAATATCGTAGTAATGTATCAAAGGAACGAATGTTATAAAATTAAAATATTTATATCATAAAATAGATTCAATAAAACTGAAAATAGTCAAATAACTTTTTTATACATATAATATTTAAGCATTAGCGTTGTAGTTTTGTTTACAAAAAACCTTACTACATTTTAGTTTTCAATTCCAGCATATATTTTATTGTAATTTCGGCCATATTTACTCACTATAATAAAAAGTTATCCATGTCTATACATCAAATAATATTGAAATATTGCTGTCAAAGTATGTACTTATTTCAATATATTAAAAAAACAGTGTTTTGCCTGTCCATCGTCATGGATTTTTGAAATATAACGATAAAACTACAAAGCGAAGTTTAATGAGTTTTTGTATAATATAATATTAACATTAAGAATTCAATTTATACAAAACAAAAGGATTCCTGTGGGACATCTGTAAAAAATTAGATCTCTGAAGAAAGAAGAAAAAAATCTCTAGAAAATCTGTAAAGAATATTTTAGACAAGATCGTATTAATATTATCAAAGATATTTTTTTTATGTTGAATATTAAAATAAGAATTATTTTATTATCATAATAATATTACAGGATCATTCGGTCGGAGATAATTTGTTGAATAATTTTGATTTATTGGATATTTACATATTTTTTATACATATAATATATATATATATATATATATATATATATATATATATATATATTTCTTTGCATTTTTATTTTTATTTTTATTAAAAAAGTGTTGAGCATTACAATAATATTCAGACAGACAGTTCAGACAAATAGACTAGGCTGTATAGTATACAAGCAAATGAAGATAAGATGTAGGGTGGTTTTATTGCTATATAATTATAAATATCAATAGTGTAATTTTGATAGAACATTTACAGTATTATTAAATATGTGTGTACGCGGTATTCTGCTCCATTTTTGAACTGTGACGTCACGTTCAGGCAAACACAAAATCAATGTTGGTTTCAGGTGGCGTTGATCGCACGCGATGTCGTCTCTAGGATGTGTATAATCCAAGATTGTGTAGTAACTTAAAAGTAATTTAACTTTACGAGTTTGTAATCTAAAACTTGATAATAGTTTCATAATTATACAGTTCCGAAGGCTCTTGTGCCAAGTCCAGGCGGAGTTGCGGGCAATAACTATCAAAATAGAATAGTCAAAAAGTTATTGTTGTTATATTGAGAACATCTATTATGTATACAAAAATATAAAGTGTATTTTTATCGTTGCATGACAATTAGGTAGTCAGAAATCGGATTTTAATGAAAAACTACTAGTGACTCTGAAAAATTGAGAATATTTTAATTTTTTTATTTTAAAACACAATAACATAAAAACTATAAACAATATTAAAAAATTGTATTATCACTTAAAATAAAAAAAACAAATTACTACCGATTCTCAATACTACCATGTATGAAAAAAAAAATCATAAGACAATTCTTGAAAATGGCTTCCCCGAAGATGGTTTGACATCGTTTAAGTTACAAACACATTAACAATATTTTTTTATAAAGGTATTAAAGTAAAACAGAATGATATTTTAGTAAAAATTTTAACAAAATTACAAAAAAAAAAACCGTCATATCTTTGCACATAATTTTAAAACTTTCAAAATTGCTATACCCATAAAAAATTACTCTAAAATTCACTTTCTGGAATATTTCAGAACGTTTCAGTGTAATTAAAAATTCTATGAATTTCACTTCACCTGTACCTACTCACTTGTTTTGTATTTCTAGGTAATAATATGCAACAGTATTAAATTAAAATGTATTCATATATATATATATGTATTACATAATATATATCAAATAATTGATAACAAAAAATAAATTGTGATCCAAAAAATAGCGGACTTTTCTGACTTCGAGCTTGAAGATAACTTTGGGATTGGAAAACTCAAAAAGTTTTAGTTTTTAATTGGAGTGTTTATAATATATACGTATATATTTACTTATGTATAATAAATATTATATAAATTGATAATCATAAAATTTATATATTCTAATAAGAATTTAAAGAAGATATTCTGAGTATATGTTAAACTTAATCAATTATTATTATAATTTTTTAAAGAAATCAACAACGTTTCCAGTCTTTAAAGCCTTAATTTGGATTATAAATAGCGATGTTTTTAATAGCTTCAAACATAAATACGCTGATATTTTGTCAAATTTAAATCTGAGAGACATTATTTGAATATAAATATAAAAATAACATTAACACTAAACCTACCAAGTACCGATCAAATTGACCGTTCTTACACTTTTGTAAAACTTACACATTTTTAAACGTTATAATATCGTTATCAAACAACATGACAATTCTTAGAATATGCATATAATATTTTCTACACTCTTTACTTTTAGATATTTCCATTATATGCGTTATACAATAAAATAACTTTTAATACCGGTCAATTTGACGGCGTGCAGTAGGAACAGGTATACAAGAATTGTTGGTAAGTTTAGTGTTAATAACTACCATAGACACCATAGACACGTGAAATAAGAACTGAAAGAGTCACACAAGCATTCCAATAACTCGTCTCTAAGAACATGGCGTGTCGAAAAAAACAAGAAAAACGGACTATATATCGTAAATAATAGTTTTATTTGACAAACTAGCTTTTGCCCGCGACTTCGTCCGCGTTTCCGTCGTTTTTCGAAAAAAAATTAGCAGATGTCCTCCCTCATAGTTTTGACGTAACAGGCAGATTCACTTTCGTATTTTAGAAGGGCAATAGTAATATAATATGCCAATCCACAAAACTGTTGAAAAATATAAGTAACCGCAGAATATTATAATATACCCACGCTATACCCACGACTCGGTCAGCGTGTAACTCCTTGTTTTTTATTAAGATAATATATTGCTAATATTTTTAGATCAAATTAAAATGTTTCAGCGCAAAGCTTCTGGGTAGACTATGTTAAGAGTCGACCCGTCCGGCACGTGAACGTAAAGATTCCTAGAATTGCTAACCCGGGAAAGAGCGACGTATAATTGACCATGCGAGAAACAGCTAACACCGAGATCTACTCCAGCAACACGAAAAGTCTGCCCTTGAGCTTTATTGATAGTCATGGCATAGCACACCGATACTGGGAATTGCGTTCTTTTAAATTGGAATGGAAAATTATTTGGTATTATGGGAATTCTGGGAATAAAGACAGTTTCTCCTGCACCGCAACCTGTTAAAATTTGAGCCTCGATTACATTTTGTTGCAACTGGGTTACTTTTAGCCGAGTTCCATTGCAAAGTTGAGGTGGTCTTAAATTTCGGAGCAGAATTATCGGTATGCCAATTTTTAAACAAATTATATGAGAAGGTAGTCCAGGCATACTTAAAGAATTAAAAAATTCTATCGGGTAATTAGTGGCTTCTTGTTCATCAACCATTCTATTTATTGAACTATAAACTTTGCTTTCTCCCTGTATATTAGACAGTATTTTATTATTAATTTCAGATGCCTGGTCATTGCGAGGAGTCAAAATGGACCTTTCGCAAAGCCAAGAATTGTCCCTATTTAATATAATTGTTATGTCACCGTAAACCGAAGATATAAGATGTTGTTGGGATTGCACTATACAACATAACTCAGGTGTCAGAATAAGTTTTCCTTGGTGTAGTTGTGGATAGGTACCTTCACCAATCTTCAATAATGTATCAGAAAATTCACGATTATCTGCGTTGTCTCCAGTTCTCACTCGCATATTTATAGTCAAATGCACCGATTGTATATCACGCCACAAATAAGAGCTTTTCAGGCAAGCCCTAATCTCATCAGCTCGGGTTCCCCGTGGTATTACCGGTAAGGTTTGTCGGAAATCACCACAAAATAAAACCGTAATACCGCCCATTGGTCGATCATTTTGTCTTATGTCCCTTAGAGTTCTGTCTACTGCTTCTACTCCTTTTCGATGGGCCATCGTACATTCATCCCATACGATTAAATTACACTCACGCAATACCTTAGCTTTGTCGCTATTTCTTGAAATACTACAGGTTGGACTTTCCGTGCGATCTAAATTAATTGGTATTTTAAACATAGTGTGAGCAGTCTTACCTCCTGGTAGCAATGTTGCAGCTATACCTGATGAAGCCACGGCAAGAGCGATTTTACGCTGATTTCGAACATAAGCTAATATTAATTTAGTCAAAAAAGTTTTCCCAGTTCCTCCAGGTGCATCTAAAAACCATATTGTTCCTAAATTTTTCTGCACACTCTCGCACACGCGATCATAGACTAAGCGTTGTTCTGCAGTCATCATTGGGACACCGTTTTCTAATGTTACCAGCAGTTCCATTGGGTTGTAACCAATCTCTGCGGAATATTCCCTATTGGTAACCTCTCCGACTGAGGTTGGCGTTGGCAAACCATATTCACAAAGTGATTTACCGCCTACTGCTGTTAAGTCTTCCTGAAGAACTAATAAGCACTGATTTATAGCCAGATCTCGAAAATTATCATTAGTTGCGCCTTCATTATTGTGAGATAAATTCCGAAGAAAGTCTTCTGCAAATTTTTCTTTATATTTTTCCCATAATTGGACAGGATCAGATAAATTACAAAATGTGAGTAATGTTACAAATAAATGGCGTAACCGTCGTGGATTATCAATAACACAGGATTCTGCTAAAGCGTCATCCCAATGTTGATCATTTTCAAGCAAATGACGCGCTTGGCAAGCTGCATGATAAGTTGGATAAACAACATCGTCTACTTTTCTCAAATCTATAAATGATGTTGGTCCTCGCACTGTATGTAATAATAATCTCAAATAAAAACACTCTGCGTTGTTAGGATGAACAGTATACACTCTACCAAGAACATGTTCTTTGAAAATACCTGTCTCGCCATCTACAGGCCTGCCTCGGCGTCTACGGTTAAAGACACCTCGTTGTTTATCGTAGGTATAATACGATGGAACTTCTTCATACAAAAGAGACTTTGCGAAATTATCAGTTTGGCAAAGTCGAAAGAATGCCAATAAAGTTGTTTGTCTAGGGTTCTCTAATCGTTCTGTAACATTTTCGGCGTTAAAAAATATACGTTGACCGCCTTCCAGATGAACATCCAGATGGGTCACAGGTGGATATCTTTCGTGAATATTAAAACTTAAGATCCGCCACACAGCTTCTGAAGAGCTGATATATCTGCCTGACTGAAATCTAGTAACTTCATCATGTTCATTTCTTAACGCAAACGTAGCTTGGTCACTGCCCTTGTTAATGTACTTACAAATATATTTAATTGACTCTACACTATTACACATTTCTACATTTATGTGAGCTTGAAATGCTCTGGACAATACAGGCGAATACGGAACGACCCACCTATTATCTAAAGTAACCTGTTGTCCAGACATTCGCTTTTCAACAGTAAAACCACCATTGTCTCTTGAACGGCGACGATATAATGGGTATCCATCATGTCCTGTTACAGTTTCATCCACTAATGCTTTTGGATACCTTTTAGTGCAACGACCGTCTTGCATGCAAGGAGCATTTGCGTTAAATGCACCACATGGACCATGTATCATATGAGTTTTAACAATGTCGTATAACAGGGGATCTGCAGTCGGATCTGGAATTTCAGCACTGATTAATCTGTCTACATCATTAGGTCGAACCTTATCTTTTAACCAAAGCAAGATATGTGCGTGAGGTAAGCCGCGTTTTTGCCACTCAACACTATACATATAACACAATACTTCTCCAAAAATGTTATCTTTGGTAAGAAGATCTATCATTGATTTTAATTTTAAATGAAACACTCTTGCAATAATATCATGGCGGTCATGCGGTGCCTGACCCTCAAGAAGCTCCCGAGTGATTTCATCCCACTTGGGATTGGTAGTTACAGTAACAAATAAGTCGGGACGTCCATATTTTCTTAAGTAACAAAAAGCGTCTTGAGTACGTTCATGCATGTAGCGTGGACCACCAGTAAAAGAAGAGGGTAAAATAACTAAACGACCCATATTCACAGTATCGTTATCTTGCTGCATGGCATCGTGAAGGTGCACGTATTCTTCAGCGCGCAGCTGCCTTTGATTAGATCGTATATAAACTAATCTTTCGGTTTCAATTTTTGCGTACATGTCAACAATAAACTGATTAAATAAGCCACGAAAACGTTGAAAGTATACCAATCTATTCCGTCTCACTTGCAGGTGGTAACAATAAAATTGAAGGCATGACACCTTTTTATTATAATTAGGTGCGCCTGTGCGCGGATCGGTTTGGTATACAGCGAAATTATAACCATCTTCCCCTCGACAGTATATCATAGGATATTGCAAACTGTCGTAAGCCCTGTGGGTTTCGAAAATACGTTGCAAACGATTGTCTCTGGAACGTATAACGATATCACGCCTATCACATTCCTGGTCGACCAGTACTACAGCAACTTCATTCGTGGATGGAACGTTATGACGCCCAGGGTGTTCCTGAGTTGGACGCTTATCGGCATTTATAACAATTTTATAATTGTTATTACCATCTTGAGAAAGGGCTTCTAATGCCGATTTAAAACTGCATACGTACGAATTAACCTGATGTAACATGTTCTGAAGTTGTGAAATGAGTTCAGTATTTAAATTCGGAAAATATTGATTTCTTATATTCGACTGTTCGTTGTAATCGGATACAAAATATATTTGAAGAAATTTAGGTTGTTCTTCAGGCAAAAGGGACCCTATCAAATGGTAAACCTGACCTTGTACCTTAAAAGTAGGCATGAAAGGGCCTTCTGAGATTTGTTTAGCACCAAAGGATGTCATTTGGAATGCACTATTATAAGTGCGAATATTATCTAAAAACTGTTTGGATTGCAAATGTTCCCCTAAAAGTAGTGATTTTAAAGGTTCCGGTGGGTCTTCGAACGAAGGCAAATTTATTTTACCTCCAGAACAACAGAAACCAGCAGACTCCTTCCTCCACTTCGAAGCATTACAAAAGGAACATACTACGTTCATATCGCCTATTTCAGAAGATGATCTGTAATCAATTGTGAGGTTATAAGCAAACCCACTTTTATATTTATCGGACCACGCCACCGAATTTGTAGATTGATCTACCACGTGTATATCTAAGTCATTAAGACCATGTCGAAATCTATCTGCAGTAAGACGGGCCTCTCGCTGTTCTTCTGTTTCAAGCGACCGAATATTTTCAATTCTTAATCTTTCATTAGATAAAGTAATCAATTGTTCTTGTCTCAAAGAATTGTAATAATCGCGTCCCGACTCTAGTCGTTGTTCATGCTCATGTTCATCTTCAAGAGATCGAATCATGTTATGGTGCGCCCTATCATTTGTCAAACGGTCTTGATATTGAGTAAAAGTTTCAGATTCTCGAGACAAAATATGACGTTCGCGATCAGCTGTAAGCCGTAATTCCCTCTCAGTGAAGGTTTCGGACTCGCGAGATAAAATATGACGTTCGTGGTCAGCTGTAAGCCGTAATTCCCTCTCAGTGAAGGTTTCGGACTCGCGAGATAAAATATGACGTTCGCGGTCAGCTGTAAGCCGTAATTCCCTCTCAGTGAAGATTTCAGACTCGCGAGATAATGTATGCCGTTCGCGGTCAGCTGTGAGTCGCAATTCTCGTTGTAAAGCAGTTTCAGCTTCTCGGGATAACGCATGTTGTTCCCGGTCAATGGAACGCCTTAGCTCTCGTTGAGAAGAGCTTTGAGAAGCCCGTGTTGTAGCTCGTCTCGCTCTTTCAGCTGCTAATCGCATCTCTCTTTCTGGAGAGCTTTCATTAGCTCGAGATGTTGAGGCACTAACTCTCATAGAGTTTAACCGATGTGCTCTTTCCTCTTCCGATTCTTGAGAACGCGTCATTCTCATTCTCCTAGCTTGACTCGAAGTTCGAGATAAAGATGGTCGTTTTTTAGGTGGCATCGTTTATTTTATTTTTAATCGACGGTAACTTAAATTCTATTTAGTTACCCAACAAAAAACTTACGTCAGAGGTCCTAACTATAGCTAAGTATATAATAAATAGAATATAAATCTAAGTGCCTATTAAAACTAAAATAATATTCTAATCGAATTATAAATATGTACGTAGGTACCTACAAATTACAAAAGAATAAAAAATGAAAATAAAGCTATACTTAATGCGTGTGCAATACTATCTACACTTACCTACTTCACTTAAAAATGAATAATAAGAAATACCTACAACTACTGTAATTAATCAAAGTACCTATGCTAATACAAAAAAAACCTTAGATGTTCTAAGTACAACTGCTATATAATAAAAAAATATAAATCTAAGTGCCTATTTAAACTTAAATACCTAATATTCTAATAGAATTAAACTAAGAAATATGTACCTACCTACCTACAACTTAGGTACAAAAAAAAAGAAATGAAAATAAAGCTAAAACACGTGTGCAGTATAGGTAGATAGTAGGCAATATCTACCTATACCTACTTCACTTAAAAATAAATAAAAAATACCTATGAATACTATAATTAATAAAAGTACCTACCTACGCTTTTATCTACTCAATACAAAAAAAACTAAACATAAAATGCCCAAAACTAACCTATCAGTAACTAAAAATCTAACAATAATCTAATCTATCTATCTATTATCTAATCTAAAAATCGAATCTAAATCTACTTAAAAAGAAATAAAATAGGAACTATTAATAGTTAAGAATTTAAACAAAACTAAAACTAATTTAGAAAATAACAACAAAAGAAATTAAAATAAACTATTTAAAGACAAAAAGTCGCGCTGATAAGCACGGTTTATAAAATAACAATTATTGTCTGTCAATAAAGTTCAACACTCTGAACGCATCAACAGCCAAATATTGAATGACGCTTGCGCTCGCCTCCCGCCCCTTTTATACTCTGCCGCCGCGAGCCCCGTCGAGCGCGGCAACCGTTACGCAAAAATAATCCTTATAGCTTGATTCACTATTCACGCGCGATGTCTTGTTGGCGTATTTCATGTAAGTAAGTATAAGTTTGGTGTTTCTATACCGATTTCAATGATTCTTTTTTTATTGAATTGGTGCTAATGTTTATTTTTTTTTTAATTAGGAATGATGGTGAGCATTATTGGTTTTATAAACGTAAAAGTAAACAAATATAATAAGAAATCTCCGAACTGCTAAGCTATCGAGAGTTATGCGTGTTATTGTGAGTTAACTATAAAAGGTAGATATATGCTGTCTTGGAATATTTTTCGTGTATTTTTATGTAGAATATTTCCGTTATACATAGTTTCTATGTAGCTCTAACCATTAAGGCTGCACACGCGACGGAAGCTTAAAAAATCAAGCAACTTCTCCCATTTTCTCAACATTTCCTTTCACTGCTCTGCTCCTATTCATTGTAGTGTGATGAAAAGTATACTATTACCTGCCCAGGAGTATAAAGAATAATTGTACTAAGTTTCGTTAAAATCCGTCGAGTAGTTTTTTTTTCTATAAATAACATACAAACAGACAGACAGACAGACAGACAGACAAAAATTTTTTAACTGCATTTTTGGCATCAGTATCGAACACTAATCACCCCCTGCTACTTATTTTGTAAATATATTTCATGTACAGAATTGACTTCTCTACAGATTTATTATAAGTATAGATGTGTCTATTCAATAGTGTTGTAACTTAAACTTAATAGAGTCTTATTTTTTATGTATGAGGTTATACAAAAGTGTATGCTATTAGTTTTTATTGTATAATACTTACGCTGACAATTATACAAATTAACACAGACAATCAAATAAGAATAGTTTTTACAAATATATTAAGAAGCCTCTTTCTTGAAAGGGAAGGCAAATGCTTCTACTTTGTCCTGACATGCTTCTTTCTTCTCTTCTACCCTCATGAGTCTCTTCATGCACACTCGTCAGTCCCGAGTATTAGTGCCCTGTCCCTACTTCAAAACATCTTCAATTTTATTGAGAAATGTTCGTCTAGAATTCCCCTTCCCACCTTTCCATCCACACAACCCTTATCCCGACTTGTCAATCTCCTTTCATGATCAAACCATATAAGCATTCCTTTCTCATATTCAGTCACATAGCCATTATTTAAACAGATTAATATTAAGAGTACAAAAATACTCTCTGTCTAAATAAGATCACAAGTGTTCTGTCTCTCTCTCTCTCTCTTTTACATACACACATCTATTTGCAGAAGATATTAAGATACTGAGAGACACGACATGCGTTGATACATGTCCTCTTCTATATCAGAGAAACAATTAAATGCACTTTTTAATTTAATAATCTTTGAAGATTCCACGAGCCACATACATGCTTACTGATAAGCGTTTATATTCAATAAATAATTTTTCAAGAACCTTTTCCTTATTCTGAAAATAACCTTATCTTATTTTCATGTAAGGATATGACTTGATATGTATGTAAGGATTTGAACTCTTTGAACGTTCAAATCAATTCAAAACAATTGCCAATGCATCATCATTTGTTATTATTTTTACACTAATTTTTTTCAGAAATTAGTTTTCTAAAACTTACATTATTTTCATCAATCATTCTATTTTACTAAGAATTATTTTTAACTTTTTACTTTGATTAACAATAAAGAGTTAGTTTTTAGTTTTTTAAACTTAAATTCAGTGCCGACGTTAGGGGGGCGCGCGATGGGGTGACGGCCCGGAGCGCCAAATATGGGGGGCGCTGAGGTCTGGGGCCTCGGCCTTCTGCCTTCCGCGCTGTGTACCCTCAATACTGTGCTCTATGTGCCGTATTCACAACTATGTTCAGCTGTCAGATGATTTGGTTCAGCAAAAAATAAATACTCGATATTGATTTTCTTAAGTGGGCGCCTAAATATTTTTGCCCGGGGTGTCAGTAGCCCTAACGCCGCTGCTACTTAAATTTGTTATTTTTTATTATTATTGATGACTACACAGTCCGATTTTGACTAAATAAGATTTTCTTTCAAAATGGCGACGACAATTCAATCTCACAAGAACCTATATGTAGTACATTTTTTATGTTTACAATTGTTAAAACTAATAAAAAATATATAAAAAATAACATTTCTTACATAACTTATTTCAAATTTTCTTTTGGTTAAGTTGATATTACATGTGTGTATATCTTAATTAATATTATTTAATATATAATAAGGACGTAAATATGTCCGTGCCATAATCCGTGTCCTATAAACCGGTTAAAAGCGGTTAAATCCGGTTAGAAAAATGCATGGTCACGATATATTGTGGTTTGCGTGTATTGATCGGCCCTTATCTCTCATCTGCAGCCTTGGAGGCTGTTTTGGTGACCTCGGAACAACCTGTCAAGGGTTCAGGTCGACATAAGATGAGGTGGATCTCAATATCCAACCATCCATATCTAAAGTGCACAACCCTAGCAATGTTATCAACTTTAAAATGCTAAATTTTACGGCATTTCATTACATAAATAGATAGATAATATTCTATTTATAATTATAGAAAACTTTTGAAACCAACATTAAAATGTAATTTTTTGGCACTTTTATCATTT
The DNA here is from genome assembly GCA_918358695.1 of Melinaea menophilus ssp. n. AW-2005. Classification (NCBI taxonomy): domain Eukaryota; kingdom Metazoa; phylum Arthropoda; class Insecta; order Lepidoptera; family Nymphalidae; genus Melinaea; species Melinaea menophilus. The sequence continues at coordinate 9,732,110 of OU911040.1, read as the reverse complement.
TTTTTAACACAACTTTTATAACAGATAAGAATAACTATAATTACAATTTTGTTTTGGAGTTATTTTTTTTATTGTATATACCATTACGATTGACGGATTAGGACACACACATTTTTATATTGTATATACGATATAATTAATTATTAAATTACACTTAATGATATAATAGACACATAAATTTAAGGGTTACCTAAACTAGATAGAAACGAAAATCACGACTACTTTATAAGGGATCTGTAATTCTTTCCGCCAAACTGTCTGGGAAGAGAATTTTACGCAATGCGACAGAGTACTTGCGAACCGATCATTTATTATCCAATTAACATTTAGTATACTATAATAAAAAAGGGTATTTAAATTTAAAATTCATATTAATTATGTCTGATATAAATCGATTTATGATTTTTCTTAAAACAACATCCTTATGTAATACATTTCTTGTATGTAAACACACACACACCACACACACACACACACACACACACACACACACACACACACACACACACACACACACACACACACACACACACACACACACACACACACACACACACACACACACACACACACACACACACACACACACACACACACACACACACACACACACACACACACACACACACACACACACACACACACAGACACACACACAGACACAGACTCAAACAATACCTTTAAGAATATATTATATGTAAAGTGACACACACTCTCACATACACACACATAGACACGCAATATCAAATAATGAAAAGAAATATATAGTAAGTACATATTGTAATGAAAAGCTATTGATTGGTTTCTCTATTTTAAACTTTGACCTCGAAATGGACATTTTACTATTACGTAAAATATCCATATGACAATGATTAAATAGTTACGTACGTGGTTAAAAGTTTCATCATTTATATATTTATATATTACTCTATGGTATTGTATATAATATGTTTTACATCACGTGTAATGTACAAGAACATACAAGAGACGCCATTTTTTACGAAAAATGTACCCGAAATAAAACAATATAATAATTAAGAATATTATTAAATTGTTGAACAAAAAATATCCTATATTAAAATTAATATAGAACACTGCGGTTAAATTACCTTAAAATTTATCAGGTCACACTTGTATATATGTATATATGGTTTTGATTTTTCTCCTCAATGTGACGTCACAAACGTCACTTATCTTGGTTTCCAGGTATTTTCTTTATTACGAAGTGATAATTCTATATAATATCAATGGACTTTAATTTTGACATCTGTCAAACTCTACTTTGTTATTGTTTTTAATTCTGCCCACAGGGTAAAGCAAAGACCTTTAGATCATACAGCCTCAACAGCATTGTAATATAATTTTAACAGCTGTCAAACTTAGTTATCAATTTAATATAATGTTAATGCATGTAAATTTAGTTGGTTGTTGAACAATAAACGCGTGCATGTTACAAAGCACGGAAAGCAATACTTCGTAGAACTGTGTATTTTAAATTAAGACTATTTTAATGATGATTACAAGGTTGTGTTTGCCGCAGTGCTAAATGCAACGTTAAAAATATGTAAAATTTTATGTTATATTTGAAAATTTTCAATTATTATCAAAAGTAAATGTTCACTACATTTTTATCTTTTTGAGGTTAAGAAAAACCTTTAAAATAATTACAGATTAACTAATTTAGCAATATCGTATGTGGTATTAACTTTGTTGAACTGTATTCATAATTTTTTCATACAAACTTTAATGAATGAATTAGAACTGTTATTAAAAACAATTACTTTTGCAATAATAATATAAGGTATATGTTATTAAGAAAGAAAGTAGGTTAAATATAAAGAAAATTTATTGAGTAATTTAAATATGCAAATTGCAATAATGCAGTACACAATACGTATTTGAAGTAACTTAACTAGCAACAAAAACTTCTTAAAATTCAACCTTTTACTGCAAAGTTTTTATTATTAACCTAGGTTTATTTAATAGCTTGGACATACCAGAGACGCCATAACCAAAATACGCTGAAACCAACATGAACCTTTGTGACGTCACACTCAGGCCAAAAGTCAAAACGATAAGTCCTTTATTATAGAAAAATATGAACTGATAAGTTTTACGGTAATTTACCGCGATAAACCACACTAATTTTTAATTTTAGATAATTGACATACATCTAAATTCATTCAGCCTAAATGATAATTTCAGTAACTTTATTATGTATATATAATATTTATTTTTTGATGCACAATATCATGATTATTGTAATAAATAGTGTACATATCTATGTCAAGGCGAATCAGCTTTACAGATTTTAAAAGATTTTAATTACATGTTATTTATAAAATTACATTTAATAATTGAGAATGAGTGCATGGAGGTTTTATATAATTGTATATCGATATTAGTTTTACATTTTAGTTATCCTTTTCTCTACATATTAAATTAAGTTTTTAATTTAGGCGGTATTTGAGTTTTTTTTTTTTTTTTGATAAAAGTATTTAAAGCCGGTTCAAACAATTTTAAGGGATAAATATATAAATGAAATTTATTTTAAAATTTTATTTAAGTTATAAGTATTTGTGTCTGTAAACAGACAATAAATTATTGATGTATTCATATATTATGTTTAATTGTAAATGAGTTTTCTGAAGAAGAAGAGGAACAACATTTACAGAAAAGTTTCTATTAATGAATATAATCTGTTGCCCAATTGACATTTTATGATAAAATATTTTTTTATTTTATCTGATTATATAACTTAAAAGATGTCTTCTTAAGACAAAATTATTGGACAAATAATATTGAATTTCCTTCGTATTTTTATCTTCTTGTTAATCTTATTTAAGAACTCGTTAATAATAGGTTATAAGATTAGAACATCCAATTATACAAAATCAAAAAAATTATATCAAAATTAGCGAGAGAAATGATATAAAATTCACAGATAATTGTAGATAGGCGCTACGCTGCTACGCTGGCTCTACGCTGCTACGATATATTGACAGTATTCATGCCTTTTTTTATATTACCCATCGAATGAGTAAAACTGAACAAAGCGGAGTTATGTAATAAACAATACTTATATTTTGAGGTTTTACGTAATCACACTGTAAGTCACCTTGGATAAGAGAGTGATGATTATGTATTAGCTTAGTTTGAACCCTTGTTGGGATATTATAAGAAGTATTTACTCATGTAATAGGAGTTATTACTCTTAGTACTAACCCGATAAGCTTAAGAAGAAAATAATATTTGCAATCATATACAACTTACATTGCTTTCGGTTGAGTATTAATTAAAGCATTATTTATTTTATTTATTAGAGACAGAATTTGGGCAATAAGAAATAAAAGCTAATCTTACCTTCAAGTTGAGGCTAGACTAATATTATGAGGCAACAAACGTCTGTGCAACATGATAGATAAATACAATTAGTGTGACTTGAATGTAACATGTCAAAGGGGTGCTAGACGAAGACGGCGACGGCGGCAGCGGTGCCGCAGCCAGCGCGGCGTCCTTGCCGCGTCTAATACGCGCCAGTCACGCAACCAGGTCGATAGCTACCAGCCTCCGCCTCAATTATTCAACACGCGACCCGACCACCGCCGTCACCGTCACCCTGGACAAAGCACACACCTTCCTCCCTCCTTAAGCCAGAAGCGTTAAAGCCAATCACTTAGAATCACCTTATCCCGAGGACGGCTGAGACGCGAGAGTGGTCGCGCGTTACGTAAAGGGCGCGACGGAGCGCGTGTGGGCGCGTGTGGGCGCGTTTGGGCGCGTGTGGGCGCGGGGGACGCGCTCGCGGGCGCTCGGAGCGGGATCGCGCGCGGAGTGCCGTCCTATAGTTATGCAACGCCGCCACCGTCGCCCGGAATGGAAAATCGAACGCGAGGGGAGCGGGAAGTGCGCGCGCAGCCCTATCGGGGTATCGGTGCCCTCCGCCCGTGGATCACGATACGGTAGGTAGGCGACCTCGCTCACCGCGGTTCTGCGAATCCGTATCGGCATGATTACACACACCAGCGCGACGAGTTGTCTGCGCCCTAGCGGCGTCTCCCTCTATCCAGAAGCGGTAGTTTCAGGAGCATACTGAAGATGGCGCCGGCCTCGTACACCGACCCAATTGACATTACTCCATTGAGGGAGACCTCGTCGAAACTTTAAACGAAATCCTATGCGCTGAGCCAGCGACAAACAACAGTCAAGATCTACCTTCAAACGACTATCTGCTTTAACTTACAATATAAATTATTACAGTTAGAACTTTGAAAAACATGCTATAAGTATTATAATTAGTAGTAGTAAATAAGCATCGAAATTTCAGAACAAATGACTAAAATTTGTAACAATTTTAATATAATAAAAGTTTACATTACTTATTGAAGTTTATTATTATTATGTGTATATAGTGGCAGTTACTGCCAGGACATTTACTACGCTGACTACTCGTACATTAATTGAGAAAGAATAACCCAAATCTATCGCACTCTGGCAGAGCATTGGTAGGAGCACATTACTCAGACATATGTATATATATTAAAGCAATGTCATCATCTAATAAATATATTTCTATGATAATTCTGTAATAACGTACCTTATTTTAAGGTACGTACTTCCTTTGAAATATTATTAGAATCTGATTCGCGTGTTACTTATAACTTTAAAACAATCACTCGTTCAGTTAATAATAATTTTCACACAAAGGATAGGATGTTAGTTCTTATAAAATAAGTTCCTTTACTTCAAAAGTTGCGACCTTAAACTGTCTTCACTATAACGGTTTACTATTTTTAAAATTTAAATATCTTCTCGAATTTGTTAAACAAAAATCTAACCCAAAAACCCAATGTAATAGATAACCTTATCGGCATTCTCAATATCCGATTTCAAACACATTATTTGACACCAAAAATAACGAGAAAAGTGTCCACTAGCGTCAAAACCTTCAAGAAACCACAATCCCAACTCTTTTAAGTACTCAATAGAAAATGGCCCTTATGTATATAATTATAAAGTCCTTTTTGCGATGCGATCCTTCGCATTAAGAGTAGATTAACGTAATGTCAAAACATCGCACTAGATAGACTAACTCATTAACACTCATTATAAATTAGTAGACTAGTTGACCTAGCGCTTGATAGATTGTATAAAAATGGCTGCATTACTTTTTTAAATGGTATAAAAACACATTGTTTTAAGTCAAGGTCTTTTACTTTTTTATTTGACCGACCTGCGCGAGTGTGACAGACTACATACTTGTCTAACGTGACCTGGATTATGATATTATAAAATGAGGACAACTTGTTAATGCTTGTTTCATTTTTATTACAACCAATGGGTTTAACACTTACCTTATATCGTGAATCTTTCTAGCAGCGCCATCTCTAAAAAGTTCGGATACCCTTTAAAAATGATGAATTTTTAAGTAAGTTTTTATGGGGTTCTCAAGAATTTATTCCTTACAAGACTTACCATTAAAACAAATAAAATAAATTAAACGCAATTGCACAAATGTTCCCAATTCGTTGATGTTTATTGTATTTCAAGGTCACGCAAAAATAAATACTATCAAATAAGCTATAATAAATATTTCATTATATTTAATCACGTTACTATTTTCAATTCAAATCAAACTTTTTGGAATTCTTTATACATAAATAAATTGGCGGGAATCATTAACTGTCAAAACCGTACACCTAACTGTCAAAACCTTACACTTTATTGTATATCAGAATAAATAAATTACAATTCAATAACAATAGTAACAACACAAAAACACAAAAGACCTATCAATTATAAAATATTACCGACTGTCAATATCAGTTGTCTTAAACAGATATAAATTCATTGGATAGTCATTTTTTACAGAAAAAAATACTAATTTATGTTTATAATATTTTATTTATATTTCTTAACCAAACCTTGTAACAAAATAAACACTTTATTTAATCTTTTGTGATCTATATAATTTATAACGTTGATTTATCTAAATTCATCGACTAGTTTTAGACCAAATTAGGGTCCGTAGTCATGAGCTTCTTGACGTCGCTGTTCTCCCACACTCCGAAAAATGTATACACAAACGGTTTAATATAATAACAATATAACATCCATACACCATTAAACATTATACCATCTTCGGTACCCAATAATAAAAATATAAAAATTGTATCTCTTATATAACAATACCATCATAAGTGGAATAATTAAACGGAATATAATACTATCCATTTATAATACACCTAAGTCTGTTTTTACACGGTCTTTTTTTACACGGTTTTGAAATAACACCGTTTGAAAATAAAATATTTTTAATTTTTTACACGATTTTATTCCATTTAGCACAATAAAAAAATTTTTGGCCAACTTTTTTTTGTCAAATTTAATTTCTGCGAAATATGTTCATATTACAAATTTAGGGGAATTCCCTTTTTGTGCATACAAGCAAATTTACTGGTCAGAGCAATTGAAATGTGTTAATATTTTGTGAATAATCTTCAATAACTATGCTTGTAAAAATAAACATTGTATATGTGATTTAATTAAATAAACATGAGTACTTGTTCTTAAAAAATCCTTGTTTTTCACTAATTTTAATAGGTTTTAGAGATTAGGAACCAATCACCTATTTTTGCATACAATCAATGTCTTTTTTTACACGGTTTTTTCTGGAACCAATATCCGTGTAAAAGCAGACTTAGGTGTATTATACTAATTATATAAATACTTTAATAAATACATGGAGCCAAAACTTCAGAGACTATTCTCATTATAAGCTCTGTACTAAAGACATTATAGAACTCAACTGTTCATTTAACGAGCTTCTATCCTTGCCGTTATTTATAATAAGATCCCAATCATTATAATCATCCAAATCACACTCGGAATCAGCATCATCCACACCGGTGGCAAATTCAAAACCTCTTTGTATTCTTGTTTCTTCATCTGCTATTAACCTTATTGTCTTAAGAGGGACTTGAGATCCATAAGTCTCTTTGAACCATTTAATATCAGTTTTACGTCGGATATCACTAACAATCCAAACTGGTTTATCGGCAGCTGAAATTAGAGAAATATAACTTCTTGATAATTATAAACAATCTTAGTATGTAAATTGGTTCCAACTTTGTGTGTACACCTAGTTGCTGGGTGAAAAGAGTTTACCATAAGTATATAATTTATAGAAAACTTAGATATCTTGAGCACAGTAAGAATTATGTTTTATAAATTAAACATTTGGCGTCTATGTCTATGGTAATGTATCTTTGTCTATAATTATATATAATTATATAGTCCTTAAAGGATCTTTATCACTTAATGCATCAAATGTTTGCCAAAATATAAACCAAAATTGACTATTTAAGAATACTAGGCTTTTAATAATAGTATAAAACAACAACACACTGAATTACCCTTCTCACAGGCGGCTCTACAAAAACAACCATAATCTTTATCTCTCATATCCTCACTCCATTTGATTAGTTCTAACCTGTACTGCTCCTTGTAAGGTCCATCACTCAACAGCTCTTTCAAACTTAATTTTTTCTCTTTAGCCCAGTGACTTTTAATAGGTTCTGAAATCTTGATAACTTCACATTGATTGCCAAGCCTGTAAACAATTTGCAACTTTCGTAAGTCATATTTAAAATTAAAACTAAATACTTGTGGCAAAGAAATTCCTTACTGGTCTTTTAGGTGATCTGTTAAAAAGTCTTTACCACATTTTCTTTTGCCGCTAAACAGTAATATTACTTTTGGACTCATTTGTAAAGAAAATCTTGGTAAGATCCAAACACGAAACTACTGATTACAACTTCAACAACTATTACGATATTTATAATGCTCACTGTACTGTTAAGGATAACTTATCACTTTTCAAGGTAAAATTTAAATTTCATATTTAATTGAGCCTGGGCTATAAAATTACACTAATATTATTAAAGCTAACGTTAATACAACAATACATCTTCAATCTTGACTGTCAACTGTCAAGTGTCAACTATGAAGTGTCTAGTTTTTAAATAGGCGGTGAAACATTTGAAACCTGGCATAATACAGGATAAATACATATATAATTAAAGTTTAATAACATTATTGGTTATGATATATGGAAAACATTTGAATATGCCCATTTAAAATAAAACTATTGCATATATACACGAAATTCTGAAAAAGTAAATAGCGCCCTCTACTGGTACTATATATGAACTAAATTAAGTTTTCAAAAAGTATAAACAGATGTCACTAGATTAGTACAATCAACTAACTTTTCATAAACTAAACAGATCAAACCAAAAATTCTCCTTGTCAGCTTTAGATGGCATTGACCTCACAATATTGGTAATTATAATTATTATATTTTTTTAATCCTAGACAATATTGATTATACCTATTATAATATTATGGGTAATAAGTTACTAATGTATAAATAATTATGGTCTTCTTTTTTAAATTTAAATTATTTGAAATTATTATAATAATAAATAATAATTTGTTTATATTTTTTTATTTTACGTATATATCCAATACCTATATTATAATGTAGTGTTAACGTATATCATTTCAGACCCTCTGTTAAGAGTATTGTAATTATCACATCAGTAACGATATAAAATTTAATTGAAAAGAATTAAGGCATTCAATAAATTGATTACAATCTATGAAAACTGCGGGCACCGAGATACCCGTAACTAAGTGAATGGGTTAGTAATGTCCTATATATCAATTCGATTCGGTTGTATCATATCGCCCACGCCGCATTATTATGTTAACCATAACACATAACTATAAATAAATCGTGCCGACACGAAAAAAATGGCGTTATTTGAATGCCGGACGATAATTTAAATGTAGCAACAACCGCTTTTAACTTACAACCTTAATTGACTTAAAAGTGCTTATCAATATACGACATTAAGAATAACATATTGAAAAAATACATCTATTATAATATCGACCCTAATGTAGAAGTATAGAATACATTTTTGTATTACGCTCGTTGTTACTTATATCCTTTAGTAATATTGTATAAAATCGAAGCACGATGCACGCTCACGACTTTCTGAACGACTCCGGACATGACATTCCACGTTTCGTTGTAGATTAGAATGGGATGGATAGCGAGTCACCATACGAAAAAAACGAGACAAGCAACCACGGAACAGTCCACGTGGACTCCTCAATATCAACACAGGAGCAACGACCAATGGAAAACGGTACCACTAATGTATTTCTCACCTCCGCACTCACACCCGGGTCGCCTCGTATTTTCATATTAGTTACGCCATTTTGGACTCTAAATTATGCACATAAGGTTACAATTCCCGATGCGGCGGTCGAGACACCGTTTTCGAAATGACTTATGGTATCCTGGATATGTCAATATCGTTCGTAATGCTCGTAAATAAGGCGGATTGTCGCTCGCAAAGTGCTATGCGGCTCTTGAATTTAAAACGATTCCCAAGAACACGAGCGAGTTGGTGAAGGTTGGAAGAGGCCGCGCAAACTGCATAGCCGCATCACCGCGCCCCGCCCGCCCCCACTACGTGTGTGTTTACGTCTGTTCCGAGTCGACTGTTATCCGCGCGGTGTTTTCACAACGCAAGGTGTATGTACCGCTCATATGAAATATTTTGCAATATTACAACTACATATATATAATAATTTGTTTGTTCAGTGTGGGCGTCTCGACCGATCGCTGTTAAAACAAACATAAATCCACATTTAGCAAAACGCATATTGACTTATAAAACAAAATCCCTCTACAAATACTTGTACATATTAATAACTTATGATACACACTTCATATTTTTGATGTTTCCTTATTGAAATATTGTAATAATTTGATATTACGAGCCGTATTCTTTATAGTTTATAACAATACATAGACATTTAGTGGGAAAGAGTCGTAAAGCGATCATCAACTTCAGACAGACACCCGAGGCTGTGTAAAGACATATTCATTTTATAAAAACAATTTAACTTCTTTAAGAGGAAAAAACAACGTGATTCCGTTTAGAGTGGGGTGCTTTGAACGGTATGATTATAGGTATTTCTGATTCAATGAAGGGATCATTTATGGGGACGGAAATATTAGGGTACGATCCGACGCGTCAAAGTATAGTCTCATTAACCTTGTTAAACGATGGATTAAAGATTTACCTCATATATATATATATATAACGTACGTTACAAAAATCACATATATATAACGTTCGTTACGAAAATCACATTCTTATATTTATATAATAAATTTATAATGAAATTCCCTTTTGATCTAAAACTTTCATTCCGTTACCAACATTACCATAATTGTTACATATAAATATTCACTTGGTAAACACGTTGAATTAAATAAACGTGACCATAGGTAATCTGTTGTTTGTTTAAATGCAAAAATAAACCAAGGGACGTAGTGTTTGAACACATGCAGACGGTTTTGAATATATATTTATCCCTCACCCCATACACAACAAAGAATTAGAATCGAAATTAAAAGTTAAACCTATAATGTTTCAATGCAATCTTTCAGGCTACATTTTAGTGACGCCAAATAAAATCATAAAATAATTATAACAAATTTAAATTAATTAAAAATAGTTTTATATTGGAATGAAACCTCCTTGGTTAATAAGATCGTAGCTGGTTGGTAGGAAAAAAATTAAAAAAAAATTACGACAAACTGAAGGAAGCCGAACGCTGAAATAATTTGACGCGGAATGAAATGATGTTAATGGTATCTTTCCGAATTTGATCCGATGAAGCGGAGCGGGATAAATGAGAAAAATCAGAGCCCCCAAGCCCCGAGAGGCGAACACGAGGGGCGCTCAATACGCAAACTAATGAACTTAATTTCTTACCCAAATCCCCCAATTTAATAGATAACTATATATGCATTCAAACAGTCGCCTAATCCGAGATTATATAATATTTCGATTATTTCATCTATTTTAACATACAAAATAAATCACCATTGTTGAAAATTACATTTAAGAATAAAATTTTTAAATATAAAATCAAATTTTAAATGTAAAGCAATAAATAAAATAACAAATAAAAAAGTAACATTAGAGGTTAGATTACCACAATTATAATAATTACAGTTCTAAATAAATATATAAAAGCAATCCCTAATTGATGTCAGTATTACAATGTACAATATAAATAGAACTAGGGTTGCATTAGTTTATTTCGGTCATAATAATCCCACACGCAATCGTGATAACACACGCCGCTATCAATATGCTCTCATCCGTCACACACACGGTGTGTCGGACACACCGCTACCATTATTCAACACAAACAAAAAGGGAATAAATGCTGGAATAAAATACTTTTAATTTCCCCCGGCGCCGCTAATCGGGCACGGGCAATGGAGGGCGCCAAATCGCCCTTTTTATTTTACTGTATGAACGCAAATCCGGCGGGAAAACGGCGTGGCGAGGGCGGGGGGGGGGTCACGCGCTCGGAATTAGCACCCCCCTCCCCGCCGCACTTGACCCGCGAGGTGTCGCCGAGTACGTTACCTACCCGCAAAAAATGGGGGTGAATACCGCTCCGACGCCCGCTGGAGAGCGCACGGATTTTGTTTTAATTTATTATTTTATTGCGATTGTTTCGTTAATCTTAAAGCGATACTTAACCTATATACCAAACGGTTTACAGATCCTTATCGCGGCGCACTTATTATTGTTATTTATTATTCATTACAGTAATAACGCGCCAACCTTCGCATAATCACCAAACGAAATACCGGTGGGCGTTAGTATTAAATGTAAACCGCTAATTGATTTCAAAACTAGAACAAACCACGAATTATTGTCTGAATATGACTCATATTATAAATATTTAAACAAAATAAACGGTTTTTATAAAACAATGAAGTAATAGAATTCCAATACATTTATTATATTTTTATCCTAGTTACAAACAAGGATAGATACTATCTGAAGCTTTGAAGTCTTCCCTACTTCATTATCCAATTGTAAGCGCACTATTTGACCCCACAGTACCTACCAATTATAGCTAACTAACAGCTCACTGACCGCCTCTTAACGTGAAATTAGTACTCTAAGTAGCCTAGTAAATGGGATAATGAAATGACATTAAAAATGAACAAACAAATTAGTTTCCATTCCAATTATTATACATATAATTAGTAAAAAAATAAGGATAGATTCCTTCTATATAAAAGATTCACCTATCCTTGTTTTGTTAGATAAACAAGGATAGACGCATCCTATATATATCCTTGTTTTTTATGTGGATATTGAAGTTATGAGTGGTGACGCGGACAAAAGTATGAAATAGTTTATCGACTGTAAATCACACTCGCCACTCGCTGAACAGAATGCTGAATCAACAACAGTTCTGTAACTCAAGACTTTATCCATTACTCACCTAGCACAAAATGGCCGACCGGATATAGCTCGTTCTGCAAATAGTGTTCACGTGTTAACAATAATGTATATTTGTTTAAGAATAAATTTTAACATGAAAAATCAATCATTATTTAAATCTCAATATTAGGATTATTGTTTTTTAATAGAATAGGATTATTTCCGATTGTAAGAAGTTCGTAATAATAAATAGGGTTGTACCACAACTCTAATATACCATTTAAATAAGGAGTAAGTTATTTTATCATCACTAAGTCCACGTTACAACAAAAGGAAAATCTTATAAAGATAAGATTAATATCCAAAAGTTGGAAGAAAGGATCGGATTATTAACTAATCTCGTCACGGGCTCATCCCATTGTACTGTTAGTGACACGCAGCCAGTCTTAAGACACCTACTGATACCTACTTAATAGAGTAGGAGATATGGTAATTCAACACCTACCTATCTGACTAGATCACGACAATAGTCAGTTTTTAATCTATCTATGACTATAGATATATATATATATATATATATCTCGTTTAAAATTAAAATAGATTCAAATTAAATTAAACTCAAGAAATTATTTTTTATATAAAATATATATATTTTTTATTATTAGACCACAAAATTGATACCCCATACCAGCCCCTGTATTCCATTTGATATAATGCAACTCACACTTGACCGGTTTTTTATAATGAGTTAACTCAAGTAGAAAACTTACTGTGGTATGACTCTATGGGAAATCATTCTGTGTTCTTTGGAGTGTGTTCATCTCCTGTCATCTCATACTACCCACATACCAACTACTCTCCCTTCATTGAGCGAAGCGAACGAAGTGAGCGGAGCGTTTTACTGGAGACTTTTTACATTCTTTGTCACGAATTGGCTCGAAAACTACTAAACGGAAAATAATGAAACTTTGCAATCAAAAAGACACACATTAGGTGATGGTTCTTATAAAATATTTTGAAAAATGTGCTCAAAAAAAAAAATAATTTAATATCATGTCTAAAAATTGATATCCCATTGAAATCAATGGGAAACGATGGGTCAATACTCTGGGCTCGCTTCGCTCAATATGCAAACGGCACCCAAGATTTCACGAGCGCAGCGAGTCGAAATTGAGGGTTTGTTGGCGCCCCTAGTATATATAGGAAGTTTACTATTAATAACACTACCTGATTCTTTAATACATATAGAATGATGAACCTGCGACCCCTAGGGAACTATCACGACGCTCTGCCAACTGAGCTACTGGGTATCCCGCCTTGATGAATCTGACATTTTATATTCTTCATCGGGATATCTATTAGATCTTCCCAAAATATCTACATTATAAAATAACATGAAAAAGTAGATAGATACTACAACCGAAATGATTGTTTAAAATTTTATTTGTTTCCCAGAGGTCGCAAGTTCGAATCCTGTCTGGAAACTTCATTGTATATTAATATAAAATTTAAATTATTTTAAACATTAATACGAATATATAATATATATTTGATGACGAAAATAATATCAGTTATAACCACATGTATTGTAATCTACCCTCACACATGTTAACAGATAACTTAACACCCATTTATAACAAAAAGCCATCATATATATATATAGTAACTAATATCCTAACCTTAATTAAAATTTAATTTAATTTGATTGTTTATCTTTATTAACTTATAAAGAAATTATTTAATAAAGTTTAAATAAACATCTCAGCACTTATCTATTAACGAGATTAAACATGTGTTATTTGACACTATTTGGGAACACGTATTTAAGACTATAAATTGATAAGAACGCACTGATATAATCTACCAAACCCGACCGAGAGATGTCGCTAGCTTTATACTAAAAATACGGTATCCTATCGTGGGGTGATAAATAACTCAGTTTGCGGCGGGGGTTAGGGGGGGTTATTTGTAGGGGTCGCGTGTGAATTATTCGTGGGTTCACGCGCTGTTTGCCTGCCGTCTTGTGGAGTGCTCCACTGTGCATTCTGAGCCCTCGTTAATGAAATTTCATATTGCACGCCGCTCCATTGTGTCTGCGATCCAGGATTGAATGGGAATTGTTACACTTGACTACCATCTGAACTGTGCCGCCATATTTGTTTAGTGTTCACCTCCAATTGAAATTAGGTGACTATTGTTATATCGACGCGGTTTGTTGGTATTTATATTATAACTACTTAATGCCCGCTGCTTCACTCGCGTTTAGACTAACTTTTGACGCGACACTGTCGGCTTTTTTTTGTTTTTTTTTTTTAATATATTTTATATGGCCAAGATACGTGTCATTACATTTTCTTAATACAATTTTTTTAATCAAGATCCGTAAATTATATAAAGACATACAGACGGACAAAACAGTGGCAATCGATTCAGTGATAACACGATTGTTTATCACAAAATGTAGAAAAAAAATAATGTAGACAAAACCGGTAACTATATTAGTATAGATGTTAATATGACAATAAAAAAAATATCTACAAAATTAAAATAATCCTAATAAATTAATCCGTCTTAATCATATATCTTATCATATTATCATATATGACATATATATGACATAAGTGTAGTTTAGATATACAGTAATGAACAAACACACAAACAATGAACCCGGGAACAATGACTGTTCCGGCTCGTCCAATTGACACACTTGTCACAGTGCCCCCATACTGACGGCGCACATAAATTATATAACACACACGCTGTGTTCTGTTTCATGACGCACTTTGGTTTAAGATTCTCTAATATAAAAATAATGAACATATTTATATATATTTGTTTGTTATTAATATAAATGTAAAATTATTATTAGTTATTAAAAAAAATAAGCAAAAAAAAAAAAAAAACGAAACCAATATTTCCAAAAATAGTAGGTTCGAATCCTGGTCGTGTTGAATTTTTTTTTTAATTTAACATGTTTTTTCATACAAAATTACTTAGGTCCTTATACATATCAATATTTCGGTATAGGTATAGTTATAGGTACTGTTAACTCTCAATCTGATACTACCTTCTACCCACTGACTTTGACAGTCCACAGTGAATGTATAATCATGGTACGGGTTTAAGGGTGATTACATATAGACGGTTCACTCGCCCAAAAATAATAATAATAATAGAGTGGTTAGGAATTATAACAAAGAGGTAATTAATAAATTAAATAATATATATACATATATTTATTTATTTATTTATTTACCTTCACGCCATATCCCTTGCGGGGTAGCCAGAGACGACGGAGCGCCAAAAGCTACGGTCTCTGCATATCTCTTTCGCCTCGGCCACAGACATCAACCTCTTCATACATGCCCTATATATATATATATATATATATATATATATATATATATATATATATATACATATATATTTATTTAATGTTTCGGTACAAATATAGCAGTATTTAATCTCATTGAGCTGAGCATGAGCGAAGCTCTTAACCGTTTGGGAGACCTTTTCTGCGTTTAGTTGTCTCCAGAATGCGACGACATAATTAGCTAAAAATTTTCTCATGTACTATTGAGTCAAACGCGGATGTTATAGCGAAAACAGATTAAAAAAATGTTTAGCCATTCAAAAGTTATCAAGCAAAGAAGAAAGGAGAGGGGCTCAGCTCAACACACATGCACGGTTGGCGGATCCTAGTTCAACATAATTTCATTTTACCCAATAATTATTTTATTTAAATCTTTGAAATTTTTTACTAATGCTAATGAAATTAAATATTACAAATAAAAATGCATCATCACACTAATTCGAAGCCATACTTCTATTATCATTACCTGAACATCGTGTGTAAGCTGCTTAAGCTACGCCTTTACGAGGCCCCCTTTCAACCTATTTGCCGCATGCATTGCCTGATGCGGGCGTGACGCTTCCACTCCGCTTATCTAACTTATATATGATAATCTACTAAGTTTGATTCGAGTTAGATATTGATAGACCGACCGACAGTTAAATGTACCCACATTATTGACTTCGCCCTGTTTTAATATTAATATTAAAAAAATAGGGTTGACACTTTAAATAAAATGTGTTTACGTATTGTGTAAAATTTTTTATTGGACGATGATAGGATTAAAAATTTTAAGATTTTTTTTTTGTTTTTTTTTGTTCGAAGTGGTAACCCTGAAATTTAGAACTTAATAGCTAAGATTTTTTTTTTTGTTTGAAGTGGCAACCCTGAAATTTAAAACTTAATAGCTGTCAGCCCTGTATGAGATATCGTTTCTGTAAATACGAATAAAATATTCAAATTGTTACCTGAGAATAAAACCTAGATATCTAGACTTCATATTAAAAAACTAACCTTCCCGATAATAACAAACCTTTTATAGGTGGAGAGACATTGAATAATAGTAGGTCATTTTTTTATTACTTTTTAATAATAAAAATATTATTATTTATTAATAATATTCTGATCTAAACTTTATGGCGCTGCTCTTATATCGTTAGGTCAAGGTCACATGTATTAAATTAAAAGTTTTTTTAAAGTATTAAAATCATAAAAATATATATCATATACAATCATTTATTTGTATATATACATCCTAATTCTCATCAAATGACGCAATGTGTTAAATATCACTTTCATATTTAAGTATGTATGCGTGTTATAAAGTACTAGTGTCCCAATTACATATACACTTATTGTTGATACAGATTCATTGCATTTAAGTTGATTGATATCATTACGAGACAAGAAATCAATTATTTTTAAAATTTAAAGACAAATAACTAATATATTTGTCGATACATTCCATTAAGTGTAAGGACAAGATAGTAGAGGTGTTAGTATTGGTGCAATCCGTGTCGGATAGCGACTGCGGTCGCCGTTACCAATCATTGCAATTTAATTATCACGGACCCGCGACCACCATTACACCCCACGCCGCGAACACGGCTCCGTTTACAAGTACTGTCTCACGGCTCACCACTCGCCTCTATTAAGTACAAATCAATAAGGCACTCGATAGCGACTAGCGAGCGAGTTTAATAGACTGAGCGAGGCGAGTGGAGCGCCCTCATTACCCCCGCAATTAGCGCACGGCGTGCTCCCGGCCGCGTCGGCGACGCACCCCGCGCGAAAAACGAATAAAAAGAGCTGCCCTCAAAATGGCCGCCGCCTCCCCCCGACCGCCCGACCCCCGCGCCGCTTCGTGATTGCATCCCCGCAGCTCTTATAAATATGGCCGTATTCCTCCCGCCTTTACTGATTGCCCGTATACCCCCCGGCCTCCCCCCGCGACCGCGCCGCCGGCGTCTGAATAGATAAACGAGTCCACGTGGACTACCGCGCTTATAAAAATCACCTCAGCCAATGGCGATCATCGCGACCAACAAACCGACCAACGGGAGAACAGAATCGCGTGTAACTCCGCCCTTAATAAGCGATCCGTGATTTTGGACCAATGGCGTTCGAATATTTGTGGGATTTTGCTCGACGACGACGATACAGTCCACGTGGACGCACTCACACACGCACGCGAGTATAATGCCTCGAGTGGAAATAGCTATGACGGCGAAATGTGCGACAGCGAAAAAATAAAATGCGGTCGGACGGTGCGGCGCGGATCGAGCGAGTGGGTGTAAACAGGGAATATTTTGGTGCGGCTCATTCATTATTTAATGCGCCGCTAATGGTAGCGGGTCGCGGGTTCGCTTCCTGTTCTTACCGTATCATAGTTTCTATTCATCGAGATGATATAAAATACAAAATGATTTTAATATTAAATAACGATAAAAAATAAAAAATATATTAAAATAAAAAAACCTGTAAAAGGAAATAAAAGGCAACACGGTGGAACGCGAGTCGCTGTGAGATAGCTATCGACGTGGGCGTATTGTGTCGACCGACGATAAAGTGTGCTTGTCCGGTAGCAATCACTATTCAACACACAAGCGTCTTGTCTAAAAAAATAATTATACCTACAGCTACCGACACCGCTTACCTTGATCACGGATTGCGATATATATACATATATCTATATAACATAATGCATTCCATTATCCAATATCTAGTACGCTAACTCAAATAGCACACTAGCTTTGATTAGTTCACGATATTATTTTCAAATTGTGTCTTAAAATCTATAATAAAATTTTCCCATTAAAATGTCTAAGTACAAATAAGGAATGTAATTTGTAATTCATGATTCACACAAGGACAAAATAGAATTGATATAAATATTAATAACCAATTAGCTTAAGCAAATAAATCTATATCACTGCTCACTCAGAGACAAACGAGTGAAACTGAACAATCGTCTAGTTAAGGCCTCACTCGAATAGTTGAACTAAACTATGACGCACGAACAATGGCGCGGTCATTAATGGCATTCCTTCACGAACATTATAGGTATACCGATATGTTTACACTACTTTAAATCCGCCACTTCCTTTACGAGCTTAACGATGAAGACATGAGAATTGAGAAATAATGCATCTTGTTATTTACACTTCGATATTTAAATGGTACACTTAATTACATACTATATTTTAACATTCTAAATTTAAATACAATTCTATTCGATGTTAGCTTTTTGTTAATGATTCTAAATTTAAATATGTTTCAATTAAATTTTTAATGATAAACAAAATATAAGCAAAGGTTTTATTGTGTGAGTACAAATAGATTGGTACAGATTCTTTTTATCCCGAGTAATTAAGAAGCAAAGGATCTAATATTTCACCCAAACTCAAGTTACACAGCATTTGCAAAAAAAAAAAAAACGGTATAATGGTAAGTCCGTCACCGACTGCCGGCGGGTCTCAACTTTATCTAATGAAATAACGCCATACTTACGTTGGCGTGCAAAGGAATTTCTCCCCTTGTACTTCCAAGCCACTTGATAATTCCATAGCGCGATAAATTAAAATACAATTAAACTGACTATAAATTATCACGATTCATAAATAATTGGTAGATACTCTATATTATAATGTTAAATTATTTAATTAGACATTCGTAAACAGAACGGCCGCTACCTAATTTTTTTTTAAGATCATTATCTTTTAAAATTTATTAATTATTTTTTTTTAAACATTATAAACTGGCGACACGGATCGATAAAAAAAAAACTTTAAAAGCAAATAAATGAACCATGAATAATTTATTGCCTCGTATTTTACATTTCATTGTTAATTGGATACAAAAGTAAGAAATAATAAATAGGTAATTAAAATTTGATGTTTACTCGGACGTGTACAAAAACTCGATATACCTTGATGCCACTTCTCCTTAAACGTACGCGCCATAATGGTGCCGTATACCCACTTAATTACATAATAGGTAGTTGATTTTATCATTATCACCTTGTGTTTATTAAGAAATATTATATTACGTACCAAATTTATATACATATATATCAATTATCGATAGATTGATCTAAATCCTGAAGCATATGTTATATGTTAGTTAGGTTAGGGTTTTGACTGACATTCTATCCCTCTCTCTCTCTCTGTTTGTCTCTCCCTCTCTCTGTCGTTATCTCAAAATATAATAATAATTCAGTAAAAGGCTCACTATCTATCTACCTTCGACAGTATAGGTAATTAAAACAACATTCACTTCGATTATGCCTCGATTAACAAACTCACTAATAAAGCAATTGTAATTACTAATTACGAATCGGACGATGATAAAATCAGTATCGATAATATATTACGAACCTAGCCTTATACTGTGTAATTACCACGCGATATTATCTACGATCTACGGCTGAATCGATTAAATATTATATTAAATGTTTAAAAGATTCTATTTTCAAAACGCAATAAATAGGTATCCTTAAACAGTTTGACGTTTGCTAAAATGACAGTTGACAGTCGGCGGAATGGCGCCTTCTGGGAATTGTGACTTTTTCGAACAGAGTTGGTTGGTTATACAACTAATTGTTTGCGCCATTTTGTTTTTTTTTGGTTTTGTTTTGCGAATAACCGGTTTTGTTTTGTTTCACGATTGCGGTACATATAGCAACTGAATTCCGTTTCGGAGTATATGTTGAGATTGGTCGTTTTTTGTGGATTTTAAGTGGCATTAAAAAAATATGAAGCTATAAAGTTTTTTTGGTCATATAAAGTATATTAAAACGGCAATCCTTGTATTCGCGGTTCGTTTCATATTAATTTGACATCCTGTTGATAGTGATGACCTTGAGCTGAACTAAATAGTGGATATTCACAGCTAGTTTGAAACACGTAGATACAGTTTCCGGGAAAAACAGACTATTCTGAATATTGGTTTATTTTGTGTTTGTATTTATATCCTCTAACCGATTATTCTTATTCTATAATAAATTTAATAAAGTACCAGAATTATCCCTCGAAGCATCAGGTATGTGTATTTACGTTATGTCGCAATTAATAGTTTATTTATTTTTATCACAATGATCTTTGATCTTCAACACTCATGAAATCACGGACGTAAGATAACTTACAGATTCATTGACTTATTTATAAGATTATGTATTATATTTACTTTATTTAATTAGTTCAATGTTTATATAAAATTGAACGTAGATTGTCTGTTAGTGTTTGTTATATATTAATTAATAAAGATTATCTTCTATTAAGACGTCAATTGGTATGTCGTAAAAGCAGGTTGTAAAATGGAGGGTGCGAGCTAGTGACATCTCTGCGATTTTAGTGTTTATTTGTTAGTAACAATTTAGGGGGAAACTATAAACTTTATATTATTAATGTTTGGTTACAAATGTATAAATACCGCATCCATTGTTGTGTGGGCGTCCAATGAAAAGGAGTAAAAAATTAAGTGAATAAAAAAAAACTAAACGTTTCGTCGTGGAGGGTTCCTGTTTCGGCTCGTTGATTCAATACTAATGCTACATAAATTGGAGAAACGAATTCAGTTTCGTTTTATGTATTAATGTGATTTGATCAACTTTTTTTTTTTTTGCAGAGCTGGGATGTTTACTTTTATAAAATTTAGAATAAGGTTCATTGCGAACTATTTGTAAAAAATCTGGAAGTGTCTCCTACTAAGATTTTTTAAAAGTTGATCTCTATTTTTTATTTAAACTGGATCTTCATACTCTTCCACGTTCTTCTTTCTCCCTCTTCTCTTATCAAGATATTCTGCATTACGTAAAATAAATAACTATTTAGCAAGTTAGCAATTTGTTACAACTCAGTATAAGTCAATACATAAATAAGTCATGTTATTGTGGGTGTCGCTGGCGTCACTTATTGAGGCAATCACCAAGATGCGTTTTTTATATTGACATCATTATTATAATATAGAGTAAACACTGAACACTCATCAGGAAGGAAACTATATTTTGTTTACATATATATATATATAATTATCCTTATGCGTAAAATTTATAATATATTTAATTTTATGTTAAATATTACAAGTTTGTATATATATAGTGCTTAGTAAGGCCTAACAATTGACATTGAATAGAATGAACTCGTTAGTCAAAACACGTTTATAATAATATCTACACGGCTCCTGCACTCCAGTGACACACTTGTGTACTGTCCTTATCTTCCTCTCCTATCTCGGATCTTTTCTCCTCGGACCCTCATTTAAATTGGCCTATTATTTAACTTCACAGAAAACAATAAAGGTGTAGGTACATCTGTCCCCCGTTTCAGGTAAAATATCTCACCAAGTTTAGCCAAAGTAGATATCTGTCAAAGTTTGTTCTACTCCGTGCGCCGCCGAGTGCCGACTCATCTATTCCGATGTAAGTTTACTGCGTGACTTGAAACAAAAGGAGCTATCTCCTACCATTCTAAAAGTTGTCTACGTCGGACGTTTCTATTTAACAATAATATTTATTTTTATAGGAACGAGTAATGCGACTTGTGAAACAGTTATAGCATTACATCCACATCCCGGGACCCTCCGGAGCCGGTGGAAATCCCCAAATAATACGTATCTATCTATTAGAGCGTATATCTCCGATTCGCCTAAGTATTCCTCAAACATAAAGATAGTCGACGAAAAATTCGAGTGGAGAAAATATGTACGGCAGCGGCATGCGAAGGGTGGCGAGGAGGTGGGGACCGGGCGAGGTGTCCCCCCGCGTGCGTTAGTTCACTCGCAGCGCTCGAGCGTGTCGGTCGTGTCGTGTCCGTTATTATTTACGAGTAACGTGTGACTTAACGCGCGGATTTACGCGCGTGGTGATAATTGTGTGGCTTAAGTGGAGTGAGTGGTGTGTTTTGATTTCTTGTGTGCTCCAGACCATGACCGCGTGTGTTTGACGTGGGGATGTATCCTAGCGCGGGCGCAATGAACGCGGCCGCAGCCGCCGCTGCCGTAGCGGCCGCGAGGCATCCGGTGAGCACTTACATAAATCATTCTCAAGATAATCAACTCGCCTCCCATTATCATGTTGTATTGTTACGATAAATCGCTTATAGTGTGAAAGCCTAGGGAAAGTCCGCCTTGATGTTCCACTCGTGTTTAACGGCCGCTATTATTTGCATTTGAAACGTGAGATAGTAATTATGATTTGTTAGTGGTACTTATAATAGTATAAGTGGAAACTGAGAGCTTTGTTTGTAATGACTGCTATTTCTAAACATTGAACGAAACAAAACGTTTTTGTAAAATTTCTTTTGATCTTATATTACTCTCTGAGGCAATAAGGAAAACAAATGAGCCCCCGCCGAGACGGGTCTCGACTCGGCAGCCGGAACAATCTCAGACACACTGAATTACCTGTGAAATTGACTGTAAATTTTATAATACCTACTCTTGGGACTGATCTTTTGTAATATAACCAATTTAACTAACAAAATAAAAGTTCAGCGAAGTTCATAATAGCGGAAACTATTATGTCACAATTATGTTCTCAAAATAAAAAGTTGCCAGAAACCATATATATTACAAAGTCAGGCCAATTTAGGCTTAAATATCTTCACCATTAAGTTGAATTCCCTGTAGAGTATAAATTAGTAACAATCCTGTGCTACATCTGTCGTCGCTCCCGACGGAGCTCGTAGGAAATTTAAAAATCGAATGTAATGTGTATTTAATTTTTAAAAATTTCAAACATTCGATGCCAAAACGTTTGTTGTGAAATAGAATGTTCTTTTTTTAAATAATTCGATACATTTATTTATTATAATGTTGTATATTTTATGTCAGTATATTGATGTGTTTAAGCTTTATATAGATACTTTATTTTAATTTTATAACCTCTTTGCAGTCGTGAGAAAAACTCCAACGATTACCTCACACTTATATAGTTAGATGTTTATGTGTTTATCGAGCAAATGGGAAATTAATGCCGTTTGTTCTGTCATTTATTACCTATTTAACTGTTGTCTGTACATTAAAAGAAAAAAAAACTTCCTATTTAGTTATAACTGACAGTGTCGTTATTAAACTGTCATCATTTATAAATACTATTATTACCTAACGTTATTTTAAATTTGGAATTAAAATTCCAAAGAGTTTTTATTATTTATATTTCATAGTAAAATGTTTTGCTGGTTTTAAAAAGTTTTATTTGGTAACAAAATCGGCTGAGTTTCAAGCTTGTATACCGACCGATAGAATACAAAAATAGTATTAGTCTCGGCTAAAATATTCAATACAATTTTATGTATGTATTTAAAAATAATTATTATATAATATAATGTATATAAGGAATATTTCCTCTGTACTTTCTTCAAGGTATGTAAACAGTTACTGTAAATATTCACATAATTACTCATACAATGGCTGTGGTTAAACAAAATTTAACAGCCGCGTTTCTCTAAACTTATAGTGTTCACAATATAACATGAGGATTTTACTCGAATCTTTTACGACGCTCGAGACTTTTATGACTAGCGTGGGGTGTGGGAGGGGGGGGGGGGTGATAATGTAAATGCCTATTTTGTATGTTTGCCTAAAATCTGTGTCGCGTCCTAGGCACTCGGCTCTCGGTCAATATTTGAGGTACATTACCGCTAGCAGCGAATGAGATGGCGTCTCGTATTCGTTTCTTATCAAATAAACTCTTTAAATATTTTCATAGTTTATTTTTTTTAATTTTTAATCTCACAAAAATGAGTTTATATATATTTTTTTGTGGCTGAATGTTTTTTTATAACTATATTTATCACGGATATCATGTGTGCGGGATTACGTATTTGGGCTGATTTGATAAGCGACCGCCTTGAGTAAATGTTCGTCCGAAATTATTTTTCATTTGTATGTCTTATCTTATCAGCTTCAAACACTACATTTAGATTATGCTAACAATATCTCGTCATAATCAAGACTTCAATTGGTTCACAGTATATCTTATATGTAATAAAAATATATATTTTAATATATTATATAAAATACATATATTGTATAACAAACTGTTAGTGGAATGTCAAAACAAGGGATTTAGTTTTAAGCGAACCTTTGTCACCGAACACGATGGGCGGTACGAGTTCTCAGAAAGTAAAACGAGCTTTCCGATGCCAGAGCTACCATATTAGTTTTACTAGCATTTTTATACCAGATATGTTAGGTCGTAAATATATCACACTCGCATGGCTTTATGAACTCTAAACCTATGTGTGTAAGATTGAAAATAGCTTAAAGGTGTATTGTTGAAAGCAATCTCTGTGTTCAAATATTTGCCTATGCCTGTTTGGTTTGTAAGTGCGAATGGTGTTTAAATGTTTACAGTGCTGCTGAACTTGTATACATTTTTAGCATCTAATATTACTAATAAACACTTGACATAGATATATTTTACTTCCAAGAAACTGGACGTGATAATTATTTAGTGACAAAAATAAAGTGTAAATTTCTTTTTGTATGCGATAAGCGGAAGCGATTTTTTTTATAAACACTACCTTTCACACTGTAATCTCTATGCACATGTCGCTCGTTGGTGCTTATATTGCAAATAGTTTTAATACATTTTATTGGTAATGTACTTTAAAAAAATATATAATCCATATAATTTGTAAATAAAGCAAAACGCCCAACATATTTTTACGTATAAAATTTCGCATGAATTCATTCAGTTCATTTGAAATTCGAACAAAAGATCGCTCTGTAGCTGGTACACGGTACAGGTAGACGCAGACAGACGTATTCAATAATTTGAAATAAGAACACGTTCTTTTTATATCCGTTTAAACGCATTCTGTTGAGTTTTGTTTTTGTGATGCGGTCCTTTCATCCGGACCCTCCATACAATACTGCCACTCAAAAACTCTTCATTGTATTTTAATTTGACCTTTTCGGCGATAATTTATGGGAATCTTTTTTTTTTTTTTTTTTTTTTTTTCTCTTATAATAGGCGAACGTTTACTCGGTCTATTACTGTTTTTTTTTTTTTAATATCAAATGAGCGACTATTATAATAAGAAGCCAACCATTAGATCGGGGCTGTGTGTGATTATGAGTTTTATTTTTTTTGTTCTATAATTTTGTATGTGAAAAGTCAATTGAGTGAAAATTAATAATTAAATAGAAATTTATCAAATTTTAATTTGTCTATATTGTCAATTAGTATGATATTTCTCATATTAAACGATATAATTGCGGTTAACCGTATTTAATATATCCGTAATTTAAATGATAATTCAGCATTTCGATGTTTTTATATCATTAATATTAAAAAATACAGCGACAGACCGATCTACTTTAAAAAATTAACATATCAAGTTTATTTAGTAATTTAAATTAGATATTATATAAAAATGCATTTATTTTCCTGTGACGCCATTTTTATATAATAAACTATAATAACATTCATAAAAATAATATATATAATATCATAAATAAAAAATATACAATCATTGCCTTTATAGTCGTTTAATCAAAATATTTTATTTTTAAAACAATATAAACAAGAATGTTATAAAAATAAACCAATAAAATACAGGAATGCGCGCCGCCACAAACATACACACACACATCTCCTAAACAGCTACCGATACTAACATTATGCTCTTATTGGAATTGGATACGACCTTACTTTTGTTGTTGAAATAAACATGGCGACACACGGCGTATTTATTAGCATTTCATCCACCAATTAGGTTACCGCGGTGCGTTCGGAATTCAAATATAACCGTTACGCGGATGTTGATGTGGATGTGTTACAAGAACTGATTTGAAGTTTTTTTTAAGCTGTCAAAACTGAATGGTATAATGCAATACACTAGCATCTCGAATCATTCTAGTGTTTTGAAAAAAGTGGATGGTATTATGCAATATACTAGCATTTCGAACAATTCTAGCAGTTTGAAAAAAGTGGATGGTGTTATGCAATACTAGCATCTCGAATCATTGTAGTATTTTGAAATAAGTGGATGGTATAATGCAATATACTAGCATCTCGAATCATTCTAGTATTTTGAAAATGTTGATGGTGTTATGCAATACACTAGCATCTCAAACAATTCTAGCAGTTATAAAAAGTGGATGGTGTAATGCAATTGATGAACAATTAATTTTAGATGTGCGGTTAACATAACACCGTTTAAAGGGATCACCCGATCTCGGTGGTAACATTCACTGAATTCCAAACATTTCACCCGATCCGATTGTCCATTTACAACGTCTACACGCCAGTTCCTTTAACGCTTTTATTTACGTACCTTTTATTATTTTTAAAGTCCGTTTGTTCATCGCGCCGGCGAGGGACTGTTATTTATTTTTTGCCGCCCGGCCTCCCGGCCTCCCGGCGACCGTGTGTTGTGTACTTTTATTTTTATTTTCCCGCTTCTTATTATGGATGTAGTTTTTTATTTTTTAATTTATTATTAGGTGCTTGCGTGTTCACGTTATTTTTGTGTTAAGAGGCGAGTTGTTGTTTTTTTTTTTGTTTTTTTTTTTATATATATATATTAATCGACTCACACCGTATCGCGGTCATTAAAGTATAATTTGTATTATGGTAATTTGGATGCGTGTAATTTTTGTTTTGTGATAGTGTAGTTTTTATATTGAATATAAGATTGATGAGTTAGGCGGGCGTAGCCGGGGATTGTGTAATAGTATAGCTGTGATATGTGAATCGTGACCCCTCTAATCAGTTCCCTCGTTGCAGGGCCCACCGCAGCCCGGTCAGCCCATCAAGTTCACGGTGGGCGAGTCGTGTGACAGGATTAAGGAGGAATTTAATTTCCTACAAGCTCAATATCATAAGTAAGTATTATTTTTCATAAACTAATTGAATGTTATTGAATAAAGCCGTCCAAAAACTGGAAACAAGACAATGTTGTGAGAATTAAATGGAATAATTAACTTCTCTTTTGCGGTCTAATTAAAATTAATTGAACATATTGTGAGGAAGTTGTTATAAAAAAACAACAGATAAATAATCGGTAATAATATATTATGCATGAGTTTTTATATGTTCATAGTATTGTTTTTTTTTTTTTTCGCAAACATTAAAAAAAAAGACAAATAAATTTCAAGTAGGTATATTAAGATACAGAACCTCAATAAGAAAGAGTAAATCAGCTAAAAAGGGCCATCAGGGATTTCTTGTCGAATATCAGCGGAGTCATCCCCGTCCGTCTCTTTGTGAACTAAGTAGTCCTTACATCCAGACCCCTTTGTGTGACCGAACGAGTAAAGCCATTGCCTTCGAAGAGCGATAATAATAAAAAAAAAACAAATATGTCGTAATATTTTATTATGGCGCGAAAACGCTTCTAACAACATGTTGCGATTTGATTCCGTGTATACATTTATAAATGTATTTATAATTGTTACAGTTTAAAATTAGAATGCGAGAAGCTGGCTAGTGAAAAAATTGAAATACAGAGGCATTATGTTATGGTGAGTTTATTATTTTAACTTATTATTGTGTTTACACACACACACACACACATACACAGTTTAATGAATGGTTTGAATGTGTGAGTGACAAGTGAGTGTTGAATAACATGATGTTAGTTTATAAAGATATGTAAATGTCATAAATCATTGGAAAGATTATTGCACGTTATTTCTTTAATATATCTTGTATATATTATATTTGTAAGAATTAAAACATCGATTTATTTGGGTAGTAAAGATATAAGTGGCAACATTATTCAACAAAGCGAATAGATATTTGGCAGTCCCTAATTCCCGCATGGTCGTTCCACAGCTATATGAATCACGATTAAGTGTTGCCAAATCGCTTGCAATTTATTTTAATACGCTCTAGAGGAAATTTTCGCGTGAGTTTTTATGTGTCGGAAACACTTCTGGCCGTTATCCAGAATGTACCATTGCGGATGTTTAGTCACTAGCCTCAAATGATTTGAGGAAGCCAATCCGTGCCAAGAGCTTTCTGTGTCACAAACAATATCATTATAATTATGTTATTAATATATTTAATATTTGTTTCAGTACTATGAAATGTCTTATGGTTTGAACGTGGAAATGCACAAACAGGTAAGTTTTTATCTAACTATATATATATATATATATAAATGTTGTAAAAGCTAAAATGTTTCCACACTCCGTATAAGCAAAATTAATACGAAAGTGAAAAATAGGGATATTTTATTAGCAGTGAAGCAAAGTGGCGCACGGGGAAAATGAATGTTGTAAAATTGAAAAAAAAAAAAACTGTTATTGCGCTCCCGCTTGTTGGATAAACGTTGTTTGACAGCGTAGCCGCAACCCCCCGGGGAGGGGGGGGTCTTCAGAGTATGGTCAAGCCGAGTTCTGTTTACATTTCGCTTTTTAATTTATATCCTTCTCTGTTTACTGAGATTTGCGAACCTTTCGCTAATATTTACGAAGGTAAAAAAAAAAAACACCTCGGACAATGGTAGTGTTTTGATCCGAATTACGTCATTGCTAGGGAATTTATTGAAACCGTGATTATTAGGGGAGCGAATATTGCGGACTCCCCTATTGTGTGCTGTTGAAACTCAGAAATATCTTCCAGTTAGTGAAGCCTGGCAGACTTGAAAAGTTTATATATATGTAGGGTTACCACGATCACTATTTTATATTTATTCAAACCTACCGTATGTTAATTTTTAATATAAAAACCACCCACCACGAGTTAATATAGGTATGTTGTAAAATAAATTATGCCTAATTAACTTCATTTTACTGGTAGTCGTAAAGGTTATATTTATTTATCCCCACGTTAAGTTTTTATTTCATAACCCTATCCAGTGAAGTTCAATTCATAAATTTAATTCAACAATAGTGTACTTGACAACCCTAACCGCAGGGCATCAATAGCTATGGTAACGAATAGTTATTACTTTTATGGTACAGGGGTTCGCGCCAGGGGCGACCGGCGGGGGCTCTGTAGTAATCTGTTGATTTTACGCTCGCATACCCCACTGTCAGTTGCCTTGCTCGATCCCCTATTTTATTAATAATAGCTTACCTTAACACGTCATTTAAACGAAAACAAAATCAATTCATCACACTCCAATACAACGTTTTACAGATACCCGTTATTTTTGAAAAAATAAGTAAAACTAAAATTAATTTAACACATTTTTTAAATTGTATGTACAAAAACAATAAGAAATAAAGTTAAAATTTTAGTTTATTCATAAACGATTTGAAATTGGAACGTCACAAAACTGTTTGTTTAGGGCCTGGCAAACTAGCAATAGGGGTGATTTGAATTCGGAAGGGTCGTATTGTTTGATGCGGCGGACAGATGGCGTTTCGAAACTCGAATGTGCTATTTAGTACGGCGCTTCATTGTATGGATTATTACATTAACACTTAACACGCTCAGTCGAGCGTCAACCGGCGTACCCCTCTGACGTGTTTAGATTTTAATCGCACGTGGTGTTATAACAGCTAATGCTTCTTTTTTGTCCGACATGCTTGTTTATGTTCACATTGCGTGACATTTTTTACCGCTTAATAATATATTAAAGCATCGGTATCCGAATCGTTTAATGCGAACGTATACGTGTAATTTGATTACTGATATTCAAGGTTATATATTTTTTAAGTAATAAAAGAAATGAAAGTCAATAAGGTTGAATTCGTCGCGTCCGTTGGCGGCGTGACCGCGTCCAAGTCGCGTTTTCCGCTCTTTCTGGCGACGACTAATTGCTTAGATTTTCTTTTGTTAGTCGCGGGGCCGGACCGTAGTCGGACCGTGCCGAATTACGCCTACTTACGTCGTGAATTGATTGTTTCGTCTTTGTGTTGCTGTATCGACACGGAGTCTTATTGTTCCGTTCCTCAACCAATTATTCACGCCCGAACCGGTTTCGCGTTGTCGATTATTATAATTATTTCCGTATATGAATATTTCATAAACAACCATATAATTATTTTGTTTGAAACGTATTTTTTTTACGTTGTATTAAGATATAATTTTGGGAAATTGATAGATATTATTTAATATCAGATGTATATATATGGACAGTATAAAAACTATATAAAAATAGATTTAGTCATCGTAAAATATTTCACGCTGATCGAGCACTTTAAATAGAAGTTCATAGTTCATAGTAGCAATAAATTTATAACGCCGGAGTGATTTCATGAAGTGTCACGAGTGTCGACATTTAAACAATAGGGTTGTACAGCGAGCAAGCTCCTCAACGCTTCACAGGACATCGATAAAATACTCCGTCGTGTTTACGAGCGCTGACACCCCTATGCCGCGCTCCGATGCACACATTCTCCCACCGATACTCGTTTATCGTGAAATATTAAACCCGCTAGCTGGGTACATCGAAAGTAAACTTATTTCTTGACATTTGTCCCAAAACACGATCTCGTTAACGTCATTAGCGATTCCTTTTAAACCGGTTAAAACCGCACAAAAAAAAATAAAGTTAAAGTAAAAATCCCGTCTGTATAATTTAATAATTTACGCGTTATTGCAATTCCAAGCCAGCGTTCCCTCACCCTTGACGCTGATATTATTCATATGCGGGGGATTGTTTACCCTTGCATTAGGGCGACGTCCGCCCGGCTCTCGTTGATAAAAACATTGCACGTGCCCGATCCGCTTAGCTACTATTTATAATGAAACAACCGGGGCAAGTGTCCTTAATCCTGTTTATTTCACAATCAACTTACGTTCCATTCTATGCTTTTTACGTCTTCTATATATATTAAGAGAGTGGGTAGTTTGATATTGTAATTTAAAATCGATATTACATCATAAGATAATAAATCGATTTTTATTGTTGATAAGATTTTTATCGATAATTTAATTAATGTAATCAATTAATAAAATGACCTGACTCCACAATATCCCAAGGGTCCGTATAACGTGTTCCTTATCAACATCAACACTATTGTGAATTTAAAGGAACACAACTCAAATCGCCGTCTCCCCTTTAAAGTAAAATTATCTCTCCATCTACACGGAACGAGCTCAGCGCTTCCCGACCGGCAGATGGCGCTTGCAATAAAACCACTAAACGCAATATCGTTCGCTGCCCCTCCTTTATTATTTGATGGGGGAGCCAAATTAAAGGATTTAAAGTAACCCCTCGCCAGACCCTCCGACAACAATCACCTCTGTATTAAGTCTAATTGTGTTTTCAAATTCGGACCCCATAATGATAGGGATGAGATGTGCCATGTGAAAAATACTACCAACCCCTCGTATTAATAGTAGCTACACAAATCTGGATTCAATTAATTATACGGATATACCTAATTAAGATAAAACATTGTATATTTTTATAAGTATAGATTCTTTTGAAAATAACTAAACATATTTTGATGAAATTACAATAATAGTTTGTGCATATAATCTACAATTTATAAAGATTTTGTATGTTAAATTAGATTTTGTCGAGTTAGCGCATGGAAAACCGAGGGGAAAGCTAGTTATTGATAACTTATAACCAACTGTACTAAAGAGTCAGGACTAGGGATGTTAAAATGTGTAACATTATTTGTATTTTATTAACCCTCGCCCTCGCTACCTAATTACAACGGGACAGCCCTTGCATTGATATATATATATATATATATATATATATATATATAACGGTAATATTCGTCCGTGACCGCGTGAAAAGACACTCATGAATAATTGAATGCTCGTCAGCTCCTTGAAGTATCATTTAAAACAGACGATTTCTATTCCACTTGTAAACCATGACTCACTATTTACCATTCACAATGATACTTTATAAAAATGCAGTCGGCTATGTCTAAGAATTTTAAGTGCCGCCTCGGCTCGCACGGTTTAACATAATTTATGCGTGGACGGGATCGGCATCATTAAACGTCATTTACATGACACGAAAGTGATATAACAGTGACGGCGGGTTTGGAATAGAAACAATGGGGTACGAATGGTACGGAGGGTGATCGAACATTGTAATACAAGTTATAGGGGACGAGTTATTACGGAATACAGTTTTAAATTCAACAATGGCTGGCTTTGCTTTATAGGGATAGTGGGGATTATGTTTCAATGTTTACCCTCATCTCATTGAATACACCTAAAATTATATATGAATCCCGTGTAGCGATGTTTGTTTGATAATCTTTGTAACTGAAACGATTTCAATTGAAATTTAAACTTAAAACAATTTTTATCTCAACCAATCTTATTTTTTATACATAAGTTCTATATATTGTCAATAGATGGCGGTGTTGATAAAATTTTTATTAATGTAAAAATAGTTTGACAGTTTCAATTCAAAATTTAAACTCAAAATATTTTTTTTTATTTCAACCAATCTTATTTTTTATACATAAGTTCTATATATTGTCAATAGATGGCGGTGTTGATAAAAATAGTTTGACATCAAACAAAGTCGCAGTAAACAGCTAGTATATAAAATTTAATAATCAAATTGGTGTGTATTCAGTATTGTATTTATTTAGCGGTAATTGCGTGTTGTATTATTAATTATATAATATT
This sequence comes from Melinaea menophilus ssp. n. AW-2005, assembly GCA_918358695.1. Classification (NCBI taxonomy): domain Eukaryota; kingdom Metazoa; phylum Arthropoda; class Insecta; order Lepidoptera; family Nymphalidae; genus Melinaea; species Melinaea menophilus. The sequence goes on along the minus strand of OU911040.1, from coordinate 9,698,905 downwards.
AAATAATATCGCAGTAATAACGGTGCTTGATAACTTGTGATAACTTGTTTATAAATCATATTTACATGTATGTAGGTTGTATAAATATTTACAGTACAGAGTATATATGAATATGTAATATTGAATTCGGTATTTAAAAAAAAAAGTTATTAAATAAAAAATAAAATAAAATTAGCCTTTATTGCTGTTAAAACTTATAACAATATATATATATTTCTTTTTTAAATTTTTATGTTATCCTACTTATATTTAACTTTGTATATCGACGTTCGGTTCAAAAACAGCTTCTCTTTCGACATAGGCCTCCTCTAAGCTATTAACTTAATGAAAAAAAAAACTTATACTAAAGTAGTTTTAATGTGATTTTACGTAGTGATGAAATTTTTCTTTATTTGAATATTCACTATATTAATTATTGATATAAAATAATATATTAAAATTACATATAAAAAAATACTCCATAAATTTCCCTATAACCATCAATTTATAATAAACACAAATAAATCAACAATAGTGTCCGAGTACATTAGTATACGTGTAATTATTATCTAACAAGCTATCAACACACATATATGTTTTCGTGAGCCACGTGTCAACACACATATATGTGTGTATGTAAGCCACGTGTTCGCGATACACGTTTGATAATGATTCATTAACGTTAAAACACAGTCGTTTTCATTCTGACGTGTTAATAGTCGGGTTTGTTTTTATTAATTACATCTGTTTACAAAATGGTGGTTGGTAGCTTTTGGTTTTTTTAATAGATTTTTAAACGTAACATACAATAAGACAATCTATAATAGTATAATATTTATACCTCTCATATGAAATGCATTTAACACTAAACCTACCAAGTACCGGCCAAATTGACCGTTCTTAAACCTTTGTAAAATTTACACGTTTTTAAACGTTATAATATCGTTATCAAACTACATGACAATTCTTAGAATATGCATATAATATTTTGTTCACACTTTACTTTTAGTTATTTCCATTATTACTTGCTTTATATAATAAAATAATTTTTAATTACCCTTCAATTTGACGGCGTGCGGTAGGAAGAGGTATACAAAAATTGTTGGTAGGTTTAGTGTTAACAATACAATCCAATTATAATATCCACATAATATAATACTGTTACAGAACAAGAGCAGACAATACTCGTACAAATACGAGATTAAATGTAAGCAGGGTTATATATAAATACAATGTTAAATAGAGCCCTTAGTCCGCTAACCGGAGAGTGTAGCACGTAAAGACAGTCCGGCTTAGGGTGGGGGGTGGGGGGGGGGGGGTAGACCACATAGCCGCAGAACGCGGTCTCGGTCGCGGCGGCGGTTGCCCAATCGCTTCGAATATACAAAGTGTGTTCGCTTTGCGATTCTCGCGTTTAATACGCTTTTTCTTTTTTTTTTTTTTTGTTTTACCTTTTGTTTTTTTATCTGTTAATATATTGTGGTTATTTTTTTTAACACTTTCGTGTTAATGGTACACGATACACTTTTTATTTTATGTACAAAATATATCTATATATGGTATATTTTTAATTCTTTTTTTATAATTATTATTATTATTTTATCGGTACCATCAAATTACCATTATAGATGCAACCATTGTATGTAATATTTGTATCTATTCATTCCATTTCCTACTTAGCCATATAAAATAAACATGAACCGTAGTAGGTAGGAGCGTTCACAATAAGCATAGTCGTGCTCCTACAAACAGGCTGAGCAAACACTCTCTGCGTAAACTTGCCAACTCACCCTGTCGCTCGCTCCCGCTCCTGTATCGTGTCCCTATTAAATATTTGTTACATTTACACCGCTTTAAACCTTTCCTTATATAATTAAGCGGTAATTATACATCGATTCTTCGTGTTCGAAATTCAAATTTATTTAAAATTTAAACACACGATTGACACATTTTTATTCGAATTCGAAATTCAAATTATATATTGTGAAATAAAATCGACGATACCGTTAAACAATATTGCATCATCAAAAAAGAATAATAAATATTAATGCAATTATAAAAAAAAAAACCCGAAATGCAATTAAATGCAATAAAATATTCGGTGTTAAATATTGATTAGTGTTTAATATTCATGATTTTGACACAGTTTCTTTAATTGGCATTTCGTTATATGTATAGATGTCGGGTATTTGCGAGTCCGACGAGCTGGCAAACAGTGCCGTGCTAACTATGTAAATACACCACAATCCGGTCTGTATTGACGAGGGAACCGTGTATTCAGAACTAGCTTATATGTATTTAGCTATTAGAATATATTTAGAATTTTTTTTGTTTGTTGATTTTTTTTCCTTATTTATTTTATATTAAAAATCTTTTCTTTTAATCTTATCTAACACTCGACTTATAGATAAATTGAATTAGTGTCGGATAAGATATATATATATATATATATATATTCACATATATATTTGTTTTCATCTTAAACATTGATAAAATACCCCTTCAATCGCACTGACATACCCAATAGATAAGTGATTTTACCTCAACATGATAACACTTCAGTTATTTATATCTTATCATAAGTCAACACCTGATAACTGTTATCAGGTGCTCATTCATACACTAATCGCATAATGGATCATTTCACATATCATATAAAATTGTTACGATTTTATGTAATCAATCCAATCGATTTTATAGTAAATCCGCGATAGCATTATCGTGACATACAGACAGAAGAAAATAAGATAACAGCTATCAACCTCACGTACATCAACTACTACGTTACACTTAAAATATTTTATATTTAATCATAATTACAACGATAAAATTCAATTCGAATTTGGAATATGGAAACAACGTTCGAAATTTAAAAAACGTTAAGAACTGATCAATTACTACGTTACACTAAATATATTTTATATTTAATCATAATTAGAACGATAAAATTCAATTTGAATTTGGAATAGAGAAACAACGTTCGAAATTTAAAAATCGTTAAAAACAGATCAACTACTACGTTACACTACATATGTTTTATATTTAATCATAATTAGAACGATAAAATTCAATTTGAATTTGGAATAGAGACACAACGTTCGAAATTTAAAAATCGTTAAAAACAGATCAACTACTACGTTACACTAAATGTTTTATATTTAAGCATAATTAGAAATATAAAATACAATATTCGAATTTTGAATATCGAATTCACGTTCGAAATTTAAATATCGTTAAGAACTGAGGTCATTAACATAGAAAGCAAGAGGCAGCGCACGATTGTGTAACATAAAGACTATATTAAGGACGCTAATTGCCGGTATTGAGTTGAAATAGACTTGTAGCTGTGTACCATTGTGTTTTACAATGTTCCGGAGGCGGCAGAAACGCGCAGTCATTAGCCGAGGCGGCTCGTTATGCCGACAAAAAGTTTACATCTATGATTGATTTGTCTCTATAACCCCTCGTTATCTAGTGTTAGCAAATTGTTTATGAACTTCATTACGTTTTTTTTATGTATTATTATGTTTTATAATACGTTTCTTTATTTTGTAATGGGCTTAGCTATAGCAAACAATTTAAAAATGTTCTCATAAGCGCTCTCGTAAAAAGTGCAGAGTCAAAAAGGCGTCACGCGTTAGTAGATGACACAAAGGGCAGTAAACGTTCGGTATGGACCTAAACAAACAGGGGTAGCTAGGAAGCTGGAGCTTTGTTTGACGAGAAACATGAGTCAACACCTACGTTTGAGCCGTGAAAGACATTACCCCAATCGATATATTAATAAAGCATTTAATCGGATCCCAATATTATACACTATTATATATTAATTCAAAACAAATTAATATATCGCTTAGACAAATCGATTTTAAATGAATCAATTTATATTTTTCCATATACTAAACGACTTAATGTTTCTAGTATGTTCTTTCTATTTTATTGAATATATAAGAATAAATTCAAATTTAAAAATGGAACGAAGGCAATAACACGTAACACGTTTAATTTGTTATATTTCTGTATGTCAAACTTTAGAAGAATAAATTCAAATATGGAACGAATAATTTAAAAATGGAACGAAGGCGCCGTAACACGTGTAATTGTAATTTGTTATATTTCTTTGAATGTCAAACTTGTTCCATTTTCAAAAGCAGGTGTCTGAACGCAATTACGATCTGATTACGGGACGACTTCGCGCTGTATCGCAGTACAGTCTATTGGTATCAAGATAACGACGTCTCCCGCGGCGACAACTCGCCCGACGACTCTCCAATCAACTCGAACCGTATAATTATATTATATATATGTTTTTAATGAATATTAATGTCACGATTATTTAATTTATATAATGCTAGCTCAAAGCTAACGAGAGGCGATTGCATTATCGGTATTCACCTAAGCCGAGCTATGTTTAACACTAAACCTACCGACAATTTTTGTGTATCTGTTCCTACCGCACGCCGTCAAATTGACCGGTAATTAAAAGTTATTTTATTATATAACGCAGGTAATAATGGAAATAACTAAAAGTAAAGAGTGAAGACAATATTATATGCATATTTTAAGAATTGTCATGTAGTTTGATAAGGATATTATAACATTTAAAAACGTGTAAGTTTTACAAAAGTTTAAGAACGGTCAATTTGACCGGTACTTGGTAGGTTTAGTGTTAAGCAAATTGCTATAATAGACCATTTATCGACTTGGTATCGCAAGAATTATTTATCGGTCAGCCATAATGGATTTCGTTTTCAATACCTACAATAGCATTATTTGTACGTTTTGTTTAATAAAGTGGAAACTTCTAGAAAGTAGCAGATAAGCTTGCGGTGCATAAATAATTCATAAAAGAGCTGGCAGCCATTAATGAAGCTTGGAACCGCAGTCCGTCTGTTCGTTGGTTTATTTCGCGAACTATAAGTCATAGGACACAGTGGTTGGGAGAGCGACTTGTGTATATATATATATATATATATATATATATATATATATATATATATATATATATATATATATATATATATATATATATATTTGTATTATTAATTAGTTTATTAATATGAATTGTGTACATGTTTAATTATTTATTCAATGGTGGTCAAACCTAAAACCTATTTGAAAGCTCTATATGGCTTACGTGGTTATATTCATTTCGGTTAAAATACTATTTGTGTTTGTATATAACAATTTATAACAAACATTAATATAGTTATAAAAAAATATGGAAGTAGAAAGAATTTATATTATATTATAAACAGACTGACAGACGAAAATGAAATTGATATAGAATTCCGTGAGTAAAAAGGAATATTTTTATACGGAACCCAAAATATTTAAGAACATATGTATAATATAAAAGTTAAATACACAATATTCAAACCACTATTCTATATGTGTTAATTTAATAACCGCTTCCGCGTACACCTCGTCCTGCACCTGAAGCGTGAGTGAGACAATAAATTGCGGCTTGTAACCGCGAACCCGCATTTACATGCTCATGATCGTTATTATATATATATATATATATATGTATATGTAATTAGGTTTGTTCATAAAAATATTTGATGTTAGTATTAAGACAGTATTATCCAGGTCACCCCGGCCTCCCCCTCATTGCACTGCACCGCATCCAATTTATATTAATGCTGATACCACTTACAAATGGCTGTAATTTAATTATTTTTATATAAATATTTAAAAAAAAAACTACATTTAATATTCGTGTAATATTTTTTTTGTAACTATCATTTGATGATTATAATTTGATTAAAAAAATATCTCTACACTAAACCACTTAAAAGTATGTAAAAACCTATTTCACCAATTAAATATAATAAATGTATAAAAATTATATATGAAGTAAATAAATATATAACTACATAAATGTTATAATTACAAAATGGTGAAAGCGTAATCATTATTATAAAACATCCACCTTAATACACTGCTTCACTACGGTATGAAACATCCAGGAATCAGTTAAATTCTGGTTCACTACAGTATAAAACATCCAGCAGTATACTGCTTCACTACAGCATGAAACATCCACGCAGTATACTGCTTCACTCCAGCATAAAACATCCAGCAGTGTACTGCATCACTTCAGTATGAAACATCCAGCAGTGTACTGCTTCACTCTAGTATGAAACATCCACGCAGTATACTGCTTCACTCCAGCATAAAACATCCACGCAGTGTACTGCTTCACTCCAGCATAAAACATCCAGTAGTTACCCGTAGGTAGTTAGGTGCAGAAATAGATTCGTGAACAAATGGACCGTCACCGCAAGATGCAACTCCAGATTAAAAGCTCGACCGAGTAAACCACGTGAAAATCGCGCAAAAAGAGAAGTCACCCGCGGCATTAGCGAATGAGTGTTGGTGCCATTAGTGCGCCCCCCCACCCAACCCCCAACCCCCAACCCCCAACCCCCAACCCCCAGCCTCTTTTATTTCTCGCCGGGATGAACTCCTTAATGACAAACCTTACTATATCTTTTGTAGCCGCAAAAGTATTTTGTTGGTTTTTTTTGTTATTTTCGCCGCCACAGCTGTGTAAAGTGAAACTATTTGATACAAAAATGTATGTATTAATAAAAATTCATGATTTTTGTTTGATAATTACGTGCAATAGAAACTCATCTTTTAATGTTTTTGCGAATATGTTAAGTGCAATTAAAGTTTCACTTTTTTCGGTTTACCTTCTAAAATGTTATGTAAACATAATTAAGAATAAAATTCAGACTCAAAGAGATATTAATATTAACATAATTAATTAAACAGGTTAAATTAAAATCTAATATTATAAATGTGAAAGTTTGTATGTTTGTTGGTTTCGCAAAAACTACTAAAGTAATGTTATAATGTTTATAAAGATTTTGTGTAATTTGATATAAGTATAAAGTAAAAAAAATCCGTCCATCTGTGGAAACCATGCAAAGTCGGGCGCAAAGCATGTACATAATTTAGAAAAAAATATTAATATAATATCGGATAATTAATAAACAATAGCTAACATGAATCCGCGGTGAGTGGTCTCGTCACTTTCGCCTCGTCCTACAACCAATACATTTGTTTATTACAAACAAACTGCTTTTACTATTATCCTTTTATATATATATATATATATATATTTTATACAGTTTGTATGTTACAATACTTTTGTATGTGTGTATTATGTTTATTTAGTTTTGGTATTTTTTTATTTATTTCTCTGTGGAGCTTCTAAATACCAAACCATGTATTATTCTAAGGCTCAAATACAATCCTTTCATTTAATAAAAATATCGAGACAAAATAAACTGAGACATACTTATTTGAATATAATATAACTAAAAAAATTATAATGAATGTTACTTAAAGATTATTAATCATAAAGAGATGTTAGAAATTGAATTGAATCCAATCCAATCCAATCCAATATTGTATATATATATATAATAGTTATCATACAAACATTGTATAGTGAATGAAAGTGTCATTAGCGGTACGCGGTGTTGCGGTTGTTTGTCGCTTGCACTGTGCGGGTGTTACCAAAAATATAATACTACTATTATATATATTAGGAACAACTTTTCATTCATATAACACACTGATTTAATTTATAATTGAGCGAAGCGAGCGTAACGAGCGGAGCGTTCTATTGGAGACTTTTTCACATTCTTTGTCACGAATAGGCTTGAAGACTTGACGAAACATTATGAAATTTTCCAATCAAAAAGTTCGTTAAGGAATAATCGTCAAGAAACTGATATCCCATTGAAGTCAATGGGAAAGGATGAGTCATTACACTGGTCTCGCTTCGCTCAATATGCAAAAGACACCCGAGATTTCGCGAGCGCAGCGAGTCGAAATCGAGATTCTTTTGGCGCCCCTAGTTATTTTAATACTCTAAGATAAATCACAACACACGTGTGTTAATATAAATACGATAGATGACACATTGTTAAACAAATCAACACACCGTAGTTGATATTCAAAAGCCTCATTATGTTAATACAATCGGCATTTCAGTGAAAATCTGCGAATAAAATTAATGTATGTACATTTAAACTGAAAATACTTACAAAGCCAATAAATACGTAGCCAGAACGATTTATCATTTCATTTCACACACGTACTGTGTGTTATTATTTGTTACTCCACCAACTTATTACTGCAATTATTAAACGCACAACTGTATTGTGTTTGTAATAACGGAATGTGGATTCATTTTGGTTATTTAATATTCTATTATATATATTTTCAATTTCACTTTCATTTAAGTTAACTTTCGTTTTGTATATTTATAAATTTTTCTTCTTATATATATTTCAGACGGAGATTGCGAAGAGATTAAATGCCATAATAGCTCAAATATTGCCATTCCTATCTCAAGAGCACCAGCAGCAAGTGGCGTCGGCGGTGGAGAGGGCGAAACAGGTCACGATGACTGAACTCAATGCCATTATCGGGGTTCGTATTTTTCAATACTTTTTTTTTTTCATAACAAAAGCTATCAAGACCCCAAGTACATATAATGCAATATATTTATTTTTGTTTGAGTCAAATCTTTTATTAAAAAAAAATTCACGTACCTCATTATAGTTTCATATAAAGTCTAAGTTTAATAGACAAAAATTTCACGTACATCACTATAGATTCAGGGCGAATTATCTTGTATGTTTAGTAATTCTAAGTTGAAATGGGTTGCGTGTTCACCGAGCGCTCGGTCGTCGGGTAACAAATTAATAGTCGCGAGGCAAGGCAAATACGATTTAAAGAACACGTGTCTTATTTGTAGTCTTGTAAATATGCCACGGAATTTAGCAGTGCCGCCGCCGGTGACTCTGATTGTGGCAGCTGTCCAAACAATCCGTGTCATCTTCTGTAGCACATAATTATTTGTTCTCGTAATTTATACACTATTTAAAATAGTCAAAGCAGATGCCAATAGAATTAAATATAATTAAACAAAAGAAAAAACTTAGTACCTACCTACCATGATAAATAAATTTGAATTTCGAACATTATTCAATTCTATTTGCATCAGAAGATAATTAAACAAGAAACATTGTTTAATGCAATAATAAAATCACATAAATTTGAATTTAGAACATTATTATTTAATTCTAGAAGCATCGAAACAAGAATCTTTTTTAATGGGAACAAAAATAAAAAAATTTGAATTTCGAACATTATTATTTCATTTTATAAACATCGAAATATAAAAATCATCTTTTAGTGCTAACAAAAATAAAATAAATTTAAATTTCGAATATTCTTATTAAATTTTCTAAGAATTCGAACATAAGAATCATTTTTAATGCTAACAAAAATAAAATAAATTTAAATTTCGAACATTAGTATTTAATTCTACAAGCATTCGAACATAAAAATCATTTTATAATGCTAACAAAAATAAAATAAATTTGAATTTCGAACATTATTATTTTATTCTATAAACATCCAAATATAAAAATCATCTTTTAGTGCTAACAAAAATAAAATAAATTTGAATTTCGAACATTACTATTTAATTCTTAAGCTTTCGAACATAATCATTTTTTAATGTTAACAAAAATAAAATAAATTTGAATTTCGAACATTATTATTTAATTCTCTAAGCATTCGAACATAAGAATCATTTTATAATGCTTACAAAAATAAAATAAATTTGAATTTCGAACATTATTATTTTATTCTATAAGCATCCAAACATAAGAATCATCTTTTAGTGCTAACAAAAATAAAATAAATTTAAATTTCGAACATAAGTATTTAATTCTACAAGCATTCGAACATAAGAATAAATTTTTCATGATAAAAAAAAATAAAATAAATTTGAATTTCGAATATTCTTATTAAATTTTCTAAGCATTTGAACATAAGAATAATTTTATAATGTTAACAAAAATAAAAGAAATTTGAATTTCGAACATTATTATTTAATTCTCTAAGCATTCGAACATTTTTATTTCATTCTATAAACATCCAAATATAAAAATCATCTTTTAGTGCTAACAAAAATAAAATAAATTTGAATTTCGAACATTACTATTTAATCACATCCGTATCATCTGTATTCATCCAGTTGAAGTTGGCAAACAAATTTCTTAAAATACCATAAAACTTTATTAGTTAAACCAGGCAAGTACGTGTAGAGTAAGTTCATTTTGTAAAGGCACGCGGCTTTCAACAGGTCGAAAGTTCGACGGTCGTTAATTAAACGATCTAAGTTGGACTCACGCCAACAACACCGAATTAATAAAATTGCCGCCGACTCCAATTATTCTATGCACTATACATTTCAATACACGAAATGGCGGGAGTATTTCAATTTTGGAATGTTACGTTCAATTTGAATTCTATTTTCGATATTTAAATTTATTCGAATATTGATTTACTTATTACTTATTGTTGATATAATTTAAAATGTTTTTTTATTATTATTTCTATAATATATATTGTATAAGGTTATTTCATAGTATTCGTTTATTATTATGATGCTTTCATATATAGTCATTAGAGCAACCTAATCCATTGATGTGTAAACTGAGGAAGGTTTAACCGACTTCAAAATAAATCACTTCAAAGATAATGAGTTCGAAAATAAAGTGGTGAAACTCGGTCGTCTCTCATCAGTGGATAGTCTTGTTAATACCGTCCCTGGCGGGTTGCCAACTCGATTAGTACTATACCGACTACAGTGTTGCCACCTCTGTTAGACTTTGATTTATTTAAATTATATTTTTAATAATTATCTTACCCATTATATTATTAGATGGTTGGCATATTATTGATATCAACACCTATATATAATTTGTAATTTTTGGCACAGTATCAATAATTTTATGAATTATTTAACAATATCTCATAAACTTGTCTTGTTAATATAATATCATTGCCAAACAAATTGGTATCTATCAAACTATTATATCACGCAGGTACTCTTAATATTTAAATGAGTTCATTGCCCTTTAAAATTTAAATTCGCCCATCCTTGTATAGATTACCGAACCCCCGTAGGAACTGGCAAAACGCAATATACCTCTCCCCTACAAAACACTCTAATTTAAATAAAAAAGCGGCGCCACCTTCCGTATGTCGGTCCTTTTTTATTACGAACCTTTTTTATTTTCGGGTCAGCTAGAGATCAAAGGGTCTCTCCCCCGGGAACGCTCCCCTCCTGATTTGCGACCGTTCCGACAGCGCCGATTTGTGAGAATACTTCTCAAATTGGGCAATGTTTGCTCGTCTATTAAAATCACTTAGCGCTCATAAGTGTCTTCAATTATATTTATTTACAATTTGTTGGAGATTTAAAGTTAAAATGTAATTATAATATCAACTTTAATATGAATAACTTGTCTATATATATATATATATATATATATATATATATATATATATATATATATATATATATACATATAAAATTGAAGTATCTGTTTATAATTCTAAATTACTACTCCACTAAATGCATTTGAAATATTTACATTACTTTAAAAAATATATTTTTATTTATTTTTTGTCTGTCTCTCAGTTTGGTACGAGTAATCTCGGAAACTTTTACCGACGGATAGCTGATATAAAGAATAACTTGCGTATTTTCATTTTAAAAAATATTTCTCGCAAACGGACTCGCGGGCACAGCTAGTTATATATATATATATATATATATATATATATATTAGAGTATTAATGTTGAAATACCCTAACAATAGATAAAACCTTAACGTCTTTGGGAGTTCATCAAGTCTCGTTCAGATTTTATTTCCCCAATCCAAGGGGTGGTTATAACCCTCCCTAATATCCTTCAATACAATCTCACCTATGACACGGTTGTTCTTATTGTCACACTCAAGTACTTCGACATACAAGTGTCATTGGCTTATATAACTAAATAAGTATTTAATATGTAATATATATATATATATATATATATATATATATATATATCTCTCGCTCTATAAACAAACGTATCGTGAAAACATTTCTTAGTTTACGTCGAGTCCAATAAAAATGAAGGGAATAAATCAGGGACGGAAGGGAAGGAGGGGCTGGGAGGGAGGGGGGGGTTAAACATGAATTTGTCATTTTTTCCTAGTCACGTTCGCGGTCCGTGATAAATATTGCATCTCGTCGTTCGACGTTTCTTTTCCCACTTAGCTTCGCTATCGAGCGTACAAATTAACTTGATATCATAAACTTTATAGAAAACATTATTTATAGCTGAAAAACTTATATTATAAGTTATATTAACACTAAACCTACCGACAATTCTTGTATACCTGTTCCTACCGCACGCCGTCAAATTGATCGGTAATTAAAAGTTATTTTATTATATAACGCAGGTAATAATGGAAATAACTAAAAGTAAAGAGTGAAGAAAATATTATATGCATATTCTAAGAATTGTCAAATAGTTTGATAACGATATTATAACGTTTAGAAATGTTTAAGTTTTACAAAACTTTAAGAACGGTCAATTTGACCGGTACTTGGTAGGTTTAGTGTTAATATAAATTATGTAATAAATTAACAAAATCAATTATTTTCGTATATCAATGTAAGTATCAAAGAGGGATTAAGTTGAGTGTCTTATTTCTATAAGTATTATATAGTCCTGAAACTCCCATTTGATTCAAGTTATAACTGGTAATTTAAAGATTAATATATACTAGGATCCGCCAACCGTGCGCGAGTGTTGAGCTGAGCCCCTCTCCTTTCTTTTCTTGATAACTTTTGAATGGCTAAACATTTTTTCAATTTGTTTTCGCTATAACATCCGCGTTCGACTCAAACATACATGAGAAAATTTTTAGCTAATTATCTCGTCGTAACCTGGAGACAACTAAACACAAAAGAGTTCTCCCAAACGGTTCAGAGCTTCGCTTACGCTCAGCTCAATAAATAAAGCTATTGAGATTATAGTGAATATTAAAAAAGTAAGTGTCCCCTGTCTAATGGCGTACAACCCCTGCTCTGAACGGATACAATTCGGTCAACTCCAAGTACCCTCAGTTTTTTAATTCAGTTTATACAAGTAATGAGATTAAGATTAACTTACGGTAAACTAGGCTTTGTAGAACTTATATATCGTAGTAATAACCTATGTTAAAATAGTTAATCTATACTTAATGTTAAAGTAATTTAACTTAATTTTTTAACCGGTTAGTTGAACTTTCTCGTATTTAAAGTTAAATAATAGTGGTTTAATGTTTAAATAGATTATGAGTAGGTATACTTGTCGGTCGGTAGCTCGGTAATTACTTGTGAAATTAAGATAAAACAGGTTATTTTAGTTATATTAATAAAAGTTTAAACATAATTAACACTAAACCTACCGACAATTCTTGTATACCTGTTCCTACCGCACGCCGTCAAATTGACCGGTAATTAAAAGTTATTTTATTATATAACGCAGGTAATAATGAAAATAACTAAAAGTAAAGAATGAAGACAATATTATATGCATATTCTAAGAATTGTCATGTAGTTTGATAACGATACGTTTAAAAATGTGTAAGTTTTACAAAACTTTAAGAACGGTCAATTTGACCGCTACTTGGTAGGTTTAGTGTTAAATATATAATAAAACAATAATAATGTGAAAGCTAGTTAAATGTTAACACGTGAAACAAACAAAATATTTGATTACATATGTTAATAAAATGAAATAGATAAATTTACTTTCAAATAAGATAAATATAAAAAAAAATGGCCGCCGAAAAATATAAAAATCCCCGGTCTCCCACTCCATTTACAAATGGTGAATTACCAGGGTGCATAGACAGTGGTAAATGTGCCGTGAAAACCCAAATGCTGAGTATTTTTCTCCTCACAAAGGATTTCCACGCAGTGCGTCTGCTTTAATATAATATCATATTATATGCCCGTATTTATAGTTTCATATATATATATATATATATATTTGTAATTCTAATATTTAAAAAAAAAACACAATTAATCGTAAAATCTTAAGTCACAGTCTAAATAAATATTTTTTTGTATATATATATTTTTTTTGTTATTATTATTATGTACTTATGTTTCATCTGTATCTATTAATTTTTTATTATACACCCAAAATCTTAATCAGCTGTTTGTTCAAAATCGACTATTTTTTTAAATCATAATCTCTTCCCTTATAATCACAACGAAAACTTAAACAAACTTAAACATTTCGGTTAATATAAACACCGAACGCTAGATAAAGACGGCAAACTCGTTAGGGGTAACGAGTTTCGATCCCTCGGGAGTATCGCTGGTTTTTAATCACTTCTAAAGTAAATGCACTTTGAAAAAAAATATCGCGGTAAAGTATTCACGAACGCCACATTATTGTCATTCATAATAACAAGCGAGCGGGGTGGGTTGGGGAGGGTGTGGGGGGGTTGAGGCGCGAGGCGCGAGGCGTGAGGCGAGTCTCAATGGCTCGGGTCGTGTCCTACCAGCCGTTTCGACGCGGCTTTGTTTAGATTCCTCTGGTCTCCCCGGCTTTTCAGCAACACCTTTAAACTTCAAGTGGATGCTCTCACCTTTAGCTTACACTGATTACATCAACTTCACATTTTCAAGATGGTTCTGGATAGGGTGGGTTGTACGTGTATTCTATAGGTAGGTATAGTTGGAAAAAGATTAATTTCATAATGAAATATCGTGTTGTTTTCAATGAAGTTACTCTTCGTAGATAATTATATGCATCTCATTTGAACCCACCCACCTTCAACTATAAATCAAAGCCATAAGCGGGCAATATACAAATTTCTCACCCTAACCAATTAATTTTCGCCTACAAATAAAAGGTTGAGAGTGAAAAAATGTTCAAGCCGGTCGCCATAGATGAAGCGATAGCGGAGGCGAGCGAGGTTAGTGACGATAATGGCGTTAAAATTGACGAGATAGAACAGGAAGCGGAGGAACGAGGGAAGCGGAAAAAAGGGGAATAATAGAAGGGAGTAATCAATTTCGCAGTCGTAGCCGGCGGCGGAGCTCTCATTTAAATTTTAAAACACCGACCGCGCCGGGGTCCGTGGAGGAGTTTTTAATTTGCCTCGGTGCCGTTTTTAAAAATGCACGCCGTCCTGCGGTGACACACCAATTCACTTTGACACGCCAAACCAAAATGTCGCACTTTATATATACATATACCAGATTTATCCAGTTTTATCTAGTTTAATATGTACTATTCTATTACAACGTCTGGTCAGAAATCCGATGAGATTATTGTTTATTAATTTTCATATATTTTTGTAGTTATACATAACATATTAT
This sequence comes from Melinaea menophilus ssp. n. AW-2005, assembly GCA_918358695.1. Lineage (NCBI taxonomy): Eukaryota > Metazoa > Arthropoda > Insecta > Lepidoptera > Nymphalidae > Melinaea > Melinaea menophilus. The sequence goes on along the minus strand of OU911040.1, from coordinate 9,683,668 downwards.
TACAAAATTCATAATATTTCTAAAACTATATTATTAATCAAATTGAACTGGTATTTTAAATTATCTACAAACAAAATGGTAATCATATCTATTTAAGATGGAGTGAAAACAAGTTTTTATATTGACATTAAATTATACGTCTTGTCACAATTATCATACATTAATTAATAATGTTATGTTAATTACTTATTTAATACATTATAATAAACAGTTATTTTATAATATGTTTAATTTGTCTTCCTTAGCAACAGCGACCGGACCTGCCTCGTCTACTACAGCAGATGCATGCAGCACACCTTCCAGCACACGGTGCTCCCCCGCTGCCGCTGCTCAGTCAGGGCACGCTACCTCCAGCTGGGCTTCTGGGTCTTGGAGTACCCCACCATCCCCTATCAGTGCTCGCAAAACCCCCAGACATACACCGCCCGGATGATAAAGGAAATGGTGAGTGATCTTACAAACCAAACCAAATCCTTAAATCAAAACCCCAATAGATGTATCATACATGAATATTTTAGGTAATATCCGTGTGTTTGTGTGCTCGTCTTGTTTGCCGTGCGCCTCTCACTGGGGACTATTAGGACCCCTCCCCCCTCCCCCCCGCGGCAGACGTCTCCGATCCACTTCTGTTTCAATATTTACCACCTTCGAGAGGCTTTTTGGACCCACTGTTTGCGTGTTTTCGGATCGCTGACGGCTATTGCTCTCCCGATATTGCTTTGAGAGTATGAATAAGTCACTTCATAGTATTGACGACGTTATTTGTATACATATTTGTATTGTGTTCGTGTATAGATATTTAATACTTTAAAAAAGTTATATACGTATAAATGAACTAACGTTTCTTGGGTGTCTCTACTCTAACGCGTAATAAATTCAATATATAACAAACAAAAGTTTGAACGTTAACAGAATATTGTAGCAAAGTAACGAACAAGCGCGCCACAAATGAAAATGTAACACAGAAATGGATTTGGAAGCCGCCCGTCGCTACGGTTAATTACAAGAGCAAGCGGTAATCTGCGCTCTGGGATGTTCCGGCTTAGTGCCCCCCCGCCCCATGCCGCCCCCTCCTGCCACTTCCCCGGCTAATTTGTGCCATTATCGGTGTACTGATGTAAGAGTTACCGTGCAGATGGCCCCTCACCCCCCTCCCCCGCCCCCACCCCTCCAGCGCCCAATTAATTATTCGTCGCTGGTGTGAGCGTCGCGTGTTTTAGTCAATTAGTAAAGTAATTTTGCGGGTGACTTGAGTGTAGGACGCGGACCGACTCGAGCTACGTTTTAATGCTCACTAAATTAAACATACCCCGGTTTATAATGATTAATGCTTACACTGCTTTGTGCCAACACTATTACATCTAATACAAATACTAATCACCTATTTGCTAACTAATATGTGTTTTATTACTACATATTAGATTATATTTTGTTAACTATAGATATGTGCATCCCTAGTCGTATCCGTTGATAGGGAATATTGGCTATAATTGGAGCTATTGCATTTAAATTAATTGAAGCAATACAAGCTATGTATTAATAAGCTAATATGTATGCATATAATCATAGACATTGGCCATCCCTCAGATAGGAGATGGCGCTTTGAAAGCATTAACATTATGTATCAACCAACACAACGTATGTGTTACAGTGTAACCCACACACGTTGTGTGAACATATCCAAATCGTGTTTTATATTGTAGATTGTGTTTCCTTAACGTTAATGGGTGGATATCATGAATATTAATGTCCGATAAAATACACAGGGTATGCGTGCTGACTGTCATTCGTATTCCGACCCTGAGGACTTGGCTAATCTTATTCGCATTAAATAGTAAATTAAATATCGAATGTGCGTGATAAAATGAAATATATTATAAGTAATGGGGGAATCTAATTTGACTAGTCGGAATGCGTGGTTTAGTGCTAAATTATAGTGACGTGAGTTATCTCAGTCAGGCTGAAATTGCTTCGATATCGCAATATCGCTTCGATATACAATTTTTAGAGCACTATTTAGTGTTCACTTATCAAAGTCTTTTCACTATGCTTATATTTGAGAGAATGCCTTCTTACCATTAACTTTTGTACAATTTTATGTATTTTTTTACAATATAAATCTTTCTTTATGTATGATTAAAGTATCGATATCAGATAAAATCGAATACAAATATAACATCAGACATTTAAGCCTTTCAAAACTTTGTATAGTAAATGAAATTACATCTCGTCGGGCCGTGACGCGCCGACAGCTCTTGCAATATTTATTCACCACCCCACCTGACGATCACGCTTATATACCTACATTTAACACTAAACCTACCAAGTACCGGTCAAATTGACCGTTCTTAAAGTTTTGTAAAACTTACACATTTCTAAACGTTATAATATCGTTATCAAACTACATGACAATTCTTAGAATATGCACATAATATTTTCTACACTCTTTACTTTTAGGTATTTCCATTATTACCTGCGTTATATAATAAAATAACTTTTAATTATCGGTCAATTTGACCGCGTGCGATAGGAACAGGTATACAAGAATTGTCGGTAGGTTTAGTGTTAATATAACTTATAATATAAATTTTAAGTTTTTACAGTGTGTTTAATATTGTCTTTAATGTTCCAGGTATCAGCTCGGCGGAGGAGCGTCATGTGAGTACCAAAGAATTCCAATTTCAAAAAGTTAAAGTTGTTAAAATTTTCAACGACAAAATTTCGCTTTGAAAAATTGTAGTAGAGGTGCTCCACTCCGCGTTCTGCTTTTTCCATTTTGGAATGAACGCGGAGAGTGTTGTGCTCGAACGCGTTGATTTCATAACACGGCTCCGACTGAAACAAGTGGGTGGTGCAAGTGGCACACCCCGTCTAGGGCTGACACTTGTTATATTTTATTTTATTTTTATTACATAAGTACATGTAACAATTTTACATTTTGTTAAATATTATTGCTATTATTGTTTTCATAGTAGGTATATGTTTTTGCGAACATTATAAAAAAAATTGTTTAACTTTATTTTAGATTAAATTATTCATGATTTTTTTTTATAATCTAGTATATAACATTTTAAATTAAAACAATTTTAATCGATATTTTATAATCAGAAAATTTATAATTACAAAATATGCGACAACCCTATACAAAAGAGCTCACGAGCGAGTGCGTCGTTCGCGAGGTGTTGTATGTCGCTATCGTGGTAGCGGCGGCGAGTGGCGTGGGAAGTGGGGTGGCTTCCCTTGTCACTGGCGCGCCACAGATGTGCCACGCGCTGTGACGGCACCACCACCACCGCCGCTAGCTGCAAGCAATGCATACGAATCGATATCAAGCGCGCTTCATAACATTGTCTTTGTTGCCTAACCTACTTCCCCTTTGTATCACGTATTCAGTTTTGACATTTCAATTTATAACAATCGCGCACCGTGCTTTAATGTATCCGGACCGAATTGAGATACTTGTATGTTCAGTCATAATATAAGTATGGTAATCACTATGACCTTAAAGATGACGTTAAAAAAATAGTTACATATTTTGTATTTGTTGATATATATATATATATACACACACACACACACACACACACACACACACTATGTGAGAATCCTGGTATAAACAGTTATTATTACCTGTAGCATAAGTTAATAGCATTAAAAAATTAAATAATGTCAACAATAGGTACGTTAGATAGGACGTATTTAAAATAACCGCTCGGTATAAAGACCGCATTGAAAATAAAAAGGAGTATAATGTAAAGTCAGCGAATTGACTGCGCTAAAAGAAGCGGAGTGGTGTGAAACCGATACGTAGTGGCGGTGTCGGTGTTAGCAGTCTGTTCACGGAGAAGCCGATTTGTGCAAACACCGAGCGTCTTACACTGGGGGCCTCGGGGGCCCGGGGGTGGGGGGCCGGGGGGAATGCACGCCTTAATAAAGTTTACATAAACCGTCTTGGCTGCGGCTCAGCGAGGGGGCGTCACGTTACACTCGTTCGTGCCTCGCCAGTTTGTCCGGTGAAATGTTTTAACATCAAATCAATGCTGCCACAATCTACAATGTTATTTGTTTATTTAACACTTCATACTGAGTTACTTTAAATATAGCAAATTTATATTTGAATGATCCTCCACAAAAACCAAAATACTCATTAAACTTATTTCTCAAATATAATTTCCATTCTAATCCTAACAAATAAGGTTAGGTATATTCTCCCTAAATGAAAATACTTTCTAAATAACCAGGATTATAAGCACCAATTTACGGGAACGCAAAATTGGATCATTTTCACGGACTTTTTGGCAACATTACAATTATATCTGAATTTAATGCTCATTTATTGTAGGGGAACGCGGGGCTGGTTTTAACGGAGGTAAGAATTAACAAGCTTATTCCCGCCAAACGTGAAGTGTTAAAAATATGAGACTCTGTTTAGAAACCCTATATACACAGCCGAACGTGTCCTGATTTGTCAGATATCGGCCGGTCATCGCTAGTGATAGTTATGCGCAGTGACCTCAGATTGACAGGTAAACGAACTTTTCGTACTTCGTAATAAATTGATTAGAGATTTATTTATTCGTTAAACTGAATTATAGTTAATCCTACATGCAACTCTATTTTATTCACATTAAAGCTGTTTTATTTGTTTGTAATTATTTTTATTAGATTATTTTCTGCATTTGATGAAATATTAAAAGAGACCTTGAGGCTAAAATTAACAAATTGAGCGGGGTAAGTATTAACATGTTAATACTTACCCATATATATGTATGTGACATTAAGAGAGTGTTTTTTTGCAATAAGTTTTTTTTACAGAATGAGAAATTACAAAAGGGAGAGCACAAGAAGACGTCTCGAAGACGTACGTCTCAAGAAGTATTCGAGCTGGCCGCTGAGGAAGTTCTGATAAAAAACAGAAAATATAGAGATGTTGCTACCGAATACAACATTTGTCATGTAACACTGTTTAAATACGTAAAGATAAAAAGGGAGGGAACTTCTATTGAAGTGGGTTATAAAAAAACCGTTTTGTTTTCAATTCTGAGCAAGAAGCAATGATAGCAGATTATTTAATAAAATGTCTATTTCGGATTGCTACCTGATTATGTCAAAAAATTAGCTTACGAACTTGCCATTCGATACAAGATAGATAATATTCCAGAATCTTGAAAAGAGACGGAAAAGCTGGCAAAGATTGGTTTCAGGATTTATGAAGCGCAATGCGTCATTCTCTATTCGGACTCCAGAGGCTACCAGCTTAAGCACGGCAACATCATTTAACCGTACTAATGTTCATTCATTTTTCGAAAAATATTGAGAAGTGCTTCAAAGATACTAGTTTCCTCCGAGTAGAATATGGAATGTAGACGAGACTGGAGTCACAACGGTGCAAAGACCTAAGAAAGTGGTAGCTCAACGAGGTTCCAAGCAGGTAGGAGCAGTCACATCTGCTGAACGGGGTACTCTCATCACTATTGCGGCAGCGGTAAATGCTATTGGAAATTTCATACCATGTACGAGTATGTTCGTATGTTCATTTTTCCCCGGATCATATATAGCAATTAATTTGTCCAAAATAGACCGCCTGAGTCCATAGGTGCAGGTAATAATTCTGGATGGATGATTGATAATGAATTTTCTAAATTGAGTGTAGATTTAAAAGATTTTACTATATTCTTTCAGTTCCTATAATAAAAAGTACTGATTTCTTAAACAGCAAAACCATTTTCATTAATGTAAACGACATTTTATTTAAGTATTTGATAGAATTTTAGTCTCTGTTAATAATTACCCCTAACGTTAATACTTACCCCAACTCTGTTAATATTTGCCCCAAAAACGGGGTATATATTAACAAGTGACTTTTTTTGGTTTTATGGCTCTTTTTCTGAAATTACTTAGCTAGCTGTTGCTTTTATTTAGTAATATCATAACTGAATAACCAAAGCATGTTTTCGATAAAAAATAAAACAAAAAAGTTAATTATTATTGAAATTATAAACCATAATAAAAAAAATGTTAGTACCAGCCCCGCTCTCCCCTATACCCAACATTCAATTTGGACCACACAAAAAGTAAGCTTCATTACCGATCTCCTTATCTTATACCCGTCCACAAGTGCGGAACTCAGGGATACTCAACCTTTTTAGGTTTTAACATTTAACACTAAACCTACCGACAATTCTTGTATACCTGTTCCTACCGCAAGCGGTCAAATTGACCGGTAATTAAAAATAATTTTATTATATAACGCAGGTAATAATGAAAATAACTAAAAGTAAAGTGTGTAGAAAATATTATATGCATATTCTAAGAATAGTCATGTAGTTTGATAACGATATTATAACGTTTAAAAATGTGTAAGTTTTACAAAAGTTTAAGAACGATCAATTTGACCGGTACTTGGTAGGTTTAGTGTTAACAGACGCTCACAACATTTTTTATCAAAATTACTTTCATATAGATTATGGGGGGGTCTGATTTGATTAAACAATTAAATTATAAGCTTCTCCACAAGTGGCAACCTTAGTGCGTTTAGTGTTTGTACTCACGGAACCCTCCGTGCCGACCCTCGCAATTTATAGCTCGAGACTTTTCTTAATTGTAAAGAATTGCCACTTGTAATTATTAAGACGCCCCAAAGTGAAACAGATTGTGTGTTAGTGTTCGTGTTTTTGTTTTTATCGCGGCTATTAAATAAAGATTTTTAAGTGAACCTTTTATGTCTTATTAAATGTTAATTACTTTTTCTTATTAATATATTTTATAGTATTGATAAATTAACACTAAACCTACCAAGTACCGGTCAAATTGACCGTTCTTAAACTTTTGTAAAACTTACACATTTTTAAACGTTATAATATCGTTATCAAACTACATGACAATTCTTAGAATATGCATATAATATTTTCTACACTCTTTACTTTAAGTTATTTCCATTATTACCTGCGTTATATAATAAAATAACTTTTAAGTACCGGTCAATTTGACGGTGTGCGGTAGGAACAGGTATACAATAATTGTCGGTAGGTTTAGTGTTAATAACAGATTATATCGTTAAAGCGTCAATCATGTTAGAGCCGTAACCTGACCTTTATTTATTAGATGGGCTATCTGAGATTATTCGAGCGATCTTTCTCTGTCAATCAGGTAAATGATCGGAATATCGGATAAATTTTATTAGATCTCTAACTTCTATTACGGTAAAAGACGAGTTTTAAGATACCTTTTTTATCATAGTATAAAAAATATCCTTCTGTATAATATATATATCCTATATGTAACGTGAAACAAAATACAAAACAACTTTTGCATCTCAGCACTATTCTCGTTCAAGCCACATTTGTTTTATTGGAAATTCAAGAGCTTTGAAAAGAGTAGTTCGTGAGCCGCAGCAATACCTAGGAGCGGTATGAGGTATAGGTAGGTAGAGGTAGAGGTAGATGCTTGTATTGCCAGTCTCGGTGCCCCTTTGTTCCTACCGGGCGTATCGCATCGATTTATGCAAGCTCGATCGAGTTCGGAACGCTCGTCGCCAGCCGCCCTTATAACAATACCACCTCACCTCCGCACTTACGTGACAAAATTGATTATTGGATATTGCATTCCTGCACTGCGCTGCACCGACTCGACTCGTGCTTAACATTCAACTAAATATTTTATAACATTCAAGACAAATACACACACACACACACACACACACACACACACACATACATTACAAATTAAACACACATTATATCACGCAACAGATGCGTGCAGTTTAATTTACAATCAGTGCAATATCGCGTAATTGAAAACACGCTACGGTAAGTATGACCTTTCCCGCTAAAATCCCATTTGTGAATGCAATAATGGCTTATCAATTCATTGTTCCGATGAATATCCGGGTGGAGGGGGGGGGGGTGTTGACCGACCCGTGCATTCGATTTTCAATATTCATTTGAACACTCGCTTTCACTGATACGAATCGAAAGTTTTATTAATTTTTTTTTTATTTCAAAAAAATATATATTTATAAGAAGCTTACGTTTCAACGCATACATCCGTTACTAAGTCCAATGTGATAAAAGGTCATTTATATTATCTGTAAGCTTTTAACATCTTATAAGCTTTAATTTACATATATAATTATTTTGATATATATATTTATATTAACGAATTGTAAATAATATAATAATGGTTTTAAAGGAATTATATAATATATATCACAATGCGGACAACCGCGGCAATAGACCGCAAGTGTAATGAGCGTGCGACGCGCTCACTTGCCACACACTTTCGTGTACCAGACTTGCGGTTATGCGCACGCTACGTGTGTGGTCCGCGTGCATGACCGCTCTCATCACACACGTGCGCCCCTACACTGTTCACAATAAACACAACAGACCGTTGGGATAATTGAAATCGCTGCAAGTAATTAGCAGTTAGGCGGGCGCGATAGCTCGGCTCGGCTCACGTCTTCATAATTTATCTCAATTAGTTGCCGGCGTAATGGGCGGAAGGGCGGAAGGGCGGCCGACGCTCTCGTTTCAGCGCTTGCACTCTAAATAAATAAGTTATATTATAGGTACGATTGCATTTATTGTGATTGTTTAAATATTAGATTCAAAAAGTGCCACCTCGGTTCTTAATTGTTGGACAAATACAAGTAATTGGTCGTACAAATGCAAGTGCGTGTATTCTATTTGTGGTTTCTATCGCAGCGCACTTGGCGCATTCGATGATATTAGTTGGGAGCGACAAAGGCGTGAGAGCCGGCGGTCGGTCCGTGCATACGGGGAGGCAGAGCGTTGCGGTTTTCGTCGGCGTGTTTAACAATGCGGCGGGCGTGCGGCGTGCGGCGTGCGGCGATGCAGTACCGTGCGGTATGTCTCCATATTGCCCCGACACTACTTGTTCGTGTACTTGAAACACGCTCGCCTCGCTCGTCTCTCTCGCCTCGCTCGCCTCCTACTCGCCGCGTTCCCTTCGTGCTTATCACACATTTACATATGCTCGCTGCTCACCGTCGTGTTCGAGCATTCAAAATGTTTCATGAATAAATTTGTTATCTAATTTCTCGGTTAGCTTTTTATTATCGACGGGAAAAATATCGATCCAATGAAAATGACGAGGTAAGTAAGTAGAAACGAACAATCTCCGGTTTGTTTAAAACGAATCGTCTTAAAAAAGTGCGAGTCGCAGGCCTTTTTAAGTTTCCTCGTTACGGGCTAAGACGAGAATCATTAGGAATTAAATTTCCCCTTTCATTAGTCCCTCAACCCTCGTATAATTCCGGACGCGGAGCAATAACAATATAAATCCCCCGTCGCGCCGAGCGGGGGATTAAGGCTTGTCTCGACCCTAATTTAGGGCTGCCCCCGCCCCGGATTAACGAAGTGGCGGAATCCGCTAGGGTTGTCGCTGCGCATAAACTTGTTACGTGTTTAATGTTTTATTGACGGGTGGCGAGGGAACTCTCATTTAAATAATAGAGCTACGCGAATCGCCCGCTATCACGACTGTCCGACAAACTTTTTAATTATTACATCGCGTTGATTGTGTTACACTAATTATTCAAATATCTCCATCTTACACTCTCTCACTCAATAATATAATACAAAAGTAAAATTAATATCCAAAATATAATACTACTTATAATAAAAACGAAAAAGTTAAAATAGTTTAAATATGTCATCATAAAAGTAAACCAAAGGGCCGCTCATATTTCGATTTATAAAAAAACGTTTTCTAAAGGTCCCTCACCCTAACAAATTAATTTTTCGTCGTATTATTTCATCGAGACGAATCGTTTGTAGAGGTGGAACGAATTCATCCCCCGTATTAAGTCTTAGAGAGTGTCAACGTACATATTGCAGACGAAGGAATCTCTTAGGGATTGAAGCGCCCCACGCCTCACCGGGATCACGATTAAATGAGTCGGCATTTGTCAACTACCCCAATACGTGATATAATTATATAAACACTTTAAACGCCCATACCATATCAAAAAATTCACCGTACCACAAAACCTCAAATAAAATTCTCACCTCAAATTAAAGACGATTTATTTCAAAACAATTTTCCGAACGAGTTACCTCGCAACACGGCCACGTAACTCGATTCCTTGTAATTTATTTAAATAATTTTAACAAAGCGAGAACATTGTATTAAAATTTGCCTCGCGACCGCAAAGTAGACGCTAACACAAAATTAAAGTCCTCGACACTTAAGGGCTTCGTAGTTTAGGAGGGAGTTGTATGAACATTTCTCTCGGTATTTCGAAATGGCGGATGAGTTTCACAAGTCAACTCAATTATCGTTTTAATTAAGGCGCTGCCGTGCCACGTGACATTTGTTTGCGTGCGTGAAAGCGATCCCCCCCACCGCCCTCCCACCCCTTGTTAATTGTGCTAATTACTCCTGAAATGGTGTAGGGTAGAGTGAGATTACTTATCGACGGCTTCCCCTCAATTTATACTGTGTTAATTATACATTTTTTAAACTTACAACCTTAATCTCTTTATAACAATAAAATGTATATAAACGTTTAATATTTAATATTGTTATCAGATAATAGTAAATAAATAAATGATTGGGCAAGTTTCCATCCAGCACATTATCACATTACATTACAATCAGCAAGTGGCAGCACAAAGCTCGCTCGAGGTGCGGTGGCGTGGGTGGAACAACACAACACAACACACGTCAGCCCCGAACATCGGGCAATTTGGTTATTTGGGGTCGACTATAAACCGATAGCGAGCAGTAAACGCAATCCGCCACTCGCGACTATAAAGTTTACGAGTCACGTAAAAACACGCTCGGAACGCCGACTCGCTGCCATAAATTTATGCTAATGTATTCTTTATAGGAATTTAATGTATATTCAAAAATTCCTTCATTATTTATGTATAGGAGTGAACCGGTAAAGTTAATTTTAAAGTCGCTCCATTCCTCGCGGTTAATGCGCTGCCAATAATTTTTGTATCGTTCTTTTATAACGCTGCCGTGCGATTAATTATTTCGACGCTTTTATTACTGAACGGATTTCAGTATCGATGATAAAATCCGAGTTGCAATTCTAAATAAATATTATTGTATAAAAGTTTCTTGAACATTAAACCATAAGTCCCAAACCATGGCGATAAGTAGAAAACATCTCCCGTAAATCACATAACTTTTCAAAACTATTGTGCCTGAAATATAGTCCGAACTCAATCCGTACATTTCCGAGCGGCGGGCGGTCTATTTATCTATTTCCCCCGCTTCCGCCCCCAAGCGTCCGGTTAACCACCCCCCTTCCGGTTAACCGGGCGGCGGCTCGGCGCGCGCGGCTAAACGGCTCGTCGCGTGACCGCAGACAATAAGCCCGGGCGCGTTAACAACGCCTGTGTGTTGCCACTTTATAATGTTATGTCACAACGCGTATGCGGTTTTATTCTTTGCGACACACATGTCGTGACCTCCGACAAGTGAAGTGTATGTAGTATGTACGTATTGACACATATATTTGTTTCATTTGTCTATACTCGTATAATCTCGTTATCTTGTTTGGATCCGTGTCGCTGGATCCTCAAACCCCCTACTCAATAAACCGTTGCCTTTTTCTTCGGTCGACCCACCTAATGGGATAAAGTACAGATTAACTCTATTCGCTTTTCTGGCGAAATGAAAAAGGTTTTTACAACGATACCCGTGTACAATACAATGAGGTATCTTATATCACTTCAAAGCTTTGATCTCATCGTCCTTTATAAACTCACCTGTTATATATTAACATAAATATATATGTACAATTTAATAACATACATAAAAGGGACATCACAGATTATAACGATCCGACTATCGCTGTTAAGTTTTAACACCCGCTTACGTAATAATAGACAACAGACCAAACTATTAAATTAACGATTCGGTCACAACGAGCTAGAGTCTCGAGTGACTCGTGAGGGTGGCATAAAATACATTCTACTGAATCCGACACGTGGCGTTTATGGCATTTATGGCATTTACGGCTCGCACTGTGGGTCTCTGGGAATAGCACTACTTGAAATTCGATATCCGATACCGTCAGATCGGGTGGTCGTAAAATTAGGACCACGGGCACACGCGTGCTGACTAATAAACGCCAACCTGTACTAAATCTATGTTTTCCTCCGAGTTATTGGACACTAACAAAAGTTTATGTTGTCTTATCATATTGATGCTATAACTAAAACAATTTCGTTGTAACTTATGATAAAGAAATATCTTCAAAGATATATATATGAAAGAATATTTTTATGGGGCATAGTTAAGGTATAACATTCTCATTACATCGTAGTAGTGAAATTTAATTATTCCAAGGATACTTTTGTTAAATCCGGAACAAAACGTATCTATAAGTTAGATCGGAGGACGGGTTGACAAATTAACAGCTTGCCGCCAGCCTCTAACTTAGTGCCTCGTAAAATTTCACCCTCCAGGCAACAGGCATAAACCAACCCTACCCTATACGCCTCTGAGAATTTCAAATTAACCCCCAGCCATTTCTCATTCAAGGTCCAGTTACATAAGCGATTTAGTTTCGGACGTTAGATGTAACCGACACGATATTCGAAATTATCACATTAGACTTATACTATGAGATTAATCACACTTAAGTCACCACCACACTCGACTATTTTATTAATAATCTTTATAATTAAAGTGTAAACATTGAACTTAACAGTCAGACTGAAGAGCACTTTGCATCCGTATATAAATAGCAATGTCAACAAGCTGAATCAGTAAACGCTGGTCTCTGGACACGTATATGATTATTTCATTAGTTCGTATTTGCGCGCGAATGTACTATGTAGCATCCGCCGTCCCCCCCCTCCCCCCTCGCCACGGGGGGGCGATGACCACTCCCGAAGCTAATCATGCGGTCAGTTTGTTCTGCCTCAGCGTGTTTTGATATTGATATTGACTGGAGCTCGCATCGCTGCGCGTAGATTTATTTGCGAACAATGATCGATTGATTGCTATACGAATATAAGCTGGACCGTAAACGTTTTGATTATGTTTACTCACTCTTATTTGCTGACCAAACAAGACCAAATAAGACCAAATACCGCGCGCATATTTAATTAAACTTCATATTGAATGTTTGTCTTTGTTACAGAGAAACTCAATATCTCCCGGTGAAAGGGAGAAATATAGAACGAGAAGTCCAGCGGAACCGGAACACAAGAAACTTAAAAAGGAAGAAAAGGATATGGGACATGTAATATATATATTTTTATTATGTTTTAAGTAATAAATCTACAAGTACTTATCTTGATCGTTTTGAATCTCCAGGAATTAGTTGTAGACGACGCGAGCGAAGAGCCGACCTCCCCACACAACGGGGCGCCATCCCCCAGAGAAAACGGTCTAGACAAACTACAGCCTAAAAAAGAACACCCCCCACATAGCCCGAGGTTAGACACTTTATACGTTTACATCATATATATAAAAAACTCGAGACAGTCCAGTAGAGTCTGTCTGTCTGTCCATCTTCTAATATGATTAATACGCCCTTAAAGGAAGCCATATCTGTAAACTATCCCTTACATTTGTTAGCATGAAAGGTCAAAGTTCATCAGCGATTGAGCAGTCAAAAGTTAATCTGTTACAAAGAAATTAGACACGCCTCGGTGAATAACACGGCGTAATCTCAACAAACTTTGGTTACGATCACTTGACTCCAACTTGGTGTTATCAGATAAACTATTATTATATTATAATTATATAATGTTAAGGATATTTATATAATAATTAAGAGAGCAATTAAGAAAACCACTTACAACATTCACGATGGCCTGAATTTATTTATTTAACGCCGCCAGTTGCGATACACTCGGCCCTTTAAACCTTTTTATAGTTTAAACTAACCTCAATACGTGCTGTGAATGTAGTGGTTAACCATTGATAATAATTTAACGTTGGATTAAAAAATATATATTTCAATTACAGATCGGGAACGTCAAGTAACGCGTCCACACCTTCAGCAAAAAAGTTAGACGAGAAACCTAGCACGCCTATATCCAAGCCGGTGACCCCTACTTCGGGGGCGAGCGGCGTGTCCGCGGGGGCCCCCATGAAGGCGGCGGTGAAACCCCCCGCGCTGCAGTACCCCTACCTGGGTAATGGAGCTCACGATGCCTACGGGCTGGCGGGGTACTCCGCGAGGGCGGCGATGGCCTACGAGCCTCTTCGCCCTCCCATTGGACCGGCTGCGTTAGCACCCATACCGGGCGGCAAACCGTAAGTCTCTACCTATATTTTATAGTAAAGTAAATACCACTCCTTCCCCCAAAGTGACCTTGAACATACTCCGTCAAACATAACGTTGTTATCCTCAGTGCGTTTAATTAGTAAATCTATCAGCCACTCCTTCCAAAGATGACCTTGACCATGACTCGTCCATGTTATCCAGGGCGTACTCGTTCCACGTGTCAGCGGAGGGTCAAATGCAGCCGGTGCCGTTTCCCCCCGACGCGCTGATGGGCCCCGGGATCCCACGCCACGCGCGGCAGGTGTCCGCCCTCGCACACGGGGAGGTAGTTTGTGCCGTCACCGTTTCCTCCCCCACCAAGTACGTGTACACGGGGGGGAAAGGCTGCGTCAAGGTGTGGGATATCAGCCAGCCCAGCAAGGCCCCCGTCAGCCAGCTGGATTGCTTGGTGAGTGGGTAACTGTCCGACACATACTATGCTAACTACGCTATGGGTTTCATGTTTTAAATTTAATGTTTCACATCCTCCTATTAATTTAATATAATTTTTTTTTCAGCAACGTGATAACTACATTAGATCGGTGAAGCTCCTCCCGGACGGGCGCACACTGATCGTGGGAGGGGAAGCGTCGAACCTCTCCATCTGGGACCTGGCCTCCCCCACCCCGCGTATAAAGGCCGAGCTCACCTCCTCAGCCCCAGCCTGCTACGCCCTCGCCATCAGCCCTGACTCTAAGGTACATATGTACATACATCTTGTCAATAAATATAAAATAATTTTTAACATTTATTACATTTAGTATCTCCTTTTTATTGCACTAATTTAAACAAAAAAAAAATAACAAAAAGCGAGATTAACGCTTGAAATACTGAAAAAAATATAATTTGCCAATAAAAATAGTTTAATAACAAACAAAACTATTGAAAAATTTCAGGTGTGCTTCAGCTGCTGCTCCGACGGCAACATCGCAGTGTGGGACCTCCACAACCAGACCCTAGTGAGGCAGTTCCAGGGACACACGGACGGCGCCTCCTGTATAGATATATCTGCCGACGGCACCAAGCTGTGGACGGGGGGACTCGACAACACTGTTAGGTAATATTACAATTTCCAATTTTTTATTACTCCATGCAAATTTGTAGTTTCAATGACTCCTTGCAAATTTGAATTTTTAATTACTTCTTGCAAGTATGGATAATATATAATTCCTTGCTAATTTGTGTTACATATAATTGCGCCTTACAAATTTGTATTATAAATGACTCATTACAAATTTGCATTTTCAATGACTCATTGCAAAATTTGTATTTCATATAATTACTCCTTCCATATTTGTATTATATATCATTACGCCTTGCAAATTTGTATTTTCAATGACTCCTTGCAAAAATTAGTTTCTAGTTCTAGTATCTTCATCGCATAATTTAAAATGTAATCTTATTTTTTCCAGATCCTGGGATTTAAGAGAAGGAAGACAATTACAACAGCACGATTTCAGTTCACAAATATTCTCACTAGGATACTGTCCCACAGGTTAATATTACACAATAGAATAAACAGATTAAAAATAACAGTACCTACAAACCACAGCTTAAAAATAAAGTTAAAAAAAACTCATTATAAAGTAACACCCTACATGATAACAGATTAAAACAAAAATACCACAGATTAAAAATAACAATAAACAAACCACAGCTTAGAAAAAGTACGACAAAACTCGTTAAAAAACAACCTACAAGACCACAGATTAAAAATAATATACACACAGGCGAGTGGCTGGCCGTGGGCATGGAGAATAGCAACGTGGAGGTGCTGCACGCGGTGAAACCCGACAAATACCAGCTGCACCTGCACGAGTCCTGCGTGCTGTCGCTGAGGTTCGCCTCCTGCGGGAAGTGGTTCGTCTCCACCGGCAAGGACAATCTGCTCAATGCCTGGCGCACGCCCTACGGAGCCAGCATCTTCCAGGTGATTTCACTGGGGTATAGAAAGACCCCACTATGGGACGAGAGTTATAAAGTAATAGAAGTATCTTTCAGGTGTTAATTATATGGGGTACAGAGTGACCCCGCTCTAGGGCCTAATTTTACCTCCTAATTTTACCTAAGTGTATCCTCTTTAAAATAGTATAATTGCATTTTCAGTCAAAGGAGTCGTCATCGGTGCTGAGCTGCGACATATCGTCCGACGACAAGTACATAGTGACGGGGTCCGGCGACAAGAAGGCCACGGTGTACGAGGTCATATACTAGTGATGGGGGGGAGAGGGGAGGGAGGGACAGTGCAGTGTTAGCGGACGGTGCGGACTCGCCGCGGGTGGCTAGTGTAATGCGTCTTGTTCATATAGTGTAGTGCGCGGTGTTGTGAGCCCACACGGCAGCAGATCTCAATGGTTTCGTTCAATATTGTTGTAATGCTCATATTAAAGTGATATGCGCGAATTATAATTATAATACTTTTATTTTATTACCCTATAGCGGTTTGTATTTATTTATTTATTTATCTTCACGTCATATCCCTTGCGGGGTGGACGGAGCGCCAAACGCTACGGTCCCTGTATACGTCTTTACCTCGGCCACAGACATCAACCTCTTCATACATGCCCTCAGGGTCCTCATGCTTTTTACGTGACCTTCCTCCAGTATCATAGATCTTTTTTTTTTCCTATATAAATCTTTTTAATTGCAGTTTGGTAAAGTCTTAATATATACATTTTATGGACGGATGTGGGGTACAATTTTAATGATACCATATCTTGGTAAGGTCCATATTGTCCCGGTTTATTAAAATAAAAATTACGTTTAGTTTAATTCAAATATATTTACATATCTAATCAAATCAAATCAAATCCATGTCCTGGATATTCAACAACCTTCACTCCACCATCCTATACTTTCATTTATCATAATTTAATTTGACATCACTAATATATATATAATTAAAGTGTCTGTTAGTATACAAATTAACTATTTCACTAAATGCAAATAAAAGTAAATATGATACTTACATAAAAAATCGATTAATAATACTTGTCTATTTATTCCGGCTAATCTCTGAAACGGCTTGACCAAACAGGACTCACTGGCGGATAGCGTTATTAGGATTAACTTAGGCTACTTCTATAAAAAAAACTATTTCGTGCGATCAAAGTCAAGGGCAAAGCTAGTTTATTTATATATAATTTTTATAAGATGATTTTTTAAAACTTAAAAGTACTTCTTATTAATATGAGTATTTTAAGTAGGATAATAAGTCTTACATTTATTTATTTATATATTTTACACTATGAATCAACACCAGTTATATATATATATATATATATATATATATAGTTAGTACATCAAATGGGAATGTAAAGTACCATACTGTAAAGTACTGTAAAGATAATCCAACTTAAAATGAAGTATAACACAAGTTCAAACTACATTGCTCTGAGTTACAATAAACTCAGGAAAGTACTTTATTGTGATCAATGTTTCAAACGTCAATACATTTAGCAATGTACAAATAATTATTTATTTATTTATCTTCACCCCATATCCCTTGCGGGGTAGCCAGAGACGACGGAGCGCCAAACGCTACGGTCCCTGCATACCTCTTTCGCCTCGGCCACAGACATCAACCTCTTCATACATGCCCTCCGGGGGGTCCTCATGCTTTTTACGTGACCTTCCTCAAGTGTCATAGATACTGTGTTTTCGAAAGTCACTCGAGGCCTCCCCCTGTCTCTCTTACCGCTCACTTCTCCTATATAAATCTTTTTTACCATTCTTTCATCACTCACTCGTTCGACGTGCCCAAACCACCTGAGCACGTTCTTCTTCATTCTCACCGTAACATCTTCGCTAATACCTGCCATTCTGTGGATCTCTTCATTGCGGATTCGGTCAGCTAGACTCCGCATATTCTGCGAAGAGATCGCATCTCCACAGCATTCATCTTTCTTACATTCTTCTTCTGTGTTACCCACGTTTTGCTGACGTATAACAGCGTCGGTAGCAAAACCGCATTGTGTACAGCCAAACGTGCAGCTATGCTGATGTTTCGCCGTCTCAACAATGCAGCCAAAGCAACGTTAACTCTGTTACCGGCAGCAATACGCCTTTCCACATCCATTTCGTATCTTCCGTCTCTGCTAAACATACTTCCTAAATATACCACTTCATTCACTTGTTCTATTATCTTACCATCCACGTTGATCTTACATGCTGTTCTTTCTTCATTTCTTTTAAATATCAGAACCTTCGTCTTATCTGCATTTACGTTTAGACCATTATTTTCACACCCATCTATCAGAGTGGTGACCAATGCATGCAAATCGCATTCTGATGATGCAATGAGCACTGCATCATTTTGCATATAGCAAGCAATTGACCTTAAAGTCACCTACTTTCACTCCCATGTCACTGACTGTCTTTCACGCCTTGGAGACAACTATCCAAATACAAATTGAACAACCAAGCTGACATAGCGCAACCTTGCCAAACAACCGACTGGATGTTAAACCAGGGTGACATGTCAGCTTCTACTCGCACACAGGCTGAGTGATCTCTATAAAGAGACTTTACAGCCTGTAGCAAGGGTCCGTTCACACTGTATCGGGGTAGTATCTCCCATAATTTCTTTCTCACAACCCTCTCAAACGCCTTTTCGAAATCCACAAAAGCACAGAAAACCTTTTGGTTTAGGGCCAAAAACTTTTCCGTGATCATGCGGAGGGAAAAGATCTGACCTATACACCCTCTTCCAGGTCTAAAACCTCCTTGGGCCTCCCACAACAGCCTTTCAGATTAAATGGTAAATTACGATATCCTCTTAAACTTTTATTACAGCTTAAAACGACATCCCAAAGTTTAATTCTATAGACATATGCACAATATGAAAATTAAAACATAACATGGTATAAGCTTTATTTTACTTAAACTATATTAGTGGAGTGCCTGGAGCATTCAAAACCGTAAAACCTCGGATTAGAGTTATAGTGAATGAATTAATATGATCGATGTGGGATATTATTTTTTAAACTATAAATTGCAATGTTTACCCAAAATTTTTTTGTGCACTCCATTTTTTTTATGTTTAAACAAATTATTATAAAAAATTAATGTTTGACCAGTATTTTCACTTTAAACAGTATTTTTTTTATTTATATGTTAAATGTTACCTGAGTAGACATATAGGAACATTTTTCAAAGATACCTGTGTATAAATATAGCAGTAGGGATCTCGAAAAGGTAGAAAAACGTGGAGGGGAGAGCGGAGCGACAGCTGCTATGTACACAATGGAATTTCTCGGCCAGTTTAATTATAAGTAAATCTATTATGTACATTTAAAAAAATAAGGTAATTAATTACGACCAATGAAAAGAAAAAAAAATATTAGTACAAAATCTGTTTATTTAAATATATTACATTGTTGTCTCCATCAAATATTTTCTTCTACTTCATCTATCTGTATAATAAGTGAAGTATTGGAACAACTATTTCCGCTGCACTGTAAACATGCTACACTGCAGTATAAACCACTTTTTTTGCATTCACACGCAGCTCCACATCCGTTTTTGCAATCACAAAATAACATTTGCAATAAATTATCCGGAGCAGGTAATTGATTCATTATTATTGGGATGTACAAGTTATTAAAATACTTCTATCCTCAATTTTCAATAACTACGTCACTTCCTAGCCATATCTGAATTTGTAGGTACACTCTTTTAAGGTGCTCAAACGCTGCATCAGTTGTTGGAGGCAGTGATGACAAAAGAACACTCGTATTTATGCTGTTGCTTTTATGAAAGAATTGAACCTTAATGTATTTAAATCATGAGTTTTAGTTAAACTCAAAATACATGCTACACCTGCTTGCAATATATTATTGGTGTCTTCATTGATATTTTCAAATACTTTTACTGAATCGTGTAAATCAATCCGTTTCTCAAAATTTTTGGCAAGGAAAAATTAACCTTTATTGAAAAACGCAGAAGTTGTGTCACAAACCGTAAAGGCATGTAAGAAAAGAATATGTTCTTTACAATTTGGTAATGATTTTTCTAAACATTTCGATGAAAATATCTTAACTGAATTTTTCAGCAAATTATAACAATCCGAATGATATTTTGCTGCAAGTGTCTGTAAGTCGGTTATACCAGAAATCCTTTTATGGATATCTCGATAATAATCAGTTTTCTGGACGGTTATAAAATTCACGATGGATTCATTTAAAGTTGGAGTGTTGATGTATGAAATCTGCCTACGCCGAGCTTTATTTAATTTTGCTTCTTTTGTTTTTTCAGCTTCTTGTCCGCAAAGAAACAGTTTTTTTTTCCAATTGAAGTTATTGAAATTCATGCTACTTCGAAGTTTTTTTTTCGGAGGCGATAATGAGAGATTTTCACGGACCTTATTTTTATACATTCCAATATACTTTTTATTAATATATTTTTGTCGACATCTTGTCGTTCAGTTAAAGCAGCTTGTAAAGAGGTTATTCCTCTACTAATTTTTATTATTTCACCTAAACTTGAATTTGTTTCGGAAGGTAAACCCAGATGTATACATATTATGCAACTATTTTCATCAGCCATGCTGTTAGCTGTTGGTTTATCCATTGTTCGAAATCTAATAAAAAACAATTAGTAATTAATTAATTGCATTTCATTCATTATTATTAGGGTCAGGAAACTCGCAGTCTTTCAAATGAGCATTCATATGTTTAACCTCAAATTTGTACAATAAAAAAATGCCAACTTCTTGGCCCTAATTATTATCATATTTTTTTTTTATTGAAGCTGATCTTTAATTTTCGATTTATTAATTATTAAATTACCTTCCAGTACAAAAACATAGAAAATTTTTTCACTAAAAAACCAAATTTTCACTGAAACTGAACTAGCCGAGAAATTCCATTGTACATAGCAGCTGTCGCTCCGCTCTCCCCTCCACGTTTTTCTACCTTTTCGAGATCCCTACTGCTATATTTATACACAGGTATCTTTGAAAAATGTTACTATATGTCTACTCAGGTAACATTTAATATATAAATTTAAAAAAAACTGTTTAAAGTGAAAATATATGGTCAAACATTAATTTTTTATAATAATTTGTTTAAACAATGAAAAAATGGAGTGCACAAAAAAATTTTGGGTAAACATTGCAATTTATAGTTTAAGAAACAATATCCCACATCGATCATATTAATTCATTCACTATAACTCTAATCCGAGGTGAAAACCCCCAGGCGCTCCACTATATGTATTTATTCATTTATTTATCTTCACGCCATATCCCTTTCGGGGTAGCTAGAGACGACGGAGCGCACAAACGCTACAGTCCCTGCATACCTCTTTCGCCTCGGCCACAGACATCAACCTCTTCATACATGCCCTCCGGGGGGTCCTCATGCTTTTTACGTAACCTTCCTCCAGTATCATAGACTATAGTTACTATTAATAATAGAGAAATTTCATTTAACTAACAATTAATCATACCCCAAGTTTGTTAAGATAAACCAGTTACGGTAAAGGCATCTAATAAGGACCAAATTAATAAATCCTTATAAATAAATTTTGAGATGTGTTAATTTATAAGACATCATTATCAGATAAACCCTATATATTTAAAGGGAAAATATACAAAATCAAGGTACTAATGACCAGTCACTTATTAAAAGAGGTTTAAAAGTGCATCCCTAGTCCTTATTGGGCACTAGGATTCTCAATATGGTCCACAATTAAACTGCACATTTAAAGGATTATTTATCAGAAAAATGATAAATAAAGAAGCAATGACTAATTTACCGTTAAGTTTGCCGCTTTCGAATATTAAAACAAAGTCATATAAATGCGTCGTGGCCATTTCATAGTCTTATATATGAGTTATATCTATTTCTTAGTTTTAAATGAAACAAATTGTAGTTTTATGCTAACATTCATTACCTTTAGTACAAAAAATCACAGTTACTAATCCTTGGACCTTATTAGGTATAACACTTCTATAAGTGTAGTATGAACCTTATCAGGTGTTAAAAAATAACAATCATGACAATATTTGGAGCTTAAGATTAAAAAATAAATAACTATAAACAAAAATTAACAATGTTTATTTATTTTTCTTATTACATATTCGGTTTGGTAAAGTAAACGAATGAGTAATATAATTTTGTAATTTTTAAACTTATACGCCTAACAGAGCCCGGACCATATTTGGAGATAACAGGGTAGACATTGTTAAGTATTTAGATAAGTCATTAGGAAAATATAAACTATCTAGGAAAAAAAGAAGCAATCATTTTAATAACTTAACCAGTTAAAGCCCTTGCTATAGTATTTGAACAATACTATATCATAATAATTAAATAATATTTTTTTATTACTAAAAAAACGAAAAATTTAATGAGTATGTTTTAAAAATTGACTCTGAGGTTTGCATACTCTGTAAGCCACTAACAAAATGGCTTCCACGAAAGCAGTAAATCTCGGTGTGCTTTATTGCTTGTTGTATGATCGGTTACTAGGGAAGGCCGACATGATATCTGTTTTGATATAAATATTAAATTCGGAAATATTAAAAAGATGGACCTTATTTGGAGCCGGTCCTTATCAGGCGGATCCACCCTATCATTAATGTCACATAAATAAAATTATCATAATATTTTGATATCAAAAGGGTTTACTATAAGTATTTAATATACAAAAAAATATTAGTTAATAATTTTGACTACTAGTGGGCTAGAAAATATTTTAGTAGATACTCTTCAAATGCGTATAACTTTTTATAGGAAACTGATTTTTATAACTATCGTTATACACAATAAAGAATCCATGAGAACACATGTTCATTCATTACATAAAATATATAGAAAAAGAAATGAACACAGGAGACGTTCGAACGACCTGTGGGATCTTTATACATTAACAAAACATACACAATAATGTGTAAATTTTACTAATATTTTTTACTAAACATTAAGATTTTCTATAGCAAGCCATGTAAAGATCGAAGATAGGTTCAGGGGTTTCAAAAATACTACTTTTTAAAAAGAATATTGAACAAAGTAAACATTTAAAACACAAAAATAATATACAGCTAATAAATAAATTAGTAAAATATTTATCTTTTTTGTAAGCAGAAACAACACATAAAAATTTATATTAATTTATTATTCTCTTTTAGAAAACCACAACACACTACGCAATTTAAACCGAAATCTAAAATTAGCAAAACAAAGTGAAAATAAAACTATTAAAATTGCGTTGATTTTTAGTTAGAATGAGGATCCCCGAGTTTTGATGGCATCGCGCAATTAGAAACAATGGTGATGCCATCTTTAAGAAAAAAAAAAATTAATGACTCGAACCCAAAACACAGTGAAAATTAGTACTAATTAAGCAGCGTTACAGCTTTGATAAAAACGCAAAACGAAACGACGCTAAGCGAGGTATAGGTGTACCTGGATTGTCTATGTACTGCTGTACCCTTTCTTCCCGGCTGTATCATAAGACAAAAAACACATTTTCATATTTCCATTTATTTCCACCACAAAACGAACTTGTTCACGATTAATTAAATTAAAAACGATTTAGTACTAATATTTATATTAATATAGACCTATTTTAAATTATATGTATCAATATTACATCATTATTAAATAAAATAATATTTAATATTATTCATAACTATGGATTTTTTACTTTAAAGTACTGACGAGCGCATATATTAACTTATCTTCAAAAACATACGTTTCATAACAAAATCTATTTAAACACTCGTCACAATAATAATAATAGATTATTGTAATATGATGCTAATTTTAAAAATGTATTTCAATGAGTTCCCAAAACAACACATGTGTGTTATCAATTTATCTGCACCTAACAATACATTTTGGTTATTTTCTGTGTTTTGGTATTCCCGAGAGTACAAAAATTGTTAATGAAACACACACACACATATATATATATATATATATGCAGTATTATTACATTCAAAATTAATTTATACTATTATATTTAAATATAGAAAATTTCAAAATCGCTTGCTTAACTTTATTGGTGGTTATAACTAAGTATATTGTTAAATATTTTAATTATAATAAAACTCCACACATACCTACCTCTATTATTAATTTTCTCTGATATCTTAACTTAATTGTTACACTTGTTTACTATTCTCGTTATTTTCCGTTATTGTTGGAAAAATAAAACTATAGATACGTAATGTAACGGACAGACCCTGGCACCGCCAGCCACCGGACCTTATCTCATATACTATATGTAGTATAGTAGAGAAATTTCCTGCGAAGTTACCATCGCAATTAAAATCGTAACAAAATTGTTTTAAAATTACAATGAAAGGCATGGACAAATGTCTATGGTAATAAGGAAAAAAAATCATAGTAAAATAACTTTATAGAAACGTGCATAACATCGCGATATAAATTTTTTGTATTATATTTAAGAGGATATATATTCTTAATAATCAATATTATAAACTTAATGAATGATTTGCAAGAATATTCAATGACTTCATGAACTCTTTAGAATCACAGAAATAGTCTGAATTTTCATAAGTATAATATGTGCATAATTGAAATATAAAATAATCGTGCTATAAATACTATTTAGGGTTATAAAATCATAAACTGAACATTCTAGTGGTTTATTTTTTCTATGTTAAATTAAATTATGTATAAACTAAGATAAGTTATAGTATATATGTTAAAATAATCTCTTTAATAGCGGTACGTAACACGATCCGGGCAGCAGCTCGACCAGACGCAGGCAGTGCCAGCCACTGACGCACGAGATAGCCGCCGTACTTTGTACCACACGCAAAACTACCTGGTATCACCACATGTACCAAGTGGTATATGCATGTGTATTATGATCTGTAAATTCAGTTTTTTTGTCAATATATAACTTAATAATCTTAAAATTATATGTACCTATATAAAACCTTTTTTTGTATGCAATAAAATTAACTATTTATTGTCCACTGGTTTACCCATGTATGTGTTATAAATATAATATTATATTTCTTGTACACTACGTACATTCGTCATTGAAAACGATCACTTCCGAAGAATGTTATCTCCAGTTATCAAGGGATGTTAGGATGTTAGCATTGCAAAAAATACTATCAATTCCGTCCAGATCGGACTTTCCGCTACGCTTTGACGAACATAATTTCACTTTGGTTTATTTTTTTCATTGTACCATTGATAATTCCCAACACAGAACCCGGTCTTCTAAGAGACTCAAAGACCTTGTCGGTCTCTTCAAAATTACATGCTAAAAGATACCATAAAAGAACTCTCTAAAATACACTATTTTGAGAGTTATATATGTTATACAGAAGCTATTATATTATTATTCAGTAAAAACAATCTTAAGACCTAAATAGTGTCATTTAGAATGATTCAAGCGATAATTTAATTCTCAAAACATTTAGTTAAATCAGTTTATTTGTTATTATAATATATATATATGGGCATAAACAATTATTAATCGTAAGTAACAGAACTGTTGAACACAGGTCGGACAAATACATTATGTGATAAGAAAAAAAATGTGAATGATCGACGCAATCAGTAAACAAAACTTCATTTGACATAACATTAATATTATTAAAACAATTTATATATATATATATATATAAGACACAATTTAAAACACAACATGGTATATAGATTAATGTGTATGGATTATTGTGTTCTGGTGTCGCAAGCCGTATCGACGATCTGTGTTATCACACGTCCGCAGCGTTGTCCGGACACCATCCATTCACGGAGCGCACACCACGCAGAGCGCACGACATATGTGTTTTACATTTTGGTAAGTACCATTAAATAATTAATGAGTTATAAAAAAAATATAAATTATTTTTTTTTTTACTTTTCAGAGTAACAATGTTCCGCGAGAATACCGGTCTTTTACTGGACCAAGAATTACTGACTGACAGTCTCCTCTTCGAGTATTCGCCGGCTGAAAGTCTAATCAATTTTGAACTGCCATCAAATTTTAATACAGAGTTCAACGATTGGCAGCTTTGTGACTTGGATATAAACTGTGATGAGTTCGTTAACGGTTTAAGCGATTCGAACAAGGATTGCTCAAATTTTGAAGATAGTTCACCCGTGCTGTTCGACTTCGACGAGCTAGATAAGAACATAGACTTGGACGACTACCTCCTTGAAGCTTTCACAAGTGATAAATCTAACGATCTACCCGCGGTATCGGACTCCACCGATAATAGTGATGCTCTAGGACGTCTATCGGTTCTTGGAATTGATTTAGAATCGACCAGTGTGCAAGACATTCAATATACACCTAACGATTATAAGAGAAAGTGTGAAAAAGTTCAAAGTGTGGTTGAAAAAGCAAAAGTGAGGACATGGGGAGAGCCCACCTTCTGTTCGGAGCTTGGCGCTTTTAGGTGTCCAGTTGAAGACTGCGGGAAGTTATACGCAAAAGCATCTCACGTGAGGGCGCATTTGCGTCGGCACAGCGGCGAGAAGCCGTACAGGTGTACGTGGGGAGGGTGCAGCTGGAGGTTCGCCAGATCCGACGAGTTGGCGCGACATCGTCGGAGTCACTCGGGGGACAAACCGTATAGGTGTGGTGAATGTGGGAAGCGTTTCGCGCGCTCGGACCACCTCGCCAAGCACGGACGAGTGCACGCCCGACGAGCTGCAGCAGCCGCAGCGGCCGCCAAGAGAGCCACCGCACACTCTTACAGAACACGCAGACTCTTGTGAGTTAATTTATAACTATGAAGAATAAAACGCGCGGGCGCGTATATATCAATTATTTAAATTACTTACCGTATAGGAAATTTATATATTTCTTTATAATATAATTATTATAATGAGTCTAAGCGATGAGTAAAGTGCAATTGATATGCAATTTGTAAAGTCTTGTGAATCTCAATATCCACTGCAGGAGAAATAAAACTTCTAAGTGTATTGAACTTTTGTTTATAAATATTTTATACTCAAAGATATGTTGTATCTTCTTGATGTGGCCATTTGTGAAAACAATAACTTAGAGATAATTTAAAATATAAATAAATAAGTAATTGTATTCTACATTGTAGTTAAGTACATCGGGTTATTTTATTTCATTTTCTCTGTACGTGATCTCAATTACAACATACTCGTATTGTAGTGCATAACGGAAATTTGAATCTAAATAATAATCATTAATTTTAATGTTATTAATATAGAATATCTTACCTACAGTCCATAATATTAGTTTTGCTAGTATGAGGAAATTGTCTTAGTATATTTTTTAATATATATTATATAAGCAATAAATAAGTTTAGGTTAAGTTTAATATGTACTTAGATTTAAATATGTACTAAAAATATATATATATGATCTCAATTTCATTATGAAAAGTACCAAACTGTCAAAATGTATCTCATTTTTTAAATTTGCTTTTAGTATATGTGTCCTGGGTCTTATGCCTTATAAGTGGTTCTTTCCAATAATATAATAGTGTTATATTTTTAATAAAACATCGTTTATAATATTTCAATGTTACAAATATCGAATTGAACAATAACAAAAGATACTCAATGTGAAGATGTAATTTGTATTGTCTTAGTAATAATTATTTTATTGTTTAAGTCTATCTAAATATGTAATAAATATAAGGTTCCGCCCTGCATCCCAATCGGCGGCAAATTTGAAGCGGCAAATATCGAGTATACACATACTAGCCATTGCGTGCATTCAACCTTTGAAACCACCATAATTTTGTGCTCTGCCTGAAAGTGACGTCACAAACCTCACTTATGTTGGTTTCAGCGTATTTTCGTTATCGCGTATGTGTATGCTCGAAATCAAATACAAATATATTTTAGTTAATTGACATAATATATACCTTTTTTATTAAAATAATAACCTCTGTTTATACACTTCTAATATAAATAGCTCAAAGAATTTAATTAATTGCAGTACTCCTAAAAAGTACTTTACACTCAAATAAAAAGGATAGTTATATAACAAGTGCACATACGTAGGTACGTCTTATATTAAAAGGACAAAGGATAATCTGGTACAGAGTGATCCACGGTGTTTTGCGATAGCAAAGGATGTAAAAGAGCGTTGCCGGTCTATGTAGACAGTTGAGGCTCTTCTTGAAGATACCCTTGTCGTAATGGAAGAAAGTACACGAGTAAATAAGTACCAGTAAAAATAACTGACGAGAGTTTGGAATAAAGCACAATTATGTGTAAAAATTTAAATCAAACAATATCCGAAAATCGATTATAAATACCGTTGAAAAAAACTTTGTTAGGTTTTTAGTATAGCTTCCTAAAAAAATCGGTAAAAAAAATCATTACAAAATCTCAAATAATTTCAACAGTTCCTAGAATGGTAAATTAAATTAGTAATCTAATTTTGGTGTATGTATATCACAGAATTGAGATAAGTTTTATTTCAAAAAATACACCGCAAAATAACAATATTTTTCAAGAAATATGATGAAGTAACAATTAGGTCAAAGTAAAATAAAGTTTAGACTTCGCGTGAAATAGCTTAAAATACTAATATTTTTATTTATACTTAAAATATTAAGTTTGGTAAAGTTTTCGAATTTCTTAGGAGTCTAACTGAAAGTAACGCTGCGCCGGGTTGTTGCTGTTGCTGTCATTGCTTTTCAACCAATGATAGTAAATGCAAATCATTTAATCGGACCAGTCAATGTTTTCAAAGCGAGGTGATACAATGAATTTTGTGTGGCCCGTAATTGAGCTTTTTATTTAGTTAGTAACTAAACTATAGTTACAGAAGCGCTTATCGCGAGAAATGTGCTAATACATTATCGGCAAGCCTATAGGAAAATATTGTCTAAAGACGTGCTTTGCCTTGGTCGTGTTGCCACCAACCGATGAGCTAGATATATTTCAGGTGATCACCATCCGTCTATCCATTTTGGTAGAATAGGAAGGTGATGACTATGAGTTCGCTACAGGCTACACTCCAATTCATCTACTAAGATTTGAGACAACTAGAATATTAACATCGCGTAATGAAAATGGTATTAGTTGTCAATGAACTTGATTGATGTGTAGACAGCTTTAACTCGCCATTTTTACGGTCAAATAGTGTTTTTAAAATTGGATAATGAAATATGATTAGTGTTAATGGAAATCAGATTCCTTTATATCATGAGAGGAAGAGAAAAGTCCGATTTGCGTAAACCAAAAATAATGTAACATAGTTTAATGGCAATATAGTAAAGGAGGGGGTTCCTAAGATAAAAGATCCTAAGGGTCTTAAGTGGCAAGTTATGGACCTAAAATATAGTTAGTCAATTGTCAATAACACGCATTCAGTAATTTACACAACATGGTCCCCGGTGATAGGTAGATAGTTTATTTTAGGAAAAAAATTAAAAATATTCAACAATCCTCATGAAACAGTGGCTATCGAGGGATGATAATTGCGTATCTTCTACCTTTTCTTCTACATAGACAACTTCCTTAGAGCCGTGAGCGTATACTTTGTCATTTTCCTTATGTAACGCCATTGAATAGTCTCATAATCTCTAAAAACCTCCAAATTTTTTTTTTCCTTATTAATACGTTGCAATTTTAGATAAATGATTTTTCGTTGTTTTATTACATTAATTAATTTGACGTTGGAAATAATGCTTTTTAACGGCTATTGCTAAATCACTTATACAAAATTAACTGTTCTCTAGAATATCTATCTAATAATCTATCTATAGAATAGCAGCTGATGTGTATAATTATCTCCTGAGACGCCAAATTCAATGTAGATTTTTTGAATCACGGAAAAAAAAGATAATATCTGTGTCAATTTTATTATTACGAAATTACTTAAATTCTTTGATTTCATATTTGTATAATTGCAAAATCATTCAAATTATTTCATTCAATTATTATAACAAGGATTAACCTTCTTATACTAAAAAGGTTTATAGCATGGAATAGAAAATAATCCGTGATATTTACTGGTGCTTCATCTGAATAAGTTTCAATGTTTGTTTTATATAAATTATGTAGACGAATAATAAAAGTCTATGATAGAGAAAAAAATGTTTGTCTATGGCAAATTATAACGCGAACAAGTTATAGATGCTATATTATAAGCTCAGCCTAGTGAAAAGATATTAAATATTTAACATAGTCGTATTATCAATAGATACACGATTCAATTCACACCACACACAAATAAAAATGGTGGTCCTATTCCTAAAAACATTTATAAATTTAAATAAGTTTCTGATATCAGTATAATACTTACAGAATTTAAAAAAAGGTTTTAAATATTTCCTTATTGTAATTTATATCCGGTGCCATTACTTGGTGCGTAAGCAAGTGTTGTGAATTGTGACAAATAACAGGTTGTTGAAGACACCGATATCGTTGCGATTTTGTATAATTGCAGTGTTGTTTTGAATATCAACGCAGATTACATCCAAACATAAATCAGGCCGATGGTCGTATGATTACGGCTGCTTCAAGTAATGTCAACATTATATATATTAACTAAGACAAGCTGGAAGTCTTTATTTCAATCAGCATGTGACCCACATCTGAGATTTCTCTTCCTTGTATGTTGATGCTAAACTTATATTTTCAATAATAAATACCAATTGACTCACCGGCTCGAGTGGATTATTGTTTGCAAACGATTAACACCTGGATATGTCATTTTGTGAACTTGTCACGGTTGACTTAAACCTGGGCAGCTCTCGGGTAGTCAAATATGCTACACGGGATTTCTGAACACAACAATGGAACCGATCACTACATACTTGTAGCTTCCTCAAATAACTCTATAGATTCATACAAAATTAATAGTGTTATTGAATAGTTTCTGTTGTAACAGTGAGTGATTTTATGTGTGAGGGGATAAAGGGCTGTGGTGTATCAAAATGAGATTAAGACAATATATTTACATTATTTAGGACAACAAGAGGGTGGAAAATGAAGTAGGATGGCTAATGCTGAAAATCACCGATATATTGTGCAGGTCAGTATAAATAGTCTAATTTCTATATATTTATGATAAAGAAATAAATATCCCTCATGTCATTTAAATGATAATACTCAAAAAATGACCTTTGTTCTCTTTATCATTGTTTTTAATGCTAAAGTACAATACATAGAGTTATAATCCAGTTAATTTAATAATTAAATACACATTTTTAATTTATACACACATATTTTATATACTGCCAGTAGTACTGTAATCCAATAATAAGATTACATCAACAGAGGTTTATTACTTGCAAATTACTAAGGAGCTTCTGAGCCTATTATTAAATTATTAGAATTATATTTTGTGAAGACTACATGATATTATTTTCCTGGTTAACATTTATTTATTCTAAACAGGGTTCGGTAGGGTAAGGTAAATTGAGTATGTAATTAAAAGTCATTGTTTACCTATTAACCTAGTAAATAATCTTTTTAAGTAATGTATGTAAAGTATGTCTATGTAGGTACATATACATTTACTAGAGCAGGCAGGCTATATATATTATTATTGAAATATACATTTATGTAAAGTAATATACCTACAAGTATAGTATTAATAAATGTAAGTATTAATTATATTTAAAACAAATAAACACACTATTATATTTAATACAATAACAATCTTATAAAATTTTTGTCTTTGTTGTGTTTATCCAATGTGACTTTATCTTTGTTATATATATTTTTTATTATTTTGCTAATAAAACAATTTAAACTGTATTTAGCGTTGGAAAGAGGATAATGAGTACCGACTATAAAATATATTAATATATTACACACTCAAATGTCAAACTTCACAATATTAAACCTTCAAAAATATAGTTAAATAATTAAAATTTCTAATAATATATTAAATTATGAAGTCTGAAGTATAAAAAGAATATTCTCAGTCATGTTTTGATCAAACCGGAAAAAAAAGATTATAAGATGGCTAAATTTGTGATTAAAAATATCAAGATTGTCACAAAATTAACTAAAAGATGTTTTTAATAAACTTTTAAATATATGTAGCATAATATTAAGGATATTTTTGAAAGAATAAATAAAAGAAAATAAACTGCACAATACAAATTGTAATTAGGTTAAATGCAAAAATTAATTGGTTTAGTTGCATATATATACTTACTACTTACTTATCTTCACGCCATATCCCTTGTAGGGTAGCCAGACACGACGGAGCACCAAACGCTACGGTCCCTGCATATCTCTTTCGCCTCAACCACAGACATTAACCTCTTCATACATGCCCTCCGGGGGGTCCTCATGCTGTATATATTAGTATTAGCTTGCATATATATTAGTTGAATAATTTCCGCCTTTTTATATTTTGTATTAAATATATGTTACACACAGTTGTATGAGACAGAGAGTTGTTTGAATTATGTATTCTCAGCCTATAATTAATAACTTGATGAAAAATCTGCCAGGTGTTTGTGGGAGCACTATCTGCACAATATGAAGCATTGTCAGTGGAGGCATCTAAACAGACAAGCTCGGAGGAAATAGTGTGTTGTATTGCCGATAAGCTCAATCTGAATGATGGGGGCGGAGGGCCGTACGAGCTGGCAGAGGTTGGTATAGTTTAAATATGCCATAATATTTATAATATATTTGTGTGTAGGTATTTCTATATATAGCTATTGTTAAAACTTCACATCTACCTGTATAACCAGGATTAGTAAAAAAAAATTCTGATTGTAAGGTTTTCTGTAAGAAATTGCCCTTAAGCAGTAAT
This sequence comes from Melinaea menophilus ssp. n. AW-2005, assembly GCA_918358695.1. Taxonomy (NCBI): domain Eukaryota; kingdom Metazoa; phylum Arthropoda; class Insecta; order Lepidoptera; family Nymphalidae; genus Melinaea; species Melinaea menophilus. The sequence continues at coordinate 9,650,691 of OU911040.1, read as the reverse complement.
ACTGTCTTTTATATATTCTCCATGTTTTTTTTATTTTATAACTTTTATACTATTTATATCCTGTCATGTACAATAAATACATAACTTTTCAAAAGTTCCTTTGAATTATTGTGAAATAATTTTGAATTTTGCCTTGTTTTATGTTACTAAACCCTGTAAAGGTTCAGTAATATACATATTAATACATGTACTATACTGGAATTCAAATTAAAGACTAATATTATTTATATGTTTAGTTGTATTTATAATTATTCTCTCTAGTATTTTTTATTGATTAAAAGTAAAGTGTACGAATAAAGATTAAAAGAAGTACCCGAGTTTGACTTTGTTAGTTACCAAAATCATTTCAAATATCATGAACGATTAATAAATAATCTTACTTATAAAGTAACTTATTCATCTGTATGTATGTAAAATTCATTATATTTATACAACTATTAAAACAACGGATACTAACAATGCAACGAGTAATTTGCTTAGATTAGTTCTTATAAATGACTATTAAAAAAAGGATATTAGAAACGTGTTTTACTAGAAACAATAGTAGTACCTTCGAGTGAGACAAGATTAGTCACCGGCTTGATAAATACCATTAATTATATATATGTATGTATGTATATATATTTTTTTGTATGAATTGTGAGAATTCCATACAATTGCAACTTCCTCACACATGTCGATGAAGTAATGTTGGGAGTGTATGAATATAGGTAGTTGGTGATATGGTGAGCGGTGAGTGTAAGGAGAGAAGACTGGGTCCCAACGAGTCACCCGTCGCCGTCATGATGCTCTGGCCAAACAACAACTCCGGACAATATTATAGGTACATGAAAATAACCTCAAAATAATATATATATATATTTATATATAAATTCCCGTATCACTAAAATATTCCACATAACTAGACCATCTGGTGCTATTTATTTTCAATCGTTTTGAAAACAAACACCGCCCCGCCGTCGATGACGGACACCGACATTGACTAATATTATTATATATAACGTTAAAATTATTCACGTTTTGGTTTTTATTTATATATAATAAAAAAAATTGTGATGTGTCAGACTGATTGTCTTTTCATTATCAGTACTATTTCTTTAACTTCCGATTTTATAACAATTGGAACGTATGAATCATGTGTCCTTTGTTAAAAAACGTTAACGGAAATGTCAAAATTCAATTTTAAGGGCACTGTTTAACCCCAAATAGTGACTTAAAGTCGCTAAGCGATGTTAGTGTGCTAGTTGACCTAGCGCTCGTTAGATTGTATAATGAAATGTATGGATTACAAATACAAACGTTTGGTATTTATTGAATTTGTAGTCATAATATTTTTCCTCCTGTACGTAATAAGCAACAGCTCGGTCGGTCGGTCGGTATGCGGTGTAATTATCGAAGTATGAACGATACAGTTCTAACCTTGTAGACGTATTTATATATATACAACATGTAAATATATTAATATTATTACTTACGTAAACAATATCAATTACAATACCATATTAAATATTACTTATATAATATTTAAATCATCGCAATGTGATATGAATAGTATTTTAATTTCAATACGTAATTGAACCTCAAAATTGTATTAAATCTATTATTAAAATAATTATTGTTGTTAATTAATAATTTCATTTAAAGTTAATAATAATATGTTGATATCTTCTGGTTTAAATTGTCCTGTCACTACAAGTAGGTACTGACGGCGGTATTTATAATGTTTTTGCAGTGATTCATACATAATATACTTTTAATAATAACTCTAGTAAGTGTCTCAATCTTTATTGTATCTTAATATAATTCTATATATAGTTTGTTAGTTAGTTTAATGAAGGTCCGTATAACGACAGCCATTGGGGATATTGTTTGCGAGCGTGATTCACTCTTCCTGCCGCGGCGCTGTGATAACAACCATCCCGCCAATCAGAATTCAAATACGAACTGAAATTTTGCCATTCGGAGTAAACATGGCTTCCATTATTAATTTATAACAAATACAACAAAATGTCAAACGAACAAACGTAATTATAAAATGTAGAATGTTTTTTTGTTATTATTGATGTGTGGTTTTTAATTATTAATAATTTTTTGTGGCAGGTTTTACTTGCGTGAGAAGATACCGGACGAGCCATGGATGGAAAACTTCTCGGTGGATCCCCAGCTGATAAAGGATTACTTCCAAAGGTTTCTGTATCAGCCCAAGGATCGGGAGTATCCAGATCTGTGTCAGCTGCCGGAGCTGAACGAGCAGACGCTACTCGACAATCTCAGAGCTCGATTCGCAGCTGGATACATCTATACTTACGTGGGATCTATATTAATAGCGCTAAATCCTTTCAAGTTCTATCCAATATACAATCCAAAGTATGTTAAATTGTATCAGAACAAGAGGATAGGTTCGAGTCTTCCGCCTCACATCTTCGCGGTCGCTGACGCCGCGTACCACTGTATGCTGCGGGAGAGAACTAATCAGTGTATTGTGATAAGTGGAGAGAGTGGATCCGGGAAAACTGAAAGTACAAATTTTCTTCTTCATCACCTAACCGCGCTCAGTCAGAAAGGATCTCACGGGAGCGGAGTGGAACAGACCATATTAAGCGCTGGTCCAGTTTTGGAAGCGTTCGGTAACGCGAAAACCGCCCACAACAATAATTCGAGTAGATTCGGTAAATTTATCCAAGTGAATTACAAGGAGAATGGTATGGTGCACGGTGCTGTGGTACAAAAATATCTCCTGGAGAAATCCAGGATATGCAGTCAGGGTCGTAACGAGAGGAACTATCACGTGTTTTATTACCTGCTCGCCGGTGCGTCTGAGCTGGAAAGGGAACAGTTGCATCTCTTGAGCGTTGATAAATATAATTACTTGTCGAAGACAGGTTGTAGTGTAGTGCCTGGTGTTGATGAACAGTATGAATTCTCTCGTTTAAAACAGTCAATGGATATGGTCGGATTCACAATGGACAAGCAGAGACGCCTATTTGCAGTTCTATCAGCTGTTCTTCTGTTAGGTAAGCTCCAATTATATTATATTATTGTTGTTATTAATTTGTTTTATAAATATTAAAAACTAATCTGTTATTTATTACTCGGTGATAATAAACCTTATCACTTAAACAGTTGATTGAACTTTTATAAAAGATATCTAATTATTTATCTTTACAATTTGTTGTATATATTTAAGAACCTAAATTGGATAAAGCTAGAAAAATACTATACTATATATATATATAATTATTATTAAGTATTTAATAATTTATATACATATATTTATATAATAATAAATTATATTTATATAAGTCACAAATTCTATAAAAATGTACACTTTAGAAAATATTGATTATACTAACTTACTATATATTTATAAATAGTTTTATGTACATTGCACACTGAATATAAATTTTTGTGAAACAGTAGTCACAGTGAAGTAATGTAACAAAATTTGTAGTGTGTTTCACAGAGCGGGGTATGTTTGGAGGCCGTGTAGACTTAATTTCAATAGTAATATTACTATATTACAAAATATATTACAAAATAGTCCCCACACTACCATTTGACGCACACAATCTATCACTGGTACTGATTTAAACTGGAAATTATTAAAATAAATATAAGTGATATTGGAAGTACGTTCATATTAAAAAGATAAAGGAGGATATTATTATTTTGTTTGTTAATTTACCTCAAATTTAATGATTATATTTATTTAATAATAATTATATTTATAGCAACATTTTAATTACTTGTGAATTAATGGAAATTTGTTAAAAAATTTTAATGAAAGTAATTTGAACGCTAAATAAAATTTTATTTGTTATGTTTTTTTTATATAACATAAAATGAGTTGTGATTAAAATATTTTTTGCATAACTTTAAAAACAATCAAATAACACGGTATATTAAAATACTATACTTAGCAAATGATACTGACATAATACTAAGCAAATGGTACTGACATAATACTAAATATTCGCAGGCAATGTGGAGTTCCACCCGCAGCGCAAGTCGTACCACCACGACGAGGCGGTGGGCGTGCGGAACCGGGAGGTGGTGTCGCTGATATCGTCCCTGCTGAGGGTGAAGCAGGAGACCCTGCTGGCCGCTCTAACCTCCAAGCGTGCCAGGGCGTCCGGAGAGACCCTGGTCATTAACTATAGGTATACGAATTAGCTCTTGCCCCTCGGCTTCGCTCGCGTTTATTTCAACATTATTTGGTAAGGTGCAATGTTACCCAATAGAAATACAGAATTTAAGTTATTATTATATTGTTTATAGTACTATAGACATTTTTCATATCTATTTATAATATTTTTTTTATTATATATATAAATTGCTTTATTGTCATTTCAAAACTTCCATCTCTCAAGACAAAACCGTTATAAAAAAAAAATGTATTCCAGGCTTCCAGAGGCGATAGCCACCCGCGACGCGATGGCCAAGTGCCTGTACGGGGCCCTGTTCGACTGGATAGTGATGCAGGTCAACCACGCGCTGCTCTCCAAGAAGGACACGCTACGGGAACACCAGGGGCACAGTATAGGTTAATATTTTAGTTTAGTAAGTCTTTAAAGTTACACGATTCAATAATCACCGCTTCCGGATCCTACATACTGTTTGTATGTTGTATGCACCGAGTTCGGATCGTCCGTTCTCGGATTCGGATAGGACGTCGTATTTAAGCGGCCTAAGGGTGTATGTTTTGTAATGCATTTTTTTTAAAGAAGTTGGGTTTCTAATTTTACAGTAAATATTTTTGATGTTTTAACTATTTCTAACATTTTAATCTCTATCCTTAAGCAGAGCTCGCAACAGGCATAAAAATATAAGTTACCTACTTTCTTGTACTGTTTACAATATGACAAGTTGTCGAAGAACACTTATGGTATTAAAACACCACATCCTATCGAAAAAGTCCATCCATCCATTCGAATTTTCCAATCACTAACTGTTCCAACCAAACCGTCCAGGCGTCCTCGACATATTCGGCTTCGAGGACTTCGGTCCGAGCAACAGCTTCGAGCAGCTCTGCATCAACTATGCCAACGAACACCTGCAATACTACTTCAATCAGCACGTGTTCAAGTACGAGCAGGAGGAGTACCGCCGGGAGGGCATCCGGTGGACGGACATCGGCTTCTCGGACAACACGGGCTGTTTGCAGCTGATCGAGGGCAAGCCGGGGGGCCTGCTGTGTCTATTGGATGATCAGTGCAAGTTAGTCAATTGAAATACTATTTTCGGACATTATTGTTTTTTTTTAAAGTTGTATATTTTTCGACCTAATAAATAAAAGTAGTTATAATGCCAATAATGTAAGGAAGATTTGATCGCAATAATTCGATAATAATTGGACTTGGTTCTGTTTTCAGTTTTCCGTGGGCTACCAATGAGACTCTCCTTCAGAAGTTCAACTCTGTACACGAAGATAATCCATTTTACGAGAAACCTCAGCGACGGGAACCCGCCTTCGTTGTAAGACACTACGCCGGCAGAGTCAAATATCAGGTTAATATAAAACAAAAACAAAAACAAAAATGGCTGACAAAAGCATTGAAACTGTAAACTCAATGTATTTGATATTATAGGTGACGGCGATGCGAGAGAAGAATTTGGACCTGATGAGACAGGATATTGTAAGCGTTTTAAAGAACTCCTCACTGGCGTTTGTACGCGAGTTGGTCGGAGTGGATCCCGTTGCAGTTTTTCGGTGGGCCATCGTCAGAGCGTTTTTCAGGTAATATAATGTTTGTATCAAATATAATTTGTAATTCACGTATAATATAATCACGTTGCTGTTTCAGGGGATACTTCGCATTTCTAGAGGCAGGTAGAAGGCATCGGGTAAATAGAGTGGACGGAGCGTCCAGAGTACCACGACCCTCGATACAGGCACCAAACGACAGCATCATAAGGTAAAACTACACACAAATATGAACCGTCCGTCCCATGTAATTGTACCCAAATTGCATTGACAGTAAATAAAGAAACGCTTTCGTCTTCAGTTAACATATTATCCGACATTGCTGCCCATTAACACGTACGAGGCATGACAATGCTCTTAAAATATACACATATTGAAATGTATTTTGATCGATATATAGAACTGAAGTACCTCTTAAGCTTCGCTAATACTGTATTGTGACGTCATGAATTGTCTTGTTGCTCAGCCAACTGGTGACAGTATCGTCAATCAATCTCGCAATCAACCGCATTGCGTAAGTCACAGTTTATGGCATGCTTTACGTTCTATGTGCACCGTACGCATGGATGTCGATGTATTTTATGTATATATTCAACCACTACCATCCTTTAATTATACGTCCTGAAAGGCTGTGATTACGTGTAGATACTTATTGTACGTTCGACGGGCTTTAAATATTATACGTTAAATCATGTTTCGCATAACGCGGTCCACGCGTATGAATGGAGGAAGCAGCACTTAACCACAGCCCGCTCGAACACGTAGCGTAGCGAGTCACAATTAACTCGGACGCATCCCGTCACGCATGCGCGTCCGCACCTAACTTCCGGTTATATTTAATGATGTTTTGGTTCCATTAACGGAGGGGGGGCCGCGGGTGTAGGGGGCGCGGCTACCGGCTGGCCGACACGCGCGCGAGACGACACCTCGACGACCACGACGTGCTGCAGCGCGCCAGCCTCATCGTCATGTACGTGCGCACACGCTGCCGCTTGCGCTTGCCTCTGCTGTCTCTATCTATCTCTCGCTCTGTCTCTCTCGCACTCTCGCTTCGACGGTACGTGCGGTGTGGAACGATGGCGCGGAACGGGGCGGAATATATATATTTTTTGTTTTATTTTTCAAATCACCGCTGTAATCATCACTCATGCATGTTAGAAACAGATTTAACAATTACAGGTTTTTTTTTCTTGCTATTTTTTATCTAAGGATTATTATATTATGTATGTAGCAAATAATTTGTTTGGTGTTTTATTTTCGGTTCGTATGTTTGGTACTGGTGGTGGTGGTGGTGGTGGTCAGTTGTTTATAATTTTCGTAAATCTATTTGTCTTAACAATTATTCGTTATACAATATATAATTTTTGAAGGGGTTACTTAAATTATTTTCATTTTAAAATCGTATAACAAGCGGCATCGCAGCTTTTATTGTTGGGCAAATTTCAAAATTACATTTACATACGCATGTAGCCATCGGTGGTCGGGTTTGTGGGGTACTAACGTCGATTACTGAGCGTCGTATGGATTGACAGGAAAAACAAGTCGTTCAGGCCCCGGGAGAGGGCGAAGAAGGGTCTGAAGAACTTGCAGAGCGTGAAGACGCTGGCGGGACGCACGGCCGCGCCCGCGGGCAAGAGGAAGCAGCCGCTCACTGTTGCGGCGCAGTTCCAACACTCGCTGGCGCAGCTCATGGAGACGCTCAATCAGGCCAATCCGTTCTTTATAAGGTATAATTTCAATTTAGTCTCATACTATTTTTGTGATCCTATTTTCTAGATATTGTTTGTTTTAAATTTAATTTCTCACACTAAAATAACAAATATGAGTAAAAAACAAGTTACATGAAATGACAAATAAAACTGAAAATAAATAATAAAATTTATGTCGAAAACTAGAATAAGCCTCCAAAGAGATTCCGTACTTAATTTTGTACCAACTATATGTTTTTTTTTCCAGATGTATCAAATCAAACAGCGATAAAGTACCAAATGTTTTTGACGAAGAGACCGTTCAAAGACAGCTGCGCTACACGGGGATGCTGGAGACCGTTAGGATAAGACAAGCCGGTTACAACGTGCGGCTCACATACGACGAATTCATTCAGCTCTATAGGATACTACTGCCAAAGGGGTTGTTGAGCTCGCAGACGGACGTACGGCACTTCCTAGCTACATTGAATCTTGATAGGGATAACTATCAACTGGGTAAGTATTTACATAGAAATAACTATAGCTAACATTGTCTCGTTCATTTATTATAATCTTTTAAATTAATATAATAATAGTAAGAAGCTCATACAAAATGCTGTTTAAGATAGACAAATATAGTAAGTATAGTCTGGTCTTCACATCTCGTCTTCCCGTGACCACGATTGCTGCAAAGCATTTGAAACTTCAAACTAACATAGGAACATAGTTAATTTAAACGCCATATCGTTCCAGGTGCAACGAAGATATTCATGCGCGAGAGCGAGCAGACGAAGCTGGAATACCGCCTGCACCAGCAGATCATGGCGTCCATCATCACCATACAGCGGTGGTTCCGAGCCGTTCTCGAGCGGCGACGCTTCCTCGCACTGAGGAGAGCCTCACTCGTCATACAGGGATACTGCAGGTACACGCACACATATGTAATAATAGCGAGGGACTCTATTGAAACCTTACCTTTTTTTTACCAACTCGATCGCGTTAAAGTAAACTTTGAAATGTATAGAATAAGAACAGTTTTACATTTTTTTACGCTAGATGGCGTTGTTCTTATTACATACAAATCGAAGTTTATTTTAACGTTATCAGGTTGGAAAAAAAACTCGCACTAGTCACACTGATTATCGAATAAACAACATATTTTCGCTTAATTATGATTGTCGAGTATTTTGTTAAATTATAATGTTCCTAACAGAGAAATCGCCGATTCACATATCAGTGAAGTAACAGGTTCATCAAGCCACGCACGGTACCGCCATATTTTCTATGAACACTGAGATTTCACGGCTGAAGCCCGATTTTCGTCTAGTATATAATATTACTATTAAAGCGTTGAGACAAATGCAAAAGATCTAAGCCTTTTATAATTGGTCACGTTACTGACAAAAATTCCTTATGTCACACATAACCTGACATTTAAAAATAGTACCATGTTATTTTACTAATAAATTATGTAGTATATAATATGTTATTTTCATGAATTATAACTTAACTTTGGATAACAGACAATGGCTGGTCCTCCGTCAAGAGGCGGCGACCCGTCTTCAAGCGTACTTCCGAGGCAACCGCGTGCGACGGTGGTACGTACGTCTAAAGGAATCGGTCGTGATGTTCCAAGCGGCGGCGAGAGGATTCCTACTGAGAAAGACATTACCGGAACTGAGACGAGTGTTTCCGGTAAAGAAGAAGGTATATTCCTTAAAATTTCATAAAAAACATAAATCACTGTAACAATTGTTAATTAACCCTCTTTCATTTAGTTTTAAGTTAATAAAGTGTTGCGAACACATGTATACATCTTTTGTGGAATGTGTTTTGACAGCATAAGAGTAGAGCCGTTGTAATACCGGAGACGGATGTCTTCAGAACTAAGCAGCCGAGTATCGAACAGCTTAAGAGTATTATTGATATACAGTTGTGAGTATTTCATATTATCATGTTAACAATTAGTTTTCGAGTACGGTACAATTGAAACGAAATATTATTGCAGAAATATGTTAATACAAGAAGAGGCTGAGAAGACGAGGCAACTCAGGGCGACTCAGTCTCTACCACTAGCGAGGTTTGTATTAGAAATCATAAGGACAATTAATTTTACTATTATATTATATTAATAACATTTTTTATTTATAGTTTAGAGAAAAAGAGAGATAATTTAATAGAAAGTTCGACAGTGCAAACCTATAACAAGAAAAGAGTATCCAAAACACAGAACATAACGGAGACGGCGATGAAACAGAGTAACGCGAGGTACGCAGCGCTCAACCAACATTGATTAATACATAAAGTAAAAAATAATCAGCATAATAATGTATCACGTGTTCTATCTAGCCTTTATCAAGAAGCGAATGAGTCATCACCGGACGAGAGTTGGAATGTTAATTCCAGTAAATATCCCCAAGGAATAGTCGCGTGGCCTAACAAGATCACTCCCAAGGATCTGGCCAACGAGCTGCTGTGGCTTCGGATAGACCAAAACTATCTTATGGCCGAAAATAATAAGGTAGTGTTAATTTATTGACTGATATTAATTTAACATAAAACAGATTACAGCGATATATAAAAGTACACATTTAAAATACGTAACAGAAATTCTTGTAATGATTCGCAAATTGATACTTTTTTTACCAAATATGGACTAAAATATCGAGGAATCGCAGCAAAGTCGGGAAACATTATTATACTATATGGAACTCACAAAGCGTTCATTTTGGGTGCAACATCTCCACAAACATATTATGTACAATATCGTTTAAATAGCTTTTATTTATAACACCCCTAGCCTTTTTATATTCACATGAAATAAAATAGTATAAATAATATAAAAATTTATTAATCCTCAAGTTAATTAACTAATTATCTAGCGAGAGCGCGAGTTAGCCGAGTCGATAGCGAGTAGCAGTGAGGAGTACCTGAGACAAGTGGGAGACTGGAGCCCGGCGGAGAGCTCAGATAACACTAAGAGTAGTTCAAGGTAAACATTTATATAAAAAACTAATAATACTTTAATACTAATATACTAAAAAAATCAATACAAAAGATGAATATATTATTTGGGCTGTTCACTCCAAATACTTAAACCATAGTTTAAATGATATCCGGCTCGAAAAACCAAAATATTTGAGCTGTTTACTCTTAATATATAGTTTCAATGATATCCGGCTCGAAGGATCAAAATATTTGGGCTATTCACTCCTAACATATTATTAATTGTATTTAATTCTGATCTTATTTTACAATATATGAGACTGACGCGATTGACATAAGTACACTAAATTGGATCTGTAACTTAACACCTATACATACTAAATGATAATTATGCTACTGAGGCAGCCAAAACCGCGTTGTATGGTATAAATATAATTCGTACTAGTTTCACATTACCCTTTGCATCCACAACCGTAAAAGCCGAAAAAAACACTAAGCAACACGTAATTTATAATAATAAAAATTAACAATTTAAAAATATATAATTTTTATATTAATTATATATAACAGACGAACATCACCACAAGTTTATCAACGCAGTCTATCGAGCACGACACTAGAGCCGCCCTCGCGAACCCTGCACAGGCTGCCGCCCGTGCGACGGGACTCGCGGGATCAGCGGGACTCCAGACCGGACGCTCACTCCGATACAGGTACGAGTGAGACACTAACTTCAAAGTTATCCTAAACCCACTACACCGGGTGGTTGTTTTTCTTTTAAGCATAAAATAACAAAAACAGAAATGTAAACAATAATAATTATCATAAATTTCACATGAAACGGCATTTGCTAATGTTCAATTTATGGCGTCGATCGTTTACTGTTGCTTTACGCACACCACTCTGTTTGCTAATGTGTTTGTTTAATGGGTTGTTTACTACATTATTCTAAATCATTTCATCCCCAACACCCGCGCTGAGCCATGTGTAATTTAAGAGTTGACTCTTACAATATATTAAGTAAAATAATTATTGAGAATAAAATAAAATTGAAAAATAAATGTTTTGTGTGTATGTTGGGAACATTGGTATCTTTTTTGTTGCTGTGCTGTTATAATCTGTGTATACAGTTGGTGTTCTGCTACTGTGGTATGTATATCGCAATTAAAATGTAATGTTTACCAATGGTTGGCTTGAATTACAATCTTCGTCAACTATTGGTTAAACGATATATATATATATGTGTGGGTGTGTGTGTATATACAAATATATACATACATTCCTACATTTATTCAAACTTTATTGTGAGTAATATAAAATCTGTGAAAACGACAGATAACTCATCAATAAAAGGGTTAGAGATTACCGTTTTGAAATAAGAATAAAACCAATTCTTAATTTTATATTGTATTAGTATGTACATGTAATGTCAATCCGCAGCGTGCGTGCCCGTCCCTCGTGAGGCTCCCCCCGCACCACCCGCGCGCGCCGCCCGTCGCTCCCCTCGCTGCGCACCCCCTGCCGCCCCCCACAGCGCGCCCCTGCCGCTGCCGCTGGCCGCCGAACATGCAGATATCAAACGGTAGGTGACAATATTAGGAATCTTTAATTTAATTATTTAGTAACTGCTCTGTGCGACTCCGTTCGTCCGGACTATAGGCTCTTCTATAGCCCGGACGAACGAAATCGCACATTAGTTCTTAATTACTAATTGATCTCAAATTGAAGGAAATAACAACAGCAGAAATGTGCTGTAAAAATCATAAAATAATAATAATAATGATTGTCTAAAAGTCGCATTGTGATAATATATTAAATTTCAACTCATTTAGGTTTGTCAATGTAATAATATTTTCAAATCGACTGATACTTATAATATTTGTATGTTATCTGTATTTTTATAAATATAAAATAAATGTTGTCTGTATGTCAGGGCGGCATCGGAAGTGTCGGTGGGTCCGGGGGAGACCCTGCGGCGGCGGAACTCGGACCCGGCCCCAGAGCCGCGCGCCGCGAAACCGGACTACATCGGACACACCGCCAACGGACTATTCGGCATAGCGGGACACAGGTACGTACATACACACATATCACAACCAAAACCAAACTGCAAAATAAAACATACATATATTTTGCGTAATTTCTAATTGTTCGTAAATTGATCACTAAATGTATTGAAGTTTGTGAAACAGTGATCACAATAAAGAAAAACCCGGCTAAGTTTGTTGTGTGGTTCTTCTCAGAGCAGGGCGCGTTTTAACCCTCGTAGACTTAATTTTATGTTGGAGAGTATTTCGTTAAATATTGCATGAAATAGGACTAGACACTCCCATTTGATACAAAAGATATAACTGATATTAATTGATTAAAAGTGGAAAAGATGTAAATAAAAATAAATATTTTTTTCAGGTTTCGCAAGGGCACCAGATTCGCTAAGGGCGATAAGTGCGTATACTGCCATCAGGCGATCGACGCGTTTGTCACCCAAGGGCAGAGATGTATCGATTGCAAGCAGCTCTACCACACAAAATGCATACAGAATAAGGGCGTTATAACCATGCCCTGTCCCAGCCCCGTCACCGTCGCGGTACGAAACAGAAACAAGCACGGGAAGAGGGCGATGATGAAGGAATCTCAATATAACTTCACGACCGACCACGCCAAGGGACCCGCGATCAGTTCGAACTTCAGTATAACTGGAACGTCGGAGTTCATGGACAGGACGGATAAAATAATATCGGACGCAACGGAACTACAGGCGATGCAAAGCTTCATCACAAAGAAGATATATTTGATGGATTCCTCTGAGAATGAAAAGCAATCAGATGTGAGCGAAGTTGTTTTATAATTAATAATGTATATCAGAGGTTCAGAGGTTCCCAAACTTAATTCATCCATTTTTGAAAATCAGTCATTCTGTAGCGCCCTCCATTTTTTCGCCTTAAAAACCTCAATAACATATTACTTTCGTCGGCAGATTAAATTAACTATATTCTAAACGAGACTTCTTACCAGAGAGAACAATAATAATGCAATTTCACAATATTAACCTGTTAACGGGGGAATAAACTTTTGTTAAACTCGTTTCATAATGGCGCCTTTTTTTCATATTTAATAGAATATCGTTTTTAATAGATAAGAACAACGTAGAGCGTAATGCGTTCAATATATTACTATTAATTTTACATGACGAAAAATGTTGTCATACCCATTGCAGTAGGCTTTTATTTATGACGAAATATTTCGTCATACCCCGTTAACAGGTTAAAGATATCTTTGATCAACAATAATGAACATCACATCAGCGCCCCCAGTTCTTTTCTGGAACTCTTAACGCCCCCTTTAATTCCTCCAGCGTTCACAAGGGGCGTTATCCCCCACATTGGGAAACAATGATCTATAGACATCAAAATTAAATCTGTCCATTGCGTCTTTTCAGGTTGACAGAGTATTTAAGCACGCGCTGAGAGAATTCAAAGACAACCTGGTGGCGACGTACAGCGTGGTGGAGACGAGGGGATCGGCTCTGAAGTACAAAGACTTGATTGGTAACTTCCTACACGTGATGGAGACGGTCTGTGCGAGGGAGGGGTCCACTCTCTCCATCACTATGGGAGTGAACGCGTTCAGAGGTTTCATGGACGAGTTTATGAGTCAGCACGAAACGGATAAAGCCAGAACCAAGAGAAAAAAGGATAAGAAGAGAAAAGTGAGTAGAGGATTTATTTTGTAATAATGATTTATATATCTTCATAATATTTTGTATTAGTGATAAACAAAATTAGATTATATTTTTAAATTAATGAAATATTTAGTAATCAAACGCCGAATCAAGGGTCTATTTGAAGGCTTATTTTTTTATATCGAACTATTAGAACGAATAACACGATATTTGACATCAAATCTTACACTATTGCATGCAATACTTATTCGCTGGTGTCAGTTGTCGCTCCGATTTCAGCTGGACGACCCCATACAGTACAAGGGACACAACTTCATCCTCACCATGATCAACATACCCACGGAGTGCGAGATCTGCAAGACGTTCTTCATGTGGCCCATAGAGAGGTCCCTCATTTGCCAGACTTGCAGGCTGGCCTCGCACAAGAAATGCTATATGAAGGTACCTTTAATAAAATTATATATTTACCCTGGCTTTACCCGTGACTTCGTTCGCGGGGGAAGTTACTGCTTTTAAAATCTGCCAGTAAAATGCCCGTTAAAATCGGTCCAGCTGTTTTAGAAATTAGCCGACAGAGACAAATTTAGGCAAGTAACGTATATATTTTACATGTTGACTGAAATATGAATAAATATTTAATAAATTAAAGTGAAACTTAATTAACCATTTTTCACTTGTTTACTTAGATAAATTTAATTATGACTTCTATAGTCGTTATACTAAATATTTTAATATTTAAAAATAATTGTTTAATAGGTGTTGACTCACTGCCGTAAGGACGCAGGCACGCCGGCGGCGGCCATCGTGGGCGCGGTGGACGCGGGCGGACGGGAACAATTCGGTGTTTTACAACGGGGGAAGGTGGGGGATTTATCCATCTAGGATATACTTATTTTTCTGTATTTTCTGATAATAACAATAAATATGATTCCTAATGTATTACTCGTTCTTCAAGGTGTTTGGAGTGCCGCTAAATGAGCTCCCGACCAATGAAGGCAACATACCAATAGTAGTGGACAGGCTCATAACTACCATAGAGATGACCGGGCTTTACACCGAGGGACTCTATAGGAAGAGCGGACTCAGTTCAAAGGTATTCAAATCGAACATTGCTATTATTAATTTTATTTTACGTTTTTTTAATTTTCAAATGTAGTATACACTTCTGTCTGTCTGTCTCAGTAATGATGTAACCGTGATTTAGGTGCGTGAACTGCGTCGCCTACTGGACGAGAGGCCGGAGGAGGGCGCGGAGAGGCTGGACTCGTACGCGGTGCACGTGCGCGCCTCCGTTCTTAAGAGCTTCTTTAGGGAGCTGCCCGAACCTCTACTAACCTTCGACCTTTACGACGACTTCATACTCGCCGCAGAAATCTCCGACCTACAGGTGCGTACACACACGCATATTACGGACGCACGCACAGGCTACCATGCAAACACCCAAGTGCACAATCACAATTATACAATTGTTTATTAATTGTTTGATATATATTTTATATTTTTACAGGAACGAGTGTCAACAATTTTTACAATCTTAAAAAAATTACCTAAACCTAATTATGACATGGTCGAGAGACTGATATTCCACTTAGCGAGGGTAGCGATGGGCGAGGATCATAACAGGTGAGCTATAAATTACATACAAACAAACAAACAACTTTTAAAATAATACATATGTTATAATATATATATAATGTTATAACAGGATGGGTCCTAACGCGTTGGCGATAGTGTTCGCTCCGTGCATCCTGCGCACGCACAAGGTGCAGCCGGCGCAGGACTCGCTGCACGACATCGCCCGGCAGACGGCCTGCCTCGAGGCCATACTCGTCGACAAGATCAACAATGTAAGTATTGTTGTAATTTGAATTTCAAACAAACATCCCAAAAACAAACAGTCATTATTTAAAAAACAAAGACTGTCTGTATAGTAAACAATAAAGCTATTAAAAAAAAATTAATACATTTTCAAACAAATTAAAACTGAATACATAATAAGACAAAAAATAATAGAATAGGAAATAAAAGACTACTAATTATGGACATTAAATATTTGAGTCTTTATCTCTTATATAGCTTATACAAAAGTTAATCGCACCTAAACCGAACAATTGTTGAGATTGTAACACATAAGTATTATATATTTTATAATAAACTTATTTACAAACTGACTTAATCATGTTTTGTAGACTCGAGGCACACTGGCGGACATCGCGACCCTGGACAAGGCGTGCGCCACCGCTTCGGACCGCCTCACCATGATGAGGCGCAGTGCCGCCTCGCAGCCCGAGGAGCGCATCCTCGAGGGACACATACACGAGATAAAGAAGGAGACGGCCATACTCACCTCCAATCTTCCCTCGCTGTTCAGGTTAATAAAATAATCTACTTTAAAGAATATGCGTAATAATTTCATCACCGCACAGCGCCTCCAATACCATCGGTACCACCTGGATGCGTGGCGATCTTCCATTATGCGGTTTTAAAGGTCCTTTCTTCCACATACCACTAATGTGGGTGGAACTCCCTTCGGCGGTATTTCCAGATCGGTACGACATGGGTACCTCCAGAAAAGGCGTATAATCCTAACCCCAAATCCAGCAGCGCTCATCAAAAAACGGTACTTCAAAATAATTATAAATTATATTTATTATTCAGAACGACGTCTGACGACGACCTTCTGTCCACGACCGACCACGACGGCGAGTTCGGCAGCACCGACGACATCAGCACGGGCGCGTCCTCACTTCGGTCCCAGCGTCTTCTCCACAGACAACTCTCCTCCGACGATCCCATCATGGTGTAGGCGGCGCCAGTGTCCACCCACTTTATAGTGAACTATAGGAATACCATCAGAGGAGCACTAGATGTTAAAGTAGGCGTCTGATCAAGGAGAAAGTATATAGTTTTACATTGTGAAAAGCGTAGGAGTATAGATTGTATAGCTTGCTAGACTCTATTAGTCTAGGCTTCCGTTGCACTCCATACACTGTGTTTAATAATAGTACTAGACAAAAATTACCAGGATTAAAAGATAACTGAATCATGCAAGAAATATCTTATAGTTTTTTACTCTTGCCAAAAGAACTTTACACGTAATACGACCCTAATATTGTGAATTTGGAGCCGCAAGTAAACAAACAGTCTACTCATATGATCTAAAGTTGACAGTAGGTTTGTACGTTTCTAAAGTAATTTTATATGTGATAGATGTTGTTTGGCAAAACGTTGGTATTTGATGTTTGTAAATTGAATTCTTTTAATTTTTTCTTTGTAAATATGTTAATTTTTTTGTTATTGTTATGTAAAACTTACCTTAGAAGTTATCTTTACAAAGTAAAAAAAAAAATAACAATTGTTTTTAAAATTGAACTTTTGTTAACGAGTAAGAAACGAAACGAAACACTAATTTGTTACAGCACTATTTATATAGTACGAACATTAGTTGTAGTGGATATCATTTTATTTTATACTAGATTAGTACGTTTATGAGGACCTAAAATAATTTGGGGATCTGTGTACAAAGATTTTTTTTAATATTTCACAGTTGAGGGAAGAAATCTACAAGTGATATGAAACCAGATTTTTTTTATTTGTAATTATTATTAAATGTACGTATGTTGTCTGGTGAAAAGTTATAGATTCGAAAAATCTAAAGGTGCATTACATTTTTTAACTCTTGTTATAATTTTACGAAATAACTGTAATAATTGTACAAGTACTTGATTTTTTTAAAGTGTTACTCGGGGCTCGAGTCACTCGAGTTGTACATATTTTAATTTTAAACTATTTTAATAGAAACTTTCGTCTCTTAGGCATAGTTAGTTTATTTTAAATTGTTAATATATATAATTTTTTCATGTTTAAAAACGCCATTGCCAATTAATTCTTCATTTACGTAAAGAAACATTCGTTCGTTAATTCAAATTTATTATTATTTTGAAAAAATGTGATAAATAGAGATTTAAGGTTAAAGGGGAAAAAAAAACAACCTAACATTATATACAATTTAGTTACTACTTACTAACGAGTAATTATTTTATTAACGGACAGACGGACACATTGATCTACCACAGCAATGATATGAATATTTTAAAACTTTGTACAGCAATTTAATGTCTCCATTGAAGTAGAATAGTTTGATACGTAGCCCTTGACTTGGTATATCTGTGTTACCGATTGTACCTTGCTTTATATTATTCATTTCATAATCTAAAAGACTGTCTATTGTTAAGCTTTTAAATTTATTGTTAAGTCACAAAATGTCTGCTTTTAATTATTTAATATAATATACTGTACTTTACTGTAACAGACAACGAATACTTCTGTGAATTGTATGTAATCTTATGTATCCGAGCATACTTTAGTTACTCGCTTGATATTTCGCGATTCGCAAAAACTCATATTTTTAATTAAAAAAAAAATACAAATTATTAAAATAAGAGGCCATTGTATTAGTTAATTTGTGGAATCTCGCATTTTTTTTTTGTTAGTAAATTTCAAAAATATTTGCTATTTATTTTAAACTATTGTTTTATAGCGATGCCAATCGAGGACGAGTAGGTTATTATACATATATATATATATATTAAAAATATATTGGGGGTTGTGTCGCAGTAAACTACTGTTCTTTCCTGTGCCTTCAGATTATTTGCTTTCAGTAAGCAGCGGTTCACGTGTAGATGTGTAGATGTTCGTACTCTACTGGATGTCATGTAGTGCAGGATGATTTTAGAAGCAAATATTTATTAGCAACAAATAGCTAATAAAAATCGTAAAAGTAATATTTTCTATACAATATACCTTTGAAGTGTTTACTATATTTGTGAAGAAATTTTCTTTTAAATTTATTGTAGGTTTTTAAAAGAATATTAATTGTGATTAATTCTTAACGTCATTCAAAGGGCAAGAAGAAGTGTAGATAATATAGGATCATTTGTAATTTTTTTGTAAATAAAATTTAGTATAACGTTTAAGTTACATACATCCGTATTAATGCTGAGGATATGATTTCTTTTATGTTGATAATTATTCTCTTTAAGTATAACAATATATATTACTTTTTGAATCACGGTGTATTAAATTATGAACAGGTGCATTTTGTTTGAATTTGAGAAAATTTACACTGTTACTAAAAAGATTTATAATTACTATAGATTAATTTGCAAAATATTAAAACACACCTGTAGCCACCGTTCAAGAGGTAATATTGCAATCAAGCTTTTATTAAATTCACTCGATCGAAGCGATTACAAAATATGATTAGTTCATAGCGTGAAGCTGAAGTAGTTGTAATAATATCCTGCCATTTTGGATTGTAAAGATGCAAAATTTAAAGTGAATTTTTAATTATTGGATTCAATGTGAGATAAATGAAAGCTTGTGAAAAGCAAAACTGGAAGACTGCTAAAGTAAAATATGTTTATTATGATATTAATTTGATATTCAATAATTTCAACTCATACTAAGGACCATCGCTATACAATATTACTATACGACTACGTCTCATATATTTTAGTAACCGATGACTTGTAATATATGAATAGTATGTATGATAATCATTTTATTTTAGGAGTCCTATAATGTGTCAATATAATGAAATGTAACCAAAATATTATACAAATTATGATAAAAAAATAAACAATTGCTGTGGATAAATGTTGACTTTAATTTTAATTTGTCTGTTCCGTCTCCATTTGCTCGGTTGGGCTTATTTGCCACGGCAGTTGACCCATAGGACACGTTGACCAGGAATGTTGACTAGACGCAATTCTCCAAACGCCATATTGTTTATCACAATCTAAATTTATTTGTCTAGATTCTTCTACAGTATCATTTTGTTCATCAATTTCAATAGTTTCATATGAAATTTTTGTATAATGGTCCACATTAAGGTCATCAACTGTATATATTCTGGACGTGTCCATCTTTTCTGGACATGTAATCACTTGGGCTAGTTGGCATAATTTATCAATAACTGGAACAGGCAATTGCGGCCTCACCAAGTGGAGCAAATCCTGGATAAAGAATGTTAGGTACTCATTGTACGTTGAAATGATAGGTTGAATGAAATGGATATTTGTCAAATCTTTTGGTACGGGCTTATGTAAATCTAAGAGAAGATGACAATTCTTTTCATTTGGAAACCA
This sequence comes from Melinaea menophilus ssp. n. AW-2005, assembly GCA_918358695.1. Lineage (NCBI taxonomy): Eukaryota > Metazoa > Arthropoda > Insecta > Lepidoptera > Nymphalidae > Melinaea > Melinaea menophilus. The sequence goes on along the minus strand of OU911040.1, from coordinate 9,630,522 downwards.
ATGGTGGAATAATGATTTTATATCTTTTTCCTTTGATGTTACTTCCCGAGACGCTTTTCTGAAACAAAGTGTTTATTAATATAATTATTTACATCAGATCTTTAGGTTCAAATTTAAATGTTGTTACTTACTTCATAACCTGTTCTTGAAATTGTTGATTTTTTCTTAATGCCTTTAAAATAACAGAGACCCACAGAGCAGCTAGTTTGGATCTCTTTGTACATAATGCATTACTCTGTATTTTCTGTATTAATTCTAATATAAAATCTTGCAATAAGTCATAGGTATGGAGAAATTGTAATAGCCTTTCAAAACATTGTACAAATTGTTTACTGAGTGGTTTTTTCAAGCGATAATTATACTTATCAAGTAGAATATAAAGTTCTAATGACAAAAATAATGAGTTCTCAGAGAGTAATATTTTGTTTACATTTGTAAAGGCTGAATCATTATAAAGTATTTTATTTACTCTTGGGCTTAATGAGTGATGTAAATTATTTATTGTAATTGTATTTAAATTTGAGAAGTCAATGCTGTCACCCAAGATTTCTTTAGCATCATTAACTAGAGACTCTCTTAAAGTGGGATTGTGAATATCGGCAATGGTTTTTAAGTTACATCTAGGATGTGAACAAATACTAAGTGACACACAAAAATTAATTAGAGCTTCTATTTTATTCTCTCTGTTGTTCCTCTGCACATTAACTTGGCCAACAACATATTCACCAATCAAATCTTTGTGTTTAACCCAGTAATTATTTTTAAGCCACTCAAGACTTATTACTGTGGCTTCTCTCATTAAATCTATGGGAGGAAGCTTGTTACTATGAGCAGTATCATGCCTCATATCTATAATCCATTCTGGAATATTTAGCTTTTTTGCAGCTTGAAACAAACTAATGCCTTTGGCTGTTTGGGAATCAAGCATATGGTTAACAAAACGCATGAGCGCCGAAGAGTACGCTAAACGAATTAAATGATCACTACTCAGCTGGCTAACGTCATTTTTATCCTGTAGATGTACTTCAAGTAAAGTTAGAGTAGACTCAACGCCAGACGGCAAGGATGGACATCTTGCTTTCCACATCAATAGGACATTCAGAGCTTTTAGTTTTGTAGCATAAGTCGAAGTGGTTCCATATATGTCTTCATGGACTTCATGCCACTCTTTTGTATTGTACCAAGGCGCAATTTGAAAACTTTCACTCATATTTTCGAATTATCGCAAAAATCGATAGTTGAAACTTTATACATAAAGCGTTAATTATAACTAAAAAATACCTTGCGATTTCATAACATTCATAAGATAAGATTTTTTGAAACTTTAAGATACAAATGAAATATGCTTTAACACTTTATATTTTATAAAAGGCTAAAATAACATGCCAATACAGTATAATAACCTTAAAAATTTAACCTTTGTCAAATTTTAAATGCCGATTGTCAAATGTCAATTCTGAATGTAGTCAATGTACTACGTAGTATTACACGTGAAACCGATATTAATTTTATGTTTTGCCTGAACATAACGTCACAGTTCTAGTAAAAAAAAGCGCGAGAGGGTGAATTTTTAATACCGCAAATTTGAATGAGTTTTTATCAATTATGTAGCTCAGGATTAACTCTCTTTTATTCAAATCGTATTACTAGAGAGATTTTTATGTATTTAGTTAAAAGTTGTATATAATAATATGATAAAATAATACGGCTAAATATTACAGATATTACAATGTCCTGAAAATCATTCACCGCGCTGTTATTTATACACCTTTTTTTCTTTATTATTATTATTTAACTTCACGCCATATCCCTTGTGGGGTAGCCAGAGACGACGGAGCGCCAAACGCTACGGTCCCTGCATACCTCTTTCGCCTCGGCCACAGACATCAACCTCTTCATACATGCCCTCCGCGTGGTCCTCATGCTTTATACGTGACCTTCCTCCAGTATCGTAGCTACTGTTTTTTCGAAGATCACTCGAGGTCTCCCCCTTTCTCTCTTACCGCTCACTTTTCCTTGATAAATCTTTTTTACCATTCTTTCATCACTCATTCGTTCGACGTGCCCAAGGAACCTGAGCACGTTCTTTCTTCATTCTCACCGTGACATCTTCGCCAGTACCTGCTATTCTGTGGATCTCTTCATTGCGGATTCGGTCAGCTAGACTGACTCCGCATATTCTGCGAAGAGATCTTCTTCTGTGTAACTCACGTTTGGTTGCCGTATAACAGCGTCGGTAGCAAAACCGCATTGTGTACAGCCAAACGTGCAGCTATGCTGACGTTTCGCCGTCTCAACAATGCAGTCAAAGCACCGTTGACTCAATTACCGGCAATACGCCTTTCCACATCCATTTCATATCTTCCATCTCTGCTAAACATATATATACCACTACCATACCTAAATATATATATACCACTTCATTCGCTTGTTCTATTATCTTACCATTCACATTGATCTTACATTCTGTTCTTTCTTCATTTCTTTCAAATATCAGATCCTTCGTCTTATCTGCATTCAGGTTTATACCATCATTTTCACACCAATGCCTGCAAATCGCATTCTGATGATGCAATGAGCACTGCATCATCGGCATACAGCAAGCAATTGACCTTAAGGTCGCCTACTTTCACTCCCATGTCACTCACTGTCTTTCACGCCTTGGAGACAGCTATCCAAATACAAATTGAACAACCAAGCTGACATAGCGCAACCTTGCTTAACACCCGATTGGATGTCAAACCAGGGCGACATGTCATCTCCTACTCGCACACAGGTTGAGTGATCTCTGAAAAGAGACTTTACAGCCTGTAGCAAGAGTCCGTTCACATTGTATCAGGGCAGTATCTCCCATAATTTTTTTCTCACAACCCTGTCAAACGCCTTTTCCAAATCCTCAAAAGCACAGAAAACCTTTTTGGTTTAGGGCCAAAAACTTTTCCGTGATCAGACGGAGGGAAAAGATCTGATCTATACACCCTCTTCCAGGTCTAAAACCTCCTTGGGCCCCCCACAACAGCCTTTCAGATGTCTCTTGCATTCTTCTCGCTAATATTTTGGCATAAACTTTACCGCCCAAGCTGATCAAACTGATAGCACTATGTGAACCTTTGCCATTATATTGACTGCACCTCGCCAATCGTCTGGGACCTCCCCTGATTTCCAGCATAAATTGCACAAAAACCAGAACAAGTCCAAGACGCGTGGCCCACCATATTTGATCATCTCGGCAGTAACTTCGTCTGCTCCCGCAACCTTACCACATTTCAGACTTCGAATCGCGCTTTCCACTTCTTCCAAACTGGTTTAACCATTGGCTACATCAGGACTCAGCATTTTGCTGGTACTCGAGGCCGAGACGTCCTCACATTCATGTCTTCTTGTAGAATTCCGCCCACCGCTGCAAAACATGTGTTTGCTCTGTTAAGATTTCACCGTTCTTCGACAGCACCCCTTTTATTTATTTATTTATTTATTTATTTATGTAACACCAACAACACAGACGCCCACAACAGACAGTTACAATAAAATACAAGATATCATACAAGCTAAGCGTTGTCTTAATTATAGGTGTTAACATCACTCCAATATTTAAACACGTATATACAATAAAAAAAAAACACAGGTTTTATTCTACAGGTTACCGATCAACCCCGGGAATCACTAACTTCTCGCCAGAAAAGCTTCGTGTTTTCCCGGAAGTTGTTTGTCAACCTTTCCTCCCTTACACTCTCAGAATTTTCAAGCTTCATCTTTATAAGTGCTTTCGTTTTGTGCTTTTGCAGCTTGTACTCTCTTTTTCTTATCTCTCTCATACTTTTATCCTTACCCGGCTTTATAATCCAGCCATGCTTTCTTCTTTAACTCCACGGCGTTTTTCACTTCATCATCCCACCATTCATCGCGTTTTTTACTAAAACCTCTTTTCCTTTTACCACATACCTCTGTCGCTACTTTCACCATACCATTCCTAAGGTTCTGCCAGCATAATCCAGCACTTTAATTTCCAGAATCACAGCTTTTATGCTTCTTGGAAACCCTTTCTTGATATTCCTTTCTGATCGGTGGATCTTGAAGCTTCTAGCTTCTTATGCGATAATTCGACTCCAAGCTAGGACCCGTCGTGCGGCTGTGCCAACCTGCAAACAAACCTCTTATTCTAGCAACGACTAGATAATGGTCGGTTCCCAGATCAGCACCCCTAACCACTCGCCTGTCCATAATTTGGCTTCGAATACGCTGATCCACTAGGAATAAATCAATCATACTTCTTTCTTCCGCTGGCTCCCATGTGTACATGTGAATTTGTTTGTGATCAAACATCGTGTTTGCTACAAAAAAAATTCTCTCTTTACAAAATTCCAAAATAAGCTTTCCAGCTATTCATATACTCTTTTATCACCGTACTTGCCTAGCACGATATCGCAACCAATTTAATTTAATTATTTTTTTTTCTTTAATTTAACAATAATTAAAATATATCTCTAAATTTTGCTTAACTCTATGTTGATTGTAATAATTGAAAGTTTAACCGAATAACTATTATTTTCATAAACAAAAATAAGAGTCTGATATTATTGCTATTCAACTATTTATTTGTTTCCACAAGATTTTTATCATTACAACTTCGCAACTTCAACAATGAATTTACTACAACATTGAAGTATTTGAACCATTTTCGAGTGGCTACCTTTTAGCGATCAAAATTTGTACAAATCTGCACGTGTTGGTCGTGAAAAAACGTTAATTATATCTATGGTATCAAGTTTCTCACAATATTCGTCATCAAACGACTGGCCATATTATTTTTAAGTATATTTTCTGTTTTAAACTATAAATGAACTTAAATAAAACTTAGTTTTTATTGAACACAGAACAGCATAATTCAACAAGTATCTAATATATGTTCAGGTGACAACGTGTTTTCAACTGATTCTCACCTAAAGATGGGTGTTCCACAAGGATCTATTCTGGGCCACTTTTTGTTTTTACTTTATATTAATGACTTGCCCTTTTTTGTTAAGGGTCTGTGTGACATTGTACTCTTTGCTGACACCTCGCTTATTTTTAAAGTTGAGCGTGATAGGATTAATTATGACGAAGTAAACAGTACTTTCTCACGAGCCGTGCATTGTTTCGAAATTAATAATTTAGTGTTAAATGCTAAGGAAAACTAAATGCATAGAGTTTACACTTCCTAATGTAAAAAGTAAAAATTTTAACTTGCTCCTTAACAATGAAGTGTTTGAATTGATTGACTCAACAAATTTCTTAGGTATAACATTAGATAAAAAGCTCCAGTGGAACCCCCCCATCTCTCAACACTCGCAGCCATACTCAGCTACGCCGTCTTTGCAATTAGAAAAGTTAGACAATTAACGGACATTAATACGGCTCGACTTGTTTATTTTAGTTATTTTCACAGTATTTATCTTACGGTATTTTATTATGGGGCAGTGCTGCCGAAATTAATTCTATATTTATTTTACAAAAAAGAGCTGTGCGGCCTATTTATAACTTAAAAGCTAGATAGAGATTCTCTGAGAGATATTTTTAAAGAAATAGGTATTCTTACAATCGCTTCGCATTACATATTTAATAACATATTATATATACGTCAAAATTTAAATAGTTATATACAAAACTGTGACAGACACGCGATAAATACGAGAAATAAAAACAAACTTGTAACGCACTAGTTTCGGCTTCAAAAAGTTAATAAATCCTTCATGGGTTTGAGTATACCCATATATAATAAAGTTCCACAAGATATCTTAGTTTTAAATCTAAAATCAAAAGATTATTATTAAATAAAGCTTATTATAACGTTCAAGAGTTTTTAGTGGATCGAAATATGTGGAACTTAAGTTGTTGAGTCATTTGCTGGATTTATATTATAATGTACACCATCTAAGATTGTTATATTTCTTTTGAAAAGAGCAACTGTTGAGTTTCTGGCCAACTCTTCCCAACATAGCAGCATTCCGAGCCGGTGGTAGCTTACTTACGGACTGACTACACTGACCTTTTCTTTGTATTGTAACAATTGACGATTCAAAAGTGCGAGTAAATGCCTACTTGAATAAAGATATTTTGAATTTGAACTTTAGAAAAAAAAACTAAATATGGAGAAGGAAGAAGAAGGAAGCGGAGAGTTAGAAGAGTAGCAGCAGACGCAGGAACTTATTATCATCATCATCTCAGCCTTCAGACGTTCGGTCTTGCGCTGCCCTCATCCAGCGACTAGCGATCTTGACTACGTCTTCGGTCCACCTAGCGTTGTGGCCCGACCACTGCCACTAACTAATACACAATATAAATTGTATAAGAAATTAGATGGTTCTAAAATGCAGAAAGAACTCCACAGAATGACCAAAGAAATTAATTTCTTATATTAGATGCATAAAAGATGCTAGAAAAATTCTGAGAAGTTTTTTAAAAAATAAAGGAACTACGGAACTTTGGATGGCTGGAAGGTTGATGGCCGAGGAGAATGAATGGACTGGAACAGGGAAATATATATAAATAAATAAATATATATAGTGAGAAAAAATTAAATGGAGGAAATAAGAAAAGCGGTGTAAAGCATAAAAATGGGAATTAATAAGTCCACGTGGTATTGCAGTAGAAGTATGGAAATTTTCTTGAAGATGATGGATGTTAGTGACTGCTTTTATTTCAATAAGTTGTTGCCAGAAGCAGCGATCCGATCCGCAGGGATATGAAAGTATGGGAAAAACTATCATATAGATGCTATATAAACTGACAATTGTGCAAAAATAATGACGAGAGTGGAAGAACATCTCATTCATGGATCTCGATAAATCGTGGGAGAGAGTACCTCGGAAGGTTTTATGATGGACTCTGAAAGAGGTGTTGTTAAGAATGTGGAGTTGATTCTTGATGTACTTCATGTTACAACTGCTTCCGGTAACATCCATAGATTTAGTGTTTCAGGCCTTCCCGTTGGTTATGGATACCACGACATCTGTCATTCGGAAGGCACCACCCGAGACACGGTGGTAGCCGACATTGTTCTTTTCAGTGAACTCAATTGACGTGAACTTGCCAAAATTCTTTTAATGTGCAAATAAGTCTAATAACAATTTCTTGCACATTATTAGTTTATATTTTTTAGATTAAGCTTCTAATAAATAAGTTCACAAATAAAACAGATATTAAGAGAGTAATTTTTTTATTAAAAATTGGATACCAAAGCAAATGTATAATTATAATGTACGCAGTTAAAATAACCAAAAACACTATTAATTCAAATTACATTTGCATTCATATTGACAACTACGTCACAAGAACTTACAACTTTATTAAAACAACTTAAACATAAATGGAAATGTTATTTTACACTTACACAGTTGTTTCCAATAATTCCAATTATTCAATAATATTGAATTAAGTATTGTGTTGTGTTTATTTTAACCGCTCACTATATTGACAAATTTAAATGCACGTTTCGCTAAGGTCATAGACACGGACGACAATTAAAAAGCATATAAAACATCAAGCTCCCGTGAAATAACGAACCGAAAAAAAATAAAAAAAAATATTCAAAAAATAAAATTGTTAGGTTCATCTCATAAGAACAAATAAAACGATGGTCTCGGTGACGTACGCGACCCCATCGTCGCAACACGGCTCACTCGTAGGAACCGGACCGGACCGGACCGGACGGAGCCCGACCGGATCGAACCGGACAGAACCTAACAGGACCGGACTGGTCGACGGGAGGCGCTCGATGCGAAAGGAATTAATTCGTCTACACATACAAAGGAACATCAGAAGTCAACTACCTTTTCCGATATAAAAGAGTAATCTTAGCACGTACCATAATAAATATCTATCAATATATACTCTCAACAAATATAATTTAATATAGGCAATAATATAATACGAATTTTTAAATCTATTAACATTATCACAATACGAGTTTCGACGACATTATGCCGTCTATTAAAAAATGGGGGGGTCGTTCGCGACCGCGGGGCGGTCCCAAACTGCGCTCTCGTCCGCGGCGCGGCGAGGCGGGGGGGGGCTCATAAGTCCACGGAGTCCAGGTCCTGGTGGGGCGCCCGGGGCGAGGGCGGGGTGGGAGGCGAGGGGGGTGAGGGCGGAGACGGCGGCGGCGTGGGCGCCCGCTGGTGGAACTTGCCCGGCAGCGAGGCGAGCGCGGACAACGCCGCATCCGCGTGCGGGATGCGGCGCATGATCTTGCCGGAGGTGATGAGTCGGCCGAAGCCCTCCTGGTGGGCGAAGGCGTACCCGGAGCGCACAGAGCGGCGAGCGCGGCGGGCAGAGGGCGTGCGGGGAGCGGGGGCGGCGGCGGCGCGGCGCCAACGGCTGCGGGCGCGTAGCCGCTCCGCGAGGGTGGGGCGCCGCCGCGACCACGCCAGCCGCCACGACACCACCGGCACCATCAGGATCATCATCTGGGGACGGAAGCGGGACCACCATTGTTAAGACTCTACATACTATATAGATTTAAATCAAATCTACAAACTGAATAGGTTACTTATTGGCACCGTTAATTTGATAAACAAACAGTCGACAATATACGAACAACCTGTATTGATATTAATTGTTAATTTTGGTCGAGAGTTGTTATGACAATGTTAGTGACGTAATGGAAGCGCACTCACAGTTAGGACGGCCGTGAACCAGAACGTGGCCTGCGTGAGCGCGACCGTGAGCGAGCCCACGTAGGGTCCCCCTATCACGTAGTTGTAGAAGTAGTCCAGCACGAAGTACGACACCAGGGAGCCCCATATCGTGATGTGGTTGAACACCGTCCAGTACGTCGTGTCCAGTGCGATCTTCAACAATTACCATCCGTTAACACAGATACAAAATAATATGATGATATTAAATAAATAATAAAAATATGAAACATTACAAATAACTCACTTGTGTTGTATTATCAATAATCAAGATGGTCGCCACTACGCTTCCTAGAAGCATGTGATCGGATAATATCTTGCCATCCGGCGCCAGACCATCCTTATAGGTACCTAATTATAACAAAAATTTATAAACAAAGATACAACCATATTATTACAAATATATATATATATATATCTCTCTACTGACCGTATGGTATAAGAAAGAGAACGAGAGATGTGAAACAGCCGTGCAGGGTGGACTTGATGAACTCCGTCTTGTTGAAGAGCTGGCTGGTGTGACCCGGAGCGTACAGTTTCGGGAACTGCAGGGAGGTGACGTCGGACACGTCCTGCTCGAACACGCCCAGGGCCAGGACGGGGAGAGACGTGTAGAATAGGTTGTACACGGAGATGAACATCTCGTCGAACACCGTCTAGGGATAGAACGAATGAATGAATGAATGAATGAATGAATGAACGAATGAAAATGAATAAATATTTTACTATATTATAAGAGACATACCTGAGCGCTGAACCCGCAAAAGAAGGCGAACCAAAAGTGACAGACGGTGAAGGCAAAGTTCTTGTAGAAGAAGTATCTGAGGAACTTGCACATCCGGTAGTACGACCACCGGCCGTGGACGAGCAGCAGCCGCTGGAGGAAGCGGAACTGGGCTATGGAGTAGTCCGACGCCAGGACGGCCTGCATACCCTCCTGGCCGGATATACCGACGCCGATGTGCGCCGCTGAAAATACAGATTACATAAATTAATGAATAATTGTATAGATGATATAAAGGAGTGAATGAGTATATAGATTATACAAATGAATGAATCATTATACAGATTATACAAATGAACGAATGATTATACAAATTATATTAATGAATAAAAAAATGAATGAGTGATAAATACCCTTAATCATGGACACGTCATTGGCTCCGTCCCCGATGGCGAGGGTGACGGCCTTCCGGCTCTTCTTGATGAGCTCCACGACCATGGCCTTCTGCAGCGGCGTCACGCGGCAGCATATCACCGACCGACACTTCAGCACCACGTCTAGAAACCTGGTATTAATAAATCAACATTTAGTCATGCAAAATGTATTATACAAATATCATCGCGAGCTCAAGATTAATGCGCCATCTTGGAGACTTATATTAACATATAATTAATTTCTGTGTCTGTCGACAAATAAAAGGTAACAAATTAAAGATGAGAAGACAACATTGGAATTGAAAAATCAACTAAATGCATATATAATGTATAATCTTTATACACAGATTAAAAACTAATTGATCTGGGGATAGCTCAATAGCATCTGAACCCTCCCTACCACTATACACTTGAATAGGGCCCTGCGTTTGGGGGCCCTATAGTCCCTACTTAATTACCAAACGATAACAGATACATAATTATATTTCTATAATTCAATACTCAAATGGTCATGATCCTTTTGAATGGTTTCTGAAATCTGAGTATTTCTATTCCCTTTAAAGATTACAGAAAACAAAGTAGTGTTTTAAAAAGGTCGGGAGGGTAGGGGGGGCTATCCCAATATGCTTAATATATGAAAGACCGGCCTGAGGATCATATTAATATATATGTGGTTCTTCTAAGAGCAGGGCGTGTTTGGAACCCTTGTAGCCTTATTTTAAGCTGGATTTGGATAATTATGGTATCAAATATTCCTACCACTCCCATTTGATGATTCAAAGTGGAAAAGATATAAATAAATAAATATACTGACTTCTCCTCCAGCTTGGGGTGCAGGCAGTGCACGAGGGAGTGTCCGTTGATGACGATGGCGAACCCGTTGGTGTCGTCGTTGTGTTCGTGCGCGTCCGCGCTGTACGGGCCGCCGCCGGACGCGTACTCGTTGCTGGAATGTACTCTCCTCTTTCATTTATGGTTTCTTTTTTTTTGTCCCACTTACCGGCGTGGGTCTTCAATTACAAAGCCTTTGTTTATTTTATATAGAATCTTTTTTTTTAAATCTATTTTAAGATTTTACAATTCAAGTAAACTTATCTATATATTTATCAAATTGTTTATAGTTTAATCTATTTTATTATAGTCAAATAAAATATACTTATACAATATTTGAATTTTCAAATGAATTATTAAAAATGCCTTAAAATTAATCACATTAAGTATAAATAGCACACTTAATATAATATACATAAAACAAATTCAACGGACAATCGTGAAGTAGAAGCTTTATAAATGTAACGAAGACAGTTCACTTCTCGATTGTCTCGATTCCAAGGTATACAAAACTAAACTACAGGTTAATAAAAACAACTGTGAGCTAGCTCGTACGAGCGTAGTGTGATAGTGTAGTGTTGTCTAGAGTCTACAGTTAGGATGGAGGAAATAGAGAAAAATAGAAATTAAAAAACACAGTGCCGGTGTTAAGAAAAACATACTCGTATACATTATATAAATTAATTAAATTTATATATTTTTGCTAAGTTCTCCAAACTGAGGTGTGACCGTTTCATTGTTATACAATTATCATTTACAAATCTTCGTCTCGGGTAAAAAAAAAAAAAAAAAAAAAAAAATATGCGTACATCAATAAGCATAACATGGAATTTGGATAATTTAAATTTTCAAATTTAATGAAGGCCATACACTTCACGGAAGCAACAATCATATACAAGGAACACACAGCCTATACATTTACGCTGTATAGTCTAGGTATTATCGTTGTCGCCAGCGACCGCTTTCGTTATAAATAAAAAATAAATAAAATCGCTAGCGACCTCTTTCGTAAATTATTAAAAAAAAAAAACTCACTAGCGACCTTTTTTTTATACGTAAAAAAAAAAGTCGCTAGCGATCTCTTTCGTTATACACATAAAAAAAAATGTTTGAAATTGGAACAGCGAAACGTCACAGAGAGCCGAGAGGGGACAGCGGTGAATGCGCGGGGTGGTGGCAAGGCTTACAAGTGTGGATGTCTACCTGTGTGCTAAGCTATGTTCCCACCTAAATGTGACGACGGACACGGCGGGGGCGTTCAGCTTCACGTTGGCCGCGCGCCCCGGGGACGGACGCGGGACCGCGCCGCCGTTCGCTTCGGTTAGAGAGTTCTTTGGTTCCGACCCTGAGGTGTTTTAATTATAAATTTATTACATACACAAACACACACACATACACACACACACATACACACGATTGTACCAAGTGATATACCGTGTGGTAGAAAAGTGCTGACGACGTGTATGGAATCCCTGCACTTGGCGAGCTGTCGCTCGACGTCGTCGTGCGAGGCACCGTCTATCACGAACACCTCCGCCATGTCGTCCGTTAACAACTGACACGAGTAGCCGATATTTATTGCAGTCTCTGTAAAAATTTATATTTTTTATATATACAGTATTCAGATGGATACAGAGTACACAAAACTATCAACGCCACCTATCGTAACTTAAGAGAAGTAACAACTTCAATATATGCCTCACTTTAGTTTTAAAGAGCAAAAATAGCACCATAAGAGCAGTGGGCAGTGTCTTCCATCTCATTTTCTCCTATACATTTATATCTTTGTTTCTTTATCGTGACGCATTTTTCGTTACATCGAGTTTCAAATCACAACGATTGTAAAGAGATTCACACTTCAACAATGTGTATGATATAAAATACCTTGTTTGTCTCCAGTTAATACCCATATCTTGATACCGGCCATGCTGAGGTTGGCTATCGTTTCCGGCACTCCGTCCTGCAGCTTGTCCTCTATAGCTGTCACACCTGGAAGAGATATAGGAGATTTTTTTTTAATTTTTAGAAGATCAGAAGGATAAATAAAACTGTAAACATTTCCAATATCATATGCAATAATGTTTCTTTATGTGTGTTATGTTATTCATTTCTTATAACGTGTGCGTGCGTGTTTGTGTGTGTGTATGTGTGTGTGTTTGTGTGTGTGTGTGCTCTGACCCAGCAGCATGAGGTCTGTCTCTATCTCCTCGTAGATGGCGTCCAGTCTCTCGTCTCTATCCCTTAGCGCTAGTGCTGCTGCCTGGTGTCGCCTCTTCCACTCCGCGAAGCCGCGCTCCTCCAGTGGCCGCCACGCCAGCGCCAGCGTACGGAGACCCTCGCCGGCGAATTTCTAAAATCGGCAGTAAGTTTTCTTTTAAATTGGTCGCACTTTTTGGGCAGGGGGTATGAGATTAACATCTAACTCTTGGAGAGCTGGTTTTTAAAAGTTATATCTTTTTATCACGATAACAGTTAGATATTAAGGGACAAAGTAGGGGATGGGGAAACCTAGTCCTTGAAAAATGTCTTGGGATACTTCCGTAGGGTGACCATTCCGCTGACACATTAGCGTTTAAGGTCTCTTATTATCACGATAACCGATATCAATGGGGAAAGTGGAGGAGGGGGAGGGGAGGGGAGGGGGGAACTCCAAATGTCTTTTCACTACTCACATTCAAATGTTCCTGCGTTTTTAATCTAACTTCCTCCTGGCTGCTCCTTTTTAATCTGTCGTATATAACATTATCAGCACCTTTAGTATATAACCTAATTTCACCATCCTTCTTCAATATCACGGACATTCTTTTTCTAACATTATTAAAATCTAATATACATAACAACTCGTACACCTGAAACATATATTAATATATATATATATATATATTACGGATGACATTACACAGGAGGTGACCATCGTTCAATATATTATTTGTTACCTCTTTTTTACCCATAACTTCTATAGTAATCGTATTAGGCGAGCGTTCCCTGAATACAAAGCCGAAGTTTCTAGCCGCAGATACCAGGGCCGACTCGTCTGGAGACTGCGCCTGGAGTAAGTAATTAATTATAATATTACAATAATTCATCTGAAAGAGTCTTTGAATACACAATTTATTTTATATACTTTTGATTATTTTGACATCCTAAATACATATAAAAAGTACTACAATAGGTACTTTATATTGTATCTGTAAGAATAGTTAGTAGTTAGCATTTAAATATTAAATAGAAAATTGTAGTAAATTAAATAATCTAAAAAAAAATACCGAAATAACCGATAAATGAACCCCCTAAGTCCCCTAATTGTCTCCCCTTTGTCTCCTAATAGTCCCTTTGTGACTTAATTTACCCTTGTCCCCCTAACCGTTCATCCCTTCCACTATCTCACCTGGTACTCCAGCCGGCCGTTCTTCTGCTCTGGCATAACGGTATGGCACAGCGCCAGCAGACGGAAGAAATCGTAAACGTTCCCGTCCCCGCGGCGGACCGCCTTCTGGAGCTTCGAGTCGAAGAACTTGAACTCCGGCTCATACTCCGGGTTCTCGGAGAAGTCCAGGGGTTCCATGCTCTGTGGGTTGGGGGTCGCGAGATGATTTAGGGGTTCACGTGTTGCTAGTATTGTTGACGTGTCGGGGGTTTAAAGAGTTCGAATTAAATTGTAAAGAGAAAGAAACAAACTATAGATTTAATCTGAAGATATGTAAAATAGTAATAATCTTAAGATTTGTGAGGGGATACATCTGAAGGTAGCCTTACCATTACCACGAGACAACGGACATTATTAATGAGATTATGCAACACTGAAGCACAAAAACACACACACACACACACATGCAAAGCGATCACAAGACTACGGAAGAATGAGAAATATTAGCAGTGCACAAGTGAGTTAATGGAATTACGCAAATACTACCCTACAAAAAAATATATTAATTATTTTTGTTATATTAAAAAAAACGTGAAATATATTTTTCGGAGATTTTATATGTGCATATATATTTTATTTCATAATAGATATAGGATGTTGTTAATTTGTTACATTTCAAGTTCACCAAATATTAAGGTGTAGTTTTATTTCGGAATGTGTAAGGTTTATAGTAATTTAAATAGAGTAGAGATAAAGTATAAGAAATTTTAATTAGTGTTATGTAAAAGATTAATTAATGTTCATTTAATATTGTTACTGTAGCGGAAATATAACACCTGACACTACAGAGATCAAGCCAGAGTATTTGGGACGAGCGCCTTGAGTTGTAAAACATTTTAAACAATTACGAGGTAACCGACATTATGGAATCGATTTTGTTAAACGATAATCGAGTATCAATTCAGAGTTCTGTCAAGTCAAGGCACTAGTCGGTATCGTATATCGTAGTGCGTGTCCGGTCGTACGTGCGCGCGCGGCGCCGCTCCCGGCGTGCTCCTCCCTTGCTCGTGCTCCAGCTCCAGAAGTCGTGCTCGCGCTCCTCCCGCTCCGTTCACGAGTCCCGCCGCGGTCCCCCCTCCTGCCGTGCTCCCCCCTTCAGCCGCAATTCCCCCACCCGCTGCGCTTCCCCCTCCCGCCGCGCTCCTCGCTCCCCCGCCGCTCCGCCTCCGCTGCGCCACACTCGCGTCACACACTGCCCTACCACCCCCCACACACACGCAACCACGCAACGTATGCGTATATATACGTGCGGGGCGAGTTATAACGCTCACTGTTTGCACCAGTTTTTATTATGTAATGAATATACGGATTGGTCGAAAATTGTCTCGTAATCTTATCTTAATATAAAATAAAAAAAAGTGTAGGCTTTTTATGCACATGGGCAATACAATTTGAAGGCTTATTCTTGAATTATTTCATACATTTAAATGGAACTGTAAACTCGAGTGCAACGAATACTCCAACACCACAGAAAAAAAACAAAACAAAACATAGTGTAACAAACGTAAAGACAACCCGTCTTAATATGAGTATGATAAACATTTCGATGAAACGTACAAACTATCAAACGTACACAATTAAATCTTCAAGTGTATGATGTATGTGTATTAAAATCGGAGCTAAATGGAGAAATGATGGTATGTATTATCACTCAAAAATATATTTTTAATCTTACATATCGGCAGAGTCAAAACATGCAAATAAAATTTTCAATCTCAATCGTGCTTTATATATACGAGGGCTGTTCCGAAAATTATTAGTGATATAAAAATATTGCACTAAATTAAAAAAAAAAAAAAATTGTAGCTTTTAAAATTATTTCCTTGCATTTGGGTTAGTCAGTTTTCAAAATATTAAAAAAAAACCTCTCTTCCGTTAGACCTACTGACCTACCTACTGACTGATGACTACATTTGGACACGAAGCATTTTTTAACTGTGGGAAATAAAAATAAATTACATGGAGCTTAATCTGGGCTGTAATCCCGAAAATGTCAAATGGTGGATTGTCCCAGCAGCTATCTGTGAGCGGTCCGTCATCTTGATGGAAAAGAATGATAAAATTCTCCGAAACCTTGAGACAGACAACCTCAATACCACTCAATAGCAACTGCTATACCATCTTCTAGAGGAATTGCTACTGGTCCAACGCGTCGAAATAATTCTGCTGTGATTTTCTTATTAATTGCACTAGTTTGTTTTGTGATCAACTAATCCTCTTCAAACACTCATTGCGTGTATTGATGCTTTGCGAGAGGATTGCAGCAGTTTTAAGGATACGTTTTGCGAGGATCCTCCTTAAAACTCCAACAGCATAAATTCACATCAATCAGCACGACAGCATTTCTGCTGCTCGGTGAGAAAATATATCCATCGCGAAGCAACCTTCCCAACTTTCAGATGTTCATACACGATCGTGGAAACTGCGTGTGATCCAATCCTTAGTTCAGACTGAACGTCCCGATGTGTTCTTTTCTCTCTCTATCCACTCCACTGATGACCTTTTCGTGGGTTACTGCAGTTGTCGGTCTGACCTAGTCTGGGGTCATCGTTTATGTTCTCACGACTAAGTTTAAATTGACGGAACATTAAGTACTTATTGTTAAATGAGGAGCAGACTCCTCAAAAGCAGCTTATAAACTTTCATAACATCATAACACAAAAAGCTTCCCGCGAAGCGGCCATTATTACAAAGAAGTGACAGTTAAAAATAAAAAAAAAAACTTTTATAAGTGGCCAGTGATTCTGACCAAGGAGTTTTGTAATTAAATTAGCTGTCAATTTAAAATAGTCTAACTAAAATAGAGACATTTTTGGGAACAACCCTCGTATATTAAATATATATATTCGCATGTTTCATTGTACAGCCTACATGCATGGGGTGGCATCTAATTAAGTGCCGTACTACGGTGATTTATTTAATTCAAATTATCAATTACATATATATACTATATATATATATATATATATATATATATATATATACTCACGTCTGTCAGTTCGATCGTCTCTCCCGTGTTCTCGTCCACTACATCACCGTAACACACACCCGCTATCGAACATTTGTTGAACGTCATTATATTCTGGGTAAGTGTTCCCGTCTTATCCGAAAATACGTACTGTATCTGACCTTTAAATTAAATATATACATTTATTAATTAAATAAAAAAAAATACAAAAAAAAATTAAAAAAAACCCGCCGCCTCTATACGTACCCAGCTCTTCATTCAATGTAGTAGTTCTCGCTTTAGCGGAGGTTCCAGTCTTATCGTAATACATTTTTTCATCCCAATTTATTAGGAAACTTTGTGCAAACCTTATTACCTGAATTAACAAAAAATATATATAATAATAAATAAAATCTTATTAATATTAATCGTTACATATTACTAGGGGCTAGGGTTAGGTGACGTTTGCATATTGAGCGAAGCGAGCCCAGTGTAATGACTCATCGTTTCCCATTGACTTTAATGGGATATCAGTTTTTTGACGATTATTCCTCAACGACGTGACATTTTTCAATTTTTTTAAACCATCACCTAATGTGTGTCTTTTTGATTGCAAAATTTCATAATCTTCCGTCAAGTAGTTTTCGAGCCTATTCATGACAAAGAATGTGAAAAGTTTCCAGTTTCCAGTAGAGCGCTCCGCTCGCTTCGCTCAATTAAGAAAATCCGTTAACTTTAATATTTTTCAATCATTCAATATTTTTGTATATTGAAATAACATATTAAAAAATAGACAAATAGAAAATACTGCAGAGATGCGAAATGTTGAAAATGGATGTGATTTGAGGAGAATGGGTAGAGTAGGACATAGTATGTCAGAGACAGTTTGTATAGCACCGGTTAAGAAAAGATAACTAATAAATTATATTGACATGGTCACCTAGTGTGGAGGGTTAAGAAGAATCTAAAGAATCTGAGTGTGAATGTGGATGATTTGAAGAGAGGAAGCCGTAACAAGACATGAAGGGAGTAGAAAATAAGAGAAAGAATAGCTTGGAGGAATTTGATCATATAATTGAAATAAAATAAAAAAAAAAACCTTTGACTCACCTCAACGGAGACGTAGAGCGATATAGGCACGACGGTGTTCATGACGATGGCGTAAGAGAAGAAGACGAGCAGAGCGATGACGACCGCACCGGACGCCGGCTCGCCGGGTACTAGCGTGTCCCACGGGAGGTACGCCTGGAAGAAGCGACCCACCAACCACTCCCACACGCCGCACGCGCACGTGCAGAACACGCACATGGACAACAGGAACAGAACGATCTGCAAATAACAACGTCATGTATCACTGGGGGAATGCTACAGTTAACAACAGCCTGTATCACTGGGGGAATGCTACAGTTAACAATAGCCTGTATCACTGGGGGAATGCTACAGTTAACAACATCATGTATCACTGGGGGAATGCTACTGTTAACAACACCCTGTATCTCTGGGGGAATGCTACAGTTAAACAACAGCCTGTATCACTAGGAGAATGCTACAGTTAACAACAGCCTGTATCACTGGGAGAATGCTACAGTTAACAACAGCCTGTATCACTGGGAGAATGCTACAGTTAACAATAGCCTGTATCACTGGGGGAATGCTACAGTTAACAACATCATGTATCACTGGGGGAATGCTACAGTTAAACAACAGTCTGTATCTCTGGGGGAATGCTACAGTTAACAACAGCCTGTATCACTGGGAGAATGCTACAGTTAACAATAGCCTGTATCACTGGGGGAATGCTACAGTTAACAACATCATGTATCACTGGGGGAATGCTACTGTTAACAACAGCCTGTATCTCTGGGGGAATGCTACAGTTAAACAACAGCCTGTATCACTGGGAGAATGCTACAGTTAACAACAGCCTGTATCACTGGGAGAATGCTACAGTTAACAACACTTATGATTGTAATTATATTATATTATATATTTGCAGATATTTAATATATGCAATATTCAAAAATAAAAATAAATCAAACCCACCCCTATGATGAGAAAGTTGAGCAGCCTGTCTATGCTGGTGCGTTTGAACTTCGTCTTCCCCGAGTTCTGCATTAGCTTGGTGTCCTTGCCGGCGAACACCACCACCCCGTAGCACCACGAGGTGTTCCGCAGCACGCACCCGCGCAGCAGGATCTTGTCGTTGTCCAGCGAGAAGTGCTGCTCGCGCCAACTCAGCGTACCTGGACGGACAGAGCAGCGGCTTTACCGACCCGGATCAAACTCTATATAAATAATAAGCCACCTGTTGTTACTCAACAGTTATTAATATTAAAACAAAGACTTGTAGATTTTTAATATATGAGAAGTATGAAAGTGTATGAAAAGTTTTACTACTTTAAAATGTTTAAATAAAATGTCAACAAGCCAATTTGTTACTAACAAATTAAATATACTATTTACAATAGTCATGTATGAAAAGCTCATCAAAATCGCTTTATGCTCGTCTGTAAATACGAAAAAATATACAATAATGTGGTATCCCTTGTAAATGTAACCAAGTTAATGTATAATCCACTGACAACATTTTATAGTAGGTCTAGTGTTCTAATTTCAAATCATTACAAATAATTATATCTTTCTAGAATTATAGTAGGTCTAGTGTTCTAATTTCAAATCATTATATCTTTCCGCAGTCTAACAAGAACTAATAGTGAGTAGATTCTAGAACTTCCTAGAATTATAGTAGGTCTAGTGTTCTAATTTCAAATTATTACTTCTTTGCGCAGTCTAACAAGAACTAATAGTGAGTAGATTCTAGAACTTCCTAGAATTATAGTAGGTCTAGTGTTCTAATTTCAAATTATTACTTCTTTGCGCAGTCTAACAAGAACTAATAGTAAGTAGATTCTAGAACTTACTAGAATTATAGTAGGTCTAGTGTTCTAATTTCAAATCATTATATCTTTCCGCAGTCTAACAAGAACTAACAGTGAGTAGATTCTAGAACTTTCTAGAATTATAGTAGGTCTAGTGTTCTAATTTCAAATCATTATTTCTTTCCGCAGTCTAACAAGAACTAATAGTAAGTAGATTCTAGAACTTCCTAGAATTATAGTAGGTCTAGTGTTCTAATTTCAAATCATTATATCTTTCAGCAGTCTAACAAGAACTAATAGTAAGTAGATTCTAGAACTTCCTAGAATTATAGTAGGTCTAGTGTTCTAATTTCAAATCATTATATCTTTCAGCAGTCTAACAAGAACTAATAGTAAGTAGATTCTAGAACTTCCTAGAATTATAGTAGGTCTAGTGTTCTAATTTCAAATCATTATTTCTTTACGCAGTCTAACAAGAACTAATAGTAAGTAGATTCTAAAACTTCCTAGAATTATAGTAGGTCTAGTGTTCTAATTTCAAATTATTACTTCTTTGCGCAGTCTAACAAGAACTAATAGTTAGTAGATTCTAGAACTTCCTAGAATTATAGTAGGTCTAGTGTTCTAATTTCAAATCATTATATCTTTCCGCAGTCTAACAAGAACTAACAGTGAGTAGATTCTAGAACTTTCTAGAATTATAGTAGGTCTAGTGTTCTAATTTCAAATCATTATTTCTTTACGCAGTCTAACAAGAACTAATAGTAAGTAGATTCTAGAACTTACTAGAATTATAGTAGGTCTAGTGTTCTAATTTCAAATCATTATTTCTTTACGCAGTCTAACAAGAACTAATAGTAAGTAGATTCTAGAACTTCCTAGAATTATAGTAGGTCTAGTGTTCTAATTTCAAATTATTACTTCTTTGCGCAGTCTAACAAGAACTAATAGTTAGTAGATTCTAGAACTTCCTAGAATTATAGTAGGTCTAGTGTTCTAATTTCAAATCATTATATCTTTCCGCAGTCTAACAAGAACTAACAGTGAGTAGATTCTAGAACTTACTAGAATTATAGTAGGTCTAGTGTTCTAATTTCAAATCATTATATCTTTCAGCAGTCTAACAAGAACTAATAGTAAGTAGATTCTAGAACTTCCTAGAATTATAGTAGGTCTAGTGTTCTAATTTTAAATCATTATATGTTTCCGTAGTCTAATAAGAACTAATGATTCTAGAACTTTCTAGAATATCTTTTAAAACGTTCTAGAACGTTCCATTGTGTCGCTTCGCCGATACACGATACATTTGGATGCATTCAAAAATATATATTATTATTATAAGTTACAATGTGTAAGTGTGTGCATGTATGTGTATGTGTGTGCATTTGTTATTTAAACGTGTACTTACTTGTTACTTGTTTACGGATTTACCGATAAGTGTTGTACCTCGTAAGGTAATAGGATAGATTTGTTTACATTGTGATTAAATTTGTAAACAAGTGTCATGTAGGTATCTAATGACTACAATTCTTATAGTTATAGATAATTTTAATCCGTTAACGATAAATCCGCAGTGCGGATAAAAAAAAGCATACCTACATTGTTTTCGTTATTTCGTAGGTATAATAGGCTTTGGCCGCAGCTTCTCCGGTGACGATGTAAAGGTGTGTACACAACGCTTTTTAAGAATTTGCTCAAAATTGTAAAGTTTTATATACATTGCTTTTAATTTAGGATTAAAAAAAACAGATCATATAAAAAAAACAAGTATATATATAAAAAAAATATACGTCTTTTCTTGGACTTCGACTATCTCTGTACCAAAATATAATCAAAATCGCTTCAGCGGCATGAAGACGTATCAAATGCTACAATTCACATACATGTATACACACACACACACACACGCACACACACAACGCATCGTGAAACGCTAATTATAAGTTGTAGCAAAGTAACAACCGCCCGTAATGCGATTCACAATAACGCATTCAATTATAAACTAATAGACTTCGCATGACTCCGCGCGGACGGACGGACGGACCGACAACGTGACTGCCATAGATGATGACTTGTTTGTTTTTATTATATATATATAAAATGTATGTATAGGAATTTAAATAGCTCCGACATTACAATCGATTACTACTATATAATTAAAGTTAACAATCTTCGATCTATACATACATATATGTATATGTTTGTTTGTATATATATATATATATATATATATATATATATATATATATATATAATCAACAAACATTTACAATACAAAAGTTTCCCGTAATTATACGTATAAAATAAAGTTTGTCAAACTTCAGTAATTTTCAAACGATCAATAAATATTAAAGGTTTGAAATTTTAACAAAGTTATAACAAAACTATAACAAACAAAACAAAGGTCGTTAAATACATTAACTGTGACGGACATACATACACACATACATACCATCGAACTTATTGAGTAGATTGTTGGGAGTCTCGCAGACGATCTCGCCGTCGAAGGCGCCGAGCTGTGAGTCGTCCTGTCCCATGGCCGCTGTCTCCAGAAGGCACTGACGACATTTCAAATTTGTCTCCCTACAAAAAAAAACAAAAAAAAATTAAACGAACCCGAGACATTCGACGCGCTGTGGCGCTACGTAAACTGAGCTATAGTGTCGCTGTTAAAATTTAGTATGAATGTTTATTAAATAATAAACGAAGTAAGTAATGAAATGATTTCGTAAAATTGATTACCATTCAGGTAATAAGGGCACGGTTGGTAATCATTAGGAGGCGGGAATCATCCCGCCATTACTTGAGGCAATGGAACGTTACGTACTTATTATCTGCGAAGTATTGCCGTCATAAAGATAGGAGGTTCGAGTCCTGATTATGTTGATAAATCGTTCATTCTATATTTAGTATTAACGCATTCGCGACCGCTGACGTGAATTCACGTAATTTCAAATTCTATTCCCGGTTGCCGCAAACAAATTTTATACTTTTTATCCTCCTTGACGATACAACTTTTCGGCAACCAGCTTCAGAATCTCATTACTCAGAATAAGAAACGTAAAAAATTATTAGTATTAAAAATAAGATTAACATACTTAGACAATTTTTTTTTTCAGAACATGCCAATCTTAAAAAACATTCATACTATTGGCATATATTTTGTCGTAAAACAGTAAATCCGTTTTTAACTTTTTTACCCAACTAAATATAAACGCGATCGTCCCACTTTTCTATTTTATTGGGACCACGCTTCATTGTTGAAACAAAACAGAAAAAAAAACCAAAAAAACTTTTGGCTAAACGCCATTACTCCAAACATTAGACGTAGATTAGATTAAATCACCACTAACCCGTCCAACTCGGCCGTCTCGATGTAGCAGAGGCCGTTCGGCTCCGAGCTGCTGAGGAGGAGGATATCCGCAGCGACGAACTGGTCGTTCTCCAGCCTGATGACGTCGCCGACCTGAACGGACGCCCACTTCTCCTCGACGAGCCTCCCATTACGGAGGGTCTTCGCCCTCCTGTGGTTCACTTGTGAGTCGTTCTGATGACGTTGCTGGGATACGAATATCATATGTAAAATATCATATATACAATTTTTTAATAATAAACTTGTATAAACGGAAATTTATCTTTACATTTATTTGAAATTTAAATAAAATTAACATTTTAAATTGGATATTAATCGTTAATTGAGGATAAAGGATGCAATTATTTCAATTAAAAACAATAAAATATAAAATAAACCATCATTCAGCGTGTTATATATAAAGTGTATTGAAAAAACTGCGCTCACTCAACCAAATGAAACCATGATAGATAAATCACGAACGTCTCATGTGGGAGTAGGAACAGCTTGAACCAACATTAAGCTTAATATAAAACGATTGTGTTGTTGCTAAGTATTTATTTACTTTACTATAGTGAAGTTTAGATTCATTTATAACAATCTTAATATGTCTTTGACACACACGCACATTCACACACAAACACGCACACGCACGCACGCACATATACACGCACGCACACGCACACACAAACACGCAGACATACACAGACACACACGCACACGTAGACACGCACAGTCACACAAACACACACACACACACACGTACGAACACACGCACGCATGCACGCACACTCGTACGAACACATGCACGCGCACACACACTGACGCAAAAGTACACGCACGCACACATACACATTGATACCATTGCGCTACACTGAACATTTGATCGCGGGAGAAGCAATGGCACACCATAATACAATATTAAATCACCCCATCCCTGATTGGATAATGGACAGACAGGATATACTATACTCATTCCTTCCACTCTCCTTTCACCGATCTGCTGGGAGACCTTTCATTTTGAAGTATCCGGTGCCTTAGTACGAATATTTTTTCAATTATTCTCCGTGTACATAAATGTTAAATTCTATTTAATTTTATAGAGAAATTTGTAGGGATGTAGGTATGTTTGTTACCACAAGGTATCTCAAAAGGAAGTTTACATTTTGATGAAACTTTACAGTAATCATAATAACATATAGAGGATACACAATTTATAAAGATTTTGTATAATTTGGCTATAATATAACGATAATATTATACCAAAGTCGAACTTAACACATGCGAAGTCGCCGACAAAAGTTAGTATGTATGCAAATAAACAAATTACCATTCGATAAGCTTATTGAAATTTTCCCATTATAATGGGGATGACGTAAATAGTATTCACGTCATAAATCAAAACCATTACTGTCTCCCCTCCCCCCCCCCCCTATTAGATATAAATGGTCTTGAAGATTAAGATTGAGGCCAAAAGTATAAATAATAATATAACACAACATTCAATTAACATTTTTTCTGTATAACATTTTTTAAGGGAATTCGTAGTATTTATAGAAATCCGTATAGATTTCGTCATGTCCGTCCGTCCGTCTGTTCGCAATCTAGTACTAAGAAGAAATATATATATATATATATATATATATATATATATATATATACATATAGAAAAACACAGTTTTTTTTTGTCGATTTTTATTATTCGAGTTCAACTAAACAATCTTGATCCTTGTTAATAGTGATAAAGCCTTAGGTATAAAGCTTGACATATTGTAAAGTCGTTTAATAAATGTATTCATTGGAGAATAACAAAGCAATAATAGTAACCACAAAAACAACAATAATATTATTGTTAGTTACCGTGTGTTTGTTCCGCTATAGGTAAGCTTACAACTATACATATATATATATAAATAAATGAATTAAAGTGTCCGTTTGTAATTCTATATTAACAGTTTTTCACTAAATGCTTATCAATATATATATGGTACTTAGATAAAAAAAAATGTATTAAAAACTTCTGTCTGTCTGTCTGTGTGTGCCGGCTAATCTTTTAAACTGCTGAACCGATTTTAACAGATCTTTCACTGGCGGATAGCTTATATATAAGGAGTACTTTGATTTAAAAAAAACATGTACACAAAGCGTACAGAAACATAACGAATACGTCCCACTCGGAAGTAGATTAGAGATATAGTTTTAATACAATTAAAAATTAAATTTAACTTACAGAGCACAAAGTAGCTACCTACAACGCTCGCGACCGTTCAATCCAATTAACTTAACCCCGCCACTAACAAGGCTCACGTTACGGACCGCTCCGTTCTATGGAGACCTAAATAATACTAGCGTCTACTGAGCATTTAAGCATGCATTTGTTCATCTAAAATTCAGCCATCCATCCATCCATCCATCCATCCATCCGTCCATCCATCCATCCATCCATCCATACATACATCCATCCATCCATCTATCCATCCATCCATCCATCCATCCATCCATCCATCCATCCATCCATCCATCCATCCATCCATCCATCCATCCATCCATCCATCCATCCATCCATCCTTAAATTCATACATCCGTATGGATGTAAGGATCCATCATACATCCATCCATTAAACTTTATTACATACATATATATTTAAAAAAAAGTATTAATACTTGTACACTTTTTATCAACCAACTTATCAGACGCTAGGTCACCCAGCGCACTAACACCGCACATTAAAAATGCTTACAGTGAGCCGGTTAGCGAGGGCTTCACTGGTAAAGTTTTAACACTCTATTTTAAGGGTCAAAATGATTATCAAATTTTAAGTGCGCTTAATTCAAAATCAATGGGGTTAGACAATACTATTGTCAACTGACAGGCGACCAAACAATATAATATTATATAAAAAACTCCTTGGACGCCAAGGTTACAAATAGGACTTATTTTTAATTCATAGTAATGACGGGTTACGTTTAACACCTGTCTGTCACACATACGCGGTGATAAAGTTTATCGGGTGACCTCACTGACGAGTTCAACATGCTATTATATCGAAGAATATATATATACACCCACACATACACACACACACACACACACACATATATATATATATATGTATTACTGTGAGAGGCAAGACTGAGGGCGTTGTGCAGTTGTTGTCAAAGTGCCAGAGAAGAAAAATCGATATGTACTTTGGCGATTGCTGGCCGATTTGGTATTGTTGCGGGACGTTTTATATTTTTATGTCAAATCAAAGTGCTCTTATCCCAATTACTTTCGAGTCAAATTCTTCCTCTCTGTCGCACGTCATATCATACAGAACTTCTTCGCTACATCTCACACACTCCCATCTGCTGCTTCCGTCTCTTTCTTCTCCACATCCACTTTCACAATTAAGACCCCTCTTGTCACATGACTTTCGTCTATTATATGATGATACAAAAAAAAATAGTAAAATAAAGATAAATTGGATTTAACAGTAATTGGTATATTTGTATGTATGTATTCATTCATTACATACATAAAAAAAAAAACATTTTTTTTTGCCGTTTAAAAAAATATAAACACTACAATATTTGATTATTGAGGGAAGCGAGCGGAGCGTTCTACTGGAGACTTTTTCACATTCTTCGTCACGAATAGGCTCGAAAGCTACTTGACGGAATATTATGAAATTTTGCAATCAAAAAGACACACATTAGGCGATGGTTTAAAAAAAAAAACGAAAAATGTCATGGCGTTCAGGAAATCTTCAAAAAACTGATATCCCATTGTCAGTCAATGGGAAACGATGATTCATAACACCGGGCTCGCTTCGCTCAATATGCAAAGGGAACCCGAGATTTCGCAAGCGCACGAGTCAAAATTGAGGGTCTGTTGACGCCCCTAGTACCTATAGTGTGAGATAGCTTTTGGATTACATTATATGTTAAAATATATAGAGACATCTTCGACTAATAGACTCGTCGCTACAATTTTGTAATTCTAAATAAAATTCTAGGACTACTAAACGACGCATTAGTATATAAAATAATATAAACGACTCACGCTTGTGTGCATAACACGCACACAAACGCGTATACCTACTCTATATAGACTCAAACTACTCGTATCAAAAGTTATAATTCAATTACAAAGTTACCGTCAGTTAATTCTCACACGGCAGAAGTGAAAAATTTTTACTTATTTATCTGTTAGATGAACGAATAAAAGTTTCAAAGTTTCAAATTTAACTTTCAATTTATTTTTTTATATTAACTTTATTTATTTATTTATTACTTTTCCACTTTGATTCGATACCAGTGATGACTTGTGTATCAAATGGGAGTGACGGGACTATTTGATACCATATTTATCTAAATAAGCCCTTATAAAGACACTCTCCAACTTTAAAATAAGGCTACCAGTGTTCCAAACGAACCCTTCCCGTATATTAACACTAAACCTACCAAGTACCGGTCAAATTGACCGTCCTTAAACGTTTGTAAAACTTACACATTTTTAAACGTTATAATATCGTCATCAAACTACATGACAATTCTTAGAATATGCATATAATATTTTCTACACTCTTTACTTTTAGTTATTTCCATTATTACCTGCTTTATATAATAAAATAAGTTTTAATTACCGGTCAATTTGACCGCGTGCGGTAGGAACAGGTATACTCTTGTATCTCTTGTATTGTCGGTAGGTTTAGTGTTAAAAGTTATTAATATTACATATACTCACAAAATCGTCGTAGGCGTCCTTGACGGCTGTGAGGGCGAGCACTCCTATCAGGGGTATGGCCGTTGTGATGGGAGTCAGGGAGGAGATGGCCGGTATCAGCTGCAGCACCAGCAGACACAGGAAGTAGAAGTTTGCTAGACGCTGGAACTGCTCCAGGAGGTTCAGTGGCAGGAACGTTACTATTGAATACTTTGAGGTCTTGATGTAGTTGTTCTGAAATTATTTTAATCTTTTAAAGTATAGAATATTTTATGACGCTTATTAGAGTGATTAAAACACACGCACACACGCGCATACACACACACACACACACAAACACACTTCTTGTACCAATTAAAAATAAATCGTCCTATTCAATTGTAGTGATGTCGCAATGATTCTTAATTGTTCACTTTGAGCAAAAAATATATATTGTTATACATATATACATATAAACATATATATATAAACATATATATATATATATATATATATATATATATATATATATATAGACGTACAATTTGTATAAGTTTTTTGCGTGTTTATAATATAAATTTACAATAATTATATGAAAAAAAAAAAGTTTTTTATACCAACACCAATTTATCTCGACTCTTGTAAATAGTTCAGTTTAGTACATCTTAGTCATATTATCGTCATCTGCATCCTTCATATATACAACAAAAATTTACCAACAGTCAACTTGTAATGGCGATAAGATCAAAACATTAACACTACCATTTCATTATACGATTTATCGCACGCTATGTCAGCTAGCACACTAAAATCGCATACTGAAAATAGTGTTAGAGAGCTGCCAACTAGCTTGTGATTGGTGGACCTTCAACTCGATATTATTGGGGTCAAATGGCGCTTAAAATTCAAATACAAGATATCTTTATTCGAGTGGGCATTTACACGCACTCTTGAATCCTCAATTATTACGTTACAAAGGTCAGTGTAGTCAGTCCGTGAGTAAGCTAACCAGCTCGGGATGCTGCTCTTCTGAGAGGAGCCGGCCAGAAATTCAACAGTTGCTCTTTTTAAATACAACTTAACTATGTTAGATAATGTATACAATATAATATCAACCCGGCAAATGAGTCAACAACCTAAGTTCCAAACAGTACGATCAATTAAAATCTCTCAAAATTGTCGACTGATTGGTTCAGTGGTAGTACCTTCGACTACTGTGACGTTGTTAGTGGGTTCGATTCCCACATTAGTAAATAAAAACTTGTTTATACGAAGAAAAAAAATGTATGTTTGTCAGTTGTTCAGTACCTACAATATTTACTGCGAAAATTTATTATTTATTAACTTGTTTATCAAATTATAAAACATCGAGAGTAGCAAGGAGTAAAAGCTAGTATAGCATATTATTATCTAGCAAAAGAAGGAAAACCACAGATACTGTATTATTCACATAATTATCTGTTTGTCTGTAACAATAACATGTATTTATATATAGTTATATACACTAGAAATAGACAAGGCACGACATGTTACATAATACGAAGATTTAATTTAAAGATATTAGATATTCTAGAGAATAAAAAATATTATTAATTAATATTACTATTTATTAAACAAAAAATTAAAATTAATCTAAGTTTAGAAAATGCGAAAAGCAATTTAAAATTCACTGACTCATCACGAAATCTCCGAAACTATATGTCCGATTAACTTGAAATTTTACATAGTTACTTCTTTTGTGACGTAGACGTCCATCCACTAAGAACGGATTTTACGGAATTCCTATCGCAACGGATTTCAATCTTTCAACGTTTTAAACCTGGAGGAGCTATACACTTAACGCGGGTGTAAGAGTTACTATACCAACGGTTGCGATGACAACAGATAATATGGCAAAGGTTACCATAGCAACCTAAGTTCACATCCAAATTACCATAATTGTGTGCCCTAATTCATGAAAAATTTACTAGCCCCGTCTAGGGCTGCTACACACAAAGTTATCTGAACACTGTGTCATCACACACACACACACACATGCACACACACGTACGCACGCACGCACGCACGCACGCACGCACGCACGCACGCACACACACACACACACATCTGAACAATATTAACATTATGATACACCACTTAAATTATAATAATATACGTGAAAACTATTTCCCAGACGATAATAAAAAATAATATTTTCAATCACTGTAAATATATCACGTTCACGTTCTATTTCGTCTTACATTTTCTCACGCGATTTTGACTAAACGATGGAGTGAATAAGAAATAGAATATGATTGTAATGGACCAAGAAAATCAACTGAGGGAAACCGGGTCAAGCTACTAGTGATAAATTTAAAAAAATCCCATCTTATATTTTTAACGTTAATCATAATTTATTTTATGTGATGCTAGAAATATGTTTAAAGGTCTAAAGAGCAAAACTGTTAAGAACTTTAAGCCTTCATATATACACACATACATGTGTGCACGTGTGCTCGTGTGAATGTGTGCGTGTGTGCGTGCGTGCGTGCGTGCGTGCGTGCGTGCGTGTGTGTGTGCTTATTACAAATTAAGGATTTTTGTTATACTGGTTATATAGCATTTAAACAGTATCACAAAAAAACGTAAATAAAAAGTATAATTTATGCAAGAATCTAACAAAAAATATTTTAATAATAGGAAAAATATACAAATAATATAACATTTTTAAATAATAAATAGAGCAAACTTTTTTAATCAAATTTAATACAAATTCTTAACTGATAGTAAAAATTTTACAATATATTTTTTATCATCAAAGCTACCACAAGAGAAGTGCTGATAACAAAAATTCAGATTACAAGTTATACGTGAACAGTTTAATGTGTTTAATGTACATGTATGTGTCTGTCTATGACATCATATCTCATAAAGGGATGGACTATTTTGAGTGAGGTTTTCATTAATCGAAAGTGACGGTTCTTAACTATATTTGGTGGTAATAATATTGAAGACATTCATTCAACTTTCAATGAAATAATGATATATATAATAAATATACACCTAAGTCTGTTTTTACACGGAAATAGGGTCCAGAAAAAACCGTGTAAAAAAAGACATTGATCGTATTCAAAAATAGGTGATTGGTTCCTAATCTCTAAAACCTATTAAAATTAGTGAAAAACAAGGATTTTTTAAGAACAAGTATTCATGTTTATTTAATTAAATCACATATACAATGTTTATTTTTACAAGCATAGTTATTGAAGATTATTCACAAAATATTAACACATTTCAATTGCTCTGACCAGTAAATTTGCTTGTATGCACTAAAAGGGAATTCCACTAAATTTGTAATATGAACATATTTCGCAGAAATTAAATTTGACAAAAAAAATTAAGCCCAAAAAATGCTAAATGGAATAAAATCGTTTAAAAAACTTAAAAATAATTTATTTTCAAACCGTGTTATTTCAAAACCGTGTAAAAACAGACTTAGGTGTATATATATATATATATATATATATATATATATATATATATATATATATATATATATATATATATATATATAATAAATCTGAATTGTGTGTGTCCGTGTATACTCACCGCGTAGCGAAACTGCGCGTTGTACTCCCTGTTGTTGGCTTTGATTCTCCGTTCGTTCTCTGCAACAATCATTATTAAAATTAGGATTAAATTACATCTGAGTGTAAATAAAGTATTTTATTATTATTATTATTATTATTTATAACATTATACGTATATAAAAATACATTTTATATAATACGTAGGTATCAAAAAATATATAAAGATATGAATTAATTATAATGAAATTTTATATTCTTTTTTATGTAAATATTTTTATGAATATGATATTTAAAATGTAGGTATAGTGTGTATACATTTTTATCATTAACTTATTATTAATACCAAGTTTTATATATATATATACAATGCATTCATGGTTAGCGTGTACGATATCGTAAGAGTTGAACGGCTTCCCCGCTTCACTTCGCGAGTTTAACTATTATTATAGTTTTGACTGACGATTATTATATATATATATATATAATATAATATAATAACGGACATTTTTGTGAGTATATAACCTCCTCCGTGAAGTCACGATTAGTGGGCAAACGACAGTAGACTCACACTAAGGGTTGAGAGAAACCTTTAGTTTTTTTTGTGGGTAGTCTTAAAAATGGAAGAGACCTCTATGCTGCAGGCTAGTAGGACATAACCGCATGCTGTGACTTCTAGTAGTGGTATTAATATAAAAGTTACTATTAACTTAAAACTAGGGGCGCGAATCGGACCTCGATTTTGAATCGCTGCGCTCCCAAAATGTCGGTAGAGTTCGGCGAATCGAGCGAAGCGAGTAACCCATCTTCAATTCAGAGTTCAAGGCTAAAACCGACTGGACAGGCTGAATTCAACACGCGCATCCTATTGTAAACCAAATTTTTTACGCGATTTTTTTTTACATTGTAGTCTATGGGACTGTAATTTTTTGGTTTTGATTATTCTTCAACGACATGATTTTTTTTATTTACTATTTTTTATAAGCCATCGCAATAACTATCGCTATAAATTTGCAAAATTTCATGAAGATCGGTAAAGCCGTCTACATGCCAACCCCGGACATGGGATGCAAAAAGTCTCATATATAGCGCTCCGCTCGCTTCGCTCAATAACAAAAGATATATGTATATATATGTACATATATATATATATATATATATACAAGGAAAGTCACTTCAAAAACTTGTTTCAAAGTCATTCTTACGGTCTCATAATATAACGAGTGTATTCCTTAGAACAAGGATAAATATTAGAACATAAACATATAACCTCACAACACACACTCATAAAAATAACATCATACCATGACATCATTTATATATATATATAAATAAAATTCATGCGTCTGTTTGTAAATATAAAAGTATATAGGGCACATACATAAATGAAAATTATTATTTTTTGTCCGTCTATTTGTCCCGGGTAATCTCTAAAACCGCTAAACCGATTTTAACACGACTTTCACTGGGGGATAGCTGATATTATAATAAGTAACTTAGGCTACATTTATTTAAAAAAAAAAAAATCAGCGCGTACAAAGTCGCGGGTCCTGCTAGTATTTGGATAAAAATGTTCTCAATTCACGATTCCGTAACACGCCATTAATAACAATGTATGTGTAAATACAATATAGTAGTTTTAATATTTTATGACTCGGCGTTTTTATTGGGTCAATGAATTTTAGTTAAAATTTATTCACAAACTTTTTATTAATTAAATTAATTAATTACTTTATATTTACTAATAAAAATAGTGTTAAGTTGTTGGTCTGTTTGTTTATTAACTTTTTCTTGGAAAGTTTACCGATAAAAAATATCTAGGGGCGCTAACAGACCCTCAATTTCGACTCGCTGCGCTCGCGAAATCTCGAGTGCCGTTTACGTATTGAGCGAAGCGAGCCCAGTGTAATGACTCATCGTTTCCCATTGATTTCAATGGGATATCAGTTTTTTCTCGATTATCCCTCAACGATGTGACATTTTGAAAAAAAAATTTTTTATATTATCAGCTAGTGTATCTTTTTGCGAGAAATGAATGTGAAAAAGTCTCCAGTACAACGCTCCGCTCACTTCGCTCAATTATTTATATGGAATATTAATTATCTTAATAACTTATTATATAAGAGAGTCTTCAAAAGATGTCTGTCTCTTACATAATCGATTTTATCATAAACTACTAAACCGATTTTCGTACGGTTTTTACTAAAACATAGTACAATTCCTGAGGATTTTTTTATGTATATAGTACATTAGTAAATTATGTAAGCTGAGTGAAATATAACGATTACACTTAAAGATGTCGCGCGGTCGTAAAAATATCGCCCGCCGGGAGCATTACTCGCGTATAACGTTCAAACCAGCAGAGATACGGTAGAGTTGTGTACAAGAGAATTGTAGATATACAAAAATACTACAAAAAAATCCTTAACAGCATCTCTCAATCTCTTACTGTTAACTCACAATAACTACTTTTGTGTTTAAATTTTCAATTAAAACAATGAAGTTATTTTTTGAGAATTTTTTCTTCTGTTCAGTATTAAAATATAGTAATTAAACTTTATATCTTATACACTAAATCTTTTTTGTTTATATATTTTTTTAAGATATCTTTCTTTATCTTTATTTCCATCGCCGTATTAGAATATAAAAGTACACACACCATTTACCGATTACGAGATTAAATTTAATACAAGATTTAAAATAAAATTAATTATATTATGATAACAATAAAATAAATATTATAAATAATTTTTAAAATAACATCAACCTATATACATAAATAAAAAAAATATAACACTCAACCCCTTTAACCCCAAAAAAAATATCATATATTTTATAATAATAGCGTGATAAATAATAAATAGTTTTGTAATATTGGACTTTTTAACGATAGGGTAGAATGACCCACTGAGGGGTTGGCGCACGTTTCCACCCCCCCCCCCTCCCCCTCAGTAGTGCCCCTCGACTACAATAGGCGTGCCGTAGCGAGAACACTTCCGCAGACCCTCGCCGTGACACCTCCTTGTGATTGTGATATGGTCTTACCTAACTTCCCCTCCCTCGGATCTCCGTTAATTCCTGTATGACTAAAATTTCCCCCATAAAAGGATAAAATTATTATAATACTGTATGTATGTTTGTAACGAATATGTAGAATATCTACTGAACAGAAGTAAACAATTATTTCGTCTTTCGCAAGTTACATTTTGCAGCGAGTGACATGCTTTTGATTCCGATTTTTATAACCTGGGAGTTAGGTTGAAAAGAGTGCAACCAACAAAAATACATATTAATAAAATTAAAGTGTCAGTCTGTAATTTTAAATTAACGTCTTTACAAAAAATATACGGCGCACATATAAAAAAAAAACATATACGGCGCAAGCGAAGTCGTGGTCACAGTTAGTGTAAAATAAATTCTAAACACTAAGTTTAGTACTGAGATGAGAGACAGAGACAGACAGTGGGGGGATAGAGAGAAAGAGAGAGAGAGAGATAGTAATTTCAATACAAATAAAAATTGACAGACTACCAGCTAAATGAGTCGCAACGGGTCACCCAGTGGGAATGAACAAAGACAATAACACAATGATACCCTACAAGTTACCCACCCAGCAGCCAGCGAACTCAGCACCCGTCTTAATCCTAGACAAGTACAACGTGGCTAAATAGTAAGGGCACACATACACACACGCACACACACACACACACACACACACACACACGCGCACACACACACAGACGCGACGAACTAATTAAATTTGCTAACAAGAAATGAGTAATAAAACATCATTGTAACCTTTAGTTTAATCCTCGGTTACGCGGCTCTACGAGTTAATCTAATCTACAGTTTAATATTTCTAACGAACAGATAACATATTACAAGTAATTTTATAATTATATATAATTTAATTAAGAACTCTGAACGAATTAAATGTTAAGATAATTAATAATTCCTTATAAAGAATTAAATTAATTTATATATGGATATGGAACCTTATTTGAAAAATTGCAGTTTTTTATTTTTTTTTATTAAAGTAGCCTAGTTACTCTCTACTCTGGCTACCGGCCAGTGAAAGTCTATTAAAATCGGACCAGCCGTTTGAGACATTAGTCGGAACAAACAGACGGATAAACAAAAATGTTTTTTTATGTCAGTATATACTTCCATATGCATTTAGTGAACAGCTGTTGAAATTTGAAACTACAAACGGACACTTCAATTTTATTTATAAGTATGTACGTAAGGCAAGTACATAAGGTCAGTGCATAAGGCAAATATATAAAGCTAGTACATAAGACCTGTAAATAAGGCCAGTACATAAGATCTTAAACCATATTTCAAATATATCGAAATAAACCTAGATATCGATAAATTAGTCCGGAATGATGAGTGATAAATAATATTAATTGCCGTAGCGCGATCCGACGGCGGAAGACGACCGTGATTGGATTACGTCAAGATTCAAAATATTAATTGAATATGGAAGCGTGGTATTGACTGTGTTATAGTTATAAGACACACACACACACACACACACGTACATACACACATAGACACGTGTGTGTGTACACCGTTTAGTGGTACAGTAGCGATAAATAGTTTTAAACATATCCCAGTACAGTCGAGATGAGAAGTTTTATATGCATATATTATATTAATGGGGATAAGTAAGACACACACATACACACACACACACACACACACACACACGCACGCACGCACACACACACGTGCATAGACACGTTTAGTACTACAGTCAAGATACAAAAAAAAAATATATGCATATAATATATTAATGGGGATAAGTAAGACACACACGCCTACATAGACACGTGTGCTTGTGTGTGTACATTTAATAGTAGTCGCGACAAAAAGTTTTATATGCACAATATTAATATAAACATAATCGAATCGTGCCCACGCTCTTAGCAACAAGATAAAGAAGGCCTCGTACACGCTGAAAGAATACGTTAAACGGCCGTCCATTATAATAATAAAGTATCATAAACATACATACATACATACATATAAATACAGTGCATAATGTAACCCTAATTTTTCAATTGCGTGAAGTTAAACGACTGTCTCCGTGAATGATAAGAGAAATGCGCATTAAACATACACACACACACACACACACGTACTAAAAATTCTTTATATTCTTACTATGTAATACATTGAAATTGTTTATTAATATGAAATAAAAAAAAAAAAAAAGCCTAATACGATAAACCGTGTAAACTATGCATTATTTATAAAAAGACCAACAAAATACGGGAAGAGAGACGAAAACATTATTACAAATGGCGTAGAAGAATATTATAAAATTTAACACATATCAAGTTTTTGAACAACTTTAATTAACTTAATTCTATAATAAGTTTAATTTTAAATACGTATAAAAATATATTTGAAGTTAGTTAGTTACTTGTAAACGGAACGGCGCCATCAAGGAGACGCATATCGATCCAGTCTCCCGTCACCCGTTAACCGTATTCACATCAAACACAAAGTACAAAGAACATAAATAAATAAATATATATAGCAATAGCATTCAAAGTGCCATTACAATAGTTTTCAATCGAGTAACCACTTCATAACATTATCGATATCCGCACGTCTGTATATATATATATATATATATATATATATATTAATAGCGATAACGTTTAGCGACACACTTTAAAGATTACGTCACGTCCCCATAACGAAACTCTATGTTAATCTTTGCATACATTTTATAACGTCTGATTGAAGTGCTAGGATCCGCCAAACGTGCGCGGCGGGTGTTGAGCTGAGCCCCTCTCCTTTCTTCTTTTCGTGATAACTTTTGAATGGCTAAACATTTTTTCAATCTGTTTTCGCTATAACATTTACAACCGCGTTCGGCTCAAACGTATATGAGAAAATTTTTAGCTAATTATCTCGTCGCATTTTGGAGACAACAACGGTTAAGAGCTTCGCTTACGCTCACCTCAATAATACCATTTGACATTTATAATATAAATATTTTCGCTTGGGGTTAATGTTCCAAGCGATGGTTATATTTATATAAACGAGTAGTGAGACGATATTATATTAAATGTATATATAGGTTAGGTACAAGTCGCAGCGGCCGTTTTCGATAACGGGGAATCAACGGGATTTATATTTAGAAGAAAACATTGGCACGGATCGCTCTCAACTACAACTATGACTTTATTCCTTGACTAGCTCTCGTACACGGCTCTGTTTGTCTTCGAACCAAAAAGACGCTTCTTCATCGTTTTACAAACATTTTTATTTATAACCACAAAGTTAAAATACTAAGTGTCATATATATATAAGAACTTTGTAATATCCCGATAATAAATATTCCATATATTATGGTTAAATTAAATTAAATGTTAACATGAACAATCACAGTTATTAAAATAAATGAAGACAGATATAGAACCAGAATCCTTGAATGTCCTTGAAGTTACATTCATACATTTTTCACTACGTAGGGTTGACAAAAAAAATACAAAATCAATGTAATCATCGCCTACAACCGGACAATCGTTTGTTGTTGTGATGACAACCTTTAACGTGTAGTGTATTTTAGACTTGGTAATTTCTTAATAAATATGTATGATAATCTTAAAATACTTTAAATGAACTTATAATTAAGTATGATACTGGAGGAAGGTCACGTTAAAAGCATGAGGACCCCTCGGAGGGCATGTATGAAGAGGTTGATGTCTGTGGCCGGGGCGAAAGAGGTACGTAGGGACCGTAGCGTATAGCGCTCCGTCGTCTCTGGCTACCCCAAGGGATATGGCATGAAGATAAAATAAATAAATAAATAAAATATAATTATGTTAAAACGAAAATAAATAACTTTTTTTTAATTTTGTCAATTAATATAATAATAAATTAGATATAAGAGTTTAAATTTTATTAAATAATTTTAACACTAAACCTACCGACAATTCTTGTATACCTGTTCCTACCGCACGCCGTCAAATTAACTGGTAATTAAAAGTTATTTTATTATATAACGCATGTAATAATGGAAATAACTAAAAATAAAGAGTGTAGAAAATATTATATGCATATTCTAAGAATTGACATGTAGTTTGATAACGATATTATAACGTTTAAAAATATGTAACTTTAAGAACGGTCAATTTGACCGGTACTTGGTAGGTTTAGTGTTAAACCACGATACTCTGTTATCAAGAGTGAAGTTGCTTTGAGAACGAAATATGAAACGATAAAAAAAAAAAAAAATTTCGTGTCTCTCGACACTTGTTACAACTTATAATAACAACTTGTGTTACAACTAGTGTTATCAGTCGGTTTTTGACAGATCAGATTTACTGATAACGCTATGAATCACGGTAGAATGAAATCTTTTTAAAAAAATGTCATTTCCCTCGCACTGTAAATAAAAAATGTATCAACAGTGACAAATATATATATATATATATATATATATATATATATATATATATATATATATATATATATAGGTATTATTACTAGGGGCGCCAAGAGACCCTCAATTTCGACGCGCTGCGCTCGCGAAATCTCGGGTGCCGTTTGCATATTGAGCGAAGCGAGCCCAGTGTAATGACTCATCGTTTCCCATTGACTTCAATGGGATATCAGTTTTATGACGATTGTTTTTCAAAGACATGACATATCATTCATCTAGTTAAGTCTTGATAGTCGCTAAGTCTTGATACTTATTGTATATATTTTTCTTATAAAAGTATATACTATCATATAATGTTAGACATAACAACAGTACTTACCTACCATAACTTTAATATAGATATTAATAATAATAAATTATTCTTCATGTCCCTCTGTAGTGTGGTGTAATATTTGCTTTGAATTGTGACATGGAATATTGTTATAGATATAAACTGAATATGTCATTCTGAAAAATTTGACAAATTATTGTGAAGATTATTATTATTCTAACTTATTTTTCGGACGTTCGGATGTTTGTGGACCTTATTATGTAAAAGGAAACCAGTTCAAATAGGTGTCGTGGATGATACAATCCAATATATATTATGCAATCTTTTTCGTTTAATATTTTTAAAGACGAAAAGTATTCGCAATAATTTCGGAGGTAGTCATAACTAAAATTTAAACATTTCATTTTGTGTGTGTATGTGTGTGAGTGTGTGTGTGTGTGTGCGTGCGCGTGTGTATGTGCGTGTGTGTATGTGCGTGTGCGTGTGTGCGCGTGTGTGTGCGTGTAAGAGTACACGTATGCGTGTCGGGATCCCTGTGCCCCTTGATCACGCAAATAGAAATACTCTACGTTTAATTGCGACACCGTAGACATATTTAACATTAATCCGTTAAAATTACGTTCAATCGACGTTCCCATTATACTAATGGAAATTGTATAATAAAAATAACAAATTAATGTGAGAATAAAACATATAACACAATCTATTTGAGATGCTATTTAGTACAGAACGCATTTCTCAAGGTCGAGCGGAACAGTACCATAACAAACACAAGTCGTCCGAGGCAATCGTGAATATTGGCAGTCTAAAAATGTAGTACATGTAACGCGCTGCAGCGGATGAGACATGAAAATTGCGTCATAACATTTGCCTTTCTATTATTATTGTGTCGCGGAGATCAAAAAGAAAATAGTATATAGACAGATAATCAATAAATAACGAGCGAGCACGCGGGGTCACGCGAGAGGTGCTAGCTAGGGCGCCGTCGCCGCGGCCGTTGACCGTGCGGGGGCGCGCCGCCTCCGACCTTGGAGGGTTGTGCAATCTTTTACAGGATATCTCGGTCGAATGTGTGCATTTTCGTACAAATTTTGTATAAACATGAAAATGTAAACTCAAATATTTTGAGAATAAAATTTTCCTTCATATGACATAATACAATAGATTTGTAAACATGGGGGTAGAATTACGGACCGCAGGCGACGAAGGTGCGGAAACGATGGTTGTGTCTGTTGCGGCGGCGCGGCGCGGCGGGCTGGTCGCGCCTGACCAGCTTGCCGACCAGCTCGAGGAGCGAGAGGCGCAGCGGGCGCGGCGGCGGGCGGACCTCGCCCCCGTCCGCGCCCAGCACCTCCAGCTCGACGGCCTCCGAGCGCGCGCACATCCGCGCCGCTACCGCCGCGCCATGCCGCACGCCTCGCGCGTCCACCGTCCGTCCGGATGCACTGATGCGGCCCCTGACGCAGCACACGCGACGCGTTCGTTCTCGCGCTCCCTCCCCGGGCGGCCGCGGGGCCAATACTCCTCCGCGAGTGTCACTAGCGCCCTCTCGGCGGCGCGCGCATCGCCACGCGGTGTTGCCTCACGGATGTCAGTGTTAACAGCTTCACAAACGACAAAATAACAAATCTCGTTTAATACCCACTTAAATATACTTATCTATTCAAAAGCCGAGAGCGCAATCTGTACAATCTTATCATAATTTTATAATGCCAGGTCATAATTAAATAAAGTTATACCCACGCTATATACCTACGAGTAATACACCTCATACATATAATCCACAATAACAATTATTAACACTAAACCTACCAAGTACCGGTCAAATTGACCGTTCTTAAAGTTTTGTAAAACTTACACATTTTTAAACGTTATAATATCGTTATCAAACTACATGACAATTCTTAGAATATGCATATAATATTTTCTACACTCTTTACTTTTAGTTATGTCCTTTATTACCTGCGTTATATAATAAAATAACTTTAAATTACCGGTCAATTTGACGGTGTGCGGTAGGAACAGGTATACAAGAATTGTCGGTAGGTTTAGTGTTAAGCTGTATCTTGACAAAGATTTATTGCAATAAAGTAATGTAAGATTGTATTAATACTAGGTACATACATTTTACAATTCGTTTTAATTATATTTTTCTTTATAGCGCATACAATGAAGCTCGATTCTCGTGACAATTAAGCGACTTTGATGGAGCATGAAAATCTATTATTATTTTTCATCATTCGAGAGCTTGTTCTAATCTGCTATAAATATGTATTTATTTAAACAATAATAATAAAAATATTATGTCCTAATCCCAAATTCTCAAAACTAAGTAAATGAGTAACGGTATACTTATTTGTAAATTCGCTTAACATTTTTTCATATATATATATATATATATATATATATATATATATATATAAAACATTATAAATTTTGAATACACTGATTAGTTTACACATAGTGTTTTAATTATTATAATATTTGCATAAAAATATTGCAATAGTATCAATATGAAATTTGATTCATAAAATCAATAAATGTCCTTAAAATGTGGCAAAATATTAGCAAATAATAATAATAACAACAATAATAATAATAATAAAAGTCAATTCCAACAGTACAGGTGAACCAATACAGGTGACCTTAAAGGAGGGCGAGGGGGGGGAGCATGTCCGACAGACGTTTAAGAAATATAATATAGAACAACTCACCTTGGCCATGTGTTCTCGCCGAGGATTTTCCCATGACGGCCGCACCATCCACACACATGCACACCAACACCAACACACCAACACGCATACACACACACACGAAGACGCGCGCGCGACACTTAACACTAACACTGTAACACTTGTACCTACTTATAATTATTTGGGGGGGGGGGGTCGGTGTAAAAAAGTGGTGTATAAAATTTACACTCTCAATAAACTAAGGCCACTTGAGGGTTAGTAGGGTTATCCCGGGTTGTCGGTGTGCGTTCTGTTTTATCGAAAATTTCGGAGGTCCGCTCGGTGCGATCGGCATCCTGCGATCTAGACGTGCACTTCGCTTTTCTGTAACAATTAAATAGTAATTATTAAAAAATATATAACACGCATCAAAGATGGCACCAATGTGACAATTTACTGTAAGTGTTATTTAATAGAAACGGTAAAGTTATAATTAATTTCACCATTAGCGTAATGTTACAAATAGAATTTTAATATGTTATAATAATATGACGATAAAATAGGAAAATTATTACTTTTTAAGGTATACGGAGAACCACTGAAACGTAAGTGATGGGTTGATCCCGAGGAAACCTGAAGCTCTTCGTACCTTGGGCTATGATCCACATACAAAAAGCGCTTAAAAACCCCTAAGAAGTAAATGATGGGTTAATCCCGACGAAGCCTGAATCTCTTTCAATACTAAATTAAGATACATATACAAGGGACCCCCAAAAACCCATACGAACAAATATAGGTTAATCACAATGAGGCCTGAATCTCTTCGAATGCTACATTTTGATATATGATATATACAGAGAACCCCCAACAACCCCTGAGAAGCAAAATATGGGTTAATCCATACGATGCCTGCATCTCTACACGTTACGACGCAGCCCTATTAGGTAAAGGAAAAAATCGAGATGATCGTTCATTTCTAATCCTATTAACACTAAACCTACCAAGTACCGGTCAAATTGACCGTTCTTAAACTTTTGTAAAACTTACACATTTTTAAACGTATAATATCGTTATCAATCTACATGACAATTCTTAGAATATGCATATAATATTTTCTACACTCTTTGCTTTTAGTTATTTCCATTATTACCTGCGTTATGTAATAAAATAACTTTTAATTACCGGTCAATTTAACCGCGTGCGGTAGGAACAGGTATACAAGAATTGACGGTAGGTTTAGTGTTAAAGAAGATAATTTCCTTATTCATAGTACATACTGGTAAGCCGGTTTGACCTTAACACAATAATATAAACCAAGGACGTTACATGCACTTCTAATATTAGTTTTCCTTGTCTTATAATATGATAGATAAATAGTACATTCAAATTGAAATAGATAGAGAGAGAGAGAGAGAGAGAGGGGGGGGGAGAGCGAGAGAGAGGGAGAGAGAGAAAGTTATAACTAATTATAACAAAATTTACCATCAAGTAACAGTTAATAGTAAATAGTAATAAAAATATCTTTTATTGATAAAATAATGACAATATGCAACATTGACCCGTTATGTAACACACAATAATAAAAAAACCCGACTGTGTTTGTTGTGTGGTTCTTCTCAGACCAGGGCGGGTTTGGAACCCTCGTAGACTTATTTTAAGTTGGAGAGCGTCTTTACAGAAGGGCTTATTTTGATACGTACGATATCAAAATAGGCCTATATCCTGTCAATTCCATTTGACGTACACAAATGATCACCGGTATGGATTTCATGTGGAAAATATATAAATAAATAAATATGGTTTAAAAATAAAATTTATTAAGATAAAATGAAGTTAAAACAAATTAATAAAACTACATATTAAAAATTTAATTATATTTTTTTTTTGTGATTTAACTTAGAAGATTAGAATAAAATTTTAGCAATTAATTTTACACAGTCCTTATTGCGAAAATTATCAAGTAGAAAGTGAAATAGTATACTTTGTCTAAACAATTTAATAATATAATATATTTATTTATGTTTTGTAAAATGGGAGTGTCGGGAGGGTTTATTTTGATACCATACCTTCTTATCGAAATAAGCCCTTCTAAGGATACACTCTCTCCAACTTAAAATATATAAGTCTACGAGTGTTATAAACGCATTGCTCTGAGAAGAACCACACAACAAACTAAGCTTTTTTATTGTGATCAATGTACGAACAACTAGAACCATCACATTATATATATATATATATATATATATATAGATGATTATCTAAATCAAAACATTTTAACCAAATAATAAAAGAGAAACAATAATTGAGCTAAGTGTAAGCGAAGCTCTTAACCGTTTGGGAGACCTTTTTTTGTGTATAGTTGTCTCCAGAATGCGACGAGATAATTAGCTAAAAACTTTCTCATGTATTGTTTAGCCGAACGCGGATGTTATAGCGAAAACAGATTGAAAAAATGTTAAGCCATTCAAGTTATCAAGAAAAGAAGAAAGGAGAGGAGCTCAGATCGGAGGAGGATCCTAGTTTAATAGATATCGCGGCAAAAACGTTATAAAATACTACTACATTTATATAGCGACGCGGTAGCTCAGTTTGCAGTGCGACGGCACATTACAAGGGACGGTCTGAGGTTCAAGTATATAATAGTTTCATTATATTTTCAAATGCTAATGTACAATATTATGTATAGTTGAAAATACCCTTTTTACTTGAAGTTATGA
Organism: Melinaea menophilus ssp. n. AW-2005; assembly: GCA_918358695.1. NCBI lineage: Eukaryota > Metazoa > Arthropoda > Insecta > Lepidoptera > Nymphalidae > Melinaea > Melinaea menophilus. The sequence goes on along the minus strand of OU911040.1, from coordinate 9,585,878 downwards.
ACCAATTTATATCTATCTATCTACTCGCGGAGCGTTATTAAAGTCAATTGATTAAATTGAGATGCGCTGATACTGTCAGTTGACGTGTGCAATGTAAGTGCTCTTCAGAAAATTACAACGCATTTGATTACTAGCGCGATTTAAAATAAGACATAGTAAACAATAGTTAACACTAAACCTACCGACAATTCTTGTGTACCTGTTCCTACCGCACGCGGTCAAATTGACCGGTAATTAAAAGTTATTTTATTATATAACGCAGGTAATAATGGAAATAATTAAAAGTAAAGAGTGTAGAAAATATTATATGCATATTCTATGAATTGTCATTTAGTTTGATAACGATATTATAACGTTTAAAAATGTGTAAGTTTTACAAAAGTTTAAAAACGGTCAATTTGACCGGTACTTGGTAGGTTTAGTGTTAATATTATAATTATTGCAATTTATCGAGCGCTAACTCAACTAGCACACTTACATCGTATAGTGAAAATGCTGTTGGTGAGCTGTTAGCTGGCTTGTGATTGGTGGATAGATTTAGCTTGCTATTTTTGGGGTCAAATAGTGTCCTTACAATTGGGCACAGAAATGGTCCGATTATTCTAATTGGATGTTTAATATGAATATTTAAATGTCGGATTGTATTGTCTATGTTCTAAAAGATATCTTTCTTTAGTTACATTGTGACAGTATTACCTCATATATATATACATAAAATACAAGTACATACAAGTCCGTCCGTAGACTAGCATAATTCTCATACCATGCAGATTTTGAATTGAATTCATTTGAATTCCGGAAGTGATATAATTTTTTTAATTCCATACTTATTTATACTAGCTTTCGCCCGCGGCTTCGCACGCGTATATATCGGCACATAAGAAGTAGATGAATGCGTCTTTTATTTAGAACCTTTTAAAACAAACATTCTTACATTACATTATTTACATATAGCTTTAAGAGTTAAGGCAGCGCACGCCATGATAGTTCTCATTCTGATGTATAATCTGTATTATTCTAAAGTTTCATCAAAATATGTTTAGTAGTTTTTGAATAAACGATTAACAGACATACATACATCCTCACAAACTGGCATTTGTTATATTGGTGAAATATGAATATAAGCTTAACATAAACGGATAAAACCATATAGTACATACACTAAAGAAAACAAAAATAAGTAAAATTAACCATGAATTAAAATTAAATAAATGGACGTGACATTTACATAACACTGTCTCTTAGTTTCTATATTAACATTAAACCTACCGACAATTCTTGTATACCTGTTCCTACCGCACGCAGTCAAATTGACCGGTAATTAAAAGTTATTTTATTGTATAACGCAGGTAATAATGGAAATAACTAAAAGTAAAGAGTGTAGAAGATATTATATGCATATTCTAAGAATTGTCATGTAGTTTGATAACGATATTATAACGTTTAAGGATGTGTAAGTTTTACAAAAGTTTAAGAACGGTCAATTTGACCGATACTGGTAGGTTTAGTGTTAAAGAACTTAGAATGGACCGTATGGACAGTTTCCACGAACCTAACACTACACTCGTCCACATCGGCGGAGTTCACCAAGCATTTGAGATTTAAGTTAAGATTTAAGGAAGTACGACTGAAAGTTTTCGGGATTACAGATATGGATAGATCAGCCGCGATCTTTCCACTTCACTTAAAATGCAGTGTCTCTTTTATTTAAACGCACAATAAATAAACAAAAAGTTATGTCAAGCGAAAGCGAAAAGCGTCATCCTATCTTTTTTTTACGTTGGATAATATAAAACTTTTAAATATGAGTTACTGTTGATATAAAATAGCATCATGAAGCAGCAGACCGAGTCGCTCGCAACAGCTTGTATTGTAATGATTGTATACACAATTAAATAGGGTTGTCAGTATTTAAATGTACAAAAATATACTTGTACAACAATTTCTTATTAATTTGTTATTGTTAGTTACCTAAACTGCCCGTCCAAATTTAAATAATATCATTTGATATTATTATTATTGTGAAAGGTTAAAAAATTGGTAGGAAATTGATATTAAATTTAAAACAAAGTATTGTCGGTACACCTACAAAATATGTAAGTACTTCTTTTTGAGTTGGAATATCCGTACAATGTTGAACTAATTTCCTTCTAGCCTATGGACAAGAAGAAGAAGAAGTGAACAACTATATAAACCGACATACATGATATGCTCAATATATATATATATATATATATATATATATATATATATATATATATATATATATATATATATATATATATATATGAGGTGAGCGTAAGCGAAGCTCTTAAACGTTTGGGAGACCTTTTTTGTGTTTAGTTGTCTCAACGCGACGAGATAATTAGCTAAAAATTTTCTCATGTATGTTTGAGCCGAACGAGGATGTTATAGTGAAAACAGATTGAAAAAATGTTAAGCCATTCAAAAGTTATCACGAAAAGAAGAAAGGAGAGGGGCTCAGCTCAACACCCGCCAACACCAGCGCACGGTTGGCGGATCCCAGTACATATCTTGACCAATAATTATAGCAACATTATGAATGATACATACGTCGGGCATCTCATAAATCTACTTGACCTTGTTAGCTTTCAGTTATTGTTGATTCATTGCAATAACCACGAGTAAAACAAAAAGTATCTACTTCACAATTAAATAATATAATAAAAAATCTCATGGTCTTATCCAATTCTAAGCGCATTATTTTTAAAAAAGAGCGAGTCAAAAGTCCACCAATCACAAGCTCTCTAACAGCCTTTTCCAGTATGCGATGTTAGTGTGCTAGTTGACCTAGCGCACGATAAATTGTATAATGAAGTAGCCACATACATATATATATACATCCCATAACATCATTTTATTAGTATTCTAATGTAAAACCATAGACAAACCAATATCAAAGTAGAAGCTACTAAATTTTGTCTATTACTTAATCAAACTCCTATCAAGGATAATCAATTTAAATCTTCGAGCGTACACACACTAGAGAACGCATTGCTGGCCTTTGAAACCAACTTTGATTTTGAATTTTGACTGAACGTGACGTCACACTCCAAGCAAAAATATCCCAATCCTATTAGGAAATTGTAATAACATAAAGAGTTCATTCATTCTATTCAAGTTAAATAAATCACTATTTGATAATAAAATGTATACGATATAATTATTGAGCGTAGCGAGCGGAGCGTTCTACTAGAGACTTTTTCACATTCTTCGTCACGAATAGGCTAAAAAACTACTCGACTGAAAATTATGAAATTTTGAAATCAAAAAGACACAAATAAGGTTATGGTCTTAAAAAATAATTGAAAAAATTAAAAAAAATGTCACTTCGTTGAGGAATAATCGTCAAAAAACTGATATCCCATTGAAGTCAATGGGAAACGATGAGTCATTACACCGGGCTCGCTTCGCTCAATATGCAAACGGCACCCCTACTTTATATATATATATTGTGAATAAGATTATGTCAGTGTGTCAACAGAGCCTTGAAGGAAATGGAGACGGTAAGTTTGTTATGAACGGAAAACACTCCGAGCATAACAATCACAGACCACACCACATATGGATGCGTTATTTATTTATCTTTATCTTTATCTACATTTATATCTTTATCTTTATATAAAATACATATACATACTTTTTAAATGTCAATGTTAGTATTATGTATAGAAGAAGAAGGATTCGACCAAATCCATGATTTTTTTTTATTGAACGAAGCGAGCGGAGCGCTCTATGCGAGACTTTTTGAATCCCATGTTGTGGGGTTGGCATGAAAACGGCTTTAGCGATCTTCATGACATTTAGCACATTTATAACGATAGTTATTGCGATGGTTTATAAAAAATTGTGAGAAAAAACTCATGTCGTTGAGGAATAATCACCAAAAAATTACATTTCCATAGACGTAAAAAAAATCGCTTTATGATATTTCATTATTCTATATTTATTGCCTGTCGTTCTCAGCTTTGAACGCTCAATTGAAGAGGGGTTACTCGCTTCGCTCAATTCGCCGAACTCTACCGAGATAATGCGAGTGCAGCGGGTGAAAATCGAGGTCCGGTTCGCGCTCCTAGTACCTATAGGTTTTTCTTGTATTCAATCTTCCTTGGTCCATTATTATATAGTACTAATATAACCGTATTTAATTGTTGAAACTGTTTATACGAAAATTTGCTTAAGAACAGCTTGTCTAAGGCTTATTAATTTTTTTTAATACTAAAAGTACATAACAAAAATAAATTGAAAAATTTTAACAATTTTTTTTAATTTATCATTATAAAGTAAACAATACATCGCCTTTTAAAAAACATTTTTAATGTAACATCAATTAATTACACAACTTTCCTTTATATAAATTAATAATTAAAATTAACTTCCAAATAATTCTTAATTTCGTACTACTAAACGAAGTGATCATGCGACTATGATATCACATTATCTAGTTCGCGGAACCGAATATAATCATATTTAAGTAATAAGTGATCTAAATTCCTAAAAACATAAAATATGTATTAAGCGTTACAAATGTTTGACGAATTTATGAAAGATGTTATTTTTCATATATATTCATGTTTTAAACATATTTAAGCCGCATACATATACACATACATACATACATACATACGTACATACATACATACATACATACATACATACATAGCTGCTCACAAAAATTAATATAAAATATTATTTACCACAAATTAATGAATCTTGTAACATTAAGATAACTTTTAGACAGCCGTGTTATATATTTTTACATATAATACAATGTTTTATTAAATATTTCTCCACAACATAGTGAGCGTATTAATATCTACAAATAATGAAATTTTATATACATATATATATATACTAAGTGGACGCTGTCTGTCCGTCTAGGGTGATTTGATTCTCGGAATATATATATATATATATATATATATATATATATATATATATATATATATATATGTATATATGTCAGTTGGAATCCCGTCTCAAAGCCGTCATGTCATTATTATCCAGCAAAATTACCAATAAATTACTCCTTCGCTACGCGAAAGAAAAACCCACCGATGAATTAGTTATTTTAAATATTATAATTATAACATTAATATTAATTTATATTAATATTATTAATAACAGAAATTTAGTTATAAAGTTAGATGTGAAGAGAAGCAAAGTAAAGTAAGTAGTACTCGTAGATAATTTTAAAAATATTTACACCAAATTGTTAATATAATAAATATTAAAATAACTAACATTTTAAATAAGTATTTAATGTAAAATATTTTTATTTAACTGCGAAGTATTTTTAAAGTATTAAACATATTATTTAAAGAATTAAAATTAATTCATTACATAGAAATATTACAAATTAATCACTATTACACTTAAAAGACAATAATAATAATTATATCCATAAAATATATAAATAAAATGACAAAATCACTCACTTTTGTATATAAAACTGTTTCGAATCCAAAAAAAAAAATTTAAAACATTCACTTTAAATAAATAATATTTATATCACTCAAGGCACATATATAATATAATAATTACGAAAATATTTTCAATTTATACGGCGACGGAACGCACGTCCGTCCCGCGTCGCTGTTACGATCACACTGAGGTCCGACTCAGAGTGTTTTGTTATAGTATGTAGTTTATTTTAGCGTAACGCCAGGCGCGAAACATTAAACACTGTCCTCAAGGTGATCGGCAGAAGGAAGCTTCGATTCACCGTTCGCCGTTTACATTATTATAACACATTAAAATTAATATTTAAAACCGGATTTTTCATAACCTAAATAAAACTAGATATCCTTAACATAGTTTTGGATATAAAATTTTAAATTATTAATTAATTTCTTATACAAAATTATTAAATGGAATGAGATGGCTACATATGAACTAAGCAACCTTACCCGTCGTATTGCGAGTGTGAATTGAGTACACGAGCACTTAAAGTGCGAACTAAGCACGGCTTGTCTGACTCTTGCGCAATTTTTTTCCTATTGACTAACATCGGCAATTTTACTATCCAATCTATCGAACGCTAGCACAGCTAGCACACTATTTATTACAGTAAAGACTTGGAAAACTAGTGGGCTTAAAATTGCGTTATAAAATAGGCCTTTAAGAAACGTTTGGACCAAATGTTGGTATATTTGTAAAGGCATTGGACATATTACACCTAGTGCTATTTATTGAGCGAAGCGAACGAAGTGAGCGGAGCGTTCTACTGGAGACTTTTTCACATTCTTTGTCACAAATAGGTTCAAAAACTACTTTACGGAAAATTAAGAAATTTTGCAATCAAAAAGACACACATTAGGTGATGGTTTCAAAAAAATATTTTGAAAAATGTCATGTCAAAAATCAAAAATTTGCTTTACAATGAAATCTACATTACCGACATTGTCCTCAACGATGAGTCATTACGCTGGACTCGCTTCGCTCAATATGCAAACGGTACCCGAGACTTCGTGAGCGCAGCGAGTCGAAATTGAAGGTCTGTTGGTCTATGCTAAAATTATTCTAGACAATTTATTTATTTATTTATTTATTTATTTATATTTATTTGGTAATATTTTTGGTTTACAATGTTCTTAAAACTATTTCCAAAAATATAAATTTGCCGGTTAAGGCGTCCCAAATCAGTCGTCATAAGTATCATTTACACTTTACTACATTAATTAACATTCTCTGATAAATGTTGATAACTATATCAATTAAAATATACAAAACATTATAATTAAACTAAAATGTCAAAAATATAAAGAAAAAAAAATTAATAAATAAATAATTTAAAAAAAAAAGTAAAATACCGAAATCATAATAATAAATTTAAAATACGAGTGTCATTAAAATATTTGTATGTCAATATTATTCAAATTATCCTTTAAAAATTCGTCATAACTATAATAAACCTTTGATGTCAACATTTGTTTGATCTTATTATAAAAAATAGTGTCCTTTTTAATTTCTTTAATTTGATTTGGTAACTTATTGTACGTCTTTATAGCCATGCAATAAGAACCTTTTTTTACTAAAGCCATCATTTTGTCACGTGGATGTGAAATTGTAAAGGGAACAGTGGTTGCCAAATATTATAACGAAAATAAATAATATAAGGAGTTGGTTCCAACGTTGGTACCAATGTTGGTACAAATATTGGTCGGGATTTTACTGGGAAATAAAATGACTAATGTCTAAGAGATAACGGTAAACTATGCGTCACAGCGATGTTTAAGTCCACTGATAAGAAACCAATAGAAAAATGTATTCATACAATATTAGTTGAATAATTTATATTTACCTAATATGTATCATTTTTTTTTGTTGTAATCATAGTTTTAAACTATTTTGTATTTTTTTTAATACCTCCAAATAATTTCGGATAGTTTAGTCTTTGAAAAATAAAAAAAAATTAAGAAAAAAAACTTTTTTTTTTAATATTTTGCAAATTGCAATTTCAGCAATCATTTACTTTGTACGTGTTTACTTTGTATTTGTTACGTTACTTGTTACGTAACGTTACTTTATATGTATTTTATTACTTCGTGTTACACGTATTAAGTGCTTTGCGGGTTACATTAGAACAACCCCTCCCTCCCTAGCCCTCCGGACTCGAATCGTAACACCCCCCCCCCACTCTCATTACAGAAACTAACAAATCCATACATACATTTAAAGTATCATCCCAAACTAATTTTTGTATATTCAGGTCGCAATTGTTAATTGTTTGATTGAATGAATTGTAAACGTTGTAACCATACCGGGACTTTAATATTTGTAAGAGCAATTTGAAGAAAAAAACACCTACATATTGACTAAGACAAGCCAAAATCATTAAAAAATATATTATTTTTTGTTGCATTAAAATTGTAAACCAAAAACCGTGATTTGATATTTGATTCCCGGTTTTTAATGTGTGCGTGCGTGCTTGTGTGCGTATGTGTACGTATGTGTGTGTGCGCGTGTGCGAATCTGTGCGTGCGCGTGTGCGAATCTGTGCGTGCGTGTGTGTGAACCTGTGCGTGCATATGTGTATGAACCTGTGTGTGCGTACGTGCGTGCATGTTTGCGTGTGCGTGCGTGAGTGTGTGCATATAAAAATGACCAAGTATAAGTTTTTCTATAATATGCGAATAGGCAAAGGCAGATTTGCCCTTGTACTTTATTATGTATATAGATTGAATAATACAACATTATATATATAAACAGACCGTCTCAATCTATAGATGCTATAGATAATCTATGGATGTATGTATCATAATATCTATCCGGGTACAGTGTAAAGATCACACGAACACTATTTATCTTAAACTAAATATTGTATACAATCTTGTATACCTACCTCTCAAAATATTAAACAGGTCTTCGGACATCAGTAATTTATTATAAACACTTCATTTTATCGGCCATGACATTCTGAGTGTGCACAGAGTTGAAACACATTTAGATAATTGGCTATCTTATAATATACTAGCAGGTTACCCGTGCTTCGCGACGGACGGCGATGGGGTAAACTGCAGTTTTTTAGCTGTAACTTTGGAACGGTTTGGACATTTGCAAAATCCTTTCTTATTGCACCTATTCAATATGTCAGGAGTCTTGTGTCCAAATTTCAGCTTTCTAGGTATTACGGTTTGGGCTGTAGAGCGATGAATGAGTTGGTGAGTGTATTTGTGTTTTATATATACATAAATATATATATATATATATATATATATATATAGCGATCAAGTTTCACCGTCCGTCTGTCGTACAGCCAGAAGCTATAAACTTTGAGAAACAATGTAATTAATGTATATAAATAAAAAAATGTCATAATGTAATTTTCATAACCCATTATATTTATTAGTTTCGGATAAATTTAGAACTAAAATGAGTGGAACCACGTGTGGAGGTGGTTCATGGCGCTGTTCCCAGAGGCTCCGAGCTCATGATGAGCTCATGATTAAGGACTCCGATTGGATTTCAAACTAATCGAACATATTCCGATATAAACCAACGTTAGTAAACCCATTTAAATATATAATAATAATTATTATTATTTTACTATTGTCAAAATAACATTTTATTAGAAAAGTAATTATAATAAGAATATAAATCTTACAAATTAATTTATAAATACTATATAGTTAACTCAAACTCAAATTATTGAGCGTAAGCGAAGCTCTTAACCGTTTAGGAGACCTTTTTTGGTGTATAGTTGTCTCCAGAATGCGATGAGATAATTAGCTAAAAAAATTTCTTATGTATGTTTGATCCGAACGCGGATGTTATAGCGAAAACGGATTGAAAAAATGTTTAGTCATTCAAAAGTTATCAAAAAAAGAAGAAAGGAGAGGGGCTCAGCTCAACACCCGCCGCGCATATATATATATATATATATATATATATATATTACCTAAACTGTAAACGATGTATATATGTTCAAAAGTTATCAAGAAAAGAAGAAAGGAGAGGGGCTCAGCTCAACACCCGCCGCGCATATATATTATATTATATATATATATTACCTAAACTGTATATATGTTTTACCATAACTGGGTTAGGTAACACAGTGACCCGTTTACAGTTTCGCGTTCCACTTTCAGTTACATTAGTAGGTAGTACTACTATACGTGATTGAGTTGGTCGCCCCGCCCTAGCCGTAGCGGCCACTTCCCTTATAACCTTAAGGCAATAACTTTATTGCAAATCAGTCCCCCGATATAGTGATGGGGTACGGTCGAATTACTTATCTATACTGATATCGGAAAGAATGGTTAATTTGTATGTTTGTGTTGGGTAATCTCAAAAACTATTTTTTTTTTAATCGTACATCACTCAAAAGCTTCTTTACCGGAGAGAAGAATGATGCTTTTATCCCGATGTTGCGATAGAATCTGTTAAATTCCGAGTAAAAAAAAAAACGAACTCAATAAATAAAATATCCTAAACTCTTAATCCTGTGAAGGACACAGATAATATCAACACAAGTAAAAATATACATATAAATAAAATTCAAGTGTCTGTTTGTAGTTCCAAAATAACAGCTTTTCACTAAATGCATATGAAAGTATGTATGTTACATTAAAAAAATATATCTATCTGTTTTTTACCGCCTAATCTCTTTTACGTATGGACCGATTTTAACAAAACTTTCACTTTGGATAGCTGATTATACATGTCAACTTAGAATAACTTAAAAAAACATATTCCGCGCGAAGCAAGTCGCGGGCACGGCTAAGTCTTACATAAAATATTAGTCTAAAGAATAGATTCGTTAACGATGCTATGATTTTTAAATCCTCACCTACATTATATAAAATCAATATGGCGGTCGTTTAGCTGTCATCGATTATAACAAAACTTTATGATATTTATTTAGTACAAATGTTAATTTCACTATCCATCCAACTTTAAGGACACTATTTGATACCAAATACAGCTAAAACATTTCCACCAATCACAGTCCCACTAACAGAACACTAAAAACATTTTCAGTGTGCGATTTTAGTGTGCTAGTTGACCTAGCGCGCGATAAATCGGATAATGAAATATTCATCACTAACACGGGCCTTCCCTTAGTTATTTACAAGTAAATTGTCTTTTGTATATATTTAAATTAATACATCACTTGGTATAGTTTTAAAATTACTTTATAATAATAATAATACAAACCTAATGTTACTGTTGTGATATGGGTAGGTCTGCTACGAGCGTTGTACCTCCATTTTGTTTTGTCATTACCTGAAATAATAAAGTTTTTTTAAAAGATTGTTTATTTTATTCGTTGTAGCTGCTTTACTTTAAGCGATACTAAGCATTGCCAGCGACTTCGTCCACTTCTTTTCTCCCCCTTTCCCGTCTATATTAATAATACACCATCACACACCACTTAAAAGTAATACTACTTATATATATATGTTGGTATATTGCAATCTGTTTCTATATCTATAATAAAAACAGTAAGTCACTCCTTTAGAGTACCATATTTGTTACCTAAGACCTAAAACCATACAAAATTCCATCAAAATCGTCCAGCTATTTTTCATGATCCAATAGCAAACACATAAATTTAAAACTATTCACAATAAACATATGAAGCAACCATTTTGATTTCCTTACAATTCGAGTCCAACGCGTTATTGGCGCGAAAATTATATGACGCGTTAGTAAAACAACGCACCATTGCAATGTGATTGTTGTAAAATAGAATCTTCTAGAATTCTATAGTAAGTCTATAGGATTTCTAGAACATTATATTTACTGAAGACTGTTTTTTACTGTTTCTCAAATATATATTAACATTGGAGTATTTTTTTATATAAAATTGTTAATTTTATTTTACTTTTAACGCATTTGTTACAACCGCCATTGTGGTTAGGAGCGATGTAAATAATGATCCAACATGGCGATTAAATCACAGATTATTAATTTTCTTTTGTTTTCACCACAGGCATTAATCAAATTCTTGACACCCCGGTGAGGGATGCCATAGTCAAATGCAATTTTAACAATGACAAGGAAACTGTTTTTTTGTCTTTACGTTTATAAGTGAAAAAAAAAGAAACTTAAATTATTTGTATGATATCGAATGATTTATAAGGATTTTTAAAAGTAAAATATGACGGTATTTGACCTACAATGGAGAGCTTTCACCTTTATTTCTTTTGTTTCTTTCTCCATTTTGTTTGTTTATCTGTGATGATAACAAATATAAAGAGAATACTGGTGTTAAAATATTAATATTGAAATATTTAGTCTTATTACATTTTTTACCATAATTATAAACATTTTCATATACTTTAAGCACATGCGTACAAATTATTCTCCATGTATTTTAATTAATGCAACTAGAAACTCCTTATAAACGGACGTTTAGAGATAGATCTTCGTGTATATAAAGAATATATATTATTAAAAAAAAAAACCAAAACATATATAAGCGTGGTAAAACTGACTTAATCATTGTTTTATTAGCGACATATATAATCGAACTGTTGTCTTTTACGTTCAGATTAACGGGTATAAACATAAAAGATTTAGGTCGTATAGGGTGATAGGGGTAGATTCGGACGGGCCAGCCGTGACAGAGATTAGGGTGGGCTGGGGTGTGGTTGTACCATCAAGTGTCGCACCGTTTTGCCGCACGGTGACGTCACGGGCCACTCCTGACATTTCGACTGAGGCAACAAAGCGGCCCAACCCTCCCGGCACTGATAACTTAAAAAAACCGTGCTCTTTCCCTTATATGCCAACTGCTTTGCACAAAAACCACCTTGACATTTATAAATGTATTAGATTTTTTTTATGGTATGGACGTAAAACACACTAGCTGTTGTCAGCGACTTCGCCTGCATCTTCTTTGAACCCTAAAAATATTATTGAAATCGGTTCAGCGGTTTTGGAGATTAGCGCAAATGGATAATGAATGAATTTTAATAGTAGCCTAAGTTACTCCTTATAACATCAGATATGTACCAGTAAAAAATCGTTTAATCCTTTCAGAGATTAGCCGAACAAACTGACGGACAGACAAAAAAAATACATTTTTTTTATAAGTAACACATACTTTCATATGCATTTAATGAAAATCTGTTAATTTGGATTTACAGACAGACACTTCAATTTTATTTATATATGTAAAAAAATATAAAATAGGTTGTATATAAATATCGCACCTTCATTGTGTAATTAAGTAATTACAATGATTAAATTATATGAGGTCAGTATAAAACTATGGTCAAGGAGATATGAATATTGGGTCCTGGTGGGTGGTAATGCCATAAATGTTAAATAGTCAACCGCCAAGGTAAATCAACATTCATTAAGGCGTCCACTACGTCATTTTGTATCGTAATACCAATTATTTTTTTCTATCAGCGAACATATATTTAAAACATTCAGACTTTATCCAGCATGAAGGTTCAATTTCAAAAATATCCTCAAATTCTATTACTCTCTTTTTTTTTTTATCACCGAGCGTATATTTAAAACATTCAGACTTTATCCAGCATGAAGGTTCAATTTACAAAAATATCCTCAAAATCTATTACACTCGTAACCTTTAAATTTAAACATTTTGCGATAAAATAAGTTCAAGGTTACCAAACATTGATTCCGTTGTGGTTGAATTATTAAATACACTAATTGTAGAAGACGCGTGTGACACTCCAGCTGTCACTGACGCGATAGGTACTGCCAACTTTACGATATTAGTAAAAAAAAAAAAAAAAATTAGCAACACACAAATACATACCAACATACAAAAACTAACAATGAGTAGGTATAATAGTAAACAAAAAGCAGTCACACACAACATTACGGACACGCGATTTCGATTTACGAGACGGACGCCATTGTGAATGGAATGGAAACTAATAAAAATTTTTAAAAAAATATTGCATTAATAAAAACTCTATTAAAAAACCTTCTCTCTTGTTTATTATTGCTCTATTACTTATTTACAGTGTATATAACATATAATATTTTAATCAAATATTATGAAAAACTTTCATTAATACGACCTATTTATGTTATTTGAAATAAAAGAGAAATTGGCATTCCAATAAGAATTGTGTTCCGTACAAAGGAATATTTGATCATTGTAATTTAATGATCAAATATCATTATACATATAGAAAAAGTATTCATATATGGAATCTTCAAACAAGTACACGGAAATACTGATAACAAATAACATTTCAATCAGTTTGGATGGGGGGGTTCTGATGACCTCAAAAAGTACATAAAATATTTAGAATATAAAATATATATAAATTTAATTTAATTATTATTTTATTGATTTGGTTTGATAATAAGAAATAATTATTAATTGTTATAGCAGTACTTGTAATTTTTCCGTAGAAAGTAAGGTCCTAAAAAATGTATAGCAAAAATCCCTTTTTAATTTGTGAATTCATTTAAAATTTAAAAATGTATCGAGCAATCTTTTGACACTTTTACTGGTTTGTTGACAGTGAAAGCTAATTTCAATTTACAAAGATTATTATTTCTAAAATTATTATTAAGATATTGTATAAAGTTGTAGATAATATATTTATTTTATTATAATTTTATATAAGTATAAATCATAATGATGATACCATAATATTGTAACCATGAATAATGATGTATATATTTATACTTATATGGTATTAATAGTGTTGTAAGTGCAAATTCCATGTAGAAAGTTATCTATAACTAAAGATTTGCGTATAAATGTTATTAACCAATCGTAATAAGCAGATAAATGTAATCTGCACTTGTATAATATGTTATTGTAGCTGATTGTCTTAAAAAAACTATGTTAATAGTTTTTACATCGAATAAATAAATTAAAATTAATCGAAGCCAATGTTTTATATTATTTTGTTTAGATTGTGGCTTAAATTCCGCCGAATACCCGGTTACAACAGGTTGGTGTCTTTACAAACTAAAAATAGAAGGACAGTCATGAGGAATAGAATATGAACGTTTACTTGAAATATAAAGTATACTACAACATCACAATTTGATTACGTACGCGACTTTTATACATATATTTTTCATTTTTAAAAGTGAAAGTAGAGGCAAAAGTTGACAACCGTGCCAAATAAAAACAAATTTAAATTTAATAACATATCAATCAACGTTCTTTTACATACCGTATTAGACTAATATATTTTCACAGGCTAACACAGAAATTATTGCTTATCACTTATAAAAAGAACTCTTTTTTTCTGTTCGTTTCACTACAAAACCCAACAACCACAATTTGCACAAACTGACAACTCAAGATCTAACAAGCGGGTTGATTGCAATTGGCACAGATAATCGAAAATTGCAATATATTTTCTAAAAAGTATAATTTTATGTTGTCTTTATGTGATATATGGGATTAATAAAGACAGTAAGTTTTTAACAAAGAGAAAGGTTTTTCTGCTATTCTATTGGCAATCTATACATATTTTTTATCAATATCAATAAAATTTTACAACGGACCGGATTTAGCAAACTTTATTAACAATCTTATAAGAATATTATTATTACAAAAGTCAATAAAAATGTAAACTTTATATCTGTTATTGTATTCCCCTTGTAATATCTTTAATAATTGTAACACTAAAATCTTAAATTAATGTGAATTAAGTGTACTCTCGCCTATATCTTTGTTCGAAATTTCTATCTACACCTACAATAAATAATCTGTGGTTACCATAACAATTATAGAAATGGATTAAATTATTTGAAACTTGGTATTTAAGTCTTAGTCTATGTTTAAAACGTAATGATTATTTATTCTGTAGTTTTGTTTTGTACAATACACTTTGTTAATTTTTTTGTCTATGGTTCGTACCAAATACAGATTCGTGTAATTCATGAAAATAAAATAAAAAGGGTGTCCAACCATCGCTACTAGATAACTGATATGAATATTTCAATAGAAAAGAAAAAATCTGATTGTGATGCGTTGCCAAAAGGTTGGCAAAGAGAAGAAGTAATAAGAAAAACAGGACTCTCAGCAGGGAAAGTTGATGTTTATTACTATAGGTAAGTACTAGGTACAACTTGGCTTATAATAATGAAACATTTATTATTGACATACTTTTTCGTATCACGATGTTTTAACTAAGAAAAAAGGTGATTACTAACTACCTAGTACTGAATTCAAAACTATTTTAAATGATTACTGTAAGACTACAAGTTATTGTTTTATAATAAATTAAAAAGTAGTTACCATGTACAATTATGTAAATTCCTAGATATAATATATCATCCTAAGAACATCTTGGGTCATTGGATGCTAGCAATATTTTTTCTGTTAAATTTAATGATAAAGTAATTAATAGAAGCATTCATATTATAATATGATTCAGCCGTGGAAGGTTTATTAAATTACAAATCATATTTTCAAATTGAAGCTTATCAACTATTACGAAACATCAACTATATTCATTGCTAATATTTAACACAACTAACTTTAACAGCTGTCCGTAGCCGGCTGGTCAGTGGTGACAATGAATTTTCTATAGCCCAACAGGTAAAAAGTGTCGCAGTAAATCCGAGCTAGTACGTTATCTTGGTGATAGTGTGAACTTGTCGTATTTTGACTATCAACAAGGTCAACTTAACACAATGCTCCTATGCAAGGTCAAGAAGCAAGCTCGAGCGCAGTATGAATACAACAGGTTTTCATTAGTGTCATAACTTCTATCACTTGTGTTGTGTTCATTAGTGCAGTCCTGCTTTGTGTTATATGTACACGCTCTATCCCGCAGCTTACGCCAGAGCCTTAAAGATGGTGAATACACCTATGTATACACAGCCACATATAGCCACATGATTAATAAAAATATAACATGTAGATAGGTTAGATTTTGTATACGGCTTTTTGTAATCATCACAGCACATCACTATTTTAATGCCACACCAAATATAATCCTACACTGCTTATTCCTAACAATCTATATAATGAAATATTAAATTTACAATGTTTAATGATAATCGAGTTTCATGTTTTTGGAATGAATTTCATGTAAAATTCTTTGTACATATTTTAGATCTAATTTGGTTAAAAATATATAAATTATATATATTTTTATACAAATATCGTTGTATTATTAAATGTTTTGTATATGCCTACTGTCCATTTCATAATGCATGACTAACGTTGCATGTAGTTTTCTAAAACTTTTGTCCAGTTTACCAAAATATTATAGGTAATACACTTATGGATAAATTTAGTGGAATACGAAAGGAAGAATTGCATGAAAACAGACTTAGCTTAAATTAGAACTAAGCTATTCTAAGCTCTAAAAGAGAAAAAAAAAAGATTTTTGTGTTCTGAAATATCTAATAATGTTACAATGATTCTTTAACAAATTTCTTATATTTTTTTAGTATTCCTTTAAGTATTTCCATCAGTGTAAAGTTTGTTTGAGTGTGTGTTTGTGTATAGAATGCGACTTAATATACTCAAAATATTTAATAGATTATACTACTGTTATATTATTATTTTTTTTTTGTCAATTTTTATTAAAAAAACAGAAGTTATAAACGTTTTTTTTAAATATTTAATATTTACCACAATTTAATCATAATGTTTAATTTATGCAGGGGTTTTCGTTCGGACGCATCACTTGTGCCTCCGATAAGACAAACGGCATCTATATTTAAGCAACCCGTCACTGTGTATAAGACACAAGAGAGCAAAGTTAAAACTGATTTAAAGCAAGGCACTCAAGAAAAACCGAAGCAATTATTTTGGGAGAAGCGTCTTGAGGTAAGAGCAATACATTTAAAAGGTTCTTAAATTGTATTAAAATCAAAAAATAATTTTATATTTTTTCAGGGATTAACAGCATGTGATGCAAATGGTGTGATCGGAACAACCTCATTACCAAAGTACATCAAACCTTTGGGTCCCTATACATCGGATGCCACAACTATACAATCCCTGGCTACGGCCTTGCATGTGTCATCACAACCAATTACAGGTAAGGATATAATTTATGACTAAATATACATACAACTAGGAGAACAACTGCGAGAGTTGAACTGAGTCCCCTCAGTTTTTGGACCATCATTTCTGAATGGAATGAGATATTTTAATTGTTTTTTTTTAAATGCCCATTCCCAAGCTCTGAAAAATTTTCATTCAAATCGGTTAAGTAGTTTTTATGTGATGTTGCTTCAAAAAAAGGTTTGCAAAGTGGTTAAGAGTTTTGTTTACGCTCAGTTCAATTAAAACTTTATAGTTTTAGATTTAATGATTTTTATTCTTCCAATAATGACAAATAAACATAGGGTCCATGATAACAAATACACTTTAAATAAATGACAAAAGAGATAAATAATAATAATTTAAGTCATTTAATGCAAAATAAACTGTAATGATATTAAATAACTAAATGTTAACTTTTAAAACATTGCAGGTCAAACGGGTTCCAAGCAAACAATATTGGAGAATCCGGGTGTTTTTTTAAACCCCGAGCAGCCCCTGATAGCCGCGGTGACCATAACGAAGGATGACCTCCGTCGCCAGGAGGAGCGGGTGGAGAGGGCGCGTCTCCGGCTGCAGGAGGCCCTGGCTGCATAGGGCAGCGCCGGCGGTGGGGAATCCGCCCCCGCCGCCGACCTCGTCGACGAACAGATGCTGCCGGACTCCACCGCGGACTCTCCAAAACCTTCCATATCAGAATGTGTCGCAGACAGCACCAATTGAAGAGTGGACGTGCTTTAATCTGATCTGAACCTTTAGGATTTTACTTACAATATAAGAATATGAATACAAACATAGTTAATATACTATTATTGTTAAGAATTAAAGTATGCTTAGAATAAAATCAGTGGTGGTTTTGTATTTGATATAATATTAAATTAATACTGCATCTGACTGTGGAAGCAGAAAACCCGACCAAACTATTGACGAGAGGCAACTCATTAATAGTAAGGGTGCGATGTTATATTAGCTTAAGTTGTATTGTAATAAGTACTTCAAACTCCATTTTCTCAGTTTTGATCTACATCTATATATATAAAATCCTGTGTCACGAAGTTTGTACTAATCTCTGAAACTAAACAAACTTTAATGTAATTTTGTAGATATTTATAGTTTGCTTCATCTTAAAAAATTGGATTTTCTCTCGATTCTTAATGTTTTTTTTTTAATTCCAAATTTAAGTTTTTTATACATAAAGGGTCTAATACACTGTTATTAACAAGATTTTGAAGCAGCAGACGAAGTCGCCGGCAAGAGCTAGTACTATATAAGAATTCAAAATATGTCATTTAAATTTTTATATTCAACTAACTATAGTACTAGATTAAAAATAAATACTATACTATATATAAAAAGTATTATTAAATTATACTTTAATAATTGTAATATAAAGAATACATGGACACTCAACAATTAAGTCTAAAAGATAGACAAATACACGTGTCAAACTATGTACATGCCAATATATTAGATTTTGTAATTTCAGTGAGACATTTTTTATTTATTCTTACCCGTTTCTTAAACATTTAAATAACTGACAATTCTTACGAATATTGAATAAAATAACTATATTTACAATGCAGTAAGGGTTTAAGTTTTTGTCAAGTATAAAATTAGTAAAAAAAAAAACAATTTAAGAACTTCAACAAAACTTACTAGACGTCTTACTAAACGTCTTCGGTGTGGATAGTGTAAATAAAAAGAAATAATAATAATAATCAAATTATAATACTATTCTCGTAACAAAGCAACCCATCGTCATATAATATACACAGGCTCTATGAAAAAAAAAACATTTTTTTCTAAAATGTAACTTAAAAAGATTTGTACAGACATTATGGGTTGTCGTGGGCAGAGATAATATTATTTACTGATATTGAACCTTGACCTCTTGGTTGTGATTGTAAATCCCGCAACAGAGAACACTCGCTCGCTCGGAGTGCTAATAACAGCAATACATATTACAATTCTTACTACAAATATTAGAACTGTATTTTTTTCTTGCCAGTAACATAGCAAGTTTCTTGCGGTAAAATCTGAGAGATCACGTACTCCAAAGTACTTCCCACACTAAAGCTCTACAGGTCATCAATTGTACTGATGAAAAACTGTGTGACATCCCTAGAAACATCAGAAGAGAACATTAAAGTTAAGAAAGAAATAGACTGGATTTGCTAATTCCTTGCTTTTTGATTGCCACCAGAATACTGTTGTCCATATTTCTTTAGCTGCACGACTTAACTCATCAATATTAATTATTTCGGCAGCTTTGTCTAGTCTTTGTCAAGAATCGACGAGTTTTCACAATGTTTTGCACACCTGTATTTCTGGTGTACTTTTAACACCATCTTAACCTACAAAACTGTAAAATCCACGCCCAAGACAAAAATGTAATTTGAAATCAATAAAAACGTCGTTTTTTTTAATTTTGTCCCAGTCAATACCGTATGTTTTGTTTGAAGTCCATATTCTATCATTAGCTTCGGTATAGTCTTTTATATTTTGTCAATAAAAAAAAGAAGAATAAACAAATACTGTAAATTTCCTTAAATTTCATATATTAAGTTAGATGCAGAACAAACCCCATATACTTAATAGATAAATAATCCGTCGATAGTATACTCGGTAATAGTTATGTTTACTAGAGAATAATACTTTTTTAATAGAGAAAAATTATACAATATGTATAGTGAATTGATGTATAATACTAGTGATGAGTTTAGGGATGAGGTAAAATTATTTTCCAAATCTTTTAAAAAACAATGTAAAATAGCTAAATCTCAACATATCAATAAAAAAATAGGAAGTAGCAATAATAAAATAAAAACAACTTGGAAAATAATTAATGAGGAAACTGGAAGAGCTAAATCCCAGAGGATCGACTTTAAATTAAATATAGATAATAAATATGTTACGTCTGACCTCGAGGTTGCTACTGCTTTTGAAACCTTTTTTACTAATATACCAGTGACTACAACGTTATCTTTAAATTCTTCTCCCGCTGCAGCTATAGGATTACTTAGAGATAATGTAGATCGATGTGTTAGCATTTTTAATTTTAAAAAAGTGAATGCCCAAGAAGTAATCAAAGTATTTAAATTAATTAGCGTTAAAAAGACTAGTGATCTTTGGGGAATATCTGTTCACGTACTCAAGTCATAATTGATATTGTAGCGCCAGACTTAGCATTGATATTTAATAATTGTTTAGAATGTGGTATATTTCCTGATCTAATGAAACAAAGTAAAATAACTCCATTATTTAAATCTGGCAGTTCATTAGATCCTAGTAATTATAGACCAATTTCAGTCTTACCTACATTTAGCAAGATTTTTGAAAAAACAATTCTTAATCAACTTGTTGATTTTTTCAGTAAAAACAATCTCTTGCACAAAAACCAGTTTGGTTTCACTGCCGGTCGCTCTACAACAGATGCTGGGGTTGAGCTATTACTCAATATATTTGAAGCCTGGGAAGGATCCCAGGATGCACTTGGCATTTTCTGTGATCTATCTAAGGCGTTTGACTGCGTTCAACACGAAATCCTTATAAAAAAATTAGAACATTATGGAGTTAAGAATAAGTCCCTAGATTTGATCAGTTCATATCTTAATGATAGAATTCAAAAAGTAGACGTAAATGGAATACGTTCCCCCGGTTCTTTGGTAAAAATAGGTGTGCCACAGGGCTCTATCTTAGGGCCTTTCTTGTTCCTCATTTACATAAATGACTTACCTCACCTAGTGAGGGAAAAACATGGGATAGTGTTGTTTGCTGATGATACTTCTCTTACTTTTAAAGTTAGCAGAAGGCAATCTGACGATGTAAATAATGCTCTCTCAGATGTTGTACAATGGTTTAACGCCAATAATTTGTTGCTCAATAAAAAAAAGACGAAATGTGTTAAATTTACTTTACCAAATGTTAAAAATGTTAAAACCAATGTACAATTAAACAATGAGGAATTGGACTTGGTCAAATCTACTACTTTCTTGGGCATTACCTTAGATGAAAAATTGCAAATGGGTCCTCATATATTTGATTTATCAAGTAGACTTAGTTCTGCTATATACGCGGTTAAAAAAATACGTCGATTGACAAATATGGAAACTGCTCGATTAGTTTACTTTAGTTACTTTCATAGTATAATGTCTTACGGTATACTCTTATGGGGTAATGCAGCCGACATCGAAACCATATTCACACTGCAGAAGAGGGCTGTTCGAGCAATATATAATATGAGACCTAGAGAATCCTTAAGAAACAAATTTAAAGAATTTAAAATAATGATGGTTTATAATCAATATATTTATGAAAATTTAATTTACGTTCATAAAAATATTTCTAAGTTCAAAAAAAATTGTGATTTTCATAAAATTAATACGAGAAATAAAAATAAACTCGCTATGCCCAACACTAGGCTCCATAAAATAGGTAAATCCTTTAAGGTTAATTGTATATGTTTTTATAATAAGCTCCCAAATGAAGCCTTAAGTTTATCGTTAAATAAATTTAAATTATATATAAAAATAAATTTGATAAAAAAATCCTACTATAGTGTACAGGATTACATCAACGACGGTATGGCCTGGGAATGAATTGTATTATATTGCGAATAACTAGTAATCTCCGCAATTTGATTTTTGTTGTAGATTAATTGCGTTTTATCGACTTGTTGCATCACACCGATTCCTTAGAAGTCATTACTTGCGGTAGCGTCGGGAGTCGGGTTGCGCTCGTCCCTCAAATATGTGCGAAGGGGGTGATGGCTGGCTCTTGCGTTATGCTCGTGAACTGGTGCTGCTTGCGGTGACTGGTTGTGTAGCAGGCCTATTTTTATTTTTTATTATTGTTATCATTATTATTATATTTTTTTGCTGTTATTGTAATGATAATAATAATTATTTTTTTCATTATATTGCGACGGTTCTAGTTGTTCCAAAATAGCTTTTAAGATTGACATTTGTGAAACAGTGATCACAATATAAAAAAATATATATCCGGCTGAGTTTGTTGTGTGGTTCTTCTCAGACTAGGACGCGTTTGGAACCCTCATAGCTTTAACATTAAGTTGGACAGTGCTTTTACAGAAGGGCTTATTACGATAAATCTGGTATCGAAATAGGCCCTCCTGACACTTCCATATTGACGTACACAAGTGATCACTGATAATGATTCAAAGTGGAAAAGATATAAATAAATAAAAAATAAATACCTACTTCAGTATCATTGGTAGCTTTAAATTTCAGAACTAGATAATACAGAATCTTAATAATACTAATTGTGATTCGTTTTAATTGTTAATTAAATAATACTCATTTATATAAACAAAATACTTTATATTTTGCTAATAAATTTACAAACCTTCTTGTGACTCTCCAGTAATTAATATATGTATTATAATCATTTTAAACGAATCGGATACTTGCAAGTAAAACCAACAAACAAGTTTTCCCGCTGATTTCATGCCGTTACTAGCTCCGGCGGCGGAATCAAAGCCATAAATAAATATATTATCATATATAATATGTCTCTTTACACAGAAGCAAACCACCACGAAGGGTTAATGGAAAATAAAAAAACTATTAAAATTCAAAACTTTATTGAAAAAATTCATAATGGGAAGCTATAACTCGTAGCGATCGACTGGTGACAGATGTGCATAATAGTATTTAAAGTAGAATCACAACCGTATTACAAATAAAAAGATTTAGGTTAATTTTGAAAGTTAAAATCTTATTAATAAAAAATGATTTTTAAAATTGAACAAACTAGAACTAGATTGTGCATTTCTTTTCATAAATAACAATGATTTAAACCATTTTCTTATACAATACAAACTATCAAATTCAGATATTTATTTAGGTACAAAATCCAATTATTGCCTTTAATTGCCACATCAATTATCATATTTTGTGTATTTCTTAAAATATATTAAAATGCACTCAATTATTAGATAAAAATATGACTAGAATTATCTTATAACTAGGTTTAAAATTTTCGCTTTGAATTGTAAAGCAAATTCATTTGAATACTACCTACTGTATCTATCTAGCGTTTATTATTAGTTAAAAATGTATAATGGACTAGTTTTCAAAAGGCCCCTTGCATTAATTAATTCTTCAAGCAGTGTCTTTTTAAATTTAAAGTTAGAAAAACTGGAATGATTCATTACATATAAATGTTAGCGAGAAAATGATATGTCAATGATTACAAATTGAATTTTTGGTATGATATGTATCTTGTGAACCTACATATCTAATAAGTAGAAGTTTTAAAACCATATAATGACAATATATTTATCAAGTCCACGGATAGAAATTGGAAAAAAGGATGGTTCCAATCATTATATATCCCAGAAAGTAACACTGGATAATTTGTGACTGAAAGTCGGGCATTCTTCTAGATATGATAAAAGTTTTCCATTTACTGTACATGTTGTCAACACCTTCCAAATTTGCAATCGACAAATGGTGAGGTGGTATCCTTTTACCAATGCCTATACGACGAAAATGTTCATTTATAGTATTTTGGTCAGACGAAGGTGTTGGACCGACATTCATTTTGCTGGAACAAATCCAATATAACACTGGACTGGCCGAGCACAGAAATCTGGTTGCCACCTGTATGTGAATGAACACTATACAAAACAGTGTTAAAAATAGTACATGTACTATATATACAAAGAAAACAGGATCGTTGGCCCCAAAAGTTTTTGCATATTGCTTTTGCCTATAAGGTACTTTATTGGTATATCCAAAATTAAATATATTTTGCTTCAAACCAAGCCTAAAAAATAGTTTTATATTGTTTTTTAAATACAATAAACAATTATATAAGATCAAAAGTACAATCGGTGAAGCGAGAATGAAATTAGGAATTTGTTTAAGCTTGTAGTATTTAAAAGCACCTACATCCCAGTAATGACTTTGAACGTAAGAGTAGGAAAGAGGCAATGAACTGTTACACCACGGACTTTCAGCTGTGCCGGGCAACAAAAACTCTGTGTTAGATAGAAATTCCGGCAGATTATGTTCACTGAGAATACAAAATTTGAAGTAATTGTATGTTTGGACTAATACAAACGGAAAAATTGCTATTATCACAGTTAAAAAAAGTGCCACACAAGACGTTAAAAGTGGTAACAATAAAACTGGTAGTATTATTCTATTCTTCAAAGTTCTATATTTGTACACAATTTCTGGTAAAGTCCTCTCTATCACATTCTTAAAACTAGTATAGAATATAAAGCCTAAATTCACTAAGCCATTGGACCGAGTTATCATAGAAAACCCGGCTGGTAAAGCACTCAATATATCTATATTAGCAAAACGCATTGTTTCGTTTTCGGTGCATTTAAACATAGTGTAAAAAGACATTAATGAAAATAATGTCTCTGAATATGGTGCTGAGAAAAATATACTTGCCGGATTGACACAATATAATATTACAGATTTATATGCCCTGCTTTCACTTCTAAGCACTCTAATACTTAATTTGTGTAATATATCAGCAGATTTCATGAAAATCAATAAATTTACTATAGTCGCAGATATCAACAGGGTACTGTGAAAATTTATGAAACTTCCCAAAACACTATTTAATATGTATGCAACGTACCTTAGTATTAAAGGAAACAATGGAAAAAATGCTAGACAATTTTCATAAGTGTATCCATATTGTGCTATGTGCATGAAGTATTGAGCATCCCATCTTTTCATACCACCTAAAAATAATTCAACAATAATGTCAGCTTTACTTGTAGACAACGTTGGATCTCCAGGACTGATGAAAACTTTGGCGTCATGGTCGGGGATAACAACATTTGAGACACCTTGAAGAAACAGAATAAACATCCTCGAACTAAATGCGAACCACAATATCTTTTGACGCGGAGAGTACATCATTATCTGAAATAAAAATTAGACCAGTGTCAACACATTTTCTTGCAAGTAAGTGCAAAATAGTTAAACTAAAAAATGTTTACCGGTATCTTAAGAACAGGTAAATATGAAATAGCCCGTGATATCTCCGACTGATAGTTATAAACCAAATTACCAGTAATTGATAGAATACATTTTTAAACGATGCATCTACTATCTAATAGTAGAGGTTAAGCATCTTACATTTTATTTATAAATAAAAAGATAATTATTTTGTACATTTTCCACTGCAAGAGTTAAATAATGTATAAATTTATTGTCAAATGTCAGTTGTCAATGCAGATTGTCGAATCTGAATGCTGTCATTGGTTTTGAACTGTTGACAAAAAGGAGACATTTCAATTTAAAGCCGATGCTCCTGTGTTATATCAAGAATAAAATGTAAAAAATGTTAAAACAAAAAGTATATTGATTGATAAATATAGGCATTTACTACATGCTCATAACAGACTTTTTTTTAATATAAAATCAGCATGGTTTGACTAATGGAAACATTTGTAAGAATATTATCTTGTGTAATATGCAAAATGGTAGCCACTTTATAAATCTATCCCTAAATAATCCGATAACTCTATAAATCTTGGTACTCTTCAAGTACCGATAAGATAATCTTTTTTACTTATCGGTATTTTTAAGCACGGTTTTAACACGCACAATATAGGATTACTAACACCAACACTAAATACTATTGAAATAAAAAACAACCTTAAGCGTTTTCAAACTTTATTGATACATAATTAGTATTTTTGTATTAATATTATTCTATATAATTCTTGGAAATTTAACGAAATCCTTAACAAAACTGAGCAACACTCATCTGTTTTGTTTTTACAACTTAAACGTAATTTGCTACACATTGAATAGAATAAAGCGATTAGCTCATATAAAGGATCTACCACCTTGAGAAGATTTCGAAAATAACTGTACAGTCGTCAAACACCAATTCAAACTCCCACAGAAAAACGTGATTATCTTCCCACCCCACATTGAAACCAAACTCAAGCGAAACATACTTCTACAAAACCTGCTGGAACAAAAGACTTTGGCAATCCTTTGACGTGATAACTATTAAAGAAATAAATAACTCGTTTTCAACAAATGGTGCGTTCGTACTCATTTTGCCTTTACACTACAACATTTTAGGCATTTAATATAATTACAAACAAATTATAAGTGACTGTACACAAATAGCACATTTATAGCGTTCAATTTATTGCCGGGGTTGTCTTTATTAGTTTTTAAAGCAAAACTATTTACACAAACCTACATCATTTACCTACATTTAGAAAAACTAAAACATTGTGAGACAGGAAACAGTTCCGGTATTAAACATTCACTAAATATAGTAACTAAGACAGCGTTTACAAAATACCTTAGTCAAATATTCAGATTTGGTTGTTTTTTTTTTTTAATAAAATGAAACAATTTATTACCTAAAATAAGGAATGAACAATTTTAAGAAACCATCTATTAAAATTATATATATTTTGATAGTTGAATTTCAATTTAAAAATATAACCTTGTGACGATGGTTTGTCAATTGTAATAATGTCCGTATAAACTACACCACTCGCACCACACTGTCAAACAAACGGCTATTTGAAGGGAAATCCGAAGGGTATAGATAGTATACTTTTAGTAAAACAATAAACATTTTGTAATAACTTAATTGTATAGCGTTGTGTATTCAATATTGTGGTACAAGTGAATTCGGTGCCACCGAGTCTCTGCGAGTGTGTTAGCTCATGGACAGCTGGCCGAGGGCCAGTAGCCTTTCCACGGCCGCGTTCACGTCGCCGAATGTAGCAATCAAAGCTGGAATCAAAGATTTATTACATTAGATAATCAAGTAGGCATTTGAACACACTTTTGAATTAATTATTACATTTTAAGGTCAGTCCGTGAATGAGCTACGGGTTGGAATGCTGCTCTGCTAAGAAGGGCCGAGAAACTCAACAGTTGTCTTTTTAAATACAATTTAACAATGACTCAACGACCCAAGTCCCACACACTTCAATAAACAAAAACTGTTGATTTCTATAATAAAATTTATTTAATAATATTGTTTTAATTTCAAATTATACAATAAATAGTAATAATGAAAAGTAATGTAATGTACCTTGCAAGTTGGCATCTCTGTTGAGGAATCCCATGGCCGTGAGCTGGTCGAGTTGCTGGGAGTAGCGCTGCTCGGGTGGTTGCTGAGTGTTGGTCTGATTGTTGGCCATCGCCGATACCATTCTTTGCATAAACTGAAATTATAACATTTTTATTACTATATTGTGTTGAGAAAATATATTTAATATTGAAAAGAGATTATCAGATAATAAATAATATCTCACTATATATATATGTAAGGTTTAAAGCAACCCATCGTTATGAAAGTCATTATACATGGAATATATACAAAAAACTAATAGGTATATATTACAAGAGACAGAACTTTAAGACAAGAGTTTTAAATGATGGTTTCTGTTTGTATAAAAATTGTAACAGACATCTCTTTCCATGGGAATATAAATAATTGCTATTACATTACATAGCATAAACTGTATTAATATTAATAAAAATTGTTTTTTGTGGTGGTCTTTTATCAAACTTATAAACAAGGGTTACAAAAAAAATTCTCAGACAAGTTTGAAGTATTGAAGTAGCTGGTTTGAAATACAAATCTGTATTCCTCTACCTGTGTGAATAGCTCCGAGTTCTGTGCCTGTCGCGTCTGTCCGGTGGGCGGTGCTGCAGGCGGAGCGGGGGGCGGTGCTGGAGGCGTGGCCCCGGCAGCGGCGGCGCCGAAGCCCATGTTGTTGACGAGACTCGGCGCCGCAGCACGCAGCTGCTCCATGCCTTGCTGAATTTGTAGTAGAGCGTTCAAGGCCTGGAATTAATATTGATATTAAATTTCAACTGCTATATGCCTGCAGTTACTCGTCGAGTGCTGGTTATGTTAGGTCGAAAGAGAAAGTCGTTGGTTAAATAAAAATAAAAAAAAAATGTTTATATACAAGATAAACCCAGATACATATTAACAACTTGTCGATTGGTTAGTTTGTTGCCGGTTCCTCTCCGTTTGACTGACAGAGATTGATATTTGAAATACAGTAATATAGGGCTAGTAGAAATATTTTTTTTAACTCTAACAGAAAAGGGTAATCTTACTTGTGGATTGGACATCATCTGTTGCATTTCCGGGTTCTGCAGCTGAGCGAGCATCTGGGGCATCATGGTGCGGATCTGATCTTGCAGTTGTGGGTTATTGGCGAACATTGGGTTCTGAAACAGAAATACATGTATAAAATAAAAATAATATCAATTCCATTGACCTCATGTTGCCAAAGAAATCAATCTTTATTTTTTTATTTTTATTTTACACACTTCACTAGCAGAATACAAACATAATTAAAAAAGTATAAGATGCCGGCAAAGGCGGTCTTATCGCTAAAGCGATCTCTCAGGCAAACGCCTTGATAGGTAATGAGTAGGGGTTGGTATTGGGTGGTCGGCAAGCACTATAAAATAAGCCACAATCCTATGTACCTTTGGATAACAATTTCCTAATTATTATCTATATAAGTCGAACTACCTGATTGATAAGCTGAGAAGCCATTTCTGGGTCGGCGGCCAGAGCTTGCAGCATGCTGTTAGTGTATGGAGCAGACAGCATGGACTGGACCAGACGAGGGTTCTCAGACATCTGCTGCAGTAGGGACTGCATGCCCGGGGTGTTGATGAGTCCGGGGCCCGTGCTGCCCGGAGCAGCTGAAGCGTTGGAACCCCCCCGCTGCCAGGGGTTGGGCAGGGGTTGGCGGTTCTCTGCGCCCTGTTGGGGGTTGGTGCCATCTGAAATATTAAATATATGAAGTAAATGGAAAATTACAATTTAAGGTATAAATTATCAGAATATAAATTACCAGAATTGTCTACCAGTCCCGAGAATGGGTTCCCGGCCATGCTGCTGGCCACATTCAACATTGGCTCCTGGATGTCTCGGTACATGCGCTGCAAAGCGTTGTAACCACCTGCGAGCAATCATTTACATCAATAACTAGCGATCGACTACGTTGGGGCGGAATGTTTTTTAATATCAAAGAAGGTTAAGTTACTAATTATAACATCAGATATCCGTCAATCAAAGTTCTGTTCAAAACGGATCAACCTTTTCAGAGATTTGTCAGAACAAACAGACAAACAGCGACAAATTTATAAAATAATTTTTATGTAAGCACCCATATATACTTTATATAAATTTAATAAACAGCTGTAAAAAGATTAATTGTGAATACAAATAGATGTATCAATTTGATTTATATGTATATTGTTAGAACAACCTAGTTGTTTTAGTTGCATTTTGCAAACGTCACACGCCACAGACTATAAAAGCGGCCGAATTTGTATGGGTTACACATTTTGCTCGTTGGACTCGGTAGTGAGAGGTTGTGGCTTGTCACAGTTGCAATCTGTTTACACTTTAATTATTTTTGTGCTGATTATTTTTTATATTTGTGAAATGGAGTATTGTTAATTTTGATTAGATTGTAAGTGAATTGTTGTAATTTAAAGTAAATTTATGCTTATCCTGTCATTTGTCCTTTTTTTTAAATAAAATTTCACTTCTGACGATGAAAATATATATAACACTTTATCATTCAATATAAATTTAAGACTCTTGTGAATGCAACTATTTTGATTTTGATACGTATAATGTATGTGTTTGAAATAATTATATTGAATAGAGTTCCAAATACTTATATAACTTTCAAGAGAGTGTTCTCTTTAAAAATAAGAAATTATAAATTTCTTTGATAAGAAATGATTATTGAGCGAAGCGAACGAAGTGAGCGGAGCGTTTTACTGGAGACTTTTTGCATTCTCTGTCACGAATTGCCTCGAAAACTACTTGAAGGAAAATTATGAAACTTTGCAATCAAAAAGACACACATTAGGTGATGGTTTTTTAAAAAAAAAGCTGAAAAATGTCCTCAAAAAAAAAAATTTTTTTTATATGTCAAAAAACTGATATCCCATTGCAGTCAATGGGAAACGATGAGTCAATACACTGGGCTCGCTTCGCTCAATATGCAAACGGCACCCGAGATTTCCCAAGCGCAGCGAGTCGAAATTGAGGGTTTGTTGGCGCCCCTAGTAAATTAATTTCTTAGGTAATTATTATCAAATTGATTGTGATGGTTCAAGTTGTTAGTATATTGCTCACTAAATATTGACATTTATCAAACAGCAACTGTCTGTTGTCTGTCTGAGTCTGTTGCGTGGTTCCTCTCAGAGCAATGCGTTTAGAACACTCATAGACTTAATTTTAAGTATGGTATTGTAGTCCTGACACTCCCATTTGATACACAATTGATCGCTGGTATTAATTCAAAGTGGATATGATATAAATAAATAGATGTACCAGGTATACTCTCCAAGTTGGACAGAGCTCTATCATGGGACCTCATCAGCTCCTGCAGCATGGCCGGGTTTCGAGCCAACTCCATTGTCTGACGTAACAGTTCAGGGTTGTTCAGCATGTGACTTATTTCAGGGTTCCTCTGTAAATAATTTAATTTTTTTATAGAAAAATTCATATAATCATAATTTTGAGTTTGTTACAATTAACTCTATACAAAGTTAGTGTTCCAATGACTTAGTGATGAAAATTAAAAACACACCAAACAAGTGTAATAAAAATAACTTCAAAGTGTATATAGTAAGGATGGGAAGAGATATTTTATAATAACTGAGCAGAAGCAGCCTGTAAGTGTAACAACAGTGTCAAATGATAAGGGGATATTAAATAAACCAAGTGTAATAAAAAACACACTTCAAAGTTTATGTAATAAAAAAACCACTCCAAAGTGTATGTAGAAGAGAAGTTGTATAATTGAGCTGTAAGTATGAAAATAATGTGATATGACAACAAAAATAAAAAAAACAATATATAATTCTCTTACCGCCATCAAATCTTGCATTTGTGGGTTAGAAGTGATGAGAGTGCGCATGTTTTCAGGGTCGTTCATCATCTGCTGCACCAAAGGGTTGTCCAGCACCTGACGCAGCATGTCCGGGTTTGACAGCAGCTCTTGTTGCATACGAGCCTGTGTGTTAAAAGTATGATAAATTTGGAGAAAATACATGTAAAACAATTATAATGTGAAGAAAGTAGAATATTTTTTATGTGTAACAAATTTGACAAACAAACCAATATAAAGTTAAAATAATATAACACTTTGAAAACTTTAACTTATTTCATCAATAATACAACTTTAATATTCCAATGTCAGAGCAATTACTTATAATTTATTAGAACTTTAACCGTATACAAATGGAAGCTATTTATTATTAACACTAAACCTACGCAGTACCGGTCAAATTGACCGTTCTTAAACTTTTGTAAAACTTGCACATTTTCAAACGTTATAATATCGTTATCAAACTACATGTCAATTCTTAGAATAGGCATATAATATTTTCTTCACTCTTTACTTTTAGTTATTTCCATTATTACCTGCGTTATATAATAAAATAACTTTTAATTACCGGTCAATTTGACGGCGTGCGGTAGGAACAGGTACACAAGAATTGTCGGTAGGTTTAGTGTTAATATTATTGATTAACAGTTTTAAAATATTATTCAATATTAATTTGTATTTAATTATTTTAGACTTACAATAATTAAAATGTATCTCTTTAAATTGTTCTTTACTCATAATCCATACTAATATTATAAAGAAGAATGATTTGTATTTTTGTGTGTGTACGATGTTTGTTACAAATTACTCAAAAACCTTTAGACAGATTTCAAAAAATATTTTATCACTTCAATGTTACATTATTTCTTATCGATAAGCTATATTAAATACTGACAAAAGTTAAGAACCCTACTAAAACTATAATAATATAACCCAAGGTGCAAAATTACCATAAACATAAAAAAATAATATCACTCATGAAAAGCCAGGTCGGGGCGCTAGTAGTATATAATTTATAGTTTACAAATTCAAGTGAGTAGTTCAATGATGAACTGAACTAACTCTTCATTCATAGTAGTTTAATTACATATCAATGAGACGAGTTAATGAAGTTGGACTAATTATTTGAATTGTTTACATATAACTGTATAGTTTTTTGTGCTTATGCAAACTTAACATTGTATTATAATCAATAAAATCAACTTTGAAAGCGCCCCTCAACTACTTAATTACTTAATCAATACAATATAGTCATTAAAATGCCATTTTTTACAAGATTATTTAATAATTATAACTAAATTCTTTGACAACAAAGTTGTTGACGATTTATCAATGCTCAATATGGATGTACAAATTAAGTAACTCAATCAAAATGTGTCAAGCAAAATCGTGATATGTAGACTCCTGGTAGCTCCTACTACCTACAACTACATACAAAATTTACACCTCCAGATCTTTGCGTATAATATTCCGTAGATTGAAATAATTACAAGAATTTATAACCCACATGTTAGTCATGTGTTTGACTAATCCCCTACTTGATGAAATATATTTAAAACAATTGCAGTTGTGGTTGTCCATATTATTTTTGTATTGGTTGTTAACGGGGAATTCATATTTTCAATATTTCACAAGCCACATAAAAAAATATCAATCAAGACGTAAAGTAAATATTTTGTTTTGAAAATTAAAATTTAAGTTACCAAAACATTATTTATGTGTTTCAGTTACCACTTTCCTGAATGAAAAGTATATTATTGACTCAGATAATAAGTGATCACTATACCAAATGTTATCTTAATTTCTCTGTAAAATACCAGAAAAAGAAAGATACATATAGAAATACAATACAGAAAAAAATAACTTTTTGGGAAAGTTTTGAAAGAAAATAATAATTTATTAATTTTATCTGTATACAGGTTTTAATACTTTAATAACTTCTAAACTAGTCTCAACTAACAAGTAGTAGTAGTAGTCAAATTTGTTTTAAATGTATATATATATGATATCAAGTTGAAGTAATATATTTTTTTAAATATTTTAACAATATTGTACATAAATAACCTTGTTAGTATTTTAAGTTGATAAGCATTTTGATAACCTAAAGAAGACACTTTATAAAGGTATGATTATCTCACCTGTAAATCCATAAAGGTGCTTTGACCAAGACCCAAACTCTCCAGGCCTGCGAGCCCGCCCAGTGAATTTAATCCAAAAGGTGTAGCACCAATATCGGCTAAAATATAACACAATTTATTAGAACAACCTTTAATATCACTCAAAACTCGAAATTAAATTTGATTGAAAAATTTAACTAATTAAAAATGTCTGCCCTTCCAAATTATCAATATGTAAGTATTTAACCTGGCGGGCGCCGCGCTGCCCCTTCAGGTTCAGGTCTTGGCGGAGTCTTGATAACAAGATGAACTGTCAACCCATCCTTGATGTTATGTTGCTTCATAGTATCCGAATCGTTCATTATTTTTCCAGCAAAAATTAGACATAGCTGCTCGGGTTCGGCATTGAATTTAGGGGACAATACTTCCTTGAGCTGAAAGCACACAAATTGATATAATTTGTTGCCGAATGATTACAGGAATGTCATCACTGATTGCGTATGCAATATCTATGTTATTACGCCATGGAAAAGGAACCTCGCGTAGCCGTACTTACTTTTTTGATATCTGCATCTTCCTCGATCTCAACTTGCTGCTTTTCTTTTGGAGTTTTTACAGTAATTGTAATCTTTTTGGGTTCCTCCTGGCCTTCTGCCATTTTATCAATTCTAGATGACTCTGTACTTTGGCGGAATAGCAATTTTGTGCAGCACTAGAATTTGACGACTAGAGCATTGACCACAGATATAATAGAAAATTAAAAAATGCGTTTCGTTAAGTATTATTTTTCCTAAACGTTGCTTAATAATATTCTAAACAATAATAAATACTAATTTTGCACTGAAATTAAATTAAAATGCATATTAAATTAAATATTAAAATTACAAATTAATTCAAAATATCCAAATAAAAAATATTACTGATTATCAATTTTTAAACATTTATTACAACGTAACGAAATTATATGAAACAACTTAATATTAAAAAAATATATGTGTAATTAAAATGATATTTTATATAATTAATGAATATTTTTATAATATAATAATGAATTTTGTTTGTTGTATTTTTTAATGAAAGAATCTAATGTAACCGGAAGAATATTTTAAGGTTTTAATTTGACATTGACAGTCAGCTGACAGGAAACAAAAACAAAAAACAGTGTCCCAGAAAATGTCTTAACAGCAAAATTTTAATGAAAATCGTTCAAACGAAGTTTTGTATGTCTACTTTTACATTTTCCATTTATATTTAACATTTATAAGATACTTTTATTAAATTAATAAATTTACAGCAAACTTTGGGTCGTGTTTTAGGCCTCCGTTATTCTTTTTTGAAACATTAAACTTGTTATTTGATGAGAATGTCGAGCGCAACAATTATAATCTTTTGAATTAATGCTAGCTATATATTATTAAAATAATTATAATAAATGGCGGTAAGTTTATTTATGTTTTACTCAATTATTAGTGTCAATTTGCAAACGTAATAAGGGGAAGAGAAGTTTAATAAATTATAAACTTAAGATCGAATAGATTATATATAAATTTTAATTTTAGCAATTAGACTTACATGACACTTTCTTAAATGATGAAGATCATCAATCACTTCATAGTTCGAAACAGACATATACTGTGTCTAAACGAAAAAATGATAAAGGTATTAATAAAATTTTGAAATTCATTTAAAAAATATGGTATATAAATAAATTTTATGAATAATATGTTATAGAAGAGAAAACATTACCCGAGCTAGTGAAAGAGGACATGGCAGATAAAATTGCAACAATCCTAATGCATAATTATGATAGCAAATTATATGGTGAGGACGACACTTCCCAGCCAACCTCGAGCACTGCACCTATCATTCCTATTGAAGCAGCACGTAAAAAAAAGAAAAGAAAGAGGTATGTATTGACATACGATTTCGTATTTTATATTATATTTTTTAAATAATCTAAATTTATTTGTACTCCCTTTGAATAAGTAATTCTTGGAACAAGGTTCCTTTATGTGGCTTATTTTACGATTTTGTGTTTGATAAATATTATTTCATTATTGCAATTAAGTTTTTAAAAACTGGCAATGTTTGTAACAGAGAATTAAAAAAAAAAGTTGATAAAATTGTATAACTTGGTACAAGTATTTCCTGTTTTGGTAACAGGTAACTTAACTACTTGACGGAAAATTATGAAATTTTGCAATCAAAAAGACACACATTAGATGATGGATAAAAAATTATTTTTTTTAAATATGTAGTTGAGCAATAATAGTCAAAAAACTGATATCCCATTGAAGGTATCAAAATAAGCCCTCCTGACACTTCCATTTTGACACAAGTGATCACTGATAATGATTCACAGTGGAAAAGATAATATTAATTATAGGGACCCAATAGTGAAATAATTACCATAATAAGTTCTATGAAAGGATATACTGATGAGACTTAAATGTATAATATACTATTCAGTATATACTAAATGAAACTTTCTGATATATTTTGTTCCTTTACTTACTTTATTAGCCTCAAAAAAAAAAAAAATTAAAATTGAAATATACAGATTTCCTTACGCATTGTATAAACTTTTTTTTTACTAGATCCCAAATATCAATATGCTTGACAAACTGTCGTTATGAATCTATCCGTAAAGTGGCGAGCGCATTCGGCATGCGTGAGGTTTCTGAGGAGGAAGCCTGGAACTTTTACTGGACTGATATGAGTGTGTCCGTTGAGAGGGCCAAGGAGATGAAGAGGTTCCAGCGGATAAACCATTTCCCCGGAATGCTGGAGATCTGCAGGTGACGTTTGAGTAACAATTTATTTTTATGATTTATTCTTAATAAAATGTTTGTTTTTAACATTACAGAAAGGATTTGTTAGCAAGAAATCTAAATAGAATGCAAAAGATATATCCAAAGGAGTACAATTTCTTTCCGAAAACCTGGTGCTTACCTGCCGAGTGAGTAACATTTCTTTGTCTTTATATATGTATTTGAATTAATACCAGTGATCACTTAGCAAGATTAATGATGAAAAAAACATTTTTTTTGTCTTTCTAAATCTTAATATTATATTTCTTAAAAACTACCACACTATAACGGTGCAAGCAGTGCATTTTTTTAAATTTTTAACAACATATAACAATAATATGACATTGTTTATTTAATAATTAAGTAAACGAATATTTAAGTGATGATTAAAATTTTATTTAGTTTCGGTGAGGCCTTGAACTACAGCAAGTCGCGTAAGAACAAGACGTTCATAATAAAGCCGGAGTGCGGCAGTCAGGGGCGCGGCATCTACCTCACCAAGTCGCTCAAGGATATCAAGCCCACAGATAAACTGATTTGTCAAGTTAGTTAATTCATTTACTTATATACTATCGGTTTTGTAATAATGGTTAATTTTGGATGTTGAACCGAAGGTTGAGGATCCATTTGTATGGTCTGTTGTTCAGTGTTTATTGTTTTTTAGAACTACCCTCAAGTCACTTTTTAATATAAGTTTTTTTTTAAATAATATCTAAAGAAAATTTTTAAGGAATCTAAATTGCAATACAGTGAATATCGTGGTTGAAAAAATATATTTTCCATTGTTTTTGTAAAACTACCGTCAACACAGTGTTTACTCTCGTATATAGTTGTTTTTTTTTTATCTAAATATAGTTGAGCGAAGCGAGCAGAGCATTCTACTGGAGACTTTATCACATTCTTTGTCACGAATAGGCTCGAAAACTACTTGACGGAAAATTATGAAATTTTGCAATCAAAAGATACACATTAGACGATGGTATGAAAAAAAAATTTGAAAAATGTCATGTTTGAGGAATAGTCGTCAAAAAACTGATATCCCATTGAAGTCAATGAGAAACGATGAGTCATTACACCGGGCTCGCTTCGCTCAATATGCAAACGGCACCCGAGATTTCGCGAGCGCAGTGAGTTATTATTAAGTTTGCTTATTTTGTTCATTCCAGGTGTACCTCTCCAAGCCGTACCTCGTGGACGGATACAAATTTGATATAAGAGTATACACTCTGATTACATCTTGTGATCCATTGAGAATATTCGTTTATAATGAGGGACTTGTCAGGTAGGATTTGAATAATATTTGTAATAGTATTAAATCATTTTATTTTTCCACTTCGAATCAATACCAGTGATGACTTGAAATAACTCCTTGTAAAGACACCCCCCAACTTGAAATAAGGCTACGAGTGTTCCAAACGCGTCCTGCTCTGACAATAAATAATATAAATTGTACTATTCTATTTATAATTGATTTAATTAATTGTTTATAATAAATAATTATTTATATAAATTCGTCTATGGCGCGATCTATCGGATACTAATGTAGCTATATATTTATATATAACTTGGCCATATTTTGATCGTATTCATATTTAGTAAGTTATATACATAGGTTCGCCACCAGTCGTTACGCGGACCCCAACGTGAACAACACTACCAATGTGTTCATGCACCTCACCAACTACGCCCTCAACAAGCACAGCCGTACTTACGTATACGACTCGGAGGCCGGCAGTAAGCGGTGGGGTTACATTTATTACTAGGCTTTGTTCACCTATAACATTACATCACAATTTTTTTTGCGAATTTAGGTATAAGGTGAAGTTAATTAATTGATGAATACTTAGTAGCGAAAAATAGTGTTAGAAATTTTACATCCTCTCCCCTTTTTGTGGCAATTTCTTTATGGATAACTTCAAATTAAAAAGGTTATTAACGGAAAAATGTTGTCAAACTACCCTACAGGAAACAAGTTGCCATTTTTATGGTTACTCATAAAAAAATAATCTTTTTGCTTTAAACGGTTATGACGAGTTGACTAAATAATTGACAAATAATTATATTTCTAGTCAACAAATACATGTTATTGTTGTTAAAGTGGACAAAAATATTTATTACTTGCTGTTAATAATAAGGCTCTATATAAAACAGTACAAGCGTTGAATGTTTAATTTAAGTTAAAAACGTAATAATGTATGAAGAGGTTGATGTCTGTGGCCGAGGCGAAAGAGGTATGCAGGGACCGTAGCGTTTGGCGCTCCGTCGTCTCTGGCTACCCCGCAAGGGATATGGCGTGCAGCTAAATAAATAAATAATAAATAACGTTATAATTATTCTCACATTAGCAAGATATCAACATTAAACAAGATCCTGCTGTCCCAAGGCGTGGACCTCGACAGACTGTGGCATTCCATAGACCAAGTTATAGTGAAGACGATCATATCGGCCTGGCCCATACTCAAACACAGCTACCACGCTTGCTTTCCCTCCCACGACATGGTTATAATGTTTAATCATTGTATTTTTATTTCATTTTATACAATTATACATTGAAATTATATATACATTTTTTTTAACTTAAATATATACATATATTTTTATTTTACCAACATTTCGTTTTCCCGCTAACACGACTTTTAAACGTCAAAGTTAAAATATAATGTCGAAAATTTAAAATAATAAAAAAATATATACAACTTAAATATGTTAAAAATAGTTTTATATCAATGTTAATGTATAATTATAACACAGTTCCTTTCATCAAAAACGTCTGTAAATACGGTAGCCATGTTGCTTTTTTGTAATAAGTATAAAATGAAATATTTTTAATATCGTCCAAGAGTTGACAGATTTAATTTTTATTTAATTTAATCTGTTCCTTAGTATTGTAGTTTAGATATAGGTTCATACGTATATATATGTATTAAATATATTAAAATTAACTTGTGTTAAAATAAATATAAATTTAGATAATTCTCGAATATATATTACCATTGACAGGTACACGCTTGCTTTGAAATACTTGGTTTCGATATTCTACTGGATCACAAGCTTCACCCTTTTATTTTAGAGGTAATATTAAAATATGTACATAATAAAATATATTATTTTGACTATAAGACATAATCTTTGACTTTAATACCTAATCTTTGACTATTAGACCTAATCATTGACGATTAAACCTAATCACTGACTATAAGACTTAATGTTTGACTATTAGGCCTAATAATTGACTAATAGGCCTAATCTTTGACTATAAGACTTAATATTTGACTATAAGACCTAATAATTGACTAATAGACCTAATCTTTGACTATAAGACGTAATAAAGATTTATAACCACGAGTGGTATCTTCTAAGGTGAACCACTCGCCGAGCTTCCACACAGACACGCAGCTAGATAGAGAGGTGAAGGAGGGGTTACTCACCGACACCCTCACCATGCTAAACATATGGCAGTGCGACAAGAAGAGAGTGCTAGAGGAGGACCGGAAGAGGATACGTGACAGACTGCTACAGACCAATAAGTAGGGGTTAAAAAAATCACCAGCAATATAACAAATTGCATATATGAGTTATAGTTTTGATGAAATATTTAGAGGTAATAAATAATCAGAATAACATTCAACAAGAAAAATTATAAATATTAGTCAAAATCAAGTATTCCTGGGAGTAAATTTCATAAGTGAATATATCCCTGTCAACTTGTGATTGATTGAGTTTTTTTTTTTAATTTCCAGGTTCGCGGAATATGCACCAACAGAAGAAAAGGAACCCGAGAAGAGTCCATGGCAGACACAAATACAGTGGGAGGAGACTCATCTCGGTAACTTCCGGTAAATATTTTACTTAAGAAACATCCACTTGACAACCTTTCATTTTAAGCATTAAAGAAAAGGGACATATTTATCTAGAGCATTCTTGAATATAAATGAAAAAGGTAAGTAGGTTAGTAGGTAAAAAAGGTTAGTAGGTGTTCTTATATTGATGACGTCACTGTTCCCAGGCGCGTGTACCCTGTGGGTGAGCAGTACGCGTGTCTGTTCCAGCAGCCGTCGGGGTCGCTGTACACGGGCACGGCGGCGTCGAGAGCGAGAGGGGACTGCGCGCGAGTGCAACGGGAGGAGTTCCAGGTGAGGGTTTTGTAGACTTAGGAACTGCTGCGGGACTAGTTCTAGGCAACATGTCTGTGGACTATTAGGAACTGCAGCGGGACTAGCTCTAGGTGAGATGTCTGTGGACTATTAGGGACTGCTGCGGGACTAGCTCTAGGTGAGATGTCTGTGGACTATTAGGGACTGCAGCGGGACTAGCTCTAGGTGAGATGTCTGTGGACTATTAGGGACTGCTGCGGGACTATCTCTAGTTAACATGTCTGTGGACTATTAGGAACTGCAGCGGGACTAGCTCTAGGTGAGATGTCCGTGGACTATTAGGGATTGCTGCGGGACTATCTCTAGTTAAGATGTCTGTGGACTGTTAGGAACTGCAGCGGGACTAATTCCAGGTGAGATGTCTGTGGACTATTAGGGACTGCAGCGGGACTAGCTCTAGGTGAGATGTCTGTGGACTATTAGGGACTGCTGCGGGACTATCTCTAGTTAACATGTCTGTGGACTGTTAGGAACTGCAGCGGGACTAGCTCTAGGTGAGATGTCTGTGGACTATTTGGGACTGCAGCGGGACTAGCTCTAGGTGAGATGTCTGTGGACTATTAGGGACTGCTGCGGGACTATCTCTAGTTAACATGTCTGTGGACTGTTAGGAACTGCAGCGGGACTAGCTCTAGGTGAGGTCTCTGTGGACTATTAGGGACTGCAGCGGGACTAGCTCTAGGTGAGATGTCTGTGGACTATTAGGGACTGCAGCGGGACTAGCTCTAGGTGAGATGTCTGTGGACTATTAGGGACTGCAGCGGGACTAGCTCTAGGTGAGATGTCTGGACTATTAGGGACTGCTGCGGGACTATCTCTAGTTAACATGTCTGTGGACTGTTAGGAACTGCAGCGGGACTAGCTCTAGGTGAGGTCTCTGTGGACTATTAGGGACTGCAGCGGGACTAGCTCTAGGTGAGATGTCTGTGGACTATTAGGGACTGCATCGGGACTAGCTCTAGGTGAGATGTCTGTGGACTATTAGGGACTGCAGCGGGACTAGCTCTAGGTGAGATGTCTGTGGACTATTAGGGACTGCTGCGGGACTATCTCTAGTTAACATGTCTGTGGACTGTTAGGAACTGCAGCGGGACTAGCTCTAGGTGAGATGTCTGTGGACTATTAGGAACTGCAGCGGGACTAGCTCTAGGTGAGATGTCTGTGGACCATTAGGGACTGCAGCGGGACTAATTCTAGGTGAGATGTCTGTGGACTATTAGGGACTGCAGCGGGACTAGCTCTAGGTGAGATGTCTGTGGACTATTAGGGACTGCTGCGGGACTATCTCTAGTTAACATGTCTGTGGACTGTTAGGAACTGCAGCGGGACTAGCTCTAGGTGAGATGTCTGTGGACTATTTGGGACTGCAGCGGGACTAGCTCTAGGTGAGATGTCTGTGGACTATTAGGGACTGCTGCGGGACTATCTCTAGTTAACATGTCTGTGGACTGTTAGGAACTGCAGCGGGACTAGCTCTAGGCGAGGTCTCTGTGGACTATTAGGGACTGCAGCGGGACTAGCTCTAGATGAGGTCTCTGTGGACTATAAGGGACTGTAGCGGGATTAGCTCTGGGTGAGATGTCCGTGGACTATTAGGAACTGCAGCGGGACTAGCTCTAGGTGAGATGTCCGTGGACTATTAGGGACTGCTGCGGGACTATCTCTAGTTAAGATGTCTGTGGACTGTTAGGAACTGCAGCGGGACTAGTTCTAGGTAAGATGTCTGTGGACTATTAGGAACTGCAGCGGGACTAGCTCTAGGTGAGATGTCTGTGGACTATTAGGGACTGCTGCGGGACTATCTCTAGTTAACATGTCTGTGGACTGTTAGGAACTGCAGCGGGACTAGCTCTAGATGAGGTCTCTGTGGACTATTAGGGACTGCAGCGGGACTAGCTCTAGGTGAGATGTCTGTGGACTATTAGGGACTGCAGCGGGACTAGCTCTAGGTGAGATGTCTGTGGACTATTAGGGACTGCAGCGGGACTAGCTCTAGGTGAGATGTCTGGACTATTTGGGACTGCTGCGGGACTATCTCTAGTTAACATGTCTGTGGACTGTTAGGAACTGCAGCGGGACTAGCTCTAGGTGAGGTCTCTGTGGACTATTAGGGACTGCAGCGGGACTAGCTCTAGGTGAGATGTCTGTGGACTATTAGGGACTGCATCGGGACTAGCTCTAGGTGAGATGTCTGTGGAGTATTAGGGACTGCAGCGGGACTAGCTCTAGGTGAGATGTCTGTGGACTATTAGGGACTGCTGCGGGACTATCTCTAGTTAACATGTCTGTGGACTGTTAGGAACTGCAGCGGGACTAGCTCTAGGTGAGATGTCTGTGGACTGTTAGGAACTGCAGCGGGGCTAGCTCTAGGTGAGATGTCTGTGGACTATTTGGGACTGCAGCGGGACTAGCTCTAGGTGAGATGTCTGTGGACTATTAGGGACTGCTGCGGGACTATCTCTAGTTAACATGTCTGTGGACTGTTAGGAACTGCAGCGGGACTAGCTCTAGGTGAGATGTCTGTGGACTATTAGGGACTGCAGCGGGACTAGCTCTAGGTGAGATGTCTGTGGGCTATTAGGGACTGCAGCGGGACTATCTCTAGATGAGGTCTCTGTGGACTATAAGGGACTGTAGCGGGACTAGCTCTAGGTGAGATGTCTGTGGACTATTAG
Source organism: Melinaea menophilus ssp. n. AW-2005 (assembly GCA_918358695.1). Classification (NCBI taxonomy): domain Eukaryota; kingdom Metazoa; phylum Arthropoda; class Insecta; order Lepidoptera; family Nymphalidae; genus Melinaea; species Melinaea menophilus. The sequence goes on along the minus strand of OU911040.1, from coordinate 9,542,725 downwards.
GGACTGCAGCGGGACTATCTCTAGTTAACATGTCTGTGGACTGTTAAGAACTGCAGCGGGACTAGCTCTAGGTGAGATGTCTGTGGGCTATTAAGGACTGCAGCGGGACTATCTCTAGTTAACATGTCTGTGGACTGTTAGGAACTGCAGCGGGACTAGCTCTAGGTGAGATGTCTGTGGACTATTTGGGACTGCAGCGGGACTAGCTCTAGGTGAGATGTCTGTGGACTATTAGGGACTGCTGCGGGACTATCTCTAGTTAACATGTCTGTGGACTGTTAGGAACTGCAGCGGGACTAGCTCTAGATGAGGTCTCTGTGGACTATTAGGGACTGCAGCGGGACTAGCTCTAGGTGAGATGTCTGTGGACTATTAGGGACTGCTGCGGGACTATCTCTAGTTAACATGTCTGTGGACTGTTAGGAACTGCAGCGGGACTAGCTCTAGGTGAGATGTCTGTGGACTATTAGGGACTGCAGCGGGACTATCTCTAGTTAAGATGTCTGTGGACTGTTAAGAACTGCAGCGGGACTAGCTCTAGGTGAGATGTCTGTGGGCTATTAAGGACTGCAGCGGGACTATCTCTAGTTAACATGTCTGTGGACTGTTAGGAACTGCAGCGGGACTAGCTCTAGGTGAGATGTCTGTGGACTATTAGGGACTGCTGCGGGACTATCTCTAGTTAACATGTCTGTGGACTGTTAGGAACTGCAGCGGGACTAGCTCTAGGTGAGATGTCTGTGGACTATTTGGGACTGCAGCGGGACTAGCTCTAGGTGAGATGTCTGTGGACTATTAGGGACTGCTGCGGGACTATCTCTAGTTAACATGTCTGTGGACTGTTAGGAACTGCAGCGGGACTAGCTCTAGGTGAGGTCTCTGTGGACTATTAGGGACTGCAGCGGGACTAGCTCTAGGTGAGATGTCTGTGGACTATTAGGGACTGCAGCGGGACTAGCTCTAGGTGAGATGTCTGTGGACTATTAGGGACTGCAGCGGGACTAGCTCTAGGTGAGATGTCTGGACTATTAGGGACTGCTGCGGGACTATCTCTAGTTAACATGTCTGTGGACTGTTAGGAACTGCAGCGGGACTAGCTCTAGGTGAGGTCTCTGTGGACTATTAGGGACTGCAGCGGGACTAGCTCTAGGTGAGATGTCTGTGGACTATTAGGGACTGCATCGGGACTAGCTCTAGGTGAGATGTCTGTGGACTATTAGGGACTGCAGCGGGACTAGCTCTAGGTGAGATGTCTGTGGACTATTAGGGACTGCTGCGGGACTATCTCTAGTTAACATGTCTGTGGACTGTTAGGAACTGCAGCGGGACTAGCTCTAGGTGAGATGTCTGTGGACTATTAGGAACTGCAGCGGGACTAGCTCTAGGTGAGATGTCTGTGGACCATTAGGGACTGCAGCGGGACTAATTCTAGGTGAGATGTCTGTGGACTATTAGGGACTGCAGCGGGACTAGCTCTAGGTGAGATGTCTGTGGACTATTAGGGACTGCTGCGGGACTATCTCTAGTTAACATGTCTTTGGACTGTTAGGAACTGCAGCGGGACTAGCTCTAGGTGAGATGTCTGTGGACTATTTGGGACTGCAGCGGGACTAGCTCTAGGTGAGATGTCTGTGGACTATTAGGGACTGCTGCGGGACTATCTCTAGTTAACATGTCTGTGGACTGTTAGGAACTGCAGCGGGACTCGCTCTAGGCGAGGTCTCTGTGGACTATTAGGGACTGCAGCGGGACTAGCTCTAGATGAGGTCTCTGTGGACTATAAGGGACTGTAGCGGGATTAGCTCTGGGTGAGATGTCCGTGGACTATTAGGAACTGCAGCGGGACTAGCTCTAGGTGAGATGTCCGTGGACTATTAGGGACTGCTGCGGGACTATCTCTAGTTAAGATGTCTGTGGACTGTTAGGAACTGCAGCGGGACTAGTTCTAGGTAAGATGTCTGTGGACTATTAGGAACTGCAGCGGGACTAGCTCTAGGTGAGATGTCTGTGGACTATTAGGGACTGCAGCGCTACTAGCTCTAGTTGAGGTGTCCGTGGACTATTAGGAACTGCAGCGGGACTAGCTCTAGGTGAGATGTCTGTGGGCTATTAGGGACTGCAGCGGGACTATCTCTAGTTAACATTTCTGTGGACTGTTAGGAACTGCAGCGGGACTAGCTCTAGGTGAGATGTCTGTGGACTATTTAGGACTGCAGCGGGACTAGCTCTAGGTGAGATGTCTGTGGACTATTAGGGACTGCTGCGGGACTATCTCTAGTTAACATGTCTGTGGACTGTTAGGAACTGCAGCGGGACTAGCTCTAGGTGAGATGTCTGTGGACTATTAGGGACTGCAGCGGGACTAGCTCTAGGTGAGATGTCTGTGGACTATTAGGGACTGCTGCGGGACTATCTCTAGTTAACATGTCTGTGGACTATTAGGGACTGCAGCGGGACTAGCTCTAGGTGAGATGTCTGTGGACTATTAGGGACTGCTGCGGGACTATCTCTAGTTAACATGTCTGTGGACTGTTAGGAACTGCAGCGGGACTAGCTCTAGGTGAGATGTCTGTGGACTATTAGGGACTGCAGCGGGACTAGTTCTAGGTGAGATGTCTGTGGTCTATTAGGGACTGCAGCGGGACTAGCTCTAGATGAGGTCTCTGTGGACTATAAGGGACTGTAGCGGGACTAGCTCTAGGTGAGATGTCTGTGGACTATTAGGGACTGCAGCGGGACTATCTCTAGTTAACATGTCTGTGGACTGTTAAGAACTGCAGCGGGACTAGCTCTAGGTGAGATGTCTGTGGGCTATTAAGGACTGCAGCGGGACTATCTCTAGTTAACATGTCTGTGGACTGTTAGGAACTGCAGCGGGACTAGCTCTAGGTGAGATGTCTGTGGACTATTAGGGACTGCAGCGGGACTAGCTCTAGGTGAGATGTCTGTGGACTATTAGGGACTGCTGCGGGACTATCTCTAGTTAACATGTCTGTGGACTGTTAGGAACTGCAGCGGGACTAGCTCTAGATGAGGTCTCTGTGGACTATTAGGGACTGCAGCGGGACTAGCTCTAGGTGAGATGTCTGTGGACTATTAGGGACTGCAGCGGGACTAGCTCTAGGTGAGATGTCTGTGGACTATTAGGGACTGCAGCGGGACTAGCTCTAGGTGAGATGTCTGGACTATTTGGGACTGCTGCGGGACTATCTCTAGTTAACATGTCTGTGGACTGTTAGGAACTGCAGCGGGACTAGCTCTAGGTGAGGTCTCTGTGGACTATTAGGGACTGCAGCGGGACTAGCTCTAGGTGAGATGTCTGTGGACTATTAGGGACTGCAGCGGGACTAGCTCTAGGTGAGGTCTCTGTGGACTATTAGGGACTGCAGCGGGACTAGCTCTAGGTGAGATGTCTGGACTATTAGGGACTGCTGCGGGACTATCTCTAGTTAACATGTCTGTGGACTGTTAGGAACTGCAGCGGGACTAGCTCTAGGTGAGGTCTCTGTGGACTATTAGGGACTGCAGCGGGACTAGCTCTAGGTGAGATGTCTGTGGACTATTAGGGACTGCATCGGGACTAGCTCTAGGTGAGATGTCTGTGGACTATTAGGGACTGCAGCGGGACTAGCTCTAGGTGAGATGTCTGTGGACTATTAGGGACTGCTGCGGGACTATCTCTAGTTAACATGTCTGTGGACTGTTAGGAACTGCAGCGGGACTAGCTCTAGGTGAGATGTCTGTGGACTATTAGGGACTGCAGCGGGACTAGCTCTAGGTGAGATGTCTGTGGACTATTAGGGACTGCTGCGGGACTATCTCTAGTTAACATGTCTTTGGACTGTTAGGAACTGCAGCGGGACTAGCTCTAGGTGAGATGTCTGTGGACTATTTGGGACTGCAGCGGGACTAGCTCTAGGTGAGATGTCTGTGGACTATTAGGGACTGCTGCGGGACTATCTCTAGTTAACATGTCTGTGGACTGTTAGGAACTGCAGCGGGACTAGCTCTAGGCGAGGTCTCTGTGGACTATTAGGGACTGCAGCGGGACTAGCTCTAGATGAGGTCTCTGTGGACTATAAGGGACTGTAGCGGGATTAGCTCTGGGTGAGATGTCCGTGGACTATTAGGAACTGCAGCGGGACTAGCTCTAGGTGAGATGTCCGTGGACTATTAGGGACTGCTGCGGGACTATCTCTAGTTAAGATGTCTGTGGACTGTTAGGAACTGCAGCGGGACTAGTTCTAGGTAAGATGTCTGTGGACTATTAGGAACTGCAGCGGGACTAGCTCTAGGTGAGATGTCTGTGGACTATTAGGGACTGCAGCGCTACTAGCTCTAGTTGAGGTGTCCGTGGACTATTAGGAACTGCAGCGGGACTAGCTCTAGGTGAGATGTCTGTGGGCTATTAGGGACTGCTGCGGGACTATCTCTAGTTAACATGTCTGTGGACTGTTAGGAACTGCAGCGGGACTAGCTCTAGGTGAGATGTCTGTGGACTATTTAGGACTGCAGCGGGACTAGCTCTAGGTGAGATGTCTGTGGACTATTAGGGACTGCTGCGGGACTATCTCTAGTTAACATGTCTGTGGACTGTTAGGAACTGCAGCGGGACTAGCTCTAGGTGAGATGTCTGTGGACTATTAGGGACTGCAGCGGGACTAGCTCTAGGTGAGATGTCTGTGGACTATTAGGGACTGCTGCGGGACTATCTCTAGTTAACATGTCTGTGGACTATTAGGGACTGCAGCGGGACTAGCTCTAGGTGAGATGTCTGTGGACTATTAGGGACTGCTGCGGGACTATCTCTAGTTAACATGTCTGTGGACTGTTAGGAACTGCAGCGGGACTAGCTCTAGGTGAGATGTCTGTGGACTATTAGGGACTGCAGCGGGACTAGTTCTAGGTGAGATGTCTGTGGTCTATTAGGGACTGCAGCGGGACTAGCTCTAGGTGAGGTCTCTGTGGACTATTAGGGACTGTAGCGGGACTAGCTCTAGGTGAGATGTCTGTGGACTATTAGGGACTGCAGCGGGACTATCTCTAGTTAACATGTCTGTGGACTGTTAGGAACTGCAGCGGGACTAGCTCTAGGTGAGATGTCTGTGGGCTATTAAGGACTGCAGCGGGACTATCTCTAGTTAACATGTCTGTGGACTGTTAGGAACTGCAGCGGGACTAGCTCTAGGTGAGATGTCTGTGGACTATTAGGGACTGCAGCGGGACTAGCTCTAGGTGAGATGTCTGTGGACTATTAGGGACTGCTGCGGGACTATCTCTAGTTAACATGTCTGTGGACTGTTAGGAACTGCAGCGGGACTAGCTCTAGATGAGGTCTCTGTGGACTATTAGGGACTGCAGCGGGACTAGCTCTAGGTGAGATGTCTGTGGACTATTAGGGACTGCAGCGGGACTAGCTCTAGGTGAGATGTCTGTGGACTATTAGGGACTGCAGCGGGACTAGCTCTAGGTGAGATGTCTGGACTATTTGGGACTGCTGCGGGACTATCTCTAGTTAACATGTCTGTGGACTGTTAGGAACTGCAGCGGGACTAGCTCTAGGTGAGGTCTCTGTGGACTATTAGGGACTGCAGCGGGACTAGCTCTAGGTGAGATGTCTGTGGACTATTAGGGACTGCATCGGGACTAGCTCTAGGTGAGATGTCTGTGGAGTATTAGGGACTGCAGCGGGACTAGCTCTAGGTGAGATGTCTGTGGACTATTAGGGACTGCTGCGGGACTATCTCTAGTTAACATGTCTGTGGACTGTTAGGAACTGCAGCGGGACTAGCTCTAGGTGAGATGTCTGTGGACTGTTAGGAACTGCAGCGGGGCTAGCTCTAGGTGAGATGTCTGTGGACTATTTGGGACTGCAGCGGGACTAGCTCTAGGTGAGATGTCTGTGGACTATTAGGGACTGCTGCGGGACTATCTCTAGTTAACATGTCTGTGGACTGTTAGGAACTGCAGCGGGACTAGCTCTAGGTGAGATGTCTGTGGACTATTAGGGACTGCAGCGGGACTAGCTCTAGGTGAGATGTCTGTGGGCTATTAGGGACTGCAGCGGGACTATCTCTAGATGAGGTCTCTGTGGACTATAAGGGACTGTAGCGGGACTAGCTCTAGGTGAGATGTCTGTGGACTATTAGGGACTGCAGCGGGACTATCTCTAGTTAACATGTCTGTGGACTGTTAAGAACTGCAGCGGGACTAGCTCTAGGTGAGATGTCTGTGGGCTATTAAGGACTGCAGCGGGACTATCTCTAGTTAACATGTCTGTGGACTGTTAGGAACTGCAGCGGGACTAGCTCTAGGTGAGATGTCTGTGGACTATTTGGGACTGCAGCGGGACTAGCTCTAGGTGAGATGTCTGTGGACTATTAGGGACTGCTGCGGGACTATCTCTAGTTAACATGTCTGTGGACTGTTAGGAACTGCAGCGGGACTAGCTCTAGATGAGGTCTCTGTGGACTATTAGGGACTGCAGCGGGACTAGCTCTAGGTGAGATGTCTGTGGACTATTAGGGACTGCTGCGGGACTATCTCTAGTTAACATGTCTGTGGACTGTTAGGAACTGCAGCGGGACTAGCTCTAGGTGAGATGTCTGTGGACTATTAGGGACTGCAGCGGGACTATCTCTAGTTAACATGTCTGTGGACTGTTAAGAACTGCAGCGGGACTAGCTCTAGGTGAGATGTCTGTGGGCTATTAAGGACTGCAGCGGGACTATCTCTAGTTAACATGTCTGTGGACTGTTAGGAACTGCAGCGGGACTAGCTCTAGGTGAGATGTCTGTGGACTATTAGGGACTGCTGCGGGACTATCTCTAGTTAACATGTCTGTGGACTATTAGGGACTGCAGCGGGACTAGCTCTAGGTGAGATGTCTGTGGACTATTAGGGACTGCTGCGGGACTATCTCTAGTTAACATGTCTGTGGACTGTTAGGAACTGCAGCGGGACTAGCTCTAGATGAGGTCTCTGTGGACTATTAGGGACTGCAGCGGGACTAGCTCTAGGTGAGATGTCTGTGGACTATTAGGGACTGCTGCGGGACTATCTCTAGTTAACATGTCTGTGGACTGTTAGGAACTGCAGCGGGACTAGCTCTAGGTGAGATGTCTGTGGACTATTAGGGACTGCAGCGGGACTATCTCTAGTTAACATGTCTGTGGACTGTTAAGAACTGCAGCGGGACTAGCTCTAGGTGAGATGTCTGTGGGCTATTAAGGACTGCAGCGGGACTATCTCTAGTTAACATGTCTGTGGACTGTTAGGAACTGCAGCGGGACTAGCTCTAGGTGAGATGTCTGTGGACTATTAGGGACTGCTGCGGGACTATCTCTAGTTAACATGTCTGTGGACTGTTAGGAACTGCAGCGGGACTAGCTCTAGGTGAGATGTCTGTGGACTATTAGGGACTGCAGCGGGACTAGCTCTAGGTGAGATGTCTGTGGACTATTAGGGACTGCTGCGGGACTATCTCTAGTTAACATGTCTGTGGACTGTTAGGAACTGCAGCGGGACTAGCTCTAGGTGAGGTCTCTGTGGACTATTAGGGACTGCAGCGGGACTAGCTCTAGGTGAGATGTCTGTGGACTATTAGGGACTGCAGCGGGACTAGCTCTAGGTGAGATGTCTGTGGACTATTAGGGACTGCAGCGGGACTAGCTCTAGGTGAGATGTCTGGACTATTAGGGACTGCTGCGGGACTATCTCTAGTTAACATGTCTGTGGACTGTTAGGAACTGCAGCGGGACTAGCTCTAGGTGAGGTCTCTGTGGACTATTAGGGACTGCAGCGGGACTAGCTCTAGGTGAGATGTCTGTGGACTATTAGGGACTGCATCGGGACTAGCTCTAGGTGAGATGTCTGTGGACTATTAGGGACTGCAGCGGGACTAGCTCTAGGTGAGATGTCTGTGGACTATTAGGGACTGCTGCGGGACTATCTCTAGTTAACATGTCTGTGGACTGTTAAGAACTGCAGCGGGACTAGCTCTAGGTGAGATGTCTGTGGGCTATTAAGGACTGCAGCGGGACTATCTCTAGTTAACATGTCTGTGGACTGTTAGGAACTGCAGCGGGACTAGCTCTAGGTGAGATGTCTGTGGACTATTTGGGACTGCAGCGGGACTAGCTCTAGGTGAGATGTCTGTGGACTATTAGGGACTGCTGCGGGACTATCTCTAGTTAACATGTCTGTGGACTGTTAGGAACTGCAGCGGGACTAGCTCTAGATGAGGTCTCTGTGGACTATTAGGGACTGCAGCGGGACTAGCTCTAGGTGAGATGTCTGTGGACTATTAGGGACTGCTGCGGGACTATCTCTAGTTAACATGTCTGTGGACTGTTAGGAACTGCAGCGGGACTAGCTCTAGGTGAGATGTCTGTGGACTATTAGGGACTGCAGCGGGACTATCTCTAGTTAACATGTCTGTGGACTGTTAAGAACTGCAGCGGGACTAGCTCTAGGTGAGATGTCTGTGGGCTATTAAGGACTGCAGCGGGACTATCTCTAGTTAACATGTCTGTGGACTGTTAGGAACTGCAGCGGGACTAGCTCTAGGTGAGATGTCTGTGGACTATTAGGGACTGCTGCGGGACTATCTCTAGTTAACATGTCTGTGGACTGTTAGGAACTGCAGCGGGACTAGCTCTAGGTGAGATGTCTGTGGACTATTTGGGACTGCAGCGGGACTATCTCTAGTTAACATGTCTGTGGACTGTTAGGAACTGCAGCGGGACTAGCTCTAGGTGAGATGTCTGTGGACTATTAGGGACTGCTGCGGGACTATCTCTAGTTAACATGTCTGTGGACTGTTAGGAACTGCAGCGGGACTAGCTCTAGGTGAGATGTCTGTGGACTATTTGGGACTGCAGCGGGACTAGCTCTAGGTGAGATGTCTGTGGACTATTAGGGACTGCTGCGGGACTATCTCTAGTTAACATGTCTGTGGACTGTTAGGAACTGCAGCGGGACTAGCTCTAGGTGAGGTGTCTGTGGACTATTAGGGACTGCAGCGGGACTAGCTCTAGGTGAGATGTCTGTGGACTATTAGGGACTGCAGCGGGACTAGCTCTAGGTGAGATGTCTGTGGACTATTAGGGACTGCAGCGGGACTAGCTCTAGGTGAGATGTCTGGACTATTAGGGACTGCTGCGGGACTATCTCTAGTTAACATGTCTGTGGACTGTTAGGAACTGCAGCGGGACTAGCTCTAGGTGAGGTCTCTGTGGACTATTAGGGACTGCAGCGGGACTAGCTCTAGGTGAGATGTCTGTGGACTATTAGGGACTGCATCGGGACTAGCTCTAGGTGAGATGTCTGTGGACTATTAGGGACTGCAGCGGGACTAGCTCTAGGTGAGATGTCTGTGGACTATTAGGGACTGCTGCGGGACTATCTCTAGTTAACATGTCTGTGGACTGTTAAGAACTGCAGCGGGACTAGCTCTAGGTGAGATGTCTGTGGGCTATTAAGGACTGCAGCGGGACTATCTCTAGTTAACATGTCTGTGGACTGTTAGGAACTGCAGCGGGACTAGCTCTAGGTGAGATGTCTGTGGACTATTTGGGACTGCAGCGGGACTAGCTCTAGGTGAGATGTCTGTGGACTATTAGGGACTGCTGCGGGACTATCTCTAGTTAACATGTCTGTGGACTGTTAGGAACTGCAGCGGGACTAGCTCTAGATGAGGTCTCTGTGGACTATTAGGGACTGCAGCGGGACTAGCTCTAGGTGAGATGTCTGTGGACTATTAGGGACTGCTGCGGGACTATCTCTAGTTAACATGTCTGTGGACTGTTAGGAACTGCAGCGGGACTAGCTCTAGGTGAGATGTCTGTGGACTATTAGGGACTGCAGCGGGACTATCTCTAGTTAACATGTCTGTGGACTGTTAAGAACTGCAGCGGGACTAGCTCTAGGTGAGATGTCTGTGGGCTATTAGGGACTGCAGCGGGACTATCTCTAGTTAACATGTCTGTGGACTGTTAGGAACTGCAGCGGGACTAGCTCTAGGTGAGATGTCTGTGGACTATTAGGGACTGCTGCGGGACTATCTCTAGTTAACATGTCTGTGGACTGTTAGGAACTGCAGCGGGACTAGCTCTAGGTGAGATGTCTGTGGACTATTTGGGACTGCAGCGGGACTAGCTCTAGGTGAGATGTCTGTGGACTATTAGGGACTGCTGCGGGACTATCTCTAGTTAACATGTCTGTGGACTGTTAGGAACTGCAGCGGGACTAGCTCTAGGTGAGGTCTCTGTGGACTATTAGGGACTGCAGCGGGACTAGCTCTAGGTGAGATGTCTGTGGACTATTAGGGACTGCAGCGGGACTAGCTCTAGGTGAGATGTCTGTGGACTATTAGGGACTGCAGCGGGACTAGCTCTAGGTGAGATGTCTGGACTATTTGGGACTGCTGCGGGACTATCTCTAGTTAACATGTCTGTGGACTGTTAGGAACTGCAGCGGGACTAGCTCTAGGTGAGGTCTCTGTGGACTATTAGGGACTGCAGCGGGACTAGCTCTAGGTGAGATGTCTGTGGACTATTAGGGACTGCATCGGGACTAGCTCTAGGTGAGATGTCTGTGGACTATTAGGGACTGCAGCGGGACTAGCTCTAGGTGAGATGTCTGTGGACTATTAGGGACTGCTGCGGGACTATCTCTAGTTAACATGTCTGTGGACTGTTAGGAACTGCAGCGGGACTAGCTCTAGGTGAGATGTCTGTGGACTATTAGGAACTGCAGCGGGACTAGCTCTAGGTGAGATGTCTGTGGACCATTAGGGACTGCAGCGGGACTAATTCTAGGTGAGATGTCTGTGGACTATTAGGGACTGCAGCGGGACTAGCTCTAGGTGAGATGTCTGTGGACTATTAGGGACTGCTGCGGGACTATCTCTAGTTAACATGTCTTTGGACTGTTAGGAACTGCAGCGGGACTAGCTCTAGGTGAGATGTCTGTGGACTATTTGGGACTGCAGCGGGACTAGCTCTAGGTGAGATGTCTGTGGACTATTAGGGACTGCTGCGGGACTATCTCTAGTTAACATGTCTGTGGACTGTTAGGAACTGCAGCGGGACTCGCTCTAGGCGAGGTCTCTGTGGACTATTAGGGACTGCAGCGGGACTAGCTCTAGATGAGGTCTCTGTGGACTATAAGGGACTGTAGCGGGATTAGCTCTGGGTGAGATGTCCGTGGACTATTAGGAACTGCAGCGGGACTAGCTCTAGGTGAGATGTCCGTGGACTATTAGGGACTGCTGCGGGACTATCTCTAGTTAAGATGTCTGTGGACTGTTAGGAACTGCAGCGGGACTAGTTCTAGATAAGATGTCTGTGGACTATTAGGAACTGCAGCGGGACTAGCTCTAGGTGAGATGTCTGTGGACTATTAGGGACTGCAGCGCTACTAGCTCTAGTTGAGGTGTCCGTGGACTATTAGGAACTGCAGCGGGACTAGCTCTAGGTGAGATGTCTGTGGGCTATTAGGGACTGCAGCGGGACTATCTCTAGTTAACATTTCTGTGGACTGTTAGGAACTGCAGCGGGACTAGCTCTAGGTGAGATGTCTGTGGACTATTTAGGACTGCAGCGGGACTAGCTCTAGGTGAGATGTCTGTGGACTATTAGGGACTGCTGCGGGACTATCTCTAGTTAACATGTCTGTGGACTGTTAGGAACTGCAGCGGGACTAGCTCTAGGTGAGATGTCTGTGGACTATTAGGGACTGCAGCGGGACTAGCTCTAGGTGAGATGTCTGTGGACTATTAGGGACTGCTGCGGGACTATCTCTAGTTAACATGTCTGTGGACTATTAGGGACTGCAGCGGGACTAGCTCTAGGTGAGATGTCTGTGGACTATTAGGGACTGCTGCGGGACTATCTCTAGTTAACATGTCTGTGGACTGTTAGGAACTGCAGCGGGACTAGCTCTAGGTGAGATGTCTGTGGACTATTAGGGACTGCAGCGGGACTAGTTCTAGGTGAGATGTCTGTGGACTATTAGGGACTGCAGCGGGACTAGCTCTAGATGAGGTCTCTGTGGACTATAAGGGACTGTAGCGGGACTAGCTCTAGGTGAGATGTCTGTGGACTATTAGGGACTGCAGCGGGACTATCTCTAGTTAACATGTCTGTGGACTGTTAAGAACTGCAGCGGGACTAGCTCTAGGTGAGATGTCTGTGGGCTATTAAGGACTGCAGCGGGACTATCTCTAGTTAACATGTCTGTGGACTGTTAGGAACTGCAGCGGGACTAGCTCTAGGTGAGATGTCTGTGGACTATTTGGGACTGCAGCGGGACTAGCTCTAGGTGAGATGTCTGTGGACTATTAGGGACTGCTGCGGGACTATCTCTAGTTAACATGTCTGTGGACTGTTAGGAACTGCAGCGGGACTAGCTCTAGATGAGGTCTCTGTGGACTATTAGGGACTGCAGCGGGACTAGCTCTAGGTGAGATGTCTGTGGACTATTAGGGACTGCAGCGGGACTAGCTCTAGGTGAGATGTCTGTGGACTATTAGGGACTGCAGCGGGACTAGCTCTAGGTGAGATGTCTGGACTATTTGGGACTGCTGCGGGACTATCTCTAGTTAACATGTCTGTGGACTGTTAGGAACTGCAGCGGGACTAGCTCTAGGTGAGGTCTCTGTGGACTATTAGGGACTGCAGCGGGACTAGCTCTAGGTGAGATGTCTGTGGACTATTAGGGACTGCAGCGGGACTAGCTCTAGGTGAGATGTCTGTGGACTATTAGGGACTGCAGCGGGACTAGCTCTAGGTGAGATGTCTGGACTATTAGGGACTGCTGCGGGACTATCTCTAGTTAACATGTCTGTGGACTGTTAGGAACTGCAGCGGGACTAGCTCTAGGTGAGGTCTCTGTGGACTATTAGGGACTGCAGCGGGACTAGCTCTAGGTGAGATGTCTGTGGACTATTAGGGACTGCATCGGGACTAGCTCTAGGTGAGATGTCTGTGGACTATTAGGGACTGCAGCGGGACTAGCTCTAGGTGAGATGTCTGTGGACTATTAGGGACTGCTGCGGGACTATCTCTAGTTAACATGTCTGTGGACTGTTAGGAACTGCAGCGGGACTAGCTCTAGGTGAGATGTCTGTGGACTATTAGGAACTGCAGCGGGACTAGCTCTAGGTGAGATGTCTGTGGACCATTAGGGACTGCAGCGGGACTAATTCTAGGTGAGATGTCTGTGGACTATTAGGGACTGCAGCGGGACTAGCTCTAGGTGAGATGTCTGTGGACTATTAGGGACTGCCGCGGGACTATCTCTAGTTAACATGTCTTTGGACTGTTAGGAACTGCAGCGGGACTAGCTCTAGGTGAGATGTCTGTGGACTATTTGGGACTGCAGCGGGACTAGCTCTAGGTGAGATGTCTGTGGACTATTAGGGACTGCTGCGGGACTATCTCTAGTTAACATGTCTGTGGACTGTTAGGAACTGCAGCGGGACTAGCTCTAGGCGAGGTCTCTGTGGACTATTAGGGACTGCAGCGGGACTAGCTCTAGATGAGGTCTCTGTGGACTATAAGGGACTGTAGCGGGATTAGCTCTGGGTGAGATGTCCGTGGACTATTAGGAACTGCAGCGGGACTAGCTCTAGGTGAGATGTCCGTGGACTATTAGGGACTGCTGCGGGACTATCTCTAGTTAAGATGTCTGTGGACTGTTAGGAACTGCAGCGGGACTAGTTCTAGGTAAGATGTCTGTGGACTATTAGGAACTGCAGCGGGACTAGCTCTAGGTGAGATGTCTGTGGACTATTAGGGACTGCAGCGCTACTAGCTCTAGTTGAGGTGTCCGTGGACTATTAGGAACTGCAGCGGGACTAGCTCTAGGTGAGATGTCTGTGGGCTATTAGGGACTGCTGCGGGACTATCTCTAGTTAACATGTCTGTGGACTGTTAGGAACTGCAGCGGGACTAGCTCTAGGTGAGATGTCTGTGGACTATTTAGGACTGCAGCGGGACTAGCTCTAGGTGAGATGTCTGTGGACTATTAGGGACTGCTGCGGGACTATCTCTAGTTAACATGTCTGTGGACTGTTAGGAACTGCAGCGGGACTAGCTCTAGGTGAGATGTCTGTGGACTATTAGGGACTGCAGCGGGACTAGCTCTAGGTGAGATGTCTGTGGACTATTAGGGACTGCTGCGGGACTATCTCTAGTTAACATGTCTGTGGACTATTAGGGACTGCAGCGGGACTAGCTCTAGGTGAGATGTCTGTGGACTATTAGGGACTGCTGCGGGACTATCTCTAGTTAACATGTCTGTGGACTGTTAGGAACTGCAGCGGGACTAGCTCTAGGTGAGATGTCTGTGGACTATTAGGGACTGCAGCGGGACTAGTTCTAGGTGAGATGTCTGTGGTCTATTAGGGACTGCAGCGGGACTAGCTCTAGATGAGGTCTCTGTGGACTATAAGGGACTGTAGCGGGACTAGCTCTAGGTGAGATGTCTGTGGACTATTAGGGACTGCAGCGGGACTATCTCTAGTTAACATGTCTGTGGACTGTTAAGAACTGCAGCGGGACTAGCTCTAGGTGAGATGTCTGTGGGCTATTAAGGACTGCAGCGGGACTATCTCTAGTTAACATGTCTGTGGACTGTTAGGAACTGCAGCGGGACTAGCTCTAGGTGAGATGTCTGTGGACTATTTGGGACTGCAGCGGGACTAGCTCTAGGTGAGATGTCTGTGGACTATTAGGGACTGCTGCGGGACTATCTCTAGTTAACATGTCTGTGGACTGTTAGGAACTGCAGCGGGACTAGCTCTAGATGAGGTCTCTGTGGACTATTAGGGACTGCAGCGGGACTAGCTCTAGGTGAGATGTCTGTGGACTATTAGGGACTGCAGCGGGACTAGCTCTAGGTGAGATGTCTGTGGACTATTAGGGACTGCAGCGGGACTAGCTCTAGGTGAGATGTCTGGACTATTTGGGACTGCTGCGGGACTATCTCTAGTTAACATGTCTGTGGACTGTTAGGAACTGCAGCGGGACTAGCTCTAGGTGAGGTCTCTGTGGACTATTAGGGACTGCAGCGGGACTAGCTCTAGGTGAGATGTCTGTGGACTATTAGGGACTGCTGCGGGACTATCTCTAGTTAACATGTCTGTGGACTGTTAGGAACTGCAGCGGGACTAGCTCTAGGTGAGATGTCTGTGGACTGTTAGGAACTGCAGCGGGGCTAGCTCTAGGTGAGATGTCTGTGGACTATTTGGGACTGCAGCGGGACTAGCTCTAGGTGAGATGTCTGTGGACTATTAGGGACTGCTGCGGGACTATCTCTAGTTAACATGTCTGTGGACTGTTAGGAACTGCAGCGGGACTAGCTCTAGGTGAGATGTCTGTGGACTATTAGGGACTGCAGCGGGACTAGCTCTAGGTGAGATGTCTGTGGGCTATTAGGGACTGCAGCGGGACTATCTCTAGTTAACATGTCTGTGGACTGTTAGGAACTGCAGCGGGACTAGCTCTAGGTGAGATGTCTGTGGGCTATTAGGGACTGCAGCGGGACTATCTCTAGTTAACATGTCTGTGGACTGTTAGGAACTGCAGCGGGACTAGCTCTAGGTGAGATGTCTGTGGACTATTTAGGACTGCAGCGGGACTAGCTCTAGGTGAGATGTCTGTGGACTATTAGGGACTGCTGCGGGACTATCTCTAGTTAACATGTCTGTGGACTGTTAGGAACTGCAGCGGGACTAGCTCTAGGTGAGATGTCTGTGGACTATTAGGGACTGCAGCGGGACTAGCTCTAGGTGAGATGTCTGTAGACTATAAGGGACTGCAGCGGGACTAGCTCTAGGTGAGATGTCTGTGGACTATTAGGGACTGCTGCGGGACTATCTCTAGTTAACATGTCTGTGGACTGTTAGGAACTGCAGCGGGACTAGCTCTAGGTGAGATGTCTGTGGACTATAAGGGACTGCAGCGGGACTAGCTCTAGGTGAGATGTCTGTGGACTATTAGGGACTGCTGCGGGACTATCTCTAGTTAACATGTCTGTGGACTATTAGGGACTGCAGCGGGACTAGCTCTAGGTGAGATGTCTGTGGACTATTAGGGACTGCAGCGGGACTAGCTCTAGGTGAGATGTCTGTGGTCTATTAGGGACTGCAGCGGGACTAGCTCTAGATGAGGTCTCTGTGGACTATAAGGGACTGTAGCGGGACTAGCTCTGGGTGAGATGTCCGTGGACTATTAGGAACTGCAGCGGGACTAGCTCTAGGTGAGATGTCCGTGGACTATTAGGGACTGCTGCGGGACTATCTTTAGTTAAGATGTCTGTGGACTGTTAGGAACTGCAGCGGGACTAGTTCTAGGTAAGATGTCTGTGGACTATTAGGAACTGCAGCGGGACTAGCTCTAGGTGAGATGTTTGTGGACTATTAGGGACTGCAGCGCTACTAGCTCTAGTTGAGGTGTCCGTGGACTATTAGGAACTGCAGCGGGACTAGCTCTAGGTGAGATGTCTGTGGACTATTAGGGACTGCAGCGGGACTATCTCTAGTTAACATGTCTGTGGACTGTTAAGAACTGCAGCGGGACTAGCTCTAGGTGAGATGTCTGTGGGCTATTAGGGACTGCAGCGGGACTATCTCTAGTTAACATGTCTGTGCACTGTTAGGAACAGCAGCGGGACTAGCTCTAGGTGAGATGTCTGTGGACTATTTGGGACTGCAGCGGGACTAGCTCTAGGTGAGATGTCTGTGGACTATTAGGGACTGCTGCGGGACTATCTCTAGTTAACATGTCTGTGGACTGTTAGGAACTGCAGCGGGACTAGCTCTAGGTGAGATGTCTGTGGACTATTAGGGACTGCAGCGGGACTAGCTCTAGGTGAGATGTCTGTGGACTATTAGGGACTGCTGCGGGACTATCTCTAGTTAACATGTCTGTGGACTGTTAGGAACTGCAGCGGGACTAGCTCTAGGTGAGATGTCTGTGGACTATTAGGGACTGCAGCGGGACTAGCTCTAGGTGAGATGTCTGTGGACTATTAGGGACTGCAGCGGGACTAGTTCTAGGTGAGATGTCTGTGGTCTATTAGGGACTGCAGCGGGACTAGCTCTAGATGAGGTCTCTGTGGACTATTAGGGACTGCAGCGGGACTAACTCTAGGTGAGATGTCTGTGGACTATTAGGGACTGCAGCGGGACTAGCTCTAGGTGAGATGTCCGTGGACTATTAGGGACTGCAGTGGAAATAGCTCTAGATGAGATGTCCGTGGACTATTAGGGACTGCAGCGGAAATAGCTCTAAGTGAGGTGTCCGTGGACTATTGAGGATTGCATCGGAAGAAGCTAGAACTTACCTAGAGGTTAAGGTCTTTGGATAATTGGGCGCTGCAACGAAAGGAAATTAGGTTGTTTGATTTGTGGACAATTCGACACTGCAGCGGCAAGAATTCCAGGTGAGGGTTGTTAGGGCTATTCGACACTCGAACGGAAGGAGTTCAGGAAGAGAACACGTAGAATATTGACCCGGAGTATTTTTATGTGGTGGGTTTTACTAAACTTCTGAACGACTTCACTGTTGGTGGTCACATTCACACATTTTTGTTTAGATCTTTTAAATAAGACGATGTTTTTTAATACTCGCAAAGCTCTTTATTATTGGATAGATTATTTATAATTGTTTATCTTAAAGTAAATTTTGCCTAATTTACAGCAAACCAAGGCAAAAGCTGAAGCTCTTAAGAAACCTTCACAACCGAAGACAAAAGAGGAAGAACAAAAACCAAAGGAGAAAAAAGATAAGGAAAAGGAGGGAGAAGGAGGGAGCGTGAATCCCAGCGTTATATCTGAGAAGAGTAAAGTTAAACAGCGGGAACCAAAGAAGAAGGAAGATAAACCAAAACTAACTTCTAAACCATCGCTAGTGCAACAGACGGTCAGTAATGTAGTATCGAAACGTTCCATGATAGTAAAAAGCAACAACAAAGTTTTTTTTATATAATTTTAAAACTAGACTTATTTTATTAATTTTACTTTATTGATGATTTAACTCATATCTAAAAATATCAAATTAGTAAATTTTAATTTATCCCCCACCAGGTAACACAACCAGAAGAGAAAGAAAAAGAGGTGAAGCCGCCGTACGTGGTGTGTTCCTTCGAACCGGACGCTATAGTGGAGAGAGAAGAACGGGAGAGACTCAACCTGTTAGCGCAGAGGGACTTCCTCATACGAAGCTACGGGATGCTCGAACAGGTACACATGTATTATGTGTGTAATAATATAAATAGTATGTGAATACACACATACTTGTGCAAGCGCGCTCGCACACAAACACGCAAGCCACACGCACACACGCACGTTTACATCAATACATTTATATACATATATACTAGGGGCGCCAATAGACCCTCAATTTCGACTCGCTGCGCTATAGAAATCTCGGGTACGGTTTGCATATTGAGTGAAGCGAGCCCAGTGTAACGACTCATCGTTTCCCATTGACTTCAATGGGATATAAACTTTTTGACGATTAATCCTCAACATTATATTTTTCAATTATTTTTTTTAAAACCATCAACTGACTTGTTGATTGCAAAATTTGATAATTTTCCGTCAAGTAGTTTTCGAGCCTATTCGTGACAAAGAATGTGAAAAAGTCTCCAGTAGAACGCTCCGCTCGCTACGCTCAATAAATAATTTCTGATATGCAAGTTACTAGTATGAACAAGGATGCTTTAGGATAGAGGACAGAGAGGTTACATCATTCATAATCAGCATATGCTGTTGTTATTTTTAGATATATTTAGTGATGAAAAAAATGGGGACATTACGACCCGAAGATGAAAGAAAATATGGAGTTTATGGACGTCTATCCGTTGTGTCTAATTCACCTAAGGTAAAGTCTTTAACGTAAATTAGTTAACTATAATATCTATATATAAAAAATCATTTGTTATATTATTGGTTTGAAATAACTTATTTTCAATGAAATTAATTTTAACTATTTTATTTGGCTAATACAATGCACACGTGAAGCGAATTATTAAAGAAACAATTATTAATGAACATAATTTTTGCCTTGTCTTACTACAGAAAGTGTAAATGTATTATACTCTGAAAATATCAAAAGGACAAAATCAATGCGAATATATCCACAAAAAGGAAGATAAAATTGTATGTACAGATTAAAATAAAGAAGCCTAAGGTTAAAGACAAAACAAACAGTACAGGATATCATGTTAATATTGGTGAGTTTTTATTTGCATATTAAAGTGAGGTTTTTATTTATTTCTTAAATTATATTTACATTTAAAATATATAAAACCTTTTTAATAGTATGTTATTTTTTTTTTTTTAAATCAGCTGATTGTTATTATTGCCGCCATTCTATGTTGAACTTGCGACAGCTGTGATGCCACTGATATTATTCAAAAGCGTAATATTCCACTTGAATACGTTAATTTTATGAATATATTAAATCAAACAAATCTTTGTTATAGAGTAATTAAATGTCCTAAAAGCCTTGTGTATAATTCTAGACTAGTATTAATAAGGATATTTGTGATTTTTTCAAATTAACATCGTGTTAAAAATTTTGGGACGTGTTTTTTTAGTTGGTGCCGTTGTTGTGTTCATAATGTAACTAACTATACAAGATAGTTAAACAATTTGTTTCCATTTCATTGAATTACCTATTTGGTCTATAAACAGATAGAAATTCTTGTACACTAACATAACCTTTTAAGAATATACTTATATTATTTTATAGTTGTTTTATTTATAATAAATTATCATTGAAGTTATTTGTTATTTTTTTTTGGTACAAGACGATTCTCGAAATTCAATTTATTTATTTATTCCACTTTGGATCAATACCAGTGATCAATTTTACGTCAAATGGAAGTGGCAGAACTTTTTAATTCCATACTCATGGAAAAAAAATCTTATAATGACACTCCAGTTTAAAATTAAAGTTACGGTTGCTTGCCTAGCTCTGAGAAGAACCACACAACAAACTCAGCTGGATTCTTTATTGTGATGTCTGTTTCACAAACCTTAACACTAAACCTACCAAGTACCGATCAAATTGACCGTTCTTAAACTTTTGTAAAACTTATACATTTTTAAACGTTATAATATCGTTATCAAACTAAATGACAATGACAATGACAATTCATAGAATATGCATATAATATTTTCTACTCTTTACTTTTAGTTATTTCCATTATTATCTACGTTATACAATAAAATAACTTTTAATTACCGGTCAATTTGACGGCGTGCGGTCGGAACAGGTATACAAGAATTGTCGGTAGGTTTAGTGTTAATATTTAGTGAGCAATTTACAAACAAGTTCAACTATCGCAATCAATTCGATAAGCCCGCCTAATTAATTATTTGTTTCTACATATCAATTAATAATGTTGACTAAATAGTCAATAGTAAAAATTCTTCTCCATGGATCTAACATTAAGAACCATTGAACTATAGTCGGACGATATAAAAATATGTCAACATGAAATAAAAAACATGGTTTCAATAAAACAGAAAATAGTCATCAAATATATATTTCATAGTTGTCTTAAAATCAAGTGATATTATGTCCGAAGGATGGTATAAGACCAGCTCTATGGTATCATCCATTCATAATAAATTCACAAAACATGGCAAATAACACATCCTTTTATAACTTTATAAAAAATTGCACTTCCATTTTAATGTCAGTATTGATTGCGAGTCATCACACCATTTGCTAATTATCTTCCACGTGGACATCAAAACTGAAGTCTCTTCGCTAGAGAACCGCCGTCAATGTTATCAAGTAGCTTCCTTTTGAGAGACGGCTTCTCTACTTCAATTTTAGTAACATTTGAAGGCATCGGTAACTTTGGTCCAAGTGATGGAGCTGGTTTGTTACTGGAAATTATAATATAAAAAAAAATAAGCAAGTTGATGTTATTAATCTATAAACTGACTATAATAATATAAAAAAAATATTTAATACATAATTAAAAAAATTTGTAAACAAATGTTGGTTATATGCTAGTAAAAAGATACCTAAAATATGACATCATAAGTGCCTGCGTGCAGTCGCACCGCCGCGGCGGGTACAGCGCCAGCAAACTTTCCAGCAGCTGCAGCAGGTCATCCGATGCCGCACTGAAGATGTGCCGCAGTTGCTGAGCGGGGAACTGCTTATACTGGACATAGTCCGTTAAAGTCTTCATACCCTAGAATTTTTTTTTTGTGAAATAAGATATATTCATTTAAATAAGACACAAACTTTTAATTTGCTTAATAGTGCAGCTAAAAAATTAAATAGAATAATTATTATATTATCCATACTGGCCAAATTTCTTCAGAGGGTGTTCCAAATACTTGGAATATGCGAGACAATTGGTCTAAATCTGACTCTCCCGGAAGAAAGGGAACTCTGAGTAGTAATTCCGCTAGAATGCAGCCCACAGCCCACATGTCCACCCCTGTGCCATATTGCCGTGCACCAAACAAAAGTTCTGGGGATCTGTAACAAAAATATATTAATGTATGTTATTATTGTACATAGCAGAAAGATAACAATCAGGAAACCACATTTTTAATGTTACTAACTCTTACACCGTTTATAAAATTGTGATATTTCATACCTGTACCATCTGGTGACCACTTGGTGTGTATTAATTCTACTTGGTGAACCAAAAGCTTTGGCTAGACCAAAATCACCAATTTTTAAGATACCTTCTCTATTAATTAGTAGATTATTGGGTTTAAGATCCCTATGCAAAATCCAGTTTTGATGTAAGTATTCCAAACCTAAAATACATGTGCTTTTAGAAATTTAAGAGATACACAAGACTGATCAAAATATACTATTTGAAATTCATTGTAAAGTAAGAAATATAATTACCAACAACAGAATGTATAAATGATAACTATATATATAAATTACTTGTGTGAACCCATTTTCAGATATTATGTTTTTTTAATATTATAAAACATATTAAATATAACAATTTCCTACTTAATTGATACTTTCACAAATGTTTAAAAAAAAGAAATATACCTAATTTATGCTGAATTTTGATAAAAATAATTTACTCACCTCTTAAAGTCATTATCATATAGGCTTTAACATTAGCAGGTGTCAGTACAATATTGTTATCCTTAATAACTATTTCTAAATCAGTATCCATGAAATCAAACACCAGCGAAACATTTGATTTCTGTCCAAATACATCTATAAATATAGAAGAGCAATAATAAATTGATGTATATTATAAATCATTATTAAACCATGTTTTGAAGTAAAAATAAATATATATACAATATTTAACTACATTTAAAATATAAAATATATGTCAAACACAACATTACCAAGAAGTCCAATGAGATTTATATGCTGAAGTTCTTGCAATAGTTTGATTTCTCTGAGGGCAGTACGATTAATTCCATCTTGGGCTTCTAAACGAGAGCCTATTTTTATTTTCTTGACAGCCACAATTTTATCAGTCTTTACGTCTCTGGCTTTATACACCGTAGCAAACTTAAATATTAACACGAAAATTATTGTCATTAAGGATTCTTCAAAATTGAGGTTACATTATTCAAGTACAATTTTAATTTCTGAAAAAGATAATATGAACTTCAAAAAATGCTGAAAATACCTGTCCCTCGCCCAAGAAGTCGATTTTTTCATAACGTGTTATTGGCTCTTCCATTATAGTAGTTTTTATTAAAGAGCTGTTATATTTTTATACTTCAAAATTTTATAAACATGTCACAATAACACCCGTTTGAGTGATATTTATGTGATTCGTTTTACATTGTCTTCTATTTATTAAATCACTATATTAGTCCTGAAACGATGTATTTTCTCAAACAACTTGCAGTAAAAATTTAAAAATTTGACGTTTTTGGTGAACTGTTAAATCAACAGTTGTTGTTTTTAAATTTTTCACAAGAGAAGAGGCAAAAGACTTTTAGGTCATACAGCCTCTTCATATGTATTGATTCCTTGTTAAATCAACAGTCAACAAACTTCAAGGTACGGTAAGCTATGGTATGTCGTGTATTAAAAAGTACTATTGTCCCATAAAGGTTTATATTTCAAAAATCCCTAAGCTAAAACAAAAAGTTTCTTTCAAAGATGCCTGTTGAGTAAAATATGATACAAAAGTTTTAATTGATATTAACCATTTTTATTAGAAATTCCCAAACAGTGTTCAAGGAGAGGTCAGAGTAAACAAATACAGTTATGTAGATTTTTTATATTAAATCGAATTTTGTGTTCATTTGATTTTTGAATTCATCAAAATAATGTACATTTTTAACATCACCAATTTGGAATGTGTGGTAATAGTTAGGTAAGTAATTAGCTGTTTTTATTTATAGATAGATAGAAGACATAAAAGAGCAAATATGTTAAAAAAAAATAAAAACATAAATTGAAACAATAGGAGGCAACTCGAATTTCATATGAATTTAATTTTGAATAGGAATTTCGAAAATTTTATATATAATATTTATTATTAGCCACTGCTAAATCAGGATTTAAAATCAGATATAATAACATGTTATTCAATTCCGTATCTGCTGAATAGAAAAAAGAATTTCTATTACAATCTAATGAATTTTAATTTAAATCAACAATGAAAATTAACAATGCGAAGACGGAGAAAACGATGTTAGATCGGATTTGATAACAATTACTTCGGTGATACCGCATCGTACATCTTCGTATTTGGCAAGTATCTCAATATATAGGTAGTGTTTTGTATTATATATTGTGTCAGCGCAAACCCATATCGAACTTTTGATTTAACTACAAAACCTACTGTTCAATAACTACATACTATTCGTGCCGCTCGCCCTTCAAGTCAAAATTTAAATGTCAAAAATCAAATGTCAAATCTACTGTTTTGTTCATTAGTGATTTATCCTTTGCAATATGTTTATTTAATTTTATCAAATAATCAAGATTTTATTATATGTTCTTATACAATATGTAATAAATAAACGTGGTTACTATAAATAATGTAGTGCTTTACATTTTACAATTATTTTGAAGGGCCTTATGATTCTAAGATGAATACAAATAATAATAATCAAGAAAATGTTTATTACGAAGACGTCCCACCTGGAACTCTCAACGATGATGATTTCTTTTGTACAGAAAAAATTGTACCCAGGAAAATTAAACCACAGAATATTGTAATGAGATTAATGGACCGTGAAATATATGGATCTCGCAAACCAGGCTCTCACTTTCATGTTGTTAGGGAATTTTATCAAAACGTCTTTCCAAATTTGACTATAGTCAACGTAGAGAAACCTCCATGTTTCTTGAGAAAATTTAGTCCAGATGGAAAACATTTTATAGCTTTTTCTGCAGATCAAACATCATTAGAGGTATATTTATATACTGTAGGATAATATACTAAAATATTTGAACTTAATGAAACCATATATAATATTAATACTATATTGTAGATATATGAATATAGAGGTGCTTCAGCTGCTGGCGACTTAGTGGCTGGTTATCCGTCAGATTTACTTAATGCTGATGCAGATGCACATCACAGAATACGGACTCATATATTTTACAGATTTTTTAAGGTATCTAATCCTTTACACATTCATTTACTATATATAAACTTAAAACATTATGCTTAAAATAAATCTCTCATTAAACAAACTATATTTCAGCCAAAATTCACTGTAAATGTTTGTCAGCAAAGGCTTGCATCGAGATCTGAACGTAATTCAGGTCAGCTTCCATTTATGGATCAGCAACTTAATAGGGAATGTAGTCTCTTCACTGAAGATGGTAGATATGTGATAGTTGGCTCGGCGGCACACATACCTGATGATCTAAGACCCCATTTCTATCACATACACAGCAATAATGAAGCCGTAACACCAACTATCAGGTAAACTGCTACAAAATGTTAATATAATACAGTTGCTTCTAACCATTTAAAAGTTTTATACCTAATATTACACAATTTAGAAATATATATATATATATAAATTAATAGATAGTTTACCTATTTTTTTTGCAGGAAATTTTGGTAATTTGGGGACTCGTTAACTTTATGAAATGTATTTCACATGTATTATTTTTTTACATTTTGTATTACATGTACTAATATAATTTTTAATGTTTTAAATTTTATAGGTCTGCACTTGAAGACTACTCCCTCCATTTAGTTGATTTGCACCACGGCAAGCTTTGTGATACTAAACATTTTAGAACAGACAAAATCTACCTTTCTCACAACCAAGGGATATATTTGTATAAAGAAGTGTTAGCTGTGCTGTCCGTACAACACCAGACGATACACTTATTCCAAATTGTAGAAGGTATGCTGATAGAAATAAGAAAAATAGGCAGATTTTGTTATGATGACGATCCATTTATTGTGAGTTCTGTATTCGCTCCAATGATGAATGAGAGGCCATTCCACGAAGAGACAATAAACAGTTTAAAGCATAGACTACTAGTATTTCTTTTTAAAAGAGCAAAATCTATAAGCGACGATACAAAGGATCCATTGGAATTAAGAAAATTTTATAAATACTTTGATATGTTTAAAAGTTTGAGAATGTGGAAGATGCAACTACTGGATGAAGATCATCTTTTTATAAAATATGCGAGTGAGGAGGTTGTTACTTTAAGGGTCGCTGAACCCAACAGTCAGTCGTCCTTCTTTGTAATATATAACATTAGCGAGAGCAAAATATTAGAGGTATATGAAAATACTTCAGAAGGGTTGTTACAGTTATTTGAGAATTATTGTGACTGCTTTAGAAATGCGAGGTTGTGTGCCGATTCCCAGTTTACTTGTTCGCCGTCAAATAATTTATATGCAAGGTTGACTCAGCAGCGATTTAAACAGACAATAGTGAGAGCTATCTATGGAGGCCGTACTGAAGCAACAAAGAGAATATTAGCACAGTTACCGATCAGTGCACAGTCCTACAGCGGCTCACCCTACTTGGATCTTGGTCTTTTTAGCTATGATGATAAATGGGTATCTGTTATGGAACGACCCAAGGCCTACGGGGAATACCCAATACGGTAAAGACTTGTTACATGGTTATAATAATAAAATGCGTTATGTAATAATAATGTTTTATTCCAGTTTCTATGCAAGGGACTCGGGTTTATTAAAATTCAAGATATATGCAGGAGTGTTGGGGCAGTCTGTACCCGCCAGCGCTCGTCGTCTCGTCGCCTTCACCTTCCACCCCACGGACCCCTTCGCTATCAGCGTACAGAGGACCAATTCGGAGTATATTGTCAATTTTCACATAAGAAACGCGGTTTTCAGTTGACGAAGATGACTGGTTCATGAGTATATGTATATTGAGAAGATGCTTTGTTGTACTACGGAATTAACAAATTATATAATTTTACATATTATGCGACGTTTTATTTAAAGGTCATAAATTAGGTTAGGCGTTTTGGAGTCTTATTTGACCCTTTCTCCCCTTATTGTAGGTTTTTCTAATTGGTGCGACTCCCCCCCCCCCCCGGTTGAATAAGAAATGGACATATCTATAAAATAAAACTGTTAATAATGGATTCATTATTATATAATTGTTTCCTTAGTACTCTATATGCTATAAGTGTTATTAGCTTTGTGCGATAATATTAATCGCATTAACTCCGACCATAGTAATGGCCAGAATTAGTTTAGTTGCCTAAAGTATTGTAAAAAATAAACCATAACTTGTAATAATTTGAATTCAAAACTTAACGTAAAATCATATTCTCTACGCCCTCCCCCACCCCTCACGCTTGTAGTGAGAATTGATAATATCAATTAAAATTTTATTTGATCATGGCGAATTTTAGGAAGCAGTTAGCATTAAAGATTTGTAACACTGAAATTTCAAAACGCTTATTTCAATACCTTACGAAAAACCTTTTTGGTTTTGGTTATTGTATTTTTTATTGTTATTCACAGTCAATCGTAACAATGACAGACAGCTGATGTACAGCTCTATAATCATGGAACCTATAGACTAATTCTGAATAAAAACATAATAAATAATAATTTTCACTTAAATATGACTGAAAGATTAAAATTAATAATTATGATGTGCAAATAATACAAATATTTTAAACAATGCAGTGGAATTATACGAGTCCTTTTTTACAAAATGTAGGATACGATTCCTTTAATATCAACAAGGGTAAGTTCCAATCTATCAAGCACTAGGTCAATTGGCCTAAAGAAAAGGCTGTTAGTGAGACTAGTGTTACTAACTAGTGCCCTGATATTTATACTAACATAAGGTCCCTTTTGTACTGAATGCTAAAGAAAGTGGAGATTGAAGTTTCTTAAAGCTTGTAACGCTAGCTAGTGTATTAAATAATTGCTGGCCACTTTTTAATGTACTATTTCTGAGGTCAATTAGTCCGTTTAAAATTGGGTAATGAAATGGGCTTTAACTATGCAGCTAAAACAATTTCTTTGAAATATGCATATTGCAGCGCCATCATATCCACATATAATCGGCGAAGGTGACGTAACTTCAGTATTATTTCCCGACGGTACCATCCAATTGTATTTTGTTCCGACGAATCGTCACGTTACTTGGCCGCCTTTGCAATTGAATGCTAATTTTCCTAACCTTCATTGTGCTGCAAATACAGATATTTGGTTTGTAAGGAGCATATCTCAGCCGTAAGTAATTATATTTATTTATTTATCTTCACGCCATATCCCTTGCGGGGTAGCCAGAGACGACGGAGCGCCAAACGCATTTTTCTTTCGCCTCGGCCACAGACATCAACCTCTTCATACATGCCCTCCGGGGGGTCCTCATGCTTTTTACGTGACCTTCCTCCAGTATCATAGATACTGTGTTTTCGAAGGTCACTCGAGGCCTCCCCCTGTCTCTCTTACCGCTCACTTTTCCTATATAAATCTTTTTTACCATTCTTTCATCACTCATTCGTTCGACGTGCCCAAACCACCTGAGCACGTTCTTCTTCATTCTCATCGTGACATAAGAAATTAATAGTTATTATATTATATTTGTTAATATTATTACCGACTTTCTTATGTACATTTTCCAACTAAATGATTTTTAGGTACGAATAACCCATAGAATAAAATAAGATATTATTCAGAAAGTTACTTTTTTCTTAATAAATGTTTAGATTGCCGCCAAGTTTGTTTAATCGACCATTTCCTAATGTTTATGGCGACCAACTCCCGCCACCTCAATTTAATTCAAATTTCTGTATCAACTCTTCTCCCTCTCCTGATTACTACCAAAAGGTAAGTTATATCGTTGCCTCATTAGTTTGTATTACAAAAAAAAGTTGAAATAAATAGAAAATATTGGTAACGCGCATCAGCTGTTGTCGTTCCTTTTGGGTTCAATAAATAGTTATAAACTAATATTCCGTGGTACCGCATGAATCCCTTCAGTAGTGGAACGTATGTAAAAATATTAATAAAAGTATCTTCTCGATATTACATACGCGCTTCTAAATCCTAACGGAGTTTTTTAATATGACAATTTCAGTTTCATAACGACGGCTCGACTTCTACAACAGATATTCACTACTTTTATCCCAGTCTGCGTAATGTACACAATGTACACTTGAAGTACTCGGCCGAGGTTCAGACTGAACCTATTGCGACTAATAATACAAACGAGGTTAAGTGTCATGGCCGCTGTGGTTGTAACTGTTCGGATATCAAGAAATCGGCATCCAGCACGAGTTGCATGTCCATTGACTCGCCGAGCAAATCAAAACATAGATTAACTAAGAAAAGCAAGAAAAAATCTAAAAATAGTAAAAGCAGAGATCATCGTTGCGAATGTCACTTGGAAACAAAGTCAGCCTCAGATAAATTTGTAGCTACTTACGCGGACAAAGCTAGCGGCGGTACTGTTAAGGGAGGACGACACACACAGACAGCAAACAAGAAATCCAAACGTAGCGATATTGAAACCGAATTATGGGTACCAATTAACTCTAGTTCCAGATTCAAAATGGGTGAATGTGACAGCTGTCACTCTGCAAGATGCTGCTTCAGTAGCTCGGAAACGGATTATTAAATAAAACGACAACTCTTATATTTATATTTCTTATAATACATTTATCCCTTAATGTTACACGTATTTACAGTTTGGAAATAGTACAATGATAAAACAAAAACAAAACGACATTTTCATTAAAAAAAAAAAAAACTTTCATTTACCTTTAAAATAACAGGGAATCTTACCGGAGCAGCCATCTTCACTCTGAGGGTCTAATCACTACTGTTAAGTTATATCAAAAATAAGAAAAGACTGCAAAAACAAGATACAATGTTCAATTCTGAATAATATGACTTTGGCAATAATGACTCCAGCGGAGTCGGGTTGATCTATTAGCGAGTCAAAACATCAGCTAATTTTTTATATATATATATTTGATACAATAACATACAGTCTCATATTTCATAAGCTTATATCGGTGGCTCGGAAGTGGTTATATATATTACATAAATTCACTGCATCCCAAACCGAGGCTCACAACCAACCTTCGCTCGGGACAAAGTGAACTATAAGGAATATGTTTAAATAAATTTATTTACATTCATTAGACCGCTAATAGACCGTGCTGGCGGATTACAAAACCAATCATCGAGAGAAATTTATAAATAATCATACAAAAACAAAAACACTTACAACTAGTATTGCAAAGAATGAGATATCCCTCGTATGTAACCCAATCAAAACAATCAATATTATATTACATGCGTGTGTATGTGTGTTATAATTGAATGAATGAATCCTTCATACATGAATGAATGAATGAATCCGTCATACATGAATGAATGAATGAATCCTTCATACATGAATGAATGAATGAATCCTTCATACAACAAAAAATATATATAATATTAAATTTCACCATAGCTGAGATTCACAATATTTAATTTTTACTCCATTATATCTTTTTCAATTCAAAACCATTTTCATTTTTATTATTAATCAATATTTTATTTTACATTACCATCGGTAATTATTTTAGTACACAACCTCAAGTTGGTAAAACATTACCACTTCTTACATTGACTATCAACTTATACTACAACACTAAATTGTTATAAAAAAAAAACATTCAACAGTTTATTGCGGAATTGAAATGCAGATTTTGATACAATAATAATAGTAGTAGGTAGAGCAAAAATACATTCACAAAAAATTTTATTAAACATTACAATACTCTTGCAAATATTAAAAATTAATATTATTATAAATTATTATTATTATTATTATTATCATTATCATTAAATGTGCAATATATGTTCATATGCGTGTATCAGTCACCGTAGTATTTAAATATACAAAATAATAATAAAAAAAAAAAAGTGTTCTCTGACTAGACAGTACCATACAGACGGTCACATAGTCACAATGTGGGAATTATTACATATAGATAATAAAAACTATGAGGGCTTTTAGTGAGAAAACGTTTAAAAAATACATGTAGGTATAGTATATACTTTTTACATAAATACTTTTTACTTTTTTTTAAGAAAGTAATACTACTAACAATTAGTTTTTTTTTTATCACAATACCTTCAACTCGTACTAGTTCTAAATTTAATAGTATTAAATAAAATATTATAAAAAAAGTTATTGTAAAAAAAAAGTGATCAAAAAATTCTTGTGCTTAATAAAATTTGTGCTTTTGAAAACTTTAACAAAACTATTGATAAATTTAATGAATTTTACTAATATATAATATATATATATATTATATATATATATTTAATTGAAGAACAGCCACTAAAAGCCCCGTGAGTGTACACAACACGTGATAATTTCTTTCCTCTATACACCAAATTTATACTATACTATATATATATGGTTATTTCTTAAGCGAGGAAGTGTCTTCAAAGATTATCAAAATAATTTAGTACTTACACGAGACGATAAAATCAATATATAATAAAATACACCTTACATCTTCACTGCCATCACTCTTCTAAAGTTTCCCGTTAAATCACCACATTCAGAAGCACCATATTCACTGAAAAAAGATATTAAAGGTTATATCAAAATGCATGTTATTGCTACTATGATGGTATAGATGTTGTGGCGTTATAAGAGCGGGGTTGGGGGGGTGTATAACAAAATGTACTATGTTTATACACATGATAGTATGGTATGATCTAGATTGATCAGGTGCATATCGAAATGCACTTTGTTTGTACGCGTAGTACTCTGGGGTACGGTAGATCGGTACCTGGTGCGCGTGCGCGAGGTCCCTGATGGCGGCGAGGCGCAGGCGCGTAGCGGCGAAGGTGGGGCGCTGGGCGGGGTCAGCGTGCCACGCCCCTCGCATCACCTCGTACGGCCCCGCCGGGCAGCCCTCCGGTGCCTCCATGCGGTACCCGCGCTCCACGTGGCGTACCACCTCCGCCAGCGGCTGACAAACACACACACAAACACAGTCAGGACTACATCGCTCCACCATATATATATATATATAACAGGATACTCACGATTCGAGGGTACGGCACTCTACCGAACGAATAGATCTCCCACAGAAGGATGCCGAAACTCCACATGTCGGACTTGTTCGAGAATTTCTGAAAACAATAGCGATAAATATTAAATATTGCAGATGGATAGTGAGAGACTAGTCTCTGCGCGTGACTGCAGGGGTACTGACGTTGTACTTGAGCGCCTCTGGGGCTGTCCACTTGATGGGCAGCTTGGCTTGCACGCGCAGCGCGTCCGCGGGGTCGTCGGGGGCAGAGTCCGCGCGGGCGAGCCCGAAGTCCGCGACCTTGGCGGTGCCCTCCGCAGATATGAGTACGTTGCGCGCCGCCAGGTCGCGGTGCACCACACGCTGGCGCTCCAGGTACTCCATCCCGCAGCACGCGTCGCTATACATATAATATACACTTAAGCGGGTAGTCTTTTATTTAATTCATAATATAGTGAGGTAGTACTGACTAGGCAAAGTTGATCTGGTTGAGCTGCGTGACGTAATGTCGTCCGCGGCTTCGCAGGTAGTCCAGCAGGGAGCCCTGCGCGCAGTGCTCCGTCACGATGCACGTGCTGCCGTTGGAGCTGAACACCACACACCCCAGCAGACGGACCAGGTTCTCGTGTTTCAGCGATCTGTGAAGTAGCATTTAAGAATTTACGTCCAAAACTCATATCTTATTATGTAATTATATATATATATATACATATACTTACGCCATGACGCTGGCCTCGGCCCTAAACTTGCTGGCCGCCTCGCGGTCCTTGAGTATCTTGACGGCCACCTTCTGCGTCCCGTTCAATATCCCCAGCATCACGTCACCGAACTCACCCTTGCCTATGTTCTCACGAATTTCCAAATCGCGCTCCGCTATTATCCATCCTGGAATTCAATTATATAATATTATACGAATTTAAAGGTTAAAAAAAACTATGCGAATAATTAAATACATAAGGGAAAATTTGATTTTAATAAAAGATAGGAGGATAGAGAGAGAGAGTGTGAGATAGAGAGAAAGAGATAGCTATATAGCCAATTATTGTAAGCAGTACTGACTTGCGTCGACGAATTTCTGCGCGCCGTCCGTAGCATCCCCGGGGAGGTGTCCGAAGGCGTGCTGGAAGTGACCCGAGCTCAGCGCACTCGACACGCTGGGGGTGGGCGGGTACGGGGGAGGCTGCACGCACACACACGTATTAATAATTACACCATAGCACTATATAGCAACACTAACTAGCTCACTAAGTCTTTTCAATATGCGATCTCATTGGATTAATTGCCTGAGTAAGTGTGATGGAGTCCATGCCATCGGACTAAACTAATTGAGTTAGTGCTTGATAGATTGGATAATACAACCAATTTTACTTTACCTGCGGCAGTGGCGAGAACGTCTGCTGGTGTACGTTGTTGTTGTTGGAGCCGTTGGGAGACGCCTTGGGTAGCCATCTCTCCAACTTGGTACACAAACCGTCCGCGTCCTTCAGGTAGTGCTGTCGAGTTAATATTAATATGTATTATAGTATTATAAATTTATTAGTGTTCACACACACACACACACATAGTGTATCACACACACACACACACACATAGTGTATCACACACACACACAGTTTATCACAAACCTGTATTAAGTTGGTCATGTCGTCGAAGAACTCCTCGTCGTCGATTGTTAGACGTTGGTTCTGACTGTCCGGAGCCGTAGCCCACTTCACTCTGAAATTATATACATATAATTGAGCGAAGCGAACGAAGTGAGCGGAGCGCTTTATTGGAGACTTTTTACATTCTTTGTCACGAATTGGCTCGAACACTACTTGACGGAAAATTATGAAACTTTGCAATCAAAAAGACACATATTAGGTGATGGTTTTAAAAAAAAATTGAAAAATGTCATCAAAAAAAATTTTTTTTACATCATGTTAAAAAACTGACATTCCATTGAAGTCATTAGGAAACGATGAGTCAATACAATATGCAAACGGCACCAGAGATTTCGCGAGCGCAGCGAGTAGAAATTGAGGGTTTGTTGGCGCCCCTAGTTATTTTATGATACGATTTATAGTATTTAATATTGTTATTATTGTAATACCATAATTTAAATTATTGTATATGGCAACACGAGAGTGCATTGTGAAAGGGGAAAAACGTTTTGTTGTCCTTGGAAATGGGATATACAAAAATTGAGTCATAGATGATTGTTTCGTTGAATTGTGAATACAAATTAAAGTGAGTAAATAAGTGAATAATGAACAGTTCATAATAAAACAATAGTTAAATCTTATTTTGTGTTATTACTGAATAGGACCCGATTTGATGTTTTATAATATAATTTATCAAATAAATAAGTTTAATGAGATCGATCAATAGTTTATTGGAAATGGTCCAAAGAAAAAAAAAATCTATCAATAAATATACTCCGGTTTGTCTGATGTGGGTAGTTCAATATTAATGTAATTGGAAAATATTCGATTATATATAATACATTGAGTCGTTTGTTCACACACACGGGGTGTGATCCCAAAATCTGTTAAATAGATGAAATTATCTAAAGCACACATCTGTAGTGTTCGACCCTATTCCGGTAGCGCACACACAAGGTATGATACCAAAATATGTTGAATAGTTTAAAGTATCCAAAGCACACACCTGTTGTGTTAGACCCTGCTCCGGTAGAGCACACGGGACGTGATCCCAAAAACTGTTAAACCGTTGAAAGTATCAAGTAACATACCTGTAGTGTTCGACCCGTCCCCGGAAGCGCACACACAGGGTGTGATCCCCGGGGAAGTTGGTGCTCTCTCGCACGAGGAACACCCCGTCCGGGGAGCCCGACAGCAACGCCTCCGCCCGCTCACGGGAGATGGCGCCGTGGTGCCAGCTGCGAATACATATATATATATATAATAAATTTTGAATGTCAAGAAGGTGTTCAGAAAGTCTTATTGCATAATGCGATCATTATTTATGTTAAAGTCAACTAAAGTAACCATTTATAATATATTTTTATTAAAATATTTGTAATTAATTAACGAATTATAACTCGTTAAGTGTGTTTTAATTTAATAAATATCTTATAGTTGCAAGTACATCTATATATAAATGTATAACATGATATATATATATATATATATATATATATATATATATATATATATATATATATATATATATATATATATCATGCTATACATATATATACCGGATATATATATATATATATATATATATATATATATATCCGGTTTTTTTTACACATTTTTACTTTATTGTCAAGGAACATGTAATATAACAAGACCTTATAAGAAAAATAAAATCGTTAATAAATTTAACAATTAAATAATATTCTTTCCCAGGCTTAAACTATTAGTCGAAGCAAAATATCTCATAATAAAACAACGCGGACGCAGTCACGTAAACAAAGCTAGCGTAACACTCTACACGCACACTCTTGTAATAAGAGTGGTGTTTTTACACCACTTACAAACTTAAAGATAGCCAGTAATAGCATGTAATAGCATGTAATACGAGTGGTTAAATCACTATTTATAATTACTAACTCCATATCACACTCACAGACTGCATCCATCGTGACTCACTCATACACGAAATGCTTAAGTATAAAATAAAATATCTTATCTTTCCATGTTTATATTTTATATCACGATACGATGAGATTATTTTTAATGATATTTTCTTTGATTTTTTAAGTGTGTTCTTTAAATTAATTATTTATTATTATTATATACTGCCAGGTTACCCGTGCTTCGCAACGGAAGGCGAAAGTGATCAAACATTTTGTTTGTATTTCCACACCACCTTTTAGGTATCAAACAGGCGCGTTATATTTTTTTGCAGCTTTTTAGCTGTAAGTTTGGAACGGTTTGGACCTTTGCGAAATCCTTTCTTATTGCACCTATTCAATATGTCAGGAGTCTCGTGTCCAAATTTCAGCTTTCTAGGTATTACGGTTTGGGCTGTAGAGCGATGAATGAGTCAGTGAGTGTCTGTGTTTTATATATTAAGATTTATAATAAAAGTATTTTTTTTTTCACTAAAAGTAAAAGATTTTTTATTTATATTTTATAAGTTGAGGACCGTATGAGAACAACTCAGACAGTTGGGTTATGACATATATATATATCAACAAAAACACGACAACTTCACATCCAAACAATTTCGTACTAAGATCGGATATAGACATCGAAGATCACTATACAAGGGAAAAATCTAGAATCACTTAGTACCTACTTCAGTCTGTGATAAGAAGGTTTTTGAAAATTCGACTCTATGTTATGTGCCATAAGAGTCATTGTGGTACGTTATCAATACGTATATATCAATACAGGTCAATATATGAAGTAATTAATACGTATTATCTAAACCTTGAGCAGTCTTAATTGTTAATATCTCATATATTATTTAGATAAACAAAAATCTTTTTAGACTTGGTACCTTTTTTCTATAAATTTTTTATTTATGAATTCAAAGCAAAAAATATGGCAACACTGTCACACATAAATTTATGATCAAGTGAGGCAGAACATCGTTAATTCGAATTTCAAAAGCTGCATATATATGGTCGTCCTATTGTAAATATTTCTGTATATATATGGTTGTTCTAATCTAATTATTTCTGTATATATACATATATATGTGGTCGTTCTACTGTAAATATTTGTGTATATATATATGCTCGTTCTACTGTAATTATTTGTGTGTATATATATATATATATATGCTCGTTGTACTGTAAATATTTCTGTATACATATGCTCGTTCTACTGTAATAATTTCTGTATATATATATATATATATATATATATATATATATAGTCGTTCTACTGTAAATATTTCTGTATATATATGGTCGTTCTAATGTTAATATTTCTGTATACATATGCTCGTTCTACTGTAATTATTTCTGTATATATATATGCTCGTTGTACTGTAATTATTTCTGTATATATATGGTCGTTCTACTGTAATTATTTCTGTATATATATGCTCGTTCTACTGTAATTATTTCTATATATAAATGATCGTTATAAAGGCGTGTACTCACGGCCACTGCGTCATGTTGACGAGTCTGTTGGCTGCGGGCGGGGGGTTGGGGGCCGACGAGTTCACTAGCACGTCGCTGGCACCCTTCTGTACAACTGGAAATTGTCATTACATCATTATTATTTATAAATACCAACTTATATTAAGAGTGCGGGCGCTAAACGAGACCTGGCGCTTTGTATGAGCGGAAGGGAGCAGCACCGTCGCGGTGACGTCATCGCGTGGATATTTCGTTCTAAGACGGTTATGTAGGCTAAATTGAGAAGGGGTGCTTAAGTATGGACACTTGCCTTCGAGACAATCTACACAAGGAACTGTTATACACTTCATTTATTGAAGATTTCGTTTTAAATTTTCATGTCTTTTGTCATACCTAACGATTCGCACGCGGGATGTGTTGCTGGAGACCCAATAAATATGTCGATATACATTATATTTATACTTTTTGAGCGAAGCGATTGAGCGTAGCGAGCGGAGCGTTCTACTGGAGACTTTCACATTGAGTGATTACTTTTTCACATGAATATCATGTCGTTGAGGAATAATCATCAAAAAACTGATATCCAATTGAAGTTAATGGGAAACGATGAGTCATTACACTGGGCTTGCGCTTCGCTCAATATGCAGACTGCACCCGAGATTTCGCAAGCGCAGCGAGACGAAATTCAGGGTCTGTTGGCGCCCCTAGTTAATAATAGTGCTATCGACAAATTAACTCAACTACTCACATCTTGTTTACGTGTATTTAGTTATTTTTCTCAACGACAAAAGAACATTAAACAATCTCACAAACAATGTAATAATAGTGAAAACAATACATTTATGTACCTACATATTGGGTAAATAACTTACATTGTTATTAAGAATATATATACATATGAAAAACACACAAACAAATAACAAACGAAACCAAATATTATATATATGTATATATTATTATAGATCACAATAACAAAATTAACAAAACAGAGCTTGTTGTGTGGTTTCTCTCAGACCAATACGCTTGGAACACTCGTAGACTTAATTTTAAGTTGGAGAGTGTCTTTACAGACGCTTACAGAGCGAAGCGAGCGTAGCGAGCGCAGCGTTCTACTGGAGACTTTTTCACATTTTTTGTCACGAATAGGCTCGAAAACTACTTGAAGGAAAATTATGAAATTTTGCAATCAAAAAGACACAAAAATGTGTATCATTGAGGAATAATCATCAAAAAAACTGATATCCCATTGAAGTCAATGAAAAGATGAGTTGTTACACTGGGCTCGCTTCGCTCAATATGCAAACGGCACCCTCAATTTCGACTTGCTTCGCTCGCGAAATCTCGGGTCTGTTGGCGCCCCTAGTTTAAATAACTATGACATCATATTCCTGACACTGACATTTGACACACAATACACTGATTCAAAGTGTATAACTATTCAGAGTTTACACTTTGAGATCACTTTGTTATATTACATTAGTCACTTGTTGCATGTTAGTCTTGGGTCAAGTTATTCCTCTTACGTTACAACAGCTCATAATATGACACATGAGTGTTGTGTGACTCAAGTATGTATGTATGTATGTTATTGCACGTGTTATATGTAAATTAAATGTATATTAAAATAATACACTTGATGAGGTAATGGTGTGAAATTTAAAATTATCATCGATTTTATATGCATGTAATAAATCTGAGACTTCTTGACTTATTGAATTTTATTATAGAATTATAAGAGAATCATTTGAGCAAAACACAGCGTATTTAATATTTATATTATTTATTTTAGCTTCACGCCATATCCCTTGCGGGGTAGCCAGAGACGACGGAGCGCCGAACGCTACGGTCCCTGCTTGCCTCTTTCGCCTCGGCCACAGACAAAATACTGGAGGAAGGTCACGTAAAAAAATCAGGACCCCTCGGAGGGCATGTATGAAGAGGTTGATGTCTGCGTATTTAAAGTTAAAAAAAATTATAAGTTCGCTAACAGCTCACTAATATTCTTTTATCTATGTTGTTAGTGTGCTAGTTGAGATAGCGCGCGGTAGATTGGATAATGGAATGCCTGCATTATGTATAAACAGGGCTCAGAATCATGTGGGCGTGGTCAATGTGGGCGTGGTCAAAGTGTGTTTGTGTGCGTGTGTGTGTGTGTGTCTCACCGGTGGAGGTCTGCGAGGTGTGCATGGCGGGCGCAGCCGCACGCACCGAGGACGACATTACGTTCTGAGGATAACGTACAAACAATTAATATTTTATTACTTTAAGGTAATTAATTGGACATATTATTATTAAATATTATTCTTACGTTATGTGGCACGGAGTTCTGTAATAGTGTTGGAGATAGCGGGGCGTGGGGACCATTGCTACCGCTAACTCCACCGCCGGTCTAAAGAGAGGGAGACAGACATACTTATATAATATAGATATATCACAACACAATAAACAAGCAACATATATATATACATATATAATATGTAGCCAAGTGCTTTCAAGTGGTGTTCAAATCAGTTATTATAGTTATGTTATGTTCTTTTAAAGTGTAGCAAAAGCGTTACCACTCCCGATGTACATCAAAGGATGAAAAGGGATAGGACAGGTATGAAAGAGAATAAAATTGCATACGTAAAGATAATTGGAATATACCATTTGCTATGAACACGTGACCACAAAATCAACAAAGTATGAAACCAAAAAATGTGTACGAACCATCTGAACCCATTAATGTGGGAAACCAAAAACCCCCAAAATATATATATATATATATATATATATATATATATATACTGCAACACCAGTTACTTTAGCGTTAAGTTTGTAAGTGTGGGATGATTGGAAAAGATAACTTTAGTGATAAGGTCGCTTTTCCTTAGTGTTTTCTCTTTACTTACTATTGTTATATATATATATTTATATATGTATATATGTATGTATGTATATATATGTATATTACCGGTAGCTGGTGCGGTGGGGCCCGCTTGAGTCTTACGGGAGCTGTCGGTGCCGGCGCCGCTGACGCAGAGTACCATCCACACGGACCAACACCGTGCTGGAATAATACATATATATTATAACACTATTAACAATATATCTCTTTGGTAACTTGATAAGAAAAGAAAATCAAGAAGAAGAAAGAAAGACATGGGTAGAGTGCGTGAAAAAAAATATGACAAGGACGCATCTCCTGTTGGGATGACGTGTGATGAAAGAGCGTGAAAGGAATTGACATATTGCATCCAAATAATAGGGATAAGGATAAGGGATCCTTCCATCCTTCCATTAAATTAATATGAAAAATGTTCATAATATAGTTGATATAATTACAAAATTATAAACAAAGAAAAAATAAATACTTATAACATTAATGGAGACGAAGTTTTAACTCTGACTCAAAACACGTAAGATTTATTTTTAACGTATGCTTCCAAGGAGTTCTCACGATTTAAACCTCCTTTGTTTTATATTTAAATATATTTTCAACAAAATCTTATTTCATCACTAATATTCTGTTATATGTAAAATATAACTAGCTGTTTCCGTCGACTTCGTCTGCTTCTGCATAAACTATTTTAGAACAATTACAATTATATCATTAACACTGTCATCTATTGGATACTTGTAGAAGTTAAAATGTATTAAATCCTTTGTATTCAAAAAATTTCATATTCGCTATGAAATATTGAAGAGATAAAAACTATGCTATCTCTTAAGTTGAAACAAACGGTAGATATCTACGAATCATTGAAATTGGTTCAGTGGTTAAAGATTACTGCAAACGAACATCGTGACGCGTGATTTATATATACTAGGGGCGCCAACAAACCCTCAATTTCGACTCGCTGCGCTCGCGAAATATCGGGTGCCGTTTGCATATTGATCGAAGCGAGCCCAGTGTATTGACTCATCGTTTCCCATTGACTTCAATGGGATATCTGTTTTTGACATGAAATTAAAAAAAAAATTTTTTTTTTTTAGACATTTTTCAATTTTTTTTTTAATACCATCACCTAATGTGTGTCTTTTTGTCTGCAAAGTTTCATAAGTTTCCGTCAAGTCGTTTTTGAGCCAATTCGTGACAATGAATGCAAAAAGTCTCCAGTAAAACGTTCCGCTCACTTCGTTCGCTTCGCTCAATAAATTATCAATGCAACATATTCCGTCTGTCATGGTATGGGCATGTTATGAGGAAAGGTGAAAGGCATGTGACCAAAAGAGCGCTAGGTATGGTAGAGGAGGGATGGACAGGTAGAGGACGGCCGAAGAAAAGATGGATGGATTGCGTGAAAGACGATATGGTGAAGAAGGGAGTGTGTACAGAGATGACGAGTAACAGGAGAGTATGGAAGGAAAAAACTTACTGCGCCGAACCCAAATGGGATAAAGGCAGGAAGAAAAAGAAGTGGAAGAAGAAGAATACAATATAATATTATAATTATATTAATAAACGAAAGAAAATTTCTTATCGACGAAGCAGTATAAAAATTGGTACAGTTAAAAATTATATGGAGGAGTACAGAAGATAATATTCTTATAAATAACACGTTGAAAATACATTAAAATAATAAAAAAACAACATCACACACACACACACACACACACACATACACTACCGAGAGTGTCATTCGCGCAAATGAAAAACAAAAAACGTGTACTTTAAAACTGTCAATGTCAAATAAGATTGTCAGCTGACGAAGTTTTTTTTTGTTTTTTTTTTTTTTAATGAACAAACTCAAGTTGAAAATGGTTTTTTTTTTTTAATAAACATTCAAACTTTGAACTGCGGTCGAATTTTATAATTCATTTAAACATATAGATAGAGAAAGAAATGTGTCAAAAACGGTTTTCTAAAGGCCAGGCCGTACCATACACGTACGTACCTACCGTCGAAGAGATAACACTATTGTAATAAACAAAGCACTCTTAATAAGATAAATTACACTTCGAGTTGTTATTATGTTAAGTCTTTGAAGAACAACACGTGTTTATATAGAAAATGACGCAGTTGTTAATAGTTATAGTTATATATTACACTTGCGTTACTCACATAAATTAGACGGACATAAACTAACATATTAATAAATATATTATTATATTCAAGACGTAATAGAGATGACTGAGCACATTTACAAATGAATATAATAATAATAATAATAATAATAATAAACAACAAGTTATAAATCATGTCACGTAATACACATATATACACACATATAATTTTTTATAATTCACATTCACATTTAGTTACATCACTAATCTACTCCACACACACACACACACGCGCGCAACCACGCACACGCACACACGCACACATGCCAAAGATATTAATACACACACA
Organism: Melinaea menophilus ssp. n. AW-2005; assembly: GCA_918358695.1. NCBI lineage: Eukaryota > Metazoa > Arthropoda > Insecta > Lepidoptera > Nymphalidae > Melinaea > Melinaea menophilus. The sequence continues at coordinate 9,500,838 of OU911040.1, read as the reverse complement.
TACATTTTTTTTAATCATTCACATTTAGTTACATCACTAATCTACTACACACACACACACACACACACACACGCGCGCAACCACGCACACGCACACACACGCAATACACACGCATATTTTTTTATAATCATTCACATTTAGTTACATCACTAATCTACTCCACACACACACACATACACACACACACACGCAAACTCCAATGATATTAAGACAATACAGTCATTACGACGTCGGTAATTACAAGTGGCGCCCGTAACATCCTGCACGTAGAGGGAGGGTGGCGCGTAGGTACCTGAGATAGCGGCGGATGCGCTTGATGACGGTGCACGTCCGAGTTCATCCCGACGACGACCACCTCAAGTGCACCGCATTATCTGTGGACGAACGTATAAATAGATAAATAAATATTAATAAAACTGCAGCAAAAAAAAAAAACCATTCCGAGACGAGACCGTAAACTTGATAGTGTGTATTTTTCATATAATTTTAACTTTGAATTACGAATGCGCGTCGTTATAAATAAAAGGGTATTTATAAAAAAAAAAAAAAAAAGTATTCCGAGACAAATCTAAACATGATAAACTTTTTAATTCTAACACTATTCTTTTAAGATTTTAAACACTATTCTAACTCCACAATACTAATACAAAATAAAATTGTCTTCCAAAACTAAAAACTCCAAGATAATCTTCATATTTTTGAACAGGATTTAAACTTACATTTAAAAATATACAAATTTTGTATTAAAAAAAAACCAAGACAAAACCTTAAACTTGATAGTGTACACAATTCTTTTAAACATATTTTAAATTTGGAACTATTTACGTATTCATAAAATCGTAAACGAATGAATGAATACATACATCTACATAAATAGGAGCGAATGTCGCAAGTTGCAAAATGTACCTGCGGTTGAAACGGAAACCCTATCCCACCTAACGGATAGAAATAAATCTTTTTGCAGACATATAGCGGAAGAATATCAAGTTACGTTTACTAGAACCAAATATACTCCATTAGTTCGTTACACATAATACATAGGTATGTGGTAACTGAGAAGACAACGTCTAAAAAAAAAAACTTTTTTTTATAACTGGCAGTATGTAAAATTAAACAAACACACGTTATTTTTTTCAACTGGCAGAATATAAAACAAACGAAAGACATGTTTTATTTTTATTTTTTTATAACTGGCAGAATGTAAAATTAAAACAGATTATATCAGTTTTTTTAACATAAAGCATACCCACTTTAATAGAAGGGTTACAAATGAGTAATTATTCCTAATAGTATAAATAGCGTGTCCACTGACAATATTCAAATCATATTCCATATCCGGTTCCGCAAAACAAATATATACAGTAGTAGTAACAAAAAAAAAATAATAAATTTTTTAAAATCGATTCGATGGATGAATCATATTTGTCGAATACTAATCGATTATAAATTAGGATTAAATGAACAAAATCGGTAAAAGGGTTAGGTACAGTATGCGGACCGTGTGGGAGTGGCACTACACAGCTGAATCACTCTCATTCTCCCGCCTTTTGTGTATAACACGCGAACATCCAACCGAGCGTGGAGCGTATCGTGACTTCACTGTCATAACACTTGTATGAAATAATTAATATTAATACGATAGCAGGAAAAACTTTATTATTAAATACACATACATAACGGTCAACACGTTGATATTTAAATTTAGAATTTTATTGAATATCGAAATTAATGCAGCCATTAATTATTACATTGTTCAATCTATCGAACACTAAATCAACTAGCACACTAAAATTGCATAGTGAAAATGCAGTTAGTGAGGTGTTAGCGAGCTTGTAATTGGTGTTTTTTTTAGTTAAAATAGTGCACTTAAAATTGGATTACCAAATAAGGCCGCCATACACGTCGCTAAGGCGAAGGAACATAAATATTCATCCAAACGGATTATACGCTCTGTATAACAAACATCTCAACACGGTGTCTAGTAAACAGGCGCATATTAGTTCCCGACATCGCCATTCGCATACCGCAATGCGCAAACAATAACAAACAATACATACATACTGTCAGGGACGGGAGCTTCATTTAATCATTCAAAAACGGAGCAAAGTTAAGGTCTTTATCATATTACGAGAGTTATAATTATAAAAAAACACAAGCATATTTTGTATAAAACAATTTATTATTAATAAACGTGAATCAAAACTGAAAAGTGACATTGACGTTTGTCAAATAGAAAAAATAAATCTACGAATTTGACATAACGCCAAACTGTCACTTATGTCCATAGATTGAAATAGAATCTAAGACTCAGATTTTTTTAAAAACAGTTTTATTACTTGTGTAAACCTCCTCTATTTGTGACCGAAAAAGATATGACTGTTCACGTAGTGTTCGTACTAAAAGGGCGATCACAGCAATAAGAGAGAGAATTCGGATTCTCGAAATCCTGTCCGATAGCTATAGATTTCATCTCGGGAGATGAAGATACACCTAGAACTATATCGCATATTTTAAAAGATAACTTAGGACTTGCAGCGTATAAGAGACGCACTGGTCATTAACTGATAATTAAAAAAAAAAATGGGGTGGTAAAAGCAGAACAACTGCTAAAGCGGTACGCAAAGGGAGGTTACAGAAAAATTTTGTTTACAATTGCGCAATATATTAACAAATTATATGACCGTATTTATGCTGAAAGCTATTAAAAAGCATTCGAAATAGTCACCAGAGCACAACGTGGGCATTATCCGACTTCAGTGATGGTTTAGTGGTGTGATAGCTATGGCGGAGTATGTGACCCATATTTTTGGTATCAAGATATCGGCACAAGTGTATCAAGATGTTCTTATAAGGCTAGCAAGTTTCTTATGAACACCAGCAAGACTCGACGCCGACTAAAGCTAGAACCACCCAATATTGGTTAGAAACGAACATTCCAGACTTTATCAGAGCTGAAGACTGTCAGTCATCTTGTCCTCATCTTAATCCACTGAATTATGATGTATGATCAATTTTAGAGAGCAAGGCTTGCTCTAAATGCCATGATAATTTGGAGTCCCGAAAACAATCCACACGATTGGCAGTGAAGAATTTTTCCATAGAAAGAGTGCGTGCTGCTACTGATAACTGGCCTCATGGATAAAAGAACTGTATACAGCAAATGGAAGACCGCTTCGAATAGGCTTAATATATATTTAAGAGGTTTAATATTGTTTTTATGTTTTTCTTTTCTAACAATGTTTATGTCAAGACTATGTTTATTACTTATTCATTTTATTTATTTATATATTTTCCACTTTAATCCATACCAGTGATCACTTGTGTACGTCAAATGGAAGTGACGGGAGGGCCTATTTTGATATCATACGTATCAAAATAAGTACTGTAAAGACACTCTCCAACTTAAAATATGACTACGAGGGTTCCAAATGCATTGCTCTGAGAAGAATCACACAACACACTCAGCCGGTATTTTTATTGGGAGTCCTTTTTAGTGTTCAGTTGTCTCCAGAATGAGACGAGATAATTAGCTAAAAATTTTCTCATGTATGTTTGAGTCGAACGCGGATGTTACAGCGAGAACAGATTGAAAAAATGTTTAGCCATTCAAAAGTTATCGAGAAAGGAAAAAAGGAGACGCGCTCAGCTCAACACCCGCCGCGCACGGTTGGTGGATCCTAGTAGTGATCACTGTTTCACAAATGTCCATATAAAGTGAGCAATGAACGAACAACTAAATGTAAATATAACTTAATTCATGTAAGGATATCTCTATTAAGAGTTAATTTGTTATTATTTACACTATAGTTAGTATTTGTTGCGTGTCGGTCCGTGCGTATTATATATTATATATATATATATTTTAATACGTACAGAAAACTATATCTCGTCCTATCACGCTATAATATCAAAATATAACTAACATTACACAAGTTTTGGAAATACGATTAAGAAAACGTCGGGGTGACCTTCGATAATATGAAATCGAATCAAATCAAAATGACATCACACTTACATCAGAGATAAGTCACGGAAACGTTACTTTCTATTGTTATTTAATAGTAATATTATAATGAAATTTTTTTTTTTTTTTATTAATTTAATTCAAACAATAATAATCTATCCAAAACCAAATTATATAGAACATTGTTTATATAAACTTATATTTATATAGATATTCGATAGTGTTCAAAGAGTTGACTGCCTAACAGAGTCAACCAAGAGTTTCCTTTTATTAAGAAAACACAAAAAATAAAGCTTATTGACAACGTAAAATTTACCAAATATCATAGAAACTTGAAGGTAGAAATAAAAAAACTGACACCATATTTACAATACTAGCGGGAGTTGAGCTGGGCCTCCTCCCCTTTTAAATAATATATATATATATATATATATATATATATATATATATATATATATATATAGTACTTCTTGTGCTTATAAAAGTATTTCTAGGTTTACGATCGGCAAGCGCGGAGGTTCTGATAACGTAAGTCAATGGGAGAAACAGTTTTTTGACCATCATTTCGAACGGAATGAGATATTTTAATTCTGATTTTTTTAAACATGCCCATTCCCAAGCACTACGGCTCTGTAAATTTTCATTCAAATCGGTTCAGTAGTTTTTATATTATGTTGCTTCAAAAAGAAGTCTCCCAAACGGTTAAGATCTTCGCTTACGATCAGTTCTATAAAGCGTTATTAGACGACACGAATCATCATCATCATCATCTTCCTGCCCTAATCCCATTTTGGGGTCGGCACAGTATGTTTTTTCCTTCCATACTCTCCTGTTACTCGTCATCTCTGCACACACTCCCTTCTTCTCCATATCGTCTTTAACGCAATCCATCCATCTTTTCTTCGGCCGTCCTCTACCTGTCCATCCCTCCACTAACATACCTAGCACTCTTTTGGTCACGTGCCTTTCATCCCTTCTCATAACATGCCCATACCATGACTAGATATATTAGACGACACGAAACAAGGATTGTAATATTACGCACACACACACACATATACACAGCCTTCATAGTTGTTACTGTTTTCACTTGATACATAACATCACAAGTCTTACACACAAACAAACACATACATATAAATTTAGTAAACATTTTAAAGGAACATTAACAATAATATTGCGACAGTGAAACGATAACAAAATTGTACAAATCAAATTACTAAAGCGGGCGTTACACTATCCAATCTATAGAGCGCTATGTAAACTAGCACACTAACGTGTTAACGAGGCTGTGATAGACACCTTTATCACGCTATTTCGGGATCAAATAGTGCGCTTAAAATTGTTTATTGCAATAGGTCTATAAGCGACCCTTTCGCAAGGGTTTGACACTTTAAAAACAAAAGCTAAGCAATCTCAAGTATCTTAATACCGTAGCCAGCTCGTGATTGATTGGAAACATCTAACACCCTTTTTCGGGGATCAAATAGTGCGCTAAAAATTGAACAATACAACGGGACCTTAAACTTCACTTTCACAAGTGATGAGTCCATTAAAATCCCCTCAAATCCGTTAAGTCTCATTAGTAAACAATTATAAAGTAATAACGGCAAGTTGGCAGCAGTTTCGGTGCCGCAAAACGTTTGCCAAACACTGAGCAGCATCACAAGACCAAATCGACAAGACTAAGAGAGGGCGCGTGCCAAGTTGAACGACCCGCACCACGCGCGCATTTCACTTTCATTACATCCTCGTGGTAGTGCGCTGACGCCTCTCACAAACAAACAACAGACTGATACATATATATATATTATATATATATAAGGAAAATTTTTAATTTGTTGTATTGTCACCATACAATTACGAGACTATCTCATAAGCACTTCTAGTACAAATCTCACAAAAACTGATATTACATGATCGTATAAAAAAATATACACTAAAAAAATATATCGACTAAGATTTGAACCTGCGACCTTTGAGAAAGCGTACCGTCGCTCTACCACCAAAGCCACCGTGTACACGCGTAAATATAGATAATAATAATAAAAAAAAAAAAAAAAAAAAAACACAAGCAAAAGGATTCGCCGACATCTGTTTCATACTTACGTACGCAATGCGAGGAGTTGTTAATGCATTCCGTTATAATGACCGCCAACTACACATATACATACATACATACCCAAAGACCAGTGGCGCTTTACTCTACAACCTAACCGGTCCGGAGTAAACAAAAGGTATCACAAATTTTACAACTACCGACCGATAACATGGAATAATTACGGAATAGTTCGTGAAATATAATATATATAAGATAAGGAAAACTTTAGCTATATAAAAAAATGATTTAAAAAATTAATTCATTCATATTCATACAATTTACAAGTAATTTACAAGCCAAGTCACAGGAAACAGCCAGTTGTATAAGTGAAATAAAGCGTAGGTGTCCGGTCCAACCTACCATTGTTTATGTTGAACGAATTTTTGTTTACAGTCCAATTTTATTTCCGTGTACCTACACAAAGCGGAAGCGACATTCGATTAATCACTGCACAGCTTAATGTTTTGTGGGGACTTACAATAGAGATAAGAAGCAACGAACAACGTTTAAATATTTAATTCTTATTTTAAAATATAATTCGAATTGCATTCAAAATAAATAGAGGTAAGAAATTTAAAAAAGGAACACATTATCATTATTTTTTTTAATTCACCGTCACTATATACGTAGTAAAGTTTTCAGTTTTAGAAATGGAACGTTTTTAAATTTTAATTTTATAATATAATTAGTAGGTATTGCATTTAAAATAATTGGAGAAAAATAAATTTAAAAAATTAACATACATTATTCTTTTTTTAAATTCACTATTTCTATACTCGCAGTAGATTTCACTTTTTAAAAATGGAACGTTTTGAATCGAAAATCGTCAATACAACTATTAACCTAAATCTTTAAATCAATCATGTATTAATAACAGTTTAGTGAATAATAACTCAATTACATCCTTTATTATCATACGATCAGTGAATTATAACAATAATTGGTAAAGTAGAAGTATAAAGTTAATTAAGGCGACCTCAACAAAGCGGCTTCCTTCCCTAGACGGCCGCGATAAAAAAGGAAAATACCGAGTCTCAGTACTTCCTATAAATGGTAACAAAAATTTTCAACGCGAACAAATCACTGGCTGAATAGTTTTTTTTTTTTTTTTAAAGTAGTATAAACATATTTTAAATATGGAACATTTTTATGTTAAAATACACTCGAGTTAAATACGTGAATATCATATACTTATTAAGTATTGGTATTTTTTTTATATTTTATTTTTCTGTATTAGTTTGGTAGATCATAATTTGTTCTGAATATTAAGGCTAGTTCATATTCAATATTGCTATATTATAATATAAACGAATTATGAAAAGAATATTCATAAATTTCCTATGAATAGTCTTTATGGACCTAACCTTATGGGACGCTCCCCTTAAAGCTATGTTTCAGCTACAGCATGTACTTAATTTTTGTAATTAAAATAATTAAAAAAAAAAAGTTATTGCAATTTATAATCTGCATTGATATATATAGTGTAGGTATACTTTAAAGACTAATTAAGGATGGTAGTGGGATGACTCACAGATCCCACGTACCACAAACGAGGCAGTCATGTTACGGCCTTGTACTAACCGACAACTACTCACCGCGGCGTCACAATTTATTATCAACACGGCATCAAGGAAGATCACCGTCAATTTACTTCTAGTTTTGGAGGGAAATAAAATAATTATATGTAAAAAAAAAAAAAAAAACATCATATATAAGTAAATGTGTAAAAAAAAAAAAAATCATATATAAGTGATGAACAGAAAATAGCTATTACATATATAGGGTGTAGTCTAATAATCTTAAATAATATATGAGTGAGATATCTTTATACAATAGTACCGGTAACTAGACGGCCATATGGTTTATTTTAACAGCGGCGCGTGCAACGCTTTACCTTTAAACGTATTGATTTTGTATAAGAATAGTTATTCGCATAGATATTTATAGTGCATGAGGTTGATTGCGAAAATATATATATATATTTTACGTACCAAAAACAAACGGACGGCTTGGTTCAGTCCGGTGAAGTTTTATACTTAAAATTATTATAATAATACGAAAACTATTTGACAAAAATCACTCGACACACACACACGCTCACACACACACATACACATATATTATTCTGGTATATTTACACACTTGACGATGACAGCACCGAGTCAATCTCGTGCGGGTGTTCCTTTTGTTTATTTACATCGTCAACGCGCGGATATCATGTCTAACGAGAACTCGTAATTGTTGCGACGACCGTGAAAATATAATATTCGCAAAAAAAGGATACCGTCCGTCCGACACGTGTGCACTGCGTGATCGTCAATCACATACTGACGTTATACGGTCATATGGCGCGTGTGCTTTAACTCAGTTAAATACTAGCGCATTTTAGGAGTTAACTCAGTAAACAAAAAGGTATAACTCATTTTTTATATGGATACTTGCGTGTAATATACTGAGTGTTAACTCAATAAACAAAAATGAATAACTCATTTTATATGGATTTCATACTTGCGTGTAATTTACTGAAAGTGTATGACACAATCGACGTAAAGTATAATTAATGCAGTTCTTCTGCTGAAATCTTTTCATTTAGTTACATATAACTAATTATTGTATTGCGTTACGGTCTGGTGAGTCTCCTGATGCGATGTCCGAGATTGGCAACGCGATACGCAGCTGGTGCTACTGATGACTGTATTGGTGGTACAGCCTAAGGCTAGGAACACACCATGCGTTTTTTGTATAGCCATTTCATTCATCATCAAATGCTATGACAAGTAGCGTAGTGAAAGGCTCTTAGGGAAGTGTTTGCTTGTGATTGGTGAACTATATGGGTTCGAATAGTCCGCTTAAAATAGTCCTCTACCCGCAGCGATCACGATTAAGCGATTACATTTCGCAGTCAAACTCAGTTGGAGGGAGATAAGCGCATGACTCAGCCCAGTTATGTTTAAACCCCCTTTGTTCGTCAAATTTATCATAAAGTATTTTAAATTTTTAACGTTCTTATTGAGTTGAGCGTAAGCGAAGCTCTTAACCGTTTGGGAGACCTTTTTATCTGTATAGTTGTCTCCAGAATGCGACGAGATGATTAGCTAAAAATTTTCTCATGTATGTTTGAACCGAACGGGGATCTTATAGCGAAAACATATTATAAAAATGTTTAGCCATTTAAAAGTTATGAAGAAAAGAAGAAAGGAGAGGGGCTCAGATCAACACCCGCCGCTCACGGTTGGCGGATCCTAGTAAATCGCGTAGTGAGTTGTTAGCCTTATAAATTCTAATAGGTTAAATATTACACAAACTACACTTCTTCCTGTCAACATGTTGACACGGTTGTGGAGTATATAAATAATTCATGCAGTAATTAATCAATTAAAACTTATAAATATAGTACACCTTCGTAAATTATATAACTAATAATAATAATAATAATAATAATAGCCAAAATTGAAGCAAATGTTTGCTAAAATTATAATCGGTAGACGGATGTATTAGTAAAATATTAAAATTGTCTCTCTTATTGTAAACTTTATATACTAGCTATAACTGCGACTCCGTTCGCGTTGAATATATATTTTAAGTAGCCCAAGTTGCTTTTAAGAACAAACAGACAAACAGAATAAAAAACAACTTAAATTATTTACTAAGTAACATATTCTTTATATACTTTGTAATTACATACGGACACTTATTATTTATTTACATATACATCTATGGCTTGACTTTAATAAAGGGGCCCCTTAAACCTACACCTGGGTCGCAAGTCCCAGGCATTGTTAGCGCTCCTCTTCTTGCAACGCGATGGGCCCGGCACCCGCACGGTGAATCCATGGAATGCTAAGAAGCTTCGTCTCTCTTACTTATATTGTGAATGCACATTTAATACATGTTATACATAGTCGTCAATGAAGGTGTTACTACCATAGACTCACAGAAGGTTGGGTGTAGAGCGAGCGGATTCACATTTATAATAAAAAAAATTAAAAAAAACGCATCACAAACGGTGATTGATAATCGTAACAATCGGAGCGTGAGATGTACTCATATCGTATCGTACCATTCGTACAAGTAGCACAAGTAGGTACTGGTTCACTTTGTACCGTCGTTACAATGTTAACATAATACAATATTAACACTAAACCTACCAAGTACCGGTCAAATTGACCGTTCTTAAACTTTTGTAAAACTTACACATTTTTAAACGTTATAATATCGTTATAAAACTACACGACAATTCTTAGAATATGCATATAATATTTTCTTCACTCTTTACTTTTAGTTATTTCCATTATTACCTGCGTTATATAATAAAATAACTTTTAATTACCGGTCAATTTGACGGCGTGCGGTAGGAACAGGTACACAAGAATTGTCGGTAGGTTTAGTGTTAATAAAAATAATTACACTTATTAGCACCTTAGTAAAGTACGGATTAAATACATTTTATACTATACTAGCTTTCGCACGTGTCTTTACTTGCTCTTCGTTTATTAGCAATTGGTTGGTAAGCTTCAGCTTTGTCCGCAATTTTTTTTTTTTATTTCTCACCTACCCCGCAATTCGCACTTTTAAGCTGAACACGCTATAGAAATACAGAATGACGGATTTCAAAATTATTTGTAGCCTAACATTTGCGCCTTCTGTATACAATAATTTGTATTAAAATCTGTCTGCTCTCGAGTTTTAGGAAGACAGATAAACATAAACAACCGGGAAGACGAACAAACAAAAATTAAAAAAAAATGGAATCAATCCAACATTAGACGATTATTTAGCACAAAATTAAAAAAAAACAGACTATGATTAAACTTACACAGTAATATAGATAACAAAAAAATATTAATAAAATTTAACACTAAACCTACCGACAATTCTTTTTTATACCTGTTCCTACCGCACGCCGTCAAATTGACCGCTAATTAAAAATTATTTTATTATATAACGCAGGTAATAATGGAAATAACTAAAAGTAAAGAGTGTAGAAAATATTATATGCATATTCTAAGAATTGTCATGTAGTTTGATAACGATATTATAACGTTTAAAAATGTGTAAGTTTTACAAAAGTTTAAGAACGGTCAATTTGACCGGTACTTGGTAGGTTTAGTGTTAAGTACGCTACACAAAATTTAAAGACAAAAGATTAATTACACACGCGCTCTCATCACATCGGGTCCGCGGACACAGACCGCGATGATGTAATCGGACGCGCCAAACTCACATATGGACATAGTTTCCTCACACTTGTCATCATATTTAATTTGGTAATGGCGATAGATATTTCCACAGACACGGACCGTATTTATTAATTTGTAATTTATATATATATATAAGAAATAATTCGTTACTGCTGTCCGTTTGTAACTCAAAAAACTTTAAATATTTGTAAAGTTCGGAAAAGTTTCAAACGGTAAAAGTGGTAATTCAAAATATGAAAAAAAAAACCATTTTAATTTTCAAATACACATAATGTTCATAGACGACTTTTGCCTTTTTAGAAACAAAAAAAAAAATTACAGTTGCGTTCATAAATTTATCTGTTTTAAGAGATGTAGTATGAATTCGATCCTTTTCATATATTTGATATAAAAAAAAAAAAGAAAAAAAAAAGCGTGTGTCAGTTAGTTGTATAAAGTTGACCAGATCATATAGATTACTATAAATAGATCTTTAGCATGTTTAACAAACATAATATCTTAGTAATTATATAATATGTTATAAACTATATAGAAATAAGATCGCGCACTTTGACTCGTAACAAAACGCTTTAGATATATCGATAGTAGTGAGTGGTTCTGCCGGATGAAGGATATCCGGTTACCGGGTAAGAACACAACCAAAAAAAAAACTATTCTTTGATATATCTAACAGTACATGTTCTTGCCCGGCTCCAAGTCAAGGTTGTGTACTAATAATAACTAACGAACCTGTTCATTTTTGGGGGTTGTTTTGACGAGTTTTTTTTTTAATGGTACCTTATTTGTTTTGCTACCGCTATAGTATATCGACAATATATATATATATATATTTCAACTATATATATTTATAACAATTCTCTGTAAGTATATATGTATATATTTACAGAGAATTGTTCATCATACTTTTTCAAACGATCCTTCGTTTATTTTACCTTAAAGAGTTATTCAAATTCCGCAAATAATTATAATTTGTTGGAGCAAGGTCAGTAATAATTATATAAATAATGATGTCTTGACTCAGTTTCTTTGCTACAATAACTGTCCGTCTCAATCATATTGAAAATTAACACTAAACCTACCGACAATTCTTGTGTACCTGTTCCTACCGCTCGCGGTCAAATTGACCGGTAATTAAAAGTTATTTTATTATATAACGTAGGTAATAATGGAAATAATTAAAAGTAAAGAGTGAAGACAATATTATATGCATATTCTAAGAATTGTCATGTAGTTTGATAACGATATTATAACGTTTAAAAATGTGTAAGTTTTACAAAAGTTTAAGAACGGTCAATTGGACCGGTACTTGGTAGGTTTAGTGTTAATACCATTCCGACATTCAATAGTCAATTTCAACTATATAATATCTCAATTCATAATAATCGTACTATTATTAGTATTGCGTGATGTCTGACAGTGTTGTAATCGAGATCGAAATTATACTAGAAAATAAGGCATTTTCGATTTTTCATGGTCACAGAGGCAGCGATCACACGCATTGTAATATTGGCAAAACAAATGAACAACTGTATTTTCATAATAAATTCCAACAATTATTTTAAATTTGGAATTTGTTTAATGACGAAAATATTTGGCATTGGAGACTCTGTCTGTGAGGGAATTTTTAATTTGTGTGAATGTGTGTGTGAAGTGGATTATAAAAGTGGGGGTTTGGGAATGTTTTTTTTTTTATACAATCTAGGTTAATGCTCGACTACATTTCACCTGATGAATAGTGAAAATGTAATTAAATTCTCTTCATAAGATATTTTAAAAATACTGAATAATTATTACGTCACTATATATTTGTATAGATAATAATAAAAGTAAAAAAGCTTGGTAAGAAAGCTTTTGTATAGTGTTATAATAATATCAGTTAACTTGGCGAATAGATAAATTAAAAAAACACCATACAATATTATTAAAATATGAATATATTCCTGTTATTCACATATCTATTCTTTGTACGAGCCTGTTAAAGTGAAAGTCAATGACTCCGGAAAAATGTTTCCCTACCCTCAAAGCTTAATTTAAGTTTAACTATCCATATATGATGCCCAATTAGTGTTACAAAACAACAGGGATACCTAAGATTAAGAATGTAAAAGTATGACCATAATCGCCTCTTTCTCCTCTCTCCTCTTTCTGCTTCTAGTAAGAACACCATCAAATATCTTAGATAACTGGAATGTGAATGCAAGGCAACATAATTGTGGGATTACATTTACACACACACACACAAACATACTATCACAATTTAATCAACTAAATATGAGATATCCATTAAAAACTGGGTAATGTGACGGCAAATGGTGTCGACAATGGGTCGTTGGTATATCTTAAAAGTAGGAATACACCAATCGGACAAGAGATTTCATTATCATGTTAACAATTAAACATTTACTATAAATGTCATTAAATCTTCAAGCATAATATTACTGTAACTCTGGTTGATATCTATCACAACAATGAGTTAAGAATTTAAAAAATTATTGTAGATATAATAAAAAATATCTATTAATCTATATATAAACTATATCTCTTGATATCCTAAATTTAATTTGTAATAGTCAGAATGTTTTGGAATATTTAGGGTGATTAAAACAATTTTGTGAAGATATTAAATATAAAAATTTTATATTATAACAATTATTCTAAAACTTTATTATAAGCTCCCTAGTTATTTGCAGCTTTGCAGCTTTGCTGAACTATTATGTGATTAAGATTTTTGAATCTTATATATTTGTTTATGTGCAATCATGAATTTGTAATAGAAAAAACTAAAATTCCTTTAATTACTAATAGGTATGCATTTATATAGAAGTTACATAAATATTTTATTGCCAGTATATAAGGGCCTACAAAATATATTTAACATTAATATCATCTTGTAAATACAGCAATCTATGTTTAAAACTTGCATTATTACAGAACTTAAATTTCGCTAAATCTTCTAAAGTCTAAATCTGCACTCGCATAGTAACGAAGTCGTCCGCCTACAATTTACAATATTGGCTCACAGTCCTATAGCATGTCCAATGGTTAGCTGATGTACAAATATGAATAACATTGTAATATAAACTCACCAAAAATTCCAAACGGTATAAAAAAGATCAACAAACTTAAATAAGTTCTTAATGCATTGTTAATTCACAACACTATAGAAAATTTTACTTAAATTATAAACACAACACATACGTCACTCGCGGTTGTCCGCCATTTTATAAATTTATTTTTGTGCTTCAACTTTCAGTTGTCATTTAAAAATACATTTAATCCATAATTTGTGGTGGTAACAATATTTAAAATTATTTAAAATAACAAAATACACATATTTTATATTTAATTCACGGAGTTGAATTATTTACAGTTCAATAAAACTACAAGATAATGTTAACCACAGAATTACACTTCTGACTCGGCTACCGGTTAGGTGGTTAATTCATAGAAATAAATACAATTGTAAATATTTAATATTAATCAACGCCTAATCTCACAATTTTCATTGTGTCTAAAAATCATTACATGAATACGTTGTTTTAGTTATGTAAAATGTACTAAACTTGAATACGTTATTTTGGTCTTGTAAAATGTATTAAGCATTAAGTTTTTGAGTAACAATTATTTTGAATTGACATAAAAATATATCTATTAGCATCGCACACAATTACATTTTTTAATCTAAGAAATGAATTTTCTTTTCAAATCAAATCTAAGTGCTTTTTAAAATATATTTTATGTAGCATAAAAATAATATTATTATCCAGAGTAGACGATAAATTTTAAATTTTTTGGGTACTCATGTGTAAATCCCATATGAATGAAGCGGTAGATATGGTGATGAGAAATTCTCTAGTCTATTATATTATATGTTGCCAGCTTAAATAATTTTATATTTTAATACCTATGATATTCATTTTATTACTTGTAACTACTTCCGACAAATGTCTATGTCATCTAACAACAATAACATTGACATTAGACTATTGACATGTTTTAAAAATGTTCCAAATCGAAATGTCAATCGTTATTTTTACATAATATTTATTTAAATTAGCGATACCTCAATCTTGCTTTTGAGTTTAGATTACCTTTTTTTTAAGGATTAGTAACTTCATAATAAAATTTAACAAAATTACTATTGTACTTTTCAAATTAATTTTACCTCTGCAAAATAATTCACTTTATGGAAGAGTTAATATTGTAATAAAATGATATTAGATAAAATAAAAAAGTATTCACAATTAGACTCCTTACGTAATTTTTGGAATGAATATAGTAAGAGAAAATCTGTAAAATATGGATTGCCTTTTATTGTTTTTATGATAGGTGGTTCTTTTGGTTTAAGAGAATGGACACAAATAAGGTATAAATAACCGTTTTAAAACTAAACTGAAACATTTTTCTGTAATATTGTATTGATATTATTAACATTCTCCTTCTATTCAAGCTAATAAACAACGTGAGTTGAAGATTTGGTTCATGTCAATGTTCATATAATATGTAAATATGCATTTCACAGATATCAATTTTCAAAAGTCAAAGGTATTAGTAAAGAAGAGGCAGAAAAAATGGGTCTTCATAGAGAAAAAGAAGTCACCTTAGAAGGGGCTTACGATGAGATACAGAAACTAGACATTGATAACTGGGAGAACAAAAGAGGACCACGGCCTTGGGAAAACAATGTGGAACAAAAACAATAGATTAGAATTATAATCTACATTGATATAGTTATCTGAAATAAACAATTTCACCTTTGTTATCATCCTAATAATATGCCGTCAATAAAAAGTAGTTGTGAATGTAAATATAGAAATTAGTATTCTGAATAAAAAACTGGAACATTCTTAGTTTTATTTGTTTTATTATTGCATCTATAAATTGCTTGTGATGATTGTTTTTTATATTATATTTACATAATATTCTATTGCACCATATTATCTGTTGTGAAACCATATGAATGTGGGATTAAATATCTTCTCAAGCCATGAAGTCTTACACGGACTCATGTATGTTTCCAATATTACACACAAATTTTGTAAATATGTATTGTATTAATACTATTAGTGTATTTTATTTCTCTAGCATTATATTATTATGTGATGTATGTATTATTAAAGTATTTTTTATATAAGTTTATAATCTTGTGTTATTAGGTAATAATACATATACAGTGACTATATATATATATATATGTATATATTATTTTTTTTTAAATATAATGTTTTAAAAAGCCCTCAAATTAAATATAATAATCTTCATGTAATTCCTTTGTACATTTCCTCTGCTCCCAACAACTTGCTACTCGGTGTCAGATTCACATTACACCATTATTTACGTTCCTTATGTGAGTTGGTGTTAAGCCTAAACTATATATATGTATATATAAACCATGATTTTTGCAACCTTATTTATTCTTTGTTTTGTCTGTTGTCGTCTGATTGGTAGTGCTTTTTGCACAATAAAGATTTTTAATAAATAAAGTAATGACTTTTTTTAATACCCTTGCACTATATTTGATTAAAGCTACATATCACGTGAAACAATAACATTTTATGCATATAACCTTAAATGAAGAGACTATTTGTGTAAATTTACTTTGAATTTTTGGCATAAAATAATAAAAGCATTATGTTACACACAAAACATTATTTACAAAATGGTATTTGAACAATAAAATATCATGAAAACATCGAATGACTGATTAGATCACAAGATTTTGCAAAAA
Organism: Melinaea menophilus ssp. n. AW-2005; assembly: GCA_918358695.1. Lineage (NCBI taxonomy): Eukaryota > Metazoa > Arthropoda > Insecta > Lepidoptera > Nymphalidae > Melinaea > Melinaea menophilus. Next base: position 9,483,844 of record OU911040.1, on the reverse strand, counting down.
CAAACTGCAGATTTCCTTGAAAATAGTAATGACTCATCATATGTTTTTGTTTTTATAATGCGTTTTCCAGTTTTTAGATCAATAAATAGCAAAATGCTTAATGCGTCACAAAGAAAATTCGCCCACATTCGAGAACTAATTTGCATGATTTATATATCACTCTCACTCTACATAGTAGCATTAGACAGAGAGAAAAAATAAAGTCGGTGAACTTCGGCTACTGTCGACGACATATTGATTAAAAACAACGACGTGGACACGGTTGGGTATAAAAGGAAGTTCCCCCTTTGTACTCGAATTGAACGTTTCTAGAACTCTTGAAGTAAAGTGAAACATTGTTTAGTGCGTTTATAACTTAAGAAGAAATTATTTGTAAAGACTAAAGGGAAAGAGGATACAATTGATAAGCACCTAATTTAATAAAGGTAAGTAATTGTGATACGCAAAAAGTATAGAAAAATAAGGATTGGTTCATAATTAAGATGACCTAAATACGCGACTGAAGTCGCCATTTTAAGTTAGATTTAACGTACAAATGATTATACTTCTTAGTTCTTTTTAGCTAAGAATTAGCGTTTAACTTTAAAACATTGTTTAATTTGTCAATTTTAAACGTAGTTTGGCCGTCTTTATAAATAATTTTCTTGCAAGTTAATTGTCGAATGACCTTAGATATCATATTATAAAATATTTTATTCGCTATTCCGTTGTGTGTAATATTTAATAACTGATGTCCTGTATTACAATTTATAATAATCATTACACATTGTGCAATATCAAAGTCTAGGATCAGGACTGATAGAGGTTTTAGCTTATTTACATATTTCTTTATTTAATACCAACTGATTCATGATTCATGATCCATGATCCAAAAATTTTATTACTGATGAAATCTTTTGCTTTTGTTGGCAGTTAGTACCGATTGGGTATAATTAATCCTAAAATTATAATTTTTTAACTTGACAAACAAATAAGTTTCCTCTTTTTAAAATAATTATTATAGAATAAAAAAATATTCTTCAAATACTTGGAAAAATTGCACAGATACAATTATTTCGTAATAATTGCAAAACACCTTTTTTAAACAATGTACATACGTCACAATTTTTATTTCTAAATTTAAGTTCAAGTCATTCAAGGAAGTGTTAAATGTCACTTAAAGATGTGTAATAAGAGTTTTGCCTTCTAATAACAATACTATTTCCTTTTCAGTTCATCATGCAGATCTTTGTAAAGACACTGACGGGCAAAACCATTACGTTAGAGGTGGAACCATCAGACACTATCGAAAATGTAAAAGCCAAAATCCAAGATAAGGAAGGAATTCCCCCAGACCAGCAGAGACTTATCTTTGCCGGCAAACAGCTAGAAGATGGTCGCACATTATCAGACTACAATATTCAGAAGGAATCTACTCTTCATTTAGTCCTTCGTCTGAGAGGAGGCATGCAAATATTTGTAAAGACCTTGACAGGTAAAACTATCACTTTGGAAGTGGAGCCCTCGGACACCATCGAAAATGTAAAAGCCAAGATCCAGGATAAGGAAGGAATTCCCCCAGACCAGCAGAGACTTATCTTTGCCGGCAAACAGCTCGAAGATGGTCGCACATTATCAGACTACAATATTCAGAAGGAATCTACACTTCATTTAGTGCTTCGTCTGAGAGGAGGAATGCAAATATTTGTAAAGACCTTGACGGGTAAAACTATCACTTTGGAAGTGGAGCCCTCGGACACCATCGAAAATGTAAAAGCCAAGATCCAGGATAAGGAAGGCATTCCCCCAGACCAGCAGAGACTTATCTTTGCCGGCAAACAGCTAGAAGATGGTCGCACATTATCAGACTACAATATTCAGAAGGAATCTACTCTTCATTTAGTGCTTCGTCTGAGAGGAGGCATGCAAATATTTGTGAAAACTTTGACAGGTAAAACTATCACTTTGGAAGTGGAGCCCTCGGACACCATCGAAAATGTAAAAGCCAAGATCCAGGATAAGGAAGGAATTCCCCCAGACCAGCAGAGACTTATCTTTGCCGGCAAACAGCTCGAAGATGGTCGCACATTATCAGACTACAATATTCAGAAAGAATCGACGCTCCACTTAGTCCTTCGTCTGAGAGGAGGCATGCAAATATTTGTAAAGACCTTGACAGGTAAAACTATCACTTTGGAAGTGGAGCCCTCGGACACCATCGAAAATGTAAAAGCCAAGATCCAGGATAAGGAAGGAATTCCCCCAGACCAGCAGAGACTTATCTTTGCCGGCAAACAGCTCGAAGATGGTCGCACATTATCCGACTACAATATTCAGAAGGAATCTACACTTCATTTAGTGCTTCGTCTGAGAGGAGGCATGCAAATATTTGTGAAAACTTTGACAGGTAAAACTATCACTTTGGAAGTGGAGCCCTCGGACACCATCGAAAATGTAAAAGCCAAGATCCAGGATAAGGAAGGAATTCCCCCAGACCAGCAGAGACTTATCTTTGCCGGCAAACAGCTCGAAGATGGTCGCACATTATCAGACTACAATATTCAGAAGGAATCTACACTTCATTTAGTGCTTCGTCTGAGAGGAGGAATGCAAATATTTGTAAAGACCTTGACGGGTAAAACTATCACTTTGGAAGTGGAGCCCTCGGACACCATCGAAAATGTAAAAGCCAAGATCCAGGATAAGGAAGGAATTCCCCCAGACCAGCAGAGACTTATCTTTGCCGGCAAACAGCTAGAAGATGGTCGCACATTATCAGACTACAATATTCAGAAGGAATCTACTCTTCATTTAGTCCTTCGTCTGAGAGGAGGCATGCAAATATTTGTAAAGACCTTGACAGGCAAAACTATCACTTTGGAAGTGGAGCCCTCGGACACCATCGAAAATGTAAAAGCCAAGATCCAGGATAAGGAAGGAATTCCCCCAGACCAGCAGAGACTTATCTTTGCCGGCAAACAGCTAGAAGATGGTCGCACATTATCAGACTACAATATTCAGAAGGAATCTACTCTTCATTTAGTCCTTCGTCTGAGAGGAGGCATGCAAATATTTGTAAAGACCTTGACAGGTAAAACTATCACTTTAGAAGTGGAGCCCTCGGACACCATCGAAAATGTAAAAGCCAAGATCCAGGATAAGGAAGGAATTCCCCCAGACCAGCAGAGACTTATCTTTGCTGGCAAACAGCTAGAAGATGGTCGCACATTATCAGACTACAATATTCAGAAGGAATCTACTCTTCATTTAGTCCTTCGTCTGAGAGGAGGCATGCAAATATTTGTAAAGACCTTGACAGGTAAAACTATCACTTTGGAAGTGGAGCCCTCGGACACCATCGAAAATGTAAAAGCCAAGATCCAGGATAAGGAAGGAATTCCGCCAGACCAGCAGAGACTTATCTTTGCCGGCAAACAGCTAGAAGATGGTCGCACATTATCAGACTACAATATTCAGAAAGAATCGACGCTCCACTTAGTCCTTCGTCTGAGAGGAGGCATGCAAATATTTGTAAAGACCTTGACAGGTAAAACTATCACTTTGGAAGTGGAGCCCTCGGACACCATCGAAAATGTAAAAGCCAAGATCCAGGATAAGGAAGGAATTCCCCCAGACCAGCAGAGACTTATCTTTGCCGGCAAACAGCTCGAAGATGGTCGCACATTATCCGACTACAATATTCAGAAGGAATCTACACTTCATTTAGTGCTTCGTCTGAGAGGAGGCATGCAAATATTTGTGAAAACTTTGACAGGTAAAACTATCACTTTGGAAGTGGAGCCCTCGGACACCATCGAAAATGTAAAAGCCAAGATCCAGGATAAGGAAGGAATTCCCCCAGACCAGCAGAGACTTATCTTTGCCGGCAAACAGCTCGAAGATGGTCGCACATTATCCGACTACAATATTCAGAAGGAATCTACACTTCATTTAGTGCTTCGTCTGAGAGGAGGAATGCAAATATTTGTAAAGACCTTGACGGGTAAAACTATCACTTTGGAAGTGGAGCCCTCGGACACCATCGAAAATGTAAAAGCCAAGATCCAGGATAAAGAAGGAATTCCCCCAGACCAGCAGAGACTTATCTTTGCCGGCAAACAGCTCGAAGATGGTCGCACATTATCCGATTACAATATTCAGAAGGAATCTACACTTCATTTAGTGCTTCGTCTGAGAGGAGGAATGCAAATTTTTGTAAAGACCTTGACGGGTAAAACTATCACTTTAGAAGTGGAGCCCTCGGACACCATCGAAAATGTAAAAGCCAAGATCCAGGATAAAGAAGGAATTCCCCCCGACCAGCAGAGACTTATCTTTGCTGGCAAACAGTTAGAAGATGGTCGCACATTATCAGACTACAATATTCAGAAGGAATCTACACTTCATTTAGTGCTAAGGTTGAGAGGTGGACAGTGAAACAGTAATAAAAGATTAAAATCTTATTCAATTTTTATTATTTCTTCATTTATATGAGATCCTTTTACTTATTCCAACCATAGATGTTAGTCATTGTTTAAATTCGAAAGTAACTTTCTTTTAAATTTACGAATAAAATAAATTCTACCATGTTGTAATGTCTTTTGTCTTATCTAATTTGCTTACAAAATTATTAATCATGACTGAGAATGCTCGATACAATATCAATCAACCATAAGCACTAAATATTAAACTACGTAAACCTATTATCTTGAAATTTAACATGGTTTTGTTTGGTTTCTTATCTATACATATAACTAGGGGCGGCCGACAGACAGTCAATTTCGACTCGCTGCGCTCGCGAAATCTTTGGTGCCGTTTGCATATTGAGAGAAGCGAGCCCAGTGTAATGACTCATCGTTTCCCATTGACTTCAATGGGATATCAGTTTTTTGACGATTATTCCTCAACATGACATTTTTCAATTTTTTTTTAAACCATCAGCTAATCTGTGTCTTTTTGATTGCAAAATTTCGTAATTTTCCGTCAAGTTGTTTTCGAGCCTATTCGTGACAAAGAATGTGAAAAGTCTCCAATAGAGCGCTTCGCTCAATAAATCTTTAACTGATCACTGCTGCACCTGAAGATATGTGTGTAATCATTACTAGGGATATTTAGTAACAAATGACCCAGAATAATGGTTTTTGGAATCTTATCTGGTTATGCGTTTGTACGCACTGATCTCTGGATAAAGTGTTATAATAAACCCTGATTGTTTGTTATAACATAGCAATACTGAAAATTCAAGATTTCAAAGAATTTTATGGATGCTTTAAGTTTGCATGAAATTGATATTCAAGATATATTCTTAATTTTGGTCTTTGTGCAGCTAATAATATACAATAGTACAGCACAAAAATATCTTGTAGTAGCTAAACAACTAAATATTAGGAACAACGATTGTACTAGTTTCGATCAATCAAGAGTTCTGCACAATACATGTACTATATGTACATTAATATCTACGCGTACATAATAACACAAAACAATTGGTTTCTAATAAATATATTAATGGGGTAAAACTAGACAATATTTTTTTAATTTATTTAACGATGTAGTCGTACGAATCCACATTATAAAATGGAGATGCGAATGCTAAGATGGATGTGTGAGGTGGCAAGAAAGGATAGGATAAGAAATGAGTATATTTGGGGAAGCTTGGAAGTATGCGTCTGTCATGGTATGGACATATTATGAGGAGGGATGAAAAGCATGTAATCAGACGAGTGCTAGATATGGATTGCGTGAAAGACGACGGTGACGATTAATAAGGGAGTATTGAAGGAAAAAAAAATAGTGCGCTGACTACAGAATTAGGATAAGGGAAGGAAATTTACGAATTTGCAATATAAAATAGAAATTAATACCAATTATTGACTAATATTATGATTTTTCAAAATACGTGTCTATCAGTGACACAGATATGGTTTCTAAAACGCATAATTATTTTTTTTTAATTCTATCGTTCCCGTAAGAAGACATTATTATTCAAATATATTTTGGTAAGAATGATGCGATAAATAATATATATATATGGAAGGCTAGCGAGTTTAACTAATTCTAAACACTCGATTGTATAAAAATAAAAATATATTTGTTTCAAAAATTAGACTCCTTCTTATTTTTACCAGCAATTGGCGACTATCGTGTAGTATAGAAAATTGGATGTAATGGAAAAATGCCGGCAACATCTTCATGCAATGATTTTATAATTAGTACATAATGGCGCTAGTGTTCTATCACCTTATGTGAAAATAACTTAAACCAAGTACTTATAATGAATGTGATTGTTGAGATAAAGTGAGACCGGAAAACAAAAACTAAAAGAAATATTAAGACTTTTGTTCTTTGTCACTGTGGTCGGTTTTTATTGTTCGATGTTGACTTGTTGTATGTATGTATTTCCTTTATTGTGTTGCTTCTCAAATTTTGATTAAAACTTGTATATAGCAAATCATGTTATTGTGTTAGGCTGTAAATTATGCATGTAAATCTATATAGTTGACCGTTTGGGAGACCTTTTTTAGTGTTTATTTGTCTCCAGAATGCGACGAGAGAATTAGCTAAAAATTTTCTCATGTATGTTTGAGCCGAACACAGATGTTATAGCGAAAACAGATTGAAAAAATGTTTAGCCATTCAAAAGTTATCAAGAAAAGAAGAAATAAGAGGTGCTCAGCTCAACACCCGCCGCGCACGGATTGGCGGATCCTAGTATTTTCATTTATTTCTGTTCCAAAAGCGAGCCTAATAATTCAAGATATTTATAGTATTATAACTGTATTTAGAGCGGTCGAATTAATGTTTTAGTTATAGATATTTTTTTAAAGATAACTGATTAACCTGAAAAGTAGCGCCATCTTGCAAAATAGTATTGATAGGTACTTCTACTTAATAGACACAATGTCTTCAACAATATGTATAGGAATGTAAATGTCAGTTGTCAAATTAAATATTGATGTTTTAGTAAATTAGTGATGCGACTCGAATAGGATTTTGTGACTCGAGTCACTCGAACAATTTATCTCCTCACTCGAGTCATACTCGAGTTTTCGAGTCACTCGAGTAAAAACATCTCACTCGAGTTGAGTTTGCAATTCGAGTAAAATTTCTTTAAGCAATTTTAAAAAAAGCTTCTTCATTGTCATATGAAATAAAATACGTTATAAGAGTTTTTACATATTATTTATAATACTAATCAACAAAGTAAAAATGCCTGCTAAAGATGTAAAGAGAGTTAAAATAATTATCAATAATAACAATCAGATTTTATGGAATATCAACAAGTAACTAAGTTTTCTTTTTATAATTAGTATCAATAATTATATTAAACCAGAGTGATGCAGACTTTTGTATATTATAACTTACAATCAAATTTTATTTGATTTTAAAAAATAAATAAAAATATAAAAATCCGAAGTTATATATTTAAAGAAAATTAAACTAAATAAAGTTATATCAATCTTTATTCAAAACAAAATATACGTCAAGTATTTGTAGAAAACAAATAAAAATAGATTCTTCAAGACAAATCATTATTAATAATTGTGCTTCACATAACATTTTTACTTCTTTGAGAAAAAATGAACTTTTATAAAAATAAATTAAGAGAAGTAACTATTTAGAAAAATAATCTCGTCCACTTTTTTGGAATCTAATCTATTTCTTCTTTGATTACAAATTAAGGCTGCTTTAAAAAATACTCGTTCGGCAGGAACAGAGGACGCAGGTATACATAAATATTTAATAGCTAACTCATATAACTCAGGCATCGCTTTCTATCGTTGTTCCCAAAATAGTATTGGTTCGAGATGACGATCATTTCTATATATTGTTTCACAATCATTATAGCAGAAGAAATAGGTGTTTGGATTAATTCTCTCTCTGATATTTTTTTGTCAAAATCCTCCCATAAATCAGTAGTCTTATTATGAGTGTCAATGCTAAAATTAACATTACTTGACGTGTTCTCTGTCTGCATAGATTCTAACTCTTCTACAGGGTGGGCCAAAAATTTTTGCAAATAGCAACACTTGATTTCTCCAAAACCGTGATAGCAAGGGGCGCGCGGGTGGCGGGGAATTGTGCGTCGTTTAATGCAATTTTAGTCACGATTGAGCGCTTCACGGGACAACAGCGTGCTTTTGGCGTAAAACAATTTTACAAAAACAACGATTCCTACGTTACTGTACGACGCCGCTTTAAAGTTGAATACGGATTACAACGTGTAAGTGAGTGTCCAAGTGTTAATTTAATTAAAGCTTGGGTTAAAAAGTTTGAGCAAACGGGATCGACAACGAATATTAAACAAACTGGGTGACCACGTTCAAGAAGAAGCGAAGAGAACATTCGGGAGGTTGAAATTTCTGTAAGGGACGATCCAGAATCATCTACGCGTAAGCGGTCGGCGGCTCTTGCTATACCAAGAACTAGTCTGCGGCGAATCTTGCATTTGGACCTTAAACTAAAATAAACATAATTGTCGATATTGGAGCACGGAAAACCCTCACTATAAACACCAAAAGCCTCTTCATTCACCAAAAACGACAGTGGGGGCTGCCATATCCGCAAAGGGCATAATCGGTCCATACTTCTTTGAAAATAATCAAGGAAATAACGTAACTGTGAACTCAGTGGAATACGTGAAAATGTTGCGAGAGTTTTTGATACCACAGTTGCATGAATTTGAAGGATACAATAGCCGGACTTGGATGCAACAAGATGGAGCAACATGCCATACATCAAACGTGACTTTACCGGTGGTCAAAGAAATGTTTCCTAACAAATTGATTTCTCGCAGAGGTGATATCCCATGGCCTCCCAGAAGCCCGGACCTTGTGGGGATATCTGAAGAGTCGAGTATACCTTAATAAACCGACGACCATTTCCCAATTAAAAGAAAACATCCACGAGGAGATAGCCGCGATTCCTCGCAGCATGTGTCAACGAGTTTTCCAAAGTTTACGTAGTCGATTGCAGGAGTGCCAACAACGAGACGGAGCACATCTCGACGATGTCATTTTTAAAAAATAAATTTTAATAAATGATAATTACGTTAAATAAATCATAAACAAAATAACATTTGTACTTTTATTTCTAGACATGTTTCAAAAGTGCAAAAATTTTTGGCCCACCCTGTATAACCCATTGGGCAGCTTTTTCTGCATTGGCTTCGAGACCAAAACCAGCTTTTTTGTATAGGGGGTCTAAAAAAGTGGATTTGGCAGCAGTTTTGTTAGTCTCTAAGCTACCAAGACGTTTAGTTATGGCAAAATGTAAAGAAATTTTAAGGTTTTCACCTATTTCTGTAGTGGGAATATTTTTTAAAAGACAAGCTTGGACATTTCTGATTAACGGAATCATAGAAGACAAAGTTGGATATTTTTCACCAGATAGTATTGTAGTCAATTGATCAATAGGTTTTAAAACACTGACGCAATCTTCTATTATCTCCCATTCGTTAGCAGTGAAATTTTCTGGAGCAGAAGGCATAGTAGACAAAGCGGCTGATAAGCACAATTTAGTCTGTAGTAGTCTTTCCATAATTTCTAAACTTGAGTTCCATCTTGTAACAACCTCTTGTTTTAATTTTATGATAGGGTTGTTCATTTGCTCTTGTAGTTCTTTTAATTTATACGCTGCTTTCGTACTTTGTTTAAAATAAGTTACTACATTATGACATTTTTGTATCAGTGACATTAATGGCGAGTTTGATTTCTTACATTCAGATACTGCTAAATTTAGAGTATGAGCCACACAATAGTGATTTCTTTTCTTTAAATATTCCGATACAGCCTTTTTAATATTGGAGGCGTTGTTAGTTACAACAGTAACTACTTTATAATGAATTCTCCATTCCTCCAAAATAGTTTCTAGAACATTAGCTATAACAATAGCAGAATGTACGTCTTTTACTTCTACTGTGCTTAACATACGCGCGAATACTTTTGATTTGGTTATAAAATGTACTGTGATCGTCAAATACGACTTATTACTATCCGAGGTCCACATATCCATAGTAATAGCCAAATTCGTTACATCTTCTAACGTATCGGTCAGAGAAGAACGCGCAAACTGGTACTGTTCTGGTAAACACTTTTCCGACAAAGTTTTTCTATTTGGGATAATGTAATCAGAATTTAATGTCCGGACAAAGTTGATAAACCCTTTATTTTCTACTATTTCTAATGGCTGAATATCACTGCAAATCATTTTAATTAGAGCAAAATCAATATCTTTTTGATTTTGTTTTTTCAAAGATGAAAAAAAAAATTGTTTATAACGCCTTTTTTTAGTAGCACTCTCTTCGGGTTCAGAAATTTCAGTGTCAACAGTTTCTACTTGATTGTCAGCTGTAGAAGTTGATGGTCTACTAATGGTATTAATTTTTTTATTAGCCATAGATTTATCTTTATTTTCGAGATAATCTTTAAATTGAAAGAAATGTTTGCCTCGCATATGTGTAATTAAGTTTGTGGTATTCCCAAAATCTTTATACTCCTTTTTACAAATTTTACATACGATAATTTTTTTGGTACAATTTTTTTCGAAATAAAGCCACACTGATAATTTTTTGTTTACTTTCATAATCCATTTTTACTTATAGTTTAAAATAATAGAATTAATTAATTTACCTACAAATAAGCCAACCTATAAACACTTAGTTTTTAAAAATCACTTTTATGAATATACACTAATACTGATTATATAACAAAAGTTTTTGTATCAACTAACTAAAAAATTTCTTACTAAGCCTAAAATGCGACGAACTTGGAGATGCAAGTTTAAACCTGTCAGTTAGAGATTGTCCCGACGCGGCATAGATAAGTAAAATAGAGTAGTGAAGTGACATCTAGTAGGCACAGAGCAACAGAATTAACCCGATGACTCGAGTTGACTCGGTGACTCGAGTTGACTCGGTGACTCGAGTTGACTCGGTGACTCGAGTGCATAGAGACTCGAGTAATATTTTTTTCTACTCGAGTACGAGTTTGGCTAATTCACTCGAGTGACTCGAGTAGAAACAGCACTCGAGTCGCATCACTATAGTAAATAAATAAAATATAAAAAATTAGGTAAAGGTTGTACTCTGAATTAGTCTGAATTAAGAAGTAGTATTTAATTTAATTGCTACTACTTAACATTTTAACATTAAGCATACAAATCATAAGCACATTGTAGTAACAAATCGATGTCATTCTTCTTAGCTTACAATTTACCTGAATTTAATATAATAATGACGAAAAATAATTAATTTGTATTAATAACCTCTTTACCATCAAGTGATTAGTGAAAAATCTTAACAATGAGATGGTATGCTATTTACTCAGTATGTATAACAACTACATTCTTCATTATGACTCATTGTAAGTACAAGTTTACATATAACATTCGTTTCAATCTACTAATTGTATAATTTATAACATATGTTAATTTTAGGTTCAATTTACCAAAACTTAAAACATTTTGAGACGTTACATGCATCAAGTTTAACACATCACATAGTGAAACGAGGTGCCAAGTTATCCAATCATCCCTTTAACACTATTAAGGAGCTCCAATTTCAAACACTTGGAAAAAGTTTTAGATTAATTCTTCATCCCCATAACTCAGTACTGCATTCAAACTTCAAAGCTTATTCCGTGGATGCTGATGGTAACAAAACTGCCATCCATATTGGTAAATAATACTTTTAGTTGTATTTTTTTTTAAATATTGTATATCCTTTTTTTTATTTAATGCCAGTTGTAGAAAACTTATTAAGTTAATTAAATTAACACAAACATTAAATTCATTTTTACTATAGATCGTGAAAACTTTTACACTGGACGAGTATTCGGTGAGAAATCCTCCGATGTTAGATTACATATTGAAGATGGTGTCATCACTGGTATTATCCACACTCCAGAAGAAACTTATCACATTGAGGTAAGTTACTACAAATATTTGTTTTAATATAAGAATACATTATATTAATTCATAATATTTATTTTAAAGCCCTCCTGGCGTCATTTACCGAATGTGGACGATAAAAGTATGATAACCTATCGATCCTCTGATGTAAAATTCACTTGGTCCGGAACTGATGACAGCAAGCCAAGGGTTTGTGGATATGTGAAGGAAGGAAAAGGTAGACATTTGAAATAAAAAAAATAATTAAATATATATTTCACTTTATCTCTATAATATCTTATCCAGAGTTAGAAGACGATGAAGGTGAAGACGATGATAACAATAATCTAGAATCCCAGCAAGAACAGTCCGAAAAGGATAAATATTTGCACCAAAATCAAGATGAACATGTCAAGCCTTCAGATACAAGTGATAATAGAAATCATAAAATAGTTAAAAGGCAAAGTGACTACGAATACACACCGACTAAGACAAGGTGTCCCTTGCTTCTTGTGGCAGATTACAGGTTCTTTCAAGAAATGGGAGCCAGCAATACCAAAACGACCATTAGTTATTTAGTAAGTTATTATAAATATAATTCACTTTGCTAAAAAACTAGTGTTTATCAATGTCTTTCCTTCTCATTTGAAACATACTTTACCATTTTCTGTACTTACAAAGTGCACTTTTTTCATGAGAATATGGTGTACGGTGCATGAAAATTACATACAAACAGATAAACACATTGCATATGTTTATGACATGATTGCTTCTCACATCTTATCATCTTTTTTAATAGCTTGGCTATATTAATTGAGCGAAGCGAACAAAGTGAGTGGAGCGTTTTATTGGAGACTTTTTACATTCTTTGTCACGAATTAGCTCGAAAACTACTTGACCATCGTTACCCATTGAAGTCAATGGGAAATGATGAGTCAATACACTGAGCTCGCTTCGCTCAATATGCAAACGGCACTCGAGATTTCGCGAGCGCAGCGAGTCGAAATTGAGGGTTTGTTGGCGCCCCTAGTAATATATCATCATTTGCTACCAAGGTCAATACATTCAATGTAGTTAATACTGTGTTTTATTGAATATGATACATATATTATTTTGATTTCAGATAAGTCTAATAGACCGAGTGCACAAAATATATAATGATACTGTATGGCAGGACAGACAGGTAAATTATTTTCTTATTATTATCATTATTACTAAGATAAATGTGTGATAATCGAAGGATTTATCAGGATGCAGACGGATTCAAAGGCATGGGGTTTGTTATCAAGAAGATTTTGGTGCATTCGGAGCCAACACGTGTTCGTGGAGGTGAAGCTCACTACAACATGGTTAGAGAGAAGTGGGATGTGCGGAATTTGCTCGAGGTAGGGCTACTATACTCAATACTTACTTACTTACTTACTTAGCTTCACGCCATATCCCTTGCGGGGTAGCCAGAGACGACGGAGCGCCAAACGCTACGGTCCCTGCATACCTTTTTCGCCTCGACCACAGACATTAACCTCTTCATACATGCCCTCCGGGGGTCCTCATGCTTTTTACGTGTACTCAATAAATAGATTAAATATTTTAAAACTTGGTGGTTAATTTTGAACATTGCTACCATTCAACTATTTTTAACGGTTGCTAGAATTGTTATTAATTAAAAATTTAAAAATTAATTAATAATATTTTTATTCAACTATGCCCTTACACACACTTTTGTATCGTCAATAATTATGTCAATTATTACAGTATCGTCAATTATTACAGTAGTGTGGTCAGTCTGTGAGTAAGCTACCACCTGTTTGGAATGCTGCTCTGCTGAGAAGAGCCGCTCAGAAACTCAACAGTTGCTCTTTTTAAATGAAATGAACAATGACAGAAATGTATTTTATGATATAAAGATCTCATTCTTCACAGGTATTCAGTCGTGAGTACTCTCATAAAGACTTCTGCCTGGCTCATCTCTTCACTGATCTCAAGTTCGAGGGTGGTATCCTGGGTCTGGCGTACGTGGGATCCCCCAGACGGAACTCGGTCGGCGGTATTTGTACACCAGGTATATATAAAGCATTATTACATATATATATATATATATATATGTAGTCTAAGATCCCAAGGATGATAAACGTGTCATTTTATCATATTAAAATGTTTAATTTATTTCACACGTGCCTTTTTAAATTGAAAAAAAAAACAATAAAAAATAGTCGAAAAAAAAAGTTTAGACCATTAAAAAAAAAAAAGAAGCAACAAGAGTTATTACTCAAATACTAATATGCTGTGTCTAGTATAAAAGATTTACATAAAGCTGTGACAAGATGGACAATATTTAGCTGTTATTGATAATAATTCACAACGCTGATAAATAATAAAACAATTTGTCAGAAACGTACATATATTATACCAATTACACTAGTATCCACAACCGTGCGCTGCGGCAGTTGAGCTGAACCCCCTCCCCTTTTTGAACGCTCTATTAAATATATATATATATATTTATATATTTGATTTTTATTTGCTTATAATCGTATTTTTATGTTGACGATCGTCAAGCGCGAGGAATTTCTGATAACTTTGTCTATGGGAGAAACAGATTTTTGATCATCTTTTCTGAACGTAATGAGATATTTTAATTCTGTATTTTTAAAAACATGCCCATTCCCAAGCTCTACGGCTCTGCCAATTTTCATTCAAATCGGTTTAGTAGTTTTTATGTGATGTTGCTTCAAAAAGAAGTTAAGTTAGAAGAATAATACATAACCATTATCAATATTTGACATTGTCAAAATGGCGTGCGTGTCACAGTATATCTTGGACTATAAAATATGAAGTATATAAGAATTGTCCACTTTGTTAATAAATATTCATAATATGATCGTAGTTTTGTTCTAGAGAGCATGCCTTAATTTTATTTCTACACTTAGTGTTTTATTTGTCACGATGTTTGAGTTTATTTTTTATTTTCAGCTGTTTCGGTGCGAAATGTGAGTGTTGTTTTGTGTTTGTTTTTGTTCGCTTTGCACTATCATTTAGTATTTTTGGTGATTGGTACAACAGATAATATATATATATATATATATATATATATATATATATATATATATATTTGTGGCTGTATAAATTATACATTTATTTAATATATTATTTATATACTTTGTATTGATAATTTAAATATACATATATTTGGCTTTATTTTAATATTTAAAGTATATTAAATGTATTGTAATATTAATATATGTATTTTTTTATATGTTTACTAACATGTTACATTGACATTTTTTAAATATAAATACAATAATTCAAAAACGTCACTAGAACTCTATTTGTTCCATTAAGCTCTAACTCTCATTTATACATACAAAAAATATATATAATAAAATAAAATAAACAATAAAAACGTAGAATACTTCAAAAACGGCTACACCCTGTATCTGAACTCCGGGCTGTCGTCGTCTCGGAACCACTACGGGCAGCGCGTGATAACCCGCGAGGCGGACCTCGTGACGGCGCACGAGTTCGGACACAACTGGGGCTCCGAGCACGACCCCGACGTGGCGGAGTGCTCGCCCGCCGCCAGCCACGGGGGCTCCTACCTCATGTACACGTACAGCGTCAGCGGGTACGACGTCAACAACAAGGTTGGTACTGAATTCATTCATCGATTCGTTCGTTCATCCATCCGTTCTATCAATCGCTCTTCCATTCTGGGCGAGCTCTACATTTGATTTCTTTAATCAATACGTAACAGAAGTGTGGGATTGTATAATCTACTCTTCGAAAACCTAAATAAAATAATAAGCGCGCTTTTTCCAGCGCTTCTCCCCGTGCAGTCTGCGTTCCATCCGCAAGGTGCTCCAGGCTAAGTCGGGGCGATGTTTCTCGGAGCCGGAGGAGAGCTTTTGCGGCAACCTGCGGGTGGAGGGCGGGGAGGAGTGCGACGCGGGGCTCCTCGGGACGGAGGACAACGATATGTGCTGCGACAAGAACTGCAAGCTCAGGAAGAACCAGGGGGCTGTTTGCAGGTGATTATGACTGTAATGGGGGACTTTTCTTTGGTTTGTATTATTGTTAGGAACATAAAAAATGAATGTTAGTTATAAACGATGTGTGTCTGTGTTCCAGTGACAAGAATTCCCCGTGCTGTGCCGGATGTGTGTTCGCGGCTCCGGGTGTGGTGTGTCGCGAGGCGGCGCACCCCGCCTGCGAGGGGGAGGCCACCTGCAACGGAGCCTCCGCTGACTGCCCCAAGGTACATATACATTTTTACATTGTACATACATACATACATACTCGAAACCATACTCGTAGTTAGATAGTATACAGCTAGTTAATTATATATAAAACTTTGCACCAGGCCCCCGCCATCGCGGACGAGCACGAGTGTGCGGAGCGCGGGCGTTGTCGCAATGGTTCGTGCGTGCCGTACTGCGAGACACAGGGACTGCACAGCTGCATGTGCGACATCGGTGCGTACCACCACTGTTGCCAGTGACTTCGAATACTGCTGCATAAACAATTTTACATTATTTAAAATGCTATCATTAACACCGCCATCTATTGAGAATCTTTAGAACGAATTAAATCCTTTATTTATAAAAGTCCTCGGGATCGTAATGATCCTCCAGCCGATCCTGGAGGCACTCTGCCTGAGATAGGAGACCGCCTAAATAAATGTTTCGTCCATGGACACTGAGGACGGTCTTATTACTAAATCTGACAGTAAACGTTTAAAACTAAATAAAAAATACAAAAGGGAAAGCATTATACAGAAAATGTAATGCTCTTGCGTCGTTACCGCCCCACCAATTTGAACAATTTATTATATTAATCGAAAATAACGCATCATCTGATATCGGCCTCTAGGTAATACACATTCAGAAAGAGTTTGCTGGTTTAGATTTACATGTGCGCGTGCGTGTGTGTGTGCGTGCCGTTGTGTGTGCAAGTAGGGTAGAGATCATTTTGCTTATTTATGGTTCAGGTTCTCATTTCGCTGCCATTCGCTTCTTTCTTGAATCCACTAGGCAGAAGGATATTAAATTAAGTTTGACAAACCGTTGTCTTAGTTATGCCGAAGCAACCAAATTTCTCCTATTAGTAAATCATTTGCAGACATTGCATCATCAACTGCTCACACTAAGACCTATAACAATCCTTCTGGATTAACGTCTCGTCTTTCTCTAGTCTCACCCTCATCCTCTTTTTCCTGGTTTTCCTGTTAAGTCTAGATGGTTAAGACCAGGTTGCTCAATCATCAATAATAATGTGACATCTTAATACCGCCCTATTTGCTCTTTTATTACAAACTAATTTTAGTCAATCTTCTGAACAGTCAGACGCTGCCATAACACTTGTCAATACTCTGGTTTCTGATAAGAAATTATTAAGATTTTAATAGTAGATCCAAAAAAATAATAATACGCTTGTGTAGTGGTCCAAACGCAAACCGCGATGGACCAAAAATCCATAGAGAAGAAGAAACAACCCTCTTTAAACAGCGTAGTCGGCTAAACTCCGCGCACTCCTTCCATAAGGATTTGGTTCAATACCATATTTTAATATTTAAGCCACGTTATGATTTTTTATTTTAATAATACTATGAATATTTTCAGTTGCGGACGCCTGCAAGCGTTGTTGCCGTAAAAGTCTAAACAAGACTTGTTTCCCGGTCGCGCACAACGACATCTTACCAGACGGTACTCCCTGCATACAGGGCTTCTGTAATAAGGTATTCTTAATAAATATTTGGGCACGTCGAACGAATGAGTGATGAAAGAATGGTAAAAAAGATTTATAAAGGAAAAGTGAACGGTAAGAGAGACAGGGGGAGGCCTCGAGTGACCTTCGAAAACACAGTAGCTACGATACTGGAGGAAGGTCACGTAAAAAGTATGAGGACCCCTCGGAGGGCATGTATGAAGAGGTTAATGTCTGTGGTCGAGGCGAAAGAGGTATGCAGGGATCCCGCAAGGGATATGGCGTGAAGATAAGTTATTAAATATTTAGTAATATATACTTTTAGTAACATATATATGTTTTTGAACTGAAACTTCTTTACAATCGTTGTGATTTAAAACTCGATGTAACGAAAATGCGTCACGACAAAGAAACAAACACATAAATGTATAGGAGAGAAAGAGATAGAAGACATATTGCCCACTGCTCTTATGGTGCTATTGTTACTCAATCTTTAAACAAAAGTGAGGTATATATTGAAGTTGTTATTTTAAAACTTACAATAGATGGCGTTGATGCTTTTGTAAAATTTATTATCAGGGTAAGTTATTTAACGTAAAAATATATAAAATTACAAATATTTTAAATTAAAGTCAAGCATATCCATCTCAATCTCTCGTTGCCTACTCTTCATTGTCACGTCTGCCGTGTGTGAATTTGCACACATATATATATTTTTTAATTTAATTCTGTTAAATCATAGGGTATATGTGAAAAAACTATCCAAGATGTGGTAGAACGGTTCTGGGACATAATAGAGGATATCAATATCAACAACGTGCTGGGGTTTCTCCGCGACAACATCGTGGGGGTGGTGGTGCTCGGCACAGCCTTCGTATGGATCCCGGCCAGCTGTGTGGTGAGAATTCAGTGATAATAACAATACTTAAATTTAGCTACGAGTTATAGAATGTAATCTTTATCAACATGGCCAGGATTTGAACCCGTGACCTGTCAGAGATCAATCTAACAACTGAGCTACTGCGTCCTTACTCGCCTTGATGAATTTAACATTCATTAACAGATTAATGGCTTAAATAAGTCCTTTATATAAAGTTAAAATAAAATTACAAATGTTTACTTATAGATAAGTTACGTGGACCGTCGTCGTCAGAGACAGCACCAGAAGTACTTGGAGTGGGAGAGACACCACGACCTGGTGCATCCCTCCGAGCCAAGGAAGATAATACATGTTCGGTGCGGGTTTGTCTTGTTATTTTATGTATTTAATTTTCAAAAAATTATAAATTTGTTAAACTAATATTTATTATCGTTTCAGGTTGCCAAAGCAGAAGCCACCGGGAATGAAAAATGTAATTCAAGGAATTAGTCAGATTTAGAAGTATTTTAAGCTTATTATTGTCTCGTCAAATATTTTTAAGTTAATGCACAATAAAATGTCGTTTCTTATTTTGTTTTTTTTTTTATCATATACTTTTATTTCTAAGATAATGGCAAATTGAATTAATTTAGTAGAAATCATGTCTTGCTTAGTAATAAAGATTGTTAATTCTGCAACGAATTGATTAATATGATTAGTTTCGTATAATTTAAGGTTGTAAATGTAAAGTCCTTAAAGCTTTAGAAAGATGAGCTCGACCAAGGTTTGGAATTATTGGTAGTAAACGGATCCACAGACAGATTCTTCATAATGTTATTCTACCGCCAAAAATCTTAAAACGCCTAAATTTCGTCGTCAAAGAGTAAAATTCCATAAGAAATCTTTGATTTTCCTTTTCTTAGTTTTAAATCTAAAATTAAAAATATTTTATTGAATAAATCATACATATATATAGCATTCAAAAGTTTTGAGTTGATATGTATATATTAAACATTGATAAACTACATATAAGTTGAGCAACTGTTGAGTTGCCGGGCGGCTCTTCTCAGCAGAGCAGCATTCCGAGCCGGTGGTAGCTTACTCACGGCCTGACTACACTGACCTTTAAATGTAATATTTGACAATTCAAAAGTGCGTGTAAATAAACGCGTACTTGAATAAACATATTTTGAATTTGAATGATACGATCGACAAAATAGCATCTTAATTTAAACTGATATTAGTAACGTTGTTTGCCCATGTATACTAATTATATCTGAATCAGAAATTATAGGAAAAATATTGTTAGAGGAAACACACATTGGGAAACACATTATTTTATTAACATTATAAATCAATCCTTAAGAATAAATGATAGCCAATCTAAGTAACTTCACAAAGTAGCCATTTTATATAACTGTGTTCGTATTCAGAGTTTTTAAACCATCTTCTTATTATACCAAGTATTCTTATTGCTGTAGACCTTTAGTTATATTTAGATAATATTAAAATGCTTAACTAATAAATAAGACAAAAAGTATGTGTGACAGTTTCCATTTTAGAATTATCGACAATTATATTTTAAACTGATAATAGCAATATACCTATATAAATTATTATACTTCAGATCAAAAATTAAATATGTACCAATATGTATGAGTTAATATGTTTGTGTTGGCGTGTATGGTTGTGTGCGCTAAACCGATGGATAAATTTATAGAAAATTAAATGTGGACCTATTTTTTTATTAACATTTTCTGACAAATTATTATTTTCATTTAGAATTGAATTACATATCTGTTAATTAAACGTTTTAATGCAACCCGGATCAAATGGTAGCCATTTGTTTAGAGAGATGACAGAAACGCAAAATGTTTCTTTTTAAATTCTGTATTTTGTGATATAATCCAATCAATATGAATCATTTATGAATCAGTTAATGTCGGTAAGGTTGTCAGTCGTGATATATATATATACCCTGAATAACAGTATCGGTTCGTCAAAGACAGGTAGGTGAGCATTTACCTATAGTAAATTAAATAAATATTTGATTGATTAAATAATTTTATTTCGTGCAATTAAATAACATTGGATAAGTGAAACAAGCGCCATCTAGTATATTAGATAGAATATAAGAAGTTGCTCTAGTTGAGCGCGGTGGAGGTGAGGAGTGCGACGCCCCGCTCGTAGAAGGCGTGCGGCTCCTGGCCCGCGGCGATGGGGAGCCGCACCGTGAACAGCAGCTCGGAGCGCGCGCTGTTGAGGTACACCGGCAGCGTCAGCGACTGGCCCGCGCCCGCCGGCTCCGCGCCCCTGAGAACGTACCGTAAATTAGGATATTGTTTGGTTAATTACTTGAATATTGATTTGTTGTGACCGACCTTATCCACGTGAGCACGACGAGCGGCAGGTCCACCATGATGGTGTTGGTGAGCAGTAGGCGGTTGCCCTTCACGGTGGCTCCCTGCAGTTTCAGACCCGTCACCGAGAAGGACCACTCCAGCTGAGCGTTCTCCGTCGGCGTCCCCGGATCCGGAATTGTAACCTTTACAAATAAAATGGGTCATGATATTTCACACAAAAATATATAACCTTAACGTATCAGAAACTAACCTGTAAGTTCAGTTCTTCGAGGGACCAGGAGTTGGCCTGCGCCACGCACTGTCTCGTGGCGGTGATATACGCTTCCGGATTGAGCAGTCCTCCGAGCCACACCGGGATACTCTGCAAATGCATTATTTCATATAAAATATATGTGTATTTGTGTGTGTGTAGCGTGTGTGTGCGTGTGAATGTGGGTACGTGTGTACCTGTAGTCTCTTGGCGCCCTGGTCGGCCAGCGTGGCGGACACGTGCGCCAGTTGCGTGACGCGGTGTGCGAAGTCGTCGACCCACTGCTGCACGGTGCAGCCCCGAGCCACCGCGTACCGCCGCCAGCTCGCCGGCAGCATGCCGCGCACCAGCGAGCCCACCATGGCGCGCGTCTCGTTCGTTTGCTTCATCTCGCCCTAGACGGTTTTCAAATGATTATGATTAAAATCTTTCACTATGTCCGTCTGTCTGTTTGTTTGTTGTGTGAGTGTGTCACCTTGCAGATGGCGATGACGTTTCTTAGGTCGTGCAGCACCTGCTGCAGCAGCGCTGCGCCGGCCGCCACCTCGCGCTCGAAGAAACGGTACAGCGGGTCCTTGATGTTCTCCACCGTGCGGCGCAGGGTCTGGTGTAATGTTATATAATACTATAATATATGACTATATGTGTCTGTGAAGTAACATATTTATGAACACAAAGTGACATGTATTTTTTATACACAATTTGAAGTACTGCCTACCGGTAACTCTTGCGGTAGGAGTTGCAGCCAGCTGGTTGCAGTCTGGTGCAATATCTTCATCCACGCTGGTCTTCCGTCACCCTCAACTACTATGGAATCTGTTGAATTTAATTATCATATTAAAAAGGTCAGTGTAGTCAGTCCGTGAGTAAACCAGCTCGGAATGCTGCTCTGCTAAAAAGAGCCGTCCAGAAACTCAACAGCTGCTCTTTTACCAATGTTTCATGTAGTTTCATGAAATATCTATTTTTTTTTGTGTATGTATTATTATTGTTTAAGTCTTACTCGGATCATGATCCTGGGTGGCCGCATTGTATGCGAGCTCCTCTTCGTCCTCCAACTGCTGCATTTTCAAGAGTTTCGACACGAGATCGCTGCCTTGAGTTGTTAGCAACACCTACGAAATGATATAAAAATATTAATATCATATTAAATACTGCATATAATGTTAATTATCTTACCTTCTCTGCGTTATTTGGCAGACCGAGCCAGGACGGCGTTTGTCTGTCCGACAGTTCTTCAATCCATTTGAGGAAGTGATCCCGTCTGTTACCGTCCGGCATCGTGATATGGCGCTGGTTACCGGAAGCCTGACATTACAATAAAAGTATATTAGTAAAATATACATATATAGAAACTAAACTTAAACATAAGTATAATAAATTCATAAAAAGGAATATTTGAATAATAAATAAATATAAATGTGGTCCATATTATATTAAAATCAAACTAATAATAGTTCAATAGTAACACTCACTCCGTCCACGTTGGCGACGAGGGCAAAGTCCGCCTCAAAGGACCTCGGAGTGAACAGCTTGCAGAGGAACGAGTGCAGGAGGCGCTGGTCGAACAGGTTGTCTATCTTACCGCCGTAGATACACTGCGAGAGAAGGGTCACCAGCGCCTCCCAGGGAACCTTCTCGGGGGGGAGGTTTGTACGGCCCTATAATGATAATAAATAATGTCATTATTGTAATTATTTACATCTTTCCCATACAAAAGCACAGCTAGTTTATAATAAGTTAAACAATATGCACGGACTTGCCTGTACTTTTTTAAAGGACTTTGGATTCTGATATAAATTAAAACAAAATAAAACAACTTAATTCCTATATTGAGTTTTGTTTGCATTGCCTATTTATTTTTATCTATTATTTACAACTTTTACATTTTTAATCAATAACAGTGATCAAAGTAGGCTCCTGTAAAGACATTCTCAAACTTTTAAGTATACGAGTGTACCAAACTCTGTTCTGAGAAGAACCACACAACACACTCAGTCGGGTATATTGTTACTGTGTAAATTAATTGATTATATTATTAATATTATTCCATTCACCATGGCCGTAGCGTCGATCCACGTGTCGAGCGTGTCGCAGGCCACGCGCAGATCCGACTCATTGAACTCGTAGTATTTAGCCCACCCCAGGGGCACGTAACGGAGACGCTCTTGGACGATACCTGATAACACAATTTTTATATAAAATACTATAGTTAAAATATCACAATAAAGTTATTTTAGAGGAGTACGCACCGTGGAACCAGGCCAGCAGGAAGTAAAGCCGAGCTCGTTCTGAAGGTTGTTTCATCATACGCGTTGCCGGGACCTGAGTTATGTCATTTATAAGATATTTATATAAGTAGCTTATTATAACAATAATTATGGTACGAGTTATTAAGACTTATTTATTATCTATGAATATGTACTAACCGTAGCGAAAGTCCTGAGTAAGTTGGCCCGTATCCCGGGCGGCGGCTCGAACACGAGCACGCGGCCAGCCCGCAGCAGGTTGACGGGCAGCTTAGGACTGATCTCCGTGGTCAGGAACAGGCGGAAGTTGGGGTGGGGCTGGAGGGAGTGCAGCTTCTTCTCCAGCTGCACGAGCCACACTGGGGCCAGGTGGACGTTCTTGAGCATAACCCACCTGGAGTTGATATATAAAAGTACAGTCCAAATAAAAAGTTAATTCAAATTCAAAATATCTTTATTCAATATTCAAAGACTTTTGAAACGTCAATTATAACAATAAAAAAGTCAGTCCTAACTCAGTCCGTGAGTGAGTGGTCCGTGAACCAACGCCTCGGAATGCTACTCTGCTGAGAAGAGCCAGCCAGAAACTCAACAGTTGCTCTTTTTAAGAGAATTTTAACAAAATTACATGTATACATTACACTATCAACCCTGCAAATGGAGTCAACGACTTAAGTTCCACACATTTCGATCCACTAAAAATAATTTAAAGAAATTTTTTATCTCTTACCGTCCAGTTTTGCACGCGGTGTTGATGGCGCGCTCGGCCTGGTTGAAACCTTCCGCCGAACCAATGGCGATGCTGGACAACGGCTTGTTCAATTCCGTCGCCATATCATCCACTCGACCTAAAGATATGTTATGAAATATAAGTAAAATGATATAATATTAATTAGCTATTTCAATGTTATTTATTTATTTATATCTTTTTTTTAATATCTTTTCCACTTTGAATCTATACTAGTGATCACTTGTGTGCCTCAAATGGGAGTGGCAGGAAGGCCTATTTTGAAACCATACTTAACAAAATAAGCCTTTCTGTAAAACTACTCTCCACTCTGGGCTACGAGGGTTCCAAAGAGCCCCAATTTAATTTCTCTAAGAAGAAACACAAACTGAGCCGGGTTAAAAACAATATTAATTAAGAATAAGAGTCCAAAGTATTACCGCTGGCGTCGTATCCCGGTACGGAGCACAGCAGCGCGGGAGTGGTGGCGTTGAGCTGGCTCTCGGTGATGTTGCACAGGTCCAGCTCGGTCTCAGCGCGCGACATGAAGGTGGGTCCCAGCACTGACGTCACTAGCTGAGTCGCTGCCGCGATCACGCGATCCGGTCTGAATGCCTAAGAATATGGAGTTTTAAAATTAATAGACAAATAGGAAATCTCACCCACTTATCGATGTAAAGATTTTCTTTAAGCAGCATTTTTATCGTTTGTTAACAGAGATTACAAAAGCTAGATATCTTAATAAGTTAAAATATAAATATATATGTGTGTGTGTGCGTGCCTGTATGAGCAGCAGTCGGTACATGGCGAGTGCGTGCGGCGGCGGCGGCGCGGCGGGCTCACAGTCCCACAGCGTGGGCACGCACTGCTCGGGCGCCGCCTGCGCTAGCCACGCCGACAGCTCGGGCAAGGAGTCCGCCTTCTCCATCAGGCGACGGAAGGCAACCATTCTGTAAGATATTTGTGCAAGCCGAGACATAAGATTTGTAGGTTGTCATTTTGTTTGCGCGCCCGTTATAACACGCGAAGTAGCTTTAAGAGATCATCAATATTTAATAAAGTAAGAATTTATCTTATAGCTCGCTGTCTAACGCTTGTTCGTGTGTTTTCCATTGTAATAAACGTTTTTGTGGTTAAAATTGTTATTATTTTGCCACCGAGTTGGTCTCTACAGTACAAATCTAACGTATCAGTATTTTAACGTAAATGGCCAACTGTATAACCTTCTTCACAAGGAAGTAGTAGCAGTGATGAGTAATACCTGGAGCTGAGCCTAGCGGCGGCGTCGTGCTGCTGCTGCGAGAGTGCTTCCAATGGAGGTGTGTTCGCAACGAACCCTTCCCGCCCGCGCAGGAACACCGCGAACTGCTGGTCCAGTGTATCCTCGGCGCCGATGCCCTTGAGCTGTATGCGGCACAGCAGCAACGCGAAGGTAAGGCGGTCGGTGTGAAGCATACCGCGAGCAACGCGTTCGTAAACCGCCTGTAATTATAATAAACAAATATTTCAGAGTGAAATTTTGCAATTTCTTAATTTCATGCCTAAGAAGAAAAATTGGGACTTGTCATAAATTTTTTCCACTAATTTAGACTTATAAAGGAAAAAATTATAAATTACCATATTCACTATGCCTTTAAATTTCTATATATCATGTGAATATGTACTTACAATAAACAGTTCCTCGGTGATAGTCTTCAGTCTGGCGGTGTAGTCCGTGACTCCCTTGAGACCGGAACTTGTCAGAACCGAGCTGAATATATCCAGGAACATCTTGAGCGAGTACTGATACAGGAAGTGTACTTGATGCAGCGCCTCCATTGTGAAGTAGATGCTGCTGCAGGCCTGAATAGAGTGATATAGTTTTATTAATCACGAAATAAAGTAAGTTTTTTTTTATAGCTATGGATTTTAAAAATAACGTGAGTAATTAATTTATATTTTATTCTTACTTGAGATAGTGGTAGGTATTGCTGGCTGACGGTTTCAATTTCAGCAATGACCTTATCAGTTTCTTCAACCTGTGAACAAATATTTACTTGAGAAAATGTACAATATAATGTGTTATTAAATAATTATTTTATGAAAAAAATTATGACCTTCTGCCCAATGTCATCCGCCTCTTTTTTGAGTGTCTCTAGCGTGGCGATGACCGAGTCGTCGTCTAAGATCTTGCCCTTCGCGTCGTTGAGGGCTTGAAGAAGGGATTTCTCCAGCTGTCGTAGACGAAGGTGGAACTCACCTGTGAAGTGAGTTATGAACACGTTATGATTTCTATACACATGCTACTTACAGGAAATGTTTGGGAGATTTATTGGGAGATGTCCTATTGTAAGATCGTAAGATTGGTGCAGATACTGCGACTGGAGCGACAACCGCGTCATTATCTGTACGTACCTTGCAGTTTTAGTAGATCGGATCGCTTGGTGTCGATGTCCGGTCGCTCGGCCTTGAGCACGCGGTGCAGGCACTGCGACTGCAGCGACGACCGCGTCACCGTGAAGTTCACAAACGTCACCCGGGAACACATGTCCGGGGGGAATTCCACAGTGGGGTCCCTGTAAGAAATTAAAAGAATGTAGAATACAAATGTGTAGAAGACCAATTTTAATCCACTGAATTACCACTAATTACAACAAGACGAAAACGTTTCAGTAATAGATATATAATGAAGAATAAGGAATGCAACAATAATTGTATGTGTACCTGGTGCTTAAGAAAATGACGAACGATGGACTCAGATCGATGTCCTGGTCGCCGAGAGTGATCAGAACTCTTCCGCCGGTACGACGAAGTTCTCTATTAAGAACTGGGTTGAGAATAGGATCGTAATTTTCCACATCCTGAAACGATTATAACCAATAAGAACACTTGGGTAAGTAAAAAGTTTTTTTTTTTAAGTTACAAACGTACTGACCTGCACCAGCAGCGGGTTACCAAAACGCAACGCAGACTCCAAGTTCTTTCTGAAGGAGTCATCGAGGAAAGAGGTCTTGGTTATCTTGCGTTCTTTGAATTCCCTCATTATAAACTCAGTGGCTTGTCCCGAGGGGTCGATTATAAGAGGATAACGATTGAAGCGCTGCAAAGACAGGATATAATAAGTAAAGAATTGAAGAAGAAATTGTAAGAGAAATTCAATGTTTCTGAAATATTTTTATATATATCTTAAATGCAAATATATCTTATATGTATAGTTCAGACGATCCATTTCCACGATCACAGAAGGACGATGGAACAAAGAGAAAGAGAAGGAGAATGTGTGGTGTGTGTGTACCCGGAGCATGATGGCGTTCTCGACGCACAGCTCGTCGGTGGGCAGCGCGTTGGCCTGCCAGCGGAGCCGCTCGTCGGGGTTGCTGAGGTACTCGGTGCGGGCGATGTCGGCGCGGAACTTTATGTTGGCGGCCGCCAGGTGGAGGGTCCACGTCGAGAACAGGTTCTGACGGTACTGAAATTACAAGGGTTTATTTTAATTGTTTTAAAACCAAAAATATCCTTAGAGATCATTGATCCGGATTGAGCATTATGGTCAAATGATGTTTTTGTCTACTCACGTGTTGGTCGAAGTATCCACCGTAGGCTATAAACGCAGCGGACAGCAGAACATCACCGATGATTGTACTCATTTGTGAGCGGAACGTCTCCGAGCTCGCTTCCCATCTCTCTCGTTCTATTACAAGACTCTTCAACAATGCTATGGATCTGTCCACCTATTAAAAATAAACTCTTAAGAAAAACTCATATTTTTACTGTCTAATATTGGGTTATATTTTACCTTGGCTTGAACGTTTTCGAGATCAGTCTTAATAGCCTGTGCTTGGCTAATAAGTTGAGCGTACTCCTCCTTATAGGACGCTATTGATTTCTCCAGCTGTGCTATCAGATCTCGTACTTCATTACCAGCCTTGACATTGCTCTGAGCGCGATCTTCCAGAGCCTGGAGTTCATTGCGAAGGGGCTCAACCCGTTTCAACATGTCCGCGTATTCAATCTGTCACCACATATTATGTATGATAAAATATGATTTCAGTACTGTATGTGGTATTTTACGTTTTTGTGATACTTTACCTGAGCTATAGCCCATTTCACCATAGGACCGCAGGCCATACTGGCTCTGTTAACTTTCTCAAAGTTGTAATCTGGGTTACTGAGGTAGCGAGTCCTCATTTTCTCGCGGACATCGTCACTATATATGAAGAACTATTATTATTGGGTAAAAAAAAAATTAACAATAACCTACCAGATTGCCAGACCATTTGATATTACCAGATTGTATATCTCATGCATTTTTTAATCCTTCAACCGTAAAATTTATATGGAAAAACAGCAACAAAAAAAAAATCTGCTTCGAACACAAATGAAAATAAGTATAGATAGCAAACAAACATGAATGACGTCACAAAATAAAAAGCAGTCGCTTCACTGCCAGTAGTGACTTGCGACCGCCCCCTACTCACTTACGGACGGACATTATTTATTGGCAAATACATTCATGCAACTTGACGATGTACCTGTACACTTGGAGATTTAATTAAATTTTGTATATCAAATTACAAGAATTAAAACATTTACGCTATACGATATTTCTATAATAATTTTTTATACCAATGTCTACCGTCACCAGTACATGCTGATCAAAATGCATAACATTCCATCTATTTATATGTATGGATTTTTGTGGAAAAATAATTTCTATCTACGAAGACTACTTTTCTATAACAATAATACAATTATTTCTCCACATGAGGAATCTAAACGATATTCTCCATCTACAACTAAAATAAAATTCAACGTGCAATACTAACAATAAAAATGCATACATTAAACATGCAGAAGCGAGCAAAAAGCAAATTACCTTACATATTTAGTTAGATACCACGATAAACTAACACCACTCACTGTACATCAAACTATCACCACAGAACCCTGACGGTAGGGGGGAAATCGGGGATACAGGGGGGGTGTGATATAAGCGTAGAGGCGGTGCTCACGTGATGTCCTCGGTGGAGAAGTTGGTGACGATGCTGTTGATGAAGTTCTCCCTCATGATGACGGCCCGGATGGCCTTCCAGTCGGTCGCGTTCTCTCCGAGCAGGAGGCAGATCGACTCCAGGGCGACCTTGACGTTGGCGGGGGGGTTGGCCATGGAGCGCACCTCGACCAGGTGCTGCTTCTTGATCGACTTGACGGCTGTACGACCGCGCCCCAAGCGAGAGACAAGGACGGGGAGAAACGTTATAGCTTTGGACGAGCGTGACGTGCGTCGCGACGCAAAAGAAACGTCTGTTATTCCGTACGCGATGCTCGTCTGGGTTAGTCACGTCTGTTATTAGTGCCGTACATTGATGTGCTTCTCAATCGACCCGGCGGCTGTTTGCCCGCGCCCGAAGCGACAGAGACAGGACGGGGGGGAAACATTATAGCTCTGGACGACCGTGACGTTAACGTCGCGAAGACGTCGGCAGAAAGAAACGTTTGGTTATTACGTACGCGGTGCTCGGCTGGATTAGTCACGTCTGTTATTAGTGCCGTACATTGATCACGCTCTTATATATTTAACGATCACGTATTATGCAAGCAAGCTTAGCTTATTTACAATATTAAACATCTAAAGGAATAGAAAACTGTGTCCCGTGTATACTAAGCTTTAGATTTAATTTATATATATATATATATATATATATATATATATATATTATTTTTTTGCGCCAAAATTTTCAGACACAAGGATCAAAAGTTTTCCATTCCACTGTAATCAATCAATCATTCATTAATAAATAGAACATAACTTATATAAAAAGATACGAATACAATGTAATAGTAAGTAAGTGGTTACAAACATTAATCCATATCACAAAAAATTTCGATGCACTAAATACACTAAAATGTCTTTGCCAATAAATATAAAGACTGAGAGGATAAATATAAATACGCTTGCTATCTACTGTGACATTCACGTGACATTGACGTGACCCGCGTGGATGGATCTGGATGGATGGCTCTGTTCCATTTAAATGCACTAACGTGATATTCTCAGTCTCGAAGTTCACTATCGTGGATATGAAGTTGTCCTTCATGACGACCGATCGTATCCCCTTCCAGGTGTCCCCCCTCTCCCCGAGCAGGGTGCATATCGACTCCAGCGCCATCTTCACCACGGAGGGGGGGTTGGCCATGGAACGCACCTCCACCAGCTGCTGCTTCTTGATGGACCGTACGGCTGTTTCGTGGGACCTTAGACTTTAACACTAATAACGCGCTACCCAGTCGGAATATAACGTTTCTTATTTGTTATTATTGTTATATTAAAAATTGCAAACTAATGTTCAGACCGGCCACTAAAGGTACTATATGAAAAGTATTTATTTTATATTGGATTTTAATAATATAGTAGCTTTCGTGACTGAGCCTTAATATCTAAACACTCAATATAAAGTCAAACCGTTTTGCGCCTCAATGACGGCGGGTTCTACTTGCGCCAAGTCGGCCATTACGTCTTTGCGCTTCTCCTCTATTTTCTTCGTCTGTTCTTCTAGAGAGACCTGCGGCATATTAGTTATTATAGTACAGCTTGAAAAAGATTGTATAGAAAAGAAGTAAGTCTTATTATTTCCCGAACCTGAATTTCTTGACTCTCCATTTTCTTCTTCTCTGCCTCTTGTTGATCTTTTACCATCTGACGGAGTTTAGCGTTCGCGGCCTCGTTCTTTGCTTGTAATTCCTAATAAATAAAAAACAAAAAATGTGGTGAAGCAACTATTTTTACAACTATTTTAGACAAATGTTGATATATTTACCTGTGACTTGACGGCCAGACTCTTCTGCATCTCCTCGACCTGCTCCACGGTCTCCGCTATCTTCCCGAGCCCGACGTTCAAGTGCAGCTGCTGCTCCTCCAGGTCGGCTCGCTTCTCCGAGTACAGTTTCACCATTTGTTGGATGAAATCTAAGTAGTGCCTGAAATTGTCAGCGTTTATCTTATTACGAGCTCCCAAAAGATAAACTGTATGTTTTCTCCGGAGTTTACAAAATATGTGAAATCTTTGCCTTTGTACAAAAATAAAATATATTTTAGTATGAATATTTAAAAAAACAATAAGTTTTTGATGTCAACTAGTGATTAAAAATTGTTATTTTTACTACCATTACTTTTAATGTACATATTGTTATCGAATTTTATTATATGTGCGGTTGGTATACCTGGGTGTGATGGCCATGGTGCGGTTGGCCCGCTTGGCGAGTCGTTGGTTGGCGCGGTGCAGGGTCTGGTGCACGTAGACGCAGGCGTTGACGACGGCGGCGCGGTGCGCGGGGCGCGGCCCCACCTCCCCGCACGCGCTGGGGAACTCCGCCGGCGGCACGTACTCCGACCAGTCCAGGTCCATGCGACTCGTGAACTCCTTACCCACCTAATACAAAAATCAATTTTATAATAACTTTTATTTGTTAAATTAAACTTGGACTGGGTTATTGGTCCGTGTTAGTGTGGAGGTGTAACTTTTCTTAGTACAAAACTAAGGAATTATAGAAACAAATATATACCTGGAATAGAGCGCCATCGCTCCAATCACCGAACCAATTGAGCACGCAGCGATTGAACAGAGCAGGTGACGTGGCGGCGCGGTCCTTGAGACCTTCGGACGACGGGTTCATAGTGAACACCACGTGCAGGTTACGCATCACCTGGCCCGTGAACCTGGAAACAAACATTTACACTTTTAATTACTTGCAAACGTTTAAATATATATGATTAATTATAATTACATACCACTTGTACAATTCGTCATTGGAATCCAACATGAGTCCTTCCCTTTGGGCGCCTTCCTTACATTGAGTCATGAGAGCTGCGAATTCGTCGCCTTCAAACAGTCCCGGCACCTGTATATAAGATTTCACATTATATAATCAATAATTTAATATAAAAATAAGACAAAAACCTTTAAAAATAATAATAACCTCTCCGTTAGCGAGCAGAGTGTTCATTCTCTCAAGGAATCCACTGTCGAGTACGTTGGACTCGTCCAATATGAAGGCGACCTTCTCGTCTCGACATCCCGCTCGCCGAAGCACGGAGCGCAAATCCTCGTCGAAGTCGGCGCCCGTGTATTTATTATGCACCTATACATCATATTAGTATAAGTATATTATGTTAATAAAAATTATAGGGAAAAGCATACTCTAAGTATGCTGGTAAAGTAATATATACCTTAATCTGGAAGATGCTGAGTCCGTTCATCCAAGCGACGAATCGGCTGAGGGTGGTCTTACCGGCCCCGGAGACTCCTATGAGCAACAAGTGACCCTGCGGCTGGCGGAAGATACGGTCGATACGTAGCACGTGTTCCAACACTTCATCAAACAGCACCAAGGGAACGTCCAGCTCCTCCTCGTAGAACACCTGAAGTATGGACATTATTATTACTAATTTTGTGAGACGATAGTATAGTTCTCTCTCTCTCTGTCTCTCTGTATCTACAAAAAAGTTGTCGTTTTGTCATAACGTATAGAATTTTTCATTGACTTGGCCTTTAATAATTAGTACATAGCAAATGAAACGGAACCTTTAATCTGGCTTTCACGTATTCCCGAAGTTGGTCTCTCTGTACCGGGACATAGTCCTTGCTCAACCAGTTGCTATATAAGATTGGTCGCGCTAAAGCCTGCTCTCTGTTGATACCTAAAAATAAAAATAAATATTAAATAATAATATTAATAGTACTAATATAATATACTGTTAGAAAAATTTATTACCAGGGAAGAATCTCATAGCTACGTTGTCGATGTTCTCATCGGTCCACTGTCTTTCGGAATCTTCGACTAGACGGTCTTGGAACAGTCGCAATGCCTCGTGCGCCCACAGCCTCACCAAGCCTTCCACGGATAGATTGTCCAAGGGTCTACAAAATGAAATGTTATTCATTATATAAATGCCCATACAGACACAAAACTGACAGATGATCTGGCCTAGGACCCAAAGAAGGATAAAATTAAGGTTGTCCGGAAGAAGTCGATTTGGCGATAAGACCGGCTTTTGTATGTTTTTTTTAATTTCTTGTGGTGTATAATAAACTACATATCAGTTGATACATACCTGATGGCCTCGCAGATTCCTCTAACCCATCTGGTCATCTCCCTAGGCGAGTACACGTAGTGGGGCTGCATGTCCTGCGTGAAGCGCTCCTGCGAGGCGAGGTACAGCTTCACCATGGCCTGCGTGAGCGGCTCCGCGTACCCGCGCAGCGCGGGCTGCATGCGGAGCATCGCGCGCGTGAACGTGCCGTAGATCTGTGGGGAAGGGGGTTAAGGACGTATGAAATTATTCGAAACTATAAACTAATCAGCTGTTATTTTTTGACTTTGTTCTAAGTAAAAGACTTTTTTAAAATATCTGGCATAGTTATTTAAAAATATAATTAATATTTAATTATAATAATTGAGAATCGATTCTTAACCTAGCCGATAGCCTTTTTTTATTAATTATAAAAAATATATATACTGTATACAATATTTTTAGTACTTTAAAATAAAAGTAACCTGTTCGAGGGAGGTCTCTCCGGGGTAGTCGACGTAGATCACGGGCACGTGTCTGAGCAGGCGGTGCGACAGCGGCTTGCGGCCCGGGTCCGTGGGCGGGTTGCAGGCGCCCACGAACTGGATGCGCTCCAGGTGCACCCAAGAGTGGTCTACGGAACATTATTTATTTTAATTAATATTTTCTTGGACATTTTGTAATGAAACAACATATATCTTGCCCTTATCCCAATTTAAGGGTCGGCGCAGTATGGTTTTTCGTCCTTATTCTCGTATTACTCCTCATCTCTGTACACACTCACTTATTGTCTTTTACGCAATCCATCCATCTTTTTTTCGACCATCCTCTATCCGCCCATCACTCCACTTCCACACCTAGCACTCTTTTGATTACATGATGCAATTTATTTTTGTTACTTTAAAAATAAAAAAATAAAGAAATGTGTCTCACCGCTTGCTCTGTAGAAGCCTTTGTGCTCTAGAAGTTGTCGCAAGAAAGAGATGACCCTTTGGGTGCCGTATTGATCCATATCCGGTAAATTAATTTCATCGCAGAATAGCACTAGCCATTTGCCGAGCTGTTACGAAATAATAATATAATAATTGTGTTAAAATATTAATAATAACAGTCAAAAAATTAATAATAAAGTATGCTTTTATAAAATTCAAACTAAGAATTTATATATTTTTAAAATATATTATTTATTTTGGATTTTATAAAAGCGTCTTTTAATTTATTTTTCTTTTTGTCATTGTCATCGGTCCTTGATGAGTATGCTGAGTTTCAAATCATTCTGACACCTTGAAGTTGTTTTGAGTTACATATGACCGAAGCTACCTGCTTACCTGAACAGGGGCAAGAACTACTCCGTTGGGGGTCTTTCGGTACTCGCAGTAATGGTCAAAGGTCTTCAGGAGAAGTTCGGGAGTGGTCGCCGAGGAGAAGTTCAGGCCAACGACCTCCATGTCGGGTAGTGCGCGTAGAGCCGAGAACAACGTCATCGTCTTACCGGAACCGGGCGGACCGCAAAGTACTACATGATTTAAGAACATGATTTAAGTTGATTAATATAGGAAAAATGTATATAGTTAGATGCAAAAATGAACAAATTTAATTAAGCATTCTATATGATGAACAATATTCCGCAAAAATTTTACAAAGACTTTCCATTGACTTAATACAATCTATTAATATTGAAAATAAAAAAAAAAAACGTGTCGAATTTAATATTAGTGAAGTGTACCTAGCGGCTTGTGCTCGGCCAGCCAGGTGTAGAGCAGGGCCTCGTGCCGCACCGTGTCCAGTGTGGGGACGACCACGTCGGGCGCTGCCACCTTGTGTGTCTCCACCTCTATCTGCGGCACCTTGGCCGACCACGCCACCCACTCGCCCGTCACAGACACCTACAAAGTAAAGGTGGATTCAGACATTTATTCATGTAGATTTATTAGTATTTTTTTAGTGATTGAGATTGTATACTGACCTCAAAGTCGATGATGTGCTGGTTCGCCCCGCAGTTAGGCAGTTGCATTGTACTAGCTGATCTTATAAAGTCGCCTAATTCGTTACGATCCTGCAATAAAAATAGGGATTAATTTATTTTAATACATTAAACAACACTAGTTATTGATATGCTACTTACTTTAAGTTTGGCGTCGCCTGCGAACGACCAGAGCAAGGAGTACACCAGCCATTTGGGCACGTAGGCCTCCAATTGGTCATTGGTGATAGGAAAATCTGGATGCTGTCGGTTGTAACCAAGAATGTTTCTGAAAGTTATATATAATTAATTTTTTACACTTTAAAAGTAGAAGTAAATAAATATATATTTCTTTTCAACTTCAAATTATCTTTATTCAAGTGGGCGCACGAACGTTTGGATCGTCAATTATTAATTACAATTGAAAAGGTCAGTGTAGTGAGTCTGTAGGTAAGCTGGCCCCGACTGGGATGCTGCTCTGCTGATAAGAGCAGGCCCAAAACCCACAAGTTGCTCTTTTTCCAAGATTTACAATTATATTGTAAATTCTACTAATAAGTAGTTACTGAATTATAAAAAAAGTTAATACCTAACACCACGGTTGAGCATAGAGTGCAGAGAGGAGAGTGCTCTGTGGCGAGTGAAGTCCATGATGTGATCGAGTGAGGCGGCTCGCTCCAGACACTTCACCACCAGACCCTCGCCGTAGAACAGGGGCTGGAGGATCGCGGCCACGTCGCGTTGGGTCTGCAATACATGTTACTTTAATAAAGGATTAAAATCCTACATTTTAAAAGTCGTTAAAAATATTCTGTGACATTTTTCATCGATTATAAGTACTCTTTTAACGCATTGTACTCGTGTTGACTCACCAGTTCAATTGGCGTGGAACTTCATACCGATTTTTTAAAAAAGTTTTCTAGTCTGGTGATATCTTGTCCTAAGCTCGATTTAAGACTAAAATTTGAGTAGGTATTTAATTATTAAAAATGGTACCTGCAAAGCTGGAGACAATATGCTTTCAGTGGCGTTCTGATCTCCGCTACTCGGGGCCGCCATTACTATACTGAAGGAGTCCTCTTCACCATCTTCGAGGGGAATGTTTCGCAATCTAAAATTAAATAAAATTAATTGTAAATAATTACAATACTTTATTAAAAATAATTACAGTACTTTATTATAATGTTCATTGAATAATTATTTACCTCAATAGATAATTCTCGAAGATCATTTCCGTGGTTAGAACGTCCTGAGAGAACCACACCATGCCGCAGCGGGATACCGTAGCTAGGGTTGCGTATTTCAGATCTTGAACCTGGACAAAGTTTTTTATTGATTGTTCATTTTAAGATCATTTATATTTTTTTCGCACGGAACATGTTTTTAACACGAAAGTCGCCTAAGATACTCCTGATAATCCGCCAGTGAAAGTTCAACAGAACTTTCACTGGCGGATTTTAACAAAAATCGGTTCAGCCTTTTCACAGATAAGCCGAACCAAACAGAGTAATATTTTTTTTTTGTTTGTTTCAATATACTTTCATATGCGTTTAGTAAAACACAATGTATACTTTGGAATTACAAACAGACACTTCAATTTTATTTATATCCATATACCAGATGATGGTTGCAGTGGGAGGATGTCAAATATTCATATATACTGATAGTATATATAATTAGTACCTCAAACATGACCCGCACGTTGGGAGGTAGGGACAGCCGCTCCCCATTGGGCAGCGTCAGCAGCTTGTTGTCGTCCAGTACGGAGTTGAGGTTCTCGACCCACTCGGGGTCCACGTCACCGTCGAATATGATCCACTGGCGCTTGTTGATCTCACCTCGCACGTTGTCGATTATTTTCCTGAGATTTTTATATATGTATTAATGTTTTAAATATTTTTGATACCTCAGTTCTTATCTTAGGATTTGTGTATGTATTAAATTGTTAGTTACCTTTATACTATTCCAGTCTTACCTTAGGATGTGTGTAAAGAGTCCGTCCGTCCATTCTCGAGTGTTAGGGTCCAGCACACCGTATAAGGTCTCCTTTGACATAGCCTTGGGGTCGATTACGTGCGCCACGCCTTCTACTCCTTCGAAGCTGTTCAAACAGAGACATGATAGCATTGTATCATCAAAACAACAATAATTATGTAACTATATATATATATATCTAATGCTTTTAATATGACTCTTACCGTTCCAAAGCTTTCAGTAGTACTCTCCAGGCAGTAGACTTTCCGCTTCCAGATGGTCCAACCATCATGAGACCGTGGTTCAAATTACAGATCTGGTACAGCTGGAGGACCTGCACATTATATGTACAGTTATTACATTGTCTTTAATGGAGTGGAATATTGAAGTATAGAATTAAACACAAGACAGTTTAAGCCGTTAGCACATTTCAGACTACTTTGATTTTTATATTGTTGTATATACTACAGAGCGAAAGATTTTATTCAAAAGGATACAAACATTTTCTGCAGAAACCATATGAAATGAAATGTGCAAGAACAGAGGCAGTGCAACACACAATTTGATTGGAAAATAGAGAGACGGTAGCCATATTTTACCTACATATAAATTAATAATATTTATGACAATGTGTGAGAAATAAATGTATAAAATTGTTCATATTTTCATATTATCCTGAAAATGTTATCACAAAACAAAACATTCATGAAGTAATTCGTAATTAATTAATTAATGTAATTCGTAAACCATGCACACTTAAATTCAAAACTCATGCTTTTATTAGATCCAACATCTAGTGTGTATTAGGGATGTAAGGCCGAGTACACACAAGCACCGTCACCGCCCGACTGACCTTCTCTATCCACGTGCTGTGCTGCGCGCGGGACGCAGCCGTCCGCCTCTACTTGCGTTAGCGGGTTAGCATGGAAACCATATGCACTCATGTCGCATGCGTACACTGAGCCTTATAGCACGTATAAGACTCAGTCCGAATGATAATTGTCATTATATCTATTGTTAATGGTTAATGTTTTAATTCACCCTCACCATACCTCGGTTAGATGATAATAATTTTGAATGTTTATGATATGATATGATAATTAACCCCACATTATTTTAAAGCCAATCTGCATTTCCTTTACCTAATTAGTAATTATCAATGTACGTCCACCTCAAACGTTATATAATATGTAATGTTATATTGACGCACCTTTTCCATCCAAGTGTTGCCTTGCTCGTCTCCTTCACCACATACCAAAAACTCTTCCGCGCACACTGCACGAATTTCATTCTTCAAACCTGAAAGGGAAATAATGTACTAGGTGTCAATGGTTAAGGAAGTACTATTAAAGTAATTTGTGAAGTAAAGTCAAAAATGATTACTGTTCTTCATAAATAAAATAATATTCCAACTAAGTACATATTAATACAGTAACGTACCAGTCATCTCGGCCCTAGTGTACCCGACGTTAGGGAACACGTCATTGAGCAGTGAGAAGAGCAGCGGTATGTCTTCGGCCACCAGCTTGGGCACCATGGTCTCGCACACCGACTGTATGAGGATGTCTTGTTCTGGAAGAGACTCAGCTATGGACGCCTCGTCTGGAACCTCCGTGCCGCGCTCGATTAGGTTCTCCTGGTTACATACAAAGAAATGTATAAAAATACAAGTTATTATTACCATAAAATATATATGGAATTGACGAGTAAACCATTTCAGTAGAATGTGACGTACTTTGATCTTTTGAATGCGATCCCTCTTCACGTTACCGGCTGACACCAACACCGACTTGAGGGCGCGCAGTCCGAAGTCGTAGTGGGACTGGTTGGACAGCTGTTCATCGCAAAGTCTGCAATATAATAATAGCGATAATTTAATAAATCGTTAATTAATTGATTTCAAGTATACAAAAGCTACAAGTAACACATCTTACTTGAAGAACGGCACAATCTTGCAAGCCAGTTTTTCCGCAGTCCTGAACCCTTGGCTGAAGAGCATCACTTCGGCGATCAACTGTCTATCGGGGGTGGTCATGGCAAGGGAGCGGAACAGCTTCTTCAGGTTATCGGGAAGGTTGGAGCGCCCCGCGTATCCAGGATTCATGGTAATGAAAATAGCCATGTCCTGGCTGACGCGGACCTGCTTGCCTACTAGCTCCACTGTTATGGATTTGGCTGAAAAATTTATAAAATTTGTATTATATGTTCCAGCCTAATTGACCTTCAAGTGAAGGAAGGTTAAGTATGCTAACCAGTATTATCTCCCTCCTGGTGACTCTTAAGCGCTTCTTGTATAGTTTGCACTTGTTGTGACACGGCCGAGAGCATTCTCTCTTCCAATCGATTGAACTCGTCAAAACAACCCCAGGCGCCGACCTAATAACATTTAATACTTTACTATTGTGATCAAGCATGAGGAATATGCCTCTTAAAGAATATTTTTATTTGAACTCCAACCTGGCAGAGACCGACGAAGATACGTCCCATAGCCTGGAAGTCGAAGGTCTCGTCACAGTTAAACACCAGCACGAAGCGACCGAGCTGGTTTCCGAGCGCCTTCACAGATTCCGTCTTACCCGTACCGGCGGGACCTGTTTAAAGTAATATATAAATACTACTTTGTATAAAGAAGCTGTTAAATATTTTTAACGATGTTATTTACCAAACGGTGATCCTCCAAGCCTAGCCTCCAAAGCCTGTGTCATAGTCAGGTAGCATCGGTCCGTCAGAGGGGTTTGTACGAGTCGATCCTGCACACCGAGGTACTCAAAGCCGTACAGGAACTTAGCATTTGCCATATGAATTGTAAGCTGTTGCAATACCTGTTTGGTGACACAAAGTTAGTACAAATATTTATTAATATTTATATTAATACATTTTAAAGAAAAAAAAAAACAATATTCCTTAGAGAGCTATACATATATATGTAGAATCTAGGTAGTGAAGTTGTCACATTAACTTACATCATTATTTCTGGGATCAAAGTAGAATCTCATTTCGCAGAGCCATTCAAAGGAGCGCGGGGAGTTGACATCCGAGGCGATCAGCCGACGCGTGACCGTACGCTTGTGGACGAACTCGTTAATCTAAATAAGAGTTAAAACGTTATATTTCCTAGTAGTGTAGTTTATATTAAACCATATCATATTTGCAAGCTAACGAGGTGTTCCAGCTTCCTCCTCCTGAGGGGGGGCTGTTCCTGGAGCACGGAGTCCGCGAGCACGTTCAGCATGAGGTCCACGTGCTTGAGCACGCGTTTGAGCGCATCACCTCCACCCCCTAACGCCGCCTCCACGTCCTCAGACCACAGGATCTGCACCGCTAGGACCACTATTTGCGCCTGGGAAGATTAAACATCCTATTATGGAATATGCAACACTATATTAAGCGTTTTTAAAATTTTCAGTCTCATATTTTAATAGTATAGTTTACAATTTACTTGATTATTATGGAGTATCTATATATGTTTTCTGGGTTTCCATTCCACTAGGATTGATTGATTATTAATATGTAGTCAACACTAAAAAGGCAACCTAGATACAGTGGAATGTTACAAAAAATATTTACTTACTTGATACTTATCACACCACTCGATAAACTTCTGTGAATCCACATTGCCGTCTTTGAACTGCTTCACATCCGCCACAGCGTCTTTCAGGCGGCAAGCCAGGGTCACGCGCATCTCACGCTCCACCATTGAAAGCCATGAGTTGATCTTGGGATTCTCCACAGTTGAAACAGGGGAGGTAAAGTAGACCTGGAAATTATGATAAAATCATGTACTTCACCGATCGAAAATAGTTTAAAAATACCCCTAATTTTAAAATTATATAAAAAATATTAATATTTATGGATTTACCTCCTCCCCTTCACGAGAGGCTATGCCGTTAATGATGGTGTTGTCTTCGTTAAGTATGATGGCGGCAACACCGGCGAACATCTTCTTGAAATGCTTCTGAAGGCGCGCTATATTCTTGCTGTTACCAATTATTTCTAACAGATCTTCGTCACCCACAAAGTAGAACCTAAAAAAAGAAATACGTTGTGAATTAATACAATGCTTTT
Organism: Melinaea menophilus ssp. n. AW-2005; assembly: GCA_918358695.1. Classification (NCBI taxonomy): domain Eukaryota; kingdom Metazoa; phylum Arthropoda; class Insecta; order Lepidoptera; family Nymphalidae; genus Melinaea; species Melinaea menophilus. Next base: position 9,442,774 of record OU911040.1, on the reverse strand, counting down.
CTTTAAACCTCCATATCATGTGAATTTCATACTGGAATATATATGCAAATATTGTAATCTTAAAATTCATTTACTGCCAAATTCCTCAACACAAAAACAGTACCTGGGGAAGCTGCTCCGTTCCCGCTCCAGGTACTCTCCCAGCGCCTTCTGTATCTTTCCCAGCAGGTCGGCCAGTCTCTCCAGGGAGCGCTGCACGCCCGGGATGTTCAATACATCCATTACCATCGGGGATTTGCTCACCTTTTTCATCAGTCCAAGGAACTCCGAGCTGTTATATGGTTTTGATTAATTTTATATTTATATAGTAAATTAAATAATATATAAACTTTGAAATAGCGTAATTAATACCTAATACTCTGGAAGCGACTGGTCTCAACGGGCAGTAATGTTTTGATATCAGCGGACCCACTGAATATGCCCTCGAGGTACACCCAGCGCCGCTGCACGTCGATCCACACGTCGAACAAAGCGTTTATACGATTCAATTTTTCTTCCCAGGTAAGGGCTTCTTCTTCAAACACCTAAACAGAATATTTCTATAGATTTATTCTTTAAAGAATAAGTTAAAATATTAATAATTTGTTACCTTATAATAAGGCGAGAGCTTCATAGCGGCGACGCTGTTGATGTGTTCCTTAACTTTATTGAAGAGATCGTCCCAACCGCGGATGATCTTGCATTTGTTCTGATAATTGATGAGATCCAGCTCATAGCTCTGCCACGACTCGCGAACCTAGGAATGAAAAATTTTGGTTATTAAACCAAGATGACAATCAACGATTACTTTAGAAATATCTGATATTACGCATTTATTACGTTAATTTGGTAGATTTTTAGCTACTTAAAAGAGTATTCATAGAGTTTCTTATCAGTTCTTCTTCATTTGGAATGGTGAAACTAGACTGACTTAAGCACTGTCTGTCCAGTTGGTATTACAATAATCTCTTACCTGCTTTAGGAACTCCTCCAAGGCCATCTCCCCCTGCGCGACGGAGACCACGTCCTTGACGGTGTGCTCGTTGTGCAGCAGGTCAGCGTCCCACACCTGCCCCAGCGTCAGCTCCGACAGCGCCCACTCCACGCGCAGCGCGCGGCACAGCTGCCGCCAGTGGCGCTCCTTCAGCGCGTCGGACTTCAGCTCCACGATTAACATGTTCACCTAACGAAACAAATACATTCTTTTAATAAATATTCTATTTAGATCTCACGGCTAGCTAAGGGGGGGGGAGGGGGTAGGTGACGGTAGGTAAGGGTAGTAGTAAATAGGGGTAGCTTAAGAAATGACAGCGGTTCTCATGTCGTCGTCAGTCAGATCTTCAAAATCGATGGTGTAAACTGTATACAGGTGTAGTTATTTTGTAATATTAATTTAAAGCTGTGACATCACCCGTATTTATGTGGTCTCACCTTTGTATAAGACTGCAGCAGTTTGCGCACGTATTCGTAGCTGTCGTACATACGTAGACGCGCCGGCAGTTCCTTCAGTTCATTGAGCATGGCTTCTAACTGTTGCCTATGATTTGTTTAATTAAAATTGTTAATTAGTCATTATCTTTATTATTATTTTAAGTCTAGATAATATTTTTGTAGGTTATGGTCACCTTAGTTTACGGGGCTGTACGGACAGCCACGGCTTCTCCCTGATATCATCAATCTGAGTCCATATCTTGCTGAGAGATGACCACACTCCGCGCAAGTCCTGAAGTTCTTCCAATGCGACTGTCATGCGCTCGTTGTTCACTGAGCTACCTGTTTATTAATAACAACAATTAAATTAACATTGGAAACTCATATTTGAGTTTTTTTATTCACTTAAAAGTAGATATACAATGACTAACCAGTATCATGGAGCTCCAGCGCTTCCTTGGCTTTAGCCACATTGTCCCTTTCATCCTTGAGCCTGGTGTACCTGGTCTCCATGGCCTGGAGACGAGTTAGAGCGTCCTCCGGCCTGGTCGAGCCGTCCGTGGGCTTGCTGCGTTCCCACTCGCCCAGAAATTCAAGCGTACGGGCTTCAACTGCTTTGTCCTCTGCTACTATCTTTTGTTGGAGAGATGCGACCTGGATGGGAAATATTGTTATATAACATTATTATATTAAAATATTGTTACATATATATATACTCCAAAAATATTTTTATCTATACTTGAGTTTGAATAGAAGAATCCTTCCTGCGCATGATTTCATTGAATGCGCTCCATTCGCCCTCGATGTTGTCCACGTGAAGCCATTGAGCGGGGAATTGGAATCTGTCAAATAATTATTTTATATATCACATGAAATAAAATAAGTGCTTAGATGAGATTTTGGTACTGCAGATTACATGAGAGCTTTTATATTTTTGTAGCAAAAATCATGACAACAATTAAAAACGTTCAATTGGAAGCTATAACAAGAACAAAACAAAAGTATGAAAAGGCATCAGTTATGAAATATTTTTTTTATGGGTGAGTTGTACAGATGATGGTTATTTATTTGTATTAGGGTTTACTATATTACCTCTGTCTTTCAAGAATTCTTTGAGCCTCTCTGTAGATATCGACCTGTTTCTCCCAAGCTAAGACTTCTCTCTTCAACTGTTGTACATAAGTGATGAGAGAAACTGCATCACTGGTAGAAGCTGCCTCTGCGGTAACAACAAACATTTTATTTAATAACAATATATTAACATTATATTTTGAATGTAACTATGGATATGCTTAAAAGTAATATTTAATATTTAAATAATATATTTTTGAATACTTACCAATGGTCTGTTGTTCGAGCTGTCCCCTCGACTTGGCGAGTCTGCCGTGGAACTGCACCATCTCCCCGCCGAGTAGAGCTCCGAACTTGCCAAGTACCTCCTTGTGCCACGCGTCGTACTTGAGCGCCACCTTGCTCTGCACACGAGCGAAGTCTATGACGACTGGTCCATACTCGCGGCGCGTGTCTGACGTATCGAACGTTGTGCGAGATTGTCTGGTGAAGAAAAATATTATAAAGTAAATATAAGGTTTTTTATCATCTCCGTGTTAAAAAGAAGTAATTGATATAATGTTAATAGGATTTAAGTCTTGTGATGTTATTCATATGTTACATTGGAGAGAGCCACTCACTTGATATCATTAAGACATTTGATCCACAGAGTAATGTCTTCGCCGAGTCGTCCATACAAGCTATCTGACTGCAGATCCCACAAGGCTTGATAACTGTTAAGAAATAAATTATTAAGAAACTTAACAATTATTGTCCTAATAGCGTTTAATAATATGGTTAGAAACCTTACCGTAGCCACTTGTCAACGTATTTGCGCACTTCGGATATCTTCTGTTCAATTGCATCGTACGCTTTTTCTAATGGTGAGGATCCACCGGGTAGTTTGGTCAGTAAGTTCCTGTAGGTAGCCGTCTGTGCGCGAGCTACGCCTACTTGATATCTAAAATCATGGTTTAATTACTTAAGTTACAAATATTGCAGTAAAGGTAACAGAGGTCTTAAAAATGTAACATACCTGGTGCTCTGTAAGCGATGCTGTGAAGTAACCACAGCCTGCCAGGCGAACATCTGTCTCATGAGCTGGAATCGTGCCTCCTCTAGCGACGGGAACAAGTACATCTGCTGGTTGGTGATACGCACCTCGTGGACCACTCGAGCGATCTAAAGTATGAAGTAAAAATTAGCAAACAAATGGAATTAACATTAGAAGAAAATTACATTGGATAATTATTTGTTATATTTGCAGTACCTGCGGATCTCCGCCCGGCTTGTGCGTGGGTTCCGCGGGTGAGTACGTGTCCATGGAGAGGTCGTGTTCGTTGGTCTTTCCCAGCAGAGCGCCGGTCCACGCCTCCACGCCAGCCTGCAGACGAGCCGCCAGACTCTTCTCCACCTACACCACAAACCACGTCAATATCTTTTTAAATATATATTGTTGTAGAGCGAGGACTGAAAGGCGTGGTTATGCCGCACCTCATAATTATTCAGATTGACTAGGTTAAAGTCGGTTGTGTTGTGATAATTGTATTCTCGAAAAAAGTGACAATAATACAAATTGTTAAATCATAGTTGTGTTGTGATCGATATTTATTGACATGTACTATTTTGTGTGTGTGTGTGTGTGTGTGTGTGTGTGTGTGTGTGTGTGTGTGTGTGTTGTGTGTGTGTGTCTGTGTGTTTTTAAAACTTCGGTGTGATTTATTGAACTTGATCGAATATAAAATAATCTTTAAAGTGTATTATTATAGTGTGTAGTGAATTTATAAACAAAATATTCTTTAGTGTTTGATTAAAATGTGTAATTTTAAAAATGTCGTAATTTCTGTAATAATCTTTTACAGCAATATTGACTTTACCTCCTCGTCAAGTCTCTGCACCCACAAGTGCAGGTTGCTGTATTGACGGAGAGACAGATCGTCGATAGCGCGCTGCAGTCTGCTGAGGATATCCGCCAAACTCGGAGCCGAGTACGGACACGTCTCCAGAGAACGAGCGTCCACCGAGATTTGTTCTTCAACTGCCAGGAGATCTTCCACCTATTTGATAAACAATTTTTAATATATCTCTAAATGTATTGAATTAAGAGTAAATAGACAACTCAAATTAGTTTTCAACATAAAAATTAACCAATACTATATTTTTGTTATAAAATATACCTTTTCTTGGAACAGTAAGACAACTTCGCTAAGTTTCTGTACGTAGGGGTCCAGTTTGTACGACTCCCACACCAGCGCCATTCCCTCCGACACTTGGAACAACACATCCCGACGCAGACCCGCCACCAGGGGAATTATGGACGCCTTGTCGCGGATCTATAATGTAAAATATAATTATTTATTTGTCGTTAAAGAAATCTATATCATTAACACTAAACCTACCAAGTACCGGTCAAATTGACCGTTCTTAAACTTTTGTAAAACTTACACATTTTTAAACGTTATAATATCGTTATCAAACTACATAACAATTATTAGAATATGCATATAATATTTTCTACACTCTTTACTTTTAGTTATTTCCAGTATTACCTGCGTTATATAATAAAATAACTTTTAATTACCGGTCAATTTGACGGCGTGCGGTAGGAACAGGTATACAAGAATTGTCGGTAGGTTTAGTGTTAAAATTAAGTTAATAAATATATTTAGTTCAAAATACAATGTGATTTTGAGTATTTATATAGTGAGAGCTAAGCGATAATATGTGAACTAAATTTAATTTTAAGGCAAGCAAAATGCGTTCTAAACTTTATAAAGAATAAGCATATTAAGAAATTATCGTATTTTTTAATTTGTACTTTAAAGCCTTAAAAATATAAGCTTTAATGTAACATGCAGCCTATATATAATCTACCTTCGTATGATTCCTATTATTTAGCTGCACAAATCAAAACGCACATGTGTTAGTGACACATCATTATTATATAAACCCAGTCGGTGTATTCTCCCAGTAGCCATTTTTCCTTACGTGCTAGTTAGTTATCCTATATTTGGTGCTTTGATGTGAATACTTAGCATGTTAATTGTGATTTAATAAAGGGTTAAGTAAATACCTTCTCGAGTGTACGTTCATACGTGCGTACGCTTTCGATGAGTGAGATCGCGAAAGGATACAGTTGGTTCGCCTGGTGTGCCTTGTTCACGATGGCGAGAGGAACTCTGTCATGATTCAAAAATATAATAAAAAAATTATCATTCAAATTAAATTCAACATTGACGAAAGAAGAATGATTCAACATTCATTCAACTTTAATTATAGAACGATTCAACATTGAGGAAAGAAGAATAATTCAACATTGATGAAAGAAGAACAATTCAACATTCATTCAACATTGATGAAAGAAGAATGATTCAACATTTATTCAATATTGATAAAAGAACGATTCAACATTCATTCAGCATTAATGAAAGAAGAACGATTATTATATTCTACCTGAAGCCTAAGTTCTTGAGGTTGCGAACCTCCTTGTACAGCGTGATGATCTCCGGGAGGAAATTGACTTTTAATTTCAGTACATTTCCGGTCTTGCTGGAGCGAGCGCGCACGGACTCGATGGCGAATATACGACCGGAAACGCCCAAGTTACGTTGTTGAACCTATTAGTAAAATATCCATAAAATAAGCATTCTTATATTGTAATGCTGGGAAGTTTATATGAAATATTTTTTTACCTTACGAGCCCAGTCATCAAACACTTCTTGGGTATCTAGTTTGAGTCGGAAGCTGTCTCCGTCTGCCTTCAATTTTTGGCCTTCAATATGATTTTCCCATCCTTTGCCTAAAATAGAAAAAATTAGAATAAAACAAAAATAATATCTTAAATTATTCGTTAGAATAAAATCGCTTAATACTAAATATATTGGTGCTTTAAAGCGTTTAATGCTAAATATAAGATAAAATAAATAAAAAACATCGTACCAAGCACGTCTTCAACGCGTTTCAAGTACGCGGTGAGTTGATGGTCGATCTGCTTAGCCCAGATGATGGATCCAGCCACGGGGGGAAGGTCGCGCACCAGGGACAGACGACTGCACTTCGACTGTGGATACTGGACCTGGGTAGTACAGATATGTATAAATATTCATTGATATTTACAGCAACTTTTAGATTAGAGTAAATAGAGGACTATTGTAAAAAATACAATAATAACCTTAAACTTCTCATGTAGAGCTTCGATGTCGTCCTTGACGCGCTGTATGAGCTGCGTCTGGTACTCGCGGATGGCTCCTCGGATGTGGGGGCGCACGAACAGCGCGTTGAAGCGGGAGAAGATACGGAACATCTCGTTGGCGTTCTTTGCTGTTCCGAGCTGATCGCGCAAGTGAGCGGTGATGCGGGTCTCCACGCGGTCTGGAAGAATAGTACAGTAACTGTTTAGTCATACCGAGTTTAAACGTTTTAGAGTTTCTCGAATTATTGTGAAGTGTATTTAATTTGATAATAATATTTTTAATCTGTATATACAATATCTACATATTGAACCATAAATAATTTTATTGAAGATATGTGATATACCAATTCTATCTTCATATCGTCGCACAGCTGCCTCCCAGGCGTCGCAACCTTCACGCGAGATGTCCAAACAATCTACCTCCTTTACGTTCTCGTACGCCAGATTGACCTGCATGATAATGAGAATTGTAATAATTATATATTTAGGTAACTTCAAATATAACAAAAATTATCGCTTCTCTAATTACACGTAAAAATATCAATGGAAGGTGAAATTCATTCATTTTATTAGTATTTATATGAATGAGAATGTTTGAAATGTTTACATAAATTTACAGAGATTGGTACAAAGAGTATGTGAAGTACATACTTCAGCGATGGCGTTAGCGTCGGCCGCGTCCATGGCGAGCGAGTGCGGCTGTGCGGGCTCGCCGGCAGCGCCCGGCTCCGTGGACGCCGCTGCACGGGGGCGAAGCACCTGCGGGTGACACATATATATTATTATTTAATTAAGTATCTATATATGTGTAATTGTAATATACATAATGGCAAGGCGAATATAATTGATAAGCTATACCATGTGCTATTCAAATGCTCCGATAAACGAAACTTAATCATACAGGTACTTTATAGTGATCATTAATACTTCGTATGATAATTTTTATTAAATATTGCTCCATTAATTGCTCTATATATGAAAGTACTCACTCGTAGCATGACGGTCCTGAGTTGTTCGTGGTGTCGTCTGAACCGCCTCATGTGTTCCATCCTGGCCTGCAGTCTCTTGTGCGATGGTGACACGCGCCACACCATCTTCAAGTGCTCGTCGCGCTTCTTCTTCACTATATCTCTACAGAGAAAGGTGAATTTATGATGAAAGAATTCAAAGTATATTTATTCATATAAAAAAATTATCATATATTTTATTAAGTACCTTAAGATTTGGAGATACAGTTCAATGCAAAAAAATTTAACAAACTATTGTGACTACCATGTTATAAAATTTAATTAAATTATAGCAATCATTTAATCAAATCATTTAAGTAATTAACTAGATGTTTTTGAACTAGAAATTATAAAAATGTGTTTCTATATTTGTTATTGTGACGCTCATTGCGTGTCCTCAATATCATAACTAGGGGCGCCAACAAACCCTCAATTTCGACTCGCTGCGCTCGGTGCCGTTTGCATTTTGATCGTAGCGAGCCCAGTGTAATGACTCATCGTTTCACTACAATGGGATATCAGTTTTTTGACATGACATTTAAAAAAAAAAATTTTTTGACGACCTTTTAGAATGTTATTTTTAAAACCTTCACCTAATGTGTGTCTTTTTGATTGCAAAAATTTCATAATTTTCTGTCAAGTAGTTTTCGAGCCTATTCGTGACAAAGAATGTGAAAAAGTCTCCAGTAGAACGCTCCGCTCGCTACGCTGGCTTCGCTCCATAAAAATATATATCCCTCAAAAAAATAATTACCTCAAAAGACCTTGAAGCTTCTCATACTCGTCGTCCCAGCACGAGAACACTTCAAAACACTGAGTCATAACACGTTCAAAGTCTTCAAAGGGTATGTGCATCAGACGACGGGTTCCGAGGACCTGGAAAATATCATCGTTACATTTTATCATATCTACAATTTATTTATTAGTACATATTAATATTTCGTTCTGTTCTCAATTAATAAAAAAGTATATACGAATCACCTAATACTGTTATTATACATTTGATGAATTTGAGTTAAAAATGTTATTATTTTGTTGGCTGTAAGTTAATTATTTTAGCTATAGTTAAAAAATTACTCTTTTATAACAAGTGTAAAATTACACTTTTCTGATAACTAGTTAGCAAGCAAGTTATAGGAAGTGTAAAATTACACTTTTGTGATAGAGATTTGAAAATAGATTTGAGATATTTGAAAAATTACACTCTTGTTAAAGTCTGTTGATAATAGTGATAATTGAAAGTAGATTTGTGATTTGAAAAATTACAACTTTTGATTGACAAATTGCAGCTTTAATTTTTTTTCTATTTAATATAAAAAAAGTATTTATTTACCTTCAAGAGTTGTTGTCCCAAGTCACGAGAAATGGCTTCGACGAGACGGAGTCCGCGTTGGATCGGGTATTTGGTTGATCGGATTTTACGCAGATGCGAAAAGATTTGCTGGACTGCCAATCTGTTAAAACGAAAGAGATTAAAATACTTAATTTTAAGGAAATTTTAAAATATTAATTCAAATTTGTGACTACATTAACAAAAAACCAAGGTTAAATTTTTGTTTACTGTTCTACGAAGTTGGGGGGGAGGGTGATAATGGGGGGAAAAACCTTTGTTTTTGGAGATATAATGATTTTAAGTTTCACAAAATAAGTTGTATACTTTAAAAAGTAGAAAATATTATTTATAATGAAATACCTGATTCTCTCCAATTCAGTAGCGCTGAGTAGATCATTGATGGGGAAGTCCTTCATGAGCGGGTTGTAGTCGGACACGGTAGCGAGGGCTTGCTTCAGACCGGTGTCGGTGTCAAAGGACACGGTCGCGTGGAACCTCTTGCCATGTTTCAGGATATCCAAAGTTAGGGCAACCTATGAAATTAATATATTTACTTTGCAGTCCTCGATTTTGCGTCACATAAGTTACCAGAGAAAGGGACGTAATATGAAACTACATAAAATGGGACAAAGTTTTGCCATACATTTGTTAGACAAAGTTCCAAAAAAATTGTCAATTACTTTTGTTTACGAACAAAATGATATGCTATTGCGTGTATGCGCATAGTAAAGGGGCCTTTAAACCTACACCTGGGTCGCAAGTACCAGGCATTGTCTGCGCTCCTCTTCTTGCAACGCGATGGGCCCGGCACCCGCACGGTGAATCCATGGAATGCTAAGAAGGTTCGTCTCATAATATAGTAGACGGGCTCTTAGGATATTAACGTATTTTTTTCTAAAATATCGTTAAAACGAGGAATGGTGACAAGATTTTGATTGCAATAAAACATTTATATTTAATATTATTGAGATATCTTGTAGAGTTATATTATAGTATTTTATAACAAAATAGTAATTAATCTAATATACAATTTTGTCATTAATTAATTGTAATTGACATATAAATTAATAATTAATTAAAAGTGTACCTCAATGCTTTCTCTCTTTTCTTGAATGCGATGAAGTGCCCTCTCCAGGTTGAGCCAAAAAGATATCTCTTGCAGGGCTGTGCCGTTGGATGGGTCACGGTCCAGTTTGGTAACCTGTAACAACAAGAAATAAATATATATATATATACATATACACATTTAATCATTCATATGTTGAGTTTATAATTACCTTTTGAATTTCTTTAATCCAGCGATTAACACCATTTTGTAGTTGATTCAGGAATGTCGAATCTTCCACCTTGTCACCAAAATCAGCTACACGGGGTTTGCGACCTTCATCAGCCGCTCTGTAATAAAGAAAAAAAGTGTGACAAACATACACACACACAAACTTATATACAGACAAGTTTGAGAAGATTTTACTGAACCCATAGTTTGTACTTAATTTTTTTTTTGTGTAAGTACCTCTTAATCACGGCTGCAACTGATTGGTGGACTGGCAGAGTAATTTCCGGGATATCTATATTCTGCTGTAGGTGGAGCAAACCCATTTCCAACTCCGCTATCTTCTTCTCAACCGATGGTGCCATTTTGTCTCCATCCCTGGACATAAAAATATGAGTGAAGTACTATTAGAGAAAAGAAAAAATATTAATATGTATTTATTATAATAATTACCTATCAGCTCTTCCACTCTCCTTCACATAGCTTTTGAAGAAAGGTGCCATGGTTTTGCTTATGAATGCATGAAGGGTTTCATACGGTGAGCCGTCGGACAAGTTGATAAGACGTAACTGACTGTGGATGGACTTGTCAGATTCAATCACCGCACCTCTCTTGATGCACACAAAGGCCGCAACCCTCGGAGATGTAAAGTGCACCTACAATAGTGATTATATATTATGATATAATCAATCAATAAATATATAAATAATCAATAGTGATTATATAGTGATGATATATTATATTTTAATTTTATATCAAATAAATTCTCTAAGGTAAATCAATAGTGATTATATAGTGATGATATATTATATTTTAATTTTATATTAAATAAATTCTCTAAGGTTGAAGTAATGGACAGTTTTTTTCTCATGTAGCTAACTGTTGCAGAGGCTAGCCTTACCAAAATTAGATTTTAGTTGGTAACAACTTTACCCACTTTTTTATCAGCTCATTTCGTTTTACTCCTACTGACTGAAATTTAACCACTACAGTAGCTCTCAGATGGCTTGATGTTTCAGGCTTAATTGATTTTTGCATTTAATCTGTCTAAATTTTTGCTTAAGTTTTATTTTGCTATACATATGTATTTATAAACTATATTATTAGAGAGTTTCACCAAAAAACTGTTCAGTTGTTTCTTATGCACAAACACAGATACATCCTTACAAAATTTTATTTACAATATTAGTAGAAATAACAAGAGATATAAGAAGTTAAAAAACTGAATTTAAATTAGTGTATTCTAAACATTCAATAGGAATAATTAATATGACTGGGAAATTCTTTTGTGTTTGATAATAGATTTCAAAACATCTTGAATGTTTATAAAATTTATGTACTACCTTATACTCTTAGTGTATTAGTTATTAATATGTTAGAATTACAAAAGTATATATGTTTTTATATCTAGATAGCCTCAGGCAATTATTGTACCATAATTGAAACAACATTCTGCTTAAATTTAAGCTGTTTAAAATACACTTATTTTAAATTAAGAATTATGAATATCAATAATTTCAAGTATTTTCAAACTATTGTTGATTAAAAATTATGAATTCTTTTCAGTACCTCATTGCTGATATGATAGGAGACAGCTTCTTTCTCCTCTTCTCCCTCCGTGGGCTGCTCACTATCATCTTCTGTATCAGAATATTAGTCAATGTCAGTTTACAAGTTCAGATTATTATTTAAAAGCAGATTACTGTTTATTAAAGTAATTTTAAGTTAATAACATGTGTGTGACCTAATTCAACAAAATGCAAGTGATTGAAAATTATACAAAAAATTACGACTAAGATTTAGATAAAAATTTAAGACTAAAATTATAATCAATCAATGTCGTAATAAAGTGAGTAAATCAAATAATATAGCACAATAATTAAAGAATATAAGAAGGTAGGTGTAGCAAAATTTGCATAATGCGTCAAATGCAGTCATCCGAAATCGATTTTCTATGCATTCATACCTTTTAATGAGAATCGTTGGACATACAAAGATGAGACTTGCGGGTCTGAAATGAACTTTCTTATGCAATCCTGGTTCACTTTATCGCCAAGTGCAACATTTAATGTCGGTGGAAGGATGTCATCCTCCGGCAAAAGTACCGTTGCAGCTCGGCGCAAGTAATTTGCAAAATCTTGAAAGTCGACCACGACAACATTCTGAGCCTCTGGGGCGTTTTCGCTCCCGTCAAGGGAGTCTCCCATGATTTCAACAGATGTTTGACGTTCTTATTAGATTGAAAATCTATAGCATAAATAATAAGACAACAAAAGTATCGAACTCTGAAGCCGCAATAATGAAAATATTGACAACACCCCGCCTAAGCAGTTTGCAAATGGTGACGCATATAACGATGTTGCCACTTATAAAAAAATTGTAATAGAAATCCTACATACTACAGGAACATACCATTGGAACATTTTGCAACATGTTTATGATCCATCATTTTATATAGCTGAGTATAAGTAATTTATAACGTTCTAGATATCTGTGATGATAACGTTATATAATATTTAAATTAGAGCAGTATTGCTTTTATACAAAAAAAGTAATGTTGAATGTGGAATTATGAAATATAATAACGAGGCCGATAAAACTGAAAATTATTAATTTATATTTAAAAAAGTAAAATGCTATGTTCATCTAAATAATAATTTTGCATATTTTATTTTACAGACACTGCATGCAAATAATTCTATACGATTTCTGATTTTTGAAGTCAACTAGAATCCTTTTTTCTATAAAAATTAACAAAAATACTGTTTTTAGTTCTATTCTCCTATCTATAACCTTAAAATGTTTTTCTTTGAAAAACATAAGTATATATTAGGATATTATAATTTTCTGCAGCTGTAATTGTCTGGTTATCCGTATTTATTTATTCAGTGTTTCACAAAATGGCGGCAGCAAGAAAAATAATATTTTTTTTTAGGAATATGGGAGTAGGCACGTCATAATACAATTTAGAAAAGATTTATGTTGAAGCCTGGATTCGATCAGCGGATACGAGCTAAAACTATAAATAACTCTTTTTCATTTTTCAGGGCTCCTTTGATATAGTATTGACATGAATAAAACATTGATGTAAAATATCTGATCTGTACGACTTTTTTGTCAGTTTTTTTTTGTCATAAAAATTAGTCAATTGTTTATTCTTATTTAATGTAACGATATAAATTATGAAGTAAAGTTACTAAGCTGAGCTTTTCTTGAACTGTTCTTGTGTTAGTTATTATCTTTAAATAGTAATTTAATTTTAAAAAGTAAGTCTAGATAATGTCCATTATCATTAGATATGCATTATAATATGCACTTGAAGTAAGTGTATCTATTGATACAACAAACAAGCAAACTTGAATTACATGAATTTAGGTATAAGAAACGTGTTCCTGTAAGGTTATGTACGATATAAGGGTGTGAATCCATTAAAATTTAATAACTAAAATACTCTTTGACATTGAGATATTTTTTTAATGACAAAAAGATGAAGATTATATCGCTTGATATCGCTACCACTACTTAACCAGGTTATAATGAAGTATAAGATTATTGCTTAAATTTCGCCAATTTGTGTTATTTTTTAAGGTCGTATTTATTACAAAATAGAACAGATCAAACATCTGACATCACATATTTCATTCATCATATATCAATTTTTATGTTTTCGAAAATAATATGTACGTTAAAAAAAAACATTGTAAAATAATAAGAAAAATATTAATTTAGAATTTTCATATATCTCTGAATGTAGGTATTCATGTTTAATCATACAATAAAGGTTTCCAAACAACTCTCTCAATTAAGTTAATATTTCTCAAGATGAGTAACTCGAGTCACATGCACCCAAATAAAAAAAAAAAAAATTATACAGAATAAGTTTTATATTTGTTTGAAGCAGACATTCTTATAACATATTTTAATGATTGAGATGTTCATTTCGTTTATACAAATTCAGGTACAATTATAGATATATACTGTTATTAATAAGGTTATTGATATTAAATTGATACTGTTGTAAACACAATATTTTACTCTTGTAATTTATTTCGAATCCTATACAAAAGTGTTTTTACTGACGGATAGCGATCTAAAGATGCGTTGTATTTAATATGACGATGTACCGCGTCAGAACACTTGTACAAGTTAAGACGTTTCCACAAACATACCCGTATCTTACATAGTTGAGAGGCTTCATGTTAAAACTCAAGTTACTTCTGTAATGAAACCGCAAGCAGCACACTAATATTAGCTGTAAGTTGTTTAGTTCCGTATTTTATCTTCCAGCAATGCTCACCCTCACAAGTTACACATAATATATTATAGGAGTTAAGGCTTTCCTTACATACTTTACATTTTGTTTGTGTGTTTGTTATGATTAAAAATCTATATATAAATAAAATTGAAGTGTCTGTTCTATAATAAATGATAATAGATAAATTTTTGATAATTACATATGAAAGTATATACGATACTTGCATAAAAAAATATTATCTATCTATCTGTCTGTCTGTTAGTTCCGACTAATCTCTGAAGCATTTGGACCGTTTTTAACAAGATGGCGGACAACTGGCGGATAGACTGATGTTATAAGAAGTAATTTAGACTTGTATTAAAAAAACATATCCATTAATATGAAACTAAAAAAAAATTGTGTGTGTGTGTGTGTGCATATTTGTACTCGTATATGATTTTGAAACATTTTTATTTTATATATTTGTTGTATAATAATTAAAATGTATTACTTAAATTAATTCAAAATAATACAAAAATATTACACAACACGAGGCAGTAATTAAAAAGTACTAACTGAACTTGTGTCATTTGACAACTAAATATTTAAATTTTTTAACTTGGCTGAAGCAATAACGACTTCGTCAACTAGTTTCCTATTTTACCACATCTTCCATAGCACAGCAGCTGTTACTGGACAGTTTATCAAATAATTATTACAAAATACAAACCAGAAGCCAGTACTAGTCAGTATTAGTGGCATTTAGGTAACTATTATAGTTATAAATACTACCGCCAGGAAATGCAGAATTATTTTAAAATGTTTTGTACAAAGCCTCACATGGTTTTAGAGCAGATAACTTGACGAAAAAGAAAATGATATTAGGTCATTGTTAACCGAAAATTTGATTTGATATTTGTTCTAATATAATTTTCTCTTTTACCCAACAAATAAAATATATATATATTTATTAATTTGATTAATATTTTTCAAACTTCGACCATTCTTGTATATAATTAGATCATTCACATCCATGTCTGGGCCTTTCCAACAATAAGTTACTGAGTATAACTTTCCGCTTACAACATCCTCTTAATTAATGTGTTCTATTGTCGTTTGTTAAAGAATAAACACAGAACATTCATTTTAGTAAATTTTAGGTAAAATATATATATATGTCGCCGCTGAGAATTAAAGGCCTCATTATTATATTAAATGTTTGTTACATATTTACAAATTGTTTGTAATATATTATAAGGTAGATTTAAGGCCACCCTAGTGGGGTAGTCTTAAATTTACCTTATAATATTTTATTTTTATAAACGGATAGTGTTTTGATAGATATTGTCGGTAAATAATAATTTATTGCTTTATTAGCATTTGTTAATTGCGTTGCAAAAATAAGATATATTAAATCAAAATAAATAACAAAAACATTTAAGAATTAGTGTAATAAAAGTTAGGATTCATTAATTTGTAATGCTTTGATTTGACTGAAGTTATTAGTCAAGTCAAAGCTGTCACGTGATCGTGCGATATCGACTTACTTCCGGAATCGAGTCCACAATAGCGGAACACTAGCTTCGACACCTCACTTTTTCTCTGGTGCTCGAATTGAACAAGACAAGAACGTATTAGTGTTTAAGCTCTGAGTGATTTAGTACATATACTTATTCTTTTAAAACTTTTAGTGATTAATTCTTTGTATTATTCATAATAAAATATTAAGTTTAGTTAAGTTTTCATTTATTGGGAGTGATTATAAAAAGTGAGGGTATCTGTACTGACTGTCTTTGAAAGGGGTGAGTTTTTTATGTCTATTTAGTCTCACTTTCTTTTAAATTAATGTGTATAATTTATGCACAGACATATTATCTTTTTTTTTTTTTATTTAATTGTTTTTTCTATTATAATACATTTTAATATGTATTAATTTTGTTATTCCTGGAGTGTTAGTGTCTGGTATAGATGCTTATTTTAATACGTATTGACAATATGTGCACTTAGTAGTGTAGTTAACAAAATAGGGCTTATAGGGCGTAGGTAGGTAGGTAGATGTAGGGCTCGGTAGGTAGGTGGGTAGGGTTGCGGGTAGGTAGGTAGGGCCACAGGTAGCTAGGGCCACGGGTAGGTAGGGCCGTGGGTAGGTAGGTAGGTAGGTAGGCAGGGCCACGGGTAGGTAGGGCCACGGGTAGGTAGGGCCACGGGAAGGTAGGGCCACGGGTAGGTAGCGCCGTGGGTAGGTGGTAGGTAGGGCTGGGTAGGTAGGTGGGTAGGGCGGTGGGTAGGGCTGAGGGTAGGTAGGGCAACGGGTAGCTAGGGCCACGGGTAGGTAGGGCCGTGGGTAGGTACGTAGGTAGGGCCGTGGGTAGGAGGTAGGTAGGGCTGGTAGGTAGGGCAACGGGTAGGTAGGGCCACGGGTAGGTGGTTAGGGCTGCGGGTAGGTAGGGCCTCGGGTAGGTAGGGCAACGGGTAGCTAGGGCCACGGGTAGCTAGGGCCACGGGTAGGTAGGGCTAAGGGTAGGTAGGTAGGTCGGTAGGGCCGTGGGTAGGTACGTAGGTAGGGCCGTGGGTAGGTGGTAGGTAGGGCTGGGTAGGTAGGTGGGTAGGACGGTGGGTAGGCAGGTAGGTCGGTAGGTAGGGCTGAGGGTAGGTAGGGCCACGGGTAGGTAGGGCTAAGGGTAGGTAGGTAGGTCGGTAGGGCCACGGGTAGGTAGGGCCGTGGGTAGGTACGTAGGTAGGGCCGTGGGTAGGTGGTAGGTAGGGCTGGTAGGTAGGGCAACGGGTAGGTAGGGCCACGGGTAGGTGGTTAGGGCTGCGGGTAGGTAGGGCCTCGGGTAGGTAGGGCCACGGGTAGGTAGGGCCACGGGTAGGTAGGGCCACGGGTAGCTAGGGCCACGGGTAGGTAGGGCCGTGGGTAGGTGGTAGGTAGGGCTGGGTAGGTAGGTGGGTAGGGCGGTGGGTAGGGCTGAGGGTAGGTAGGGCCAGGGGTAGCTAGGGCCACGGGTAGGTAGGGCTAAGGGTAGGTAGGTAGGTCGGTAGGGCCAAGGGTAGGTAGGGCCGTGGGTAGGTGGTAGGTAGGGACACGGGTAGGTGGTTAGGGCTGCGAGTAGGTAGGGCCTCGGGTAGGTTGGGGCCTCGGGTAGCTAGGGCCACGGGTAGGTGGTAGGTAGGGCTGGGTAGGTAGGTGGGTAGGGCGGTGGGTAGGGCTGAGGGTAGGTAGGGCCATAGGTAGCTAGGGCCACGGGTAGCTAGGGCCACGGGTAGGTAGGGCTAAGGGTAGGTAGGTAGGTCGGTAGGGCCACGGGTAGGTAGGGCCGTGGGTAGGTGGTAGGTAGGGCTGGGTGGTAGGTGGTTAGGGCGGCGGGTCGGTAGGGCCAAGGGTAGGTAGGGCCTCGGGTAGGTAGGGCCTCGGGTAGCTAGGGCCACGGGTTACTAGGGCCGCGGGTAGGTAGTGCCGTGGGTAGGTGGTAGGTAGGGCTGGGTAGGCAGGTGGGTAGGGCGGTGGGTAGATAGGTAGGTCGGTAGGTAGGGCTGAGGGTAGGTAGGGCCACGGGTAGCTAGGGCCGCGGGTAGGTAGGGCTAAGGGTAGGTAGGTAGGTCGGCAGGGCCACGGGTAGGTGGTAGTTGGGGCTGGTAGGTAGGGCCACGGGTAGGAAGGGTCGTGGGTAGGTACATAGGTAGGGCCGTGGGTAGGTGGTAGGTAGGGACACGGGTAGGTGGTTAGGGCTGCGGGTAGGTCGGGCCTCGGGTAGGTAGGGCCACGGGTAGGTAGGGCTAAGGGTAGGTAGGTAGGTCGGTCGGTAGGGCCAAGGGTAGGTAGGGCCATGGGTAGGTGGTAGGTAGGGACACGGGTAGGTGGTTAGGGCTGCGGGTAGGTAGGGCCTCGGGTAGGTTGGGGCCTCGGGTAGCTAGGGCCACGGGTAGGTAGGGCTAAGGGTAGGTAGGTAGGTCGGTAGGGCCAAAGGTAGGTAGGGCCGTGGGTAGGTGGTAGGTAGGGACACGGGTAGGTGGTTAGGGCTGCGAGTAGGTAGGGCCTCGGGTAGGTTGGGGCCTCGGGTAGCTAGGGCCACGGGTAGGTGGTAGGTAGGGCTGGGTAGGTAGGTGGGTAGGGCGGTGGGTAGGGCTGAGGGTAGGTAGGGCCACGGGTAGCTAGGGCCACGGGTAGCTAGGGCCGCGGGTAGGTAGTGCCGTGGGTAGGTGGTAGGTAGGGCTGGGTAGGCAGGTGGGTAGGGCGGTGGGTAGATAGGTAGGTCGGTAGGTAGGGCTGAGGGTAGGTAGGGCCACGGGTAGCTAGGGCCACGGGTAGGTAGGGCTAAGGGTAGGTAGGTAGGTCGGCAGGGCCACGGGTAGGTAGGGCCGTGGGTAGGTACGTAGGTAGGGCCGTGGGTAGGTGGTAGTTGGGGCTGGTAGGTAGGGCCACGGGTAGGAAGGGCCACGGGTAGGTAGGTAGGTCGGTAGGGCCACGGGTAGGAAGGGTCGTGGGTAGGTACGTAGGTAGGGCCGTGGGTAGGTGGTAGTTGGGGCTGGTAGGTAGGGCCACGGGTAGGAAGGGCCACGGGTAGGTAGGTAGGTCGGTAGGGCCACGGGTAGGAAGGGTCGTGGGTAGGTACGTAGGTAGGGCCGTGGGTAGGTGGTGAGGGCTGCGGGTAGGTGGTGAGGGCTGCGGGTAGGTCGGGCCTCGGGTAGGTAGGGCCACGGGTAGGTAGGGCTAAGGGTAGGTAGGTAGGTCGGTAGGGCCAAGGGTAGGTAGGGCCGTGGGTAGGTGGTAGGTAGGGACACGGGTAGGTGGTTAGGGCTGCGGGTAGCTAGGGCCACGGGTAGGTGGTAGGTAGGGCTGGGTAGGTAGGTGGGTAGGGCGGTGGGTAGGGCTGAGGGTAGGTAGGGCCACGGGTAGCTAGGGCCACGGGAAGGTAGGGCTAAGGGTAGGTAGGTAGGTCGGTAGGGCCACGGGTAGGTAGGGCCGTGGGTAGGTGGTAGGTAGGGCTGGGTAGGTAGGTGGTTAGGGCGGCGGGTCGGTAGGGCCAAGGGTAGGTCGGGCCTCGGGTAGGTAGGGCCTCGGGTAGGTAGGGCCACGGGTAGCTAGGGCCGCGGGTAGGTAGTGCCGTGGGTAGGTGGTAGGTAGGGCTGGGTAGGCAGGTGGGTAGGGCGGTGGGTAGATAGGTAGGTCGGTAGGTAGCGCTGAGGGTAGGTAGGGCCACGGGTAGCTAGGGCCACGGGTAGGTAGGGCTAGGGGTAGGTAGGGCTAAGGGTAGGTAGGTAGGTCGGCAGGGCCACGGGTAGGTAGGGCCGTGGGTAGGTACGTAGGTAGGGCCGTGGGTAGGTGGTAGTTGGGGCTGGTAGGTAGGGCCACGGGTAGGAAGGGCCACGGGTAGGTAGGTAGGTAAGTAGGGCCACGGGTAGGTAGGGCCGTGGGTAGGTGGTAGGTAGGGACACGGGTAGGTGGTTAGGGCTGCGGGTAGGTAGGGCCTCGGGTAGGTTGGGGCCTCGGGTAGCTAGGGCCACGGGTAGGTAGGGCTAAGGGTAGGTAGGTAGGTCGGTAGGGCCAAGGGTTGGTAGGGCCGTGGGTAGGTGGTAGGTAGGGACACGGGTAGGTGGTTAGGGCTGCGAGTAGGTAAGGCCTCGGGTAGGTTGGGGCCTCGGGTAGCTAGGGCCACGGGTAGGTGGTAGGTAGGGCTGGGTAGGTAGGTGGGTAGGGCGGTGGGTAGGGCTGAGGGTAGGTAGGGCCACGGGTAGCTAGGGCCGTGGGTAGGTGGTAGGTAGGGCTGGGTAGGTAGGTGGTTAGGGCGGCGGGTCGGTAGGGCCAAGGGTAGGTAGGGCCAAGGGTAGGTAGGGCCTCGGGTAGGTAGGGCCTCGGGTAGCTAGGGCCACGGGTAGCTAGGGCCACGGGTAGGTAGTGCCGTGGGTAGGTGGTAGGTAGGGCTGGGTAGGCAGGTGGGTAGGGCGGTGGGTAGATAGGTAGGTCGGTAGGTAGGGCTGAGGGTAGGTAGGGCCACGGGTAGCTAGGGCCACGGGTAGGTAGGGCTAAGGGTAGGTAGGTAGGTCGGCAGGGCCACGGGTAGGTAGGGCCGTGGGTAGGTACGTAGGTAGGGCCGTGGGTAGGTGGTAGTTGGGGCTGGTAGGTAGAGCCACGGGTAGGAAGGGCCACGGGTAGGTAGGTAGGTCGGTAGGGCCACGGGTAGGAAGGGTCGTGGGTAGGTACGTAGGTAGGGCCGTGGGTAGGTGGTAGGTAGGGACACAGGTAGGTGGTTAGGGCTGCGGGTAGTTAGGGCCTCGGGTAGGTTGGGGTCTCGGGTAGCTAGGGCCACGGGTAGGTGGTAGGTAGGGCTGGGTAGGTAGGTGGGTAGGGCGGTGGGTAGGGCTGAGGGTAGGTAGGGCCACGGGTAGCTAGGGCCACGGGTAGGTAGGGCTAAGGGTAGGTAGGTAGGTCGGTAGGGCCACGGGTAGGTAGGGCCGTGGGTAGGTGGTAGGTAGGGCTGGGTAGGTATGTGGTTAGGGCGGCGGGTCGGTAGGGCCAAGGGTAGGCTGGGCCTCGGGTAGGTAGGGCCTCGGGTAGGCAGGGCCACGGGTAGCTAGGGCCACGGGTAGCTAGGGCCGCGGGTAGGTAGTGCCGTGGGTAGGTGGTAGGTAGGGCTGGGTAGGCAGGTGGGTAGGGCGGTGGGTAGATAGGTAGGTCGGTAGGTAGCGCTGAGGGTAGGTAGGGCCACGGGTAGCTAGGGCCACGGGAAGGTAGGGCTAGGGGTAGGTAGGTAGGTCGGTAGGGCCACGGGTAGGTAGGGCCGTAGGTAGGTACGTAGGTAGGGCCGTGGGTAGGTGATAGTTGGGGCTGGTAGGTAGGGCCACGGGTAGGAAGGGCCACGGGTAGGTAGGTAGGTCGGTAGGGCCACGGGTAGGTAGGGCCGTGGGTAGGTGGTAGGTAGGGACACGGGTAGGTGGTTAGGGCTGCGGGTAGGTAGGGCCTCGGGTAGGTAGGGCCACGGGTAGGTAGGGCTAAGGGTAGGTAGGTAGGTCGGTAGGGCCAAGGGTAGGTAGGGCCGTGGGTAGGTGGTAGGTAGGGACACGGGTAGGTGGTTAGGGCTGCGGGTAGGTAGGGCCTCGGGTAGGTTGGGGCCTCGGGTAGCTAGGGCGACGGGTAGGTGGTAGGTAGGGCCGTGTGTAGGTGGTAGGTAGGGACACTGGTAGGTGGTTAGGGCTGCGGGTAGGTCGGGCCTCGGGTAAGTAGGGCCAAGGGTAGGTAGGGCCGTGGGTAGGTGGTAGGTAGGGACACGGGTAGGTGGTTAGGGCTGCGGGTAGGTAGGGCCTCGGGTAGCTAGGGCCACGGGTAGCTAGGGCCACGGGTAGGTAGTGCCGTGGGTAGGTGGTAGTTAGGGCTGGTAGGTAGGGCCTCGGGTAGCTAGGGCCACGGGTAGGTAGGGCTAAGGGTAGGTACGTAGGTATGGCCGTGGGTAGGTGGTAGCTAGGGACACGGGTAGGAGGTTAGGGCGGTGGGTAGGTAGGGCCTCGGGTAGGTAGGGCCTCGGGTAGCTAGGATCACGGGTAGGTAGGTAGGTCGGTAGGGCCAAGGGTAGGTAGGGCCGTGGGTAGGGTCGTGGGTAGGTGGTAGGTAGGGCTGGGTAGGTAGGTGGGTAGGGCGGTGGGTAGATAGGTAGGTCGGTAGGTAGGGCTGAGGGTAGGTAGGGCCACGGGTAGGTAGGGCTAAGGGTAGGTAGGTAGGTCGGCAGGGCCACGGGTAGGTAGGGCCGTGGGTAGGTACGTAGGTAGGGCCGTGGGTAGGTGGTAGGTAGGGACACGGGTAGGTGGTTAGGGCTGCGGGTAGGTAGGGCCTCGGGTAGCTAGGGCCACGGGTAGGTAGGGCTAAGGGTAGGTAGGTAGGTCGGTAGGGCCAAGGGTAGGTAGGGCCGTGGTAAGGTGGTAGGTAGGGACACGGGTAGGTGGTTAGGGCTGCGGGTAGGTAGGGCCTCGGGTAGGTTGGGGCCTCGGGTAGCAAGGGCCACGGGTATATTGGTAGGTAGGGCCGTGGGTAGGTGGTAGGTAGGGACACTGGTAGGTGGTTAGGGCTGCGGGTAGGTAGGGCCAAGGGTAGGTAGGGCCGTGGGTAGGAGGTAGGTATTGACACGGGTAGGTGGTTAGGGCTGCGGGTAGGTAGGGCCTCGAGTAGCTAGGGCCACGGGTAGCTAGGGCCACGGGTAGGTGGTAGGTAGGGCTGGGTAGGTAGGTGGGTAGGGCGGTGGGTAGGGCTGAGGGTAGGTAGGGCCACGGGTAGCTAGGGCCAAGGGTAGGTAGGGCTAAGGGTAGGTAGGTAGGTCGGTAGGGCCACGGGTAGGTAGGGCCGTGGGTAGGTACGTAGGTAGGGCCGTGGGTAGGTGGTAGGTAGGGCTGGGTAGGTAGGTGGTAGGTAGGGCTGGTAGGTAGGGCCTCGGGTAGGTAGGGCCTCGGGTAGGGCCGTGGGTAGGTGGTAGGTAGGGCTGGGTAGGTAGGTGGGTAGGGCGGTGGGTAGGGCTGAGGGTAGGTAGGGCGGCGGGTAGGTAGGGCCTCGGGTAGGTAGGGCCTCAGGTAGCTAGGATCACGGGTAGGTGGTAGGTAGGGCTGGGTAGGTAGGTGGGTAGGGCGGTGGGTAGGGCTGAGGGTAGGGCTGAGGGTAGGTAGGGCCACGGGTAGCTAGGGCCTCGGGTAGCTAGGGCCATGGGAGCTACGGCCACGGGTAGGTAGGGCTAAGGGTAGGTAGGGCCACGGGTAGGTAGGGCCGTGGGTAGGTGGTAGGTAGGGCTGGGTGGTAGGTGGTTAGGGCGGCGGGTCGGTAGGGCCAAGGGTAGGTAGGGCCTCGGGTAGGTAGGGCCTCGGGTAGCTAGGGCCACGGGTTACTAGGGCCGCGGGTAGGTAGTGCCGTGGGTAGGTGGTAGGTAGGGCTGGGTAGGTAGTTGGGTAGGGCGGTGGGTAGGGCTGAGGGTAGGTAGGGCCAGGGGTAGCTAGGGCCACGGGTAGGTAGGGCTAAGGGTAGGTAGGTAGGTCGGTAGGGCCAAGGGTAGGTAGGGCCGTGGGTAGGTGGTAGGTAGGGACACGGGTAGGTGGTTAGGGCGGCGGGTAGGTAGGGCCTCGGGTAGGTTGGGGCCTCGGGTAGCTAGGGCCACGGATAGGTGGTAGGTTGGGCTGGGTAGGTAGGTGGGTAGGGCGGTGGGTAGGGCTGAGGGTAGGTAGGGCCACGGGTAGCTAGGGCCAAGGGTAGGTAGGGCTAAAG
This sequence comes from Melinaea menophilus ssp. n. AW-2005, assembly GCA_918358695.1. Taxonomy (NCBI): domain Eukaryota; kingdom Metazoa; phylum Arthropoda; class Insecta; order Lepidoptera; family Nymphalidae; genus Melinaea; species Melinaea menophilus. The sequence continues at coordinate 9,419,040 of OU911040.1, read as the reverse complement.
GTAGGTAGGTAGGTCGGTAGGGCCACGGGTAGGTAGGGCCGTGGGTAGGTACGTAGGTAGGGCCGTGGGTAGGTGGTAGGTAGGGCTGGGTAGGTAGGTGGGTAGGGCGGTGGGTAGGGCTGAGGGTAGGTAGGGCGGCGGGTAGGTAGGGCCTCGGGTAGGTAGGGCCTCAGGTAGCTAGGATCACGGGTAGGTGGTAGGTAGGGCTGGGTAGGTAGGTGGGTAGGGCGGTGGGTAGGGCTGAGGGTAGTGCTGAGGGTAGGTAGGGCCACGGGTAGCTAGGGCCTCGGGTAGCTAGGGCCATGGGAGCTACGGCCACGGGTAGGTAGGGCTAAGGGTAGGTAGGGCCGTGGGTAGGTACGTAGGTAGGGCCGTGGGTAGGTGGTAGATAGGGCTGGTAGGTAGGGCTGGTAGGTAGGGCCGCGGGTAGGGTCGTGGGTAGGTGGTAGGTAGGGCTGGGTAGGTAGGTGGGTAGGGCGGTGGGTAGGGCTGAGGGTAGGTAGGGCAACGGGTAGCTAGGGCCACGGGTAGGTAGGGCTAAGGGTAGGTAGGTAGGTCGGTAGGGCCAAGGGTAGGTAGGGCCGTGGGTAGGTGGTAGGTAGGGACACGGGTAGGTGGTTAGGGCTGCGGGTAGGTAGGGCCTCGGGTTGGTTGGGGTCTCGGGTAGCTAGGGCCACGGGTAGGTGGTAGGTAGGGCTGGGTAGGTAGGTGGGTAGGGCTGAGGGTAGGTAGGGCCAGGGGTAGCTAGGGCCACGGGTAGGTAGGGCTAAGGGTAGGTAGGGCCGTGGGTAGGTGGTAGGTAGGGACACGGGTAGGTGGTTAGGGCGGTAGGTGGTAGTTGGGGCTGGTAGGTAGGGCCACGGGTAGGAAGGGCCACGGGTAGGTAGGTAGGTCGGTAGGGCCAAGGGTAGGAAGGGTCGTGGGTAGGTACGTAGGTAGGGCCGTGGGTAGGTGGTAGGTAGGGACACGGGTAGGTGGTTAGGGCTGCGGGTAGGTCGGGCCTCGGGTAGGTAGGGCCACGGGTAGCTAGGGCCACGGGTAGGTAGGGCCGTGGGTAGGTGGTAGGTAGGGCTGGGTAGGTAGTTGGGTAGGGCGGTGGGTAGGGCTGAGGGTAGGTAGGGCTGAGGGCAGGTAGGGCCACGGGTAGCTAGGGCCACGGGAAGGTAGGGCTAAGGGTAGGTAGGTAGGTCGGTAGGGCCACGGGTAGGTAGGGCCGTGGGTAGGTGGTAGGTAGGGCTGGGTAGGTAGGTGATTAGGGCGGCGGGTCGGTAGGGCCAAGGGTAGGTCGGGCCTCGGGTAGGTAGGGCCTCGGGTAGGTAGGGCCACGGGTAGCTAGGGCCGCGGGTAGGTAGTGCCGTGGGTAGGTGGTAGGTAGGGCTGGGTAGGCAGGTGGGTAGGGCGGTGGGTAGATAGGTAGGTCGGTAGGTAGCGCTGAGGGTAGGTAGGGCCACGGGTAGCTAGGGCCACGGGTAGGTAGGGCTAGGGGTAGGTAGGGCTAAGGGTAGGTAGGTAGGTCGGCAGGGCCACGGGTAGGTAGGGCCGTGGGTAGGTACGTAGGTAGGGCCGTGGGTAGGTGGTAGTTGGGGCTGGTAGGTAGGGCCACGGGTAGGAAGGGCCACGGGTAGGTAGGTAGGTAAGTAGGGCCACGGGTAGGTAGGGCCGTGGGTAGGTGGTAGGTAGGGACACGGGTAGGTGGTTAGGGCTGCGGGTAGGTAGGGCCTCGGGTAGGTTGGGGCCTCGGGTAGCTAGGGCCACGGGTAGGTAGGGCTAAGGGTAGGTAGGTAGGTCGGTAGGGCCAAGGGTAGGTAGGGCCGTGGGTAGGTGGTAGGTAGGGACACGGGTAGGTGGTTAGGGCTGCGAGTAGGTAAGGCCTCGGGTAGGTTGGGGCCTCGGGTAGCTAGGGCCACGGGTAGGTGGTAGGTAGGGCTGGGTAGGTAGGTGGGTAGGGCGGTGGGTAGGGCTGAGGGTAGGTAGGGCCACGGGTAGTTAGGGCCGTGGGTAGGTGGTAGGTAGGGCTGGGTAGGTAGGTGGTTAGGGCGGCGGGTCGGTAGGGCCAAGGGTAGGTAGGGCCAAGGGTAGGTAGGGCCTCGGGTAGGTAGGGCCTCGGGTAGCTAGGGCCACGGGTAGCTAGGGCCGCGGGTAGGTAGTGCCGTGGGTAGGTGGTAGGTAGGGCTGGGTAGGCAGGTGGGTAGGGCGGTGGGTAGATAGGTAGGTCGGTAGGTAGGGCTGAGGGTAGGTAGGGCCACGGGTAGCTAGGGCCACGGGTAGGTAGGGCTAAGGGTAGGTAGGTAGGTCGGCAGGGCCACGGGTAGGTAGGGCCGTGGGTAGGTACGTAGGTAGGGCCGTGGGTAGGTGGTAGTTGGGGCTGGTAGGTAGAGCCACGGGTAGGAAGGGCCACGGGTAGGTAGGGCCCTGGGTAGGTACGTAGGTAGGGCCAAGGGTAGGTAGGTAGGTCGGTAGGGCCATTCCTCAGAATATTAATGCGTAGTTAATGTGATTGATTGAGTTACTGTGAGATAGCACTTAGAGCTTACGAGCGATATATAATTTACGTTAATGACTGCGTAAAATCATAACACAGACATAAACTATATAACTAAATATTATATATATTTATATAAAAGCAATTATTAATTTATAAAGAGTTTATAAAAAACATACAATAACAGAAATGCATATTTTATATTCTGAACAAAACCAGTCCATTTAATAAAGTAATCAAATATTCAGATTACATAAATGATTCCAATGTTAGATATAAAAACCAACAACGCAGTATATTTTAAACTATATCATATTGGTTACAGATATTATTTTGAGAGATTGTATTGGTTTGTAATTTTGCGGTTCTTTTATAACTATGCAAATAAATATAGTAAACAAAGTAGTATTCAAATACGGAGCAACAGGAAATATAAACGAAACGTAAAAGTAAAATAAAAGTATTTGCACAAAAACATACACAGATCTAACATTTATAATTAAGTATTAGTCTAAACCCTACAGCGATAAATCATACCAAATGTATTAATTGATTTCGATAAAGGAATGCAATACGAATTTACTACAAAAATACTTACAAAATATGAACTCCGTCGGCATGAACTATAAAACGCGTCGGCATATTAGTTTAAAAGCCGCTCATACTGACAATAAAGCGAGTTATTCAAATATTAGTCTGTTGTAAGGTGATAAGGTAAAATATTAATATTTTAACTGAAAGGATATCAATTAGTATTAATGACAATGACAATGAACTTTTTTATTCTCCTGTTCAGTTATCCGATGTATTTTTTTTTCAAATATATTCTTTATACATACAATGTTTAAATTAAATTGAGGTCCATTTAAAATAAAAAAAAAGAAATTATTTTACAAAATAAAAAAACTTATTTTTGTCACTATAGGTTATTATATATATTTATCCTGTTTTCTACTCACAATCTTTTTACGGTGTCATGAACTCTATTCTCGGCTTGAACTCAGTTCATAAATAATAGGATATGGTTAAGGAACCAAAAAATCTTAATCAGATGATGTTTTTTAGACATTTTATACTCCTCCCTTGTGATACTTAGTAAGATTATAAATTACCAATCTTCTTTGTAACATAATCTGAATTTGACCCAATTTAAATAGGATCATGTGTAAGGCTGATATTTTCTATTTAAAAATATTTATAGAAATGATTCAAAGCACTGAATAATAAATAATTATTTTTTAGGTAGTAATCACATCCTTATTTCGCTACTAATATTATAAATGCAAATGTTAGTTTGTTTGTTACGCTTTAACTACTCAACCGATCATTATAAAACTTTGTACACGTACTTTTGGAGGTATTAGAAGTAATATTGGATACTTTTTTAAATAACATTTTTTTTTTAGTTAGACTATCCCAGCAAGCTGAGCTTTGCTGTTACTATATACAAAGTATAAGGGCAAACATTACAGGTAGTGGGAGTGCATTTAGAAAAGCCATGCTTCTCTCATTGTCAACTATATGTAACCTGTTCGCGAGTATCTAATGCCCGGATTTTACACATATTTGCACCCGATAGAAAAAGTTATAATATAGTCTATAAAAATATCCTAGATTAATACTCTGCATTTTATCTTTTAAATTGTTAGAATTTGCAATTATTTATTTTTGTCACTGTAAAATATATTTTTAAATTTGTTGTTGAAATTCAATAAAGCATACTTAATAGTTTTTGAAACTTCATTGTAAGTAGTAATTTTTAAGAATTGACAATCTTTGCCAAGCAATAAAATAAAGTTATCGTATTGATTCATTTCTATCGCAATGATCTCTAATACTTATTTAATGACTTAAGTGTGAGCGAAGCCGCCGGAAAAAGCTAATGTATATATATTGTTAAAAATCTTGTCGTCTTATATAAATTAATAAATTGTTCGACAACATATAAAAAAGTATTTATGTTTTTAAGCTTCTATTTCTATTCGTACCTAAGTTTTCTTATATATAAAAAAGACTGCTTTTAAAAAAGATGATAAATGAGTTTTATATGAGTGGGTCACAACGCACCGGTGAACACTTAGCGAGAAAACAACGAAGCCAGCCTATTAAAAATATATCTTTATATGTTTACACCACCATTACAAAAAGTTTATACTTCTTACGATACAACACTACTGATCACCAACTTACTTTAAAGCTAACAATAGTCTCTCACTGTCAATAGATTTATATAAAATGAATTTATAAATTATAAGTCCACTATAGACTAATAGAATAACTTTGGACACGACTATCGGAATATTTATCTAATAAAACAACTACACTTTAAATATCCTCTAGTACAATAAATCTTAACGTATATTAATAATATATTTAATAATTATGATTACCCTTGTAAGCCATACAAGTTTCCAAACTACAATTAGTAGTATTCACAACACATTGTACAAAATATTCAATATTAACTCAAAATTAAAACATAAATTTTAAGTAAGCTAACAATTCGTCCATCCTGATAATTTTCGCACAATGTTCGCTCTTAGCGGTTTATTACCCCGCGCACTTAGCACTTTACAAAGTCAATTTGCTCACAACAGTTGTGTTTTGTGTACTTTGCATTTAAAATACAATCCTCGGTCCAGCTTACAATAATGTGCACATTGTACTTCATAATTTTGTATCAGCTCATAGCAAATTATTTATAAGTGCACATTACTCTATAGTTAATTATCTACGCCCATGCTAGTAGCAGCATAGATTACAACTTGTCTATCTCGCCTTTAAAATAGAACAAGGTACATTACTATATATTAATACATTGAATTTTATTGATCACTACTCTCATTAGTAGAGAACCCACTGCCTTTGTTGTTGAAACAAAGGATTTATTTTGTCAGTAGAGAATATACCCTTATACTTAATTACTTCTTTGTTAGTAATAATAGTATCTGTTACCTCGTCATGCAAAATTTTAGTTATTCTGTAAGGTCCTGAACATTTTGGTACCAATTTTCTACTTTATGTGTTGCTCTTTCAACTCTAACTAAATCCCTAACTTTATGCTCCAACGGTTTTTTCTTTTTTCATCATGTTTCTGATTTTTCTCAGACCTTTTCGTATATTTATCTACTTTATCCCTAATCTCAGGTAACCTATCTTCAGCAGTTCTTACCTCGTTTTTGTTTAAATTGTTGGCATTATGAAAACATGTATATCCGAAATTGACTGCAATATGTAATACACACACTATCAATATTAATTATGAGATTAAATATTCAATTGACATAACTTGTATTTTATTTTATTTATTTTCGCACATTTTAGTCATGTTTGTCGGACAAAAAGAAAATAAAGTTTGATTAAGGTTCACGGAATCTTCATTATCAATAATGCTTAATTTGCAATATAAAGATGAAAATTTTTGTAAGTTTGTAATTAGTATCCTGTTATAAGTTATTTTCAGAATATGCCATATTCTATATCTATTCATAATAAGTATTAATTAGTAATAAATTTTACAAGTTGATAATAAATAAATACATAAGAACATTATTTTATTTTATAACATAAGACTATTCAGAAATCATAAAAGCCTTCATTAAAATATACGAAATTTTGCTTTTTTGCTTGCTAAATTTCCAAGAAGCTCATTATTGAAAATTATGTAAAAGTCATAAATATTATGTTATCATTAAAATTTCATTTTTTAATCGTATTATTTATTTACTTTACTTACAAATTTGATTGAGACTTGTCAATAAAATAGAAAGAAATATTATTTTACTAATAATATTGATATATAACATATTCAGAAAATCTGAATTGACAGTATAAGTGATAATAATTCATATTATCATAATTGATAAAATTATAATGTCCAGTTGTTTCAACAAACAATTATTGCACTACTTTATATATGCTTTTAAAAAAATACATTATAAGTTTATTATCTACTTAATTATATACTAATTGTTACATTGTTGTTGTAATTTTTTTCCACCTTCCTCCTCTTCAATCTCATGGCAGTACAAGGAAAAGTATTCAGTACAACAGCGGCCCTTTCCTCCCCACCCAAATCTCTATTTGAGGTAAATAAGTTTATTATAATCGCTACATATATTCTTTAAAAGTAAACATTATATTAGTAATGTTATATACCTTACACAAGGGAATAACAGCAGGAATACATCGTAGTAATAATTAACTAATATTAGATTTCATATTATTGTTGAGGGAAATGAAACCAATTGATACGCTTATATCATTTAAATTTTAACAAATATTTGTAATTAAAAATAAATTTTATTTTGCTTTAAAATGTGTGTAAGAATCATTATTATAACAAACAAATTCATTCAATACAATACAAAATTCATTAAATTTTTATTTCATTCCACTAGTTGTTTAATGGCAAAAATATACAAGTTATAATCTTTGTATCTTTACTACTAATCCTAGTTCGGATGAAATATTTTCTATAATTTTCCTTTTTCGGAAGTAATTTAACCACGTTTGTGAAAAAGGTATTTATTTAATTCTCAATATGCACAAGTAAATCAGACATGTGATAAATACTAGTGTATATTACTTATTTTAGTTTGAGTGACCGTTTCAGTGTAACCTTATATTGATTTCAATTTGTACTCCTTAACAAATATATGTATATTGTTCTACACACTATCCGTTCACTATTTGATGTAATGTTTGACTTTGTAAACTTGGTAGGTTATTTACAAATCTAAGCTGTTAGTTTATACTGTAACTCGCTAGATTTCATCTTATAATGTAATCGTCTTTAAAAGACACAGCTTAACAAAATGCAATTTGACATCAAACGTGTCCTGATGACCTAGACCTAGGTAACGTGATTAGTTTTAAAGTTACAAACACATTATCTAATATTTTAGAATAAATTATAATTAGAATGTTTGATAAGAAATCAACCCTGCACTTTTTCGTTTTGGAAAATTAATAATTTCTTTAATCTTTTGTCTAACAACAATATATATATGTTTATAAATGAGACTTGAGAGGTTTAATTTACTAAAGAGGTGTATTGAAAATTTATTTAATATTATTATTATCACCATTTTATGGGCGAAAAATATCTTTTAGTCATTGAATAAAACAAAAAAAAACAGCTTGTCTTAGACTGTGATAAGTAATCGTGAATTACATATTTCGTAAAGGATATGGATATTCTAAGCGAAACAGTTTTAACAACATTGCTTTTACATTCTTAAAATACCCATTCACTCCTAGTTTCTGATTTCCAACTATTTTTTACAGTCATTAGATAAGATAGTTGTAAAATAGTGTTCTTAGAACTCGTTATTGAATATCTTTGCTTTATTTTCTCTATTGTATGTATCTTTAGTCATTGAAACACAGTAAAACATATAAATATACAAAAACGTAAAAATAGTTTACAAGTAAATAAAAATATTAAATTGAAGTTAAGCCCACCTAAATATATACTCTTTAACGAATACGAATAGTTATTTATTTTTTGAATTCATAAAATAAAGCACAACCAAGTGAAGACTATCCTCCCTCTGTAATACGGTTAACTCTTAATTGTGATTCTCAACACGTCGCAGCAGATCGCAATGACACAACCGACTGGTCGCTTATCTAATGAAACGTGGATTATGTGATTATTATTTAACGTTAAATCTAAAGATATAACATTATATTATATCTAGATCTGTGCTAATAAAACAGTTTGTATAATACCCAAGGAAAATATTGATGTAAATTTGGAAAATGTAAATTTGGACGAATAAAACTGTAGTTCAACTTATATTATTATTATTTATTATAGCTTTTCGTTATAAATCAGTATTTTTCTTATAATAAATATATAATGAGATTAATAAAAAGAGGTGCCGTTTTTATGGTTTTAACTTTATTATATCTATAAATAATCTTATAATGTAATTTTATCAAGAACTATCTCTCGAGAGTGTATGTAGCAGTGATTCCTAGCAGCACGTAATTGTTGCATTATATCAGTTAACTGTCATCGACTTAAAAACTTATTCAGTTTATTTATTTAAGTACATCGTAATATGTGGTTAAGACCTATAAAATTGCTGATATCTCTTAATACTTTTATAACTTAAATATATCCCTAAAAACTCAGTTTTAATCCCATATTCCATAAAATTCATACCTTAAAAATTTTTTCAACCCAAGTGACGTTAAAAGGAATAATAAAATAATATTAGAATATTAATTTCTATTTTAAATTTTATACTCAATTCAAAGTCAAAGTTAAGAATTGTAATTAAAAAAAATACTTATATTTTCATTTCTAAAAATTTTTTTTAATACAGATCTTTGAACTGCATATATATAGTTCGTAAGTCATCGTTTATTTTATTATGTATTTAAAACAAACAAAACTATTATTATTTGGTTATTTGGTGTAAAAAACCTGTACATGGGTTATCCTATTTGTACAAATCAATAGTGCTCTTTGTAAGTTTGAGATTCATTAAATTCGAAATGACAGTAACAATCATCTTAGTCCGAAATCAAATTTGGGAACAACAACAATTTAACTTTAATAAAATACATGTAATATACCTCCAACTCTATTTTTTGTGTTAGATAAAATACATAGAAAGTACTCACTAAAATAATAACTACTTCTACAAATAAATATATACTTTATATTAAAAATAATAACTTATCTTTATAATGTATTAGAAGTCAAAAGCACAGTCGATAAACTCCCGCTGCGGTAACGCTTCATAATATATCCGGAACAACCACACACGTAATATGAACAAAGGGGAAACTAGAGAACTTCTTCCTGTAGGGTTTCCGTGAGGATTGTCATTTCGTATCAAACACTATGCTAAATTAAATTGTAATTGAATTGTAATTTGGATAAAAATATACATTTATTTTATTGTTTTTGGAATAAACAATATCTAAGTTAAATGTGAACAGTTCACAAATCTATTAATGTCTGATTCACACACCTGCCCGAGTGCGGCTGAACAATGAAAGTAATTTATGTTCAAAGAGGACTTTTTCATTTTCAGACAGTAATGACGTGTAAAACAACACGTTCTCTTTGACAAGGGTATTACATATATTACATCTATATAACTTTGAATCGCATGAGATTGTAATAACAAAATATTAAAAGTATATGATTTGAGTTTTCATTCTTCTCTTGGAACTATTTCAATGATGAAAACATTTTCAAGCAAAATTAAATTTCAGATAATAAAATGCTTTTCATAATTACAATGCGATTTAAAAATAATGTTCCCGTGTTGTTCATAGATATTTTAATATATCCAAGTAAAACAACAACATATTCAATTTGTTATAGTAAATAACATAATATATAAAATGTTATTGTCTTTTTGGTTGTCGGCAAATTTAAACGCATTGAACGAGAGAAAAAAATTGTATGTGTTGTCTTAATCTTTAATTGAAACAGGTTTAAATTATTTAAAATATTTTGTAGTAACTTACTAATGAAGTGTATACACTAAAGAAATTATATGTAATTTCCTACTAAGTATTCAAATACTAAATAGGAAATCACATATATAATTTATTGGTAAAGACATAAGAGTAAGAAAGTGAATGATGACAAAGATTGATTTTCTTTAACAAGAATGCCTAAAATTTTCAAATTTTCATTTTCATTTCTTACAAAATTCTTTGTTACAATTTATACAGAGAATAATTATTGTACTTGTCTATTTAAAATACTTTAGAATAAGTAATCTTTAAAACAGTGTGTAAAATAAACAATGTTTTTTTGTCTGTTCAGTAGAAATAACTTAAAGATAAAAAACGTTTGTAAGAGTAAAAAAAATAAGTATTCTATAAAAATAAAGACACGAATAAATACATGTTTATTTGGGTTTGTTTTCAATTGGACTTGAAATTGTAAAAAATAATATTGTAGAGCATAATTATAAAATAGCTTATAACTTACGGGGGTTTCTCTGTAACGTGAGCAAGCTGTTTGTGAGGTCAGAATTCATAAAAGTAATATAATTCTTTTCATACTTTCTAAAAACTCTTTCCGTTAACCCTAATTAACATATATTTATTGTTCATCTACTACCTGACTATTAAATTTGAGTATTTGTATTTATTTACACTTTCGTATTTAGTTTATTTTATAGCGATAAGATGTTGTATTTATTATTCTTTATTTCAGTATAGTATAGTATATTAATATTTTAGTATAGTTTAGTATATTTCATTTATAAGTGATTTGCTTTCATTCATTTTTTTTTGTTTACTTGTTACCCTCATTGTTTTTATTTTTCTGTTAATATTGTTGGTTGACTGGTAGATAATGCCTAGATAGCATTAAGTCCGCCAATTGTACCATTTTGTTTGTGCAATGAAGTTTTAATAAATAAATAAAAATAAATATTTCTTAGTAATGTCGGCTTATAACTATATACTAAATATTTGTACTTTAAATGACATGGGAATCGATATTTAAATTTAAAAAATGGTTTTATCACAAAAAATTGGAATAATTACTTTTATACCTTAATAAAGCGTTGTTAATATTATTATAATAAATATATATCATCTATCTAAGTATCCAATATAGGATAACTATTATATAATTTAAGCTAAAACAACGGTAAATATGTTATACATTTGAATTTGTTTATTAAAGCTTTATTAATAAAACGTAAAATTATTTCTTCATTCTTCTTAGGTTTATTTTAGTGAAAAGTAAATGAAATATCTTACAATATACGTAAATTGATTGTTAAATTAGAAAAAAAATATATCTTTAAAAGCTGTATAGATAAATTATGTTTCAAATAAAAAGTATAATTTCCAAACATTTCTGAAAATATATAACGAAAAACTAAACTCTCAACAATAAGTTCTCATTATCATTACATTAGATAAACATGAAGGTTTTAAAATTTGGTAAATTTATACCATCAACTAGTATAGTACCTACTCCCCGTATGGTAGTATGTTAGTATGGTAGCTTATTAAGAGGCAATCTTCCAAAGAAAACAAAGTGGAATATCATATATATTCTGTAATTAGCCTCTGCTTGTAAATTATCATACCATACTGCCTTTTAATCATTAAGCGCTTAGAGTGGAGTCAACAAAACATGCCTTCTTGTAAGTATCATAAATTACAATGGAGAGTTATTTTAATTAAATTTGATTTATAATGTAGTTATATAGGGGTAATATATTATAAAGTATTATTTATTTTATTCGGTTAATCAACTTAGTACAGATTCAAATACAGTATTTTGGTACTCTAAATTTAAATATTTCTCAATCTGTGACAGCACCGACAGAAAGTAACAAAACGAAAATAAAATATCACTCCGCAGTGTCTGTTGGACTTCCAATTACGTCAATATGCCGGTATTCAAATAGTTTTTAGCAAATGTTTTAATTAAGAAATTTAATTTACTTATATTCATTGGATTTAACTACTGTATTGTACCCTGCATTTGATTTAATACCGTTTCCAACTGTTAATATTTAGGTTATGTTTGATAATTTTCAGTGTGATCGAGCACATATTAAAAAGGTTATCTCAATCATAAGAATGATGTGTGTTAAAAAAAACTACATCTACTGAAAATACATAACGCGATAAGGGTCAAGCCATATTTATCAAAGGTGTGTCACAAACAAAGCTATAATGAATTGTAATTTTAAGATTCTAATTTACCATATTTTATTTTTCTTCAGTTTAAAGTGTATAGCTTCTGAAAACGTACTAGTTGGTATGGGCCATTGCTGAAACTAAAAACTAAATAATTGACCATTCAAACGATATGTCAGTAAATTTTTATTGTAACAATAGAGAGCTTTAAACAGCTCTTAAGAATTAAATTAATAAAAAACAAAAGCCGTTTCTCATAAATTAACTATTACTATTTTTTTCTAAAACTGAGTATACATTTATACATACATATATACTTAGTAGAGATCTATAAAAAGAAATAAGCTCATCTGCTTCTACTCAGAAATAGATGTTCAGAATAACACTATACGAGTATATTTGTATGTTCAGAACAATCAGTTAAGATATGAGAAAAGATAGAAATATCAACAGCAGTAATAAGCTTTGTTTAATAAATAATAATTAGACAAACCAAAAATTATATTATAATGCTTTTAATTATGATTGTCAAAAGACCAAAAAGTACTTCGGGGACAACTTCGGTGCTACAGAAAGCCTTTAAGTTAAAGCACAAAAACTGTAACTCTCAGCTTCGACTTTTTTAGTCTATATTCAATTTATTTTGATCTCATAACATATTTACAAACTGGGTCCAGACTTTCTTAATTAACTTAATTTATATATTTTCAGAATTATTTACAAAATGCGGTACTTTCATACCATGCAAGATTTTTAGTGTGAAGTTTTTCAATATGGAAAAAAAGTTTTAAATTGTAATATTTTTTAAATACTGTATTTTTTTAAATATTTTACACTATAATAATATTTCAATGACCTTAAAAATGATTAAATTTACTTTATAAAAATCTTTTTTAGTTTCGATATCGAATCGATTCGATAAGATTATCGATATAAAGGAAAGTTGTCCTTAATAACTTCAGCTATAACTACTTCAATAAGAGAGTTATCTATTGCAAAACTTTTAGAGATACGTCTGTCCTCGATATTAAATTTATATTGTCTTTGGGAAATTAATAACGGCTTTGTCTTGTCATAGATAATGGTAATAACAATTACCTGCAAATTATGATTAATGTTATTAATAAGTAATAATTAACAATTTTCCATTTAATTTGACTTCAGGTTTCTTTCACTGTGAATAATTGGTAAGTTAACAAAATATAAAAACATCTTATTAAGGATTTTTATATGAAGTTCTAAATCTAATATCTTTATTAAAATAAAAGTAAAAAATCTATATGAATGAATAATCTTATTCCAAAGATCGAATAATAGCTCATTTTAGTAGCTTATAAAAATAAATTGAACACAGTGAAAGAATTCGTTAAAAGCAGAGTCGCGTAAGAGGACTGGGACTGAACTGAATGTCAGTGTGGTCGGATTGTGTGAGAATGAAAAAGATCCGATTAAGAAGAGATACTAAGAATTGATGGAGATAAGTCAGCAATAAGGGATATAATCCAGGGTTATAATAACCCCCCGGATAAGAGGAAACTTACGCGTTAATAAAAGATTGCGGAGTTTCAGGAAGAAGTTCTTAAACGTGGAAGAGGAAATTAATTTTCATTTTCATTATAAACATCTCTAACCTGGCTTATAGCAAAATTTAAAATAAACTTCGTACCGAACTTTTGCACTTAAATAAAAGAAAATATAAATACATATAGTTAGAATAGGATAACTTGAATGATATTCCAATATGTTCTAGAGTTCATTTAATATTTTGACCAATTTTGGAATTATCTAAATAACATTTTTTACTATTTCTGAGTTAAGTCTTGGAGCTTAATTTGAGAGGGATTGGAATATTTTAACTTAGATTCTTGTGAATTGCAACATGTATTATTAATTTGATTAAAATCAGAATGATTTCATTAACACACATACGAGGGGAGGTCCAAAAGTTCGTGGAATGAAAGGGATCTAAATAAAATAAAACAACAAAACTATTTTTCCTTTTCAATATAATCACCCTTAAGCTCAATACATTTATTAGACCTATGAATTAATTTTTCTAAACCACTATAAAAATATGTTTTATCTTTTCCGTCAAAATGAGCCGAAATTGCTTCCCTTACCTCATTGTCGTCGTAAAATTTTCTTCCCCTTAAGTCTTTTTTTTAAATTGGGGAATAAAAAAAGTCACTTGGAGCCAGGTCTGGACTGTAGGGTGGGTGAACTAGGGATTCGAACCAATGTGTGTGCAGAGCAGCCATTGCAATTCTGCTGCTTTTGTGAACCGGCACATTGTCTTGCAAGAGCAACACACCCTTTGTCAATTTTCCTCACCGCTTTTCCTTGATGGCATCCTTTAATTTTTCTAATATCGTTGCGTAGTATTCTCCGGTTATAGTCCTTCCCTTTTCTTTGTAATCAATCAAGATTATCCCCTCATAATCTCAAAAAACAGTAGCCATCACCTTTCCAGCCGACTCCGTCACCTTGAATTTCTTTGGCGGTTGTGTTCCCTTTTTATGCCATTGCATGGACTCAAGCTCAAAGTGATGAACCCATGTTTCATCTCCCGTAACAATTCGGTTCAAAATCTGTGCAGGTTTATCTCCACCCAACTCCAAATAATGCTTTGACGCATCGACGCGCTGCTCTTTCTGAAACGGTGTGAGCATTCTCGGTACCCATTTTGCACTGATTTTTGTCATGCCAAGGTGATCATGTAGGATTCGCAAAATGGTGGTATCTGATACTCCAACTAATGCAGATAATTGTTTTTTCTTCAAACGGGTATCCTCTAGTACAATTTTCTCCACTTTTTCGACGATGTCCGATGTGGTGGCCTCAACTGGCCTTCCTGAGCGGGGGTCTTCAATTGACTCTCGACCATGTTTATAAAGACCATGCCACTTGTAAATTATTGATTTACAAGGGCACTGTTCCCTATAAAAGACTCCCATTTCATTCAAAATGGTTTGAGCGTTCTTTCCTTGTTTGGTAAGGAATTTTATCACAGCGCGGTGTTAAATTTTCTTCATAGTTTCAGTTTTCTTCCGGATTGACTTGTTCAGCAGGCGACTGTTCGTAAACGAATGACGCAATCGGGTTGAAACTAGGTATTTATACTAATGATGAGTCTGCGATTCGTACGACAACAAGCGAGCGCCCCTACCCCCACTCCATCCTCTCCATTCCACGAACTTTTGGACCTCCCCTCGCATATACATACTTATCGGTACTTGACACATTGTGTTTATTTCTAGTATTTTCGGGTAATTTAAAAATACCTGTTTCAATTACATTAAATTCAGTCAAATTTGATTTACATTCCAATGTTACTTTTGCATTTTGATATTATATATAAATATAACGGTTATTTGACAGTTTTTGTCAAATATCTAATTTACCATGAATTCTTTTGGAATAAAATAAGTCAGGTAATTTATTATTTGTTATTTTAAGCATTTCTATTTTACAAGTAGGTTAATTTTCAATATATTAATATTCATTTTTACAAATATAAATATTAATATAAAAAATTCTTACTAGTCAAGGACATTTAAATTGAGGGGGGGGGGGGGTAAGTGTATCTTTACGTAAGCAAATATAATTAATAGATGGAATTAAAAATTTATATATTATTTATGATATTAGAAACAGTAATAGAAATACTTTTATAGAGCCAACTTTATTAAATTTATTCATACCATTAATTAAGAACCTTTTCCTATATTACAATAATTTTAATGAATCATTTTAGGATGAAGCCCTGAAATGGGTTATTAATTATATATTTTAGTACCATCATAATATAATTTATAACAAGACCTTAATGAAGGTCAAGTTATGATAAATAACTGAGCTCACACAGTTTCTTGATTCCCAGTAAACTAAATAATTACATATATATGCTATCAATTATAATCATGAAAAATTTGGTTAATATAGTTTTTCGTAGCATATTCAAATTGGCATTGTTATTTAAAAATTAATTATTAAATTGTTAAAGCTAAAAATGAAAAACAAAACAATTAATTACTTTTAAGTTATTAAATTACATCTCTAATATTTCTCCAAATATAAACCATGTGTATTACGGGCACCAGATAGTCAATAAGAGAATCGAAAATCTGGATAACAGTAAATGTTCGTTATTCCTGAGGGAAATACCGGAGGCTATAGTCTCGTAAATAGAGACAGCAAGATTGAAATCTGGCTTCATTTATAACAGACCTTGGAACATTAGGTAAAGTAACAGGTCTTAAACATAATTAATACTTTGGGGAAAATAAAAAAATATATAATAATGATTTACTTTTACTCATGTTCAGATAAATCTGTAATCTTAAAGTAATCGTTAAATATTAATTAAGTGTTTCTTTTAATTTCTATAATACAAATTGAAACTTAATATTTCGAGACAAACCCGTCATAATTATAAAACCACATTTATTTCACTTTCAGCAAAACGAGATCACGTCCTTTAAATGATTTAATTAATCTTTTTCATTCACTTATTAGAATAAAAAATATGTACCATTACGAGACCGTAAAAATATTAATAAAGGTATATAACATTTTTTGTTTTTATAGTAATCAAAATTTTGTAGGTTCATTTTATAATAAGGAAAATAAAAAAGTAAATAATAATGACTAACTAACAAACCAGTAAAAATATATTGAAAGCTAAAAGTAAAGCTGACAAGCACAGGACAGTTACACAAACAGTATTTGTTTTGGTGTTTCATTTACTTATTATAATAAATATAAAGTAAATCTGTTTGTAAATGAATTATGCATTAAAATTTTTATTGTTTCAAATACTTATCCACTTCTGTAATGATTGATTCCTATTTATACCATGGCTGCTGTACGATGAAAGTTAAAAGTCAAAATAAATATAAGAACATGTAATAGTTAACTAAACTGTAGTTAAATAATTCCGTAAATGATATTGATACTAAGAATTATAATGTACGTAAGTAAAAGAGAAGTTTATACATAAAACAGTGTTAAATTTTATTTTATACTTTAAATAAGAAAAGAACAAAACAGAATGCAAGATATGTATAGAATTTAATTTATTCTAGAAACAGAAGTTGACTTTTTGGGCCACAAAGCTATTTAACTTGACATTTCATATAATTTGTTTTGTTTCATGTTAAATTTAAATACAGTGTGACAGAAGTACGTCCTGACATATCCTCAAGATGTCAAGAAGTGTCATATGGCTTCATTGAGCTGAGCGTAAGCGAAGCTGTTAACCGTTTGGGAGACCTTTTTTTGTGTTTAGTTGTCTCCAGAATGCGACGCGATAATTAGCTAAAAATGTTCTTATGTATGTTTGAGCCAAACGCGGATGTTATAACGAAAACAGATTAAAAAAAATGTTTAACCATTGAAAAGTTATCAAGAAAAGAAGAAACGAGAGGGGCTCAGCTCAACACCCGCCGCGCACGGTTGGCGGATCCTAGTAATAAATGTAGGTAGAATATTGCTTCAGTACTTTACAAACTCTTACAATCTTGATATGAATTTATAAACTTCAACTTTGATTCGAATACTTATTTATACAAAATGTTAGAGTAGATATTGTATAGTCAATTATAAGTAAAACTATAGAAGATAATTCTCTTACATGAAACCAATTTCTGAGCGATAAAACCAGAATGCACACATTAACAACCTAAGTGCATTACAATGTGATAATAAACTCGCATACTCTAAATCCGTCCAAAGTTAATAGAAAATATTTTCAAATCAACGTGCAAGAACGTCACTCAAGAAGCATAACAATTATGTTACGTGCGTAAACTAAATTGTTATTTATTATAAGCAACTCTCGTCAGAGATTAATTAATCGTTGGATAAATGTTAATTACCTAATGTCATTTGTCACAAATTAGATATTACAGGAAATTTAGATTTATTCACTATGTTATAACACTTTACCGATACTGAAAGGCTTAATGAGCGAAGCAAGCGGAGCGCTCTGCTGGAGACTTTTTCATATTCTTTGTCACGAATAGGCTCTAAAACTACTTGACGGAAAAGTATGAATTTTTGCAATCAAAAGACACACATAAGGTGATGGTTTTTAAAAAAAATAGGAAAATATCATGTCGTTGAGGATTAATCGTCAAAAAACTGATATCATATTGAAGTCAATGGGAAAAAAATCAAGCGAAAAATTTGCTTTACAAAGAAAAGCGCGTGAAGAATTTTTTTAAATCGAATTGTACTGTCCCCCTGTCGCGCGGACTTCCTTCGCTCAATATGCAAAACGGTACCCGAGATTCCGCGAGCGCAGCGAGTCGAAATTGAAGGTCTGTTGGCGCCCCTAGTAATATATAATAAAATTAACGAGCAACATAATTCATAATACTGAAATCAATTAAAAAAAAATCATTGAGAGACAGATGTTAACATTAATATAGTATTTATAAATAAATTTATTTTATCATTACAATCATGGTTTAATGTTTATGGAACATATAATAAATTGTATGAGATAAGTAAATAACATTTGATACAATAATTGTTAGTGTAATTTATATTAAATGTTTTGATCAACATTAAGGTCTTGATTAATATCTGTAATATATTTAATATATATTGCAATATACATATTATATAATGGCAATTGTTTTCAATTCATATAATTATACTTAATAGATACTATAGTACACCGCCTTCTAACAGCTGATATCGATCTCTGTGGGACAATTCAAATTCAATAAGCGTTTCTGTTTGTTCAGAACCAATTTGAAGTTATTGTATTACAAGTAATATGTATGTTAATTGTCAATACAGTAATTTTGCATACCTATATTAATAATTTCGTCGTCGAGGGGTACGATAGACTCGATTGAAACCTTACTTGTATAATAAAACATAAAAAAATATGAAGATTGTCGAGGATTTTGTTAAATTTTAATAGTACTGACAGACAAAACTCAGTCGCCATTTTGGTCACTAGCGAAACGTCACTCACACCGACATCTTGAGTTCGTTAAGGGAGATTTATTCGTATTAGTGAAGCCATAGTACTTCTATGAATTCTCTATTAACGCAGCTCTGTCAGTCAGTGTCTGTGATGACCCAGTGTGTAAACGAGCCTTTATTATTTGAGTCAGTACAAATAAATTTAGCTTTCAAATAAAATATACAATTTTAATGATTTTTTTAAATGTTTTAAAATGTGTGTTGAGTCATATTTAGTCCGAGCGAAGCCGGGTTTTCTTCTAGAACATAAATATTAAGAGATGAGCATTCGTGTCAATTCTCGGCAATAAGGGAAATTTCATAAAATATATTAACAAAACTAAAAGCATATCTTACACAATTAGATAATAAACTACAGTCATTAAAATAGCCATATAAAAAACTAATTTTCTATTATATTTCCACGGCTAAAGAACACTTTGTTGTTTCTCTTCTTTCCTATGACAATTCTGTTCCACTGAGCACTACTCAACTCTATTAAACTCAATTATATTTTATTGTTCAGCGAAAATAAAGAACTTATGATAAAATATATCGTTTTACAAACTTGAATATATTACAAACTTCTAACCTAGTGTGTATTTTAGCTTAACAATAAAGAGCTTACTGTAACAGAGCGGTGATACTCGTAATTACACTAGGACTATATTATTATTTTACCGCAGTTGGTCATCTAGTTTTGAATTGCATTCAAGTATTAAAATAAAATAAATGTGCTTACTTTGTATGATTCCTTCTTATTTTATTATTATTATTATATTAAATATTCATATTAATGAATTGAATCTGACGTCCACATCTCAGGGAACTATAATTAAAATACGGATACCTTTAAATAAATAACACATACTAAGTAATATAATAGTAGCTATTTTAAATGAAGACTTTTTTCTACTAGTTAAATATACAGACAAGGTTAAAGATCACTTTTTAGAAATATAATTCAACAAGTATTTTACCACTACCATGCCTAAATTGACTCAATAACAAGAAATTTTGAAGAAACGAGATCACAAGAGTCGTTAATTTAGATTAATAAGCTGTCTTAGTTATATCATCATATTGGTTGTCTCTTTCTCTCTCCCTCTTCTACACTTCTCTCTCTTTCTCTTTTACACTTAAAGTAATAAATAATATTATATTATAGTTTTGCGATAATTTATTTATTTACTTATATATGTATACTCAGTAATACTTTCCTTTTTACTTGAACTGTGACGTCACTTTCAGGTGAATAAAATATCGATGTTGATTTCAAACATCATCAGCGTAACTTTTAGTAAATTAATATATATTTTTTTCTTTTATTTAAAATATATAATGATTACATACATACATCATACAAAGTAAAATGCCACAAAAACCTCTCAGAAGTTATCTGGGCAAGTGATTGTTCGCAAGAAAAGTATTATTTTTAAGTACAGTACATTAATAGTAGTTTATCATGTCATTATGTATAAAATTTAAGTTTGCATTTAAGTTAATTTATTTTAAGTTTTCAATCTATAATATATTTTTATCATACAACAGTGTTTTCATTCATTAAAGTACGGTTGATTTAAGTAGTATTTTTTGAGCGCATTGAAATATTCGTTGTTTTTACATTTATAACGTTTTTGTAAATAATCTGGTACGTTTTTTTAAATATTTGGTATAAGAGTTTTTACCATTCTTGTACCATATGTATTATAAGTCTTAGGTTCACAAAAATTATCCGTATATTCAATAGCTCTAAGAATATTAGGTCTTGTTTTTTCTGTAAGAAAAGACGAATCGTTAACTTCGCTTAATATTTTGTTGAAGAATTTGTCATAAATGTTCATGATATTAAAATACTTAAATAGTTCTTTATCGTCATATTTCAATCTGCTCAGGATCTGCCTGGGAACCAACAATTTTAATATTCTTAGCTGAATTTTATAAATTTCTTTGAGATAAGATTTGTAGGTTCGTCCATAACTACTTAACCCATAATTGATAACTGAATCTTATCTATCTTATCTTATCTTATTATATATTTTTATTTTACGTCTACGTCACGTTATAAGTATTCTTTCTTTCCTTAATTCATAAATTATATTCGCACTCACTCATCATTGCTTATTCTGTTACTCTCTCAGATATAAACTCTGTAATACTAAACACCTTATCTCCAAGTGCTCACTAACGAGAAGTGTCAAATAGATAGAAAGGTTACCTTATGCAAGTAAATTCAGTATTCTATTACTTATTTACATTTAAACCTAAGTAAAACTATTTACAGTAATCCCGCCTATAACACGGTACTCTTACAACGCGTATTCTTTTTATGTAACGCTATTTCAGTCCCCCGTATGACACATGTTTTCCATCATATAACGCGGGAACTTAGCACGTTATTTTTCTATACCATGAAATTCATATTTATTTTTACAGTTTACAATGAATTTTATTTACCTTTTGCACATTGTTTTGTTCTAAAATTAAATTAAATTAATTAAAAATTACATTTAATTAAGTTCTTTCTTAATATTCCATTTAAAACGCCTTTAACGAGAAAAGTTAAATGTGAATTATAACGCATTATACGGTCATATGAGCGCGTTATACAAGAATATTGCAACAACGCGTTTTCCTATAACGCGGAACGAATCTACCGTGTTATAGGGGGGATTAATGTATAGATATTTAACTTTTATTTCCACCCTTAATATGCCATGATCGCGTTATGTAACTTCATTAGGTGTAGTTTTTTTTAACACAGATCATTGTTCTGATTGAGATAACTCTTGATGTTAATATTGTGCTCGATCACATTGAAAATAATCAAACATAACCTAAATATTGACAGTGAAAAATATTCTAACAGTTGGAAACACTATTAAATCAAGTGTAGAGTACGATAAAATAGTAATTAAATCCAATGCATATAAGAATATTAAAATTCTTAAATAGAATAGGCGAAAAACTATTTGCATACCGGCATTGACGTAATTGAAAGTCCAACAGACACTGCGAACTGACATTTTAGTTTCGTTTTGTTACTTTCTGTCGGGACTGTCACAGATTGAGATATTTAAAAATAGAGCCTATAAATACGTAGTACTGTTGTTTATCTGTACTAAATAGGTTAACCATATAAAATAATATATTATATATTACCCATGTAACTAAAATAAACTCACCTTTAATTAAAATAACTCTCCAATCTGATTTAAGATACATACATACAAGAAGTCAAAAACTTTGTAGACTTCACCAAGAGCTTTAAATAATAAAGAAAACCTGGTATGAAATAAGTAATTTATTTAAAAAAATAAGATGTAGATTTATTTTTCGCTCTTTTTGGTGAGAAACAAAGAAACAGTTTAAATTTATCTAGAAAATGAATCTCTACGGAATAACCAAAAATTTAAAGTTTGCTTTTTAGAACACAAGATTATTAAAATACATACTGTATCCAAAATAAAAATACCATTGTACAAAATCGTTAAACAAGTATTAAACAAATTGATCATTTCAGTAGTATTTGTATTTATTAATTATAATGAAACATAAGCAACTAATTTATTACAATTATGCATTAAATTATAGTCAGAGGCTAATAAAAATATAAATGATGCTCCACCATTCCTTTTAAAAATTATTTCCTTAAAAGAATGTCACCTACTACATCCATGATACATAGTGGAAATGTTATTAACCCTACACCGCTATCTGTCATATATTGTGATAACAATTTAAAACTTAATGAACAAAATTTGTTTAAAACAAACCGTGAGAAATCATCCAACATGCAGGTAATTATCATTTTACAACACAGGTCTCCTTGATGTAATGTGATTTGTATTATAACGTGGGGTTCTTTCTCTCCGACAACCGCGTCATAACGAGGGTTGACTGTATTATAACAATTGTTTGGACTTTAGTGAGTTTAAATCACATTATAAGTGTAAAAAACTATTTTAAATTATAGGTTCCTTCCTACCTAGATCTCCTGATCTATATCTAATAAATTATATTTAAGTTCAATGTACAATATCTATAAAATAATATTACTATTGTTAGTTAAAATTGTTCACAACGAGCGCCACGTGTTAACATCTTCAATAATTATTATAAATTTGTGATCAATGGCAGCTATAATTAATAAACAGTAAGCTATAGAGGATGGCAGTTTGACAATAAGTATAGAAGACTGATAATATCGTCGTTAGTCCGATTGTTTGTGGAATATGTCCAGAGAAGAACAAGACTATTTGTCTGTACCGTGTCCTCTGTTCTCTTTACCATAGTCCACAATGCTCTCAAATTCCTATTAATGTGATAACAATAGAGGTGTGCATATCTGTGTTATAATTACTAACACCAGTACATATAACTAGTGCTAAAAGTTGTTATTTAGGCCCTAGTTGGGTTGATTTTAGATATAAAATAACAACACACAACACACGCGATGAATGGTGGGATGATCAAGTGAAAGACGCTGTAGAGTTAAAGAAGAAAGCATGGCTGGATTATAAAGCCTCGGGTAAGGATAAAAGTATAAGAGAGATAAGAAAAAGAGAGTACAAGCTGCAAAAGCACAAAACGAAAGCACTTATAAAGATGAAGCGTGAAAATTCTGAGAGAGTAAGGGATGAAAGGTTGACGAACAATTTCCGGGAAAACACGAAGCTTTTCTGGCGAGAAGTTAGTGATTCCCGGGGTTGTTCGGTAACCTGTAGAATGAAAGGGGTGCTTTCGAAGAGTAGTGAAGTTTTAACAGAGCCAGCACACGTTTTGCAGCGGTGGGCGGAATTCTACAAGGAGACGTATGAATGTGAGGACGCCTCGGCCTTGAGTACCAGCGAAATGCTGAGTTCAGATGTAGCCGATGGTGAAATCAGTTTGGAAGAAGTGGAGAGCGCGATTCGAAGTCTGAAATGTGGTAAGGCTGCGGGAGCAGATGAAGTTACTGCCGATATGATCAAATATGGTGGGCCACGCGTCTGGGACTTGTTCTGGTTTTTGTGCAATTTATGCTGGAAATCGGGGGAGGTCCCAGGCGATTGGCGAGGTGCAATCATCGTACCTTTGTATAAAGGCAAAGGTTAACAGATAGACTGTGCAAGCTATAGGGCTATCAGTTTGATCAGCTTGGGCGGTAAAGTTTATGCTAAAATATTAGCGAGAAGAATG
The DNA here is from genome assembly GCA_918358695.1 of Melinaea menophilus ssp. n. AW-2005. Taxonomy (NCBI): domain Eukaryota; kingdom Metazoa; phylum Arthropoda; class Insecta; order Lepidoptera; family Nymphalidae; genus Melinaea; species Melinaea menophilus. Next base: position 9,394,754 of record OU911040.1, on the reverse strand, counting down.
CAAGAGAGATCTGAAAGGTTGTTGTGGGAGGCCCAAGGAGGTTTTAGACCTGGAAGAGGGTGTATAGATCAGATCTTTTCCCTCCGCATGATCACGGAAAAGTTTTTGGCCCTAAACCAAAGGTTTTCTGTGCTTTTGTGGATTTGGAAAAGGCGTTTGACAGGGTTGTGAGGAAGAAATTATGGGAGATACTGCCCCGATACAATGTGAGCGGACCCTTGCTACAGGCTGTAAAGTCTCTTTACAGAGATCACTCAGCCTGTGTGCGAGTAGGAGCTGACATGTCGCCCAGGTTTGATACCCGATCGGGTGTTAAGCAAGGTTGCACTATGTCAGCTTGGTTGTTCAATTTGTATTTGGATAGTTGTCTCCAAGGCGTGAAAAACAGTGACATAGGAGTGAAAGTAGGTAACCTTAAGGTCAATTGCTTGCTATATGCAGATGATGCAGTGCTCATTGCATCATCAGAATGCGATTTGCAGGCATTGGTCACCACTCTCAAAGATGGGTGTGAAAATAATGGTCTAAACCTGAATGCAAATTAGACGAAGGTTCTGGTATTTGAAAGAAATGAAGAAAGAACAGAATGTAAGATCAACGTGAATGGTAAGATAATAGAACAAGTGAATGAAGTGGTATATTTGGGAAGTATGTTTAGCAGAGACGGAAGATACGAAATGGATGTGTAAAGGCGTATTGCTGCCGGTAACAGAGTCAACGGTGCTTTGGCTGCATTGTTGAGACGGCGAAACGTCAGCATAGCTTCACGTTTGGCTGACTACAATGCAGTTTTGCTACCGACGCTGTTATACGGCAGCCAAACGTGGGTAACACAGAAGAAGAATGTAAGAAAGATGAATGCTGTGGAGATGCGATCTCTTCGTCGAATATGCGGAGTCAGTTTAGCTGACCGAATCCGCAATGAAGAGATCCACAGAATGGCAGGTACTAGCGAAGATGTTACGATAAGAATGAAGAAGAACGTGCTCAGGTGGTTTGGGCACGTCGAACGAATGAGTGATGAAAGAATGGTAAAAAAGATTTATAAAGGAAAAGTGAGCGGTAAGAGAGACAGGGGGAGGCCTCGAGTGACCTTCGAAAACACAGTAGCTACAATACTGGAGGAAGGTCACGTAAAAAGCATGAGGACCCCCCGGAGGGCATGTATGAAGAGGTTAATGTTTGTGGTCGAGGCGAAAGAGGTATGCAGGGACCGTAGCGTTTGGCGCTCCGTCGTCTCTGGCTACCCCGCAAGGGATATGGCGTGAAGATAAGTAAGTAAGTAAGTATATTTTTATTAATTATAATGCTGCTTGCCCAGCCCTTGTTCAGGGCAGACCCTTTCCAATAAATGTCGAACTAAAAAGACTAAGTAAAAATATATTGCGTGCTTAAGTAAAGCTGTCAAGTACACAAAAATCACACAAATAGTATTTATTTTGGTGTTTCATTTACTTATTATAATAAATATAAAGTAAATCTGTTTGTTAACGAATTATGCATTAAAATTTTTGTATTTTCAAATACTTATCCACTTCTGTATTGATTGATTCCTGTTTATAAATAGGAAGTTCAGCTCCCATGGGAGCTGAACTATGAAAGTTAAAACTAAGAGATCGTTTGTCTAAATAAATATAAAAACATATAATAGTTAACTAAATTGTAATTTAATTTTTTCGTAAGTGATATTGATACTAAGAATTACAATGTTTGAGTACAATAAGTAAAGGAGGAGCTTTTTATTTTATACTTTAGATAAGAAAAGAACAGAACAGAATGTAAGATGTGTAAAGTATTTAATTTATTCTAAAACAGAAGTTGACTTTTTAGGTCACAAAGCTATTTAACGTGACCTTTCATAGGATTTGTTTTGTCTTATGTTAAATTTAAATAACGTGTGACAAAAGTACATCCTGACATATGTCAAGTTGTCAAGAAGTGTCAGATGGCTTCATAATAAATGTAGGTAGAATATTGCTTCTATTTACAAAACCTTACAACCTTGATATGAATTTATTAATTTCAACTTTAATTCGAATACTTATTTATACAAAATGTTAAACTGTATATTAAATTATAAAGAAACTTATAGAAGATAATACTATTACATGATACCAATTTCTAAACGGCAAAATCGAATGCACACATTAACAATCTAAGTGCATCACAATGTGATAAATTATTAGTAAACACGCATACTCTAAATTTGTAAAAGTTGAAGAAAATATTTTCAAATCAACGTGCAAGGATGTAACTCAAGAAGCATAACAATTATGTTACGTGCGTAAACTAAATTATTAATTATTGCAAGCAACTCTTGTCAGAGATTAATTAATCGTTGGTTAAATGTTAATTACCTAATGTCATTTGTCACAAATTAGATATTACAGGAAATTTTGATTTATTCACTATGTTATAACACTTTACCGATACTGAAAGTCTTACTGAGCGAAGCGAGCGGAGCGCTCTACTGGTGACTTTTTCACATTCTTTGTCACTAATAGACTCGAAAACTACTTGACGGAAAAGTATGAATTTTTCCAATTAAAAAGACACATAAGGTTATGGTTTAAAAAAAATAATTGGAAAATGTCAATTCGTTGAGGAATAATCGTCAAAAAATTGATATCCCATTGAAGTCAATGGGAAAAAAATCAAATCATTCGAAAAATTTGCTTTAGAATGAAAAGCACGTGAAGATTTTTTAAAATTGAATTGTACTGTCGCGCGGGCTCGCTTCGCTCAATATGAAAACGATAATTGGCGAGCGCAGCAGAGTCGATATTGAGGGTCTGTTGGCGCCCCTAGTAATATATAATAAAATTAACGAGCAACATAATTCACAATACTGAAATCAATTTTTAAAAAAAATCATTGAGAGACATGTTAACATTAGTATTGTATTTATAAAAAAAATTGTTTTATCACTACAATCATGGTTTAATGTTTATGGAACATATAATAAATTGTATGAGATAAGCAGATAACAATATTTGATACAATAATTGTTAGTGTAATTTATATTAAATGTTTTGATCAACATTAAGGTCTTGATTAATATCTGTAATATATTTAATATATATTGCAATATACATATTATTTAGTGGCAATTGTTTTCAATTCATATAATTATACTTAATAGATACTATAGTACACCGCCTTCTAACAGCTGATATTGATCTCTGTGGAACAATTTAAATTCAATAAGCGTCTATGTTAGTTCAGAACCAATTTGAAGTAATTGTATTACAAGTAATATGTACATTAATTGTCAATGCAGTAATACCTATATTAAAATTTCGTCAAGGGATACGGTACATTGAAACCTTACTTGAATAATAAAACATAAAAAAATATGAAGATTGTCGAGGATTTTGTTAAATTTTAATAGTACTGACAGACAAAACTCAGTCGCCATTTTGGTCACTAGCGAAACGTCACTCACACCGACATCTTGAGTTCGTTAAGGGAGATTTATTCGTATTAGTGAAGCCATAGTACTTCTATGAATTCTTTATTAACGCAGCTCTGTCAGTCAGTATCTATGATGACTCAACAGTATTCTCAATGTGTAAACGAGCCTTTATTATTTGAGTCAGTACAAAAGAATTAGCTTTCAAATAAAATATACAATTTTAATTATTTTTTTAAATGTTTTAAAATGTGTGTTGAGTCATATTTAGTCCGAGCGAAGCCGGGCTTTCTTCTAGTACATAAATATTAAGAGATAGAGCATTCATATCAATTCTCGGCAATAAGGGAAATTTCATAAAATATATTAACAAAACTAAAAACATATCTTACACAATTAGATAATAAACTACAGTCATTAAAATAGCCATATAAAAAACTAATTTTCTATTATATTTCCACGGCTAAAGAACACTTTGTTGTTTCTCTTCTTTCCTATGACAATTCTGTTCCACTGAGCACTGCTCAACTCTATTAAACTCAATTATATTTTATTGTTCAGCGAAAATAAAGAACTTATGATAAAATATATCGTTTTACAAACTTGAATATATTACAAACTTCTAACCTTGTGTGTATTTTAGCTTAACAATAAAGAACTTACTGTAACAGAGCGGTGATACTCGTAATTACACTAGGACTATATTGTTATTTTACCGCAGTTGGTCATCTAGTTTTGAAGAGCATTCAAGTATCCAAATGAAATAAATGTACTTACTGTGTATGATTACCTCTTATTCTATTGTTATTATATTAAATATTCATATTAACGTTTTATTGTTGAATCCGAAGTCCACATCTCAGGGTGCTATATTTACAATATTCGAAAACGGATACCCTTAAATAAATAACACATACTAACTAATATAATAGTAGCTACTTTAAATGAAGACTTTTTTCTACTAGGGAAATATACAGACAAGGTAAAGATCTCTTTTTATAAATATAATTCAACAAGTACCATTACCATGCCTAAATTGACTCAATAATAAGAAATTTTGAAGAAACGAGATCACAAGAGTCGTTAATGAAGATAAATGAGCAGTCTTAGTTATATCACACTTTATTGGTTGTATTTCTTTTACACTTGCAATAATAAATGTATGTTATTGAATTGTAATCCCCGCGTCAGATTTATTAAAGTTGCCAGATAGTAAACAAATGCCTTCAAACAAAATATAAATTAGAATTTACAATTACATTTATATAACTTATTCTATGTAGTGGTACAACGCAGCAAAGAAAATAGATTGCTGTATACATACAACTGATACAAGGCGGCCTTATCACTTAGAGTGATTTCTTACAGGAAAACTAAACTTACAAGGACATTTCTTTAAACTTGCAGTAATTGGTGCATGAATATGTGTGTATATATATATATATATATATTAATTCTATAAGATGATGTAAACTATTGTGAACTATAATATACCATATAATAAATAAATGTTAATATTATAAACACTAACTGGATAACCGACCTTTGTATATGTAATGACTGAGACAATCTTATCTCACACTAAAGAGCATTCCATAATTTCACTGCTGTAACAGATTTACTATAGCACTGCTTATGACAAAGGAGAATCTCCAGCAAGTTATCATTTTACGAACGAAAGGCCATAGAAAGTGATGAACTGGCACCAAGATAAGTAAAATGTTCTTTATTCTTCTCTATATATTATTCTAGAGAAGAATAAGACAATAAAAGTTGTAACGATGTTGAATAGTAAGCCATGTGAGCTGAAGACGGTTGTGATGTCAAACTTACTTAACCCGAGTATAAATCTTATGCAGTCGTTTTGTAGGTGATTCAGTTTGTTCAAAAGTAGCTGTGATACATATAAATAGCATGTATCTGCGTTAATGATTCTATTTAAATCTATGGACCTAAACGATCTGACACGTTATGTTTTATGAAATCTAAACATTAATTTTCTATTCGACTAGCGTCACTTGTTACTCGTCTAGGCTCTCTAGAAAGTAAAATAAAACATTTTATTTTTAACTAAATGTAGAATTAAAAAATATCAATACGGGAAGGATTTGAACCTAACAAGATAAATAAATATGTTTGTTTATTTATATGTTTATCTATTTTTTATATTCCAAAAATTACGTCACACTATAAATATTCTTTCTTTTCTTAATTCATAAATTATAGTTCGCATAGTCTTATTGCTTATTCTGTTACTCTCTCAGATATAACCTCTGTAATACTAAACACCTTATCTCCAAGTATTTAGATTAGCGAGAAGTGCCAATTAGATAGAAATGTTACCTCAAGCAAGTTAATTCAGTATTCTATTACTTATTAACATTTATACCTAAGTGAAACTATTTATAGATATTTAATTTTAAGTCCCTTAAGTAGGGAGATAAAATCAAATCAAAGTAACTAGGGGCGCCAACAAACCCTCAATTTCGACTCGCTGCGCTCGCTAAATCTTGGGTTCCGTTTGCATAGTGAGCGAAGCGAGCCCAGTGTATTCACATATCGTTTCCTTTGACTTCAATGGGTTATCAGTTTTTGGACATGATATTTAAAAAAAAATTTTTTTTTTTTTTTACATTTTTCAATTTTTTTTTAAAAAACCATCACCTAATGTGTGTCTTTTTGTTTGCAAAGTTTCATAATTTTCCGTCAAGTAGTTTTTGAGCCAATTCGTGACAAAGAATGCAAAAAGTCTCCAGTAAAACGTTCCGCTCACTTCGTTCGCTTCGCTCAATAATCTTTGAACCTATTTTGTTATGTTTGTTTAATATAAAGACTGTCGTAGATGATGATGGATGTTAATAATATTTTTTGTCACGGACTATAATCTGACTAGTGATGTGGCTCACAGAGCGTCTAATGTCGATAAAATAATCTCTCATATAGAAAACATCTGATCAGTTCAACTTTCCTTGGAATAAATGTTACAACTATTTCAAATATGAAAAAAAACCTTATCTTAAAAAAAGTCTGATTTTATCATGATACTCGTACAGATATACTATATACCTATATTATTTACAGAAGAAACAAAACCGATCGGTAAAATTTCTGAAGTTAACAAGGTTTTAAAATGTTCGAAAATTTATTTTGCTATTTTTTTTCTGTGTAAGTATATTCATGGAGTACACGCGGACACTGCAAACATATTGCATCAGAATAGTAATTTATGTATTGTTTAAGAATCAAATACTACAAAGGATTGATTACATGATTATGTATACTGATATTATTTAGTTACGAATACTAAATATATTAAATTGTAATTTAAACCTGTTACAGATACCACGAAGGGTTTTAATTGATTTAATAATTAATTATTCAGATTTGTTTGGAAAATCTTAAGAACAATGATTCCTTACAATTCTAGATTTCTTTTATTCAAACCAAGCTTATATACTATTCATATTAAAATGCCTTTTCTGAAATCTGAAAGATTTCCTGAACATCTATATTTGGGATAAGTAAATGAGATTAATCCTTTTGATACATCTGTCTTCTTTTATATTTAAATAAAATGTTTGTATAATATGGTAAAAATAGTAAAGCCTGAAGAGCTTTTTTAAATCTTTATTATTACAATATATCTCAAAAAAATTCGACATTATTATATATATTAAACATTTATTAAATTATTTTTATATTTTATAGTAATAATTCTTAGCTTTTATTTTATTTTTTAGTAATAATCCCTATTTTTTATACTGAGAATACTTACAAATTGTAAGTATTTTCAGTATAAAAAATATGAAGTTGCTAAATTAGCAAGTTAAAATTACCAAATGTGGCTTTCAATGCCACACTATTGATGCATATGGCTTGACCCTTACTGCGTTACCCTTGACCCTTATCCTTGACCCTTACTGCGTTATGTAACTTCATTACCTGTTTTTATCAACAGACATTATTATGATTGAGATAACCCTTTTAATATTTATATTGTGCTTTATCACATCCACAATAATCGAATATAACAAATATTGACATTGAAAATTGGTTTTAACAGCTGGAAACGGTATTAAATCAAGTGCAGGGTACGATAATATAGTAGTTAGATCAATGCATATGAGATTATTAAGTATCTTAATTACAATAGGCGAAAAACTATTTACATACCGACACATTAACGTAACTGGAAGTCCAACAGACACTGCGAAGTGACATTTTAGTTTCGTTTTGTTACTTTCTGTCGGGACTGTCACAGATTGAGATATTTAAAAATAGAGCCTATAAATACGTAGTACTGTTTGTTTTATCTGTACTAAATAGGTTAACCATATAAAATAATATATTATACATTACCCATATAACTAAAATAAACTCACCTTTAATTAAAATAACTCTCCAATCTGATTTAAGATACATACATACAAGAAGTCAAAAACTTTGTAGACTTCACCAAGAGCTTTAAATAATGAAGAAAACCTGGTATGAAATAAGTAATTTATTTAAAAAAATAAGATGTAGATTTATTTTTCGCTCTTTCTGGTGAGAAAAAAAGAAACCGCTTAAATTTATCTAGAAAATGAATCTACGGAATAACCAAAAATTTAAAGTTTGCTTTTTAGAACACAAGAATATTAAAATACAAACTGTATCCAAAATAAAAATACCATTGTACAAAATCGTTAAACAAGTATTAAACAAATTGACCATTTCAGTAGTATTTGTATTATAATGAAACATAAGCAACCAATTAATTACAATTATAATTATAGTCAGAGGCTAATAAAAATATATATGATGCTCCACCATTCCTTTTTAAAATTGCCTCCTTAAAAGAAAGCCACCTATTACATCATGACGCGCGATGAAAATGTAATCAACCCTACAGCGTCATCTGTGATGAATAGTGATAACAATTTAAAACTTAATGAACAAATTTTGTTTAAAACAAACCGTTAGAAATTACCCAATATTCAGGTAATTATTTATCCTTTTACAACACAAGTCTCCTCGATGTAAAGTGGTTGGTATTATAACGCGGGGTTGTTTCTCTCCGACAACCGCGTCATAACGAGGGTTGACTGTATTATAACAATTGTTTGGACTTTAGTGAGTTTAAATCACATTATAAGTAAAAAAAAACTATTTTTAATCATAGGTTCCTACCTAAATCTCCTGATCTATATCTAATAAATTATATGTAAGTTCAATGCACAATATCTATAAAATATTATTACTATTATTAGTTAAAACAGTTCACAACGAGCGCCACGTGTTAACATCTTCAATAATTATTATAAATTTGTGATCAATGGCAGCTATAATTAATGAACAGTAAGCTATAGCGGATGGCAGTTTCACAATAAGTATAGAAGACTGATAATGGTCAATGCATTGAATGCATTAGTACGTCGTTAGTCCGATTGTTTGTAGATCATGTTCAGAGAGGAACAAAACTATTTGTCTATACCGTATCCTCCGTCCGTAATCCACAATGCTCTCAAATTCATATTAATGTAATAACAATAGAGGGATGCATATCTGTTTTATAATTACTAACACCAGTACTGCTAAACACACTACTGCTAAAAGTTGTTATTTAGGCCCTAGTTGGGTTGATTTTAGATATAAAATAACAACACACAAAGTGCAAAAGAACAATATTGACTACAATACAATAATACACAGATATAGTTAATGACTTTTGGCTTCAAACACTTACGAATAAATGATTTTTATCATGTACATTTATCTACACCGCGATATATTTACTGAAGCCTAAATTAAAACTGCTTTGACAGACCCGTCAGTGATTTACTGCACTACTGTGAATAAGCGCGCCATACAACGCGTTGTACAAGCGATAAATCTTGAAATTCCTATTCGATATCGTTTCAAACAACGGCCTTTGTATTTTGTTACTATTCTAAAAATACAAAGGTCGTTTTGTTCGTTATCAGATCACTTATCAGCGATGTACACGAATCTTTATTTGGTTTTATTCTTACATGTTACATTATTTGGAAAATGATTGTCATTTATATAGAATATGTTTAAAGATATAATATTGCTTCGACAGTTTCTTTATATTAACCCATTAAAGGTCAAATGAAAACTACAAATATTATTTTCGATTTTTTGTTATTTTTATGTTAAAGTAAGTAAAAAAGAAAATATTAATTTAAAAAAATATGAAAAATTTTGTTTTTCACGAAAATATAGGGGTGTACTCAATTGAGTACACTGACCGCCTAAGTATGAAAATTATCAAACCACGCTTTTTTAACACAAAGTGTTTTCAGGCATTTCTTACATTGCCAAAGCACTCTAGAACTGCAAACTACACACCGAAGCTGTTTATTAATTTTGTTGGGATAATATCCAACTCCATCTTGACGTAGGCCTTCGACAATTTATGCAGCTTGCCTTGATTTTCTTTGTTCACCCTGTCGTCGTCGACCAATGTGACGTCGTCCAATGTGACGTCGGAACATGAGCTGATCCATAGGATTATTATTGCACATTACATGTAAACGCCAGGCATTAGAAACAGTCATATCTATCATATATATAAATATAACCCACCACCACCTTTTGTTCCGTGAACACCAATTCTATATAATGAGACAGACTGGTCAAGTTCATCAACATCTCCCATATTTTTATTATAGGTTTAGAACAAACGTGGTATGTCTTCATCTAACGAACAGTACATCGGTTCTCGAGGTAGCTTATGGTAGCCAGAAATTATCAAAATCCCAAAAGAAAATTGACATGTCAGTGGAATCTAGCTGAATCTCGTATCTATTGTTTTGGTTAGCATATAGTTTGCTATTAGATATTATCATATCCATTACGTTTTCAAGTATTTGTACAGGGTTGAGGCCCTTTAGTTGTTCATCAATAGCACTTTTCTTATCAGAGACTTCAGTTGAACTCTGAAAAGTCAAAGAATATGAAGGGGTACATTTGCACCAGTTTGGATTCGGATTCAAAGAAGATTGGCGGGTAGCATGAGCATCAAGTTGTCTATTTTTTTGACGCAAGTGGTTCATCATCACTGACACTGTGCGTAGATTCCTCGTTACCATCATCCTCTCGATGCCTAATTATCTCAATAGTACCAGGTACTTCTTGCGGTATGGGATACGCCGCCATATCCTCGTCGGCACCCTCCTTTTCATCAGCCAATCTACTTGAATCAGGTGGTATGATAGCCAGGTCAGGTTCATTATCTTCAATATCCTGTAACACACCTTCAATAGCTTCCTGAAGCCTATGGTAACTATTTTGAGCTGTAAATCGCTGTTTCTTCATTGCAAAGTATCTGAAAGAAAAAACTGTTATTTTAGTTACGTATGTTGTCAGTGTACTCAACTGAGTACAGTTACATTTACAAGATTCTAGTTTTATTTTAGTAATATGTAATTAATTTAACAGTTTCTAATATATTTCCTTTACATCTAATCTAGCAAAATAAATCGAAATAAAACACTTAGAAGCACTAATTACTTAAAAAAATCTAAAATAATGTACTTACCTCGATGACGTTTCCGTAACACAACTTTAATCGACACTTAAAATAAAAATGTCGCACTATCCACTTATTATTTATGAATACCCTTAAAGGACCTTATAATAAAGTAAAATAATGAAGTACCCCACGCACACTTAAGAGTTCTGGAATATATGCCTAAAAATATAGCTGTACTCAAATGAGTACGGTGATTTCTAATGGGTTAAGGTGATTTTTATTTGTTAAAGTTAGTTCAGTCTGGTTCAAACTGCTCGGTTCATTGGTTACAGCTTTATATCTTTATATCTGTACTCTAGTTTGATAACAGTGACATTATTAAGAGAAGTGATTGATGAACGGACCTAATAAAATTTTTTTGTGGTTTAGAATTTCATGAAACTGATTTATTATTTGACCAATTATATTGTCTTATTTGTATTTTAATATCAATGTTTAACATTCTTAAAAATAAGAAAGTATTATTAGTTTGTCATCATTAAAAATTATCCGAAACTAACTCTTACCTTGCGCTCTCTCTCTTCAAAACTATTTATTATATTGTTATTTACATAAAATACTATAAACATAACTTGATTCTTGTTCTCAACTGCGATTATAATGATGACGTCATTATCAATCATGAAAGTTTAACTTCATTTCGGAGCTCGTTCAGAGACAATCAATAAGTCCATCCTCGACTTCAATAACTTCAGTTACCTTCAAAACCCTTAACAGATAATGTCGTCGATATTAAATTTGTATTGTCTCTGACAAATTATGAGGGTTTTGTAAAAAAGTATTAATAATTTAGTCAACTAAATGGTTTATAGAAAATCTATTATTTAGGCCTTTTAATTTTTAATATTAATTGTATAATGTCCTTGGTTCTACCTTGGTTTTGCGATATTTCCAATGTACTCAGTTAACAATATACATTTTTTGTTATAATAATACTCTAACTGACATTTTTGTTTTATAAAATAGTTCTTTTCGTATTTTATGTAATCACAAGGCAGTGGAAACATTTCTATTAAGTAAAATTAATCGTAGTAACATATAAATGTATAACACTAATAAGAATATATTAAATATTATAAATCTAATTATACGCCTTGTGTTGCTCAAATGTTGCTTATTGCTTAATATGAAGTAATGGTTGATGAGGGTTAAAGGAAAGACTGCGTCAATTACACTACTGCTTCCAATTCTGAGAAACCTTGCTTACCTCACTTATATATACCACTAAATATATTTATTAAGTATAATATCAAATTCTGCGATTTGTAAATGAAAGCATATATAAAACAATTGACTGTGATAATGATATTGGATAGTTTTCATAAGAATATGCAATCTATGAGTAAGTGTACTATCACCGTGTCAGCATCTTAACATATAATTAATACTACTATCAGAGTTACTAAATTCATATGTTAATATTTTTTCACATAAGTGAATCAAAAATTCTCAGTTCATTATAGGGATAGTTGTAGATGAAGAATAGTTTTAGTAATAAACATTTAATACTAAATCGAATTGTATTAACTTGTATTTACTTAATTATTAAAACGTGTGATAAACTTTTATATACAATTCTTCAACACATTCTCTCATTGAATTGAAAACAACACTCGTAAACAAACAGATCTGCTATTTACATATATTTGTAGTCCATACTTTTCAGGGTTAAATTCCCAAGGGGTTGTAATCTATAATGGTAAAAACGCAGTTACTTCTTCAGAGCCCGCGTCGTAACCTTCCGAGATAATATCTGATAAATAAATATCAAGAAACTTATTTAATGTAATAGTTACTGTTTATTGTAATAGTGGAATTATATTATCATCATAGTTTTTAAAATTGTGATAGTATTTAATGTAAAAAAAGTGTAGTAAAAGTCTAAAGTATTTTGTAATACGAGACAATTGTGAAAAATGTTATGGAAATCGAAATATCAACATGATGATTATAGTTAATGTTAGTAAATATATATATGTATATAGTTTAAAATTTGATCCAACAAGTATATATAGCTGTAAAGTAACAAATATTCTTGTAAACATGAAGTGACACATCTCAGAAGAGATTTAAAAAAACTAAAGACATCAGATGTAGTATTAGAGATAATAAAATCTTAATGTTAGCATTAGAAGCTGTAATTAGTAAATGTATATGGATGTTAGTCTAACAATGGGTATTGTGGTCTGCGATAACGTAATAGTTGAGATGTTCGATGCGTCAGAACGTCGTTAGTGTGATTGTTTGTAGAACATGTCAAGAGAGGGACAAGACCTATGTATGTCTTGTAGCGTGTCTGAGTTCCTCCTTCGACAAATGCAAACAAAAAATATTTAATGCAATTTTTGATATAATTATTACAAACCGAGTAATAAAACAATATGATGATTAATTTAATTCAATGTCAAAATCATCACGCATTTTACTTCTTTAAACGCTTACATTATGTGTTAAAATATTCGGATACATTTTACCTGAAATAATTTAATTAATTTTACACTTATAGACTTAAAATCAATATCTTAGACGTATTTCGATGCAAGCTCTTTCATAAAATTTGAAACATGCTCCTTAACTCAAAAAAAATTCAAAACATTGTTATTTGGAAGCTTAGTACGGATCGATGAAGAAACAGAAATCAATTCACACAACAATTTTGACTCTAACATTCATAACTATCCTAAGACGCTCATCGCTCACCATATCGACGATTGCTTATCTTTAGATAGACGCCTCCATAACATCCCTCACCCCTTAGCTTAAAAAGTCGTCTGTAACTGTGACGGCCACACGGAAGAAACCATACCACATCTACTAATAGACTGCCTGAAATACAAAAAAGAAAATGGGAGGCGGAACAGGATATGAGAAAAGAAATAAGTAAAATCACTCTGAAATCACTCTGACTAATACTAGATAAAACTAAACATAAAAACGATGTTTATAAATAAATATAATATTGTTAATACATATAAAATATGTATCTATATTAGAAACTAACACTCCAATAATAATAAGATAAGTATGTATTATTATTAATAGAAAAAGAAAAAATATCAAATTAAAAAAAATATAACAAAATGTGTCTGTTTGAAAATAATAAGCATTAATTTAAATGTAAGTGTAGAAAAGTAAGTAGACAAAGAAAAAATAACTCATCCCTTTCGAAGATAGCCAATACCGGCATAGGTACAGATTTGTGCAGTTCAAGAATCTACCTGTAAAAAAAATAAAAATTCAAAATTATATTAAAAGTACTTCCCTGCTCCCAAATACACAATCCTAACTTTCATTACACTAATTCTTAAATGTGACTATTATTTATTTTGACTTAATTTATCTTATTTTTGCAACGTAAATAAGAAATGCTAATTATGCAACAAACTATTATTTACCGACAATATTTGTCAAAACACTATCCAATATCCATTTATAAAAATTAAAATACTATAAGGTAGATTTAAGACTACCCCACTAGGGTGGTCTTAAATTTACCTTATAGTATTTTACAAACAATTTGTAAATTTGTAACAAATAGTTAATATGATAAATTATGAGGCCTTTAAGGCTCAGTAGCGACGTATACATTTTTTTCCTTAAATTAACTAAAACATAATATAAAAAATAATATTATGTATTTATTCTTCAATAAACGAAAATGAACACATACATTAAGAGAATATTTAAAGCAGAAAGTCATACTCAGAAGCGTAGTGTTGGAAATGTCAAGGCGGGGACTTGAATGATCTAATTATGTAAAGTATCCTTCGATAAATCGTATGAATATAATAGTTCGTATTGAATAAGAAGCCTGCATTATTTGTGATTAATGTATTGGCATACGAAGTTACTCCAACTGACTTACTTGTTAGCTTAAAGGGACATTGATGAAGTTTCTTGTTTGATGTAAAACGATCACATTTACTTCAAAGTGCAAATGCGCAGTAAATATTTTTTTTTAAATCTGGAATGTCATCACATCACTAATATTATATACACTACTTTCTATATATAACAAATATGTTGAAGAATGGTCGAAATTGGAAAAATATTATTGAAGTTATTAAAAAAAATTTTTTTTTGAAATTGTAGGGTAAAAGATGAAAGTATGTTAGAATAGATATCAAATCAAATTTACGCTCAAAGACCTATTATTATTTTCTTTTTCTTCAAGTTATCTGCTTCAAGATCGTTCTTTCACCTGAAAGGAAAAACACAGTAATATCTGAGTTGTCGAACTTAATCTGTCGTTCTAACTAAACAGTTTTCCTCCTCTTTTGTCATTCACTTGAATGTATGAGGAAAACTTTTAGGTGGGCGTTTATAAGAAAAGATTGCTTTCTTATTATTACTAGTATCTGAATGCCTACTGATACACCCACGTGAAATCTTAAGATGTGGTCTTATTTTCAATTGATTTAAACAAAAATATACTTCTAAAGAATTTAATGATTGACGAAAATGATTGTCACTGTTTTAACAACGTGTGATGTGTTGTACAAAAAAAAAAACTAATTCTGCTTTTCAGTGAAATTAGTAAAAAAAACGTAACAATTGACACCAAGTACCCCACGCTACTATTATAAATAATTATTTATTAATATATATATATAAAACTAAAGCTGAATTACTTTTTTTTATTATACAATGAATAGTCTCGTGATCAAACGGTTTGTAACATATGAATCAAGGAAATGAAACTCTCCTTCGCAGAACGGCCTTTGTGTTTTATGAAATATTCCTCAGTTCAAACACGTTCACTATTTAATATATGGTATAAGTTTTGTTACATTATTGAGAGCAGGTGCGGCGATTTATGAAATACTAAAATACTGTTCATTGAATTATTTGGAACAATTGGTATTCATTATTTTTTAGATAATTTAGAAAAGTTTATAAACGTTCATACATTATCAAAATGGTTTAGGAATCTTAGGCGATATTAATGCATGTTTGTGCTAAAATAGAATATTAGTAGTCGAAGTCCTTGTTGTTTCAGCCAAATTGTGTAAATAAACTATTTATCTGTTAAACGACACAAGTTCAGTTAGTACTTATTAATTATTGCTTTGTGTCAACGCTCACAAAATATCCTTACAATATTAATAAATATCGTTTGTCGTTTATAGTATTTTAGTAGTTATTATTTTTATATCATTTTCATTTCATTCAGGTATTCAATTTTAATTATTATATTACAAAAGTTATAATTATTATATTAATATAATAAAAGTCTTTTAGTAACTTAAAATACACTGAAATTTATTTACATTGGACAATGAAATCTTTTTGTTTAGTTTATATTAATTAATGAAGCACTTCCAATTAAATTTATTAATTTATTTATGCACTGTATTTATAGTAAGGATTAAAAGTATTTTAAATTACTCAAAACAATAGCGTTTATTAAGATGAGACATTGGATAAACGACACACAATACACGGAACGAATGAATACAAACTATATTAAATGTCAACAGTTTTTGAGCAACGGTTAATAAACCATCTAACTATATACAAATAAAAGCTCTGTTGCTATGACAAAACTTGCTCGGTCCACAAAAATTCAACCACACACACACACACTCACTCACACACACACACACACTTATATTATATTTTCATAATACATGCTAGTTTAATATTAATAAATGTATATAATATCACCAGGTGTGCCCACGACTTAGTTAGCCTAAGTAGTAAGTAAGTAACTAAGTAGCCTATAGTTAGTGTAGATTTTTGGTTATAACAAAACAAACAAAATGTAAAGTAAGTAAGGAAAGCCTCAACTTCTATAATATATTATGTGTAACTTGTAAGGGTAAGCTTTGCTGGAAGATAAAATACGGAACTAAACAACTTACAGCTAATATTAGTGTGTTTCTTGCGGTTTCATTACAGAAGTAAATTGAGTTTTAACATGAAGCCTCTCAACTATTTAAGATACGGGTATGTTTGTGGAAACGTCATAAGTATTCTGACGCGGTACATCGTCATTGTTAAACACAGTGCCCGTATGTTGTTATATATCCGGCGAATATAAAAAAATAAAAGATCAAATCTTAACTACTACCATTACACTACTACCAGGTTTAATTTAAACCCTGATTTTTCTAAGTGTATTTTTGTTGCGTCCGTTTACTAATTACGTGTTTAATAATTGATAAGACGTGTAGACATCTAATATGTACCCAGAAAATAAATAATATGTTTACATTTCAGTTACGAAATAGTAACCCTCCCATCTACCTACTTGAAGAAACTCAAATAAAAATTTATAATAACATATTTAATCTAAAGAACACTTTCTATGGTTGATTTTAAGTCATAAGATCTATAAAAATTAAGAATCCGAATTTCGATAATACCTTTAATTATATTGATAAAATAGTTTATTATTTTATTATAAAAGGATAATTTCCTGACCCCAAACAACAAAAATAAATTCTGAAGTGAAACTTCTTTATCGTTATGATTGTAACGAAAAATGCGTCACGATAAACATACCAGTAAATGTAGATGAGGGAATGAGATAGAAGATATATTACCCACTGCTATTATGGTGCCATCTATTGCTCTCTCTAAACTAAACTGATGTATATATTGAAGTTGTTATTTTTTTAAACTAACGATAGATGGCGTTGATACTTTTGTGAAATTGATAGCCGAGGTAAGTTTACAAATTACAAATATTGTATAATACATTAGTGTTAAATAATAAACCTTACATGTATCCTAACACTCCTGATACTCTATATTCATCTCACTCTCCTGTGGGCTCTCCACTTTTCAGAAGTATCACATTTGTTGTGTGTGAGTCATACACTCATTTAAAAAAAAAGCAATGTTAATTTTGCAAGTGACCTGAAGCATGATAAGTTCCCAGAGTAAAAACTACGCTAGATGGCGTTCTTGGTTTTTTCACCTGTGACACCGTAAAACGTAATATTACCTAAATCTTTCAATACTCTCTGAAGTACACCGAAATGAGAATATCAAATATTGTTGAAAAAGACTTCTTGATTTATTATTTTAATAAAAAATATTAAAAATACCAGTATATATTCATTTTTCATTACATTCATGATATGATCATTCATGATACATCAATGATATAACAATTAAATTATGAAATTAAATATTGTAATCTTAAGTTAAATGTTTTAAATTACTGAATTTTGAACCCGAATGGATCAATTATTTGTTACTCGGGACAAGAACGTTAATTACCTCAGAAATTAATTAATTATCTCACCTCAATACACACTGTTAATACCAAGCAATAATAATTAATATTTTAGATAACTAATAAGGACATACAAATATATATAATATATATTAATTCACTGTAAACTGCTGTAATACTGCAATGTTTAAATAAGAATCCCTTGTTGATATTCGCAGGCAACATTCTAACAACACTATTAGTCTAATGAAGACAAAGTATATATTTTTTTAAATGAAAATACATATAATTGTAATTTATAAGCGGATTCAATATGAGGTTCTATTTATAGGTTATGTTAAGAAGTAATATTACTTGTGGAGATGAAATTTGTATCTGATATATAAAGAAGAATTAATTGGAAACTTTAATAGTAATATCTAATCATAATAATATAAACATAGAAAGAAGCATTGTATATTTGTATATTTCTCTGTAGTCATTATTTTTCTATATAAGTTATCTTGTGGTACGAGTAAATATAAAGACAAACATTTTAATAGTAATAACAAATAATTGTTTTAGCTTAAATCATAAGAATATTTTTATTAACATTACATTATATACGAGTCCTTAGATTTTAAAAACGGCGCTCCTGCACAGTTTTAAATTATCTGAAATATTTTAACGTTTCTTTACATTTTGTCATAACACATTATGTTTAAGACTACCATCCGTCAGAGACTAAAGATGATTCATTGTTGGATCATTTGTCTCGTTTATATAATAATCTAATTTAGGTGAAATAACAGGTCTCATTAAACGGTAAGGAGGCCGCTGGGAAATGAAATTACATTTATTATGACTGACAAAGTTATATTTCTTTATATATTTAGATACATACTTATATGATGAATTATTAGAGATTTTTACTAGTTATTTTTTATAATAAATGACATTTATATACTTTTATTGCATTAATATCTTATGTATAACCTCCTGTACAATAGACAAAGATACTTTAATAGTTGGATCCTGAGGTCGTTCCCGGAAGTGATAAAATCTCATGATGTGGTAAGGGATGGAAAACTGCTCTTTTCAATGTTTTGATAGAACAGTGACGACTCTCCAGGGTCATAGCTGGGTGCAGGCAAGGCAATACGTTCAAAATATCAACAAAATCCTAATAAAATTTGAATTTAAGCTAAAAAAATAGAGAGAAATGTATTAAAGAAACTAAATCAAGATAAATTTCATCATCACCTACTGAATATGTATGTGCCGAAACTTTTGAAAGAAATTTTACTTCTCCTAACTATTATTACTGTTATTAAAATTATATAATATTAACAGAATACATAAACATTCACTTTCATTGTTATTTTCAAGACGGAGATATCACAAGTACTTGATAGTCATAATTACCCGATGTCCAAGTCGATGTCAAAGTGCTCCGTCACTGCGCGAGGATATTGTTGCAAGACCACTCTTGTGTTAAATTAATTAGTATATTGACACAATACGGTAGTCATAAGTAACACTAATTAATTATAGAGTAGGATATTTGTATAGTAAAACTTGACTGTTATTGTAGTCAACATTATATGAACGGAAAATGTACTTTTTTAAAGTAAATTTAAGATCACTTGGTTAAGTGATGTTATATTGACAATAATATCCTTTACTTATTAATATGTATTTCTATTTCTTATCTCAGTAAAAGTAAATAATGGTAAAACAAAGAAAGTGCTACATATTTTAATTTGATTGAAAACAAACATAATAATATTTTGTTTTACGTATCACTGCACATATAAAATATGTACCTAATATAATGTGTTTTTCGTTATTAAGTGTGAGTATTTTTCTTGTTATTTTGTTATTAAGGTATCTGTATATATAAAGTGCTTCGTTGATATTAAGATTGACTGATGGTGATGTATCACCAATGGTCAATGTCTATCGACGCAAAGTCTTCTAATTCATGTTGACCAGTGCGTTTGTAATCAGCGGCCATCTTTTTTTCTTTACTGCATATAAGTATTTAAATATTCGGAAAAATAATGTATCAAATAGGTGAACATTAACAAAGTTTTTAGTTTTTAATCAATATACCTAGAACAAAAATCGTGAAGGCCGGTAGTAGACTCCGCAGTCATCTGGAAGATCCGTGGAGATGTTTGATTGATTGATTGATGACATTTTTGATGCTATTACATTTATATCGAATATTCTCTATGACCATTCTTCAATAGAAGTAATTGTACCGTACAGTACTATACATATCGTTCTTAAATCAATATATATTATATAGAATAAATATCAATAGCTATTGTTTTAGATTAACTGTAATATTTTTCATAATAAGTTGGGATAAAGTTATCTTAAACAAATAATTAGATACAGATAATACAAGCAGAATATAAATATAATTCACAACATATATATATAACCAAAACCTATTGGTAATAAGAGAGTGATAATAGAAAATTTTCTTATACATTTATCTATCTTAATTAAATTAATTAAAAATATTTTCATTATTTTATACAATAATTACTACCGTTAAATTATTGTGAAGATGTATCCGTATATATTTAATACTAGTCCGCTCTCCAGAGAAACCTTCAACACAAACATCTCAAGAATTTATTAATACGATCCACAGATACACGATTCAGATTGCAAAGATTAAATAAACAGTAATTGACAGTAAATAATATATATATATTATATTTTTTATTTTTTTTATTTTATATTTTGATATTATTAGATTACTTTCGGCAATTATCATAGCATTTTAGATTCTTACCCGCGTCATGTTTACAAATAATTAAACTCTTGTATTGTAATCACATTCTTGTTTCACAACAGTGAAATAAGAGAAGATTCCGATTTTAATTGGGATAGTAATCTGTGGTTTAATGTATTGTTAAATTAACGAACCATGCTAAGGAGGGTTTAGAAAATTCTCTCGCCATTAAATATTCTAATGATTAAGTACAATTAATTTGGAATATTTCACAAAACTTCACGGGTTTTAATCATGATTGAAAGATATCGTTTTATATCGAAATATTAATAAATATTTGGATACAACTGAATTTTGTGCCTTAGATATTAAGATTGTTAATACATTAGCAAAAGCAATTTAACGTTTAAAATTTATAAAAGGGTTACTCCGTTACTATGAGGTCCTACTTTAATATTTAATTATTAATTATTATGTCCATAAGAACATCTAAATAAAAAATCTTCCTCCAAATTGGACAAATCTAATCAATATTAATTATAAAAAGAAAATATTTATAAACATAAATCGCTATTTACAAAAAACATATTGATATGAATAAAACGTATCTTGACCTACATGAAGGGCGATTGGAACATGAATATGTTAATAAAACGACCACTACTAAATAACGCTATGGCGGGTCTGATGACGGCCATTTTGTAAAATTGTATGTCATTTTAACGCTTTACCGACGTGTTATACAAACTGAAAATAATTTGATAGATATAGATTAGATAGTTTGATAGTTACTGCCGCTAAGAATGTACTGCTTATAAATTATAAGTTAATTTGAAGATGGATATGGTTTACAAGAATAGATATACAACTATATATTTTCTTATATCTTATCTAAATATTCTCTACGACTTTATTAAACTTTATAGATTTAAGATTATAAAATATTAAGAGTTTATCATATTTTGATTGATTAAATGTCTAAAAAGCTATTAAAACGACAACATAGTTAGCCTATTATTAATATTAATTGTAATAAAGAAAATCAACTATACTTCGCACTGTAGAGTTTAAATAAACTGATTCTGATACTATAGGAAAGGTAAAGTTTATCCAAATTCTATTAAAGTTCTCTCAGTTAGATATTTCAATCAAACAAAGGGAGTAACTGAGACCTCAATTCAACCTCATATGTAAATGAAACCTCAATTCTACCTCAATATATAGTCATGGTGTTTGTAGCAGGCAGGTAAGGCAGTAGGCATTCGATATGAAGTAATATAAACTTTGAGCATTCATTCTAGAACTGATCCAACTTCTATCTCATAATAAATAAGGATCTAGTTCGAGTGTATCAAAATGTTATGCTTACGTAGAAGTTAATAAACGATCTTGGTCTAATTTTTATATTTAATATTGAAACCTTTATCCGTTTCTTGACAGCATAGGACTGAGTTTATAGAAAACTAACAAAGTTAAAGGAGAAGATTTAGTCTCAGATTGCACTGAAATTTCCGTGTCAGATAAACTACAAGTTATTGGAAGCTTTTACTTAACACTTCTCGAATCTAATCTAACATACACACAAATAATATATTGTAAATTCTATTCAATAACTCAGATTCTCTTATAGAAAGGGTTTAATAGTTCAGAAAACTTCGGTAGAAGCTGTAGGTAATTTGTCGCTGAATCCCTTATCAGAAGTTGAATCGGTCCCTGGGATGAATGTGTTAAGTTATTCCTATACCTGAATGCCTGCTTTGCTCATATTGGGACTCGCTTCCTTGTTTTTTCCTGAAATACGGCCCTTGGAATACTTTGATTTGGTTTTTGCAAGAATTTTGTTTTTGCGCATCCTTTGTACATCTTTTAGATACATACCAGATGAGCGTGATACGGCTTTATTTATTGCAAATATATATATTATGTACAAAAAATAGTAAAAGAGTTTGTTACATTGGAAAATATCCAGAGGCAACTGAAATTGAAAATAAACAAAACATTTAGTTTGAAACAGATTCCATTTTATATAAACGATAAAGTGACAAAATGTAACGTATTTAGAAAAACTGAAACACAAATTCAAATTTTATATTCTAATGTTATGTACATTTATCTTTTAATCCATCAATTGATATTGTTAAACAAATAATCAATAAACATGGAAAGAAATGTTATTATATTTATGTTAATCTAAATAAAACTTCAAAGAAATAGCTTTTACCTAACGGGATTTGTATAAAGGAGGTATATTTTGAATGTATATACTAAAGGGGCAAGTATTTAATGATCACCCTCAACTCTCCCCATTTATGTCATAAATCTCTTGAAAAAATACATTTAAATTTTTAAGATGAATGTTGGTTACATTTTAAGATGATAGTCATGGTTCTGAACAGATGTGGAATATTAACGGAGGAATTGTTATAACGGTTAATGACATGGTCTTAATAATTTTCCTCAGGGATATTTAGCTGTAAACCAAATATTCCTCAAATCTATCTGAGATCTTACAAAACAAGTCGCATAGATGGTAATCTGTGCGATTAGTATTCAGCAACAGGAGTGTCGGTTAAAAAAACGCATTGGCATTATATATTTCAAAACAACAAACTAAAAGGTTTTTTTAAATAAAAGATTTATACAATACGAGAACGGAAATAAGAGAAGTTGAGAGCGAACAGAAAGGAAATCTGTTGGAATACTTCCGTTCGGCAATTAGTTAGCCGTCTGACGAAGGTTTGTCAAGCTTAACCTTCTGCGACTGACGTGGTAGTCCAATAGATACCGCGAAATAGAAAAATATACTTATTTCCGATAATTTCCAAATATGAGTCCGGCCGCTATTAGTACCTTACCATAACGTGGCCGCGCATCGGTCAATGTGTGGCAGGTGATCAAAATGAGCACACGTGTGCCTAAACGGCGGAAGGTGTCCACGAGACTACCACATCAGCGTTAAGGTAAGTGTCTACTACACTACCACCACAGTAAAATGGTTATATTTTCATAGTTTCTCCTGAACAACCACATCAGTATTATTTCACTTTATTTCAGAATTTAATCTTAATTAAATTACTTATTATATTTGTTTTTACTAATGTTAATTGTGAAGTTGTTAAGAGTATAATATGATTATATTATGACCTGTTTAAATAACGTGTTGTAATAATATTATAGTCGGTGAAGTAGTATCTATAGAATTAAAAAATAAACTATAGTTTATGCGAAGAAAATCACAGCGTAAAACCGTACATTGTTTAAAAAAATACTTGTTTTTAGATGGGTGAATCAAGCGACAACGCTCGGCCAGGACGTTCTGCTTACAAGAGAACGTCGGCTGGAACTTTTGCCAGGAATGATGATCAAATATTAGAGTAGATAAAACTGGAAAGTAAAGATGAAATTAGCAATATTGACAATGAAGATGAAGATCCGACTTTTGAACCAGAAACCCAACATGTCGAAGAAGACATCATTTCATGTGTTTCTTGCCAAACAGAAATAGATCCTTAGAAAGTTCGTTGTATGGTTTTACGAAGGACTATACAATTTTATCATATGTGCCAAAACCTAATAAAGCCGTGTTATTGCTTTCTTCCTCCCATCATACTCGTATTAATGAAATAGATAATGATAGAGAGAAACCAATTATGATTGTAGACTGTAATCATACAAAAGGTGGACTAGACGAGGTGGATAAGAAATGCTCGATATATTGTAGCAGCCATAAAACTCGTCGATGGCTTATGGCAATCTTTCAAAGGATGTTGGATATGGCAGCTTTGTACTGTATGAAAGTTGCAGGAACAGTAAGGATAAAATGATGAGAGCCACTTTTTACTGAATATGGCCAGAGATACAGTTTTGAATCATATGAAAAACAGAGTATACAATGAAAGATTGCCGTATTTATTACTAGGGTTTTAGGCAAGGATGTCTCCCCACCACCACCAATAGTTCGGTCTGTTTCACCAAGTGGTAGAAAATTATGTTATATTTGTCCCACAAAAATAAAAGACAAACTAAGTATGTTTGCTGTGATTGTTCGAAAACAATTGCCTCCAAGCCACTATGTGATAATTATCAAACAAAGCTGTGAATTTGAAGTTACCTTATTTTAAAATTAACCGATGAATGTATATCATATTTGCAAGACTGATTATTGTAATGGTTAATTTTAAAACGTGTAATGTTAAATTAAAAAAAAAGTTTATTTTGTGATTTTTTTATGTCATTAATGTTTAAGTTAAAATTTTTAGACTGATTTATATGATGTCAATTAAAACTGTTTCATTTTAAAAATACAAATAGTTTTTTTTTTATTTCAGGTAAATTTAATAAAAAAAAGGTTAGAAATCCAATAAATGTAAATAAAATTTCTGCATAATTTATTTCTATAAAAATATTTGCGTATGAAATAGTGTCTCGTGTACTACCACGTCAATAGAATAGTTATAATTAAGCCACGTCAGTCGCAGAGGGTTAAACGAAGCTTTGTTGAAAAATAAAATACATATATCACTGATGCTTATCACATTTAGTAATAAAAATGAATATTACCACTTTTTGGATTTTAAAGATTTGATCAGCATTAAAAATACATAAAAAAATACAAAATAAAAGAGATGAGTTAATAATTTTATGAAAACAGATATATAAAGATATTTATGTATACATTATAAATATACTTCGTAAGTAGAATATTTTTGTAATAAAATATTTTTGTAATGTATACTGAATATATATATAAAATTAACAATTGTAAGTTTATAATTTTGTTACATCATTTGGTCTGCAAGATTACAAAAGTGCCCAGTAGTTTATTTTGTTTTCTCTTACACAAATAGGCTAGGCTAGGCTAGGCTTGCTCACAAGTCGTAAGTAAAAAGGTCTGGAGAAGTTACAAACGTTTCTAATATCTTTCTATAATTAAAAACGTGCTACGGTAAGTCCATTGTACGCGTTCTTATAACCTTCAAAATATATCCGAGTGGTCATGAGTAACAGCTGCGACTAAATAAGCCATAGTGTAGTATTACAAACTTATATAGTTTTTATAGTGTTTGTAAATTTTAAATATATTCTAATCGTTCGCTTTGAACACGTGACATCGATGTGTTTTTGCATACAATTTCATGTTCAACAAAAAGACAATTCAGCTAATGTGTCTTCATTTTATTCCACAATACAATATTTTGCGAACATGACATATAATATTAGATTACTTTCAGCTGCGCTCTGCTGTGTTTATTCTATATAAAAAAGAAATAAGTTGCTTTCAAAAATGGTATTATATCTACTTCAATATGCTTGTGAGTGATCTATGTAAGCTAACGTAAAATGTAATGATTATAACATATATTTCACTATTTCTTTATATGTTGTCAGAATATTTACTTACTTCTTAAAATATTAAGAATTTGAATAGTGAATTTTCGCTGTCTGTGTGTAAGTCTAATTATCTATATATATTGTAACCCTAGAAACAATTATTATAATATTTCGAATGTAAATACTATCTCTAATTTTTTTTATTATTTCCTCGACTCACTGACTCGAGATCACTGACTTTGTTGTTTCGGGATGGAGATGTAATCATTGTTGTTTTTAATAAATTTGGACCTTCCCTGTATGTATTTGGGAGCGGGGAAGTACTTGTATATAATTTTGGATTTCTTAATTTAATATAATCTTTACAGGTAGCTTCTTGACCTGCGCAAATCTGTACCTCTTCTGGTACTGGCTACGTTCGAAACGGGTGGGTTATTTTTATTTATATATATATTTTTTTTGTCCACAAGAGTTTTACTTTACTACGCACTTACCAGGTTGTCTCAATATTTGATTATTTTATTAAATTGACTTTTTTTGGAATGGGCTTTTATTCTCAATAATTGGTATTACATAAATATATATATTAAGTTATATATATTTGTGACTTTACGTAGCCATTATCGTAAATGATATATCACGTATAAGATTATCACCAATACCTCTCCGTCCTATACTAGGATCGACCGTCGTGCGCTATGGGAGTTGAGCGCCCTCCCCTTCTTTAATGCTAACAAACTTAGCATATAATATTGCTCTATAACATGCTGAGAAACTATCGCTTTAGAATCTCAATTGAAAAGAAAATCAGTTCATCATCAATAAAATTATAGACATATATCTGTCTTTTAAATGAATCTCAACATTTACAAACCTTAAAGCGCGCGCACGGCACGAAAGAAAATACTAAACGATATGGACTGTGATATCATCGTTCGAGATCGGTTAACCCTAAAACTAATAATTTTTTTTACACGGAAATCTCAGGGAACGATGAGTAGAAGCTTTTTTTCTTTTTTTGCCAAACCATGTTTAGTAAAAGTTTTAGCAATGTGCGAAATTATAGAATTTTAGGTCAAATATTGGCTTTGTAGCAGTTGTCGCAGTCTATTAAGCACTCTCACTGATGCATGCGATGTCGTAAAACAGCAAAATAAACGGTTAAGAGCTTGGTTTACGCTCAGCTCAATTACAGTTACTCAATCAATTACATTAGGAATTAATATTATAAGGAATATCTTGTTATCATGACTTTCTAAATTGTTGGACTGACGCTGTGTTGATGTTGGCTTTATACGTTTATTTGTTTCAGTGATAATTTGAAATATATTTAAGGTCATTTGGATGATGATTAAACATTTCACTTGTTATACGGTTCAACAAACCGACCATAAAATAAAGCTGCTTGATTCATTTACAATAGCGCTTTACACTGTAGTCGGATTGTAATACCGACTTGATATTTATTTGCTACTGTGTTAAAGTGAAATTACAAAGCTATTAGTCTGTGGTTTAGTTATCGCTCGGTTACGGCTGACCAATAAAGCTACAGTGCTGTAGTAAGCTGTGTATTCAATACTTATTAATGACTAATGCATTTCTTTGCTCGCATTTTTCGTATTTTCCATACAAGTGTTTTTGTTTGCACCATTACCGTCATGTTTGCTGTTTGTTTGTCCCTCGTATATTCGTTAAGAACGATGTTTAAGTTGGTATTTTTTTCATCCAAGTTTATTAAAACAATAAAGTGAAAAATGCACCTAACCTAATTATGGAATGTATAAGTATGTTTTCTATAAATTATGAATTATGCAACGCCGTGTCCTTATTAAGTACGTGTAAGTCGTACGTGTAAGTAAGTAAGATTTACGAGTGCTCTATGCTATGTTATGAAAAGTAACGGGTACTAATTGTTATAGTAACGAATACGTACGTGTACGTTATTTATATTTTTACACTTTTAAAAAGCAATTTACCTTTTATATACACTCTGTTTATTAGTTAATAGGAATAAGGTAAAATAAAGCTTTTAAATTAACAAGACCTCTGAAGAAACGTAAGAAATCAATTATGTATCAAATATGTATAACGGATAAATTATTAATAGATCTCAATTTCAGTATTCATTTTCATTTTCATTTCGGAGATTTGTAAGAACATGAAAGTTGATAATAATATTATATATATATAGATATATATTAATTGGGAATTAGTTTAGTTCATGTTATATACTAGGAAGCTGGTTGATTTTATTTACGGTTTTAAGATAATTGATCGAATATAGTAACGCCAAATATGAAATGAGCAGGTTTATAGGGGGCTATGCTTTATATAAAACATGATTAGTTATGTCTAGATAGCAGAAATCTGCGTAATCTGCGAAAGAAAGAAATAGCAATCATGTTGGCATTAATTGGAATAAGATTTTCTACATTTGCAGCTATCTAAAAACTCCAAAAACGTAGAAATAATGTATTGAAAGTGTGAAAAATATTATAAACAATTGTAGGCATTCTCATGATAGCCTATTGTATAGAAGTAAATGACCCCTGACTGTTGAACAAAAGGTGCAGCTTTGTGTGATCTATAGAATAATCCGAGTCTGAGTGAATATTGTCTCTTTTATTTATATTTTCATCTATAGAGACATATTCATTACTTATCATCTATTGAAGGAAGAAGTTTAATAAAAAGCAAATGTTGCGTGGTTTCATTTATTACATATATTTAAATCAAAGATCCTCATCTCATTTTAATTATATCCGACAGGAAGAAGATAAGTTTCCAAACGAGTAAAAAAAAATAAAATAATTTTGACAAAAAATTCACGTACAATAACGTCGTTATATAACATAAAGTTTATTTATAATAATTATTATTTTAATATTGAACTATAACCAATAAAACATTATAAAGGAAGTTCATCACTTGATCTATGTGTTGAAAGGATTTGTTTTAAAATAACACGCATTACCTGCAATTCAATGTTTAATGTCCGATAACTTGTAACAGAATGATCCGTGAACAGCACTTACTACTTATTTTATATTAATCAACGCCACAACATTTACATGTGGGTAAGTTACAACACCATAACATAATAATGACATGACATAACATGATATGACACGACTTACAGAATGCGCCAATTTTGTCTTAAGAATTGCCAATAGTTACCAAAAGATTAAATATTATGTAAAATATATTGTAAATTTACTTTTTAAATATTTAAAATTAATAACAGATTAACATTCTAAAATAAATTATAGTAGGTGTCGTCACTGTTGTTTCACTTACATATTTGACAGTTAATTACTTTAAACTAAGATTATAGTCCTATCACATTGAGCTTAATATATGTCCAGGTGATCCTATCAGTAATTAGTGATGGTTGTCGGTCAACGCTGAGATCGTAGCAGTCCTTAACAACCGTATACATTTAAAGGACTATAGTTAATGAGCGGTAACATCATTTAATTCGAGGACAAAGTATTTTCTAGGAAATTAAGATATCTCTATACAAAGTTTCAATGAAAACCGCTTTTTGGTTTAAGTGTTAAGATATAGTCTTTTGCCGGGTGTATATTCAAAATCACTATTTATTAAGATGTGAAAAAAGATAATATATATATATATATATATATATATATATGTGTGTGTGTGTATGTGTGTGAATAAAATGTTGTTAGTAAACTAATATAGAATCAATTATGATAAAGGGGTTGAACAGCTGCTCCCATAGATAGGTATACTGAATTTACCGATTTGGTTTACAAAAAATAGTAATGATAGAGGGATCTATTTCACATTTTTGATTTTTCAACTGAAGTGCAATAGCAAATAAATCACATAGAGAGTTATGTACTTGTTGTGCTTTAAATATAACTTATATGTATCCGTTGTTCTTCCAAATAGGATAGTGTTAAAGTTTTCATTAATTATTATATTTCTCGTTGGTTTTAGAATTAACTTATACACTGGTGTAGCGGCAACCGGTTTATACTTTTTGCACGAAGCATATTTATAATAGACCGTAAAGCGAGATTTAAAATAATGGATAAAACGTCTATCTACAGAGACGTGATACGAGTCTAAAAAAAGTAACTAAGATTAGTAATAATTTATTTTAAAATGAATATACAATTTTTTAAAATGGGTAACACAGAATAAGAATGTAAGAAAGATGAATTCTGTGGAGATGCAATCTCTTCACAGAATATGCGGAGTCAGTCTAGCTGATCGAATCCGCAATGAAGAGATCCACAGAATAGCAAGTACTAGCGAAGATGTCACGGTGAGAATGAAGAAGGTCACGTGCTCAGGTGGTTTGGGCACGTCGAACGAATGAGTGATGAAGAAATGGTAAAAAAGATTTATATAGGAAAATTGAGCGGTAAGAGAGACAGGGCGTGGTCTCGAATGACCTTCGAAAACACAGTGTCTGTGATACTGGAGGAAGGTCACGTAAAAAGCATGAGGACCCCCCGGAGGGCATGTATGAAGAGGTTGATGTCTGTGGCCGAGGCGAAAGAGGTATGCAGGGACCGTAGCGTTTGGCCCTCCGTCGTCTCTGGCTACCCCGCAAGGGTTATGGCGTGAAGATAAATAAATAAATAAATAAATAAATAAAATACAATATTAAATAAAATTATTAAAAATTTTCGAAGCTGTAATAAATATCGGCTTGCAAACTATATATAGGGTAATGTTTGTATAATATATGTATAAGAGCAACAATTCAATTTCAATTACCATCTATATTAGTACATCACCTATAACATACCTACATACATGTAAACATGAGGTATTTGTATTAGAAATAAAACAATGATTTTATGGAAATCATTTATCTTTAAAAAGCTTTCTAGGACAACACAAATCAAGGGGATTGATTCTTATAAAAAAAACTCTATTCTTCTTCATATTCGCGATTTCTTAGTTATGGCACATGTTTTATTTTATGTCATAAACTATATAGATTATTATGGTTTTTTATTGTAATTATCATTAACATTACCAAATGAATCACACTATTACTATACTATAAATAAAATCTATAATATAATGTATGTTGCTTCCTTTAACACTACGATTCTTTATCAATGTTTAAATATTTGCAAACTTGTATAGTGTTGTTATATAATAAATAAGCTCCAGTTTCTTCATTTATTAAAATATCTCATTTGGATCCGTTTCAGTAACGGATTCAAAATAAAAATGAGTTAAATCGAATTGCAAATAGATAGCACTCAATCTTGCTTAGACTATTATAACTATGAATGTAAAATAATTTAAAGATTCATTCACTTCATAATATTCAAGCTCTTTAAAAACTGATTAACTTTAATTACTAATCAAATAGATAACATAAATGCTCTGTTTTAGTATACATTTACTGCACACACATAATTACTACACACACTCACAGTATACATATTATTTGTAATACAATAACATGGAATTGGTTTTGAACTAACAGAGACGCTTATTGAATTTGAATTGTTCTACAGAGATCAATATCATCTGTTAATAATTATATTGTAATATATATTAAATATATTACAGATATTAATCACTAACTAAATGTTTATCAAAACCTTAATATAAATTACACTAACAATTATTGTATCAAATGTTATCTGCTTATCTCATACAATTTATTATACGTTCAATGAACATTAAACCATGATTGAAGCGATAAAATAAGTTTATTTATAAATATGTATATACTAATATTAATCTCTGTCTCTCAATGAAATTTTTAAAATTGATATCAGTATTGTGAATTATGTCGTTAAAATTAATATATATCTAACAATGTCATAAGCCTTTCCGTATCGTAAAAAGTTATAACATAGTAAATAAATCTAAATTTGTCGTAATATCTAATTTGTGTGTAAATCTAACTCTAACGAGAGTTGTTTCTGATGTTTACAATTTTTTTGACACCCTTATCATAATTGTTATGCTGCGTGAGTGACTTGAAGACATCTTTTACCGACGACTTCATACGAATGTAGGGAATTGGTTTTATGTTATATCACATCATGCACTTAGATTTTTTGTGCATTCATGCATTTAATTAGATCATTGTTTAGAATGTGAGTATTATCGATCGCAAATTTCTTTATAAATTATATAATTTATTTAATAATTTTATATAAATGAGTGTTCGAATAAAATATTAACCACTGAGTTACTTGTAGCTTATAAATGAATATCAAAATTGTAAGGCTTTATAAAGTATTATATAAAGGCTTTATAAATATTGTACTATCTTGGCATATTTCAAAATGTTTTCTGACAAACTATTAATAATAATCATGGAATACAAAACACAGGGATGAAATCCAAATACAATTCAAATACAGGGGTCAATGTAACACCAAATTAAATACTGTCTGTGAGTGTTGTGAACTTGATAGCTTTACCTAAGCGTTCAATGTATTTTTATTAAGTATTTTTAATTAAATATCTATAGGGGAGGGATTACTCTGAACAAGGTCTGAGTAAGTAGCATGTAATTAAAATAATATATTTATACAAAGACCAAATTTTTCTATACAAAATCATTCTTGGATTGGTTGATTCCTCTTACCTATTAAGTAAAATATCCTATAGTATACCAAGATTCAATAAACGTAATTACAAAATGTTATCTGTTCCAATTGTAAAAACCAAATACGCAAAAAACAGTTTCTTAATTCTAGCTTGTAACGCATACAATAATAAATATGGTACCATTGACCACTTTAGATATAATTGCACTAAATTTGTGTCCCTGTAAAAATACTAATGATAAAGATTAGATATATTAGATTAGATTAGATAATAAATTTTATTATATGATTCTTAATATGTGATTCCTTAGTAATATATATTTCTTTAAATTGTAATAACAAAACTGTAATATTTGTATTGTCAAAATCAAAGTCACGACCTTCCTTAATAGTAAGATTTATAAAATTATATTTTTTCTGTGTTTTACCCGTTTATCATGTATTTTATATTTTGTGAAAACTTTATTGGCTATTGTACAAACTAAATGTAGAAATTAAGACGTCTAATTGTAAACGCTGTTTGTTTTCCTTAATAAATGAAAAAAGTTAAAAATATATATATACTTATTACAAATAAATTAATAACTATAAAAAAGAATTGTTTCCAAGGAAAAAATATATAATTAGTAGTAGTCGTGATTTAAATAAAAAAAACAACAGTCATACTAATCCCTTTTAGGGTTACATTTTTAAAATTTCAAAATAATCTCATTTAAATGATAACAATATATTTCCTGTCCTGTCCTATGTCCTGAATGTTTGAATCCTACATCCTATGCAAAGACAAAAATAACTTCAAATCACAACGAAACACTAACAGCAATAACGTAATATATTAATAAGAAATTATTTTATTTTTCATAATTTGAAACTATTTTATTTGATAAAGTTAATTTATAATAGTATTATGTATACTATTACCGACATTTAAATAAATCTAAGTGCTTTTCAAGTTTCAAAGACTCACGGTTTGTTATTATTATTTATTTCATTTATTTTCCTCATTATAAAATGAACCTTCAAAATTTTGATTACTATAAAAATAAACTTTCTTAATTATTAATAAGGTACAATTAATTATCATAATGAAAACGATTAATTAAGTAATTTAAAGGACGTAATCTCGTTTCCCTCGAAGTGAAATAAATGAAGTTTTATAATTATGACGGTTTTGTCTCCAAATGTTAAGCTCAATTTGTGTTATAGAAATTGAAAGAAATGCCTCATTTATAAGTACGGATTACTTTAAGATTACAGATTTATCTTAATATGTATAAAAGAAAAACATTATTGTTTTATCTTTATCAAAAACATCCACAACGCTTAAGATCTGTTTCTTTACCTAATGTTCCAAGGTCTGTTATAAATGAATCCAGATTTCATTTTGCTGTCTCTGTTTACAACACTATTGCTCTCGATATTTCCCTCAGGAACAACGAACATTTCCTGTTACCCAGATTTTCGATTTTCTTATCAACTAACTGGTGCCCGTAACTTCATTGACATGGGTTATATTTAGAGAATTATTAGAGATGTAATTTAATAACTGTTAAACTAATTATTTCAGTTTTGTTGAGTTTTCATTTTTAGTTTTGGCTCAGATTTTTTCATTTTTGACTCAAAAAAACTTAAATCCGTTCACGATCATTTTAGGTAACATCATCATAACAAGATGGACAGAGATAGCGATACATACAGACATGAAATCAAAAATGACCAGAAATAAATTGATACTTAAACACAAGAAAGAAATATTTCAGAAATTAGAACAATATTTATGATTGGAGTATTTGCAGTTAAAGTCATGATCATCTATTTAGGAAAATGTTATTTGAAAATATGTTATATTTCTCCCTATTTGTAGATATTATCAGATTCCTCAAAATACGATAATTGAAGCATGGTTTGCTTGTCAGTTGATATAAAAGATAATATTAAAAATATTAAACATTCTACAATACACATTGAATTGTTTAATAAATATTAATTTTCATATTTTAATTATTAAATTGTTTATAAATTAAATTAATATGAGTTATATACATGTATAACCATAATTAACTGTCAAGTTAATGTACTTGTAACAAGAATTTTCCAAATATCACGAGGGACAAAGTACCTTCACAAAATATTTCCTCTGTGTATTTCAGTCTTCTGTGTAAAGTACATTAAAGAAACATTAACTGTATAACAAATGACACACATCACAATGTATTTGTTACGTTAATATGAATAATAATTTAAAAATTGATCTTTAAATAATACATAACAACGTCAATTTTAATATACAATGAAAAACTATATTAACCAAATTTTTGTTGATTAATAAATGATATCATAAATATGTAATTATTTAATTTACTGGGAATCAAGAAACTGCGAGAACTCATCTCTCTCACTCTGCGTAATTTATCTCAACTTGACCTTCATTAAGGACTTGTTATAAATTATATTATGATAGTACTAAAATACCTAATAAATAACCCATTTCAGGGAAAGGAGCTTCATCCTAAAATGATATATTAAAATAATTGTAATCTAGGTAAAGGTTTTTAATTATTTGTACGAATATTTTAATGTAGGTAACAAAATTAAAGGTGTATTAAAAAACAAAACAAAATAAAATATTTTAATAGATTTTCGATTTCTACACACAATTGGAATAAATGTTTTACTGTTAGTAGCTACTCTTTTATTTTGTTCTTGTTTAAGAATCCACTGTTGCTTTCATTTAATCGCAGTACAATATAGTAGGTAATAAACTGCGTATCCGCCGATTACTTTGAGAAAATTTCTTTATTTACGTTACTTGGTATGTATGGTATGTATTGGTTCATTCAATATGATATCTCTTACTTCTTAGAGCCTTATATCTTCTGGGTAAAGCCAATCCTTTTACAACTTTATTAAATTATTTTATTACATGTGTATTAAATGACATCTAAAGTTCTGTACGTTTGCTTTAACCAAAGTATAGAATGATGATAAACGAAAAATCACTTACTATATAATAATGAGCTAATTGACTCTGTATGCACGCGCATCACTTATCACACACAATAATGTGTAATACATCAAAAAAAAGCTATTGAATCAGGCTACAAAATAGGGTAGGTGCCAACCTCATACTTGACCTTTGACCCTTGGGAAGTTCCCTTGTATAAATATAATGTTACAAAATATTATAACAATCAAAGTATGTGTACTATTACTGTTAATCATAATAAAATATATTTATAAATATTTCCCCCAAAAGCATCTAAATATCACTAATTATGTAAAAAAATAATTATTACATATAAATACTTACAAGTTATAAATAAAATCGGTAATTTTTTTTTTAAGAAAAATAATTCTTGCGAAAGAAAGAAAGTACCATCGAATGATTTATGAAGCGGAATGAAGGTGGAAAATTAAATGGTCCATTTTTTAATAAAAGCGTGTAACACGAGAGAACAAAATGAACTAAAATATAATTTACTGGTTACTTGCTAAGGAACGGTTGTTTTGAGATTTAGTTTAGTTTTCTCGAAACGCGCAAGACAGCGGACGTCGTGCTTCATACAACAGGCCAGATCTTCTCCTCATAGAGAGCGTTGCCAGGATTTGTAATGGGCCTAGTCGCCCTCGATTTCGCAAACAGATCATCATGCCAATGTAAATATTAGCATTTACACATTTATAACTTTTCTTTATATCACCTATTATTACATATTCAGATTTCAGATATAATAATTAAAGGCATCGACCTGTTTTCTAAATATACTTTGTGACTACGAAAATATTGCAATATTATATTAGTTAATAGAATGGAGTCAACGTGTTAAAGTTTTTTGTATAACCGCGACTCATAGCAGTAATGTAATTGCTATAATCTTTCCGTCAACCCTCATCAACTCTTTTACCTACTTACACGATAAATTGACTATTTTAGATTTGAAAATTGTTAAAGTATGCCTCATTATGAAACATCAATATATTATGAAGTATGACAATGTACACAAATAATTAAAATGTTATCTTTACTAGTGTAACATTATAAGCACTTCTATAATTTTTCTGTAATCTCTGTAACTAAAATAAGGTTAAGAAAAAAAATTGTTATCATATAGCATTTATTGATTAACTTTATAGAATCCAACTTTTAAGCTTTATTCTTTTGAGGCAATATTTTGTTTTCTTTCTGTGTATAAAACACATTAGATTTTTCTTAAGTTAAAAAACCAAAAACCTCTTAGATACCTTGTCAAGTAGATATTTGAAAATATATTGAAGTTGTAACACCAAAGCCTAAAAACTATGGTCAAAATGAAGAAATATTACATTAAATCAAGGGACAAAACAGCTTTTTAGTCGAATATTTTAAAAATAATTTGAATAATCTATATTACTCAGGCATTGTTACTTGGCTACGGAATCCTACAAATATTAAATGCTCAGAGACAAAATAAAGGGTGACTACGAAAACTCAATTTAAACGATGTTCTTCTTAAATTAATACGGTATTTAACAACACACCATTAAACAGCAGTAATTTCATCGATTTAATTAATTATTTTCTGTACAATGAGTGGTAGAAGTAAGTAGCCATTAGAAAGTTTGTGCCCCTTCAGAAGGATATATGTTCACTCGTAAACATACAAACTTTTATACTTAGTATAGTATAAATAGGGGCGCCAACAGACCCTCAATTTCGACTCGCTGCGCTCGCGAAATCTCGGGTGCCCTTTGCATATGTAATATTAGCGTATATTTAAAACTAGATAGATATTAATGCTAAATTAATCGCAAAATATAAATATAATTTTATATGTAATAAAATGTACCTGTAACCGGCAAATAACATGAATACTTACTTTTGGCATTTCTTTCAATTTGTTTTTCTGAAAAAAATCACCGCAATAAAAACATTACTTTAACTTTTAGCCAAAAAGACAAATATTTGTAAGACTTCATACATTGTTATTAGATTTTCTAATAAAACTTAACTGTATAAAATTTAACATAATATATTTTTACTTATAGGTAATAATATGAACTACTTATCATAAGAATTCGCAATTGACCTTTTAAAACGATATAGTTTGATTGTACATATTATGTTGGTCGCGGCGTTACACTACTAAAGTGCCGTGGTTTTCTCGGTGTAGAACATAAATAAATTCATTTAGGACTTCGGAATTATTGTGTCAGAACACATCTGCTTCTTGTGAACTTCTAACAACCCTAGCAGAGATTAACACGGTAAATTTATATTTTTATTTAATAATAATAGCCGAATATCATTATTTTTATTATTCTCTATTATTGGCTGATAGTTATTATAATAAAATGACAGATTTTATATATAAATATATTATACTTATTATATATAAATATATTATTGATAGCTTTCAGTTATTAATTTACATCAAATGAATATTCCTATTCATTAGTGAAAGATTGTCCATTCATAAGGAAATATATTCACGCTTGAACAGTAAACTCACACATTAATACAAATATTATATTAATATAATTTAATATAAGGAAATTAATACAATAACTCCTCATTAAATTTTATCAAAATAGTTGAAGATAAATTGTTTTTCTCATTCTATTTATTCTCATTTAAATTTCTTTATTTGTATATTTGGATGTAACAATTAATACACAAATGATCTTTGCAATGTATTTAAGAATATAGTTTGATATGAATCATATCATGTCTTAAATAAGTTTTATTGTTATGCTCAGAAATGCCAAGTCCATCTTTTTGATACACATTTTGTACACTCCAAGCCAATAGAGCTTCACACAAGAGTCAGTTCTCATTAGCATCAGTAACCAACTAGGTACTCGTATGTTTTACTAATAATTTATTTACTGTATGAAAAGAAAATCTAGTCAGTGTAGCCACTCATAGTTAATTTATAATGTTATTTGCTCTTCAAAAGATTCTAATAAAACGATTTGCCATTAAAACATTATCTTACACAACAGATTCACGTTAGAAGTAAATAATATATAATCCTAATCTTCTATATATACATATAAATAAAATAGAAGTGTCTGTTTGTATTTCCAAATTAACAGTTTTTCACAATGAATATAAAAGTATGTACAGTACGTACATAGCAAAATAGTTTATATATTTTTTTCTCTATCTGTCTGTCTGTCTGTTTGTTCCGGTTAATCTCTAAAATGGTTGGACGGATTTTAATAGTTATTTTATATATAAGAATTGAAATACAAAGAGAACTATAAATAATAGTGATTGGTCAAAGGAAATTCTTAAAGAGGAAATTAATCAGCCGTTCTGAACCCTTACGTATGGATATACATACAAGTACCTTTA
Organism: Melinaea menophilus ssp. n. AW-2005; assembly: GCA_918358695.1. NCBI lineage: Eukaryota > Metazoa > Arthropoda > Insecta > Lepidoptera > Nymphalidae > Melinaea > Melinaea menophilus. Next base: position 9,355,660 of record OU911040.1, on the reverse strand, counting down.
ACGGACTTGATTGAAATAAGGAATTTTATTACGTATTTTTAAATTATATTAATTTATATAAGTACATGATTTCTTTCCATTTAACATAAAGTATAACTAAATACACGTCTTATAATAGATTCAAAAAAATATTATTTTCACAATTAACTACTTCCTTAATTCATTGCTCTATGCGTAGTATCATTTCTATTAATATTTTAAGTAGATTCCATAGATGAATCTACCAATTGCAATCGATGCGATGACGGGACCCAGACCCCAGAGTAGGGGGGGGCGCTACGCCGCTTATGAACTGGAGATTGAGAATAAGTCGAAAAAAAAAAAATTATATATCCCTCTATGTATATATGTATATATGATCCATCAGTCCAAATTCATCGTAGGCAAAATATGACTTCACAGGTCGATAGGATAAATTAGTAGGACAAACGTAGCATCTCGTTTTTTTGGCAAAAATAAAAGGGCGGACTGGGAGGGGGGGTGAAAGTGCAAACCTTTGGGACACGCTACAGGTCGCAAATATTAACGGAGGATTTTCAAACTAGGTATACACATTCTAAAGGACAAAATAAAGGTTAAGTTCTTGAAAGGGGGAAATCGGTCGGGGGGTTGGAGGGCTGGGGGGTTGAAAGTTAAAAACTGAAAAAGTCACAAAAGAAGGCAAAATTTTGTCGTCGGAAAAATCTTAGAAAATTAACAAATTAAAAGAGGAAACTTTTTTGTCCGAAAAGTTTTTTGATGCGACCCCCCGTTTAGGAAATAGGGGTAGGGGATGGTTCCCCGCTCACCCAATATATGCAGAGTGACCCGTCATAAGACTTGTAATGACCAGTAGAATACTGCTGGCTAGTTTTTCTTTGTCGATCCGACCGACGGGAATCTACCTAACACGATCGACCCTGTCGAACGAAGTATTTTAATGGAAAATAGCAACCTCTTATGGTCACACTTCAAATCGATTAAATTTTGATCGTATATTTGTCAGGTTAGGCTCCAAAGAGGGGGGGGGGGAAGTATAATTAAATATCAAATCAAGAGGACAAATATGCACGTGTGTTTAATACTTCTTTGAAAACACGTTGGAATTATTATTTTTATGGCAACTAGAAAGGTGTAAAGGGTAAGTAAGTATCACAAGGGGGGAGTTAAAAAGTAAGTACTAAAAGGTTATTAATGAATGACATTTTGCTCAACTTAAGTAAAGTGATTTTTTTATTTATTTATTGGTTACAATACCTAAAACACGCACACATTCAAAATGCTGGTAAAATATGGTGAAGAATCTCCTCTCCTTTTTATAGGATTTTTATTCTATATAAAAAATATTTCAAAAATAACTTGTAAAAGAACAAGAAAAGACCTACTTTAATGATGTGGCATTAAGTTATTTAATCATATATTTATTATGGTATAAATATGGTTGATAAGAAGTGACATATTGCATCAGCAGCGTCACCACATTTTGTAGTAACAGTGGTGTAAAAACAAAATATTTATTTTGATTAATTGTGATACTCTAGTTTGAATATTCAGTTATTTTTTTTAGTTTATATAGTATAGTATTTTATACTACATTGACGCGAATAGTTAATTTCATGCAGCTGTAGCAATATCCAAATTGAACTATATTTAGGCAATATTGAAACTTTTCGAAAATATTTTTACTCTTTAATCTACTTTTTAATTTATAAACTGTTGTATTTAGAACCTATTAGGGTAAAATATGTCACAATCCCGTATAAGCGAGTACTAACACATTCTTAAACCAAGTCCCGTCTAATATTGCAGTTATAAGGTGCGTAATCGCTTAATAAATGTTGCAACAGGTCAGTAAGTGATATTTCAGAGTCGTATTTCTAATTAAAATTGTTTTATCTTCGTACATTGATGATGGGCTAATGCACCAGTTGATTGGAGTCTTACATATAGAAGTCGAGTGAGAGAGAGAAAAAATGATTTACAATGAATACAAATAATTTTGAAGAATTACTATTAACATTCAAAATTTAATTACAGTTATGTAATAATGAGATGAGTATGTATATGCACTTCGAATTCTTAACATTTTAAGAACTAAGTAAGAATATTTATTAATTAGATGTATAGAAATAGTGAAATATATATTATAACAATTAAATTATACACTAGAGTATATAGATCACTCACAAGCGTTCAAAAGTAGATACAATACCATATTTGATAGCAATTTATCTCTTTCTGATATAGAATGTGTTTACACAGCGGAGCGCAGCTGAAAGGTAATCTAATATTATATGCCACGTTGGCAAAATATTGTATTGTGGAATAAAATGAAGACACATTAGCTAAATTATTTTTGTTGAATTGTATGAAAATAACACATCGATATCACGTGTTCAAAGCGAACGATTAGATTAAACGTAAAATTTACAACACTATAAAAACTATGTAAGTTTGTGTATTACAAATGACACACTATGACTTATTTAGTCGCAGCTGTTACTCATGGCCACTCGGATATATTTAGAAGGTTATGAGAACGCGTACAATGGACTTACCGTAGCACGTTCTCAATTATAGAAAGATATTAGAAACGTTTGTAACTTCGCCAGACCTTTTTGCTTACGACTTGTGAGCAAACCTAACAGTTGTGTAAGAGAAAACAAAATAAACTAGGTACTGTGTACTTTTGTGATCTTGTAAAAACCAAATGATATCACACTATTGTCAGCTTACAATTGTTAATTTTAAATATACATTCAGTAAACATTACAAAAATAAAATTTTACAAAAAATATTCTATTTATAAAGTATTTTTTATAATGTATACTGTACATAAATGTTTTCATAAAATTATTAACTCATCTCTTTTGTTTTGATTATTAGTTTTGTGTATTTCTAATGTGGATCAAATCTTTAAGATGCAAAAGTGGTAGTATTTTATTTTTATAACTAAATGTGATAAGCACAAGTGATATATTTTATGTTTCAACAAAGCTTCGTTTAAGCTTGACGAACCTTCGCCAGACGTCTAACAAATTGCCGAACGGAAGTATTGTAACAGACTTACTAGCTTCTCTATTTCCGTTCTCGTACTATAAATACTTTGTTTGAGGGATATTACATAGTAATGGGTAAAATATTATTTATATCATATTATTTACTGTTACGAGTATTACAATTCTCTCGTATCTTTCCACAGCTGTTCAGAACCAAGACTTTCATCTTAAAATGTAAACAACTTTCATTTTTAAATGTGAAGTGATTACAAGAGATTTATGACAAGAATGAGGAGAGTTGAGATTATCGAATACTTGCCCTTTTAGTATAGATATTCAAAATATACTTCCTTTATATAAATCACTATCAATTACGGAATTCCCCGTTTCGTAAAACCTATTTCTTTGAAGTTTTATTTAGATCAACTTAAATGTAATAACATTTCTTTCCATGTTTATTGATTATTTGTTTAACAATACCAATTGATGTTTTAAAATATAAATGTATAAAACAGAAGAATATACAATTTGAATTTGTATTTCAGTTTTTTTTAATATGTTACATTTTGTCACTTTATCGTGAATGTAAAATGGAATCTGCTCCAAACTAAATATTCAGTTTATTTTCAATTCAGCTGCCTCTGGATATTTTCCAAAGCCTGGTACAAACTCTTTTACTATTTTTAATACAAGGAAATGCAACATTATTAAAGTACTCGTGCCAAAAACTATATATTTTTAATAAAATTATTTAATATGTATTGTATTTATATAAAATCCCACGTTTGGGGGTACCAAAACTTTAGGCGTTTTGTTCTATATCCTGAATTCTATGTCCAGATATTAAGAAGCTGTTTGATATAAATGACACCTTACGAGTACCTTGTTCTTTTGATTGAAGTGAAAAGAAAATAAAAAATAAGAGAAAAGTTACAATTTTTTAAATTGTTTTTTACTAATTAATAAAAACTGTGGTTTTATTACAGCTGATTCAACATATAAGTTACATATATGTTAGAAATGACTATATTGTTATTCCCGACGCTGATAAAAGACTGCAAAAACAGAGTAAGTCATTCTTGCTACCTATAAAATAAGAAAAGCTATTTACAAACTAATTACCTTAAAATTTACAATAATAACTTGTGAAACAATTACTTACCGATACAAATGTACTATAAGATAAATCTTGTATACCAAAAGCTTTAAGAACCATGGGTTTTTGCGCTTGAGCACATCCAATTAGAACTAACCGCCTGATATCATTATGTGGTCGCTTTTCCATCTTGCACAGATGCCATCCGCAGTAAAACATCGAGTTTGATAGCAGAGAAGCCTGTTATAACATAATATTGTATTTGATAAAATAAATAAATTTCATTATATGAACCTGAAGCGAAAAAAAATATGATCGTTTATAAAACTAACTTCATACGTGATTTCTCCAGCATTCCAAAGATTAAGAGCAAGCAAGAAGAAAAGGGATCCAACAAATGTATACGTCATGAAAGCATTTGTCAAGTTGAGATGTGAAGAAAGCTGAAAGTTTCAATACAACTTAGTGTTTAGCAAACCACTGTATACTTTAGTTTACGAAATTTTCAACTCACCGCTAAGCGTAGCAAAAGCAACACTGCAACTGCTGAACTTTCACAAACTTGGAGTGACATTATGATTCCAAAGACGCGATGTATTTCTTCCGCCAAACTGAACAACAGGATGATAAATACATAAGTTAAATAACTATCAACAAACTATTTCGACGTAACGCACAAAATACAAAACTTACAACATAAGTTTTTGGTGCATTACAATGCCTTTCAGATATCTCGACTTTAGTAGTTTAACAGCACACTCAGTTCGCATGACAATTATATTTTTATCGAATTCTAATCTTATAGATTCAAAGTAATTGCAGAGTGTTTTAAATTTATAAGCCATGGCAATGAGATGTACTATGGGCATACAGTCAGCAGCAATCATTGGCAACATCATGTACAACCAAGTCATATAGAAAAATATTCGCAGAAAACTTGCCATAATAGAGATATCGTAATAGTCTGGTATATACGTGACCACAGTATAAAATGGCGAACCTTAAAACAAGATTTTTCGATATTGAATTGTCTTTATGATTGTCATAAAATCAACAATGTTAACCTTATATCTAACCATACTAATTATTATAAAGTAAAAATATAAGGTAGATTTCCAAATAGGTATAAAAATGTACAGATAAGAACGTTACCTTCGACAAGAACTTTTCTAAAACTTTCAACACCATAAGCAATTAGTGACAAATAGACAGTTATAACATAAAATATTATTCCCCATTGTGCCTTCATCCACTGCTGTTTCATAACTTTTTCTTCTTCTATTTCTTCCATTGCCGAAGCCATTTCATAGTTTAGTATTTTAATGGAACTTTTGTGGAAGAGTAAAAAAAACATTTTAAGAAGAATAATATTGTGAATAGCAGAAAACATTACTGCTGACTTTTTTTCCACTACGGGAAAGTCAGCAAATAAAGCTGCAAAATTTTCAAGTAGAATCATAATAACGTAAATGGAAAAAGAAATATAACTGTATAACTTATATTGAATTGTATCTTCGTGTGATTCATCATACCAAAAATTGCCAACACCCGAATAATATACAAATTTACAATATTTCTCCAACAAATACTTTGTTGCCACTTGCATTATTGACTCCCAATATTTTATGTTTTACCGAATAGTTGAACGACGCGTTGGTACAACCAATACGTTCGAATAAATGAAGAAAAATAAGAAAGTAAAGATATTTTATACCAAAACGATGTTTAAGGTACACTCAATATAAAAGTGATTAAACAAAAATTATGAAGTAACAACTTAACGATAATTTATAATTCTTTTCGTCAAACTTTGAAGGTTGTTTGAATATAACAACTAACAAGTTGAAAATATAGTTTACGGTTTTTTTCTATAATTATTGTTTTAATATTATAATTATTGAGAATGATTTATGATTTTGAGTTATTATACTATCCACATACTTTAAACAATTTTCACCTTTTTGTTTTGAATATAGTCATAAATATGTCCAGCGCTTTTTGGAATTTTGCAGGATTTTGTCAGTTAGTTTATTTGTGATCGGCTGCTGCTTCTGATGTCAAAGATTTTTAATTAATCTGTAAAAATATAAAGGGAGCATCAGGGTTTGTTTAGGATTTTCGCGAATACTGGTATCCTATTATTTTGAGATATGAGATGATGTTGACCTGTACAGAACTATAAATAGTTTTATGTAATATCCAATTTAGAAAATCGTTCGACTTCCAGAAAAACAAAAAGCAGGTGCATTAACAGAGCTACATGTCTTTGTTATAACTCATTGTAAATCAGCTGCGGTTAACTGCATACTTCTTCTCTAAAGAAACCCGCGTTAGTATTACTACAGTAAATTGACTACAAATAAGCTTTTAAATATTACAAACACAATATCTGTACGATTATCAAATATATCAGCCTTTGCTGCGTTTACCCGTTTTATTAAGCCGGTTGGAATGAAACTATGATAAGAAAGCTTGAACTTGAGAGCCCCATGAAAAAGGGACTGTGCTGCAAAGTATAAATTGTATTTCCATTTGTATATGCGGAGGAATCTATAGGGCGGAGATCCTGGTCATGATTTTTTGGATGTTTACAATTGTGAGTGTTCAGAGGCGTCTAAATACAGATTATCAACTTAAAAAGAAGGTTCCATTTATTTATTTTTTATGTACTTTATTTATTTATAGCTCCAATAGTATCCATATTTAAAAAAATAAATTAATTAAAATCCAAATTAATATAATCAAATTTTACAGTGTTGCAGTTATAATGTAATCAAAGGTGATGTAGGGAATTTCTGTTTTATTTAATATTGTATAGACAGACCAAGTAAAATATGTTACATATTTTTTTGTAATCCCTAGCCCGTAACGGTAATTAATGAAATACTCAAAATGCATTAAGTTTTTCCAACACATATATGTTAAAATTTGGGATCCTAGTTGCTGGTAGTAAGTCACTAAGTGATATCATTTATTATTAATACTGAATATACCTTGCACGGTTATTCTGTACATTTATTTTTTTACATATACCTAATTCATCATCTTCAAAGCTAGTGTTTTAAATTTATTAATAATAGCTTACGCTGTGATTGCGTAATGAGTAAACACCTCTTTAAGCTCTAATCGACTAGAATGTAAGAATGATAATGGATTTTCTATTTCCTTGCATAGTAGCATATAGTACTTGGTTCACAAATTTCTTGGCTACGCTAATTTTAAAAATGATTGAGCTAATTGTAAGTGTTGCAGTACAAGATGAATACGGTGCATTTAGTGAAGAAAAAAATTAAGAATTAAAGTGTGAGTTTTTATAACTGTGTAAAATAAATAACGAATGTGGCTTTATTTACTAAGTGACTTATCTCCATTATTGACATTTCTCTCAACAGTGTTTCTTTGCAAAAAATATCTCATATTATAAGATCTAGACTAATCTATATTTTTTTTTGTATTTTTTTAAATTATTTCATTAAGCATTTAGTTTTTCATCGATATAATTTATGGTATATTCAAAGTATTCATTTCATAAATGTTTATATTATTCAATGTTTTAGGTCTCTATAATTAATTAGCAAGAAAAACTTATTATTTTAATATGAACAACGTGTTATAACTTTTGTAACATTTACTATCTTCACGGAAAATATACAACAAATTTAAGATTTTTGTTATAAAATATTGAACTTATAATTCGTCAAGTAATCTATCATTGTATAAATTGATTTAGTAACAAGAAATTTTGTAAGAAACCAAATCTCAAGTCTCGTTAATGAAGATTGATGATCGGAGTTTGTCATATCACACTTCCTTGTTTTTACCTCTTCTTCCACTTGAAATATTCAGTGAACAATTACGTACGTTTGGATTATATTCGAATGTATTGAAGTTGTACTGAAATTTACTTTGACATAAAATAAAGATAACAAATGCAATAGGAACTGTTAGTTTAATTAAATCAACAGACTGTAAACAATACGAAACCTTTCTCACGCAACATATTATAACTGTAATTAATAACAGCGTGTTAATTATAACATATTAATTGTATATGCGTAATAAATTAAAGGCAATGACGTTGGCAATGACATCTCTAATTTTAACCTTTTCGAGGCTTTGAAAAAGCTCATGCAGCGTGTTAGAAATGATATAGAACGTCCTCCACATCATTATTATTGTTGTTATAAGTTTTTACTCTTTCATGCAAAAACAAATTGAACTTTTATGGATGAAACTTAGTTATCTTTATACATTATACCTTGTAATAACAGGCAGGTTATCATTTACAACATCATTATGTAAGTTAGATCACACATAACCACAACAGTTTTATTTATATACCTACTTTATTTTAAATTTTAAAAGATACCTAAAACTTAGGCGGTTCAATATAATTATAGCTATTAATATTATATAAAAGAAGTTAAATTTTCAAAGCTTTTTCCTTAATCCAATTTTATAAGTAAATATCAGAGAAAAGTTAATTATTCAAAATCTCAGAAGGCACAATATTTTTATTTGCTGAATTATGCAGCAACAGTTTTTTATTTTAATACTTAAGTTTCTTTAAATCGATGGATGCCACCATTTCGAATATGGGTAAGATATATAACGGTAACCTATTAATTATTTTACATATCCTTCATGCTTGTTAATGAAATGTCTTTTCAGAACATAAAATGTTTTTAATCTGGTAGCCATCAAGAAGTTGAGTATGTGAAGGAATTTAAAAGACCTTATATTAACTAAACTATAATCTTTCTAATAAGGAAAATGTTTGTATATTGAAATATAATGTACGTATAAAGCCCATGAGCTCTATGGATATTAAAAAATATTTTACTACTACAATTTATTCATAACCATAACTCCATACTATATACTAAATAGCGTTTATTCTGTTTCATAGTTTTAGTGGTACCATTAAAAAGTAAATAAAAATATTTATTTCATCATCTTAAAGATGATCACAGCGAGAAAGATATAGTTATGTCACACGGGTGGCCGTGAATTCCAGTGGGTAGAATTAAAAATGACGGCGTTGTCTATGACGGAAGTTGGTTGGTTCAAATTGGCAGGGATCATCACGTTATGACCGAAAGGTTTTTCAGCTTATAACTCTTATTTTTTTTGTTTAAGTCACCGTGCAAAGTAATGTTTAGTTTAAACGGCAGTTGCGTGTAGAACTGCCAGCCCTTGTCTCTGGTTTTGCCAAATATGTGAATTATGAACATTATTTGTCATTGTCAATTTGTAACTAAAGTGACAAGCCAAAAACTGATAGTTTACGTGTCTAATGTGATATAAACATCGTTGCTGCTGCCTTGACATTTGTAATGATAGTTGTAATTTAGGTTTATATTTTTATATTTAGAGGATAGGGGAATAATGTTTATAGAATTTTGTATCAAAACCATAATATTTACATATAATTTTAAATGTAAACTTAAAGCTATTTTTTGGTAAAAAAGAAGAATGATTCCACATCTCAGTTAATAAGATAACAAATAAAATATATGGGAAAGATTGACTGTCAAGACATTTCACAAATACATAAACAAAGCCTAGGAATTAATATACTATACATCTTAAAACATTTGAGAAACGTCTCTTATATATATACAGTTTTTTGGAAAACAACTTGCTTCACAGGGCGTAGGGGTGTTTTTTAATAATTTGATGGAATAGCTGTGGTATTGCCAATCGCTCCGATAATATCAAGCATTTTCATGGAATTGTTTTAATAACCTTTACAATCACCCATCATCGCGGACCTAGATAAAAGTGGCACAATGTATATGATGTGTTTGCAATTATATCTGAAAATTTATTCCAACACTTATGGTATTAACAACGGTGCACATTAAAAGGTAAAGATCACGGCTAAGATTGCGATTGTAGTTTACCATTTAAAAAAGTGCTGAATAACGCTTAATAGCTAACGAGTATCATATACACGTTCAGTCGTATTACCTATTGTACCACATTGTACCCAGCACAATACCAGTGTTGCTTATCTTATGTAAATTATCATTTATGATAAATTCCTTCATGCAAGATAAAAGAAACTCATTTTCGTTCATTTTTTAAATTACATCGATAAGGTGAGGATGGAAATTAGCATTTTCGTAATGATCATCATCAGACCCAAGAACGCGGTGCTTAGCTTTTGATACTTTTTTGCAAATTAATAATTTCAGTCTTAAAAGATATTTTAATTATTAAATACTATGAAGTTCTGTGTAGTAGAATTACATAATTTTAAAATTTTACGGGGAGAGAAATTACCAAACTTATCTCTTTAGTAAGAGTTATAAGTGTCTTTAAGGTAATGGCACACTGATGCAGACATCATTTAAAGCGGCAATTTAAATTGAAACATTCTTTAATTTCACTGCTTCAAGGATAAAGCTAATTTCAATATTGGTGTTCATTTAACGGGTAATCTTTTAAAATGAAATGTATGGTTTTGTTAATTAATGCTTAAAATAGTTTAACGTTATTAAAAACTATGTAAATTAAATTTAATATACTTCTAGTAGAGAAATAAAATCTGAAATTTTATACATATATTTTTTATTATATTATAGTTAATCTATATATATATATAACCGATTTACCACTCACTGAGTCGTCACGTAATCTAAAAACTACCTGTCCGATTAACTTAAAATTTTACATAGTTACTTCTTTTGTGACGTAAACGTCCATTAAGAACATATTTTCGGCATTCCTACCCCAACCGATTCCAACTTTTTGCATTTCGCCAAGTTTGAAATCTGTAGGAGCTATACACTTAACGCGGGGGTAACAGTTACTATAGCAACGGTTACCATAGAAAAGGTTATGATGACAACCGATAATATGACAAAGGTTTCCATAGCAACCTAAGTTCACATCTAAATTAATAGTGTGCTCAGCGAAGCTGGAGGGACAAAGCTAAATAAAGAAAAAAATATCTAAAAATATTTTAAGTTATTTTTTAGTATGTGGGATCATATTTATAAATTAAACAATTTTTCTAACCAACGATATCACTCACAATGTTTGATATTCGAATTTATTTACAGCGAAAAAAAAAATCATATATTTTCATTGTAATTCAAATACATTTTTGTGTCATTTTCGATGAAATGACTAACTAGTTAAAAACTATTTATAAAGCTGTACGTAAAGATTGTTGTTGAAATCTTTTTATATATCAGGGTTTAAAGAAAAACACGAATGACAAAATTTACACTTCGTAAGAATCTAAGTCAGTACACAAATAATGTAATATTCTATTGGAATGGACAAGGGTTGTATAGAAAATGTTGTTTATAAGCTTAAAACAGACTTATTTAATATTTCATGTTTATTTTCATAACAACATTTAACATTTCACATCGACAGAAATATTTTGTATGTGTTTTGTTGGTTTGTAAAAAGGATTTAGTAGTTCAGAAACCTTTTATAAAAGCACTCGGACAATTCGTTGCTAAATCCCCTATTTAATGCAACAAAAGTTCAATAAGTCCCGGGGGTGAATGGGTAAAGTTATTCCTTTACCCGAATGCCTGTTTTGAGCACACATTGAGATTCAGCCCAAGCTCGTTTTCTTGTTTTTCTTGAAATATGTCGTTGAGAATACTTTAATTTAGCTTTGGAAGAACTTTGTTTTGTAATACTCATGGGTACGACACTTTGCTTAGGGAGACTCTAGACTAGAGTTATACAAGATATTTTTTGTCACAAATACTAAGTATTGAGAAAGATATGAACAAGGCATGTTTATTTGTATAAAATATATCATAATATTTTTTTTATCCCTCGGAATTACAATAAGTTATGAATATTATATCAATATATTTATTTGTTATTTATTTATTTATTTATCTTCATGGCATATTCCTTACGGGGAAGCCAGAGACGACGCAGCGCTAAGCGCTACTGTTCCTGCATACCTCTTTCGCCTCGACCACAGACATTAACCTCTTCATACATGCCCTTCAGGAGGTCCTCATGCCTCTTATTACAATTACTACTTTTTTACGTACTTAAATATAAATTACTTAAAATTAAAGGAAAAATATACTAACGTAAAAATAACGACGTGACGGTAACATGACGACGGTGGCGACAGTTTACGCTCGCGTCTTCTTTGGGGAAGATTTGTAAATCTCATCAGATTCGACGCTAAAGTTTAAAATGTTTCTTGTTGTTTGAATACATTAATGCGTGAACAAAACAATGGTTTTAGATGTTTCTGTTGAATATCTTTCTAAATAGCTGATTAAATATATGGATATTTCTTTGAAATGATTCAACATTTGTACTTATTGTGTAATCTACACGATACAATATCTAATAATCTACAATAGAAATCTTATCTGAATTAATTAATTAAATAAAATTATATCCCTTACTTGTTTAGATTTTGGTTCCTTATTTAGTATACATGGTATTAAAATATTTGTGCTTCAACCCTGATATTAAATAAGTTATTTCTGCACAAATAATAATTACTATTAAATTAACTAATTATAATATAAATTCTAATGTTATTAATCATGTAATTGAATTACAATAACATGGTTTTCATAACTTATGTATAAGTTTAAGCGGAATCACCTTCGTTGAAATATATAAAACGTCCAAACATACAATTCTTTCACATTTATAATATATAATAGTATATAGTATAAGAATTTATTCTCATAATCACTTCAATTACCTGTTTTTATGTTTAATGGATTTAAATAATGTATGTATCAGATACCAAAAATTTTTTGTAATATAATGTAAATACTACCTAAATTATAATACTGTGTATGTTAGAAGGAGAAAACAAATACTTTGTCACAAGAACAATGTCACAGCGGAGAAGGCCTAGAATGCAATCTAAGATCCCCTCTTTGAAGATTTATAGTGATTGAATTATATAAATATATACATCTTTTCCCTTTTTTCGGGTTTGAACGAAGACGAACGTCTTTGGTATGGTATGGTAATGGCACGTCAAGGTAGTTGACAAACGTCAAGTACGAAAAAACGCTATAAACAAATATATATTTTATCCTAAAATATGACAAACTAAATAAGCGATTTTTATTTTTTATTACGAAAAATATGTCAATAACAAAATATAAAATATGTCAAGAACAATAAGACTAATTTTCATTCTAACTTCTTACTTAAATTTAATTTCAACTTTCTCTAACTTTCCTTGACATTAAAAAATAATTTATTAACACTTAATTAGTAAACAGAATTTAAAAAAACACACTTGAAATAAAATCTGGGATTAAAACAACCTTGGAGTAGTTAAGATTTTATCTTTTATTTATTTGATCTTCCTCGAAACAACGGACACGCGTGTTTCCTGACGAATAGTAATCTGGAGATGCGTGGTATTTAATTAATGATGACGTATCACGTTCACAACACTTATACAAATTAAATCGATCATACAACAAACAGTAAATAGTTAAGGCTTCATTTTAGAACTCATGTTACACCTGTAATGAAAGCTCAAGAAGCAAATGCAAGTGTAAGTTGTCTTTTTTCACTTTTTATTTTTCAACAACACTTAATTTATTTAAGAAATTGAGACCTGCATAATCACATTACTTTTTATTTGTAATCTTATAGTTATTATTAAAGTAGCGTATATTGTAAAAAAATATTATGTGTGTGTGTGTGTGTTTGGTTTAATAATTTCGGATTGACTATAAACTAATGTTTTGTTATAATTTAATAAACCCTTACATATACACTTCTTCTATGATTTTTAACTCCTCAAAACGTATAGCGTTCAATTAAAAGTAAAAGATTACATAAATTATAAAACAGGGTTTATAAAGAAAATATCAATTTTTTTATGTTATAACTAAACATAAGAATCTTATTGTGCAATGTTGATATAAATTCTCTGTTCCATTTCGAGTTTTTAAGTACTTAAAAGATCTTTAATACAATAACATAAATTGAAAACGAAAAACATGGTTTAAAAATCTAACAATATTTTAAGTATTTTTGTAACAGGAATCTATCATTAATAACTACTAACTAAACTTGTGTCTCATAACTAAATAGTTAAACTTCTCAATTGGTAGAAGCAATAACGACTTCGTCAACAAATTTCCTATTCTACCACAAACATGAATTAACATCGTCCACAGCTCAGCAGCTATTACTAATCATTTTACCAAATAACTGTAACAAAACACAAGACATCAATATCGCATATTATCGAAGTTAGCACTAGTTAATTAGTGGTATTTTGGTGGTAACTAAATATTATAGTGTTTATGATTCTATAACAGTATTAATTATGATAACTGTTTCAAATTGTTTGAAATAATTTTATTAATTATTCATGGGAGTTAGCAATGAAATACTCGTCATCCCGAATTAATCACATTTTGTTATTGATTGTATATTGAAAATATTCCATATAATATGTGTGCATATGACATGCATTTAAGCACGCCAATAAGTTTTAGAAAAAGTCATCATCTTCATGCCCTTATCCTAATTTTGGGATCGCCTTTCACGCAATCCATCCATGTATTCTTTGGTCGTCCTCTATCTGTGTATCCCTCCACTTACCATACCTAGCATTCTCAGTCTTTACATTTCGGAAAAAGTAAACAGCAAAATAGATAGAGACTACAGTACAAAGGATTTTATAACATCCACCTTTGTTTTTGAAGAAAATGTTATAAAAAGAATATTTTATATCCAACTTCAGAAACGATATCAACCTTTTAAATTACAAGTAACGCCGAATCCCTTCATACCATTACATTAAAAGCAAGAACTCTCCTAATGAGTGCCAGACTGAAGATCTCATTAATTAGTGAATAATTATTTCTGATATACTTTCACATGTCTTATTTATAGGTTTTATAAAAGAAAATAATGCATAGATTTTATTTTTATTTTATAAATGCGTCTTATCAATGACTTTTTAAATATAACTTCGTTCAAGTCCACAGCTGGAAATAATCTTCACCGAAAATAGCTTTTCGCTATCAACTACAGCGTCCTTTGTTTAAGAATAAAACAAAACTTAAATTATCATAATATTATTAGTACATATATTTTAGACCACCGGATACAGCTTTTATTTTCAGTGCATTGCTATTTATAAATAATGTAGAGATATTCTCCTAATTTCTCCGAAAATTAAACAGAAACAAAATTAACAAAATTTAATTAACAAATGCTTTTAAATTGAATTCTCAATCATTAATATAAGGATATAACAGACGTCATTATTATTTAAGCGGCGTATTGTGAAGCAATATATTAAAATAATTGTCTAAAATTTTCCCAATATTTATTAATAGTACAGAAAGTAAGTGTGATACATATATGTGATAGTGTGATAGTATTAGAGTAATAGTAGTTAAATTGTCGGACAATATATTTGTTTACTGGTTCTCGTCAATATATTTGCAGATTTTTAGAAATATTAATCAATAAGGAAATTTACAAGCAAAAGGAATACAAGCTAGTGAAATTAAAGAGCGAGTAAATTATTCAGTTATATTAAGTATATTATATTGTGAAAGGAATCAAGGAATAGTAAAAAATGTTAAAGCTTTATTTTATGTTAGTAGTTTTTACTGCAACCTTATCTGTGTTACATATAGTGTAACAAGTATAATACGATTGATGAAAAAATTAAGTTTTTAAGTTTTAATTTTTTAGGTTTGTTAAATTCTACTCGATATTGATTTTCTTTCTAAAAACATTAAATTAATGACACGCATTCACCACATCCACGATGATTAAATTTTGTGTATTTAGAATTTGCCACACCTTGGGGTACCGTCTTACCATACATGGAGGTAAGACGGTCTTATATTTTTTTTAAATAATGTATAACATTTACTCGTACTTAGTGACTAAATAATTCATAAGGTATTTTTCTAATATTGTATCTAAGAAACACACAGGTGTATGTATTACAGGGTTACAATACAACCGAAGAAAAAAAATAGTTTATACCATACTTAGTTGTATTTTCAATAACTATATGGCGTGAGTATGTAAAATAGATCGTGTTTTATCGCAGATGTATGTAAATACACGTGCATGTATATATATATATATATATATATATATATATATATATTAGGTGTAAGAAAATTTGTACTATTTTTTCTATAATAAATTAAATTTATAAGTAATTTATAAAAATCAGTATTTATAAAATTAATTATTTAATTGGGCTTGTTTGATTAAATATTTTAATTCAATTTTTTACTATAACCAGTATCAAAGTATATAAAGTAATAAATCAAGTTTAAGGTAGCGACTTATTTTTCATAATGGTTAGTTAACCACTACGAAAAATAAGATACAAATACGACAGCGTCAATATAAAGAAATCGTTAAAACAATATTGTATTTCTTATATTAAATCAATGACTATATCAGATAATATAAGTTACAAAGTAAAATCAAATAAGGAAATTGTGAACGTTATTTCGCTGATAACAGTGAACTGATAACAAACCTGACAACCTTTGTATGTTATAAAATATTAACAATGTAAGGGCGATATGTTTGAAACGATATTAAATTTGACTTTAATATTTAGTTTATATTATTATTTAATTATTATTAATTCTGATACTATAAATGTATTTTAGAAATAATATAACATATATCCTTTATACTAAACTTAGTCCATTATTGGAAATTATTTAAAAGGTATTGTGTAAAGCAAAGTACTTACTGTAATAAATACTGTTACTTTACTAACTTTACTTAACGATCATTTTAAGGACTAATACCTTTTTCGGAATAATGGGACGACATGAAAGGATAAAATAAGGAATGACTATATTAGGGGAAGTTTGGGAATAGCGCCAGTGACAGAAAAAAATTGAGTTAGCCGTATGTCATGGTATAGGTATGTTATGAGGAGAGAGAGAGAGAGAGAGAGAGAGAGTTATATCTCTATACACTACAAGTAAGTATTGTAATTACCTATACATATTCAAGTTCTGCAACTCTGTTCAATGCGGGATAAAACATTGTTTAAGCCATTGTGGTATCAAGAACAAGAATGTTAAACTATACTCTAATAGAATTCAGACAGTGAGGTGAATAAATAATTATTACATGGATCCATAAGCAGCGTTTGTTTTTCAAACACATAAGTCGATTCCATGTTTTAAAAGACTTAAACAGAACTCTGAAAGCAGTTACATTATTGTAGATCCAAAGTATTTAACTTTTTATGTGTTGTAACAGACCACGCCAAGTATCAATTAGATTCTAAAAAATATTGTATAAAGAAGAGAAAGACTCAGCTGATAAAGTAATTAATTTTTAAGTCCTTGGATATTAAAGCCACCAAAAATGTATTTTAATGATACACAAACAGAGCTCTTTTCTGATATGTGTTTAAAAATTAATGGTAAATTATTCGCAAATAAATTTTATCTCTTTGTGGTTAACTGAAAATATCTCTCTTTGAAGCGTCCAAGTTAAGCTTAAACCGATAATTTCTTTGTGTTATCTGTCTAAAACGACTAAAAGTAATTTCGGCAGTATATTAATGATAGGCAGGGTTTGTCATTACTTTATTCCTGAAAATTATTAAATTAAAATCTAAACTTATATTAGTCACAATTAAAATTAATATGATTTACTTTTACATAAGCTCGTCCGTATATTTAATCTGTATATTAGTGATATCACCACAGTGTCACACTATAATTTATTGCACACACGTAATTAAAGTGTCGCTGTAGTTACGATATCGTACTGGTTAATAAACGTCAGTTATATTGATAGCAAAATAGTATCGTTATCCTTAATTAAAATATTAGTTTAAATTTATATATGAAGTGGCTTTGCACTTGATATAATTTATATATATGTTTATGTTTAGTTGGTAAAAAAATATCTTATCTTTCTAGCAAGTGGAAGTTGGTAAGAAAATGTTTATAAAGTGTGTTATGACTAAAACTGATCATCAATCGATATTAACGAGGGAGCCTGAGCTCTCACTTCTTACGAAATTTCGCATTATACTGAAGTCAGTTTGTATAATGATAAATTATATGACTCATTATCTAATTAAAATTTTAGGTAAAATTGTAGTTGCAGACATCCAGTTTTATTTTTATAAAAATAATTAAAAACAACAGTTAAAAAAACAGTTGAAAAATAATGATCTCTACATATAACGTGTCGAATTTCAGAATATGAGTTAAGCCGAATAATTAAAAGCAAACACCATATTATTGTTAATAAATGAATTATTTTAAAATATTACTCTAATAATGAACATAATATTGTAATAACAATGAAAAGAAAAGCAATTATTGAGTTAAAAAACACTACAAATTAACTAGAAAGATAATATCGAAGTTGTTTGTTTTTTAAATATTATAATAATATATTTAATGAAGATAATCAAACAAAAAGCATTTCTCATTATTATTATAATAGATGAAGTAAAAATGATGATACTTGATACGACTTGTTGTTGATATATTTTGTAGCAAAATATGAGTTGAAAAGTTAAAAAAATATATAATAAATTCATGTTGATGCACGAATTTTTATCTTAGTTCATAATTATTTAATGTATAAACATAGACGGAACTTTTTTGTTTGCTTTTAAGAAATAACTTAAATAAAGAAGTATGTACTAGTATTACCACAAATATGCTGACTTATCTTTATTTTTATTAACTAAAGTCTTTATTAATTAACAAATGTTAATGTTAGCTTATATTAGACTTCGTTGCTGTCGTTTTCATCTTATTGAACAAGTAGCTCTATGTTAGGCGTTTACGTTTAAAATTATAATTACGAGGTACTTAGGAATTCAAGAACTATAATGTTTTTGTGCCTTATATACCATTAGTGAGATAAATAGATTTCTTTTTTCAAAATGATGATACATGTTATAATATACCGTTTTTTTTATGTAAGAGGAGTTTGTATCAGTGGATGATATGTGGTCACCGACGCTCATGAACTCTTGCAAAATCCGAGGATTCACAAGAACGCTGGCGGATTGGAGTTAGGAGTAGTCGACTTTTTCAAGGTACTCATGTCGTATCGACCTGGAAATACCGCCGAAGGGATTTCGTTCCACATTCGAGTGGTCCTTGAAAACCGCTGAGAAAGATAGTGATCCTGGTAATTAATTCAGTCGTCTTAATTGAATCGAATCGTCTCGTAATTAGAAAATATAATAAATAGGTCATAGTTAAAAGAAATGTAACTTTTTTTTTTGTGCTTATTTTTTGTAACATTTAAAAAGTCACTAGTTTTTCACACATTTTTAATCTTGTGATATTAATATCTAAAAATATACATATACTGTAGGTATATCTATTAGTATTTAGTAACACCTTTATTTTAAATTCGAATAAATTATTTACTTATAAGAATAAAAAAAAATAAAACAATATAAAAAGAATTTTTGATTAATTATTGTACATAAAAATGTTTAATGTAATAAAAAATAAATAGAGGTTTTATCAAATTGTTACACCAATTTCTAAAAATTTATATGGAAATATTGATGGATCATATAATTATTTTATTAATATTTATTATCGTATACAATTATTCGTTTTCTGTACATTATACATTTCTGATATAATATTAGCCAAATCCAAATCAAAAGTCATATTTTCGATTGTGATTTTAAATTATTTCATAAAATATATATTATATTTGAAGGGTCAATTAATGGATTGAAGTGACGTGTTTAATTAAATGTCACGCTGGAGGGGGCTGCACTGGAGGGACTGTACAAGTTTGGGATGGGTTACATTCAATTTTATTAATTTTTATTTCTTAATTAAGCACATAATATCAATGCTATTATTAAACCGAATCCTAATTCGATACATTGAATTTGGAAGAAAGAAGGGGCTTATTATATAACAACATTACACAATTTGGCATGCAATCAATTGGAAATTTCAAAAGAAATTTAAAAAAATACTTGTCCTGAATATGTCAAACTATTTTGAGATTATGATTGGAAACTGGGTACGATTTTCTTGTTTTGTTTCTTTCACTTTAAATAATGTCAGCCGATCGTATTGATTCAGCGCGAAAACAGTTCACTAAATTATGTTATCAATATGGATATATCAATATTGATATAATATTTATAAACATTATTGATTTGATACTAACATTCCATTTACAATTTTTTATTTTAACAATTTTAACAATTTCTGCATACAAAAATGGATTGTAGATGAAGTATTTCCTAAAGTTCCGAAAGGTAGATACAGCATGAATACGTTGCAATGACAATATTGCTGTACTTGTTTAAATACCGACAAATGAAGGACAAACCGCCAAAGCTAATTGATCAAAAGACACAGCTTGTAAACGACCAGACCTGTGTCGGTATTATACTCGTACATTATAGCCTTCAGATCCAGAGCAACAAATACTCTCACTCCATGTAATATGAAAAATTAGAAAAACTCTTATCATATTGTGACCTAAAAGCGGTAAAAAAATATTTTTTTTATTTATTCAGAGGATTGTCGCTGGTAATTTCTATTTTATGAAAGTTGAAGCAAATAAAGAAATGACGTCACTTCAATTTAATTTTGAAAAGACTTTTCATATATTAGAGAACAATGTAAATATTTACAAGCCATAATAATAATAACAATAAACATATATAAATAAAATATGATAAAAATCAGCGTACACAAAGTTATTGCGATGTAATAGTAATTAGTAGTATTGGTTATATTAATAATTCTATACGTGTATTTGTATTCCGAGCATAGCTTACATAATTAGATACCTGCCTGTGTTGGTTACAGGCTAATTTGGTCACTGAAGCTTTATACTAACTAAGCTACATTAAATTATAATAATAATGTTAAATAACAAACGAGATACATAAAACTAAAGAGTATATTGCAACACTAGCATCATCATATAATTATCTTGTATATATAATATTAATACACTGTAACAATAAAAGACAAAAATTTCTTTGAATGCCAATCATAAAACCAAATATATTTTGTCAAGCCATATCTATTATACAACATATAATTTTAAAAACTTTGGCATGTAGAGTGTTTTATAGAAATAATTTTAATTTTTTAAATCTTGTGTGTCTTTCAGGCTATTAATAAAGAACTAACACAATCATTAGCTTATAGCCCAACAAGAAATAAAATGTTGAAAATAAATCTGAATTTAATCTCATATATTATATATAAATACATATGTAGATATTAAATAATTTCAAATTAGTAGAGTATGAGTGAGGAATCTTTTGATAAGTGATAAGGTTTTGAATTATTTTTCATATCAATACTTTCTTCTTTCTATACAATAATTTTTATCGCTTTTAATAACATAATTTTTTGTATAGGTAAAATGTTTTGTACAGTTATTCATTCAGACTCACGGCAAAGCAAGCGTGTTATTTGACACGCCATTCCTGTTTTTTAATGAAAAGTCTTCTCGTAAAATAAATTGCTTTTATTCTTGTCGCAATAAGAAAGCTGCGTACGTACAAGACGTTAAAGCTTTATATGTATTTGTTTACTTTCTAACAATGTGATTTTTATAAAGGTACAACAAATTTATATCGTGTTTTATGTATCGCATTTGCTGACAACTTTGCGACCATTTTAATAATTAGTGTTAATAACTCAACCACCACCGCGCCATCTGATGTGGTCAGTATTAAAAAAAAATCAATGCCGATAAACCTTTAAACTTTGCTAAATGTTTTAACATCATTCATGTATTACATTGAAAGCTAATTGAAAATTTTACGTATAGTAATTACCGCTACGTATTAATTACCGCAGGATATCTATTTTTGGGTAGACCTCGAAGAATTCGGTCTGCCCATTCATTTGTCCCCTACTTTCGAATTTTGGAAAAATTTCTTCACAGGAGGTCTTCTTATGACCCCCTGAGTCCGAAATGACCATTGGTCAAAATGTTTATATATATATATATGCGTGCGTGCGTCCAGATTCGACTTTTGTCAGCACGATAGCGGCCACAGTTTCGCTCGGACCGCTTTCAAACTTTGCACAAAAATCAACCATCCAAAAATGAAGGTCAAGTTCGTTAACCAGAGAAATCCGGCCACAGGGGGCGCTAGGGCCTCACTTTTTCTGATTTCAGTTTTTCGACCATAACTTTTTCCCTGTATAAAGTAGATCAATCGCGTTCATATTATATGATGTCTTTGATGAATACCTATAACTAATGTAGATAAACCGAAAACCTAACTTCAATAACTTAGGGGTGGAGGTAAAAAAAACGAAAATTTTTGGAAAAAAATTCATAACTTTTTTCTCGTAAACATTCTTACATCACAGGTATTTTTAATAGAAAGGTAATTTTTTACTTTAAATTTAAGTATCAGAAGTTTTGCCCGTAAAAGGTACTGTTTCCGAAAAAAAAAAAAAAACCACTTTTAGCTTGAAAATTTAAGGTAGGTAAAACCACGTCAACTTTTTTCTGGTAACATTCCCTCGTCTCAAATATTTTTAATAGAAAGGTTATATTTTACTCTAAATTTAAGTACTAAAAGTATTTCCAAAAAAGATACCTTTTCCGAGAAAAAAAATTAAAACCGCTTTTTGCTTGAAAATGTTTGATGTAAACAATGTTCTTAGGTAGTGAGTTATATTTTAAACGAGTTACACACGAGGTCTACCCAAGCGTGTCCCCCTGCGTCCCATAAATAATATCACAATTTCCTGATGACATGGACCTGATGTTGATCATATGCTATTGAGGTCATAATATATTCACAGAATTGGTTTATATTTTATACATGAATAATCCGAAAGAATTTTAAAATAATAAATTATATTTTTTTTTAAATGCACAAAATGTTAACGTGTGAATAAAACTGACTTTCACACTCAAAAATTTTTGATTGGTTTTTAAACATAATAATATTATATTAAAGACAGACATAAAGTTCGAAGTTGTAGTTTAAAATTTTAATAAGAATTAAATAAAGCTTGCGGAAAAATCTTAAAACTTTCATTGTATTTAAACCATTTTCCTTTTATGAATCCGCATGAGCCACATTGTCAGCCTTGTTATTCTTATCAATCGTTAGATAAAAATGTTGATTTCCAAACTTAAAGTTTAATTAAACTTCACTCTATAATTTTTGATATTAATTTGAATGACTACATTGTTCTAAAATCGAAAACTTTTTGGCTCTATTTTAATGGAAAAATACTATTTTAAAAGTTTGTAACGTTTTTCAATATATATTTTTGTGTTTGATAAATTTTTAATAAGTATCCTAATAATAAAGGTAATTTAAAAAAGTATTAAATGTTAAATAAGTTTTTCATTGCCTTTTGTACCGCAAACGGTCGAAGCGACGAGGGAGTATAAATCTGTTAAACAAAATATCATCTGTTATACTCTCCGAAAGGAAAATGTTTTAATACTTGTTGCTCTACCTAGCAGGCTTGACTAAGGTTAAATAATAGTTATTTTAATTTAGTATTTCTTTAACGAAACTGATATAAGATGGACGTGTCTCTGTTATATTATATTTTTGTTTCATTATGTCTATAATTTGTCATTGCTCTATTTCTTCAATCTTTCTAGAAGAATATACTGCCTATGCCTTTAGTAAACACCTTTTAGAAAGAATAGAATGCACTCCAGGGATCTATCTATACCGACGCAAGCAATAGCTTTTATTTGCTTCTCTTTATATATCAATTTTTATATCTTACAAATTATATAAAATAAATATATAATATTATAATTTGTTGATATTTTTAATAAAAGCTTTTCGCCGGCAAGGTTACCACCCATCGGGCAAAGTCGTGCCGCAAAGCGACCTAGTCGTGTTCCGGCACGTTGTTCGATGAATCCGTATATATGGGAAATGGGTCTGAACAGTTGCGTTGCGTTGGCGAACCGGTTTGGCGTTGAGTTGGTGCTTATTGTGTCAGGTGTCTAGTCGAGGAGGGTAGCGGGATCCGAAGCGACGGCTTTCCGCTGGCCGCCCGCAGATAGTTGGGGGCCCAATTATTGGGCCAGCCACCCACGAAAGGCTGCCCCGCCAGACGCGTAAAATCCCAGGGTGGCTCCATCGTGCTGGTTGGCGACCAGATGAGGAGGCCCGATGGCGATCCCTGGGGGGGTTCTGGCGTCCCCGCAGTCTCCAGACTAGCCTCCCAGTGGACATGATGACATCACCAATTTCGGCGCCGGGTTTGATACGTACCGCCTCGTTCAACTGCCATTTCTCATCCTATTCACTCTTTTATTTTATTTTTTATTATGAAAAAGTCCAATAAAAAGAAGAAGTTTTTACAGCGGTTGCACTCCTCTTCATTTAAAGTGCACCTCACTAACATCAGGGGCTTGCACTCTAATCTCTTACCTGTCCACCACCACCTGGAGACAGAGCAACCGCACTTGCTCTTTTTGACAGAGACACAGATACAATGTCCTCTAAGCGTTGCGTACTTGTATCGTTAGAGTACAACTTTCGCTCACGTGCCGGGGTCTGTGTATACGCACGGAACGACCTCTGTATCCTGCGTCTCCGTCACCTTGAAGACCCCACTTTTTCTTCCTTATGGATTTTAGTAGACACAGGAAACTAAAAAATCCTGTATTGCTGTGTCTACCGTTCGCACAGCGGTGATCAGGAGACAACTAAATTATTTGAATATCTCGGTGAGGCTGCTGATATGGCTCTGCATCAGTACCCTTCAGTGCAGCTCGTCTTCTGGGGGACTTTAACGCCTGTCATCAGGACTGGCTGTTCCCGTACCAGAAGACCGACCATGCTGGAAGAGAAGCGTGGAATTTTGCGTTGTCTTTCGACCTCTTTCAGCTGGTGAGGCAAGCGACAAGAGTACCAGATGTAGTTGGCCATACAGCCAATTGCCTGGACCCTTTGCTGACAACTGATCCGGACAGGTATCGTGTTGAGGTGACCTCCCCCTTGGGAACCTCCGATCACTGTTTGGTGAAATCTGTATTTACATATTCCCCACCAGCTTTCGAACCACCTGGTGTTAGGCGAGTATGGAAATACAAGTCAGCAGATTGGGATGAGATGCAGCACTTCTTTGGGTCTTATCCTTGGCGGCAGGTCTGCTTCTCTTCTTTAGATCCGTCGAGTTGCGCGGATGCTATAACCGATGTGGTACATCAGGCAATCGAGTACTTCATTCCTTTTGCTGACGTACCCATCGGTGGCAAAGCTCGCCCATTGTTTAATGCCGAATGTGGTCATGCTGAAGATTGAAAACATTCGGCATACCTAATTTGGGCTGATGCTCAAAGCTGCAAAGCTCCGGATGTAAGTTTAAAGAAGAGAGCCTTTAACCAAGCTGCCAAGTCCTATAAAAAGGCATTACGGAAGGCTCGTCGCGATCGTATCGCTAAGAATGGCGAAAAGCTCTCTGTCAGACCTACTGGCAGTCGAACTTTCTGGTCTCTTGCCAAAGCGATCGAGTCGAACTTCTGCCAACCCTCACTACCTGCTCTGCTGAAGCCGGATGGATCTCTGGCCCATACAGCGACAGAGAAAGCGAATGTCTTTGCTTCTCTGTTCGCTGATAATTCATATCTAGACACTGGCAATGCTTCTCCAGCGCATCTTCCTCACTGCGGTATTTCGATGCCTGAAATCCGCATCACTAAAAAAGAGGTATGGAGAGCATTGTGTCGACTTGATGTGAATAAAGCCAGTGGCCCTGATGGTATACCAGCCATTCTACTCAAGACATGCGCAGCTGAGTTTTCTCCTGTATTGACACGTCTGTATCGTCTCTCTTTCAAGTCTGGAATAGTGCCGAAATCTTGGAAGCTTGCTAACGTGCAACCAGTGCCCAAAAAAGGCAGTCGTGCCGATCCTGCCAATTATAGACCGATTTCAATCACCTCCATACTCTGCAAGATTATGGAGCGTGTATTGAACTCGCGCCTTTTAGCGTACCTTGAAGGTAACGATCTCCTCAGTGACCGACAGTACGGGTTTCGCCGAAATAAGTCCACTGGGGACCTTCTAGTGTACGCTACGCACATTTTAGGCGAGGCCATCGAAAAGAACGGAGAAGCGGTCGCCGTCTCTCTTGACGTCTCGAAGGCATTTGACAGGGTCTGGCATGCGAGCCTTATAAGCAAGCTTTCAACATACGGTATATCTCCTGGTCTGATCGGTTGGGTAACGGACTTTCTGAACCAAAGATCTCTCCGAGTAGTTGTCGACGGGTATTCCTCGGAACCCTTGACAATAAATGCCGGAGTGCCTCAGGGGTCCGTTCTTTCTGCAACTCTATTTCTGCTGCACATTAACGATCTGCTGAAGCCCGGTATCTATGGGTATGCAGACGACAGCACAGTTGTAGAAAGATACCTGCCGAGTAGTCGGGCTAGTAGAGATCAAGTACAGTCTGAAAGAGAAGCCATGGTGCAACGTTTGAATGACAAACTTCAGGCAGTCTCCGCATGGGGCAAAGCCAATCTTGTCAAATTCAACGCCACCAAAACGCAGACGTGTCTGTTCACCGCCAAAAGGAGCCCTTTCACCTTGGCTCCTACTTTCCAGAGTGTATCTTTGGAATACAGTGACCGGCTTCAGTTGTTAGGCTTAGAGATTTCCTCGAACCTCAACTTTGGTCGGTGTATTGAGTCCAGAGCAAGAGCAGCTGCAGGAAAGCTTGCCGTTCTTGCGAAGGTCCGTCAGTACTTTACACCGGGACAGCTACTTGTATTATACAAAGCACAGATCCGGTCGTGTGTGGAGTACTGTGGGTATATATTCGCTGGTGCCGCTAAGTCTCATCTTGCGGTTCTGGACTCAATTGAGAGGCGAGCAAAGAGGCTTATAGGCAACCCTGAATTGGTTGAAGCCAACCTCCACAGCCTTGAACACAGGCGTAGAATTACTAGCCTCTCAGTATTCTATAGGATACATTTTGGTGAGTGTGCGCAGGAATTACATGATTTAATTCCTCCATCCCCCTTCCATCACAGGACGTTCCGACGCACGGCAAATATCCATCCTTACGTTGTGGACATTCCCCCTGTCCGAACAAAGCGCTTTGCTTCGTCTTTTTTAGTTCGTACAGCGAAGGACTGGAACAGCTTGCCTGCGTCGGTATTTCCGTCCCAATACGATGTGGGTGTCTTCAAGAAAAGAGTGAATAGGTTACTGGGTTAATGCGCCTTACCATCTATGACTACATTTCCACTTTCCATCAGGTGGAATGTAGTCAAGCACTAACCCAGAGGGTATAAAAAAAAAAAAAAAAAAAGAGCACCACATACTGTCCCTGTGACTTGTCGCCATTTCATCTATGTGCTTGTCTGCCCTTCTTATACAACTGGCGGAGGGCGAATATAGCATCTGTCGTACCGCGACCAAGCATTTTATATGTATAACGTCCCTAGCATTCTTCTCCCTACGCTTTATTATACGGTAGAGTTCTTTTTGACTTTTAGAGAACTTTAGCGACTTATATAACTCCTCAGCTCTAGCAATGGCTACAAGTACTTTTGCTCTCTTCTTATATGTTTTATATAACATTTCATACTTTTTTATCATCCGATTCTATCTGCCATTGCTTAAAAAGCATCTTTCTTCTCTTTCAGAATCTTTTGCACATATCTATTCCACCACCACGTTTTTTTACTTACTATACCTTCTGTTTAGCCTTATATATCCTTTGCCCCACTTCTAATTGATCCCACCATTTTGTTTTAACTGTCGTTCACAGATTTTCTTTTATACTGCCCATATCTATAATTTTATCAACCACTCTTTTGTATTTATTTACTCACATATTCTTCTTTATCTAACAAATACCATTTAACTTTAGGTGGGGGTCGTTTTTTAAACGTGTTTGTATGCACTAGATGTTTAATTACCATGAGCTTATGCTGTGAGACTACACTTTCGGTCGGTAGTGCCTTTCAGTTTTTGACGCAGTTTATTTTATTTCTCCTTATAAATAAATAATCAATCTGCGTTATATGGCGGCCACTTTTGTAGGTGATTAGACGTTGACCTCTATTTTTAAACCAATTATTGAATATAGCCAAGGCTTAAGACATTAAGAATTTAACCTTCAAACAACAATTTCACAGCTATGATTCTATCACTCATTCTCTTCACTCCATAACACACATCAAACATACGCGTTTAATGTCTCATCGATCACAATTTCGACACCATTCCTTTTTTTATAATTTCCACTAGAGTAAAAAAAGAGAGAATATTGTAACTCCCTTATTTGATATACGTAGCAGTGCACTCTCGTCTTTCGATGACGGATGGATCCAGCATATTTTTCCCTCACAAACTTATTATTTTGCCAGAATAACTATATGCAAAATTTCATACATATCCTTGTATTGTATTTTGGATGATTGATGGACAAATGTTGCAAACATAGCACATTATTATTTAAAGTTATATTGAAAAAAAACTTTCCTTATACTAAAAGTATTATACTTAAAAATAATTAGTTTTTTGATATAATTAATTTAGTTGTTTCAAACTAATGAGCTAAAACATTTTATATATTGCTTACAATGCATTATTATCTCCGTACTAAATTCACTTCCCTGCTCCTTCAAAGTTTCTTACGAATGTTAATATATATCTTTTTAATATAATGATTTAGTTAAAGGTATTTGCATACCTTCCAGATATCGTTTATTATTCTAAATTACACAAT
Organism: Melinaea menophilus ssp. n. AW-2005; assembly: GCA_918358695.1. NCBI lineage: Eukaryota > Metazoa > Arthropoda > Insecta > Lepidoptera > Nymphalidae > Melinaea > Melinaea menophilus. The sequence goes on along the minus strand of OU911040.1, from coordinate 9,326,873 downwards.
AAAATTAAGCTATTGAGAATAATTGACAATACCATGTGGTATGATCAGTGTTATGCTATTTTAAACAACACAATTCAAAATGATTAACTATTTATATTTCTAAAACTGTATAATAAATACATTTAAATAATAAAGTATTAATAAAGAATAGCTGATAATTTCATACAATATTATGGTATATAACATAACTAAGTATATAACATACATACATAATTTTAAATTGCTCTGTTACTAGTTTGTTGTGAAATAAAAAGGCAAAGTATATTCATTATATAAAGAGAAACGGAAGAGAGAGCAGATAGGGGTTGGACTTGTTTAAATGTATCTATAAACTTCGCACCACATATTCGGTAACATAGTTTAACATCGTATAGTATTTAAATTACTTTCAAAATAATATGTGAACTAGTTAGAAGCTGGGTTCTTCCGTTCTTGTAAGTATGCATCATATTCAAAATTTATACTTACAAGGGATGTTTTATTCCTTTGTTAACAGTTGCTATATTAAACTAAATATCTACATTAACGTTGCTACATACAATTTGAAATAAATTATGCAAAGGTTTTTATTGCTTAATACGATGTATGTATATTTTTCTATGATGATAATCGATAATAAATATTTAAAATATTATAAATAACTTGCCATTTGCAAGCTAGGCAGCTATTATCTATTAACAAGTATTAAATATGTTTCAAATATCTTATATTACAAATATCCTTATAACACAAGTCTTTTATCTATAAAATTGTATAAGAAGGTTTTTCTTATAAACAAAATCCGAAACAGCGTTTTTCGTTCTTTATAAATTTTGTTCATAAAAAAGATTACAGTTCAGATCCTTTAAGGAGGGATTAAAGTATTTAATGCAAGCGGTATTTGAAACTTTTTTGTTTACAAATACGGGCAATTATTTTGTTATGGTATAAACAGGTTTGATATGGGTTGACGGGTCAGTGTTACTTAATATTTAGGCGTGATATTTACCCACCAAACTTATTGGATTAGCAGTATACTCGTATATCTCTAGATGGAAAATTCCTAGATTGAATCTTCCCGTCTAGCTATTCCTAGATTGTAAAATCTAAATCTTTAGAATACAATAATAAATCTAATAATAAATCTATAATTGTTAATTTCTATTGTTTATTATTTCTTTAGTATAATCTTATCCTGTAAATACATAGTTACGTGATTATCTTTTGACTTCTTTCAATAATGTATAGTTATTAGATTTAATATGAACTTCGACATCTGATGCATATTTTTCATATCATGCTATAAAATGTTTTTGAAAGGTTTTATATTTTACGAGCACGTCCGAACTCAACATGGCCGCGTTCTTATAAATTGGATACTTACTGTTGGGAAGAACACTTTCTTCCTGTATTCTGTTTTCGTTGGAAACCTTTACCAAGAGAGATACGATTTGAAAGAATCTTATTAAAATATATCTTATTAAAAATATACTTAATATATCAAATATAATTATAAGAAAATATATATTATTTCAAAAGATGCAAAAACCAGCAGAATCATAATGATTGAAAATAAAGACAAATTTATTGACGTAATAGTTTAAGTTACGCAACCGTTAGCAGTAGAATTGCTGGTATATGATATATTATAAACACGCAATTGATTGTTATGTCTACTTGAAACTAAGGTATTAGTTACAAATATTAATTTTATGTAACTCCCTTAACCCACTGAGGAGTAACGTAAAGGGTACATACTGAATTTGCCATACTTGGAAAAGGAAGCCTATACCTGCAGACACGTCTATACGTGTCTGGGTATGATACTCGTATAGGTATGAATAATTTGACCGTCATTACGGTTTACGCAAATAAAAATATATAAATACTATAAATATTACTGTATAATGTAGATATATATTGTTATATTTATGGGATGGTAGAATAATGTTAATAGGTTAACAAAAACTCTATAAAACTTAAATATAATATTATGTTTTATGCATGTAATAAATTTTATCTCTAATCGCAGCTGAGAAATAATATGTTGTATATCACGTTCATGAAATATATTGTTGAGTAAAAGAAAGAGCCGCTTAAATTTGGAGAATCTCAGTTAATGTAATACTCATATCTTATAATATTGATGTTAAGGTTAATAATAACTTTATCTCGAATGAGTTTTCAGAGGTCCCAGGTTCAAGTATTTTAAGACCGACTAACCCTCGTCGGAGGATTTACAAATTGCTGAACGGAAGTATTACAACAGATTTCTTCGCTGTTCGCTTTTAACTGTCCCCTAGTTTCCTTTCTTGTTTGTCATAAATCTTTTGTTAAAGAAAATCTGTAGTGAAATTATATTGTAAAGTCTTTTGGTTTTACTTTCTGTACACATAATATCGTTTATTTATATCTTTCTGATGAAGTATTACAGAAATAATAAAATATGAAATATAATTTTATATAAATAATAACATGTATGTTCAATATAAGAAGCACCTGTAGTATGGCGGGAGTTTGATCATAAGTTGTGTTACACATTAGTGTCTGCTGTAAGTTAGCTAATGATGTCAAAAGCTTATGCCTAATTACATTAGGGTGAAATGTATTCTGAAAAAGAAGTTATGAGAAATAAGTAATAAATTAGTACATATTAAATAAAAACTGCATAAATTATTTAACTAATTTTATATAATCGTAAATTTTTCATAAATTTTACGAGACTGTCTTTACTTTATTTACTTCTTTTTAATAATGACATTCTTGGAAATCGAAATTTCCAATGTCATTATTAAAAATTGTGTGCAAGTTAGAAATAGGTATTTTAAATGTTATTTAATTATTTGAATATTTTTTAATTTAATTGTTTACAACATTTAAAACTAGTTATTAATATATAAATAATTGTTACTTTACTATTAGTATTGATCTATAAATTCAAAGTACTATTGTAACTATATATATAAAATTTATTGTTATCTTCGTAATGGTTCATATTACTGTTTACTTTTAAATTTCATTCTATTGAATCTGTTTTATTGTTAATTTTAAATCATTTTTATTTTACAAGCAACCAATTTTACGATTACTATAATGATAATCTGACAAACCATAGATTAAATATTAACAACTATCACTCAATTAATTACTTAAACAAATAATTTGATTTGAAAAACTGTTGTTTACGAATGGCGTTTTGTTAAACATCGTAATAATTTGTGAAGCAAATAAAATTACATCGTTTTAATGGTGTTTGTCTAGAGTTCGACTGATTCCTTTACAAGCTGTTAATATTTGTAGGGTTTCGTATCCAAGTAATAAAGCATGAATATTAATTTATACAGTTCAGTATAGATTTCGTAAAATTATTGTTTATATTTTTGTCACGGAGCCTTTTATCTTAATACTGTAAATCTTTCTTGGTATAACTTAATATTTTCACAACGATGTACATTCAGGAAATAAAAGTTTCTTATTTGTACGTACAAAAAATATCTTAAAAAGATTAAGTTTATTAAAGAAAAAAGAACTTGCATAAGAATAGAGCATACAAGTTGAATTACAATAAATTATCTTGTTTTGATGGAATCAATTAATTATAACCATAACAGTTATGAGGTTTATTTCTATGAAGTCAAGTTTGCATCCCAACTATCTCAGTTTTGAGATTCATCAAAAATATTTTTATTAAAAGCATCCAATAAGTATTACTATAAAACAATGACAAGAGAGTAAATTCGTATTGAATGCATAAATTGAATGTAAGATGTGTGTTACGTTACAGAGAGGCATCTCCTTGTATCACAATTACATCAACGTGAAACTCAATTTCTGAAGCGATAACCGTAAACATTGTATTACTTAAGAGGTTGTAGCTTATAAACTCGTATTACTCGGTTATTAATAATGTAAGCAATGAGATAACAGGATATGTATTTTTATTCATATGTCAAAATGTCAATATAATCCAATTTTTTATTGATCGTGACAAAAAAGCTAACGTTCCACCTGAAACTAAGTAGTGTTATCGGCCGCGGGCATTTTGCAAATGCAATGCAACCCTGAATAAACTGCCAAAAGGTGAAGAAAGTTAAAGAAGGCATGGAAAAATTTGTGTTTGATCTTTCGGCTCTCCGTATATAATCGCAATAGCATGCAGCTCTGATTGTTATTTTACCTACCACGTACAAAATGTGCGAAAATCTTTACCGTTTGCGAGTTACCTTGTTTTCGTATTATAATACTGATAATTCAACGATAAATACACAATATCTCTAATAATTAAAATTCTTGAGGTATGCAGGGACCGTAGCGTTTGGCGCTCCGTCGTCTCTGGCTACCCCGTAAGCGATATGGCGTGAAGCTTAATAAATAAATAAAATAAATTAAAGTTCTGTTAAAGAAAATTATATTATACTATTTATAATAAAAATATTAAATTGAAAAAAGATGTATGCTTTTGTTACTTCATACTTTTCCAGATTCTTTATTAACATATGCTCACGTCACTCGTTAGTAACGTTATAATAGACATTTCTATTGAATAATCTCCAAAATCTATAATTGACTACATAATATTTACATAAGTAATTTTTTTTATAATATTTATTTGTTTTTATAAAAACCAATGAATCTTACCTTTAAAATTCAATAATAAAGTGTGATTAATTATTGACCTCATGGAAGCGATCACTCAAATCATTATAAAGAAAATAATCGCGTGTCTCTGAAATATAATTACCCTGAAATATAATTAATTAATATAATATAATTACATATAATTCTCCTGCCTATGTTTCCAAATGTACGAATTCATATTTATATGCATAAGCAAATACTATTTACTATATATATATGCAATAGCAATAGCTAACAAAGTTCAGTCAATTCAGAATAAAACTTGTGTTCATTTAATAAAGTTATTATCATTATAGTTTATATTTTGGCTTCAACTTAATAAGGTAAATAATAACATTGATATTGTGACACAGAAATCATAATACTTTTAGCAACGGCCTTTTAATTTAAATAAAAGAATAACACCAACTAAAGAAAATGTAATCAATTCACAAATAATTAATTATTACAACCGTGGGTACTTATAAATAATCGACAAAATAATGTTAATATTAAGCTAAACAAGTGAACGGTGCGCGTGTCCGAAAGAAAGTGAGCTGAGGTGGTCGTGAAGTCCATATCCGTCGGTTTCCCCCACTCGGGTGCTTTCGACAATCTTCGTCATCGCTAGCCCCGCCCCTTGATCCCTTCTTAGGAAGAAGTCAATTCCAATACTTCTTAGGAAGAAGTCAATTCTAATACGGCCTCTCCTGACTGGTGAACGTCCACGTTCACCGCGATGACGCCATTGTCTTCATTCCCTGATGAAACCGAACTTCCAGATTGTAAGATGTTTACGTCGGAATGTTCAACATTATCATCAGTAGCTGTAATAGAGTTAGTTGTTTGTATTACAATCTAGATTTGTACTTAAAATGGATCATTAGTAAAAAGTTAGTAGAGTGAGCGTTTGTGTTACATTCCGATGTGTATGTGTATAGTAGGCTCTTGTTAAGTTATGTTAGGTGAATCAAAACGATATGGCTCTGTTAACATATCCAGTATGGTGTAAAAGTAAAGTGTGGTTGACATGGCCAAGTTAACATGTCAAGCCAATGCTTTCATAACGTGAACAACGTTACCACGTCACAATGTTTACATGACCCAGTTAACATGTAAACATTCAGTAATGATTTATAAGTAATCATCATTACAGCAGACATGACTCAGTTAACATGTCTATATATGTTCTAAACTTACATGACCCAGTTAACATGTAAACACTCATAAATGAGTTACAAGTGATCATCATCACTTCAGACATGACCCAGTTAACATGCCTGCATATGTTCTAAACTTACATGACCCAGTTAACATGTAAACACTCATAAATGAGTTACAAGTGATCATCATCACTTCAGACATGACCCAGTTAACATGCCTGCATATGTTCTAAACTTACATGACCCAGTTAACATGTAAACACTCATAAATGAGTTACAAGTGATCATCATCACTTCAGACATGACCCAGTTAACATGCCTGCATATGTTCTAAACTTACATGACCCAGTTAACATGTAAACTTACTGTTGAAGAAGGCTTCACACGCCTCAGGAGACAATTCTCCTCGCAAAGCCACCATGTGCTCACCAGCCGCCTGCGTGGTCTTGCCATAGGAACCTCCAAGTAACTGAAGTTCGTAGCGTCCTTGAGGCAATGCTTGCAGTTCTGTCGCTTGGCCGAACCTGACCTTGACTGATCTCTGTTGCTACAAATGTGCTCTTTTTCAAATTAATCGAAAACCCCGCTTTAGTTAAATTTAGATTCACGTCCCGTAAATCATCGAGTGCAGAACTTTTCGTGTTTGACAATATGAGAACGTCATCAACATACACCAAAACTTTGCCGGAATTAATAAGCGATCGCAAGGTTTTAGATATAATTCTTTGATATACAATGGGGGCATGACCCTCGGGCGTGACAAAGCCTGTTTTCGGTATAGAATCGTTATCTAAGCCTATCTGGTGAAAACCAGTGGCCATATCGAGACAGCTAAAATATTCATGCTTTCCAAGTCGATCAATATGATCTTCAATAAGTGGCAAAGGATAACGATTCTTTACTGTGATCGCATTTAACGCACAAAAATCTACGCACATACGGTCCGATCCGTCTTTCTTCTTGACAAGAATAATAGGGGACGCGTAGGGTGACTCTGATTCTCGGATAATGTTCTTTTCCAACAAGTCTTTGATTATTTCACGAACCCTGAGTTTTTCGTCAAGAGAAAGTTTGTAAGGCCGATAGTGAATAGGTGTATTGCTCGTTAGCTCTATGTGCATACTTCCCGTATTGACAGTGCTTAGGGCTGTGCCAATTATTAAATAATCTTTAAATTCGTTAACGATCGTAACTAACCTTTCGCGATAAGAACCCGTTAAATTTGTATTAATATACAGCGATTGGTGAATATGCTGAACATGGAACACACCACTCACATTGACATTATCAAGACGTGTTAAACGTTGTTGTCCGTTCACGCGAACATAGGCCACACCATCTCGGTTTAATACGTCCGTTCCAATTATAACCGGTACATTCATACAAACTGGTGGAACAACAAGGAAATCAACTTCTAATGAAATATTATCAAATTCAATTATTAATGTTACATAACTGGTGGACTCAATAATTTGACTGCCTATACCTCTCAACAATTGATATGTGGGTATTTTTATGCAATTAAAATGCTTTACAATATTCTCAGCAATTAGTGACACTCGTGAACCACTATCAATTAGAACATCAGTTGGAATACTCTGTATAACCGCGCTAACAACGTCAATGTCGCCCGATCTACCCTCAAATTCACGACAAAAATTTATAGATTTGTTTCGAGATTCAGAACGGCTTTTCGCAAAACATTCACTCACGTTATGACCAGACTTTTTACAGAAGGTACAGGTAACTTTGAGTACGTTTTGAATATTAGATTGTTAACCGGACGAAACGGGGTCAGTATTACCCAATGTTGATTTTGAACGTTTTGGGCACGATCGCTGAACATGACCTAATTCGCCACACAAAAAACATTTAAACGTCTTAGAACCAATATTAGTTTGACTAAACTGACGCTTTCGTATAAAATTATCGTCAGTCTTACGAATGCTACGCACAGGATCATTGGCAGTTCGCGAAGGCTTCACAAAGTTCGAAAAAAATTCAACTAAGTCTTTAGGTTGTAATTTAGAGTTAGCGGCAATAGCACGTATCTGTGGGTCGGAAATGCCACGTATAATAATGGCTACAATGAGATCATCACTTAATCCTTTAACTATCCTCAAACGTAATAATGACCGTCGCGCATAATCTGCATACGTGGCGTAGCGATTTGAATCCGTACACATCACATCAAAAAGAATATTAGCGACATCGATTTTTCGTGCACACAATGGTTTAAATTCTATTTTAAAATTCGACCAACTGCGATCACTAGTGACCCATTCTTGTAGCCAGGTCCTCGCATCACCTTTCAAACAATGGGCTATTCTAGACAAACATTCGTTATCGTCCCACCCGTTAATATCGCGCGCCTTGTCTACTTCCTCGCACCAAGAATCGATGTCGTTAACACTTGGATCAAAATTAGAAATATAAAAATGATTCGATCTTACTTTGGATATTGCACTTAATGCTCCGATGATCCTGTCTGTAGCGTCAAATCCGTAGGCACTAGTGGCCCCCGTGCCAGTGCTGCTAGCGTGAGACTCGGGCAGCAGCTGTGGTGAAGTAATTCCCGTATTCACCAAAGCTCCGACGCCACTACTGGCCGCAGTCGATGGGCGAACGTCTTCCACGTGTGTCTCTAACAGGTCCAAACCACGAGCATCGTTCACATTTGAGCTCTCCAAAGCAGTTAAACGCGCCAGTATCATTTCTAATTGATCTCGAACGTCTGGCACATCTGAACTTCTTCCTACCCTACTTCTAGTTACTCGTCTATCGGCCATTTTGTTGTTAATTAGATAATTTATAAAGTAAACTGTATTGCCAGGACAACCAAAAGCGAATAGAGCACAAGCCCTATCCCACTTCTGATTTTAGCAACGGCCTTTTAATTTAAATAAAAGAATAACACCAACTAAAGAAAATGTAATCAATTCACAAATAATTAATTATTACAACCGTGGGTACTTATAAATAATCGACAAAATAATGTTAATATTAAGCTAAACAAGTGAACGGTGCGCGTGTCCGAAAGAAAGTGAGCTGAGGTGGTCGTGAAGTCCATATCCGTCGGTTTCCCCCACTCGGGTGCTTTCGACAATCTTCGTCATCGCTAGCCCCGCCCCTTGATCCCTTCTTAGGAAGAAGTCAATTCCAATACTTCTTAGGAAGAAGTCAATTCTAATAATACGGTATTATTTAACAATTTCGCTTACATTATATTTTCTTGTTAGCAAATTATTAAAATATATTAGAACCCACAATTCAATTTATTAATTAAATAATTCAGAGATAATATCAGTATCTTTTATTTTAGTTTATTTAGAGATAATATCAATATTTCAATAGTATTTCAAAGAGCATTTTTTTTTAATTCAATGAAAATGCTCCAATTGTTTTATATACAAAAAGGTCACAACAAATGCCACAAAGTCATGTTCAACTCCGTAACTATGAGCGTAGTCCGATGTCGTCAATTTCTATTGATTAAATGACATCAAAACAATGTGTCAATTTATGTTAATAACAGACCCGAATAAAATAATAATTACAGACTAATAATTTTAGATTCAGTGAAAATGTCGTTCTTGGAACGAACGTAGGAACGAATTTTTCAGTAAGTAAACTTTTTGGAACGAAGTACTTAAAGACTTTCGATCTTTAAATGATATATTACCTTACCTGGATCTATTTTTTAATAAGTTCTGGTAGCAGTTCTCGTAAAGGAGCTCAATTTTAACCACCGCCAGATGTTTGTTATTATAAAGTTTTCAAGATAAATTTTAAAGGAAATTTTAATGAATCAGTTTACACTGGCGATTCAGTTTCCAAGAAAAAAATGAAAGTCCTAATAGTAATACGTAAATCAATATTTTATTAAGAAAAAAGGGCCTGACTCTGTGATGGTAAAATGGGAAACAATCAAATTTTACTTTAATGTAATATAAGATTTATCGATATTTTTGTTTGACCACGAATTCATAATCATGTTTCTAAGATTTTTACGAGTAATACACATTTATATGAAACTATTTTACGAACTTTCCCACGTTATTATATTACATATTTTATATGAATCCAATGTTTCAAATGTATTGCAACAATCATATTCATGGAAAGACAAGATATAGGTACTTAGACAGTTTGTTATTTATATCAAAGGGTTTGCATAATTCCTGGAATAATAATCACAATTTTAAGAGATCTAAGGATACGAAACAGAACGCACCAACAGTTTTGTGTTTTACAGTGTCTTAACAGACGTAAATTTTCTATTTTTCTCGGGTTTTTTTTTCTACAACGCAATACAAAAAAGAACTAATTTAGTAATATTGCATTTTTTGAAAAATGTTTTCACTAAACTACGAAACATATGTAACGGAAAAATAAACGCATTGAAAAAATAGAAAAACAAAACATTATAGTTCAAATCAGGTTTTATTTTAACGAACATATAGTATAAAATGACAAAATATAACTACATATTTCAAAAAACAATTATTTTGTATATAATTGTTTGATGTTTTAAGGTTTATGTACCTCATTTAATATTGACTAACAAATGAATATAGACTAGTTTATATAGAATTTTACAGTAATCTGACAAATCAAACCACACTACCACACCACCATACCACCACATAGAAAGTCGAAAGATTTGTTATCTTTACGTTTATTAAATAACTGGTCATTTCATTATTGTATTTGAATGATATTTCTACAGACAAAAATAACGTTCTTTATTTCGAAGTTTGTTTGACAAGTTAATATGAGCTTTACATTAACAGTATAAGTATCATTAGTTACTAACTTAGTAACTTGGTTTGTTGTGTATATATTTATTGTTTTTATCGCTAAATCATTAAACAATATGAACACTCTTTAAATTAGAAACGCTTCCGCCTTTTATATTTGTTATTATAATTCTTCTACAATAATATATATGTATAAAAGCCTTAAAGATTGAAAGAATAAGATTATTTTTATGATATAAAATACCATACACTACCTATACGTTACTTGCCATTAGGTAAAACCTTTTGAGAATATTAGAATTAATAACTGACACTAACTAACTACTGAACACTACTGGCATATTTTCACCACGATTTATGTGACTACTCTTAATTTATTATTAAGTCCAAAGATTTAAGAATAATTTTTGCAGTAATGGTAAAATAATATTATTACTATAGTTTATATTTTGTATGAAGAACTTTTTAAGCAATTGTATGATTAAAAAGTTTTAGTTCTAAGCAGACTTCAATATTTTAAATTAAATGGAATAAGAATTTAAAACTTACTAACCTATAGATTGAAATTTATTCCAAAAAAAATATTTTCTATAAGTCTGGAAATCTGTTCCAATACTTCAGCTTAAATGAAGCACAGTAGAGACATGAATTTGTTTCTCACATTATTAATAATTTTGCTAATATTATACCTTCAACAATACAATATCTTATACGTTATTCAATACCAGTATACATTGTTCAAAAAATATTTAAACTAGGTTTGCAGAATACTTGTTACTGATTCTAATATACTAATGTATAATCTAATAATTGTAATATGTATTTCACTAAATCGATACATAATTAAATCTACTGACCCTGTCATAAATATTTAGTTACAAATAGTTAATACTTAGTTATTTAATAGAAGAGGAGGCTGTTTAATATAATAAAGATAAATTAATAAAAAAGGTGACCTATGAAATTTTATGAAACAGATGGTTGTTTTTCTCTCAATCTCTCAAATAATCTAAATGCTGACTGGTTAATACCATGTCAGCTCTAATGAATGGGTCGTATCAATGTTGCTAGATATTGCTCTTGTTCAAAATGATTCAACATAGTTGATTAGAGACAACCTTTGCTGCTGCTTTCAATATTGTTTTTAATCAACTGGTGCATTCATGTACCAATTACTTGTTTTATTCAAAAGAATTCATAAAAATTATGTCAATGTAATCATATAATTAAATATGTACAAATTAAATATAGGACCCAGAAAAATACGAACACAACGCTATTTTTTAAATTAATAAAAGATTTACTGATTATAAACAGTCTAGTTTTAAGGCGATCGCGATCTTAGATCAATCGAGCTGAATAATATATATATATAAGGATGTAGCGACAGAAAGATGGATAAAATAGAGGTCACGCAGTCATAAAAAAAATAGTTCGCAAAATTAGGGAATGAAATTAATAAATATACTGATAAAGTTATTTAGTTAACCTTAAATTGATAACATGTAAAAAAATATATTAAATTATTTTGAGCTCGCTCTTTGTTAAGAAAAAGGTATAGATATAGTTTCTTTTTATTTTTCTTGTGTGACATTAATAAATCATTATAGTATAAAAATAATTATTTAAAAAAAATATCAATACAAGATAAGTTCAAAATATATATAAAAATTACTTTTCCTCATTCAATTCCTTCAGTTTCTAAAGACACTTGTATATTTATCCGGGTGTAAGGGCTCAGAAAGGCTGATTAATTGGCTCTTTGATCAAAATACTTCTTTGATCGGTCACTACTGTTTCTACAAATCTCTTTGTAAACATCATTCTTATACATATATATATATATATATATATATAAAAGTTGCTACTTAAGATAGTTAATAAATTTATTTCTTTCAATAGGACAAATCTAAAGATAATTGAGAATCATAATTATTCATTATGAATGTTTTACTATTTTGTTACACATAATTAAAGTAAGATTAGTTTGAGGACATTTTATAACTTTATAACAGTTTTAATTCTAAAAATGTAAATAATACCGCATTGCATATACATCAACTAAAGTCTGGACAATAATTTTCGTTGTTGCAATGAACTGAAGAGAAAAAACAATTATTTTTATGTAATTAAGAAAATAAAAAAAAAAAAACAACCTCAAAACTCAAAAAAGTCGAAAGATTTTATTTCACCTAGAAATACATTGCACTTATGGAAAATTAGACTCTAGTTGCATCATTACAAAAAGTATGTCCATGGAAAAAAATCGACAGCAAATATCTTTATTATCTAAATTATTTTATTTTTTATTTTTTTGCTGTTTTAGTCATCGTCATAATTTATATCCGGAATCCAATTAGAATTCATGCAGCGCATACGCTATTTATTATTTATTACTATTTTAAATAAGAGTGTTGCTAAATTGTACATCGAGTTAGTAATGAAAATAGCGTTAACGTAAGCGCCTTGAACCGCAAACGGATGCAGTGTGGTGCAGATAACCGCAGTTTCTTCTCAAACTTGTTATAATAGCGTTAGCAGAAATATAAAGTTACGTACTAATGTTTAAATATCAATGAAATATTAGGTTACGTACTCATTTACCAGTGCGAACAACCTATTAAAGGAGACAGTTAAGTATATTTGTAAAAAATAATGTAACAATAAATATAGAAAACTAGATGATCAAAAATCTATGTCTGTGGTGACAATGATACTTATACATTAAAAGAATCTTGAATCTGACATTGTCGCCTACGATAAAGTTTATGGATAATGTTTGATATCCAAATTTGTTAACGTGGAAAAGAGCACCATATTTATAGACACAATACATATATTATGATCCATTTGTATATTTCAATATTATCTCTGTTGCTTTCAATTCGTACCCGTATACTCTACACCGTTAGGTATATATAAAACACTATGATTGAGACAAATTGCACTGAATTGTTAGACACTGAATTAACATATTTGCTTATTTGCATACTTTTAATTTTTGATGAACTGAAATTCATTCGTTTTAAGTCCCTGTTATATTAAAAATTACTATTGTTTATGTCTGAATTTGTTATCCTCACTTTGTCATCCAGTTTAAAAATGATATTTTTAATAGTAATCAATATTTTGTCAATATAATTAATTTTTCAAAATATTTGTTAATAATATGAGGCATGACAAGATGCTCAAAAAAAAAGTATCCATCAAAATAGGTAAATACAAAAATTATTCAGCCAACATTATCTTTCAAACTAAATGTACAAAGAATCGTTAATAACTATAACAAGTAACTCAGTCGGAATAACTTCACTATCTATGATAATAAAACCAAAAGCTCTGTTTTGGAGCTGCAAACATGAAGATCTCATTCATTAGTGGAGAGTTATATCTTTAACAAGTCATTTCTGAATCAATAAAAAGACTTTAAAGGACAGGTTGTAGGGTCATCATTTCTAGAAATAAAATATAGAAAAAAACCTAATATATAATAAGTAAAATAGTCTTAATTTAATTTTCAATACCTTCTAAAAACGAACTTGATCAAATTAATTTTCGTTGTTAATTGGCTTAGAAATATAACGCTCTGAAACTTCACCAATTATCCGTTCTGCAATATTGAAACGTTTAATAACAACATAAAACCAAGTTAAACGTTTAATAGTAGAGTGTATCTATGAGGTAAAGTTAGATCAAATTGAGTTCTCGGTCAATTATTAACTCTGATTAAATAACTATCATAACCCTTTCATTTATAGATTTGGGTTAGCAGATTGTTGTGCTCAAACTTATTTATGAAAATGTTATATATGTTATGATGAGGAAAACTTTTTTGGTTAATTATTATTAAGAATGTACACAGGAAAAATAATCATAGAAAGGCTACCAACAAGAAATACACACGAATTTAAAAGTTTAACGTATTTAAATATTTATATCATTATGAGTGAAGTAACAGATAACAAATATTAAATCCATACCTGTAAGTAAAGTTTTGAAAAAAATAAATAACTAATTGAAATTTATTTGAAAAACTGGAAAGCTTTCGTTGACGTTCATGGAGAACAATAGACACGCTGTAGACATATTGTCTTGTTCCTCACTGGACATGATATACAAATAATCGTACTAAGGACGTACTAATGTATTGAACATTTCAATTATTGTAGTGTCATGGAATACAATACGCCTTGTTAGACTACCATCTGCTATAGCCTGCTATTTATCAACTACAGCCTGGATTGCTTTAATATTTATTTTAAATTTAGTTTATTAATATATCGTGTGTTTAGTGTCTTTTTTTTAAAGCACGTATTTAATTTTTATTCCCATGTAAAACTTTCAGAATCGATGTCTCTACCGAAGATTTTTAAATTTCTGCAAATAGTAAATATAAAACTTAACAGCTTCTTATCGTTAAATGGACCATGTGCCCGTTGGTTACAACGTAATATATATAAGATACAACGTCACCAACAAACCAAAAATTAAATGTATACTAATTACTCTATTCAGAAATTAATATAAGTCAACTAAATTTTGTTTAAAATAGATTTTGGGTAACATCTTTATATAATAATTTATCTTATGTTTTATGATGATAGAGAAATTTTAACACAAATGTGCTGTTTTTTTTTACTAAATTTCTTCCTTCTTTCATCTTTAATGAATTTTGTTCGAAAGTTGTTTGAAGCGTCTCATACCTTGGAAGATTGTTTTATTATTTTATTTTCATTTGATGTTGAGTACAAATAATAAAACTCAAACAAATCCGAAATAAAACATTCCTCGTGTTAAGTACATTACCTTGCAATCTGGACTACAAGTTTAGCTTTCAAGAATAAAATTATCGGTTCTGACAGTTTTGTAATATCTACTTCTTGTGAGTCTTTGAAGTTACATTATAATTAGCACTTCTGTGATATTTAAGTTTAATTGAGACCTCCGCGGCTTGCAGTACTCTTGATAAAATGCAGTGTCGCATATAAAATAAAAGATTGAAAAGAAAATTATAAATTAGTGTATATAGTATTAGTGAAATCTATATAATGTAATAAGCAATTGAAATTATACAATATTTGTGAAATTAATAGACAACGAATTTATAATGTATAATTTTTTAGCTATATAAACATTTATCTGAGTTAATTGTAAATTTCAATTATGTTGCGATTAACATATTCGTTTCCCTTAATATATATATTATTATTTACAATGTATTATATTATTTAAATGGTTTTATGATTTCGTAAAACTTTATGTATAATTTACATCAAAATGTGTGAAATTAATAATTTTGATGAATTGGTGGCTTCATCATGTTATTACGCAGCGAAGAATGATGTTCCGTAGAGAAGATTGAATAAGGACTTAAAGGATTTCCTCGTTAACTCTGTCATAGAGTGACTGACTCATATCTTAAATGACTTTCGTATTTTACTGTTCTATTTCTTCCTTAGAAATAAGATAAATGTAATAAAATATGTTGTTAAGGAAAGTTATAGTTTCTGTCTGAAAGTTGTAAAGTCTCATTTTCTCAGATACAGAGATACACCCTATGTATAAGTATCTAAATATTCATTAATTAAAAACATCATATAAGTGTTTTTCCAAATAAAAAGCAAAGTATAGTATCTCTTACTCTAATAAGTAGGAAAAAATGCACATAGCAATAGTAATACCGGCCATTTTAATTTAATCTTGCTATATATTTACACGGCGTTTCTAATCATAGTATAGAAGGAATAGTATTTAAGATCGAATTATGAGTTCCCTTTTTTTAAATACATTTATAAATGAGAAAATACGATAATATTTTTACACCACTTCTATTATTTTATAATTTACGTAAACATAGACGAGGTCAGTGGTACTTGTGTGTGGTCGGTACAGCAGTACTATATTCTTACCATCTTTCCCTCAACCCTCATCAACCATTTTTTGTTTCAATAACAAGGCTTGTATGAGCTGCAAAGTACGTGAAAATAGATTATAAGAATATTGTTTCACATTATTCGTTAATATGTTGCTAGGCAACATTTGTTTATTGACGAAATATCGAAGTCTCTGAAAAAAGCACATTAATATATATGTTGATGGGCTTTTTGCTTTGGGATGGATGAATGGGATGGCTTTTTGCTTTGGGATGGATGGATGGATGGGATTGGGATTACGGACTTGCTGGAGCAAGTCCATAACTAAAGCGAAAGACACTATTATAATTCCAGAAACGAAAAAAAAATATCTAATCTAAACTGAATTGGTTAGTTTAAATTTACGGAAGCAGTTATCCAATTAAATTGTCGTAATCTATATCTTGTTAGTTTACTAACAATATTTATTGAGACTATATCAATGTCGATTTTTTTGAGGTTTTAATGAACATAGTGCCCTGAAAATTTAACGCGGCAAAAGCTTTACTATTATTACTAAGCTATATTATAAATGAACATCGCTTTTCCGTCTGAAATATAAATAGAAAAGTAAGCAGGGATAATGTAGATTTTGCTACCGAAAGAATTTTCATATAAATTCAGAGATTGTTGCTAAATGTAATATAAAAATAGATATAATATCAACAACGTACGTATAAGGTATTAATGTTATTAACGAAAAATAATTTATTTGGTTAAATTGTTAATACTCTGTTGTAAACCCATCATAAATTTTCAAAAACAATATAAATTTAATACCGACGTCATTCTCTGTTAAAGTTATTGAAGATAACTTCAGTTATTAAAGTCGCTGGATGAACTTATTGATTTTCTCTAAAAGTAAGTTTTGAGGTGAATTTCAATACTTCTGTGATTTAAAAACAGCAATATGATAACTTGTAATCGTAACTAAATTAAATATAATGTATTAAAATAAGTGTAAATTATTTACATACGGGACATCGAATCGGTCGAATACATCATTTGAATACTCGTATAATAAGATTATTTTTCTTATTTGATTTAATTTTATTATTTAGAGAGATATATAAAAGATGTACTGTTTTGTTTAAATACTATAATCGGAGATAAATAATGCTTAATTTTAATAAAATTATTCGTATTACTTTATGATAGCTACAATTTTTTATATCCTATCTGATGATATGTGTATTTCATGATATTCTATTAATACACTTTAACGTTACACATCATATTAGCGTTTATTTAATTCTGTGAGAATCAAATACACGAGTTCAATGTTTTGTTACTTAATTATTTAGCAATTTATTTATTAAGCGTATCTACGCTGACATGTTATAAAGACGGAGGTCAGTAACATGAGAAAGCTTTCTGTGCGGTCATGATTCGTATCAACAATGTAATTGTCACAGTCTTTCTGTCAACCCTCATCAACAATTTTTTTAAGAGATAGACTTTTTGATATGTAAGATGTTTGAAATTGTTATTGTAATATGAAATTGCTGATTTAGTAGTCAATATTTTTATTAGGTAATTCTATTTTTAGACATATACGGAATAAATCTATATCCGGAGATAGCGAGACACCCCATGGAACTGGAGCGTCTCAATCAGAGTATTAAACGGAAGACTCTTGAAGGGATATTCCTTCAATAGTCTCCCGTTATATAACATATATTATTAATAATTATATTTATATTATTAAATTTTCATGGTCTTAATTAAACCTAACTATAATAGTAGTATTTATTATAATTTGGCTTCAAAGACTTTCAAGAAGTAGATATTATAAAACTGTCAGAATCGGTAATTTTATTCTTGAAAATCAAACTTATAATCCAGATTGCAGGCAATTTACTTAAGCGGGGAATGTTTTATTTTGGATTAGTTTAAGTATTATAATTTCTACTCAACATGTAAGAATATCTGACCACAGACTAATGTAACTTATCTTTAATATTTGAAAGTTTTTGTTGAATCTTAAATTGACACTTTAGTTAATTATTTAAAAACTGTAACACCTTATTTCAGTAAACTGGTAGTGTCCAGCACAGCTTGAGATTAGAAATTATATATACTTGGCTTTTTTATTACAATTCTTATCTGCAAATATTAACTGACATCCTGATATCCAAAGATATTAAATAAAGTTTAATGACCTCTCAATGTCGTAATAACGTTTAATTAGGACTTATCTTCCGACACTCACAGATCATAAACATTATCGATAACGTGATGGAGTAACAATTTAACCGAATGAAATAATAATTACGACAAACATTCCTTGAAAGGTATTGGACGGTAAGTAATATCTAATAACACTAATATACAATAAAAAAATTATATGTAGAATTTGTTTATTTTATGCATACTACGTAATATATAATAAATGATAACAATAATTAGTGGTATAAAAAAAATAAAGCATAAAAAAGTAGTTGAGCTATTTTCACCTAACAAAGCTTATTTTCACTCACAAACCTATTCATATAAACATTTTACATGATGACGAATATTACAATATGACATATCTAACGTAATTAGAAAACTTTGAGGGTGGTTCGTCAATATGCCGCTTTGTGGTTGATTACATGAGATTCAGTAAAACCTAGGTCTTTAATTCGAAGTATTAAATATATTACCCTTGAATTAAGGTTGTCCTTTTCAATGTTGCCTTGTCCAACAAAATAATATTATTTTTGTTGAATTTCTAATTAATTCGAAACTCCTTTTTTTAATAAGAGTTTTTACATAATATATTTTAAGAAAAAGAAATTTGAATTATACATAATAAATATATATTTGAAAGGAAATTATTAATTCCCTTTCACCGAAAATGGTTTTACAGCAGAGTTGTTTCTAGACGAACCCACAATTATCTCTCTG
The DNA here is from genome assembly GCA_918358695.1 of Melinaea menophilus ssp. n. AW-2005. NCBI lineage: Eukaryota > Metazoa > Arthropoda > Insecta > Lepidoptera > Nymphalidae > Melinaea > Melinaea menophilus. The sequence continues at coordinate 9,307,553 of OU911040.1, read as the reverse complement.
TTTAGGAAAGTGTACACAACCTCACCTTTAAACATCCGTTCTAAGAAAGGGAAAAAAATAAATCATAAGCCAATATTTATTTTTCATCATCATAATATAAAATAATTATTCAAAATAAGAAATAGTAATTTAAAAGTCAAAAGACTTTTCTTACAATTTTCTTTGCACGTAGAATATTAACGTATTTTAGTTTTCCATTTATTATACTTTTTCGTTTTCACATAACATACATTACTCTATTAAGCCACTTAGAGAGTAGCTAGTACAAAAGTCTATACTTCTGTCAATAAACATTTCATAAAATTGTAAGAATTTTTTATGTGAATGTAAATAAATCTAAAAATGTAAGTCAGATAAAATCCTTTTCACACTTTACGTGACTTTACTTAACTGTCGCCATTTTACTGTAGCTGTACGAGACTCAACTGGAATAGTAAGAGACACTCAAAGAATATCAACGCTATAATTGACATAAATGTTATAACATTTAGTAAAGGGAGTGAGAGAGACAAAATCAAAACCTTTAGTTAATTATTTATTCCTTGACAGTCTTTATAACACGTTGTTAAATTCTAAGTTTACTACTGTCAATGGTTGCCGCAATAGACATACGTGTAGGTCCTGCTACTTCAAGAGAATATATAAATGCTGACACTAACTTTACAAGCAATATTTTTAAACATTTTTAATAAATAATAGACAAGTCTAAATCTTTCCAGATCCATTAAATCTAAAAAAGTATTCTTCAACTCAGAAAGTATCTACTTTTTAGGTTACAAAACATGACATGATCTCAAAGTCACGGTATTGAACTAAACGAAATTTTTAGGCCACTGTTAAACAAATAATTGATTACTCACATGTTTTACTTTTATGGCATAACTTAGTATCCCATGTTCATAACGAATTGTAAAATAGCAACATCATTAACTATAACAATATTTCATTTACTGATTATATATTATAAATATTGCAAAAGAAGTAATCATCGACATAGGTATGTGAATACAAAATAAATTATTTACTCCAGATTTGCTTTAAATGGCGTTTATGTAATATAAAATTCGAAAATTTCGATTGCAACACCAAAAACTCATCATTGTCCCATTAATAAGTAAGTCAGTCAGCGGATTATCTACGTATGCCATTAGGTTAATAGCACGGCTCCACTGCGGAGCTGCAAACGTGAAGATTCCATTAATTAGTGAAGAGTTATCTCTGATGTGTCATTTCATTATTCTATGTTATCCAATAAACATGCTTACTCGAGCTGTAAAGTACGAAAAAATAAATTCTATTACTAACATTTCACATTATTTGTTTTTATACAGTTTTATTATTATAAAATTTTTGTTACATTATAACTTCAGACTGAATACTAAGAAACGAAAACAAACTATTAAATAAAGATGCCTGTTAAGATGTCATCGTTTAACTATCAGCACCAAAAAAATCGTCTAATACAGGAAAATGAGATGAACATTAAAAAAATATTGTTTTACTAAAAGTGTAATATTTTTACACTGTGATTTAAAAGTAATCTTTTAAGAAAGATTTGTGGGAAACATCAATTAGAGTAGTGACAAAACACAAAGGTCATTGTATTTTTTCAAGATATCGAAATAAGAATTCGATTTCAAGATTTAACGGTCGTCGACATCGATGTATGCGAGGTATCTCTTGTTCACTGTAGTGCAGTAAATCACTAACGGGTCTGTCAAAGCAGGTTTAATTTAGGCTGGGGATATATCGGAGTGTAGATAAATGTACACGATAAAAACCATTTACCTTTTATAATATTAATGTCTTTTAACAAGAACAATGGAGAAATATCATTTATAACTTTATATTATTTCACGACACATAATAAATCACAACACTTAACTAGATTTAATTGATCTTAAAAGATCCATTAATTATAAAAAATGTTTAAAAATATTGCTTCTAAAGTTAAATTTAGTTTGGATTTACATATACTATCTAAATAGCAGCCTATATATATGTCTATTGCGTCAACCATTGATAGTAATAAAATTAGTATTTAGCGACGTGTTATAACTCTAAAGACCGTCGAGGGATAAAGAATTAAAAAAAGTTTAGTTCAAATTTTTTTTAGTTAAGTCTTTAAAAAACTATTTCTTATTTTGAATAATTATTTGATATTATTTTTAATGAAACAATGAAAAATAAATATTGGGTTATGATTTATTTTTCTCTCTTTATTAGAACGGATATTTAAAGGTGAGGTTGTGTACACTTTCCTAAGCAGGGAGATAATTGTGGGTCCGTCGCAAAACACTCTCAAAACTCCGAATTAAAAACAACAACAAATTTCGACAACGTAATTAATAATTTCCTTTCAGATATACTTGTATAACTCAAATTTATTTTTTGTAATAAATTATGTAAAAACTCGTATTAAAAATAAAGAGTTTTGAATTAAATAGAAATTCAACAAAAATAATATTATTTTTTTGGGCAAGGCCACATTGAAAAAAGACAACCTTAATTCCGGGATATAACATGAATATTTAATACTTGGATGTAAAGATTTAGGTTTTACTGAATCTCATGTAATTTAACCACAAAGCGGCATATTAACATACCGCCCTCAAAGTTTTATAGTTACGTTAGATATTTTATATTGTAATATTTGTTACCATGTAAAATGTATCGCTGAATAGGTTCGTAAGAGAAAATAAGCATTGTTAGGTGAAAATAGCTCAACTACTTTTTTATGCTTTAATCGCATATTTATGATACACAAGCAATTATTGTTATCATTTATTATTCCAATAACATAATAATTAAATATATGTGTTTTAATGAAAATTTTAATGTATTTCATAAAATAAACAGCTTCTACGTGTTATTATTTAAAGGTATATATTAGTGTTATTAAATATCACTATCCTTTTAATCAATATCTTCCAATGTTTGTCGTAATTATTATTTCATTTGGTTAAAGTATTGCTCCATCACGTTATCGATAATGTTTATAATCTGTGAGTGTCATAAGCTAAGTCCTGATTAAGCGTTATTACGACATTGAGAGGTCGTTAAACTTTATTTAATATCTTTGGATTTCAGAACAAATAAAAATTGTAATAAAAAAGCCCAATATATATAATTTCTGATTTGAAGCTGTACTGAACACTACTGTTTTACTGAAATAAAGTGTTAAAGTTTTTAAATAATTATCTAGTGTCAATATTGGATTTAACAAACACTTTCAATATTAAAATTAACAGAAAACAAGTTACAACAGTCTACGTTCAGTTATTTAATTATATATTTCTTGCTGTTATGAAATTTAATTATTTTAAACATCACTTAATTAATAGTTACTGCTATAAATGGGGTGAGAGTCAGGTGCTCAAACCTTTTTCTTTTCTCACGTGTCCCGTCTCCTTCCACAGTCTTCACGGGTCACTGAGCATCACTTACCTTCAACTGAACCACCCCCAAAGCATTTGCTACCTGAGAATATGAATGCGTCACTAAAATTACTGATCTTTTAAAATATGGAAGTATGGTTTTAAGTATTGCAAGGCTTTAAGTATATCACACGTATTTATTGTATTTTGTAAATGTATCGCATGGCATTTTTAATATATATATATTTATATATATATATAAATATATATATATATATATATATATATATATATTCGATAAGCTGAAGTTGTCCAATTGTTTCAAATTGTCAAATATTGAAAGCAAAACAACAAAATTATTATTATTATTTAAAACAACATAAAATCAAATAAATTGAACACTAAGCAGATTTTAATAAAAATTATAAATTTTAAACACAAAAAACATGATAATTCCATCTAGTATTCCAGATGTTTCATTGAAGTAGATATTATTATTATTATTATGATATTTCTGTGAACTTATTTTAATACTAAAATAACCTTTTATAGCAATAGCATCTAACCTTTCTAGAGTCTATATCTATAATAAGAAAGATTCTTATTATAGAATAGATGATACGTAATTGTACTCAATATTTACGACACGATGCTTTAAAATAATTGTACAATGCGTTATAAAATAGCAATGAGTAACCGTATTATTACTATTATATTGACTCTTTTAACATTACTTGGCCTGAAGAAACCTAAAACAAATTATTTCTCACACAACAAACGTTTGTAATATAAGATTTCTTATAAAACAATTTGAATTCATATTCACATATAATCTTACACTAAAGAGATTTATAAATCTTTTATATATCAACGGGACATTAATCTCGGCAACCCTATTTGTTCACTTTTACTTCAAAGATATTTTCTCTCCAGTGATCCTAAACCTCTATATTTTGTTTGATTCATTTATACTCTCTTTTCGTCGTGACTGCTTCCGGAATAAAGAGGATAATACTTATTGTACGTTTGATTTAAGAAATACCTGTAATAAATTGTTACTATTCATATACTAATTCACATATGTTTATATCTTAATGTAAACGGAAAAATTTGAGACATATGAAACCTATACATATTTAAATATTAAATTCAGTGTTATATGTGTAAAATAAAACATGTAATATATACCTATATTTACTAACAATACAACTGAATAGTAAGCAGTGATTTATTCAACTGTAAATTGTTACCTTGTCATGTTAATTTATAAAATGTAGACTAGATATATGAATATACGACAATGTGTTCAAAATAAAGCTAGGGGTGAAGATTTAAAACCTTAAGCTAATAACACTGATAAATTAAATTTTGAAGTAATATTTAATTAATCAGTGTTTTTGTTTTACTGCGAATTACCAATTGACAATTTTATGATACTAAAGTGCTGGCAGGTAATTTTAACTGTTGATTAGCTTTGAAGTGTTCTTGTTGTTAAGTATTGTGAGGTAACTAACGATGTATTTTTTTATGTGTGACACAATAATAGATTAATTAATATATCTTTTAATCCAGCCTATGGTTTCATTTGCGGCTTTTAGTTAATAAATAGATACTTAGTATCAAATTATTTTAAAACTATAAAACTTACTGTTGGTAAACCATATGGAATGGTAAACCATAAAACCAAAAAACTCAAATTAGCTTTTCAGTCAAAATAATCACCTGATGTCTTTCTTTCAATAGTTGTTTTCAGTCGACACCATATCAGAAAGCACGTTTATCAGACTTATTTGCTTACGCAATCTATAGACGGTATAAAGCTACTCAAGGTGAAATATAAGACGATACATCGTGTACGTATACGTGCTTGAAGTTATCAGAAAACTTAAGATGAGTTTACAAATCTTTTGATATCTGACTTATGCACCTGCCCCAGAGGGGCAATGAAAGTAATTTATGTTCAGAAAGGACTTTTCCATTTCCAGATAGATATGACCTGTAATAAAGCGCATTATCTGTGACAAGTGTAAATAAATGAAGGAAGTGCTTTCTTATAAAATATAAATTTGCAACATGGATCTGGCCAGGCTGCAGCGGGAATATTTGTGATCTAAGGCTAACTATATATAAAGTAAATTAGTCGGATAGGAAAAAGGAATGATAGAAAAAATGAATCAATGACAAATAAATAATATTTGTAAATTCAATCAATCAAAATTTCACATTAGCAGACAACGTAACGTTCAACTAAAACTGAATAATGATAAATGATAATTTTTTTGTATTTTATTAGTCTAAAAAATACAGTACTTCAATAGTTTTTAAGGAAAGACAGAGTTTATTACCTAATTTCAGGAAAAAAATAAATCGGTCTATGGCTAAAAAAATAAACTTTAAAATCTAAATCACTTTTTAGTCTTTTCAAATTAATTTGACGACTTAATTATCGTCTAACCGTCTATTACCATTCGCATTTAATTCTAATATAATCTAATTTTATTTAAGCTGGAAAGTCTAATAATCTCGAAATCGTGTTAGTAGAGACGTCACTACAGTGTCATCACTATAATTTATTGCATACACGTAATTAAAGCGTGACTGTAATTACGACACAGTGCTAGTTCATAATTAAATAACATTGAACGACACAAAGCAAAATTGTTGTAATTTAATATTTCAGTATTATATTGGAAGAAAGATAAGAGTAAGAAAGTGAGTTATCTCTTCAATTGATCATCAGTCTTCATTACGAAGCAGTTTCCGCTCTCACTTCTTATGATATTTCATGTTTAAAGTCAATTTGTATAACGATAAATGATTTTACTTTTCTATTTAAAATATTACAAACAAAAGTTGGTTACAATAAGAAAATAACTATTATTTAATGATAAGAGCTGGAACGTTTCTATTTCGGTTTATTTATAGGTCTTATCTAATGAAGTAATAATTTATTATATTTAAATTGTATTTTTAAACTTATTTCTGTTCATAAAAAAATATATATATCATTTTTGATTTTATACAAAATCAATATCTAACATGGCTGCTATTGATTTAAGCTAACTTTCTTATATAGTAATTGTCGTGAGAAGATCAAAATATAAGGTAGTTTATAATTTACAAGGGTATCTCTAGTGAGAAAGCTCTCTGTGCGGTCAAAATTTGTAGCAGTAATGTAATTCTCGGAGTCTTTCCGTCAACCCTCATCAACCCTTATTTCATACATGTGTTGGATAACAAGCTTATTTATACTCTAAAAGGTATAAAAAAATAATTTATTTGAAACTTTTATTAATCTGATTTAATAAAATATAATTTTATTACGACTTGTATGCTTTAATAAAGCAATTGTTGACGAATGTACATCAATGTGTTATGACTTTTATAATAAAAGTAAAATCTTTAGTCCATTTCACTTATATTTTAATTGACATTTAAATTTACAGTGTAATGTCTTACAGTATTATATAAATATATATCCATCTAAAACCATACACATTTAAATATTAATACAATATAACAAAAAAAGAGACAGAACAAAAAAAAAAACTTATTATAATAAATAAAATTTACGTTTCTTGAACTTGACCCAATCTATTCGAAATATAATTTATAAATCAAAATATGAGCTGTATTCAGGAAGGTAAACATATTTATGTTAATTGTACAATAAATTCCTGTTGCTACATGAATTTTGATCTCAATTCAAAATTAACCTTTGAGGCATACGCCGCCGTAACTCAGTACTACATAATTATTCGCTGTCTCATGAATATTAATGCACCAAAATTATAGGTACATGGGAAAGATTAAAAATAAATTACACAGGATTTTTTTCCATTGTATGATTTATATAAGATATTAAGATTAAATGAAGACATACTTCAACATACTGCGTACTTTACTGATGACTAACAAATTGGTAATGTATCTATAATAAAGTGATATGACTTCATCTTTTATTTAATATACTATATATTTTTATTAAAGAAAAACTTTAGTAGTCATTACTTTAAATTTAGGAATTTGTTTGTCCAGTTTAAATAACCATTTCTTATTAATAAAATAAACTACGTAAACAAATTTCAATAACATTTTTAAAAATATTTTTCATTAGTTAAAGATCTATTTATAAAGTATTAGAAGAAGGAGTAACACAGAAGAAAATAAATCAATCGCAGTGATTAAGCTTCTTGAAAACATAACAAAATTTGCAAAATGCCTCTTGTGACATTTTTGCCCACTGTGGCATAAATTGTGTCTTAATAATTTTACAAAATTGTAAAACATTTTGAATTTGCAATATGCAGAAATTAATTGTTAATTGAGATAAAATTTTATCCTCAACATATATAAATAACAAATAAGGCAAATAGGTATTTGCCTTATTTATTATTTACTTAATATTACTACACTTTTTCACTTTCACTTTTCACTGTTCACTTGCACACATAATATTAAATAAGGTTATATAATATTATGTGTGCCAGTGATTAAGTTCCCATTTTAAAACAATATAATTTCCTATTTGAAGATTTGGGAAGTAGTCATCTGACAGCTATTTGTAGCAGAATAATAGAATTAGCGTGTTTTATTAACATTTGCAATAAAAATCAGAATAAATTATGAATAAGTCACAATATGAGTTTGAATCAGATCGTTATTTCCTCCGATGGCATGGAAAAAGGATATTGACTTTTTACAATTTTCTATGTCTTTATATTATATGTATTTACAGATTCAGCATATAAAATGTTTTATGGATTTAGGTCACACTTAGAGCAAGAAATCAGACAAAAACTCGTGATTCATTAGTATATAGGGCCTGTTTAAGCAAAAAATACGAATAAAAAATATAAAGAGTGAACAATTCCTGTCAGATCTTGTTATAACGCGCCCCTCTCTCCAATATAATGCCTTTTTGAATACACATAGTACCTTAGACATGAAAAACCGCTGAAAATATAAATTCAGTACTCTAATTTACAAGTTACCCAAAAATATCCTCCCCCGATTTTTAATTTTCTAAGTTCAACTTGCTTCAGAATAGAAAATATTATATTTTTATTTTTTACATCTCTATTTCTTAAAATGCTTAATATATACATGTCATAGCTATTAATAATGTAATAAGATTATCATTTTAAATAATTAAAATATCAAATCGATGTCTATTGTAAAATATTGAATATCACTATGATAAATATAGATTTGGGTTTTATTTAGCAAAATCAGACCTGAAAAGCACAACATGTTAAAGAATAATCGCATTCTGAGAAATTTGTCCATAAAAAGAGGTAGAGAGAAAGTCTCGTGATTTGTAAACAAACTATTTGCACCTAAACTAAAGAATAATATCTCAATCCCCTCATCATCTGTCGGGTTTCACATATTTTTTGGCATATAGCAATTTATATAAAGACGGTCGCTTTTATCCCTCATGATCACTAAATGCTGAGATTTAAAAGTTACCACTTATTTATATTTAAACTAAAAATATAAATCTTTGTTTACTTGTGTTTCATAACTAAGAGTTGCTGGTGATTTGGTTTGCTCCCATCCTTCCCGACACCTATTGAGTATTCACCATTAGTATTAGCCATAACTGTATTGAGTATTAGCCATAACCTCTATAAATTTATAATTTAATTTTTACTTTCTTTGAAGTATACCCCAAACATATTTTGTTGTATTTTCTCGTGAAGAATAAGAATTCCAAAATTGTTTATATCTTTAAAGATTTAATTCATTCTTTATTTAATATTTTTTGTAAATACAAGAAACTTAATCCAAAGATAAATTTACAACAGTAATAATAACTTGACTTGAAGGGATTACTCAGATTGAAAGAATATATATTCAGTCCTGCAATCCGAGACTTTGATGTTAAAAAAGCAAACTCAGTGTACATAAATACATATTTATGTATATCTTTTATATAACCGAATAGCAACTTTACACTTTATCGATACGTAACGATGGTAATGTTTACTGCAAAAGCTCCGATCTCTACTCTATTTAACTGATAAAAATCAAATCAAAATCAAAAATCTTTATTGAAAATAAGTTTCATACAAAACATTTTTTCATTGTCAAAGCTACCACCAGCTCGGAAAATTATTTCCACAGACCTGAGAAGAGCTGGCGACAGAAACTCAGCGGGATTGTCATTTGTTTTTTTTTTGTTTTTTTTTTTTCCTTAAATTCAAAATAACATAAATACATTACACAATATTAAATAAATAATCTTGAAGCAGCCTGGCAGCGATCGCTTCATACCCACGGTGCATTATCCTCTAAGTATTCAGATACATTGTAATATCCTTTTGCACACAAACGTTCCTTAGCTATTCTCTTAAATTTGTTAAATGGTAATACTTGAACGTTTGCTGGGACTTTGTTGTAAAACTGTATACATTGCCCCATGAAAGATTTACTCACTTTTTTAAGTCGAGTAACAGGTAGCGCGAGCTTGTGTTTGTTCCTGGTATTTATAGTGTGTATATCACTATGCTTAATAAAATTGTCAGTATTTTTATGTACATATTTAAGATTTTCAAAAATATACTGACTGGCGACCGTAAGTACATTAATTTGCTTAAACTTATTTCTTAAAGAATCTCTAGGGCCCAGATTGTAAATTGCACGGACAGCTCTTTTTTGTATAACGAAAATGGTATTTATATCAGTAGCACTACCCCACAGTAGGATACCATAAGACATTATGCTATGAAAATAACTATAATACACTAACTTAGCAGTAGTCTCGTCAGTTAGGGATCTAATTTTTTTAACAGCGTACGCGGCAGAGCTAAGTTTACTAGCCAATCCAGCTATATGAGGGCCCCATTGTAGCTTAGCATCAACAGTGATTCCTAGAAAAACTGTGGATTCCACCACTTCCATCGCTTCCTCATTTAAAAGTACATTAGTTTGCACCTGTTTAATATTAGAAGTTGAAAATCTAAGAAGTTTAGTCTTCTTATTATTAAGCAACAGGTTGTTAACACTAAACCAATGCACTATTCGAGAGAGAGCCTTGTTTACATCGTCATACATTACCTGATGCCGTTTTACTTTAAATATTAAAGAAGTGTCATCAGCAAACAATACTATCTCATTATGTTTGTCTACAAAAGTAGGCAGGTCATTTATATAAACCAGGAAGAGAAATGGACCTAAAATTGAACCTTGATGGACCCCCATATCAATCGGAGCCCCAGCCGATTTTTTTCCATTCACCTCTACCCTCTGAATTCTATTAGACAAGTAAGAAATCAAGAGTTTGAGATCAATGCTCTTAATGCCATAGTGGTACAATTTCCTGACCAATGTTTCATGCTGAACACAATCGAAAGCCTTAGATAAATCACAGAATACTCCAAGAGCATCCTGTGACTGATCCCAGGCCTCATATATATGTTTTATAAGAAAGACGCCGGCGTCCGTAGTAGAGCGACCTCTAGTAAAACCGAACTGTTTATTGTGAAGCAATTTATATTTGTTAAAATGGTCTATCAGCTGATTAAGCATGATTTTTTCAAATATTTTACTAAACGAAGGCAATACTGATATTGGTCTGTAATTAGACGGATCTGAATTATTGCCTGATTTTAAGAGTGGTATTACTTTGCTGTGTTTCATAAGGTCAGGAAATACTCCACAAGAAATACAGTCATTAAAAATGGTCGCTAAGTAAGGCGCAACGAGGTCCACTATTGAGCCAATCACCTTAACAGATATTCCCCATAAGTCAGGAGTATTCTTAATATTTAAGGTCCTAAAACATTTAATTATATCATTGGATTCAATTTTCTTAAATTTAAAAGGAATGTTACATTTTTTTACATTTTTTTGTAGTAATGACTCGGCGACTACAGGAGAAGAAATTAAAGAAGAAGTGGTAGAAGCTGGAATTTTTTTAAAATAATTTTCAAAAGCAGAGGCAACTTCCTTATCTGATTTTATTACTTGATTATCCATTTGAAGAGAAAATTTGGAGTTGCGAGCTTTGCTTTTACCAGCTTCGCACTTTATAATATTCCAGGTTATTTTAATTTTATTTAAAGAATTACTAATTAAGTTTCTAATATGTAATGATCTGGCTTGTGAACAAACTTTATTAAATAATTTAGAATAATTTCTAATATGTTGAGCAAACGAGTCACTGCGATTGAGCTCCCTCTCATTGTAGAGTTCAAACAGTTTTTGTCTACTCTTATGAATTCCTGGGGTCGCCCACTCATTAAAAGAAAGGTGATTTCTCAAAGTGCAAGTTTTAGAGGAGAATGTCGATTTGAATTCATTATTAATAATTTTGAAAAATTTATCAAACAGTTGTGAAGGATTTTTATTATATTCCAGATATGAACATTTGGCCAAAATATTATTTTTAAACTTATCCATGCGCCTTACAGTTATAGGAACAAACACAATTTTTTGTTTTTCTTTGCTGAATTTGTAATTAAAAGATATTAATTGCCCACAGTGATCAGAATTTAATCTATCAATTATTTTCTTATTCTTCGGTATAAAGTCTGTGAAAATATTATCAATACAAGTGGAAGTAGACTCAGTTATTCTAGTGGGCTCTAAGAATAAGTTAATAAGGTTATATGATTTTAACAATGATCTGAATCTAATAGTGGTAGCGGAGTTATCTAATAAGTTTATGTTAAAATCACCACATACAATAATATTTTTATTAGACGCAGACAGTTTTAATAAAACATTTTCAAAAACAGGTTCAAAAGAATCATATAACGAACTTGGGGGTCTGTAAACACTAACAACAATGAAACGTTCAAGCTCTGCACAGGCTATTTCAATAGTCCGCTCTACAGAGAGGCTCACAATATCTTTACGTTCCTTAAATTTTAAATAATTGTTTACAAGAACTAAAGAGCCACCGCGTATAGCATTCACCCTGCAGAACGAACTAGCCACCTGGTGATCCTCAAAGTTAAACAACATTTCATGGCTTTTAAGCCAATGCTCTGTAACACACATTATATTAATTTCATTACTTTTCAAGAATAGCTCAATTTCAATTTCCTTATTCATAATTCCTTGAATATTCTGATGCACCAGGTGTATTAGATTACTAACATTATTATGGGCAATGCACTGATTAAAAGATTTAATGTTTTTCTGTAAAACATTTTTTTTATTGCCAGAGAGTATCTCCTTTGTCTTATTTTCTAATTTAAATTATTTGATTCCAAATTTAATGTCAAATTATTAAATGTCAAATTATTAAATGTCAAATTATTAAATGTCATATTATTATTCTGCTCAATAAAAGCAGTAGTTTTATTAGTTAAATATTTGGCTGAATTAAAATGTAAATAATAAGATAGCGCATTAGCTACCAGATAGGAAGTAAACGTATGACTAGCTTGGACAAAATGTTTTAACAATTTAAAAACTTTTATTTTTCATTTAGCATTAAAGTTTATAACGCGGTTATTAAGTTGAAGTATTAATTTATTTCTAGTTAATTCACATTTTATGTATGTATGTATCGATTTTTTAGATCATGTTACTCAGAAATCAGTCATAAACATAATGGAATCGGAAATCTGGAAACAGGAAATGTTTCTTGGTCCCGTGGGAAATACCAAAAGTAATAATCTTAAAATGGGAATAGATATTGACAACAAGACTAAAATATGACTCGATTATCTTAAAATAGTTTCGGTTAAAATATAGGCAATAAATACAGTGTTTTTTATTGAAGATTACAAAAAATATCAACATTACATTATAACTTATACTCAAATTAAATACTTACTTATCTTCACGCCAAATCCCTTGCGGGGTAGCCAGAGACGACGGAGCGCCAAACGCCATTAATTAAATCATACAATTTAAATTAATATTGAAATATCTATGAAAATGCATTTGTATTCTTCATAAATATATTGTCTTTTAAAATTTCACATTTCTTTTGCTTTAAACAAAATATTTTTTTATTTGATATTCAAAGACAAGCGACCACTTTTATTTACCTTTTCACGAAACGAGATCACATCCTTTTAAATGATTTGACTAATCGTTTTGATTACGTTAATAAATTAAAAGTTTTATTCACTTATCACGGTAAAAAACGATACTATGGACCATCAAAATTATTATTAATTGTTACACAATTAGGAAGATTACTTAAATACATTATAAGAAATTATTAATTAATTAAATGTTACTGTAACACATATATATTACTAACTATTTATTATAAAAGTTCTTTAAATTTACATATTAAATTATAGTAGTAGTAGTAGTACAATACATATTTTTGTCAATCTACTACATTACGTTACTCTGTGCTTGTTGACGCCGCGAAAGCGAGTAAAGCTCCCAGCAGGTGATATTTTTATGACCGATTAAGTCATCGCTTGACTGAGACGGAACAATAAAAACAATGTATTTTTCATGAGCACCGTTCTCATTAGCCACGGACTGACGTGTTAAACAAAGCCCTTATATTGAGAAAGGCCTCCGTAGATAACTGAAGATAATGATTACAATGTATGTCAAAATGACTAAAATTGTTATTCTTCTTTAGCACCTAAATACGTCTACAAAATTGATTTCTCAGCAAATTTTACTGATAGTGGTATCTATGTGTAAGGTCTATATTAATTATCTTTTCCTGTTCCTAGCCTAACTTCTTAATCTTTTTATTGTTAAATGCACTTCCTGTTTCAATAAGGTTCAAAAAGGACTACATTCATGACTTGGAAAATCTTTTTTATTGGATATTACATTTATTAGAAAGGTTAACAAAATTCATAATAGTTTTATAACGAAAAGTTTTATGGACACTAAATCTTTTGTAAATAACAGGAAATTGAAGGTAAATAATGCTAATATTGGTATGTATTATTTAATTTTAGTTTACTTAATTAATAAGATAGTTACGTACAGTAAAATGATAAGTAGTTATAAATATGAAACAGCAATCACAAACAAAAAAATATAGACATCATCATTCATTTCGTGTAACTTTGTAGCTGAAATAAAAGTTTTTGTTTCTTTCTTAATGCTAACTTATTGAAATGAAGCGTTTCTGAATTTTAATATAAGTTTAACTGAAATTAAGTATTTAGTTAATTCTTTATTTTATCACATAATACACAGCGCTGACTAATATATGATGTAAAGCAGCCATCCTGTTAATATTAAGAGAATAATTCATCCTTTGTCGAATTAGATTAATTATTTCATTTATAGTGTTTCTATAATAATAAATAAAACGAATTTAATATAAAATTACTACTGTTTATGATTTTAACGAACAGATTGAAAATGAATATTAAACTGTTGTTTATTTGAACAAATCAGGTCATGTTTTGCTTTGTTTATGAATTGTATTTGTTTTTCCAGAATAAGCAGCAATTAATAATCGTTCCGCGGAAACTATTTGTCTTGGCTGGCTTTTTCCAAACTCCATACACTGGAAAGTTATTAGCGGTGCTATTTCAAGACACAAATATCAGTGTGTTAGTAATGATTTGATCAGGATCGTTTAATAATTTCGGTAAAACTAAATTGAAATAACTTTAACAGATAGATGTCTATCAATTAATGTATATAATTTCATTAAAATAAAGACTTTCTAAAACGTGAGTATTACTTCTTCGAAGTATTACACAAATAAGGAGTAAAGCAAAGTGGGATATCTTCTCAATATAAATATATTATCGAATATTGAATACTAATGGATTTTATTAGGCTATTACTAATAAAAATATTTATTTATCAAGTATGTGTTAGTTACTTGCATCGAGAAAATTAATTATTTAAATTAAAACAAAAGTAATATAGAAATAACACGATACTATAAATTTTAAATAAGGCAAGTTAAGATAGTTAGTTACTTAGTTTTTTATTTCTTTTTCATTATATTTTTTATACCCGTGCAGACGCTATTCCCGTTCAAAGTTCCCATCTCTTATGAAGGATATATATAATATTGCGTATAAGTTGTTTGAAATGTCGAACGAATCCCATTCTGTATGTAAATGTTTTTCTTAGGAAAATTATTGATAATTGTATTCGACTAGTGTTTATGTTCATTTTAACCATATCAAAGATCGCTGTATAATTGAACAGTTTTTCTGATACAGCAAGTTAGTAATTCTGATTAGCCGCTGCCGTGAACCTTAGCCGTGAAAACAAATTTTGGTTCGTTAGTTTATATGTCTATTATAAGAAAATAAATTACTACTAGTAATCAGGAATAAATTTATAGTTAATTTGTACGCTGTAAAAGTAGGAGCGAGAGGTATAACAGCAAAATCTCTCTACAACTTATTTAAGGATCTCGGCCTTTCTAGAACGATCATCAGTTCATTTCTAGAACTTATTTCAATGGCGGCTTAAGTAGGTTCTTACGATATTTTATTAGGTAGGGAGAGGAGCTTGAACAGTGAAGGTGAGCGTGTATGCACATAGTAAAGGGGCCCCTTAAACCTACACCTGGGTCGCAAGTCCCAGGCATTGTTTGGGCTCCTCTTCTTGCAACGCGATGGACCCGGCACTCGCATGGTGAATCCATGGAATGCAAGGAAGCTTCGTCTCTAATGTTGCAGTAAAAAACTTTAACTAATAATATAAAATTTGGTTAGGAAAAGGTATCAAGTAAATATTCACACGGAAATATTTAATTATTCATGTATAATATTATTAGTAAATATAAAGTTAAGTTTGTTTCTTAACAAATTGGAGCTTCCAGTAATATACTATTACGTAAATCATTTTTGGTTATGGTTTTGATAAGGAATATTACAAATAATCATATGTAAAGACAACGGGATCAGTATTAAGAAAAACGAATACTTTGATTTGTCATTTAACATTTATAAAGAATTGTTATTTAATATAACACTGTTTTCTGTATTACAAGATAATTAAATATAGTTTTGATAAATATCTGTAAATATATCAAGATATTAGATAGCTTCATAGTAAATAGATGTAGAACATTGCTTCGATACTTTACACAGCACTACAACCTTGAAACGAATTTATAAACTTCAACTAATTAATGTCGTTAAAAAGTAATTTTGTCTTAGTTAAATATGTTCTGCATCTCAATAATATCCGATACTATATTATATATGTATATCCAACATATTTAGATTTATTTAATACGTTAAATTTTTTCACCGATACTAGCCACAATATAAAAATTTTTAGAGATGTGAATTTTATGGGTATTTTACATAGAAATCATAGATGCCGGTAAATTTAAATTTGTATTGCGTAAATTTATAAGATAATTGTAAAGTCCACGTTTAGTTAAGCATTTAATATGTATTACAGTTTTTTATATAATTATTAATCATATTTAAAAGTAAAGTACTTATACAAGTATTTTCAAATCATTCGATATAAAGAAAGTTATGTTAAAATAAATGTTAGTAGATGGAAAAGAGTTCACAAGAAACGGGTCTTCTTTACAGATGATATCTTTGTATAATCTATAATTGATATGACATTAGTCAATCTTACGTTCACATGAAATAACGTACAATAATAATTAAATATTTCTATGACTGCAAAATGTATACTATAGTTTATTTATTTATTTATTTATTTAGCTTCACGCCATATCCCTTGCGGGGTAGTCAGAGACGACGGAGCGCCAAACGCTACGGTCTCTGCATACCTCTTTCGCCTCGGCCACAGACATCAACCTCTTCATACATGCCCTACCATAATTTCTACAAACTTGAAAAAATATATATATAATTGGAACTTTTACTAAATTAAAAAAGTATATTAATAGTAAAATAAATCAAATATTAAACGAATAATAAGAAGTATTAAATAAATAATAAATATAAGATAATACAATTCCACATAAATATTTTATTTAAATAAATATCCATAGAAAACAAGACCAGACGAAACTAAGCCCCTAAATAACTTGTGTAACTAATATGTAATAATCTTTTTTATTCAGTTCAAAAAACCATTATTCAAGTTTGGTTTTATTATAATAATTATATTCTTAAGTGGCATATGTCAATACACTAAACAATTTTAAAAACAAATGAACATTTAAATTTCTTTTTTCTATATATGAATATATTAATAATATATTTTTATGATTTTAGATTAATTATGTTATATATTTAACGGATTGATAAACGAACATTTTAGAATTTAATAAAGTTACTATTAAATGAAAAAAATAGTATTTTCTTAATTTTTTTATTTATACACCAAAATTTCAAATAATTTACAACTTTTACTCGTTAATCTATCAAAGTTAGAAGTCACTTCTTACTGTGCAACAAAATGAACTAAATTTTAATATTGTATTTTTTTGTAGAAATACACATATTAACTGGATCGAACAAATAGTTATTTATAATATTATAATCTCTTTAATCTTCTTAATCAATTAATTTAATCTCTAATCTTGATAACCTGATAAGGAGATAACAATCTTTTATCAACATTAAGTTTTAATATTAATATATTTAATATCTATAAGAGTATTATTTTTATAAAAATATGCTGTTAACTACTCAATTTATATATTATTAAATTGCCGTCGTATTGATCTCTGTGGGATAATTAAGATTCAATAAGCATCAATTCAGGATTCCTTCAATGTCATGTTATTACAAATATGAATGCAAATTAATACTAGAAAGTCTATATGTATTTAGGACAAATCTCTGAATTTTTAGAGTGTCTTTAACTTATAAAAACAAATTATTAAAACTATATTTTTATGATTTTCCTACAATTTTATGAGATTATCGCTATCATATAAGGTTTATTAAAATAAAGTTTCTATAAAATTAATTTTATTTTGTCTAATACAAGAAGTACTTTACGTGTGTGTGTGTAGAATATTTTATTTGGTTATTTACTCAACCCTGCGTCAAATAGGGAATGTATAATTTTACACGTCATCTCTGTTTGTTAATCAAAAGGCTTCTCGGATAATAAATTGCTTTCATCCTGGTAGCAATCGACCAATACGTAGGTTTAAAACTTTATCATACTGGAGTACATTTTACTTGATTTTTTTTACTGCAAATCTATGCTATCACAATATTTTGTTCTTTAGATCTCTTTATTACATAGGGATAATAAAGCTACCCAGAAGTGATAGAATTATTAAATAGGTAGATTTAGTAGTTATTGATTTCAAACAAACAAATTAATATATTTTTCCTTATAGTAGAGAACTGAATGAAAATAAAACGTAATTGTATACACATACGCCATGTAAATTATTCGTCTACATATATATATCTGACTTGACATAAAGTCACTGCTTCACAAATATAAACCGTATCGTACCATACCGTGTTTCACACGTTCTCAAACAAAAAATTTTTTGCTTAAAAATAGTTTTTAAAAACAAAGCAAAATTATCTCTTATTATAATTCAAGGGTTAAAATGTTTCCACCTGAGTGGGCACAACTTTCACTAATGGACACTTACCTTAGCTCTACCACTCACTGTACATGAAATTAACAATAAAATTACTGAAATTACTTTATTTTGTATTGATGGCGCTTTGTTGAACACCATTCATTTGTAAATGAGAAGCACAGTATTTAAATGGAGTTATCCTTTTTTGTTTCTTTCCAAGCATTTATTATTTGTACAGGTATATATACCTATAGTAAAATTATTTTTTGTATATCTATAGTAAAATACCTAGTATACTTATAATAAAATTATTTTTTGTATACCTATAGAAAAATACCTAGTATACTTATAGCAAAATTATTTTTCATGTAAGTATTATGTATTTAAGATTCAATTTATTCAATAATTATATTCTTCGGTACTAGGAAAGTTTTTTGTACTTAGTTTGGCGCAATAGGTTTTGTTTTATGCTTTCCATAATATGCAGATATTATGCTTTCCATAATATGAGGGTAAAGTTTTTATACCGCTATGTTTAAAAGTTTCTAAAGGTAAATTTTAATGGCAAAAATATGAACTTATTGATTAAATGCAATATAATGCCATAGAATATAATACACATAATAATAATAATAAAATCAATATTTTAATAGGAAAAGAAAAAGCCTCAAATTGTAATATAATAAAATATCGAAGATTTTATTTGACCATTATTTATAACGGAAAATGTTTTATAATATTCAAGATTATATTTTTATTATTATATTATTATTATATTATTATTATATATTTTTATTATTATTATATTTTTATAACATTCAAGATTAATATACTTTAAATAAAATAATTTAAAGTATTTTATAAACATATACTTAATTACATTCTAAAATTATTTCGCTGTTTCAAATGACTCAGTCATGAGAAGACAAGAACAAGATACCCGTTAGACAGTTAATTTGACAAATATCTCAAATTGTTCATAGATTGCTGACTTTCATTCATGAATTTTTGACTTTCACTCTCTCGTAGGATTTTATAACTATTTATATTTTTTTACTCTTATTTACTCTTATTTTTTTTACTCTTATTTGTATTTTTATACTCTTTTTGAGTTTAATTTGAATTGAGTAGAATAATTTTTAGGAAAAAGATATTCTTACGACGACTAGTTTAGTGATATGGCAATTCTTTGTATTAAAAATAATAAGAGAGATATTATTAAATATAGAAAAATATCCAGAGGAATTTAGTAATCAATTTATCTAAATAAAACTTAAAACAAATTGTTTCAACTTTACCTTAAACTATTTAGGGGTGTCGGTTAAATCCTTATTTATTACAAGTTCGATCAGCCCGGGAGCGAATGCCCAAAGTTTCTATTACCATACAAGTAATCCATACTGCCTTCAAACACCATGACTATATATTGAGGTTGAATCCCCTTTTGTTTGATTGAAATATGTAAGAGAACTTTAAAAGAATATGTTTATTCATAGGATTAGGTTTCCGTAACTCATATACAGTTTGTGATTATTTTCTATTTACCTACATACAGTATGTGATTATTTGTAATTATTTTCAATTTGCCCACATAAAATTTCTGATTATTTTCAATTAACCCACATATAGTTTGCGATTCTTTGTTATTATTTTCCCAGCAAAGCGGGCGGGAATCAGCTAGTTTAATATAAATCATATCCTTAAATGAACTTATCATTTATAAACAGCACATTTTTCCTCGCGAATATAAGCATCAACTCATCTTTCGTTCAGTTCAGATCACGTCGGTGAGGGTAAAGATGGAAATGCGAATGTTCGTAATGGCCATCATCAGATCCGCAATAGCGTTATTTAGTTTCTGATCGTTTTATTAACATTTTCATGTTCCACTTACCCTTTATATAGGTTGAAGAAATTTTTTATTTATCATAGTATGTGTTTCCCAAATTATATGCATATATTTCTAACAATATGAATATGAATTGGAAGTGAATATTTGTTTACAAGGGAACTTCCCGGCCCTTCGGGCCAGGAAGAGTCAAAGGTCACGTATGAGGTTGGCACCTACCCTATTTTGTAGCCTGATTCAATAGCTTTTTTTTGATGTATTACACATTATTGTGTGATTTGTGGGTGATAAGTGATGCGCGTGCATACAGAGTCAATTAGCTCATTATTATATAGTAAGGATTTTAAGGGATAGTCATTTTATTTAGATGATTAAATCATCTATATTATAGATATCATTGTTAATAGGATATGTTAGAATAATAATAACAATGATATGAATATTTTATCAATTACTATAGTATGGTTTTTATCAAAAGAGTGACTAATTTTTGATAAGTGTCTTTCAACAGTTCTTATTATAATATCTTTGGTTAACTATTAATATACAGTTGTAATCCAATTAGATTATATTGAGTTTGTTAGCAACCATCTATAGTTGATTATGATTTAAATTTATGAAGGTTTGAGAAATATTGCTTATAAATTATGCGTAATCACATGATTTAAACGTTACCTAAAGAAGCCAAGTTCTCTTTAGTAAGGTAGTTAATTTAACAGTAATCCATATATAAATTAAAGCGATAAATAAAATTTTAACTTTTTTAATTAATCTCTTTCAGAGACAAATATGGTATATAGTTACAAGCTAGAGTTGTAATATTTCTATTAACTTAACGGATAATATTTTAAATCGAACATTATATTTATTTTATTCAGAATTATAAAAAAAATTGAGAAACAATATAAAGTTAGTCGAGAAATAAAAACCAATGAAAAATTAAGTCAATTACCATCTTTGTAATCTGAGTCATGTATGTAGAGATCGTATTTATAAATTAAAAGATTTTGAACCGACGACGACAATTAAATAATGTTTGATATTCAAATTTGTTTACGAGGAAAAAATTATCATATTTTAATTATGATCAATTTATAGACTTCGATGTTATCTCGTTTCAATACATATTCGTAAACCATACAAGATTATTATTAAACATGAAACAGAGATGTATTACACGATGAAATGATAATAAATATTCAAAATAATATAAGAATAGTCAAGAAATGTGAAATAAAATATGCTTAGTATACATAAAACTGTGGTTTCTTTAATGGTATTTGTATAACAACGATTATGGTTTCGTTGTTATACAAATACCATTAAAGAAACCACAGTTTTATGTATACTAAGCATATATCCATGGGAAAAAAATTAATTAAAATCTAATAACTAATAATCAAATTAACAATTTTTCGTTAAAATTTTTTATCTTTTCAGACAAAATTGAACGACAACAACAGTATATAAAGCTAATACGAAAATTCCAAGACACCAGCGAAATCAGTTCGTTTGCGGAGTGGTGAGAGACACTGAAGTTATCATTACCAAATGAACTGTAATTTATTGGAAGCTTTTACTTAAAACTTCACAAGAATATAAGACAAGTAATGTATTTTATATTTTCTGGAATGGGTATGTGATGTATGGTTTATTACAATGTGAATAAGATCTCGTAATACAGAAAAACAAAATATTATTTCCAAAGAATATTCTATGTTATTGGTTTTATTCGTATGTTCATAAATTCAGACATATCTCCCTCATGGAAAGGATTGAATGTTTCAAAAAACTTTCATTGAAATACATTTCAGGTAATTTGTCGCTGAAACCTTTATTTATTCCAACTTAAGTTTCGCCTCGGGGATAAATGTCTAAAGTTACTCCTTTACACGTTTACCTGCTTGGAGCCTTTTTGGGTCTTAATGGTCGTTTTCTTGTTTTCTTGAAATATGGCACTGCGAATACTTTAATTTGATTTTGGAAGAACTTTGTCTTTGGGCATACTCATGGGTACGGCACTTTGTATAGGTTTTAGTGAGATTCCAGACGAGCGTAATATGGTGCAATATTTTTTGTCGCAAGGTCTATATAGATAGATAGGCAGATATAATAACAAAGTATAAGTATAGCTATTAAAGTATAATTATATCAGAATAACTTATATATTTTAACTCTGATGACAAAATTACTATTAATTATGAAATTTATTAAAATTCTATCTTTTTTAATGATGGGACGCATTTAATTACAGATTATTTCAAAATGATTGCTAAAATTAGTTCCAAAAATCTATAATATTGATAACGTCAGTTTACGGTAGCCTTTTCTGTAGAGGAGATTTGTAAATCTCATCAGATTCCGACGACAAAGTTTAAATTGTTTCTTGTTGTTTGAATACTTTAACCTTAACATAACAAAAATATAATATTTCTTTAGATGTTTATGTTTGTTAAAGGTTTTTCTAAAAATAAATAGCGGATAAGTTACAAGTATTAATAATATTATACATACAACAAATTAATAAATCTTGTTTTCTTTACTAAATATTAAGTCTTGTTAAGCTTATTTGAAATTCAAATAAATAGTGTATAGAACAGTGTATATTTATCGTTACCTGTCCCGCCCAGACACCCGTCAGGTCGCCGGTTCGAGTCCTACCCGTATTCATTTTTAGTGTATATTTACGAGTAGTTGCTATACTTAACAATAGTATCGGTTATAAGTAAATACTTAATATAAACCAAGCATTTTAGTAGGTCAAAAAAACTAAAAGAAACAAAATGCCTGTAACAGTTGTCATTTAAATAACATAATAAGGTTTATTATAGATGATTTTATGTCAATCTGAACATTAAGATATTTTACTACAACAACATTAAAATGTCGTGTATTCAAATATCCTATTCTCTATTTTGTTATTTGACTTATACATTTATTATAAGATCAGTAGACTTCAAAATGTCGTCCGCGCCTAACATAAAAAAGCAACAAAAAGCTTTAATTCTATAATCAAAATATCTTTTAAAGTAAAATATATTTTCAATTATGTGTTAAATCGCAAACTGTATCTTTAATTATGAAAAGTGTGTTCTAAAACACCAGATGATTCCTATCTTGCTTAGTAGAAAATAATTCTTTAACGTTAAGATTTTTTTTATTGTAATTAATTGTATATTTAACTCTAGTTTTCCTCTTAATGAAAGGTTTTGTTACCGAAATGGAGTGGAGCGATAAGAAAAAGTTACCATAGTCCATTATACTGCAGAATGTTCATCCATTAAGTACCAATAATATGAGTGTATAAAATTATATTCACAATATCTCAATATTTTTATAAAAAAATGCATAAAAAAATCTTTAGTTTATTATTACATAATTATCTGAAACTTTAGTTACTTTTTACATAAGTATGTGAAAAAGAAGGATATCTTCTTTTGTGTCAACCATAAGAACAACATATTTTCCATGGTCTACTTATTTCTTTATGAATCGAATTATTTCACCTAAATTATAAAATTACAAAAAGGAGACAAATGATCCATTAAATGAAACTTGAGCTTCTGACGGATGGTTGCCTCATACAAAATACATCATGCAGAAATATGGAGAAACATGAAATTCAACTTTTAAAGACTCATATATAATATTACATCACAATTGTCTTATGATGTTAATATACAAAAATAATCTATATTGCATTTTGAAATATTTTTTCTATACTTTATTGTTATTGTATTAAATTTTTTAGCTTATATGTAAATCGTCTTAGCCCACAGAAACGCTCTCCCAGAAAGGGGATGATGACGGACGAAGAATAATGTCATGTTTAGTTCATTAGTATTACAGTATATTGACGTAAAGGTTTGATTACCTGCACATAATTAATGCGACTACCTCTAAATGAGTTCAATTAATAATAATTCAACTTATTTATATCAGATATCAATTACGTTTCAACAAGCAATATCATTTTAATAAACCTCTTAATAAACTCGCTTTTGAATTGTAATTATATGTATTTAAATTATCGAAAACAAACACGTAGCAAACTTTAATTACAGAAATGTGGAATTTATTTTGGTACTGAATCTCGACAAGGAACATCCTTTCAACGTCAATGTTATTTCATAATTTATATATATTTGTCTAAATAAAAAATGAAAATTTGCTGTTAATAAAAGTTTGTAGTCGGATAAGAAGATGAGATTTAATTCGTTCCCCGCATAATGAATGTCTTATAACGTTTTTGTCACAATAATTGATAATTTGACTGTTAAAATTAATAAAAAAAAATCATGTCCTTATTTAATTTTGTTTTCATTTATATAGTGATATATTATTTCCTAGTTAGGCTTATTTGGGTTTGACATTTAATGAAATATACAGATATATTTTTAATAGTCCTTTAAATAACAATAGTATTATCTGGATGCAGAAATTGATAAAAAAATAAAGGTTATTAAACTTATGTAATATAGGCTAAAGTGGGGGGTAAAACTAAGTTAACTATATAATAATATAAAATGTAGGTTTTTTATTTTTGCGGTTAAGAAAACCTAATTTTATCGATATGAATATAATAAATTAAGATACTTTCAGGTTCTTAATTTTTATTAAAACGTATAACATCAACTGTAGAAACTCTTTTTTAGATTACATAATGTTATTGTATATTATTTTCTTCGATTTTATTTAATTTGTTTTATTAATTTGATATTCATCGGTGTAATCAACACGCACTTGCATGCCATATAATAATATTAACACGTAGAAGGAAAGAAAACGAGAGAGAAAACAAATTTTCTTAATTAGATAGCAAAATTAGAATATTAAGAAATGGGCGAATTCACAGGACTTAAATATTAATTTGTTATTAAAATTTAGTTAAAATGTGTGCATATCTATTTATTATGTACAAGAGTAAAACCAAGTATTCTGATAATATAAGGTAGTAGTAATCGTCATGATATTAGTTTTTATAATAAAAAAACAACATGTCAAACCTTTTAGTCTATCCTACCAGTCAATCTTTTCAGTTTATATTTTAAATTATTTAAGTTAATATTTTAAATCAATATCTTCAGTTACTCTATCCTCCTAAGGCCCAATGTACTTTCTCAAGTACATGTCAAGGAACTGATTTACGCCCAACTTCAAATTATCCTGTGATGTCCTCGTGACCCAGTGTCCTCAAGTGAGGACATAATACAAACTATTTCATATTTCAAAACTTGCCACCGTTTGACCATTTTTGGTTCTGTTATCTGATTGCTGGATAGGTAGAGACATTTTATTTTTGGCATTTGAGCTGAACCAATCAGAATTAAGGTGTCTTGCGATGCCTATCTGTCAACCATGGAGCGCAAGCGTCGTGTCCGTTAGTTAAATATCAAAATATCTTAATAATCTATTGGTTTCATGTTCATGTTTTATCTTTAAATTCAATATAAAATATAAAACCATGCATGTGTATATGTATTTTTGTTTAAAATCAATGCAACCTATATTTATCTTTCATTCCATGATTATGTTCTTGTGTGAGAACAACAGGCCGTAAGTTTAACATTTGCTCATATATTTATGTTCTTGCTAAAGGACAATGGGCAGTTATCAGATTACATTATGTAGATTGGTAAAATTTATATGTTAGTTTGACTGTTCCTATGTTACCCCTTATATGCTACGTAACGTCTTCACCAATCAGTTAGCGCCTTTCAGTTGTCTTTCTTAATAAATACACTTGGTTATAGGTTTGCGGACGCAATACAGAACAATTATTAGCAGAATCTGATATAGAAGACTTAACACCTTCTGATGAAGATGTGGCTATCCTTTATTTGATATACATAATCAAACAGCGGTTAAATTTACTGGGAAAAGTCTAAACTTTGATCTGTTAGAATGCTATATTTATGTTGCAATTACTATGATAATGGCTATTTTAAACTACCCAAACTTGCGCATGTATTGAGAGAAAAGGTGGCGAGTCGATATTATTCCAGAGAAAAAGCCGTTTTGACGTTAGCTGATAACCTCGTTCCGGGTCATATACTTTATATCGATACGTATTTTAGTAACGTTAAATTGGTAGATGAACTTTTAAGCAGTAGAATATAATGTTCTGGTACTATTATGAAAAATATGATACCTGCACCTTCCAAGCATAGTTTTTTAGACGACCGTGACCTTAAAAATCGTGGCAGAGGAAATGTCCAGGTGCTGGTTAAAAAGGATAAAAAAATGGCACTCACAAAGTGGTATGACAATAAAGCTGTTACGTTATTATCTTCTGTTGAGGCCAGCGAAGATATGGACGTATGTAATAGGTGGTCAAAACAAGAGAGGCGGTATGTGCTTGTGAATAGACCACAAGTCATTAGAAAGACCACAAGCCTTTTTTTAAAGTAAAGCAGTCTAGGTGCCGACATTGTCACTACAAAAAATCTCGTGTTCAATGTAATACATGCAATATTACTTTATGTTTTACTTCTGAGAGAACCAGTTTTTTTGATTTTCACTTGGGTTAGATGTTAAGTTTCTAGTTGATTTTAATAATTATATTCACAAACTGATTTTTGAGCATATGCCCATATTGATAACGATATGAGCGACTTTTTGATTTTTTTTCTTTATAAGTTATTCAATACTAATTTGAAAAGAAAATGATAATTTTTTTTAAAGTTCTTGATTTTTATTCAGCTGATGAGTGACTACTTGCGTAGTTTTTGTTCTCTTTAAGTAGATTTAATAGATATTGAAAAAAAAGATCTCTTAGCTCGTAAGACTTGTATTTGTTGATTTCAAAATAAATAAAACAAAAAATGTTTTTATTCGTCTATCAGCCCAATGTCATCCTACGAGAACATAAAAATTATGCCTACTATTGGACCAGCAGCCGAATGTTCTCCTATGAGTACAAAATAATTTAACACTTTTATTGCTTATATATATCGTTTACCATGCCATACATACCATAAAAAAATATTGAGACACAAAAACTACGGTTATATAGACTTTTAAGACATTTTTTGTTTGGGCGGTTAGTACTTTACACATTATGTACTTGTAGAAGAACATTGGGCTATTACTCTGACCTAAGGAAAACATGCTTGGGCCTTAGGAGGCTATTCAATTATCTATTTAGTCAAGGTTTTCAGAGCTTCTACAGAGCTTCAAATAGTAAAAAAAAATACACAGAAGACTATGTTTAGTTTGTTAGTAGAACGCTTTGAAAATTTTTTTCCGTAAATAATTGTTTTTAACAATATCTAAATAGAGTTTGTTAAAAAATTAGTATACATTCGTTGGTAAATTCACAAGAAAATAAGAGATTAATTTTCTTCTTCTGTGATTGTGATCTGTCCATGTTTGTTACATGCAATAGAGCCCATGCCTTATTATTAACAATAGGTATCACCAAAGGTCCTATTTATAATAATATTTATTTCACACATAATGAATTGATAAATCTTATATATCTAGTTTACGATTGCTTTGCTTTAAGCAATATTATATAACAAATTTTTAAGCCTAAAAAATTTAAGTATATTATCTAAAGTACTTATGTAATCTTATTATATATTTTTAAGGGGTTCATGTTATGCAAACTGTGTATGATATTTTTTAATGTCGGGAATGAATTTACAGTGCTGTCAAGAATTGTTATTGGCTGTTTATTAAAGATTTACCAATGAGAGAGGCTACTGACGACTCTAACTGATTCTGAGTCACATTTATTTGATAAAAATCTAAGGAATTTGTACACAATGAAAAAGTAAGTAAATTCAAAGCATGTAAAATGTCCTAGATAGTTTATATTCGACCACATCTAGTATGTACAGTTATTGGCTAACACTTGGTACATATTTATCATAACTTAAAATAGCTCAATTTATATCAGACTGCTATACACTTACTACGGTTAATTTGAAAACCTCACAAAGCTATTAATTTCCGACGAGGGAACTTCCCGGCCCGAAGGGCCGGAAAGGGTCAAATGTCACGTATAAGGTTGGCACCTGATTATTTTGTAGCCTGATTCAATAGCTTTTTTTTGATGTATTACACATTATTGTGTGATTTGTGGGTGATAAGTGATGCGCGTGCATACAGAGTCAATTAAGTCATTATTATATAGTAAGGATTATGTCACCGCTGGGCTGCGACTGAACAATAAAAGCAATTTATTTCTCATGAACACTGTTTTCATAGTAAACCGTAGTGACATATCAAACAAAGCTTTCATATTGACGAGGTCCCTCGTACATAATATAAGGTAAAAATTACCATGTAGATCCATTAACCGGTTAAAAATATGTTCTTAAATAAAAGCCCTTAATTTTAATTTAATATAATATTTATATGTGTTTTTCAGACACAAGAACATTTTTCAGATACAAAATGTAATTTAGTACATATCTTCCATATTTCACTTTAAATATAAACAGTAATATAATATATGGTATTCCATTAAAGTTATAATTATATCCTTGAAAATAAAATATTTTCGTTCAAACTTTAATGTACATAACCTTTTTAGGTTATTCTGATGAAATGCATTTTTTAAAATTGTTACATTTGTTAACTAATAGTTTTCGGAACATTAAAACTTTTTTAACAGAAAAAAACATTTTATTCACATTTATAAGAGATCTGAATAACTATTAACATTTAGTGAAGAATGAATTTAAATATAATTTCATTGCCATGTAACTATTAAAAGCTTTTAAATATAAGTAAGATTTTAAACCGACTTTTAACTCTTCCTCTTATAAAACTATTCTCTTAAATTTTTTGTCATTTGACGGAAAATAATATTAAAAATATGATGTGTATATATGTCTGTATTTGATTTAATGTATCTAATAATATTGTAACTAAAAGTCAATTTATTGTCAACTTATGTCATATTATCTTCCTAATAAGGCGTAAACCACACTTAATTTGAAATAAGGTTAGTTATAAATATGTCATAGCAATCACAAAAATATATATACATAAGTAACATTAAAATCATAAATGTGTATGTATGTATGTTTGTATATATGTATGTGTGTATGTATAATATGTGTAATAGTAAGAATAATGTACATATTTTTGTATAACACTAAGATTTTGAGAAATCATATTTTATTTACTAAATAAAAACTGTGCCTAAAATAACGCTACTCATTTGTTAGAAATCCTAATGCAGAAAACAGTACCTAGAAACTTATGTCTTTCTACGTTTACATTATTATAGTTTACTCACGGATACAATACACTGATATTTTTAATGTAACGACTGACGATTCAAAAGTGCGTGGTAATTAATGTCTTCTTGTATAAAAATATTTTGAATTTAATACGAAATTTAGAAAATAAGTCACTGTAATTCATTGTAATATGGTGTCTCATATCCTATATGTTTATCCGTTGTTACACAACACACAATGCTGACTGATATATGACCTAAAGCAATGGGAAGAATAGCATCCGTTCCATTAATGTCATGAGCATAATTCGTCCTTTGTCGAATAAGATTTAGTGTTTCATTTGTAGTATACCCGTGATTACATATGCTATGAATTAATAATGAAATTGCATTCTACTGAACAGATTAATTTAATAAAAAGTATCTAAAGGTGTGTTTTCATATTATTTATGACACTGAGAATCTTTTAAACACTCTTGATGATCCAAATTAAAATATTAAATGAGGTCATATTTTCATCATTTTGTTTATAAATTATATTTATTTTTAGAAGAGTTAAATTATAGCTATTAATTAAACTAATTATTGTCATGAAAATCAAATGATTTTTAGTTTTATCTTTCTCTAAATCTGATTATTTCATATTAATAATCATTTCAAATCCAAATTAGATTATCATTTTTCTACTAACACTATAAGAAAATAAGTAAAACACCGAAATACATATTGTCTACGTTAGTATGGTGTATTTGAAAACTCTTAATAACCATACAGTAAATAATATATAGTTTTATAGTGAAACAACTACGATTGTTTCTTTCTAATAACAACATTGAACATGATATTGATAAATATTTAACCAAATATATCGAAGAGCTAAATGTTTATTACTTATATAGACAAGAAAGATCTAATTATTTAATTATTACCTTTCTCTGGAATAATTTACACTTAACACTGTCGTTGCTCATTATCGTCATTACAATTTGTCGTTATGTAGGCATTAATCTCTGTTTAGTATGTATATATAGTTATGTATTTAGTTGTATATAAAATAAAATTATATATAAAATTATTATTATATCTATATTATATTCATTTAAAAGTAATTTAATAAGTTAAATGTTTATAATCCACATGTAGAAATAATTAAAGCTTTATTCTATGCATCTATTTTAAGTATTATTTCTTCGCATTAACACTATCCCGTACTTATTACTGAAATTTTTTCACCTGAAAGTTGTCTGTCAGAGATTGCTTTTAGCAATAAGACCGCCTTTGCGTATTTTTTTTATACTCCTTTTGTTTCATTATATTAATTTTCTGTACAATGAAGTGCATATCTATCTATCTATCTAATTTATAAAAGTGGCAGAAAACGTGGTTGAAAAAATTTGGAGTACTCATGTAATTTAATTATAACCACAGCCTATGATGGTTGGTAACAACCCAGTAAACTATCTTCTCGTCTCACAATTTCATCAACGGAAAACTTTATTACGAAGCGACAACCGTGAAGATTACATTACTTAGTATAAGGTTTTAGTTTATAAGGTATTACTCGTCTTAGACAATATTATAAAAGAAGTGGTCACGTATTATTTTTTATATCTTTGTCTCAGAACATAGAAGATTTTATATTAAAAATTGTTTTGTAATTAAGTCATGACTTTTTACCTTCGAAAGTTATTAATTATATAACTCATGGAAACGACCATTCACATCTTTGAAACGATCGCGTGCCTCTGAAAGTGAATTTAATGTCTTTTTATAATTACCATACTTTTGTCTCCAAATGTACGAATAATCATTTTTTGGTTTGAATACCAAAGTTTTTTCAAAAGGATAAATATTTTGACGTTCAGAATGTTCAGTAGGATTTGCTGTTATATAGTTCTTATATAATAATAAACTGATGTAAGCTTATGGGAATAAAAATAATAAATTACTTTTACTTTAGTAATTGAAGAGTAATTTATAATTAATTATTTAAGACAACAACAATGTTTAAATCATCATAAAATGTAATATATTATCCTTGCTTCTGAACTTATTTGGAATAATATAGGAGTTGTGAGTAAAACTTGAACTCGGAAAAGGGAGTTAAGATTTTTTATTAGAATCAATTTAATTTATTTTAAACACTTTGTAGCATTTTTTGTTGCTAATTTTAATAATGTTCATAATATAATATCAAAGTAATTCAGCGTCTTTGTCAATAATAGAAAATAAAAAACATTTTTTAGTGGTTGGAATGTTATTCGTAGTCTATAATTCATATAAAACATTATAATACTTTTATAAACAAACCTAACGTTATTAATAATTTGCTTAAAACGTTTTTCTTATCTACTATTTTATTATATATATTTTCTACATTATGCTACACTGTAATCACTTTACTTGCAATTGTAAAATAAATTATCTTATGATTCTACTCACTAGATTTTTATGCTATTGGTTCCTTTTAAAATGAAGAAAATTTCCATAGTAAAATTTAGAAAAGATTGATTTTTGTTTCCTCTGAAACTGTCAGTATGTCTGGATGTTGATCCAGACATACTGACAGTTTCAGAGGAGGAGGAGATTTGTTAATAGTCTAGTGAGTGAGTGTTCATTGTATGAAAATATAATTAAATTAAAGACAGGGATGGGTTCTGTGAGGCAACAGTTCTCTACTTAAACCATCCATCAAATCTTTCTCTTATTTTTTTTTTCTTTCTAAGGACAAAAAAAGTGATTACAAGTTCGAGTTTCAACATTAGTGTTCATTTAACGAGTAAATTTAGAAATAGAAAATTTATCTGTTTATTAATTTTTAAATATAATTTAAGAATCTTAAAAAAGAGGAAAGCAAAGCTAACTTATAATTAACTGCTCCTCAAATGAATAATGAATGAAAAGTCATTGACCTGCCACTATTGATGAATTCTTCATTCTATATTTATTATAATATATTTTATAATTGTAATAATTTGTTAATACCTACTTAATATAAACGGATTTTTATAGATAATATTATAAATAAATAAAATATTTGACGTAAATTGGAGTACACAGCGTCGACAAATTATGAGCGTTGGTGATGTATCATCATCAGTCAATATGAATGTCGGGAAGCACTTTGTGTAATAAGTACTGTTTTTATAAAGCTCTGTCGTTATAAAAGTGTGAGGAAAAAAGATTTTAACTTTGTTTATTCGAAGTGTAATCTCGGTCCATATTTGATATTTTTATGGCATTAACAAAACAGAATATTGTTTTTTATGTGCTATTTATGAACTAGACTATCTACGATTTTATTGTTAAACATGTATTTTGAAGAGCAACAAAATAAAGATTATAACGGGTTTAAAATAAGGAACGATTTAGTATTTTACAAGGGTGTCATTTTTGAATAATTTGAAGGCTCATTTACCATTATAAATGAGCCTTCAAGCATTTAATATTTTAAATAACCACATCAAAATAATGCAATGGCCACAACCCAAAACCGTTATTTTTGCATTTGCATACCACAATATAGGTTTATAATTTTATTATAACTTATGTGTAAGTAGCTTTAGCCAATTGGGTCACTTTTAGAAGTGAAAGGACGACGAAAACAGGATTTTATAGTACAATATAAGTAAAATTTCTCAGCTGTATTTCAAGTAAATTATAAATAATGTTTGTCAAACAACAATACAAAATGAATATGATTCAAAATTATCCGTTTAAATCATTTTATCAACATTGCGAGGAATCTTTGAGAATATTAATACAAAGCTGTACTTAACAACTGCTACTTAAACTTGTGCCTCACAACAGATAATTAGTTAAACTTCACAATTTGCTTGAAACTAAGTCAACTAATTTTACCACGAATATGCATTAATATCGTCCACAGTTCTGCAACTGTTGCTAAACAGTTTACTAAATAACTGTATCAAAACACAAGCCATCAATTCCTCACATTATCGAAGTTAGTACAACTCTTAATCAGTGGTATTTTGGTAATTATTAATGCAGTAATTAGTAGTAAAATTTTACATTAATGACCAAAAGACACAATTTAAATAACTATGTTTAAAACACAGCTATTGATCTTGAATATATAATTATATAATCATTTAAGAACGAGCAGTGACTTACCATACGTACCATATTTATCGATAAAAAGTTTAATACAATAAGACGTGTTAACATAAAAGTTCTAGAGGCTGAGACTAGTTCTTTCATTACTTGCTATCCTATCTATATAAATAAATAAAAAACATGTAATTTCTAATCCGTTTTATTATTAAATGTTCGACTATATATTTTATAGTTTTTGTTTAGTAAATGGTTGTAATATAACTTAACTTAATATATTATATAAAAAAACTTAGTTTACTACAAAACATGTACCAAGTTAGAAAATTTCAATTAAAAGTTGCCAACAAGATATACTCGTATACACAAAATGAGAGAAAAAAAGATCCCTAAAATGTAAGATTCTTTGCCGATTCGTAAAAACTTTTAACAGCAAAAACATCGATAAATCAATAAATAATTTATTGAAACTTAAGGATAAAACGGGTAATATTAAATTGTAATCAAATAAATGATTTCATTTATTTCATTCAATTCCATTCAATGTCATTTATACCAATGTAATGTCTTGAGAACTCATAAAATTTTGAAAAAAAAATTGAGATGATTTTTGAATAATTGATTAGTTGATTGATTGATGATTGAATTGTAATCAACGAGGAAGTGTACAAGCAACATAGGAGCATATACTACAGTAAAATTATTTTGTCTTATGCGAGTGCAACGTTCAGAAAAATTGAAGTTAGATAAAATGTCTTACATTTTATTAAAGAGCGTGTATCGGAATACGTATACTCTTCTTATACGTCTTGAGCTTATGCATGTTAGAAATGAAATGCTTTTTCAAGTATGAATCTGAATATTTTAACAAGTAACGTAAGCTATACTTTAGTAAAGTTGTGGTATCGTAGTTAAATACGAGATGTTTTGAAACGATCTCATTGGATTGCATTATTAATATCTGGGTATGTATTAATAATAATGGTGATGACAATTGTATTTAATATTTTTTTGTAAAAAAATATAAAAGAAGGTTTTGTAAGATATTTCTTAATGTTTTTTTTTATTTATAAGCTGCCTGATATTAATACTTCATACTCATATCTATGTCGTAAATATTTTTTGTGACACAATATTTTCACTTTTACGGTTAAAGGGAAGGAAGGTTTTTACATAAAATATATCTAGGCACTATTTTCAAGTTATTTTTTTTGTTCCTTATAAATATAAGAATGGCTTTGAACCATCAACAGATTACGTACTTATTGTGGGTACTAATATTTTAAGTCTGCGAATGTCGATGCAACTTTGATCAATTGTTTAACTGAATTGTAATGATTTGAAATGTATATGAATCGTACGAAGTGTATAATCAAAATAGAATTATCTTTAAATACCGTTTATTTTATCCGTTACTTTGTTAGTTAAATATAATAATAACTAAACGAAAATCATTTGTTTAGAAGTTTCGTTGCTATTTATGGAAGGAGAACAACAAACGCTGCAGATTTATTGTCTTTCCTTTCTGGACATGTTCTTAAACAATGGCACTAACGACGTTCTAATGCATTGGACATTTCAACCATTATTTTATTACGGACTACAATACACATTGGTCTACTATCTGCTACGGCTTTTTATTTATTAAGTACACATTTGATTGTCTTATCTATTTACATAAGTTTATTATTTGTTTTTATTTTCAGTTAAAGCTAAGAGTTAGATGAATAAATAAGCTTTCATTGCACCATGCATTTATTATATGTGCAATTACACATACATACGCAAGTATAATTAATATTTTGTTGCATTGGCGATTACAACTTTTTGTATTTTTTTTATAAAATAATTCAAAAACAGACATTGATATTTATATATTACATTAAAATTTATTATTTTTGTTAGTAATCTAATCTAATAGTTGATATAATTGTTCTGATAGTAAACATTTTTATGAATAATATAGGTATGGTAATTTCGCATCACTGTACATTTGATATTTTACAATATCGAGGGAACTAAGGTATTTAACAAAACACATTTTTTATTGAAAACTTTAAGACTTAAACCACAGTATTTCATAAATAATATAGTTGGCTAAATTGTTAATACTCTCTTACGAAACCAGCATAAATTTTCAAAGACAATATAAAATCAAAATTAAGATTTAGTAGTTAGTAATAAGAATTACATTTCAAGATTTAGCGGTCACCATCACTGTGTAGTGCGCTTGTTCTCTGTAATGCAGTAAATCATTGACGAGTTGGTTAAAGCAGGTTTAATTTATACTTGAGTGGATATATAGGGATTCAACTTGAATATTTAAAGACGAAGACGTATATTTAATTGAATACCATATTAATTAATTGCTAAGTGGTTTATTACCATACCACTCTCAAAGTTTTCTAATTATTATAGTTGTGCGATTAACGAATAGTATACCTATATATGGGACAATAACAGCTTCTATGATATTTTATTCTTTATTGTTATGAATGTTTCTCTTAATTATGGTATCATTTGGTTAATTTATTCCTCTATTACCTTCCCGATAATTTTTATGGTCTGAGAGTGTCGGAAGACAAAAGTCTTAATTACGAGCTAACAATACATGAGGATTAAATTGTAATACTAAAGTTAAATTATTTATTACTAGCTTTTTCCGGCGGCTTCGCTCGCACTTGAGTCATTAAATAAGAATTAGAGATCATTGTGATAGAAATGAACCAATACCATAACATTCTTTTATTGCTTGGCTGGGATTATACATTTTTTTAAAGTACTACAAACAATGAAGTTTCAAAAACCT
Source organism: Melinaea menophilus ssp. n. AW-2005 (assembly GCA_918358695.1). Classification (NCBI taxonomy): domain Eukaryota; kingdom Metazoa; phylum Arthropoda; class Insecta; order Lepidoptera; family Nymphalidae; genus Melinaea; species Melinaea menophilus. The sequence goes on along the minus strand of OU911040.1, from coordinate 9,270,842 downwards.
AAAATATGCTTTATTGAATTACAATAACAAATTTAAAAATATATTTTACTATGAAAAAAACAAATAATTTCGAATTCTAACAATTTAAAAGATAAAAGAGTATTAATCTAGGATATTTTTATAGTCTATATTATAAGTTTTTCCATCGGGTATAAATATATATAAATTCCGGGCATGAGATACTTGGGAACAGGCTACATACGAGTATAGTTGACAATGAGAGAAGCATGACTTTTTTGTAAATGCACTCCAGCTACCTGTAATGTTTGCCCTTGTATTTTGTTTATAGTAATAGCAAAGCTAAGATTGATGGGAAACTGAACCTAAAAAAAACAAAATATTTTTTTAATAAAAAGTATCCTATATTACTTGTAATACGTAACCTATATTACTTGTGAAAGAGTAACAAACAAACTTACATTGGCATTTATTATATTAAGTAGGGATGTAATCCCTGCGCGTTATTACGAGCTGAATATCAACAACACAAACAACGCAGTATTATAAAATTTGAATAATTAAGTACGGTGGCAAATTTGTGTTAATAAACGTTTATTCAACTGCTCGTTTAATCGATCGAAATCGTTTAATCAATTGCTGCTTTTAATGGGAATAAAATCAGATGTTCATAACTCTCTTTCCTTTTTTTGTATCCTGACTTCTAAAAAAATTATAAAACCTAATATATTTATTACACGAACTTATTAATAACAGATATTTAATCATATGGTAAAAATTACAGATTTTATTGTTGCAGTATTTCCGTTCACTCTTATTAGCTTCATATGTTATAAATAATCTGAAATTAAATGAATTTAATATTATTTAAGGATGTTATTATTATATATTAGTAGTTATTTATGCTGTAACATTACTTATGCTATCAACATTTGTAATAAAAAAAATAATTATAATATATATCAACGAGACTTCAATCCCAACAACCCCATTCGTTCACTTTTACTTCAAAGACATGTTCTATTCGGTAATCCTAACCTTTTTTTTTTCTTTGAGTGACTTATACTCTCTTGTCATTTCGACCGTTAACGGAATAAAGAGGATAATACTTATACTTCGTTTGATGTAACGAATACCTTTAATAAATGGATACTACTGATATATATTTTTTCAAGTTACTTTCTTTAGTTCTAAAATTCACTTATATTTCAGTTTATGCAAAGAGTATGTACGTATTTATCCCTAGAAGTCTGATATAGATATAAAAGCTGGCCAACATGTTTTGTGACTGCATATGTGTACGTGGCTTACACAATATGTAGTTAAATAATATAAAAGTATTTTATTTCCTTTTAAATTCAGATGTGTTACATGTTTTTCAGGTAGTCTAGTTCTAGATAAATTTGGGAACTATGAGATTATTTGTAGTTGTACAATTAATCACGTAGCTCCCAAATTGTCCCTAATTTGAATTGATTGACGGACAGTAAATAGTGCATTCGAAATGAGACGAATCGCTCGTCGAATCGAATTCATTAGACAATTAAGTTTCTAGTGTCGTCTAATGTAATTAGGCATTAAAAAAGGCGAATTGTAAATTAACATAAACTTTAAAAATAATTGAAAATGATAAGCCTAGTAATAAATACTGTCCTCTCAATCTCTCCTTATTTTATCCCCGAGACAATATTTAAAGAAAGTGGAAAGGTGGTAATTAAATAAAAATTTGATCAATTTTGTATTCAATCACAATCAAAGAACTTTTAAAATAGATTTAATTAATTTATATTTTTAATGTTATTAAAGAAATAAATATAGTCTGTAAAAGTTTGTCAATTTTGTAAATGTACAATAGAGGTACTTTGTATTGCTACCGATCCCTTTTATTGACATAATAATACAGTTGACATGATTTTTTTAATTATGTATGAAAAAGTTTACGAGTAGATTAAATAAAAACTGAAAAGCAAAACTAAATCCAAATAATAAAACTGAGAACGTTTGTAATAACTGAATTATTTTTCGTTACGAACGAATTGATGTTTATCCATTGTGCAATGAATCACCAGATCTTCTATCTAAACATCAAACTTGTATTTAATACTAACAGGATAAAGAATACCTTTAAAATAATATCATATTAAATAATCTGTGTATAATGTTATTTCCATAAAGTTTCTATTTCAATACAAATTATAAAGAAAAATATTGTTCCATAAGCAATAGAGTTTCAAAAAATATTCATTGCTTGTTGACGTCAATGCTCGCCATAGTAGATAAGGAAAGTGCTTCTCCTATCAGTTAAGAGAGTTAACAGAGTTTGTCATTCTTTTTGGATATATGATAGGTTTAACTTACAATACGTGATTAAATTAGGAAGTCTTGTAGGCAGTCATTTAAGGTTTTAATCTTACGTTGTAGATAGATTATCAATTTCCACGAAGTCTTTCATCATAATTTAAACCTATTAATTTCTTTAAAATATTGCAAATCAATTGTATTTAATTACTTCATTGGAACAATCTATAGCTAGAGTAATTTCTAAACCTATCTCTTTAACAAAGGTGGTTAGGTTAACATTGATTATTTAGAGCGTCAACTAAAATTAGAACTATTTCACTGTTTATTAGTATAAAAAATAATTATAAACTGGAGTTTTAATTTGTATACATAAAACGAGTGAATTTTTAAGTTTTTAAATTGCTTCATTAATTACTGAAAATAATCTAAAAATATCCCATACTATGAAGTAACAGACGAATTACAATTAATTGTTAGTTTCGGGAATGACAAAATCTAGAACTATTTATATAAATATGAGTATATAAGAGATGAACTATAAAATGTAACTAAAATATTATATTCCATTTTTCATCAACCGTCTATATGATGTAAATCACGTATATGTTTGTCGTATTTATTTTTGTTACGTTTAACGTCGGTCACGACAATGGATTCATGAATCTAATATTCGAATTTGTTTACGAGGAAAAGATCATCATATATTTTACATATATTCACAATAGGATAAGGTACACTAAACAAAAAAAAATCTGTATGATATGTGAAAATATTTTTTTTTTAATAAAAAGTATACAACAATAGTAGTACAAATTTGTATTAAACCTTAATCTATAGTTATATTTTAAGACCTCCTGTGTATCTCAACCCGGGTTAGTTTAATGATAAGATCGAATGATACAATATGGATAGAAAGTCCTTTGAGATTGATAAGAAAATTCCAAGACACGCCGAAAGTACGTCGAGTGCAGAGTGGGGGCACATTGACATTTTCGGTATCAAATGAACAGTAACTTATTTTACTTAAGACTTCACAAGAATCTTAGACAATACACAAGTAACGTATAATATGTAATATTCTATAGGAATGGATAATTCTTCTGTACAATATTGTGTTGTACTTTTAGCACGAAAAGAAGGCTCTTCTTTGAAAATCTACGTCTGTTCTCATAAAAGAGCAAAACTAATTTTTGTATTATAAAGAATATTTTGTATTTTTAGTTTTGTTCATATATTCAACAGTTCAGACAAGTTACAAAAAATGGGTTCAGTTGTTCAAAAAACTTTGAAACAAACACTCAGATAATTTGTCGCTGAAATCCGTATTTATTACAACAGAAGTTGAATAAGTCCTCATCCTCGCATGAATATGTAAAGTTATTTCTTTACCTTAATCTCTGCTTTGAGCATATATTGAAATAAGTTTCTTTGTTTTTCTTGAAATATGGATGTCTGAATATATGTATTCATCTATTTATTGTTATGATTGTTTTGCACCCGCATCTCGCGTTCGTTTTAATAACTATTTTTTTCCCAAAAGGTTGTCTGTAAGAGATTGCTTTAGCAATAAGACCGTCTTTTGCACCCTATTTATGTAGCTTTTAATCTCTGTATGTTTTGTATGATTTTCTATTTTCGTTCGCGCAATAATGATAATAACTATCTATCTGTCTTAGAATACTTTAATTTGGTTAGGTTAGGATAGGTTTTGTTTTTGCGCATACTTTGTGCAGATTTGAGGGACAAACCAGATTAGCAGAAACTATTGATAACAATAGTGGATGCACGCTTCTTCTTTATGATGAAATTTGTAAAACACATCGGATTCCGACCCTAAAGTTTAAATTATTTCTTTAATTAAAACTTTTATGTGTAAACGAAAAAAAAATTTCAGATGTCTTCGTTGAAGATTTCTCTGACTAACATCCACGCTCAGTACGGAGCACTTTATAAGAACATCAAGTAAATATGACTTTAAAGTTTACCCAGTAGTTTGTAATACCTTTTTCGTGGATAGTTAACAACTAAAGACTGTATATGATAATAATATTATGTAGTTTTGATAAGAGTAAAAATATTTAGAAGTAAAATATTTTTCTCCAAAAGTTCCGACACTCAGATTTTTTGTAGGTGTTGATGAAATTTATCTTGATTTGTTTATTTCTTTAATAAACATCTGTCTGTTTTTTACCTTTTCGTATCAAATCTTATAAGTACATTGATAAGATTTTAAATATATTGCCTTTATATTCTTGGGTGCTAATGTTGTCACCGTGGGGGGTCGATACTGTTTTATTAAAACATTGAGAAATAATTGTATAAGTTTTTAAGAGGATTTCTATTTCTATCACAGTTCATTATATAAATTATATTTCGTCAAGTAATATAATAATATTACTTGTAAAACAGCAATTACAATTTTACAACCTTGCATTAAGTTGTGTTTTAATCTGAACATCTACGTGCCTAAAAATCACAACAAGGGATTTTTATCTTGCACAATAATCACAATAAAAAACCTTGGAACCTTGGTGCCTTGGAACGTTCTTCAAACCCTCGTAGCCTTATTTGAAGCTTGAGAGTATTTTTACAGAAAGCATTATTCCATTAAGTATGATATCAAAATAGGGCCTCCTGCCAATCTCATTTAGCGTAATCAAGAGATCACTGGTAATAATTCAAAGTGGAAAAATATAAATAAATAGATTCAGGTTTTTATTATAAATTGTTACTTTAAATCAATTATAGGAAGTGTTTTTTAGATTAACTTATGTAATTATAAAATTTGTTTCAATTTTATTCGACTTAGAAGATGTGAGAGTGAATATTTCATATCACTCATTTCAAATAAGTAATTTAGTTATCGAGTAGAAAAATTTATCTATTATCAATTTACAAACACGTAACTAGTGGGCAGAGTTAACAAAAAAACTCTTTATCTACAATCTGGGAGGAAAATAAAACTGGAGTTCATCTTTCATTTATTTCATATTCGTTGGAACAACGTGACACAAACTCTCGTGTTCACTGATGGATAGCAATCTTAGCATGCGTGGCATTTAATTAACGACTGCGGATCACATTCAAAACACTTATACAAATTAAAATAATTGTAGCACCAAAATATCTTAAATATATAATTCAGAAGCTACATGTTAAACCTCATGTTATTTCTGTAATAAAACCACAAGAAGCAAATAAATGTTAGCTGTAAGTTGTTTAGTTCAGTATTTTATCTTCAAGCAAAGCTTACCCTTTCAAGTTGAACATAATTTAGTATAGAAGTTGCGGGTTGCGTTTAGTTTGGAATATAAATGACTCTTACTACTAAACTTAATAATGAACTGGCATATAATATAAAAAATATTATATGCACATCTAACTTATGTTTCCAAAATTATTTAATTTTAGAGAAGTATTTAGTTGTTTTTGGATATTTTAGGATCAAAAATTATTTAGTCGTAGTAATTTTATAATAAGTATTTAGATATTTTTCCATTACCTTGATTGTAATTAAATATTCTAGAAATATAATTAAAATAATAATTAATAAGTTTATTAATTAACAATGAATGTGTGACTTACTATATGTGAGTTATTAAAATGATTAAAATAATGTATTTAATACTTAATTAAATCTAAGCTGCAACTCCAATTGTGACGGTAATGATGATGATGATGATGCCAATAGATGTTTTGTTCACATCGTCGGAATCAAAGCATCAGCGATTCTCCAAGAGTATGTGTATCCTTCAGCCCCAGATCAGCAACTATTTTAGAACATTAAGATACAATATAGCTGGCATACTCCTGCGTGGAGCTTGTGATGTTCTTTCACACCCAGCTGTTCATTGACGTTATAATTTGAAATAGGAGTAATAATGTTTTTAATTTTTTCTTCTTCTCAACTTTTAATTATGATGGGCTATTGCAATAATAAGTGCACCTGCACTTAACATTAAGATGTATAAAGGTAGCGTAGTAGGATAGACAGTATTTCTTTGCAGATTTTCCAATTGTACTAGGGTTTCCTTAATTAAAACACCTCAAAGCTCTTGTAATTTTATTGACTTTAGATTAAGATGAGGAACCTCAACATTAACAGCACTGAGTGATGTTTGCATTTATTTAGTAGCTGGCCCTTAATTTCGTCATTGTCATTCATGATGGTCAATTCGGAAATCTTTATATAACATTTCACAGGGATGGTGCTGTGATGGTGGCGATGAAGCTGCTATGGAGCAAAGTGAATTCATCTCTTTCATTAAAATTATTCATAACTGTTAGCGTTTATTGAACTGCCATGATGACACCAAAAGAAACTTATTTTATTGTTATCTAACTTTTATGCTTTACTCTTACGAGAAAATATTTAGTTTTCTTTCTTTGTATAAAAATGAATAATTTTATTTACGTCAAAAAAAAACAAACTCTTGGCTAAAAAGAAGAAAAAAATATATATCTACTCTCTACTCTATACTCAATGATTATAAAAAATATACTAAGAAACAATATTAATTATATTATTCAGACTTTGTTATTTGGCTATGGGATTTAATGAAAATTAAGTACTTGAAAATAAAATAAAGGATACTTTCTTTGTTTAAATAAGTTATTATAACAATAAATAATATAACAATATTATTTAAAATATAATTATTATTTATTTTAAACAACAATTAGGGCGACTAATTTGTAATTTTGTTATGGATTACTTAAAAAGCATACATCATATTTATTGAAGCATCTCGCAAGGAAATTATAGAATAAAAGGATATATTATTATTTATACCGAATTTATAGATATAAAGACCAATAATAATAGTAAAGTAACAATTTAGTTACATTTTATTAACAAGCTTTAATCCTTTATTTCATTTAATCAACTGAGATATATAATAAACTGATAAAGCTTTTGAATAATGAGTTTCCATTAAATTAGGAATTATAGACAATGTTTTATAACTTTGTTTTTTTATTATTATATAAAATTAGGTAATGAGTTATTATAGCTTCATATTATGAAGTTATTAAATTATTATCACTTACTACTAATTCTGAATACATGTACAAGTTATATTGTAACTAAGACTACACGATTCACTGCACGAGTATACGTTTACTTTGATGTCATTAGCGCTAACTTACAACTGACACTAATTACTTACAAAACCTTACTACTAGACTTTTACCACACTACGCATTTTCTCGTACAGAGCATGCAAAATTATTGTATATTATATATTCATAAAGGTTTTGTAAATAACACTTATTATTTTTGCAGCACAAAAATTACAACTTTATGGCAAAATTGATTAAAAATTAAATAATTCCGGTCATATTAGAAACATGCACATAGAAATGTAAGTGTAAAGAAAATAAACTTTATCTGCAAACTAAATCACTAAATCTGACTCAAAATGTTCTTAAACAAGTGATTTATTACAAACGACCGCGGAAACAAAGGATACGTTGAGAGTTATCGTCGAGAAAAGCTGTTGCAATATTTCTATTACTGTTGCAACATATTTAGGCGGTAATTATTCTTCGTTTAACTAAATATTTCGTCTAACTCATTTTAAGTAAACTATTTCAACGTTTTAGTAGTTTAGTTGAATAGATTTGAACGAGTTGCCTGAAATCATTTGTTACATTTATCTTAGGTCAAATAAATAAATATACTGAATACCTATCTCTCTAAATATCTGTTATGTTAAATACTTTTTAATTAAAGAAGAATGAAGGTGTGCCTTTAAAAATATTAGATAAAAATGTTTTGAAGCCATACAAAAATTATTGCGAGTGACAGTCACCTTGGTATGATTTTTTTCTTGTTAGTAGTTTCTTATTAGATTTATTTTAATAAACAAAATACCGCATTTACTAAACATAAGCAAATTTTATGATTATTATGACCTTAGTAAGATGTGGTCAATATCACGTAAAATCTTCATTAAAACAAGCCCAAAATTTAGGTATTTAGCTTGATAAATACGAATACCACCATAACTTGTGATTATTGTTTATTAATTACATCTTCAATCAGTGAAACGTTCACGTGATCAAGTCTTATTAAAATAATTAACTTCCTTCGTAATTAAAACTAGCGTTTTTGTAACTAATCCTTGCACAAAGATTGCTCCATCAAATCGAAAAATTTGGAATCCTGAACTTCAATATTAAAACGCGTTATAAAACACATGTGCCAAATAACTTCATAAGTCTTAAACATAACACGATATGAATCATATGTATCGAATAACTTCATACGGACATAAACGATGAAATCACTCTCAAATACCAACTACAGTTTTTTGTTGAAGGACGTACGAAACAGGTTTACGACGTATATGTAAGATGTGATGACTGAACGACGATATATACAGCTCTTTTATCTTTATACTGTGTAATACCACTGCTGTTTCATACGTACATCCAATATATACCGTAATATTTTTTTTTTAGGATAAACTAGTAATACGAAAAATCAAGTAAGTTAAATTTGCATTGTTAGAAAGTGAACAGTGTAAAACACAATTTCAAATCTTGTATATACGCACCTGTGTTATTACGATAAGGATAAAAAGAAATTCGAGAAAACTTTTTATTAACAAATAGGAACAAAGTATGAAACAAGACGTGAGCCCGAGTTATTAACTTTCTACCTACATAAGAAAGAAAGAAATATATGTTTATTAGCATAATGATAATGATTTTAGATAAATCAATTATAAATGAATGGTTCCCTATGAATAATAAATAAAAAATTAATATAAGAGATAAGATTAGAATGCAATAATTATTATACTCTAAATTACAATAATTTAACGAAAATCTTGTAATTTTAAACTTTTGTAACAAACTTTGCTTATAACAGGTTAAAGTTTGGTATTTATAATATTAATACGATTTTAATGAATTTTATTCATGACTGGTTTCTGGTTTAACAATTCTGAAAGGAGTTGAATGTTGAATGTTTACCGACTGTCTCTTATATATTTTGACCAATTAACAATAATTTTTAATAAACTAAGCCCTTTGTGTTATTATAATGTATAACATATACAAATTACTGTAGGTTTTTGAATGAAAGACTAACATTCATTAATCCATCCATTAACCATCACAAACTTTCGAGTTTATATTTATAGTTGGACAAATTAAAAGTTTAATATATTTATAATAAGTAATCTTAAAAATTGGGTCTATATAATTTTGTTACTAGAAAAAAGTCTTCCTTTAAAATAGAGAATATATTTCAGTACCAATATGTTATTTATTTTAGGACTGAATATCTTATATTTAAATTCATTGTAAAAATAATACTTAACTGTCAACTTGCTTTATAAGATATTAAATAGACATGTCATTTAATTACTATTTATTAGAAATATACTTCACATAAAGTTTAGAAAAATTATCGGAGAACAAAATATCCCGCACGAAATATTATTATGACTTACTTTGTTTTTATATTATTAGTTTTTAGTTTACATAAAAGTTATTATATAAGCAAAAAAATTAAATTCAACACTAACATATTAATAAATATTCAATAATACGATTTATTATAATAATTAAGTTACTGGTTATCATTCAAAACTAGCACATATATTATTTTCTCAATACTTGAATGCACATAAAAATCATTAAAGCATACATTAAATGATAATAGCATAAAAACATACGATAAATAGCTGCGATAAAAATAAAAACTGGTTCAATTAGTAATACATAGTTAGTTACATGTAATCTAATCACTGTAACTACTTACATATATATATCTATATATATATATATTTATACATATACATATATATATATATATATATATATATATATATATATATATATATATATATATGTATATATATATATATATATATATATATATATATATGTGTAAGTGTGTAGGTATATGTACATACAACATATTTTTTATTAATCAATGAGTTAACACAAAGGCTATGTTTTAGTATTTATACATACATATAAATACTCTATTAACAATTAATATTCATATTACTTGTAATACAATTACTTCGAATTGGTTCTGAACCAACAAAGGCGTTTATTGGATTTGAATTGTTCTACAGAGATCAATATCAAGGAACATTATAATGTATATTAAATATATTACAGATATTAATCAGGAGCTAAATGTTTATCAAAACATTTAATATAAGTTACACGAACAGTTATTGTATCAAATAATGTTATCTGCTTATCGCATATAATTAATTATACTTTCAGTAAACGTTAAATTATGCTTGTAGCGATAAAATAATATAAATTTATGTGTAATATATGAAAAACTTCGAAATAATATGAGCAATGACACCACCTACCGTCTAATAGTCTATCTCTTTTAATAATTAAATTCCAGTATTGTGAATTAGGTTGGTCGTTAATATTGGTTTTGTGTAAACACGTATTGATTCAATCGAAATATATATATGTGATATAATATGTGATAATCATAAAAACCTAAATACATTTAAACAAGAATTAAACTTTACTATTACTTACAAGAGGTGCTTCAGATAATTTACAATTTAGTTTATACTCGTATTATAATTATAGTGATTCGTGATTGAGTCTTCGAGTTCAAAGACTTAACGAATTCAGAGTGTGTGTGCTTACTATTTTCATCATATTATAATGCACTTTTGCACTTAAACACGATTTTTTGTTTATTTGTACCTTCTATTTGAACGTTGTTCAAAAATTTATTTCATGTTGTTTACAAACTTGTCTATAATATTTGTAATTTAAGAATTTATATACATATATGCTGGAATTTAATGTTAAACATTTTCTAGTTTGCAGTTACTTGAAGTTTATAAATTCATATCAATGTCGTATATAATAAGGCTTTATATCGATGCAATATTCCATCACCGTTTACTATGAAGACATTTTCATTACCTTGACATATTTTGAGTTGCTTTTCTACCACAATTTATTAAAGTTTATAATTAAAGGAAAATTATTTTATGGAATATCATATTTGACATTTTCTTTGTGTTTAAATCAAAGAATAATCAAAAATCTTTACGTATTAATCAAAAATCTTTATGTATGTTTCATTCTGATTCGTCTTATTAAATGTATAAAAAGAAAGTTTTACGCTTCACGTAATGCAACAAAAGAGGAATGGGAAACAAAAAATGGAATTAAAATTTTATTTTTGTACTCCACGTTAAATTTTTGCATGCTATTCTGATATTATTATATTATTTTTAAATTTCTTAGTATCAATATCAGTAAAGGAAAAATAAAATGACTTTAGTTAATCAGTCTATATGTTATTTAGCCAATTGATACCCTAGTTTTATCTTTCACCGTAAATATACACCCTTCATATAAATGGTAAACAATCATTGCAGAAGTAAATTACAATTACAAACTACATGAATTAGAATAGATTTTTTTTATAATAATATTTACTTTATTTTTGCTATCACCAATATAAAAAAAATAAATACAACACCAAAATATTGTTTGAGTGTTGTGTACTTGACAACTTTACTTAAGCACACAATATATTTTTACTTAGTATTATTAGTTCAAAATATGTTTGTAGAGGGAGTTCTGTAAACTGTAAACTGTAAAAAAAATTATAACGTTAAAGAAATTGTTCATAGTAGTGGTAGTCGTAATGTAAATAAAACTATAACCATATAATTGTAATAAACCCTTCTAAGGTGACAGTTTTAAAATTTCAAAATAAGCTTTTAATTGGTAACGAATTCTTTCTGATGGGACGGGACTAAAGTTAATTATCTAGATGTTAGACGTGTGACGGCGCAAGCTATATCGTAATACTCTATTGAGAAAATATTATATGATAAATTTAATATGACACACAATTTTTTTTGGTTCGTAATATTATTCATATAAGTTTAAAATTATAAATTTAATAAATACCCATAATAATGATACGTGCACTTATTAACTATATTTAGACACTTCTAAGTGCTTATAAAATTTCAAAAATAACACGGTTTTTTTTTTTTTGTTATATATACTTATAAATTTAATTTATTTAAAATTTTACATTACCTTTGTGATCAGGTCTGACAACCATAGGTTAGGCGCGGTAGTATATTGTTTCGTATGACTTTTTCTTAACTTGTAGAGAAATGTTTCGGTCTATTATAATTTCTATTTAATAATAACACAGGCACACAAAAAAAAAAGTCATGAACCAGAAGGGAGACCCCATTATTCTTAGGTTTTTGGGATCACTGAAACCGAATATGACAATAAAAACTAATTTGAAATGCCATTTTCCCGCTAGCACCCCCTTACTACCTCTTAAGGGGTGAAAATTGAAATTTTTGTATAAAATCAAGATAGATGTCTATTTCTACGTTTTTTGGGATGCTGAAACGGAAAATGATAATTAAAAATAAATTTATGACCACTATCACCCCTTACTACCCCTTACGGGGGGTGAAAATTTAAATTTTTCTATAAAGTCAAGATAGATGTGTATTTCTACGTTTTTTGGGATGCTGAAACCGAAAATGATAACTAAAAATAAATTCATGACCACTATCTCCCCTTACCATCCCTTACAGGGGGTGAAAATTTCAATTTTTCTATAAAATCAAGATAGATGTGTATTTCTACGTTTTTTAGGATGCTGGAACCGAAAATGACAACCAAAAGTGAATTTGATACCTCTTTTACTCAATACCACCCCCTAACCATCCATAATGGGGGGTTTCAATTTTGTATAAAATCAAGATATATGAAGAAATTTTAACGATTTACATGTGTAATTTTGACTAATATTTTTCCAGGAGGACGTGATACTTCTTTGAATGTCCTTCTCTGTGGTAGTGTCAAATGAGGTTTTCCTTACATTTCTAGATATAATTCTCCTTATTTTAAGTTGAAGAGTGTCTTTACAGAAGGGCTTATTACAATAACTATACTATCAAAATAGGTTCTCCTCCCACCACCGTTTGAGGTATACGAGTGATCACTGGTATTGATTAAAAAATATTTAAATTAGTAGATAGCTAAGCGAATATCTCTTTATATTATTCGTAATCCATAAGCAACATTTTTATTTTCTTACACTAACTACACGATCACAGGAACACATCAAAATTATATGAATATTTTCACAGTCGAGTACTGAACTTGACACACGTCAATTTGATTCAATCAATCGTACCTCTAGTCCTGATGATCATTATAACTAAAGTTATCATTTATATAGAAAACCTATTCAAAATTGTACTATAAAATATAAATTAGTTCTTCTAAATATTTATATGTGAGTCATTCTTCTCTCAACGAATGACCCCATACCTTCCTAATTTAGTTTAGTCTAATAAAGTCTTACTAACTACTAACTAATACTAACACATACATATATGGAAATGATTTTTGTCCAAGAAAAAGAAAAGGAAATAGTTTTTGGCAAAAAAATTTAATGTAACCAAAATAAAACCAACATTGTCTACTAGTTTTTTTAAATAAGGAAGCTATAATCTACGTTAATGTTTAATACAGTTACTTTCTTCTCATTTTGTAAATACATTAACGAATAAGACTAAGGAAAAGGACTCTTTCATTACTGTTCAGTGTGTTGCCTTTTTATAGGTATATTTTCATAGAAATTTCGCTTTGCAACGCTTTGTTAAAGTCAATTAATGCATTTGATATATGCTATGGCAGTAGGTTTTCGTTTTAAAATATTATCCATATAAATTGTTTTTGTATAAAAACTCTTATTTAGTTTGTGTGTTTTTTATCAGATTTGAATATTGCTATTAATTGTTTTCATAGTTATAAAATAACCACAAAATTACAAACCAATACAAATTGTCACTTTGAAATACATTGTCTTGATTGCAATTATTGATGCATTGTTTCTTTTTTATATCAAACAATAGATTTATTCTGTGAATCTGATATTTTTTGAAATCGACAAAAACCTTTTTTTCAGATTAAAATAGTTGCTAAAAATATTTGATTAATTGTTTTTTAAAACTCTTTTAAATAACAACGTAACACTAAAGTTGTATATTATACTCTGCCTGTGACCTTAGGAACTCATTATAATATGTATGCATCGCCATTATAAGAATTTAATAAGAACGACATTATGCGAGTAACAGAAGACTAACACAACTCTGTTAAAGGAAAGTGAAGAGTAGACATCAGTATAAAATAAAGGATTTCAGTACAAAGGTAATATTATTCTTGTGTCGTTATCGTCATCTAATTAGGTAAATATTATTTTACTTAAAATTCAGTCAGCCAGTGTTTGTAGAATGCATTGATTTAGTTATTACTTACCAAATGCCAGTTAGTTTGTTGTGATATTTTTAATTCGAATATTAAAAAAAAAACACTTCTAATTTTATATTATTATTTAATTATTAAATTGATTCTAAACATATTACAAGAGCAGAAGAGAGCGAAAGAAAAGAGAAATAACAAGTTTAGCAGTTTCTTTAAAATATCTTTGGTTTGATAAAAGATATCTCCGTTATATAAGATATATCAAAAATATATAAAAATATCTTGAGACTCGTGAGAGATCTAACTATTGTGACGAATTTTGACGAACTTAATAGTGTAGTGTTTGGTGACCCCTGACTGTTAAACTTTGTTTGTTAAAGGTTGTGAGTTAGCGTAATCCATAAATATTTAATTCGAGCCTGGATGGACATTGTGAGCCTTATTTATACCTCCCGAGACATATCTATTACATATTCTATATAGCGGGACTGGCTTGAAAAAATCAATTCTTAGATGCATTCTTTTATAAACGACAACACGTTATTAAACACTCATTAATATATGTTGAAATCTAAGAAACTAATTTCCTATTTACTATTTGCATGTGAGTGAATTATATTTAAATTTTTGTTAGCTATTTATTATCTTGTTACTCCCTCATGGCTCATCATGACCCGTCAGATTCTTGTTTATCTTTAAATTATTTACTTATAAATTGTTGAAACTAAAAATATGGAACAATACTTATTACATGGAGTTTATGAAGTCTTTAAAGTTTAACGTTACGGTTTATATTCCAAGTTTTTAATACCAAAAGTACACCGACCACCAGGTACCGTTATTTTCTAAATCGGAGGCACTGCAGATTCATATAAATAATGACAGAAGAAAATAAATAACAAAAGTAACAATTCTTACCATAATTCAAAGTAATCATAATTAAATCGTTACATCTCAATTAACAGTTTCTAAACATTTATATGATTATATACTCTTGCTATTATGCAGTTTAAGACCAATATTTGCTCGTATATAACTATTCTAGTCGAGGAAACAACATTTGTATTACTTTTTTTATTTTATGCTTGTAATTTCAAACGCACAATAATTATTTAAAATATTAACATTTTAAGCTCAATGCCTTATTCACTTGCTCTCTACTCTTATAATTCACATTCATACGTAACTGTCCCTTTTTCAATCTTCTTAAACCTTTACAATTACAGGACCATAACATAATAAAGGAAAAGTGAAACGAAATACCGCCAAAGTATGGGTGTACATAATGTTAGCGTAAATCATTGCAAAATATATTTATAAGAAGATTAATAATAAAAAGACGTGTAAAACAGAAATTTTGTTGTGACCGCAAATGCTAAAAATAATATCACTTATATGCGTTAACTATAAAATATTGATTTAACCATAAAGTTTATTCTTGTAAGACACTCAGGTATACCGTAAGTATATTGCTTGAATCTACCGGGAATATCTGAATGAGTTACGTAAATTAACTTAGAGCCAATAATCATGATCATGGCTTATTGAGTGGACTCAATACATATACATTATTCTATGTTATTATTACATTTCTATCCCGCTTAAGTCTAACTTAAGTGTCAAAGATGCCCAAGCACCAATAATTTGATATCAGCAGATGTGATTGTTAAAAAAATTTTGTGAAGAAGTTTTGTTAAAAAAAAACAAAGCAAAAGGTGAACAAGGCCTTTCTAATATCTTAATTATGAGCTAAACCCATTAAAGCCGCATTCAACTGCTGGTCTATCTATTCTTAATTAAACTTTATATATTTTTAAGTGTAAAAATATAACATAATATAAGTTTAATTTTGGATAATGTAAAAGAGACGAAGTGAGAACGTTTTTTGTGTAAACGCGATTCATAGCGATAACATAATTGCTGTAATATTTCTGTCAATCCTCATCAAGCTCTACTTACATGATAAATAGGCTTCAGACTTCAAAATTTGTTAAATTATGTCACAAATTATTATTATTATTAGACTATATTATAAAGTGTTTTACAATATAAGACCTAGGTTAATTTAAACACAAAATGTTTAATTTTTTTCCTACCTCTACTGTATTGTTGTATTCAACACAAATATATTTTTTGTTTTGTTGAAGATTGTAATTTCTGCAAATAGCTTTAGATTTCAAAAAGCTTCAAATAACAGTTATTGAGAAAGTCTTCAAATAAAAAGTCCTTAACAAAATATATATTTCTATTTTGTTAACTATATAATTGTTAATATTGGACAGCTGAAGTCTATTGAAATGGAAAGCTGTTAATTATTCATTATGTATGATATCTTATTATATGTTTTAAACTACTACTAAAAATTGCATTATATTACTAGCAACCTACTTATTAAAATCTAAGGACAACATGATAAACGTACCAGAAATATCAAAATTAGATAAATTGTTATAACTATTACCTCAAGACGAAACCGTAATTAATTTCCCAAAGACAATACACATTCAATATCGACGGCACAGATGTGTCTGTTAAAGTTTTGCGATAGATAACTCTCCATTATAACCTACGCGATTTCTCAAGATTTCTTGATGATAATATAAAAGTCAATAATTTTCGGAACGACAGTTGAGATATGTAAAATATATTTATTTTTATATTAGAATCTCATAAGATATGTTTAATAAGTATCTTTTCTATACCCTTATCTCAATTTTATGGTGTCGGAGCACATCTTGATGTCAGGCACTTTTATCATTCAACCAATTCCATCCATATTGATCTTATATTGATCCTATATTGATCATCCACTTTACTTATAACCATCTACATTTCATAACTATCTATATACTTAGAATTCTTGTCTTAACATACATTTTTTCTTACGATTACTTCCTATATTTTTTGTCACGTCATATTTTCATATCAACTTTCGTATTACACCCTTTGCATTGCCTTTCATCTATTCTTTTCGTAAGCCAGCATCTCGATACATACAATATGGCAAGTCAAACTGTTATTTAAAATACTTCGGATTTTTTTAATGTTTGAGAGTTAGGTCTAATTCGCCGTCGTCTTAAATAACTAAGTCAAAGTACTTTACTGGAAACCGAGCTCTACTAGCTCTATTTGCTCAAAATTTTATAGTATTGTGATCTTATAACTCGTTTTACAATAACAATTTTACAACAACGTTCTTTCTGGAACTCTCTTTCTGCTATATATTAACGATCTGCTGAAGCCCGGTATCTATGGGTATGCAGACGACAGCACGGTTTTAGAAAGATACCTGCCGAGTAGTCGGGCTAGTAGAGATCAAGTACAGTCTGAAAGAGAAGTCACGATGCAACGTTTGAATGACAAACTTCAGGCTGCCTCTGTATGGGGCAATGCCAATTTTGTCAAATTCCAGAGTGTATCTATGGAAAGTAGAAGCCAAGTCCGTACCCACTTGTACGTTTTCAGAAGCTATACACTTTTAAATGAAGAAAAATAAAAATATGGTAAATCTTAAAATTACCATTAAAAAATTATCAAACATAACCTAAATACTAACAGTTGGAAACGGTATTAAAATCAAATGCAGGATACGATAATACAGTAGTTCAAAATTTGCGAAAAACTATTTGCACACCGGCGTATTGACGTAATTGGAAGCCCAATAGACACTGCGCAGTGAAATTTTATTTTCGTTTTGTTACTTTCTGTCGGGACTGTCACAGATTGAGAAATATTTAAATTTAGAGTATAAAAATACTGTTGTTTAATCTGTACTAAGTTGATTAACCAAATAAAATAAATAATACTTTATATATTACCCCTATAACTACATTATAAATCAAATTTAATTAAAATAACTTCACAATGTAATTTATGATACGTACAAAAAGACATGATTTTGTAGACTCTTCTCTAAGGGTAAAATATGGTACGAGTATGATATGATAATTTATAAGCAGAGGCTAATTACAATATTTATGATATTCCATTTTGTTTTCTTCAGAAGATTGCCTCTTAATAAGCTACCATACTCCCCATATGGACTATTATATTATTTACAATCCGAGTCACCAAATAATTGATCGTGTGTGATAATTAATATTTGGATTATGTACAACAGATTAGATAGACTAGTTTGATGGTATAAATTTACCAAATTTTAAAACCTTCATCTTTATCTTATGTAAAAATAATGAGAACTTATTGTTGAGAAATTAGTTTTTCTTTAAGTATTTTTCAGGAATGCCTGATATTATACTTTTTATTTGAGATAAAGTTTATCAGTACAGCTTTTATAGGTATATTTTTTTCTAATTTAAGAATTGATTCACGTGTATTGTAAGAAATATCATTATATTTTCACTAAAATAAACTTAAGAAGAATGAAAAAATAATTTTACGTTTTATTAATAAAACTTTAATAAACAAATTCAAATGTATAACATATTTACCGTTGTTTTAGCTTAAATCATATAATAGTTATCCTATATTGAATACTTAGATAGATGAATTATATTTATTATAATAAAATTAACCACGCTTTATTAAGGTATAAAAGTAATTATTCCAACTATTTATTATGATAAACCAATTTTTTAAATTTAAATATCGGATCCCATGTCATTTAAAGTACAAATATAGTTATAAGCCGACATTACTAAGAAGTAAATAACGACAGAAAGAGTTTTTAGAAAGTATGAAAAGAATTTTATTACTGTTATGAATTCTGACCTCACAAACAGCTTTCTCACGTTACAGAGAAACCCCCGTAAATTATAAGCTATTTTATAATTATGCTCTACAATATAATTTTTTACAATTTCAAGACCAATTGAAAATAAACCCAAATAAAAATGTATTTATCCATGTCGTTTATTTTTATAGAATACTTATTTTTTTACTCTCACAAACTTTTTTATCTTTAAGTTGTTTCTACTGGACAAACAAAAAAACATTGTTTATTTTATACACTGTTTTAAAGATTACTTATTCTAAAGTATTTTAAACAGACAAGTACAATAATTATTCTCTGTACAAATTGTAACAAGGAATTTTGTAAGAAATGAAAATGAAAATTTGAAAATTTAGGCATTCTTGTTAATGAAAATCAATCTTTGTCATCATTCACTTTCTTACTCTTATGTCTTTACCAATAAATTATATATGTAATTTCCTATTTAGTATTTGAATACTTAGTAGGAAATTACATATAATTTCTTTAGTGTATACACTTCATTAGTAAGTTACTACAAAATATTTTAAATAATTTAAACCTGTTTCAATTAAAGATTAAGACAACACATACAATTTTTTTCTCTCGTTCAATGCGTTTAAATTTGCCGACAACCAAAACGACAATAACATTTTATATATTATGTTATTTACTATAACAAATTGAATATGTTGTTGTTTTACTTGGATATATTACAATATCTATGAACCACACGGGAACATTATTTTTAAATCGCATTGTATTTATGAAAAGCATTAAGCAAGCATTTATATATATTACTAGCAGACCCGGTCACGCGTTGCTGTGACTATTGTTTTTGATATATTACATTGTAGTAAACTATTTAAGGGGTAACATTCAGAGTACTTCTGACATGAAAATCATAATGTTTTCTTACAGTCGATATTAAGCAAAAATAGAAACAAAATTATTTTTTAAATTTAATCCAAATTTATAACACTATTTGTAAATTACAAAGTTAATAACTTGGAACACTAAACTTACGAATGAGGTAGGTAGGGTAGATACATCATTCGTAATTATTCAATCCAGTCAACAGATACCGCCATCTTTTAGAATTGTTAGGAGCTAACTGCAAAATAATAAACAAATAAAATAATATTGCGACTATGAATTGAGTTGAAAATTATTATATATCTTTTAAGTTAGGTCAAACTGTACGTGGTGTGTAAATTTATTAAAATCGGTTAAGTAGTTTAGGAGTCCATCATCACCACCATCCAGTGATTTATACATATTAAGATTTCTGGTGGATCTTTTTTATCATTTAATATTGTAAATAATATGATAAATAAATCGTAAAATTATCCTTTTTTTTATATGTTACTTTATCATTTTAATAAGATGAAATAAAGAATAATGAAATAAAACGTATATAAGTATTTTCAGAAATCGTATTAATAACAAAAATCTGTTTTATTTTTATTGTAGTGCTTTATGATACACAATGTTTTTTGTTTGATTACCTGGTGAATACAAACAAATCTGATGGTTTTCCAACATAGGAACAGGCAACATACAATTGACCCCTGGTACTTATTTATGGTCATAGCAAAAGCAAGCCGCACTGGAAACTGTCAGTCGGAATTATTGCGATGCGTGGTATCAACACGTCTTCTCCTTTATACTTTCCTTTTAGTATAGTTGCTTCTATCACGTTGTTCAATAATTTTTTTATCGCTAACCGTGTGCCGTTGCAAAGACGTGATTGATTGATATTTCTCAAGATTATAAATAACGATAATTAAAAGTTTAATTGAAGATTGTGAGGTGGCAATCCTGGTAAATCCAGCGAATTTAAAAATTCAGGCGGATAGTTGACGACATCATCTTGGTTAGTAGCGGAATCAACTGATATATCCTCAATTCGCCTGTAATATGTTCTTGAATTTTGAAATTTAATTTATTTACATCTATGTTTTTTGCAGCCAATATAGTCCTTTCGCTCAACCAATCATGGTTTCTGTAATTTTGAGCAACATCTGGAAACACCTTTTGAATAAGTTCATCTTTTGATCTAGTTAACTGACAAAAACTTTGAGGAAAGTTAATGCAACCAGTCAAGGTGTCTATAGGAAATTTGCCATTACCAATGTCCATGAGTTGTTTAGAGAATATGTCTCCAGATTGGTCATTTTGCAACTTGACACGCATATTCTTGCTTAAATGTAATACCTTCACATGCTTCCACAAATTGGAGGACTTTAAATATGCATTAAGTTCATCAGCTGGCGTTGATCGTAGAATCACTGGCAATATTTGACGAAAATCTCCTGCTAATAAAATCATTGCACCACCAAATGGGTTATGATTGCTCCGTAGATCTTGTAAGGTTCTATCTAAAGCCTCAAAAGATTTTTTATGTGCCATCGTGCATTCATCCCAAACAATCAATTCACATTGCTGCAAAAACATTTCCGATTGCAGAGTTCTTCGAAATGTTGCAGGTTGTGGTTTCGTTGCTTTGTATGTGTAATGGCAATTTTAGTGCTGAATGAGCTGTTCTACCACTTTCAAGCAAAGTTGATGCGATTACCCACGAAGCGAGTGCAAGTGCAATTTTATTTTGTGAGCGAATTGTTGCTAATATCAATAAAATAACAAAAAAAAAATCCTCTACCACCAGGTGCATCTAAGAAGAATCGCTCCTCTTTTATCATTTATTACTTTCATAAGTGTATCAAATACATACTTCTGTTATTCATTCAATAGTGGAAGATTTGTTTGAATTAATTCTTTCAAAGTATTGAGATCATACAGATTTTCTCGGTGCAACTCTTGGTTAAAAGCATCATGCATTGGACGATTGGGCGCGGCCAGGCCTAATTGAAATAATAGTTTGTTTGACATCGTCAAGCACATGTCCTCAATTGAAATCAATACTTCATTGTAAATTTCTTCGCTTATTTGTATATTTGGATTTCCCCTTCTAATCGGTATTTGATACAAAATATCATCACACATATTATCTTTGTACTTGATCCACAAATCCTTTGGGTTTGATGGGAAGCATGTAGATATGATTATAGAAAACAATGTTCGTATTTGATGAGCTTGTGATGATATTACAGCATCATTGAGAGTTTGATCCCAATGAGCATTTTTCTAGCAATCGCAAACGTTGGCAAGCTTTTTTGTATGATCCACACAAATCACCATCAACAGTTCGTACATGTTGGAATGATGTTGCGCCACGTACATTGTCTAATAACAGTCGTGAATAAAAACTTTCATCATTGCTTTGATGTACTGAATAAATTCGACCAATCGCATCGGTAGAATATACATCTGGGTATCCTGAAACTGGTTTTCCTTGATTCCGTGGTATAAACCTCCTTAAGCATTGATTCCAAGTATAATATTTTGGCATTTCAGAATATGTATAACAATGTATGAGCAAAAGCATCGTTTTGGCATGTCAAAAAAAAACTGGTTAATGTAATAGATGGTGGCTGTACCGCTCTTTGTACTGCGTTCTGTGCTGTAAAATATACTCTTTGTCCATTTTCTAAATGCACAGCTAAATGAACAACAGTAGGGTGTCTCTCATGAATAGGAAAAAAAAATATTCGCCAAACTGCTTCATTACTACTAACATAGCGACCCATTTGGTATTGGGTAACTTCATCATTGGAATTCTCTGCATTAATACCAATCACAGCCATATCACTCCCGTTGGTTACATATTTGTAAATGTATTTAATAGATTTTACTGAATGCCAAGATTCAACGTTGATGTGCGCTTTGAAGGTCTTTGATAAAATGTCTGAATATGGAACAATCCAGCGATTATCTATTTCAATATCTTGTTGATTTAATTTGACAATTGTTGATCTTCCATTTTCTGCTGTCGATCGGCGACGATACAAAGGATAACCGTCAATACCAGTGATTGTTTCAGATATTAATATCCGTGGATATCGTTTTGAACATTTACCATCCACCATACATGGTAAATTTTGATTAAGAGTTCCACAGGGAGCATGTACCATGTTTTTGATAACTACCTCATGCAATCCATGATCTACTTCTACATTAGGGATTTCAGCTGATATTACTGCATCAACTTCATTTGACTTTATCTTGTCAACTAACCAAATCAAAATATGTGCATGTGGCAATCCCCGTTTCTGCCACTCCACAGAATGCATCCAGCGGCGTGTCTCTCCAAACACATAATGTTTCACAATGAAAAGATTTCAACTTTTGTATATAGACTCTGGCTGTGTCTATTTCTATCCAGTGTCGATTGCATGTAAATGTGATGAACAAATCTGCTGTACCATAATGACGAACATATGACATGGCATCTTGAGCATATTCATGCATATGTCGAGGGCTTCCGATGTATGTTGCTGGGAGAATAGTCATCCGACCAACATTCTGTGCATTTGCATCAGTATTAATCGCATCTCGAAGGTGAATATACTCTTCAGATCTGAGTTTTGTCTGATTCAACCTGATGAATGTTAATCTCTCCGTTTCAATTTTAACATACATGTCTACAACATACTTGTGATATAATCGCCGACGTTTAAGTATGTGATTGTCATCATTAGGCGGTAGGAATAATAGTTCATTGAACTGACTTTTTTGTTGGTGCAACCTGAAAATAGATTTTTGTTTTCATAACATTGAAAATTTAAAAAAAATAATATAGTGACTGATAATATATCTCCTTGCTAAACTAATATTTTTTATTACCTGTAATGGGATTTATCATCTTGTTTGAGAAATCATAGCCATCTTCACCTTGCCAAAATATAATGGGATATTGCAATGCGTCATATGAGCGGTATGTTTCTTTTATACGTTGTAATTGATCATTCCGACGATGTAAAACAATATCAAGGGATTCCAAGTTTTCTCCAACTACAACGATGGCAACTTCATCAATAGTTGGTGCATTAAAACGTCTTGCATGTTGGCCAACAGGTGTTTTATCAGCTCTGATTACGATTTTGTGATTATCAGATGACATCAGATCCAGTGCAGTTTTAAACAACATAATCAATTGATTGTACTCATGAAATAAAGTTTGTAATTGTTCTACAATAGACCTCTTTACTGAATTGTTATTTGAACAACGCATATCAATTTCTTGTGGTAAATTGCCAATGAAATAAATTTGCAGGAATTTGTAATTGCTATCTGACACTGGTAACAGTGAACCTGCGCTATGATATAGTTGGCCTTGTATCTGTAAATTAAAAAAAATGATTTTTGTCAAATATAAATAATATTTGTTCGTAAAAAGTATATCTGTCTCCTAATTTGAATCCCCAATTTATAATTGATATGCCAATATGTAATAATTACTTGTAACTAATATCCATCATCAAATATTTATATTATGTTTCAAAATAATAAAAGTGTTGGTAATACTGAATCACCAAATAATATTATGACTAAGTAATATATTTCTTGGGGATTAAGGAACTGAAGGTTAATGACACACCTTTACTTAATTGGGATTTTGAAAATAAAAAATGTATTGATTTTTTTTATGTATTTTAAAACTTCGTTATTAATTATATCGATGTGTCATGCGAAAACCTGAAAAAAAATTTTTTTTCAATTAATTATAAGCAATTAAAAGTTGATAAAATTTAAATAAAAATCACGTGACTATGAACGTGCCACGATTGGTCACCCCTAATTGTGACGTCATAATGTTATAGCTGTTAAAGAATAGTACAGCGTTTACGGCAATTACATGTGACTTGACAATAATATCGAAAATTTATTGCTAAAAAATTTGTTAGTTAATTTCGTCTAGCTATGTGTGACAAAGGATTTATAAAGGCAAAGTCTGATAATATTCCGGATGTTGATATATTTATGATAACCAATTAGGTTGACAGTCAAACTTGTGTGGTATCACATCAATTTTAATCTTTGCTTTACCTCCCATTGTTGTGTAATAAATATAATTTTCCATATCATCTTTTAACTAGAAAAAAAACATAAACCATAATAATTATTTGAATATCATTATAACGACGGAAAATCATTATAATATGGAATTCATTCATTTTAATCTAGTCCAATACATAACCTAGAAGTTTATAAAATTATTTAAATGTTCAATTGAATCAAAATCATTACATAAAAATTGATGAATTCATTACGTAAACATTTTCAATTATCAATTAAAAAAATTTTTAATGCTATAATTTTAAAAGTTATGATAAGGACTCTAGTTAAAAAAAATGTATTGACTGAACTCATCTACTTATTCGATTTGTATACTTAGATAAATAATAAGTAATAAAAATAGTGTTATGAAATACTTACATCGAAATGATCTTCACAAAAAAAAAATTCGATTTTGTTTTTGGATTATCACGGTGCACTGCTTGAAACCATTTATTTCGACGTTTTTCATCTTGGGGAACATTTAAAAACATTTTACCAGGAGTTGTTTTTGTAGTGTTCATACATAATGGTACAAAACAAGAACGATAACTTTTGAGATTCAACATTTTCAATATAAATTTGTGTTTTTATAACAATGTCAAAACAGAATTAAATAGATCAAAACACTGTACGTATTGTCTCTGTATCAACTGCTATGAATGAACTAACATTATGACGTCACATACACTCGGGTTTGTTCGGGAGCTGTCGGCGTGTCTTCGGTACTGGATTCAAAAACTTATTTTTATTTTGAAATAACTTGTGAATTATTGCAAAAAAAAAAATTTTAAAAATAGTTTTGTTATAAAACGTATATATGATCATTCTATTTATCGCAAAAAAAAAAAATTTTCAAAAACCCAATTAACAGGAAATTTTGTTCACTAAAATAATAATGATTAACTGCTATAATACCTATCTTAAAATTTGGCATGAAATTTTCCCGAACTACGTTTATTGCCCCAAATGACGTCATTTGAAAGCAATTGTTATATTGTTGGATATTTAACAAAAAGTGTACGGAATCTGTTCTATTCCTGAAAGCAATGAGTACAATGGCTGTGGTGGTAGATCCAATGGTATCAATTTCACTTTCCCATTTGCGCAACACAATCCATTGGCTTCATTTGCCTTACAACTAAAGCAAACCAAATTCATAGATCCAATAGTAACACATTGGTGGTTACTGTAGTCAATTGACAAATCATAATTGAAAGCAGCTCGATTCAAACTTTCGGGATTATTGGTTGAATCTCTCGCTCTCGCTTCCCGCGTTCGTGATATACGAATTCTTTCACGTTCTTTTCGGTCGTCACGTTCTTGTGCAGTATGATAAGATCGGTAATTAGTTTGGTTTGTAGCATTTGGGGTTCTTCTACCTAAATATCTTATAGGAGGCATATCGAATATACTCACCTAAATTAAGTCACATGCAATAATTATTAATCACAGGTATTAAAACACTTTGCACAAAACACGATATAAAACAATCAAAATTAATTATTCAATATTATAAACACTTTTTAACGCGGTTTGTTTGACAGATGCAATGACGTGAAAACTGATGAAAATTTATGTCGCATTCCAAAACTAAAACAAAAGAAAGAATATTCCAAGGCCAATCAAATCTATAGCTCTTAAATTTTTTGACTTTTCAATTTGGTCGGGTTCACGATATTATCACTTTTATGTGAACCTGCACACACATATATTTGATTGAATTTGAACTTTGTGCAGAGACAATAAAGTGCGAATTGACTCTTCGACGTTAGCAACACACCTACATTGTTTAGACAAAAATGAGTGCTTGTAATTTAATATGAATTTTATTGTATAGCAATACAGTTCAAATTAACTCTAAATTTAGTTAGAAAATATTTTTATAGGAAAAAGAAAAGGGCTCTTTTAGGGTTTTCCTGGAAATTATTCGAATTTTTCTCGCCGTAAGAACCATCCTTGGGCTTCAAGGAATATTTAAAAAAAAGAATTGTTAAGATTGGTCCATGCGTTGTTGAGTTGTGCGCTTACCAACACATTTTGCGATTCATTTTTATATAATAGATTATATGAAATTAAATTTTGCTTGAAAATGTTTTCATCATTGAAATAGTTCCAAGAGAACTAGAATGAAAACTCAAATCATATACTTTTAATATTTTGTTATTTCAATCTCATGCGATTCAAAGTTATAAAGATGTAATGTATGTAATATATATATATATATATATATATATATATATATATATGTAATATCCTTGTCAAAGAAAACGTGTTGTTTTACACGTCATTACTGTCTGAAAATGAAAAAGTCCTCTTTGAACATAAATTACTTTCATTGTTCAGCCGCACTCGGGCAGGTGTGTGAATCAGACATTAATAGATTTGTGAACTGTTCACATTTAACTTAGTTATTGTTTACTGCAAAAACAATAAAATAAATGTATATTTTTATCCCAATTACAATTTAATTAGGACTTAATTTAGCATAGTGTTTGATACGAAATGACAATCCTCACGGAAACCCTACAGGAAGAAGTTCTCTAGTTTCCCCTTTGTTCATATTAAGTGTGTGGTTGTTCCGGATATATTATGAAGCGTTACCTCAGTGGCAATTTGGCGACTGTGTTTTTGGCTTCTCATACATTATATAGTTAAATTATTATTTTGATATAAGGCATATAGTTTATGTTTATATTTTAGTGAGTGCTTTATACTCGTATGTGTTTTCTCTGACACAAATTTGATTTTGGACTAAGATGATTGTTGTCATTTCGGGTTTAATGAATCTCAAATTTATATTGATTTGAACGAACGAACAGGATACTTACAGATAGAATTTACACACCAAATAACAAAATAATGATAGTTTTGTTTGTTTTAAATACATAAAAAAATAAAAGATGATATACATTATTTATATATAGTTTTGCGACGACATATATACTTTAAAGCTGTATATTAATAAAATAAGGTATATCATAAAGATGCTCTCCACTATATAGGTTTTTATTAAGTAATGAGTGAGAGCGTCTTTACTTGCACCGTCACAGCGCTCTTTGAGACTAGGGCATTCCATTAAGTGAAGAGTATTAAATCGTTTAAGAGTAAATGCAACCTTGTACATTTAAGAAGTCTTTAAGCTTTCCAGTCTAAAAAGATATAAAATAAAACATATAAACATTATTCTTAATCATTAATTATATTTTAAGAATTTTGTTTTTTAAAATATTTGAGCTTTAAGGAGCTTTAAATTTTTATTTAAATACATCGTTAAGATAAATAGATAGAATAATATGAAACGTTTATATAATAACAAGTATTAATTCTCTCTCTAAATGGAATTATATTCATATTTTTTGGGATAATTACCAATAGTCAATATTACTATTTCTCTACCATATTATAGCGTCATTCATGTGGTATTCGATTCGTTGAAGTTTGATTCGTTCAATATTACCTATAGAGAGCTACCAATGTAATCAGATAAATTTTAAATAAAACATTTTATATAGGAAAATCCATGAGTTTTATGAAATATGGGATTCAAATCAAGTGTTTACGGATATATTGAAGTAATAAAAGTATTAAGAGATCTCTGCAATTTTATTTTTTGACCTAAGTCAAATATTTTATATTTTTATATAATACTTACTTATATATATAACACTTAGTATTATGATGTTCAATTAGTAAAATAAATGTGCTTATAAGTTGATTACAGTTGACTGATATAATGCAACAATTACATGCTGCTAGGAAACACTGCTACCTGACACTGGTCAAGTTACCTTTTTAAATTATTTATAGATACTATACAGACAAAAACATTGTTTATTTTATACACTTTTAACACTTGTTACATTAAACAATAATAAACATTAAAACCATGATTAAGGCACCTTTTTTTATTACTTTCAGTAAAATGTTTATTATAAGAAAGACGGTTTTTTTTAAAGTAAAAACTATAATCAATAATAATACAAATTAAACTGTCACAAGAGCTTCAATATATATTTAATTTATCGTAATAGTAGTATTACAACTTGTTTATCAATTACTCTTTATATAAAATGATCAGCAATCAAATCTACAGTTTTATTCGTCCTAATTTACTTTTCATAAATTTACATAAACCTTTTCTTAACCGTTCTATATACTATTTTAGTTAAACAGATCTAGAACTTATTTAACGTTACATCTAAAAGTAATCCGTTTCATCAGAGAAGCGACCAGTCGGTTGTGTCATTGCGATCTGCCGCGACGTGTTGAGAATCAAATTAAGAGTTCACCGTATTACAGACGGAGAATTGTCTTCACTTGGTTTTATTTTATATTAAACAAGTTACAAGTGGATGTATCTCTCAGAGATAAGAATTAGTACAAGTAATATAATGATAAAATTGTTAACCTTCAACATTCAAGTCTATGAACCTTAATTTTGTATCTATTATAGTATAATCCGTAAATATATAGTATAATCCGTAAATATATATACATATATAGAAATAAACATGCATAATATAAAAAATATATTATGAAGCATTAATTTCTTGTTCATCCATTAGTGACTTTCAGGTGTAACATATTTTTTTATTTTCTTTTTTCTTAAATTTTTACATTTGTTATATATTATTTTTGTATGACTTATTCGTATTCGTTATGGAATATATTTAAGTAGGCTTGAATTCAATTTAATATTTTTAATCACTTGAAATCTATTATTTTTTAAGAATATGTTATTTTGTTTATTTATATGTATGTTTTACTGTGTCAATTACTAGAGATAGCATACAATAGAGAAAATAATTCGAAGGTATTCTTTAACGAGTTCCAAGAAAACTATTTTACAACTATCCTGTCTAATGTCTGTAAAAAATATTTGCAAACTAGAAACTAGGAGATAATGAGTATTTTAAGAATGTAAAAGCAATGTCGTTAAAACTGTGTTTCGCTTAGAATATCCATATTCTATTTGAAATATATAATTCACGATTACTTCTCACAGTCTAAGACCAAATAGTTGGACAAGGCATTGTTTTGTTTTTTCCAATGAATAAAGTTATTTGTCTTACAACAAATGGTGATAATAATAATATTAAATACATTTTCAATACACATGTTTAGTAAATTAAACCAAATCTTCTTTAAATATATATATATATATATATATATATATATATAGTTTGCAAATATTTCTAACAGACATTAGACAGAATAGTTGTAAAATAGTTTTCTTGGAACTCGTTAACGAATACCTTTGAATTATTTTCTCTATTGTAGGCTATCTCTAGTAATTGACACAGTAAAACATACATATAAATATACAATAAAACATTATCTTAAAGTAGAAACAGTTTTGAAGTGATTAAAAATATTAAATTGAAGTCAAGCCTACCTAAAAATATTCCATAACGAATATGAGTAAGTCATACAAAATTAATATTTAAAAGAAGTAACACTTTAAAAAAAAAGAAAATAAAAAATTATGTTATACCTGAAAGTCACTAATGGATGAACAAGAAATTAATGCTTCATAATATTTATATTATATTATGATAAAATTTAGTAAATATGTATATGTACAAAATTAGGGTTCATAGACTGAAATATTGAACAACTTTATCATTATATTACTGTTACTTAACTTATCTCTTAGAGACACATCCAATTATAAATTGTTTAATATTTAAATTCATAAAATAAAACACAACCACGTGAAGACTATCCTCCCTCTGTAATAAGGTTAACTCTTAATAGTGATTCTCAACACGTCGCAGCAGATCGTTATGACACAACCGACTGGTCGCTTCTCTAATTTACGTGGACTACTTTTAGATTCAACGTCAAATTATTTATAGATCTGTGTAAATGTGTATTCTGCTAATCATGAAATCAGCTAAACTGAGAGCATATAATTTTAAATTAAACATTTTATATAGAAAAATCCAAGAATTTTATGAAATATGGGATTTAAATTATTAATGATTAAGTGCATGCAGATTAAGTATTAAGAGTAATAAAAGTATTAAGAGATATCAGCAATTTTATTTTTTTACCTAAGTCAAATATTTTACTAATTGAACATCATAATAGTATTATGATGTTCAATTAGTCAAATAAATGAGCTTTTAAGTTGATGACAGTTGACTGAATTAATGCCACAATTACATGCTGCTAGGAATCACTGCCATCTGACACTGGTCAAGGTACCTTTTTAAATTATTTATAGATATTATAATAATATGAAACAAAAATAAACATTAAAATACTTAAGGCACCTTTTTTTATTACTTTCAGTATAATGTTTATTATAAGAAAGACGCTATTATTAAAGTAAAAACTATTATAATCAATAATAATATAAATTAGACTATCACAAGAACTTCAAAAAAAATTAAATTTGTCGAAGTAGTATTACGACTTGTTTATAAATTACTGTTTATATAAAATGATCTGCAATCAAATCTAGTCTTATTCGTCCTAATTTTCTTTTCCCAAATTCACATCAATACACATTTACACAGATCTATAAATAATTTGACGTTGAATCTAAAAGTAGTCCACGTAAATTAGAGAAGCGACCAGTCGGTTGTGTCATAACGATCTGCTGCGACGTGTTGAGAATCACTATTAAGAGTTAACCTTATTACAGAGGGAGGATAGTCTTCACGTGGTTGTGTTTTATTTTATGAATTTAAATATTAAACAATTTATAATTGGATGTGTCTCTAAGAGATAAGTTAAGTAACAGTAATATAATGATAAAGTTGTTCAATATTTCAGTCTATGAACCCTAATTTTGTACATATACATATTTACTAAATTTTATCATAATATGTATAATATAAATATTATGAAGCATTAATTTCTTGTTCATCCATTAGTGACTTTCAGGTATAACATAATTTTTTATTTTCTTTTTTTTTAAAGTGTTACTTCTTTTAAATATTAATTTTGTATGACTTACTCATATTCGTTATAGAATATTTTTAGGTAGGCTTGACTTCAATTTAATATTTTTAATCACTTCAAAACTGTTTCTACTTTAAGATAATGTTTTATTGTATATTTATATGTATGTTTTACTGTGTCAATTACTATAGATAGCATACAATAGAGAAAATAAATCAAAGATATTCGTTAACGAGTTCTAAGAACACTGTTTTGCAAGTAACTTGTCTAATGACTGTAAAAAATGGTTTGAAACTAGAAACTAGGAAATAATGAGTATTTTAAATACATTTTCAATGTACACGTTTAGTAAATTAAACTAAATCTTATTTAAATACATATTTTATATTTAGATATGTTGTTGTTAGGTAAAGGTTTACCGAAATTGTAAACATTCTAAAGGTAACAGTGCATTGTTGGTTCCTTATCGAACATTTTAATTATAATTTATTCTAAAATAATAGATCTTGTTTGTACCCTTAAAACTGACCACGTTACTTAGGTCTAGGTCATCAGGTCATATTTGATGACAAACTGTACATTATTAAGCTCTGTCTTTTAAAGATAATTACATTAAAAGCTGAAAAGTTAAAGTATAAACTAACAGCTTACATTTGTAAATGACGTACCAACTTAACAAAGTCAAACATTACAACTAATAATGAACGAATAGTGTGTAGAACAATATATGTATTTGTTTAGGAATACAAATTGAAATCAATATAAGGTTACAATGACACGGTCACTCAAACTCTAATAAGTAATGTTATATTTACTAGTATTTATCAAGTATTAACTTGTGAATCCATATTAGATTATTAAAACTAAATAAATAACATTTTCACAAACGTGGTTAAATCACTTTCAAAAAGGGAAAATCACACAAGACATTTCACCCGATTAGTACTAAACATACAAAGATTATAAATTGTATATTTTTGCCATTAAACAGCTGATGAAATGAAATAAAAATTTAATGAATTTGTTTGTTATAATAATTATTATTGCACATATTTTAAAAATTAAAATTAAAATGATTTAAGCCAATCACTTGGTTTCATTTCCCTCAACAATAGTATGAAATCTTATATAAGTTACTACGATATATGCCGGCTGTTATTCCCGTGTGTCAGGTATATAACATTACTAATATAATGTATACTTTTGAAGAATATATGTAGCGATAATAATAAACTTATTTATCCTAAGATTGATGATTTATTCTCCTCATAACTTTATTTAATTATCTTTTACGAATATATTATAAGATATTATACAACAGTCATTCTTAAAATACAAACCTTGACTTCATAGATCCGGATGAGGAGCGTTCAACAAAAATAATGGAAGCAATCTTCAACGTGTTGCTTAGGTCATGTTATTTTTTTCTCCTCCCTCCAGTAGATCACTACCAGGACGATTATGACCTATATCTTACACACATTTTATACATAAAAAAGAAAAAAATAAATGTGAATTTGGCTCTGTTTGTGTAAAAAAGTTAATATATTGTTACGTAATAAATGTCGAAGGTGAATTTATTACCATTTTGTGATTTAAAAATGAAATGTTTAACTTGAATATTTCATTCTAAAGAAAAATAATAGAGCATGATGCACTAACATTATCCAATTCTAATGAATAAGCAAAATTAATTTTCTAACAACACAAGCCTAACTAGCTCAATGTTGATGTAATGTGGTTAGCATTATACGTAGCTCGTACCGCGGGGTTGTATCTCGTCCGACAAACGCGTTGTAACGAGGGTCGAATGTCTTTATAAAAACAGTTATTTGGACTTAGTAGTTTTTAATAAAGTTGTATAAAAAACTTATTTTAAATCACAAACACAATATCCAATCCGTAATATTTAGATATTCAATGTACAATACATATACAATAATAAAAGTAGGTTATTTGTAAAAATTCCATATGTTAACATCGTAGAATATAATTATTATATGATGAACCGAAGCTGTAATTGTTAAAGAGCAGCTATGGAGAATGGCAGTCAAACGATGAGCATTGTAGTTTATGACAATAGTCACGACAAATTAATACGTCATCATTGTGATTGTTTGAAGACCACGTCTGTGTCCAGGGAGGAACAAGACAGCGGTCTCCTTACACAAATATCAACGAAAGATTTCAATTTATTTAAATTATTTTTATATAATTATTATAATAAGTAAATCAAAATTCTTAAAAAATAGATAAACGACACGTAACTGGAATTTAATTAAAATTATATTTGGTTTATATACATTTCGAATAAATTGTATAATGTTAATAAACATTAACATAAATAGTAAATTTCAGAGTGTTATGTTCACGTTGTAAGCTGAGAGTATACTAAAAGGCGTTTTGTTTGTAAGAACTATGTCAAGTCATGGACTTGAATGAACTGATTATATGCAAAGTCGATAATTTAATCAAAAACTGATTATTTTAAAATAGTATAAATAAAAAAGTTCCTGTAAAACAAAATATCTATGTTATAATATTCCTATAATAAGATATGACATTGCAAATTAAAAATAATTATTAACTAATGAATGAGATCTTTACTTTTCCCGTTCTGTTATAGTTTTTTTTTAGTTCAACACGTGTTTTAAGATCATGAACCGAATTGTCATTTGAAAAGAAAACAAAGTAATATCTGAGCTGTGATACTACGAGTATATGCCATTGTAACTAAACAGTTTTTCTCCTCTTTTATTTTAAACTCTTTTTTTAAAAAAAGCTTTTACGTGGGTGTTTCAGAAAAAAAATGCGCTCTTGAATTCTTAAGATGTATACGTTTCTGAACTAAATGATGACATATTTTTCAATTGTAATATTTGTTTTAAACAAATACACAACTATATAAACAAAAAGTATAAACTAAAAGTACTACAAAGGATATGTAAAATTTATTATTACATTACATTAAATTACATGTTTTGCTAAATAAAGACGAAGTGAGGAATTAATAAATGAAATAATTAATAATAAAAAAATAAATAAGCATAATTCCAAGATTATTCGTGAGATCTGCAATTCAGCAGCTTCACGGCGATGAGGTCCTGGTAACTGGTGAAAAATACACATGACCATAGAAGTTTATGGACTATATATTGCAATTGAACCTATAGTGTTTTTAGTTTGGTTTAATTTCGTTCTCATCGGTACGGTCGATTCCATCAAAGGGCCTCGTAACCAATCAAAGAACATGGCGATGAAATAAAAGGTACTGTGTGAATATATTCATTTTAAACTATGTTCGAGTGAACAGTAATTTTTATAGAAGTTATAAGGCAATTGCAACGGAAAATTGGAAAAATTAAAAAAATACTAAAAAAACTTTAAAACATATAGTCCTCATTTACTTATAGAAAGACAAAAATAAAACGTGTTGTTAAACTTGAGTTTCAATTTATATTTTAATGATAAAAGATTTATCGGAGATTCTTTTTTAGTAGAATATTTTTTTGCTTTTACTACAAGGTGGTTTTTTTTTCTATAATTTAATTAATCTAATCTAAAGCTAAAATAGTTTTTATTTATTGCACAATGGGCTTACGGCCTAGCGACTGACAATAGATAAATACAGAATATATTTTATTAAATTGAGTGTAATTGACACGATTACATTACAATGTTTATAATCTATTTTAGTTTAGTTTTAACTCTAACTAACTTGAAAGATCGTATAAGGTAAAGAACGTTCTGTAGGTAAGCTGTGACGCGTTACTTAACCGGCATCAATTCTTGCATTTATGAAAAATTTAAATAACTTAATAATTTAAATAGTCTGTTTATTATATTGCAAATCCTGTTATAAAAAATCAATAACAATAATAATAATAACATAAGTTTAACTATTGTAACTGTGGTCTGAGTCGGTATTAGAATAGCTACCATAACAGTTAATATTGATGTCTTGTTTTACTACAGTTAATTGGTAAACAGTTGCTATATTTTGGAAGATATTTATGCATGGTTGTGGTAGGAAATTAGTTGATGATGTCTTTATTGTTTCAGCCAAGTTGAGAAGTTTAACTATTTAGCTGTTATGAGACAACATTTAATTATTGGTTTAGCTTCGTAAATGTTCAAAAATATGAACTTATAGTTTAGTTTTTTTATTGAATATTATTTTTATTGAATAACAATTAAAATAATAGTGTTTTTCTTCTTGTTCTTCTTCTTCATACATGTTGAGGGCACGTATGAAGAGGTTGATGTCTGTGGCTGAGGCGAATGAGGTATACAGGGACCGTAGCGTTTGGCACTCCATCGTCTGTGGCTAACCCGCAAGGGATATGGCGTGAAGATAAATAAATAAATAAATAATAACATGTTCATATACGAAATAGTCACTCTCAAATCTTCCTAGCAGAAGAAAATTGAAGAAAAATTTATAATCACATTAATCTAAAAAAGTCTTCCAATAAGTTATTTAACATTACAATTTTATAATAATTAAAAACCTACATTAAAAAAGTATTTTAAATTATAAAAAAATAGGTTCAAAAAGATGTTTTTTTTTCTTTAATTATTATTAAAGCCAGTACGAACACGACATGTAACCAGGGGCGGATCTAAGTCGGATTGCGCGCAAGCCCCTTTTATTTGTGATAACTTTCTTATTTACGAGTAGTTAAGAGTTCAAATCGTTGTAGAGGATTGAAAATAAATTATTATAATAAAATATTGGTTTCACTAAATATTATCAATATTATTATACCTACATTTTCATTAAGCAAATATATTTTTAATTACAACCAAATATTATTTTAATCATTCTAATTTTTCTACGAAATATTTTTTAAGAAGAAATAATTTTGCATCAAACTTCTGAAGGTGATATTTATACATAAGCTAAAAAATAGAATAAAAAAAATACCATCCATCAGGCTAAAACATCGTTTTCTCCCGTATATAACTACTAATTTAGGTAAAATAACAGGTCTCATTTAAAAGATAAGTGGGCCGCTGGCCGCTGGCTGGTGGGTCAAAAATAAGGTTTCTCTATATATACCTACCTATACTATACCTACGTATGTGATGAATTATAAGAGATTTTAACTTTTTGCTCTTTAAGGAATATTTATTTAATAATATTTTATATACTTTTATTCTCTACAGTACACGGACAAAGATACTTAATTTTATTAAACTCTGAGTCAATCCCGGCAGCGATAAAATGCTTCTCATAATGTGGTAAGGGATGGAAAACTTCAAGATAAAAATAACACATCACAAGATAATTGAATTTTATTGCTATCCTTACTTGTTACCAATACAGGAATAGTCCGTTGGGTTAAAGTTCTTTATTCATTTCAAAATAAGGAAGAAAACCCGTATCATATTACTTTATAATAGAGTTAAATCTCAAAAAATATCATTTTGGTAGCCTCGATAGCACTTGTTAGATTTGTGACAATTTCATGTTGCTAATTACATTATTAAGAGATATGGTAGAATAAATACTCTTAAAAACCTAAACAGCTATTATAAAATGTTACAATCGAATAAAAAGTGATGATCCCCCCCCAGGGTCATGGTCATACCAATTGTTATGAATATCTTTATAATACTTAAAATAAAGGTAAAAAAGAGAGATTTATTACATATACAAATATAATACCCACAAATATTTTCAGACCATTTGAGAAAATTGACAATATAATTATTTACATACAATGACGGAGGTATTACAAAATTCTTGGTAAACTTTGAAGTCATAATTGCTAGATGTTCTTATAAAGTGGTCGGTCACTGAGCTTGGTAAATATAATATAAAATTAATTGATTAATCACTCATTGTAAGAGCAGTTATAAGTTCCAGACGCTAATTATATAGTATAATATTCATATATATATATATTTCCAATGTTTACATATTAAATAATATATTGTGTACCTAATTGACATCAGATATCAAGAAATATTTTTTTAATTTAATTTTTATTTTTAGCATTTATTGATTTTTTTTTAATTTCCTAATAGTAAACAACTTTAAAACATAACATAATAAAATATTAATCTTTTCTCATAAGATAATGAAATTTTAAATATGTACAAGTTAAAATATTATATTATATTATCTTCTTTCTTAACTTCTATTAAGTTTACTTAATGCTTAACTGTCCACAGTCAGTTTCATTTATTTGTTGATACTATTTACTTCCTATAAAGATAAGGAGAGTTTAAAGTAGCACTATTAATATTTTTTTTGTTGAAGGTTTTGGGTAGACCTCGAAGAATTCGGTCTGCCTATTCATTTGTACCCGACTTTCGAATTTTGGAAAAATTTCTTCACAGGAGGTTTTCTTATGACCCCCTGAGTCCGAAATGACCATTGGTCAAAAAGTTTATATATATATATATATATATATATATATATATATATATATATATATATATATATATATATATATATATATGCGTGCGTGCTTCCAGATTCGACTTTTGTCAGCACGATAGCGGCCGCAGTTTCGCTCGGATTGCTTTCAAACTTTGCACAAAAATCAACCATTCCGGCCACAGGGGGCGCTAGGGCCTCACTTTTTCTGATTTCAGTTTTTCGACCATAACTTTTTCCCTATACAAAGAAGATCAATCGCGTTCATATTATATGATGTCTTTAATGTATACCTATAACTAATGTAAGTAAACCGAAAACCTAACTTCAATAACTTAGGGGTGGGGGTAAAAAAACCGAAAATTTTTGGAAAAAAATTCATAACTTTTTTCTGGTAAACATTCTTACATCACAAGTATTTTTAATAGAAAGGTTATTTTTTACTCTAAATTTAGGTTTCAAAAGTTTTTCCGTAAAACGAGAAAAAAAATAAAAACCACTTTTAGCTTGAAAATTTAAGGTAGGTAAAACCACGGCAAATTTTTCTGGTAAACATTCCCTCCTCGCAAATATTTTTAGTAGAAAGGTTAGTTTTTACTCTAAATTTAAGTACCAAAAGTATTTCCAAAAAAGATATCTTTACCGAGAAAAAAAATAAAAACCGCTTTTTGCTTGAACATTTTTGATATAAACGAGTTACACACGAGGTCTACCCACGCGTGTCCCCCTGCGGGCACGGATTTTTTTTATCTTTAAATCATCTGTACTTATTTGCGTCCTGAAAAAAAGTAAAAGTACAAAAAAATTATAATTATTAGTTTAAAATTATAATTTTATCATTTCTGTTTAATTATTGTGTTATGTTCTGTTTATCATTTAAATAAATATTTTTTTATATTTTCGTCAACATACAGTTTGGCGGTAAAAATGACGCCAAATCACGCTAGTCTGGAGTCTCCCTGCAACTTGAACAAAGTGTGAAATACAGGCCATATATTAAGTTACTCCAAAACCAAATTAAAGTATTCATATCGGCATATTTCAAGAAAAACAAGAAACAAACTTTCAGCATAATGTCCTATAAGCAGGTATTCGTATAAAGCTTTACGTAGCTTTACATGTTCACCCCCAGCATACGTTCAATTTCTGTAACTGTAAATAACTAAAGCTCATCTCGTTTTATGTTGTTTATTAAAAAAAAACACATTTTTACGTATGTAAAGCATATATAACTTTTCATTTGATGTGCCGTATCATTATATCATCTAAAACAGTTTAATTTGATCATGTAGTTCGTCTCAATTTCAGGTTTACCTATATCAAAATATATGTTTAACGAATATATATTGAGAGCAGTAGATAACATCGAAGTCCATAAATGAAACATAATGAAAATATATGATGATCTTGTCCTCGTAAACAAATTTGAAAATTTGAATATCAAACATTATTCATGAATACATTATCGTGAGCGACATCGTCGGTTACAAACATCGTTTAATTTATAAATACGATCCACAAATACATGATTCAGATTACAAAGATGGTAATTGACGGTAAATAAAAGATTTTTTTTTTCTCGTATTCGTCTAGTATTTTTTTTATTTAGTTTTGGTATTTATTTGATTTAAAAAATAGTAGCAGTATATTATTAGTCATTTATTATTTTATAATTTTTAATGTACTTAACTTAGTTTTAACATTTACTAATCAAACATTACAAATTTATTTCGTCAAATTCTTATATTTTTTAATTTTGAGAAATGAGAATTGCATAGTCTATCTTCTACTTTATTTAAGAAGAGCTTTGTAACGTGACTAAAAGATATTAATTAATATTGGATGTTCTAAAATAATATTATGTACGAAATTTACCTTAAATATGAGACTGAGACTCCATTTTCACATTATATATTTATTCTTCAAGAAACAACAGTAAAATAGACTGACAGACAGACAGAGAGACTAGTTAAGAGGCGTATTTTTAGAAAAACCTGTGTCCATGGACCTGAATGAGCCGATTATATAAAAGTGCCCACCGATAATATATATGAACAAAACGGGAATATGAAACAAAATATGTGTATTCTTTTCTTTTATAAAGCTTTGACATATCTTATTTCTAATAAGAAATGTCAAATGTAAGAAATAACTCTTCACTGATGGATGATCTTCAAGTTTGTCGCTTTGTAATTAATGTAATGGCGTACGAAGTTGCTCCAACTGACTTACTTGTTAGCTTGAAGGTACACTGATGAAGTTTCTTGTTTGATGTAAAACAATTTTTCTGTCACATTTACTTCAAAGAGCAAATGCGCAGTGAATACTTTCTTTTACATCGCCACCTCTACTTATTTTGATGAGTTTTCTTTGCCGAGATGACTAATATTATATAACAACAAATAATAAATATGTTAAGGAATGAACGAAATTGAAAAAATATTTTCGATTAGTTCAAGTAATCTGTTTCAAATCATGTATCGTTCTTCACCTGAAAAGAAACACAAAGTAATATCTGAGTTGTTAAACTTCATCTGTCATTGTAACTAAACAGTTATTCTCCTCTTTTATCATTCACTTGAATGTACAAAGGAAACTTTTAGGTGGACGTTCATAAGAAGAGATTGCTTTCCTATTATTTATTACTAGTAATTAACCGCCTGCGGCTATTGTCGTGTAATATCTTAAGATGTGATTTTATTATATTGTGTTGAACGAAAATATACCTCTAAGCATTCTAAACAATAGTTTTTAATAAAAGAATAAAGTGATTGGCGAAAATTATTGTCACTGTCCTAAAAAGGCGTGATGATTTGTAAAAAATTTTTAAAATGATTCTGCATTTCGCAATAAAATTAGTAGAAAAGCAAAAACATTTACATCAAACAAATATTAATGACCATCAAATCAAGTGAAGGTCCTGACTCTAGATTCAAGGAGAAAGATATTTTCTATACAACATTTTGTTGTTCCATAGTGGTTGGTAATAAAGAAGTTTTATAGAATTTTAGTAATAATAACATCAGGAACATCCTTGCGGCTTGCTTGTATTTACATTTTGTAAACCTATTTTCAATAAATTTCGCTTCATTTATTATTGGTTTATGGTATACCAAATGTTTCCACTGGCGTCGGTCGGTCTTGTTGTAAGAAAAACGTTTAAAGAAAATATTTTGCAATCCCTCATGAACAGACGAGCGTTTCAAATATATAATTTCTAACCCTCAAAATGTATTTTTTCAATACAATTTGATGAAAACCGTCTCTTACTCAATATCTTTGAGCAGATATTAAATAATATGGGATTCAATTTATATTCACTTCTTATTGAGCTGAGTATAAGCGAAGCTCTTAACCGTTTGAAAGACCTTTTTTTGTGTTTAGTTGTCTTCAGAATGCGACGAGATAATTAGCTAAAAATTTTCTCATGTATATTTGAGCCAAACGAAACAAACGAACAGATTGAAAAAATGTTTAGCCATTCAAAAGTTATCAAGAAAAGAAGAAAGAGGAGGGACTCAGCTCAATACCCGTCGCGCACGGTTGGCGGATCCTAGTGTATATATAGTTAATTTTTTTTTATATCTAATTAAATAAGAAAAATAACTTAGGGATATCATTCATATTATATATATAAATAAAAATATAAATTTAAATATATGTATATTAATAACGTCTGATTAATAATTAGATTGTTCTGAGATTGTTCTTATCAATATAATGTTCTGATGTTGTTTATATAATTTGAATCAACTGAAGCTTAAATACTTTCGATTTATATTCCAATGAATAGGCTCGAGATCATACGATTGGTATCAGATGAATCTCTTTCGCGGAACGGCCTTTGTATTTTGTGAAATATACCACTGTTCAAACATGTTCACAATTTAATATTTGATATTAGTTTTTTACGTCATTTTGAGAACAAGTTAAATGAATGATAAAATACTAAAAAAATGTTGGTAGAACTATCTTGTACATTTGGTATTTAGTATCTTTAAGATCCTTTAGAAAAATATATGGACGTACATATGTATATTATAAATATGGTTTAATCGATCGAGGTTTAAAAATTTAATCAAAGTCTCAAGAACATTCATAATTTTTAAGAAACGAAGAAATATATTGATAAGAGAAGTCTGCAATGATAGATGCATATAACATAATTTATAGAATTGAGTGTAACTGAGACTATTATATTATAATGTATCATCCGTTTCTTTTTGTTTTCACCAAAAGATAACGTGACATCGTAACTGAGTCATGCATTTTTAAATAATTATATAATTAAAAAACTTTCTTATTAAAATGGTGTGTTTATTATATCGTTAAACCTCTTATAAGTTAAGACAAGTATCAATAACCATATTTTTAATACTATTAGAGGTAATGGAAACTGATCTGATTTCGATAATATTACAAACTTCACTTTAGTTAATCAAGTATTACTAATTAAGAGTAGTACTAACTTGGGTAATATTAATGGCTTGTATTTTGCTATAATTATTTGGTAAACTGGTTAGCAACAGTTGGTAAGTTTTTGGCGATATTAATGCATGTTTGTGGTATAATATAAATGGGTTGACGAAATTACATGAAAATTTGGCTTAGAACAACTTATAGAACAAAGTATAAGTTGTTCTAAG
This sequence comes from Melinaea menophilus ssp. n. AW-2005, assembly GCA_918358695.1. Taxonomy (NCBI): domain Eukaryota; kingdom Metazoa; phylum Arthropoda; class Insecta; order Lepidoptera; family Nymphalidae; genus Melinaea; species Melinaea menophilus. Next base: position 9,227,698 of record OU911040.1, on the reverse strand, counting down.
CCAAATTTTCATTTATTGGTTATAGCTTCATATCAGAATAATATCAAGTTAAACTTTCGTTTTAAATTACTTTTTTTGCGTTTTCAAAACATCACCAAATACAAATCAAGAAAAAATTCTTAAATAGAAATTTTATTTTAATTGCACACTAATATCTTGTTTTACCAAAATTAATATTTTTACAAAAAGAAAAGATCTTATAATGATCACATATCGGATAACTGAACAATATATAGAATATATAAATTCAATAAGTTCGCAAGCAGCAGTTAAAAATAATTAATTAAGTTATATTAATTCTTAATTAATGAGGTAAAATAATAATTATCACTAAGGTTAATTATTATTTCACTTTATTTGTTATTGAATAACAATTAAACTATTAACGAAAATCATCATTTTAATTTGTATAAGTGCTGTGAACGTGATACGTCGTCATTAATTAAATACCAGGCATCTCTAGATTACTACCCGTCAGTGAACACGCGATTTCTTGTCTGTTATACCGACAAAGATCGAAAAAAAAAGAATAAACCTTAACTACTCCTTATTTTTACCCTAGATTTACATAAACAGATTCCTCATTCTGATTCTTCTGATTGTATCTTGGAATTTTCATATCAGTCTTATGGGATTTTCTATGTTGTGTCGTTCTATCTTATTTTTAAACTAAACCGTGTTGAAATATACAAAAGACCTTAATATATACCTTTAGATTTTGTTATTCTCGAAAGTTACAGAAGATTGTTTGTTAATCATCTGTTATTTTATTATACTGGATATTCTTAGATCATTTTATATAATAATTAATAGGAGGATCATCTTAATAATTTTACCCTTAAGGATATCACAATAAATAATAATACTATATTATAGATAATACAAACATTTCGGTCAAATAAAATTATCTAATATTTTTTTTATAGAATTACAAAATATCTTCAGATATAAATAACTATTTCAATGCATATTTTGATAAATGACATATTCATTTAATAAATGCAAATGCTAAGTAGAACATGAATATATTAATAAAATGATCACTAAATAATACAGTTATGGGTCTGATGACGGCCATTACGAAAAATTGGATTTTCATATCAACCCTTGGCCCTAAGAGACGTGATACAGAAACTGACGTGAGAAAGAACCGATAAATTTCAAAAGAAACGTAACCTTCAATGTAATCTGGAATAAATGGTTTCTGAAATAGTGGCAGAAAGCAGAGAAAAGTAAAAAAACTTACATATTTCAATCAAACAAAAGCGGTGATTGAACCTCAATATACAGTCATTGTGTTTGAAGGCAGAAGGCATTGTATGCGAGGTAATCGAAACTTTAGGCATTTGTTTCTGAGCTGAACTAATTTCTATCTTGTAATAAATAAAGATTTAACCGATACCTTTAGGTAGTATCTATCTTAAGAATACTTATACTGTTTAAAAATCATAAAAAATTTAAGACAGCTAAATTAATAAAATATCGTGATTTAAGTTTTAATACGTTTCTTGTCAGAATCTGTGAACTATATTCATAGAAAGACATCTAGGTTTTATTAAAAAATATTTATATAGTGTTATTTGATCCACAACAACAATTAAATTATTTATTAATGTATTTTAATGCAAGTATTTTTTTGGTACGGTGAGTAAGATAGCTGATAGCCCAAATTTAATTTTAATCCTGTCTTCCCTATCCTCATTCATACTTTACCAGTCTTTCAAGGATGGCAATTCATTAGCAAATACTCACGACCGATGACACTACCAGCCATCAGGTGTATGGTGACATACATGGTTGTTAAGTTAATACAGCCGTACAAACGATTTATTTCATTCCTTATATTAAATTTGAATAATCGAGTAATACGTGCTTATAAACTAAAACCTCCCAAGTAATACAATATTAACGGATGTGGCGTGGCACTACTTATAGAGTTTTCTATTGATGTAATTATGATACCTGGAGATAGCTTACTGGATCATTACATATTTCAAATTTAACTTATAATTACTCTCTTGTCATTGTTTCAAATGATTTTTTTTTATATAAATATTTTTGATGAAAGACCAACACAACTGATACGTAAACAAGACTTAATTAGATTATCTTAATAATGGTTATGGTTACAATGAACTGACATGGTGACACCAAAACAAACTGAAGTTTTATACTTTATTGTTACTCGATTTTTCTTTTCGTATGTTTTCTCTTTTATAAACTATATCTTTCTTTTATATTACTATACGTACAAATAAGAAATTTCTGGATCTTTCATGGACATTGTTGATGAAATATTAAAGTTGTAACACCAAAATGCAAGAATTGTTGCTAAAAAAAGGGCGTATTTAAAAAACAGGTCAAAACGGTACAAAAAAGGTTCCGTAGTCAGTACTACGGATTTTATCATTAAATTAGCATAAGTATTGCGAAATTATAAGATGTTATTAGATTATAAATATTAACTGCAAATCAATACGATAAACTATCATTTTTTGTCACTTTCATTTTAATATAAAATTCATATTAATATCTTGAACGAAGTCCGTTTACATAAACACAATACGTACAACACTAACTAAAAAGCTACATCAATATGTAATTACTACATCAATATATAATTTTATTTTATAGATAAGGAATGTAAGTAAATTTAATAAAAACCTTACTATTTACACTGTACGAAAAATAAAAGAAGAAAGGCAAATAAAAGGCAACCGTTTGAAAGTAAAAAAATAGTATAATTTCTAACTTAATTATTATTTATTCAATGTAGGTCCAATGAGCGGTAGAAGAAAATATCCATTTTTCAGATCTTTTTGTATTTATATATTATAGAAAATAACAATAGTAAAAAAATTTACATTATGTTCTTCGTTAAACTAAATATTTTGTGTAATTTATTTTAAGTATTTTTTTAACAGTTTAGTAGTTTCATTTGAATAGATTGCTTTAGATTATTTACTACTCACTATAATTATTGGTAATTCACCACTGTGTAAATTATTGACATTGTTTTTTTTATATTGGCTCCTTTTTTAAAGTAAAAAAAAATAGTAGACAGGAAGTTGTATTATAACGTTAAGGCTAGTTGCAACTGTAGCTATACTGTTAGTCCAAACAGATTGGTGTGTATTAATAGTCACAGTTACATGTAAAGTAACACTGCCCCGTCAACCCTTATCAACCCTGTTTATATCATAAAAAAATAAATAGCCGTATTTGTAAGCAAAAAACCTCCAAACGCCGCTTCCATGAAGTACTTTAATCCCTCGGTAATGGATCTGTATATTGATATAGATATGTGTCAATGTGTACAATGTTGTCCATTGGTCGTCATGATAAATTGTAACGTTTTATTTTTATTAAGACTTTTCATGAAGACATTTTATGAAGACATTTTTCATGAAGATTTTTATAAAGATTAAATAACTTTATCAAACTGTATAATCCTTGAAAATTCAAAGTAATCTTAAAACTAAACATAAAATATTTAGATTTAACAAAAACAATCTTGCTTCCAATTACAATGAAAATTAAAAAAAAACCAAATATTTTCTATGATTGATTGATTGATGATACGTAACTGCGATTCCCTCTGTAACATTTTTAATAAATCAAAAAAAATATTATATTTATTTTATCCTTAAACTTATAGTCATATATTCATATCTGGTTTACTAACAATACTTTAAGATTCAAAGAGAAAGTTCAGACAAAGTTCAACCAACTCAAGTATGCCGGGTGAATTTAAAATCTTGTATTAGCTTTATAAAAAATTGTATTCTTAGAAAGTAAACAGATGAGAACAATGCTCTTGTATCTATGCACCTGCGTCATTGCTACAAGAATAAAAGTAATTTATTTTCCGAGAAGACTTTTAATTAACAAACTGGAATGACGGGTAAAATAACACTTTTCTTTTGATGTGGGCTTAAGTAAATTATTTTACCATCATCGCTTTAATTCATTACACATGCATAATTAATGTATTGTTGTAACAACGACCGTGACAGTTAATAGACGTCAGAAATGAAATTGTAACGTGAGGTATTACGTATTATAGTTTATTGTTTGTTAATTTTCATTATACTAACAGTTTTCCTTTCATATGTTAGTATTTATTTACATCAAAGTAAAGTTACAGTATTATAATAAATAGATGTTAAAATATGTACGAGTTTAGTCAAATATTCCCTTCCGCTACTGTATATAATATTGAATGGAAAATTAACGAAAAATTCAAACAAGAAACTTCATTACAATTAAACATAATATCAAGTGTAAAAGAGATAAAACCAAGAAAATGTGATATGACTAAGACTAATCATCAATTTTTATTTACAAGGCTTGCGATCTCGTTTTACAATTTCTTATTTGAATCAATTTATACAATGACAAATTATTTAATGAATTATAAATGTAATATATTTATAAAAAGTAATCTTAAAAGTTCATTGAGCTGTATAATATCCTATTAAAGTAAAAAATAGACAATACTATCTTAGTTCCAATATGTTGTTTACTTTGAGATAGTATTTCTGTATTTTAGTTGTAGCTCTCGGATCTGGATTTTAATAATTGTAAAAGGAATACTTTGATGTCAACACTCAATAAAAATGTTTTATGCTACCATGGTGAATATAGAATTTATATATAAAACAATGACAAGAAATTGTAGTCTTCTATTATTTTTATATTATATATACAAGAAAACAAAACAATAGTAATATTTAAAAAATCATATAGTAATAACGTATATACGTAACATGGTCCAATTGTTATATAATGTAATATATGACTAAATTAGTCTGTGTAGTTTAGTACCTAATTGTGTAAGCTGTACTCGGAAATTCATGATTGCTGCGACATATTGAATCATAAATATGACTAAATCCTATTATGTCGCTGTAATTTTGTGTACGCGGGGTTCTTAAAATAGTTTTAGAACTGAAAAATTAATAAATATTTCTTAATTATAATTTGTATTTTTTTATATATTTGTGACATAAAACTTAAATGGTATCTTAGACTATTCAATCAGATCCCATAGAGATCAGTATGTATTTAAATAGTATATGAATTAAGTAAACCAATGCCAAAATTTAAATATACTGTATTAAATACATTAACAATATTAACTTAATCTTAATTAATAAAACTATTAAACTATTAAATTACACTAACACAAAACTATTAAATAAAAAAATTAATAAAAACTTAATCTTATATCCTACATGCACTACACTGTAACTATCATTACAAACGTAAACTCATACATAATTCATATTTACCTATGTACCTTCACGCCGTCTATAAGCCTAATCACAAACGTCCTAAACCTTTATTAGTTACTAATTTATACTATTCTCATTGTTTTTACTCAATATGTTACTCACCGTTCCTCCCTAAGCAAAATACTGAATTTACCAGCACAATTTTATACTTACCAGCACCTAACCTCCTATTAATCTTACTATTGAAATACCCTAATTGCAACCCCAAGAGCCCTAATATGATCTTAAATGGATAATTTCGATGCGCTTAAGGAAATTGATCACATTAAATCATCGGATTCACTTAAATGTAGTATACAGGAACTAAAACTAAATACACAGAGTTCTTCATTTAGTTTAATTATTGTTACACAAAATATTAGAAGTATCTACAAAAATTTTGATGATCTGCAACTCACTCTATCGCAACTAAAATGTGAAATTGATGTATTGATTCTTACAGAATGCTGGTTAAATCCTAACAAAAATATACCGCAATTAGAGAATTATACATCATTTCAAACAAATCACCTTATTAACCAGAGTGACGGGGTGGTTGCGTACATCAAAAATAATATATCAGTGAAGTGTAAAGAACTAAACCTCTTAAATGCTACCGGGCTCGAGTTACAATTCCTAAACTACACCTTACTGGGTATTTACCGTTCCCCGTCATTTTTACATGCAGGTAATTTCATAACATCCCTCAATAATCACCTGGAAACTGCCACCCCCAGTAAAAACGTCTTAATCTTGGGTGACATTAATATCGACTTAATTATTTCCCCAATAGAAAGTAACCAAGAAAGAACTAATAGATTAAATTATTTAAATATGCTATCAATACATGGACTCTTACCGTCGCATAACTTACCTACAAGGGGGGATGGCTGCCTTGATCACGTCTTTTTGAGCCTTGATAAGCGAGAAAATATAGCTTTCACTGCTATCTTAAACACAACAGTGACTGATCACTGCCTTGTCCTTCTCTCGATAGCAAATAAAATTTATCAACATACGATACCCCCTAGGTACAAAACCATAGTTGACTATAAAAATGCGCATAATATTTTAATAAATATTGATACCTCCTTTTTTAATGTCTTCACTGACCCTGATACGTATGCATTTGCGCTAATTGAAATGGTTAAATCGGCTCTTCTCTCTAGCACTAAAAAGGTGATTATCACAAATAGCAAGAGGTCCATAAAACCCTGGATAACCATAGGTGCTTTGCGATGTATTAGATTAAGAAATACTATTTACTTAAAACTTAAATCTAACCCTCAAAACCAAATTTTAATAGTTACTTACAGACGATACCGAACTTTCTGTGGAAACCTCATAAAAAAATTAAAAACCAAATATAATAAAAATAAAATTAAAGCCTCTGAAAATAACTCTCGAGCGCTGTGGTCAACCATCAATGAAATCACAAATTATAAGGCCCCTAGAAGTTCTAATATTGACTTACTTAGGATTAAATCATGTCCACAAGCTTCAGTCAACCATGTTAATAACTATTTTATCAACATTGGGCATACACTGGCTCAGAGCATATTGAATGGCTACGTACCCCCAGAACCAAGCACCATAGTTTACATAAATCTGTCCTCTTTTGTTTTGTTTGAGACTTGTCATGAGGAAGTTCAAAATACTTTGATGTCCTTGGACTCCGGGAGTGCACCAGGTTGGGATGAAATACCCACTCTTTTTCTAAAACAGGCCAAAGAGATCTTAGTACCGTTGATTACTGACTTGGCCAACCTATGTTTTTCAACCGGAATTTTCCCCTATCTCCTTAAGCGCTCTGTTGTTATCCCTGTGTATAAAGGTGGAAATAGAGACGACGTTAATAACTATCGACCAATCTCGGTGTTGACCTCGATTTCTAAAATCATTGAGAAGCTCTTAAATTTTAGAATTGTAAGCTACTTGACTAAGTATGACTTGTTATCTAGCTCTCAATATGGCTTTAGAAGTGGAAAGTCGACCCAGGATGCTACTGAGGAACTTGTATCAGTCGTAGCAAAAGAGGTCGATAGGGGTAACAAGTGTCTAGTGGTATTCCTTGACCTCAAGAAGGCTTTTGACACTGTCTCTATTTCGATACTTATACACAGGTTGGAGAAACTAGGGTTTCGAGGTTCTGCCCTCTCCCTTCTGAGTAGCTACCTACAAAACAGAAAGCAGGGTGTAAAAATAGGCAACGTTCTTAGTGATGAAGAGGATGTAACTTTTGGCGTCCCGCAGGGCAGTGTCCTCGGCCCGACGCTCTTTTTGATATATATTAATGAACTTTGTAACTTTAGTGGCGTCGGTACGAGGATACTGTCCTACGCTGACGACACGGCTATTGTTTTTTCTGCTAGGACGTGGGACCTTGTTAGGTTGGAGACAGAGAGAGGGCTGGCTAGTGTTAGTCAATGGCTAAGAGAGAATCTCCTTACTCTAAACACCCTCAAAACAAACTATGTGTGCTTCTCTAAATATATTAATTCGCAACCCTCTAATGACTTCAAAATTAGAATTCATTCTTGTTGTACTATTTCCACTTGTATTAGTAACTGTCCGGAAATTCGGAAAGTTAGTTCTGTTAAGTACCTAGGTATTATTGTGGACCAAAGGTTAAGCTGGATCCCACACCTCGAACTTACTATAGGGAGGATAAGAAAACTCATATGGGTCTTTAAATCCCTGAGAGATGTGTTGAGTCTTAAACTTATAAACAATATTTACCTAGCACTAGCACAATCAGTAATGATTTACTGTATTACAGTATGGGGAGGAGCTGCTAAGACGCATTTTATTGATCTGGAGCGAGCGCAAAGATCTCTGATTAAGGTTATGTACCGTAGGCCTTTTAGGTTCTCCACTGAGTCTCTCTACACTATTTCTAAGCTACACTCTATTAGAAAATTATATATTTTACACATGATACTAAGATATCACAAATCATTACCATTTAGCCACGATAAGATTAAAAAAAGACGGTGTGATATAGTAGCCCCAACTTACTCTGCGCGGTCAGTATTTGCCAGTCGACAATATGTTGCTCAAGCACCCCGTACCTACAATAAAATTAATCGCATCCTTCATATCTACCCGATGCAAGTGTACGAGTGTAAGAAGACACTGTCTGAATGGCTCTCTATTATTGACTATGAGAACGTGGAAGACATTTTGATCAGTTTATCTTGAATCAGATTTAAGGTAAACGGATACAAATTGGTACTAAACAAATCAGTAGAAACCC